>CM042684.1:103014043-104383543 GCA_023614405.1 Avena insularis | reverse complement strand
TCTAAACAAACCACATAAGGATCCACCAGTGTCACTACATGTCTGTTCTTTTCATGAACCACATAATAATGGGCCCACCAGTGTCATTGCATGTCTATTCTTTTCATGAACCACACCTAGTGTCATTGCACGAGTGTTACTTCCATAAACCACATATGGATCCACCGATGTGATTGCATGTTTGTTCCTTCCATAAACCACATAAGGATCCACAAGTGTCATTGCATGTCTGTTCTTTTCACGAACCACAGCTAGAGTCATTGCATGTCTGTTCTTTTCATGAACCACGGCTAGAGTCATTGCATGTCTTTTACTTCCATAAACCACATAAGGATCCACCGGTGTCATTGCATGTCTGTTCCTCTAAACAAACCACATAAGGATCCACAAGTGTCATTGCGTGTGTGTTCTTCTCATGAACCACATAAGGATCTACCAGTGTCATTGCATGTCTGTTCTTTTCATTAACCACACCAAGTGTCATTGGATGTGTGTTACTACCATAAACCACATTTGGATCCACCGGTGTGATTGCATGTTTGTTCCTTCCATACACCACATAAGGGCCCACCAGTGTCATTGCATGTCATTCTTCTCATGAACCACACCAAGTGTCATTGCGTGTCTGTTTTTTTCATGAACCACAACCAGTGTTAGTGCATGTATGTTCTATTCATGAACCACATAAGGATCTACTAGTGTCATTGCATGTCTTTTACTTCCTTAAACCACATGTGGATCCACCGGTGTCATTGCATGTCTGTTCCTATAAACAAACCACATAAGGATCCACCAGTGTTATTGCGTGTCTGTTCTTCTCATGAACAACATAAGGATCTACCAGTGTCATTGCATGTCTGTTCTTTTCATGAACCACATAAGGATCTACTAGTGTCATTGCATGTCTTTTACTTCCATAAACCACATGTGGATCCACCGGTGTCATTGCATGTGTGTTCTTCTAAACAAACCACATAAGGATCCACCAGTGTCATTGCATGTCTGTTCTTTTCCATAAACCACATAAGGATGGCCCACGGTGTCATTGCATGTACATTCTTCTCATGAACCACACCAGTGTCATTGCGTGTCTGTTCTTTTCATGAACCACACCCAATGTCAGTGCATGTCTGTTCTATTCATGAAACACATAAGGATCTACCAATGTCATTGCATGTCTTTTACTTCCATAAACCACATGTGGATCCACCGGGGTCATTGCAAGTATGTCCCTCTAAACAAACCACATAAGGATCCACTAGTGTCATTGCGTGTCTGTTCTTCTCATGAACCACGTAAGGATCTACTAGTGTCATTTCATGTTTGTTCTTTTCATGAACCACACCTAGTGTCATTGCATGTGTGTTACTTCCATAAACCACATGTGGATCCACCGGTGTGATTGCATGTCTGTTCCTTCCATAAACCACATAAGGATCCACCAGTGTCATTTCCTGTCAGTTCTTTTCATGAACCACTCCTAGTGTTAATGCATGTCTGTTCTTTTCATGAACCACACCCAGTGTCACTACATGTCAGTTCTTTTCGTGAACCACATAAAAATCTACCAGAGTCATTGGATGTGTGTTCTTCTCATGAACCACACGTGGATCCACCGGTGTCATTGCATGTCTGTTCCTCTAAACAAACCACATGTGGATCCACGGGTGTCATTGCGTGTGTGTTCTTTTCATGAACCACACACAGTGTCATTGCATGTGTGTTCTTCTAAAAAAACCACATAAGGATCAACCAGTGTCATTGCATGTATGTTCTTTTCATGAACCACATAAGGATGGGCCCACCAATGTCATTGCATGTCTATTCTTTTCATGAACCACACCCAGTGTTAGTGCATGTCTGTTCTATTCATGAACCACACTCAGTTTCACTGCATGTCTGTTCTTTTCATGAACCACATAAGGATCTACCAGTGTCATTGCATGTCTTTTAATTCCATAAACCACATGTGGATCCACCGGTGTCATTGCATGTGTGTTATTCTAAACAAACCACATAAGGATCCACCAGTGTCATTGCATGTCTGTTCTTTTCCATAAACCACATAAGGATGGGCCCACCAGTGTCATTGCATGTCTGTTCTTCTCATGAACCACACCCAGTGTCATTGCGTGTCTGTTCTTTTCATGAACCACACCCAGTGTCAGTGCATGTCTGTTCTATTCATGAAACACATAAGGATCTACCAGTGTCATTGCATGTCTTTTACTTCCATAAACCACATGTGGATCCACCGGTGTCATTGCATGTCTGTTCCTCTAAACAAACCACATAAGGATCCACCAGTGTCATTGCGTATGTTCTTCTCATGAACCACATAAGGATCTACCAGTGTCATTGCATGTCATTCTTTTCATGAACCACACCCAGTGTCATAGCATGTGTGTTACTTCCATAAACCACATGTGGATGCACCGGTGTCATTGCATGTCTGTTCCTCTAAACAAACCACATAAGGATCCACCAGTGTCACTGCATGTCTGTTCTTTTCATGAACCACATAATAATGGGCCCACCAGTGTCATTGCATGTCTATTCTTTTCATGAACCACACCTAGTGTCATTGCACGAGTGTTACTTCCATAAACCACATATGGATCCACCGATGTGATTGCATGTTTGTTCCTTCCATAAACCACATAAGGATCCACAAGTGTCATTGCATGTCTGTTCTTTTCACGAACCACAACTAGAGTCATTGCATGTCTGTTCTTTTCATGAACCACGGCTAGAGTCATTGCATGTCTTTTACTTCCATAAACCACATAAGGATCCACCGGTGTCATTGCATGTCTGTTCCTCTAAACAAACCACATAAGGATCCACAAGTGTCATTGCGTGTGTGTTTTTCTCATGAACCACATAAGGATCTACCAGTGTCATTGCATGTCTGTTCTTTTCATTAACCACACCAAGTGTCATTGGATGTGTGTTACTACCATAAACCACATTTGGATCCACCGGTGTGATTGCATGTTTGTTCCTTCCATACACCACATAAGGGCCCACCAGTGTCATTGCATGTCTGTTCTTCTCATGAACCACACCAAGTGTCATTGCGTGTCTGTTTTTTTCATGAACCACAACCAGTGTTAGTGCATGTATGTTCTATTCATGAACCACATAAGGATCTACTAGTGTCATTGCATGTCTTTTACTTCCTTAAACCACATGTGGATCCACCGGTGTCATTGCATGTCTGTTCCTATAAACAAACCACATAAGGATCCACCAGTGTTATTGCGTGTCTGTTCTTCTCATGAACAACATAAGGATCTACCAGTGTCATTGCATGTCTGTTCTTTTCATGAACCACATAAGGATCTACTAGTGTCATTGCATGTCTTTTACTTCCATAAACCACATGTGGATCCACCGGTGTCATTGCATGTGTGTTCTTCTAAACAAACCACATAAGGATCCACCAGTGTCATTGCATGTCTGTTCTTTTCCATAAACCACATAAGGATGGCCCACCAGTGTCATTGCATGTCTGTTCTTCTCATGAACCACACCCAGTTTCATTGCGTGTCTGTTCTTTTCATGAACCACACCCAATGTCAGTGCATGTCTGTTCTATTCATGAAACACATAAGGATCTACCAATGTCATTCATGTCTTTTACTTCCATAAACCACATGTGGATCCACCGGGGTCATTGCAAGTATGTCCCTCTAAACAAACCACATAAGGATCCACTAGTGTCATTGCGTGTCTGTTCTTCTCATGAACCACGTAAGGATCTACTAGTGTCATTTCATGTTTGTTCTTTTCATGAACCACACCTAGTGTCATTGCATGTGTGTTACTTCCATAAACCACATGTGGATCCACCGGTGTGATTGCATGTCTGTTCCTTCCATAAACCACATAAGGATCCACCAGTGTCATTTCCTGTCAGTTCTTTTCATGAACCACTCCTAGTGTTAATGCATGTCTGTTCTTTTCATGAACCACACCCAGTGTCACTGCATGTCAGTTCTTTTCGTGAACCACATAAAAATCTACCAGAGTCATTGGATGTGTGTTCTTCTCATGAACCACACGTGGATCCACCGGTGTCATTGCATGTCTGTTCCTCTAACAAAACCACATGTGGATCCACGGGTGTCATTGCGTGTGTGTTCTTTTCATGAACCACACACAGTGTCATTGCATGTGTGTTCTTCTAAACAAACCACATAAGGATCAACCAGTGTCATTGCATGTATGTTATTTTCATGAACCACATAAGGATGGGCCCACCAATGTCATTGCATGTCTATTCTTTTCATGAACCACACCCAGTGTTAGTGCATGTCTGTTCTATTCATGAACCACACTCAGTTTCACTGCATGTCTGTTCTTTTCATGAACCACATAAGGATCTACCAGTGTCATTGCATGTCTTTTAATTCCATAAACCACATGTGGATCCACCGGTGTCATTGCATGTGTGTTCTTCTAAACAAACCACATAAGGATCAACCAGTGTCATTGCATGTATGTTATTTTCATGAACCACATAAGGATGGGCCCACCAATGTCATTGCATGTCTATTCTTTTCATGAACCACACCCAGTGTTAGTGCATGTCTGTTCTATTCATGAACCACACTCAGTTTCACTGCATGTACATTCTTTTCATGAACCACATAAGGATCTACCAGTGTCATTGCATGTCTTTTAATTCCATAAACCACATGTGGATCCACCGGTGTCATTGCATGTGTGTTCTTCTAAACAAACCACATAAGGATCCACCAGTGTCATTGCATGTCTGTTCTTTTCCATAAACCACATAAGGATGGGCCCACCAGTGTCATTGCATGTCTGTTCTTCTCATGAACCACACCCAGTGTCATTGCGTGTCTGTTCTTTTCATGAACCACACCCAGTGTCAGTGCATGTTTGTTCTATTCATGAAACACATAAGGATCTACCAGTGTCATTGCATGTCTTTTACTTCCATAAACCACATGTGGATCCACCGGTGTCATTCCATGTCTGTTCCTCTAAATAAACCACATAAGGATCCACCAGTGTCATTGCGTGTCTGTTCTTCTCATGAACCACATAAGGATCTACCAGTGTCATTGCATGTCTGTTCTTTTCATGAACCACACCCAGTGTGATTGCATGGGTGTTACTTCCATAAACCACATGTGGATCCACCGGTGTGATTGCATGTCTGTTCCTTCCATAAACCACATAAGGATCCACCAGTGTCATTGCCTGTCAGTTCTTCTCGTGAACCACACCAAGTGTCAGTGCATGTCTGTTCTTTTCATGAACCACACCCAGTGTTACTGCATGTCAGTTCTTTTCATGAACCACATAAGATATCTACCAGTGTCATTCCATGTCTTTTACTTCCATAAACCACATGTGGATCCACCGGTGTCATTGCATGTCTGTTCCTCTAAACAAACCACATAAGGATCCACCAGTGTCATTGCGTGTCTGTTCTTCTCATGAACCACATAAGGATCTACCAGTGTCATTGCATGTCTGTTCTTTTCATGAACCACACCCAGTGTCATAGCATGTGTGTTACTTCCATAAACCACATGTGGATGCACCGGTGTCATTGCATGTCTGTTCCTCTAAACAAACCTCATAAGGATCCACCAGTGTCACTGCATGTCTGTTCTTTTCATGAACCACATAATAATGGGCCCACCAGTGTCATTGCATGTCTATTCTTTTCATGAACCACACCTAGTCTCATTGCACGTGTGTTACTTCCATAAACCACATATGGATCCACCGGTGTGATTGCATGTCTGTTCCTTCCATAAACCACATAAGGATCCACAAGTGTCATTGCATGTCTGTTCTTTTCACGAACCACAGCTAGAGTCATTGCATGTCTGTTCTTTTCATGAACCACGGCTAGAGTCATTGCATGTCTTTTACTTCCATAAACCACATGTGGATCCACCGGTGTCATTGCATGTCTGTTCCTATAAACAAACCACATAAGGATCCACCAGTGTTATTGCGTGTCTGTTCTTCTCATGAACAACATAAGGATCTACCAGTGTCATTGCATGTCTGTTCTTTTCATGAACCACACCCAGTGTCGTTGCATGTGTGTTACTTACATAAACCACATGTGGATCCACCGGTGTGATTGCATGTCTGTTCCTTCCATAAACCACATAAGGATCCACCAGTGTCATTGCCTGTCTGTTCTTCTCGTGAACCACACCCAGTGTCAGTGCATGTCTATTCTTTTCATGAACCCCACCCAGTGTCAGTGCATGTCTGTTCTATTCATGAACCACATAAGGATCTAACAGTGTCATTGCATGTCTTTTACTTCCATAAACCACATGTGGATCCACCGGTGTCATTGCATGTCTGTTCCTCTAAACAAACCACATAAGGATCCACTAGTGTCATTGCGTGTCTGTTCTTCTCATGAACCACATAAGGATCTACCAGTGTCATTGCATGTCTATTCTTTTCATGAACAACACCCAGTGTCATTGCATGTGTGTTACTTCCATAAACCACATGTGGATCCACCGGTGTGATTGCATGTTTGTTCCTTCCATAAACCACATAAGGATCCAGCAGTGTCATTGCCTGTCAGTTCTTCTCGTGAACCACTCCTAGTGTCAGTGCATGTCTGTTCTTTTCATGAACCACACCCAGTGTCACTGGATGTCAGTTCTTTTCATGAACCACATAAGGGTCTACAAGAGTCATTGGACGTGTGTTCTTCTCATGAACCACGCGTGGATCCACCGGTTTCATTGCATGTTTGTTCCTCTAAACAAACCACATGTGGATCCACCGGTGTCATTGCGTGTGTGTTCTTTTCATGAACCACACCCAGTGTCATTGCATGTGTGTTCTTCTAAACAAACCACATAAGGATCCACCAGTGTGATTGCATGTCTGTTCTTTTCATGAACCATATAAGGATGGGCCCACCAGTGTCATTGCATGTCTGTTCTTTTCATGAACCACACACAGTGTCAGTGCATGTATGTTCTATTCATGAACCACACCTAGTTTCACTGCATGTCTGTTCTTTTCATGAACCACATAAGGATCTACCAGTGTCATTGCATGTCTTTTACTTCCATAAACCACATGTGGATCCACCGGTGTCATTGCATGTGTGTTCTTCTAAACAAACCACATAAGGATCCACCAGTGTCATTGCCTGTCTGTTCTTTTCATGGACCACATAAGGATGGGCCCACCAGTGTCATTGCATGTCTGTTATTTTCATGAACCACACCCAGTGTCATTGCGTGTCTGTTCTTTTCATGAACCACACCCAGTGTCATTGCATGTCTGTTCTATTCATGAACCACATAAGGATCTACCAGTGTCATTGCATGTCTTTTACTTCCATAAACCACATGTGGATCAACCAGTGTCATTGCATGTCTGTTCCTCTAAACAAACCACATAAGTATCCACCAGTGTCATTGCGTGTCTGTTCTTCTCATGAACCACACCTAGTGTCATTGCATGTGTGTTGTTCTAAACAAACCACATAAGGATCCACCAATGTCATTGCATATATGTTCTTTTCATGAACCACACCCAGTATCATTGCATGTGTGTTATTGTAAACAAACCACATAAGTCATTGCATGTCTGTTCTTTTCATGAACCACACCCGGTGTCATTGCATGTCTGTTCTTTTCATGAACCACGGCTAGAGTCATTGCATGTCTGTTCCTCTAAACAAACCACATAAGGATCCACCAGTATCATTGCATGTATGTTCTTTTCATTAACCACATAAGAATCCACCGATGTCATTGCATGTCTGTTCTTTTCATGAACCACGACTAGAGTCATTGCATGTGTGTTCTTCTAAACAAACCACATAAGGATCCACCAGTGTCATTGCATGTATGTTCTTTTCATGAACCACATAAGGATCCACCGGTGTCATTGCATGTCTGTTCTTTTCATGAATCATATCAAGTGTCACTGCATGTCTGTTCTTTTCCATAAACTACATAAGGATGGGCCCACCAGTGTCATTGCATGTCTGTACCTCTAAAAAACCACATAAGGATCCACCAGTGTCATTGCGTGTCTGTTCTTTTCATGAACCACACCCAGTGTCATTGCATGCGTGTTCTTCTAAACAAACCACATAAGGATCCACCAGTGTCATTGCCTATATGTTCTTTTCATGAACCACACCCAATATCATTGCATGTGTGTTATTCTAAACAAACCACATAAGTCATTGCATGTCTGTACTTTTCATGAACCACACCCGGTGTCATTGCATGTCTGTTCTTTTCATGAACCACGGCTAGAGTCATTGCATGTCTGTTCCTCTAAACAAACCACATAAGGATCCACTAGTGTCATTGCATGTCTGTTCTTTTCATGAACCACATAAGGATCTACTAGTGTCATTGCGTGTCTATTATTTGCATGAACCACACCCAGTGTCATTGCATGTGTGTTACTTCCATAAACCACATGTGGATCCACTGGTGTCATTCCATGTCTGTTCCTCTAAACAAACCACATAAGGATCCACCAGTGTCATTGCGTGTCTGTTCTTCTCATGAACCACATAAGGATGGGCCCACCAGTGTCATTGCATGTCTGTTCTTTTCATGAACCACACCTAGTGTCATTGCACGTGTGTTACTTCCATAAATCACATATGGATCCACCGGTGTGATTGCATGTCTGTTCCTTCCATAAACCACTTAAGGATCCACCAGTGTCATTGCATGTCCGTTCTTCTCATGAACCACGGCTAGAGTCATTGCATGTCTGTTCTTTTCATGAACCACGTCTAGAGTCATTGCATGTCTTTTACTTCCATAAACCACATGTGGATCGACCTGTGTCATTGCATGTTTGTTCCTCTAAACAAACCACATAAGGATCCACCAGTGTCATTGCGTGTGTGTTCTTCTCATGAACCACATAAGGATCTACTAGTGTCATTGCATGTCTGTTCTTTTTATGAACTACACCTAGTGTCAGTGCATGTGTGTTACTTCCATAAACCACATGTGGATCCACCGGTGTGATTGCATGTCTGTTCCTTCCATAAACCACATAAGGATCCACCAGTGTCATTGCATGTTTGTTCTTCTCGTGAACCACACCCAATGGCATTGCGTGTCTGTTCTTTTCTTGAACCACACCCAGTGTCAGTGCATGTCTGTTCTATTCATGAACCACATAAGGATCTACCAGTGTCATTGCATGTCTTTTACTTCAATAAACCACATGTGGATCCACCGGTGTCATTGCATGTCTGTTCCTCTAAACAAACCACATCAGGATCCACCAATGTCATTGCGTGTCTGTTCTTCTCATGAACCACATAAGGATCTACCGGTGTCATTGCATGTCTGTTCTTTTCATGACCCACACCTAGTGTCATTGCATGTGTGTTACTTCCATAAACCACATGTGGATCCACCGGTGTGATTGCATGTATGTTCCTTCCATAAACCAAATAAGGATCCACCAGTGTCATTGCCTGTCAGTTCTTCTCGTGACCACTCCTAGTGTCAGTGTATGTCTATTCTTTTCATGAACCACACCCAGTGTCACTCCATGTTAGTTCTTTTCTTGAACCACATAAGGATCTACCAGAGTCATTGGATGTGTGTTCTTCTCATGAACCACACGTGGATCCACCGGTGTCATTGCATGTCTGTTCCTCTAAACAAACCACATGTGGATGCACCGGTGTCATTGTGTGTGTGTTCTTTTCATGAACCACACCCAGTGTCATTGCATGTGTGTTCTTCTAAACAAACCACATAAGGATCCACCATTGTCATTGCATGTCTGTTCTTTTCATGAACTACATAAGGATGGGCCCACCAGTGTCATTGCATGTGTGTTCTTTTCATGAACCACACCCAGTGTCAGTGCATGTCTGTTCTATTCATGAACCACACCTAGTTTTACTGCATGTCTGTTCTTTTTATGAACCACATAAGGATCTACCAGTGTCATTGCATGTCTTTTACTTCCATAAACCACATGTGGATCCACTGGTGTCATTGCATGTGTGTTCTTCTTAACAAACCACATAAGGATCCACCAGTGTCATTGCCTGTCTGTTCTTTTCATGAACCACATAAGGATGGGCCCACCAATGTCACTGCATGTCTGTTCTTTTCATGAACCACACCTAGTGTCATTGCGTGTCTGTTCTTTTCATAAACCACACCTAGTGTCAGTGCATGTCTGTTCTATTTATGAACCACATAAGGATCTACCAGTGTCATTGCATGTCTTTTACTTCCATAAACCACATGTGGATCCACCGGTGTCATTGCATGTCTGTTCCTCTAAACAAACCACATAAGGATCCACCAGTGTCATTGTGTGTTTGTTCTTCTCATGAACCACACCCAATGTCATTGCATGTCTATTCTTTTCATGAACCACACCCAGTGTCATTGCATGTGTGTTACTTCCATAAACCACATGTGGATCCACTGGTGTGATTGCATGTCTGTTCCTTCCATAAACCACATAAGGATCCACCAGTGTCATTGCCTGTATGTTCTTCTCATGAACCACTACTAGTGTCAGTGCATGTCTGTTCTTTTCATGAACCACACCCAGTGTCACTGCATGTCAGTTCTTTTCATGAACCAAATGAGGATCTACTAGAGTCATTGGATGTGTGTTCTTCTCATGAACCACACATGGATCCACCGGTGTCATTGCATGTCTGTTCCTCTAAACAAACCACATGTGGATCCACCGGTGTCATTGCGTGTGTGTTCTTTTCATGAACCACACCCAGTGTCATTGCATGTGTGTTCTTCTAAACAAACCACATAAGGATCCACCAGTGTCATTGCATGTCTGTTCTTTTCATGAACCACATAAGGATCCACCGGTGTCATTGCATGTCTGTTCTTTTCATGAATCACAGCCAGTGTCACTGCATGTCTGTCCTTTTCCATAAACCACATAAGGATGGGTCCACCAGTGTTATTGCATGTTTGTTCCACTAAACAAACCACATAAGGATCCACCAGTGTCATTGCGTGTCTGTTCTTTTCATGAACCACACCCAGTGTCATTGCATGCGTGTTCTTCTAAACAAACCACATAAGGATCCACCGATGTCATTGCCTACATGTTCTTTTCATTAACCACACCCAGTGTCATTGCATGTGTGTTATTCTAAACAAACCACATAAGTCATTGCATGTCTCTTCTTTTCATGAACCACACCCAGTGTCATTGCATGTCTGTTCTTTTCATGAACCACGGCTAGAGTCATTGCATGTTTGTTCCTCTAAACAAACCACATAAGGATCCACCAGTGTCATTGCGTGTGTGTTCTTCTCATGAACCACATAAGGATCTACCAGTGTCATTGCATGTCTGTTCTTTTCATGAACCACACCCAGTGTCATTGCATGTGTGTTACTTCCATAAACCACATGTGGATCCACCAGTGTGATTGCATGTCTATTCCTTCCATAAACCACATAAGGATCCACCAGTGTCATTGGATGTCTGTTCTTCTCGTGAACCACACCCAGTGTCATTGCATGTCTGTTCTTTTCATGAACCACACCCAGTGTCAGTGCATGTCTGTTCTATTCATGAACAACATAAGGATCTACCAGTGTCATTGCATGTCTTTTACTTCCATAAACCACATGTGGATCCACCGGTGTCATTGCATGTTTGTTCCTCTAAACAAACCACATAAGGATCCACTAGTGTCATTGCGTGTCAGTTCTTCTCATGAACCACATAAGGATCTACCATTGTCATTGCATGTCTGTTCTTTTCATGAACCACACCCAGTGTCATTGCATGTGTGTTAGTTCCATAAACCACATGTGGATCCACCAGTGTGATTGCATGTCTATTCCTTCCATAAACCACATAAGGATCCACCAGTGTCATTGCATGTCTGTTCTTCTCGTGAACCACACCCAGTGTCATTGCATGTCTGTTCTTTTCATGAACCACACCCAGTGTCAGTGCATGTCTGTTCTATTCATGAACAACATAAGGATCTACCAGTGTCATTGCATGTCTTTTACTTCCATAAACCACATGTGGATCCACCGGTGTCATTGCATGTCTGGTCCTCTAAACAAACCACATAAGGATCCACCAGTGTCATTGCGTGTCTGTTCTTCTCATGAACCACATAAGGATCTACCATTGTCATTGCATGTATGTTCTTTTCATGAACCACACTCAGTGTCATTGCATGTGTGTTAGTTCCATAAACCACATGTGGATCCACCGGTGTGATTGCATGTTTGTTCCTTCCATAAACCACATAAGGATCCACTAGTGTCATTGCATGTCTGTTCTTCTCGTGAACCACACCCAGTGTCATTGCGTGTCTGTTCTTTTCATGAACCACACCTAGTGTCAGTGCATTAATGTTCTATTCATGAACCACATAAGGATCTACCAATGTCCTTGCATGTCTTTTACTTCCATAAACCACATGTGGATCCACCGGTGTCATTGCATGTCTGTTCCTCTAAACAAACCACATAAGGATCCACCAGTGTCATTGCGTGTCTGTTCTTCTCATGAACCACATAAGGATCTACCAGTGTCATTGCACGTCTGTTCTTTTCATGAACCACACCAAGTGTCATTGCATGTGTGTTACTTCCATAAACCACATGTGGATCCACCGGTGTGATTGCATGTCTGTTCCTTCCATAAACCACATAAGGATCCACCAGTGTCATTGCCTATCAGTTCTTCTCGTTAACCAGTCCTAGTGTCAGTGCATGACTGTTCTTTTCATGAACCACACCCAGTGTCACTACATGTGAGTTCTTTTCATGAACCACATAAGGATCTACCAGAGTCATTGGATGTGTGTTCTTCTCATGTACCACACGTGGATCCACCGGTTTCATTGCATGTATGTTCCTCTAAACAAACCACATGTGGATCCACTTGTGTCATTGCTTGTGTGTTCTTTTCATGAACCACACCCAGTGTCATTGCATGTGTGTTCTTCTAACGAAACCACATAAGGATCCACCAGTGTCATTGCATGTCTGTTCTTTTCATGAACCACACCCAGTGTCAGTGCATGTCTGTTCTATTCATGAACCACGCCCAGTTTCACTGCATGTCTATTCTTTTCATGAACGACATAAGGATCTACCAGTGTCATTGCATGTCTTTTACTTCCATAAACAATATGTGGATCCACCGGTGTCATTGCATGTGTGTTCTTCTAAACAAACCACATAAGGATCCACCGGCGCCATTGCCTGTCTGTTCTTTTCATGAACCACATAAGGATGGGCCCACCAGTGTCATTGCATGTCTATTCTTTTCTTGAACCACACCCACTGTCATTGCGTGTCTGTTCTTTTCATGAACCACACCAAGTGTCAGTGCATGTCTGTTCTATTCATGAACCATATAAGGATCTACCAGTGTCATTGCATGTCTTTTACTTCCATAAACCACATGTGGATCCACCGATGTCATTGGATGTATGTTCCTCTAAACAAACCACATAAGGATCCACTAGTGTCATTGCGTGTGTGTTCTTCTCATGAACCACACCCAGTGTCATTGCATGTGTGTTCTTCTAAACAAACCACATAAGGTTCCACCAGTGTCATTGCCTGTCTGTTCTTTTCATGAACCACATAAGGATCCACCAGTGTCATTGCATGTCTGTTCTTTTCATGAATCGCAGCCAGTGTCATTGCATGTCTGTTCTTTTCATGAACCACACCCAGTGTCATTGCATGGGTAGCCATTAGACCGAGTCTTCTAGAAGGCATTCCCTAACACAGTTGTTCTGCTTGACGATTGGGGCGCTTGGACGATTGGGATGGTCTTCGTGAGAGTGATCCGCGAGTAGGATGTTCTGCGGCATGATTGGCCACTCTTGCTTTGGACAAACTGGCAACACCGGGCGCTCCCCTGTTTTGAGTGTCACGTCTCACGAGTTCAGTGGGCCACATCGTAGTGTCATGTCCCCATTACTTCTCTTCCTCCCTGTACTTCTCTTCCTTACCCTCGAAGCCACTTTCCCCACTTCACTCCCATCCTGCCGTAGGCGCTAGCCGACGGCGCCTCCATCCCAATCCCCTCTCCGGTAGCCACCCCCACCCCTCTCGCCATGGGTTCAAGGGGTGACGGCGAGGAAACGCGTCGTGACGACATGGACGGTGATTTCGATGTGAGTCGCCTCATCTCTGTTTCTATCATCTGTGGCCAGTTATCTATTTTTTGAGCTAGATCTAATCTCTTTACTCATGCGCGTATGATGTGTTAGGACAACCAGACGATGTATGACTCCGACTATCACGGTTTAGAGGATGAAGACAGTCCTCTGGTATGTAAACATGGATATGTGCCCGCTAAATTTGTAGCCTTTGAAGGACGAAACGCAGGCAGGAGGTTTCTACGGTGTCAAGGACATCGTGCAATGATGCAAGGCGGAAGTTGCGGTGTTGTCAAATGGGTAGATCCAGAGTGGCCCAAATCGATGCAGAAAACGCTGGACAAACTATGGGAAATGACTGTCGAGTTGAAAGAATCCGTATTTAGCTCACTTCTTAATAGTGTTGAGATGAATCTATGGGAACTAGTTGACACGACCAAGCATAAGCGAGATCTCAGGTGGGTGCAAGACAAGGTTATCAAAGTCGAGAAGGAGACGGACGCGGCGTTGGCCCTGAAGGCTAAAGCAGAGCAAGAACTGACTCAATCAAGGAACGATCTCCACCAGGCCAAAGTCCTGCAGTACACAACTACGAGTATTGACAAGTGCATGAGGAAAAATGCAGAGAAACAATTGAAGCTGTGCAAGGAAGATGCTAAAAGGAAGGAGCAGACAATTCGATCCTTGCTCTCGCAGGAAGATGCGCATCGGGCCAAGATTAGGAAGATCAAGGAGATGTGTGATAACTAGTTCTATTTAGCTTAAGCTCCGTGCCTTTTTAAGTTGTAATATTTGTACTTGTTGACCTAGCGGTCTGAACTATTGGTCCCGGATTCCAGGGAGGAAAACAATTGCTCTGACCCTGCATTAATTTGTGGAAGAATTTGTGATTTAGATCAATTTCTGCATCGATTTAGATCTCTATCCCGGATTGGGAACGTAACCGTGGACCAAAGACACCTTTTCTACTAG
Organism: Avena insularis; assembly: GCA_023614405.1. Lineage (NCBI taxonomy): Eukaryota > Viridiplantae > Streptophyta > Magnoliopsida > Poales > Poaceae > Avena > Avena insularis. The sequence continues at coordinate 104,368,404 of CM042684.1, read as the reverse complement.
TGTATTCTGACACTGGTGGTTTGTTTAAATGTAATCTACGTGGATTGTGCCGCATGCAAATGGCACAACCACAATTTATAAAGTGGAAGCACGTACACCCGGTTACTGGAGATCCGGGAGCTTCGCTAGATGCAGGGGATGCAGGAGCAGAGAGGCGGTGAGATAGACGGGCTGAAGATTAGGCCAGAAAGTGGTACCCATTTCCTCCTCATCTGGGCATTATCGGTGAGAACATTGTTGTTTATGTTGCCACGTCGTTGTGCAGCATCTGAAATAAGTTGCTGCTTCGTGGAGTGTGACAGCTTAAATAATTTATTTATGTGCCACTTACATTCCGTCGTATTTGGAGACCTCCTGCCCCTCAGCAATCGTGGAACCGGTGGATCATTGTTTTCAGATAGCAGTGGCACAATCATAATTTCGGATTCAACTACTAACTCAGGCGTTTCCAAACCCTAAGTCACGGTACATTTTACTCAGGGAACGTGGGTAGATTGTTTTGCCCAACAACGTGCCACACACAGAGCGATCAGAATTTAACAGAATTACATATATAGGTTCAAGTTCAACACATTACTATGCATCTTCATTGCCAGCAGTCTTATTCTGCAGCCTGGGTGCCAAGCCTTCACGTCCACTGGCTTCTTCATTTCCTGCCTTCTTCCTCTTCCTCGGTCCCAATTTTCTTAGCTTCACGTACTCTGCATCGCCAGGACAATGGGCACCAGAATCGTGTCCATCATCATCTTTCCACTCGTTTTTAATTTCTTTGGGAAGCAAAATCACTAACCCGGCAGTCATGTTTCTATCCTTGCGGCGCTTCCTATCAAAGAAACAAGACTGTTGCATAACTGCCTAATATGCACAGAGTAAATAAAACAAAAATTATAATTCAGCACAAACATGCCAACCCCAAACGACCTTTGATTACCAAGAGCTAATTGGGTTCGAGCAACCACCCTGTCCAAGAATAGAAGGGCGACTCCTAGTTGCAGCAGCTTCCACATCCAGTACATGACATTTCAGGTCAAACATGGAAGCCAAAGCATACCTTTTCATCAACCCAATTAGCTAACTATCACACGTTATAGGAACCATGATGCCACGTTCATCCATGAAGCTGAACTTTGTTGTCTGCTTTGGCCATAATTCAACATGATTACGCAGAGAAGAAACCATACTAGATATACTGTAGATCTGTGCATGCGCTTCTTCCATCGTGAAACAATCGCTTCCATACCACTTGCCATTAGAGTCGTACTTGTAGAGGACTACAGTAACCAGGTAAGGGGGGTACGCGCAGATCCCACTTGACAGAAAACTGTGGACAAAATATGTTTGTCAGCGTTGGGCTAACAAAAAATTTGAGGTTCAGTAGCCAGCTAGCAGTTGTAATTAGTGCGAATAGCAAAGAGAAGGGTAGCTCACCCGCTTGTAGACAGAACTTCTTCTTTCTTGATAGTAGGATGTGCCATCCTCCGAGCTGCTCGGCTCGTCGGCGGTGGAGGCGGGCTAGAGCCTCGCAACGGCGGCTACGACATGCGCCATTGGAGCTCGGTATCAGCGACTGAGCGCAGCAACTGGGCTCAGCAACTTGGCCCCGGAAGTCAAATGTCCGAAGGTATCGTCCTGCCTGGAGGGTGGATTCCGACACCGCCGGTGCTAGGGGAAAGCTGGGAATGGATTTGTGAAATTGGTCAACGCATTCGATCCACTTAGCTGCTCGATTTACCTAAGAGGTTGCCGCATTGGCGCCCGCGTCACGGATAGATAACCGACATGTGGGTCCCGACCGTCTACTTCACGGGGTGGTTTAACGGAATGTTTGTATTTGGCAGGGTGAGATGAGTTTGCCTCGAAATGGCCCCTCTCAGTAGTTGGCGGCCCAACTTTTCGAAAGGTGGTGATTTCAGGCAACTTAGGTACCACCATGCGCTGGCCTGCCAACTTTGGTACCGCAGACGAACACACCCGTCAAATGGGGGACAATGGCTTAAGTACAAATAGTAATAGTTAGGCAGTTTATTTTCTGTATGCCACCTGCTCGACACAATGGCCGCATGAGAAAAGTTTTCGAATTTTTGGTTGAATTTTGGTGGAGTTGTTAATCATATGCTTGAGCATCTGTGGTTGCTTGGGATTTGAAAATGGAGCTCATTTGAGTGGTTTTTGAATAAGTGGGATCTTCCCATATGAACTACATTCAATTTTCAAATGTCATTTAAAATTAGTGTTTGAAAGTTTTTGGCAGATCACAAAGTGGGCCTTGGTACATCATTACATGTACTAGCAAGGGGTGCAAATATCCACATTTGTTTCTGTTAAGAATTGAGTCCTAGGAATAGCCAAAGTAGGCATGTTGATTAAAATGGCACAAATGACCATTTGGTTATTTTATTCATTTTGATTTGTTTTTCTTTGGGATTTGTTTGGGAATGATCTAGATGATGTTTATTTCACCTAAGAATCATTTTACAAGCAATGGATCACTTAATCAAGGAAATTCAAATCAACTCCTATTTAAATTCACACACATATGAATGCTTTAATATTTTTAAATGGAAAAGTTTTTGTTAACTATAAATTTGATGATTTGGATCTTGATCACTTGGATTAAAGTTTTGGGATGTTACAAGCTAGGATGTCGAGCTCAAGAAGCAAGATGACAAGGTAATCCTTGATGAAGGATGGCTAGATTTTGTCAAAGCACATGACTTGAAGGTAGGATACTTTCTAGTATTCAAGAAGCTTGCCACCACTTCCTTTAAGGTGATAGTATTTGACCATGATAACCGCGAGAAGGTGATCAGATGTGCAGGTTATCACCCATCATTTGATGGACAATTTACTATATCATAGGTGTATTAATATTGTGACTGTTCACTTATAATTATAACTGTTCTGTAAAGAGGTGCTTGAACACCTTCCATTATCATGCATCATGTTCGAACACCGTGGTACTTGATCGCGCTAGGCTCCAATGTGGAGGTATTTACTATACTATGTTTGCCGCAAAACTGCAAAACAAACATCTAGTGTACTACTGCTAGTATTGTACTACCTCCTGTTCCATAGTATAATCCTTTTTAGCAAACTAAACAAACATCTTATTAGTTCCGCCGCATACAAGAGTTGTTCCATGTTGGTGTACCTAACAATCAAGTGGGTAGGTGTAGTACAACTCCTGTATGCAGCAGAACTAACGAGATGATTGTTTGTTGTACTCTACTAATAGTAGTAATACATACTGTACTGGTACAAGTGTGTTACTACTAGGTAGAAGTACTATTTTTTAGGAAAATAGAAGCTGTAAATAAACATCATCTGGTCAAACATGACAGCAGTAGTAACTCTAGTTGGCATACACTACAATGTGCCGGCCTAGCTGTAATGGCCCAGGTTGTGACATGGTTAATTTAGCGCAAGGCAGCATGCTGGCCTAACTATAAAATGCGCCGGGATTTCAGATGGTTAATTTAGTGCACTGTAGCATGCCAGCCAAGTTAATCGGCGTCTCGGATGCAGCTCTAGAGGCCTTGCAAAAAAAACTCGTTCAAAGAGCCATCCCATCTTCCCCATCTTGGCTGTTTTTATCTCCACTCGCCAACGCCACCTGCCCCCGCATTTGGGATCATCTCCAGTGCATGCTTCACACATTTTCCTCGCCATCTACCTGCTGCATTGGATCTTGCAGGCTATGCCACTAGTCTCCAAAAGTTCCCCGATAGTCATACTCTGGTCTGACCTCTTCCCCCCCAATCCATCCCGATGTCGCAATCGACGCACAATCCACTGCATGACGTCTGGAGCAAGGTCGGCGACGACATTTTCAACAAAATCGCTATCTGTCTAGACACTACCAGTGCCGAACGACTAGCCGCATGCTCCAAGGAGCTGTACCTCCAAGTCATGGGCGGAAAAGGTAGCAGATGCCCCAACGACCACTGCGGACATTTGTCCCCTACAACGAAGTCTACAACCACATAATCTGGTGCTTTCACGGCCAGCAAGTCTGCATGGATCCTGGATGCAAGTTCATCACCTCGTTGGTAGAGCTAACACCTATGGAAGAGCTCGTCCGCCACCTCAGAGATACCCACTCGAGGACTGCGCCCATAATGCCCTATAGCCACAAACACTGGGAGCCGTCTAAGCCGGTGCCCACAGGAGTCTCGCGGAGAGCGGATATCATCGGCATCAGGAAAGAGGGCACTGTGTTTGTCGCCCAAGTTGATGGCCACACCACGAACATCATCATATCACGCAGGTTCATCAGTTCAGGGGCGTGCGAATCGCCGTGGTACAAGTTGAAGCTTTGGTCGCTATCTTTGTGGCATGAGCTCCATGCGGTCAAAATGGTGGCGACATCTGAGCTGACGAGCAGGCCATCGTCAGCCGAAGTCGCCCTGGAAGGGCTCAGGTCGTACCTATCGTAGCCGCAGTGTTACCTAGAAGCTTCTGAACCATTCGTCGGAATTCCCTGTGGATTAGGAGTATTGCATCAACAAGTTTCAAAAGTGAGATAAAACATCTAAATATTCTTTGTGATGATCCCAATGTTAAGATATGTAACATCGTACTAATTAATTACTACTTTATGTTAGTGACAGGTTCAATTTGTATGGGGAGAGGTGGAACAAGTTTGCGGCAATGTATACCTATTTCCAATGTACGCTGCTGATATAGTGGGCCCACAGGCGATGGTGTGACAAGGAAAGGGTAACATGCATGAAAGAAAGCGCTACCCGGCCATCACTTAACACGCTGTTGCGTTATGCCAAGTATTTTGTATGGAGGTCTTAACTTGCTACTGGTAATCTATTTTGTAGTAATACATATGTACTGTTACTTGTTCAGATCGACCGATCAATTGCTGAATGTGGACTCTCTTTCCTTTTGAGTCATGGCCTTGCTACAACTATTGAATTTCAATGTCTGCATTGCTGAATCTCTCATTTCTTTTGGCCATTGTCTGTACTACTAAATCAGTCACTTTGAAATGTTGCTGAATCTGTCAAGTGGTGCTGAATATGAACTGGGAATCTGTAGATATTTTCTGTCTTATTCTGTACTACTCAAGCTTCAAATGCTACTCAATTTGTCAAGTGTTATGTTGTTACTATTACTAAGGTATTTTCTAGAACTAATACTGATATACTGGTACTTGTTTAGATCAAGTGCAGTAGATGGTCTTGCTGTCCTTTTTAAACTTAGCCTTGTCATAATCTAGATGAGGCTTGGGCATTTTGGGATGCATATATATGGGGGTCACACTGGTATTAATGTGAAGAGGAGGTATGCACACAAAAGCATACTTGATCGTCAATTATGCATGCTCCAATGATCGAGTGTGTTTGGAAAAAATGGCAAACTGACCATGCGACAAGGTTTTTAGAGCTGAAACATGAACGGGTTCTATCTGTACTGCTATTGAGTTTCAGTGTCTGTATAGCTTAAACAGTCACTTTGGAATGCTACAGAATCAGTCAAGTGCTGCTGAATATGAACTAGGAATCTGTCGATATTTTTTCTATCTTATTCTGTACTACTGGATCTTTCAAATGCTACTAAATTTGTAAAAAAGTTCTGTCGCTGCTGCTGGGCTGCTTGCACTAGAGCTTTTGCTTGTTTGTCATCTAAACCGTTGGATGTGTTTGGACAGAAATGAGAGGGTACCAAGTGAAGTCATTGGATACCAGTCCAGTTTTGGCGCACACGGTTTGTATCCCTTGTTCTTTAAATATTTTTACATGAATATATGTCAAAAGAATTATCATTTTTTCCTCCGGTAGTGAGGTCTGTGTAATGAATCCGTCCAAGCCACATCATAATGCAAATTTTACTAAAGAGGAGGTAAAATCTAGCCCATTCGCCCCCTCTTTAGCCCAAAACAATTTAATTCGGCCTTGTAGGGGTCAGGGGACTTGCTGACGATAGCCCATTTAAATATTTATCAAGGAGCCCATGGAGAATAGCGCATGGAGTATAGCCAATTGAGTATAGTAGATGTAAAATATCCTAAAATGTTTAATTCAGCGTTTTTGGAATTGCCCTTTAAAACAAAAACAAAAAACCAGCCTACCCATGTTTTTAAGAAACTACTCCATTATCTGGCATTTATTAAATTTAGATGCCAGGATCACTTCCCTTTTATTTTAATAAGAGAGATAACATGGAAACATAAAATCTTTTTAAGAAGGCTAATATATAAGTTATAGGTACTATAAACCTTTTTAATGAGAATGTTCATCTATTTTATTTGTCGTTGTGGCAACGCACATGGTTTAGATGTGTTTTGAAGTCTTGAGTTCGATTCTCTGTGCTTGACATAAAATTATCTTGGGTTTACATTTTTTCTTCTAGCAATATTGCTTTATGGAGAGGCTGACATCACGGACCCACCAGCCTGCACCATCCCTCGAGTTTAATGGTCGGGTTTGAAAAATTGTAAATACTTGTACAGAGAGGCTGACATCAGGAACCCACCTGCCAGAACATTCGAGGCTGCATCTGGGACCCACAAGCCAAAACATACCAAAGAGGCTGACATGGGGGCCTCAGCCGCAAGACCATACACGGCTACCACATCGAGCAATGTTGCCAAGGTCAAAACAGCGAATGCGGCTGATAAAAAGTCCATCAGACACAGGTTTGATTTACAGAGAGACCGGCATGTGGGACCCAGTAGCGTGGCCTTATACAGGTTCGGCCTCGAGCGATGTTGCCAAGTTCAAAACAGGGAAGCATGAGCGAGAAAAAAGATCCAGCATGCACACGTTTCTTGTAATGAGAGGCTCACATGGGGGACTCAGCAGCCTGGAAAAATGGCTGATGCATCGAGCAACGCTATCAAGTTCGAAACATGGAGGCGTGACCCAGAGAAAAAATCCCAGCATACACACGTTTCTTCTAATGAGTGGAGGCCCACCTTTTGATCTGCTAAAAACATTTTTTACTTATTTTAATTGGCATTTGAAAATTGAATCTAATGTATATGCATAGATCACCCCTATTTCAAAACCCATCTATTTGAGCTCCACTTTCAAAACCCTTGCAACCAGAGACTACCTATCACTAGTGGAGATCACTCAAAGATTTTGAAACCAAAATTCAAAACTTTCTTTCATGTGGCCATTTCATCAAACACTTGGCATGCATAATATCTACTCTAATCCTAGCTTACTGTTTACTACAGGGTTTTGCCCCCAATTTATCTTCATTTATCTCCCATGTCCCCTCTTGATCTAACCAGAGTCTAACCACCCACTCCCCTAGCCCCTAGTGGCACGGCCATGCCATGCCGAGCCGCCTCTCGCCGGCCAACCTTGCCCTCACCACAGCAGACCGCCCCTCTCCCTCTCTCCATGTCTAGGAGGTAGCTCACACCTCACCGCCACCCCCTGTCCCTTGCCCGAGCCCAGCCGTGTAGTGGACCACCAAGGACAAGCCGCGCCCAGTGCCACCGCACCATGCCAGTGCTGCTCCCAAAGTGCGCCCTGTCCCCGCTCGCACAGACCGCCCCTTGGCAGCAGCCCGCGCCCGCCGCTCCGCCTCGACCTGGAGAACACCCCAGACACCCCCGCTGGCCGCCCAACGCCTCACAGCCACTGCTCGTCATGGACACCGCCGCCTCTGCCTCTCAGAGCGCCACCTCGCGCAGAGCGCGTGCCACTGCCCCTACAGCCGCATTCAAGTTCTAGAGCACCGCCAGGGAACCGCCCATCGATCGCCACCCCCAGCCATGCCTCTACCCCGCCGTAGCCATGTCGCCACCGTCGACTGCCCATCCCGCTCGGTCTCACCATCGGGCCTATAAAAGGAGCCCTCCCCAGCCTCTTCTCTCCACACCATTCCACTTCCCTCACCTCTCTGAACCTCACCCACCTCTAGCCGGAGCAAGGCAAGCTCTGCCTCGCCGGAATTGGAGCCGGAGTAGCCGCAGCAGGAGGAGAAGGGCGCCATTGATTGCGACCACCCCAAGCTCCGCCGGAACCACGCATCGCCTCGCCGTCGTCTTCCACGTCGTTTGCCCGCCTCGCCGACCTCTTTGGAGCCCTGCACGCCCAAGATGACCCCCACCGAGCGGCTAGGGTTCGAGCTCGCCGGCGACCTGTTCGTCGTCGACGACGACCCTCAGCCGTAGATTCCTATTCTAATCGCACGACCCACAACGCGTGTACCGTTTCGCGTTTTAAGTGCCGCTGACACGCGGGACCCCCCTGTCAGCTGAGCCCCGTGCCGCAGAGCGCCACTGGGCCAGCCCATTTCTCTTCCCGCGTTAGCCCATCGATTCAAATCTAGATTTTTCTTTTTAGTTAAATCTAGTTTTTGTCCACTATTTCAAAATTCAATTATGTGAGTTTGACAAATCCAAATAGCATGAAACCAATTTTGCCTGAAAGGTATTAAGATGATCTATCCAAGCCCGTTGGATTTAATTCAATTAGAGTTATAGATCTCTCCTAATAAAAATAATAAGACATAAGCATTTGCATCTTGCAACATTTTTATAAAATCAACCAAGTTAGCTTTTAAGTTGGTTCCAACTCTCAAAAATCACATTTCATCATATATATCTAAATATGTAATAATATTAAGGTTTACATGCAGTGACTTTGGACTAGTACCAAAATAATGCTATATAGGCATTTCTAGTCACTTTAAATCATTAATTAATAAAATTAAACCAAAGTAATATTGATCCAACCCTTAAATCTCATTCCCACATGTTAGAATATGTGGTGATGACATGTGTCAACATGATCCCATGTTTTAAGTGGTGAATATTAAATGTTAGTTAATTTTTTAATAAGTAGAAATTACTTTTCTAAAATAAAAAGAAAGAAACTATTGAATTAAAACTTGTGATGTTTGTGATGATAATAGATCATAAAATGTGTGTTTTAGAATGCTACTTAGCCTAGTTAAGTATTGTTTGGTGATTGTTTACTCCGTATGTATTGTTATAGAAGATAGTACTGACCAAGCTTACGAGGAGGAGGAGTGCTACCAAGAAGAAGAAGAAAACTTGAACCACTACACCAACCAAGGCAAGATATTGTTAGCAAGCTAGAATTAAGCTAGAGGAATGAGCGAGGATGCTTTAGGCATGCTTTGAGCACACTCTTTTAACTATTAGTACCCCAAGTCTTACTTACAAGTTTTACTCCCCTTAGTACACAAAGATCTTTACTTGTGTTGAAGGTAGCATAAAAAGTATAAAACTTGACCTATTTAGAACCCTTTAGATGTCATTTTATGGCATGAGATTGAACCCATCTTTTCCACCTTAGTGAACACTCTTAACTTAGTAGTTTAGAGTAGATCAACAACTTGAGTCACTTTAGATTGGAACACTTGGTGAACATGAATTATGAAAACCTTGGAATGATGAGTCATTCTATTGAGATGTTTTGACATGTGTTGAGAAACTTAAATGATTGAGGATGATGAAAATATTGAGGCATGAGCCTTAACTTTTTTTTAAAAACTGATGGTTGGATTCGGATGCGATACCATTCCAAGTTTACCGTACGACCACACTACCTGAATTGGGTAAGGCTTAGCTGGAAATTTATATGCATTACTATTAGTCCCCTCACGGGAGATGTTTGAGCTGAGGCTACCTCTCAATGTTGTCCACCTATGAAGTGCCCAAGATGACTGATGGTCATGGTTGGGAGGCCATGCTCATAGGAGAGGTGCTTATACTAGGGTGTGTAAAGGGAAGGTTATGTTTGATTATCTGCATACTAAGTATGATGATTCAGGGTTATCCCTGACAGTTGTATCGAATCTTGTGGTGAAAGTGTACCACCTCTATAGAGTGTCAAACTATTCGAATAGCCGCGTACGTAGTTATGGACAGTTGGAATGGCCATACCGTTTCGTTGTCAGATGTTTTCTAAATAACTTGAAATGAATGATGAACTTTGACTTGACCACAACAGGGTTGTGTTTATGAAAATAGCTTCCCAACTTAAGTGATTTTAGAACTTCACTTTATCTTTCTTTGCTTCTAAACTCAGCTTAGGTTTCAAACTTAACTTTATAGTTAAACTTAGATTTAGCACTTTGACTTAGAACTATAGTACCTGTTAATATTAGTTTGCGAGTACTTAAAGAGTACTCATGGCTTTTGTCCCTGGCTATTATCATGGCCAGACTATGAAGGAGATTATCAAGATGATGGTCAGCAGGACGACTATGATAACTAGGACTATCTGCCTTTGTCAGCATTGCCTATGCCCCTGAAGATGGACCTCACCGCTACGCTTATCTTTTATTTTCACTGCTTGTTGTATTAAAGACTGGATCATGAGATCCTTATTTGTGTAAAACCTTATGTATGGTTTGTAATGGATGATGTACTGTGATATCCAATCCGTTATGTCTCGCAAAAATGGTAATCCTAGGATTGCGAGGTATGGCATAACGGGCATCTGGGATTAAAAATCCGGGTGTTGACAAGTTGGTATCAGAGCCATCCGGACCATAGGAGACCCTAGTTAGAATGGACGTTTAAACAAAAACTTAGTTTCAAAACCAAAGTGAGTATTTCTGAAAAACTAATTCCCCTCTTACCCTTGTGAACTCATTCTTCCTCAAAAATTCATGTTCCTCAAAATTCTTACATTACTACTTAAATTTGACACACTTGATCACTTCACTAACTTCCTCATCCTTAATTCTTGTAGATGGAGACTCAGTTCAGCAAGTTTTACCAGTTGGGAAACAGAGGTTAGCTGATCTTCGAGAGGGATCTGGATTCACTGTCGGAGTTACTGGGATGCCCACATCCGGAGTTTCTTGGAGCTCAACTTCCAAGACCCCCAGGAGGAGACCTACAGTGGCTAGTCACCACGGATCTTCGAGGAAGCATCGAAGCACCAACTTCCGGGAGAATTCAGTTCTCCGTGAGAGAGAAAAACTGGCTAGATGGATTAGCCAGGGCAATGCATGAAGCTCTCGCATGTCTATTTCCCCTCAGCGTCAACAAGATCCAAGGAACCCGTTTTGCCTACTATGCAAGACATGACCTCATGGGAATGCCGATGGAGATGCCAAGTCACCCAGAGTTGAGGCGTCAAGTGGAGAACCTTGACTTCTTGCTTCATGACAGACAGCAGGAACTGGACAATGCCAGGGAGTTAGCCAACCAGAACCGTGCCATCGCCGACCACAAGGCCCAGACTTTCGCACTGCTCGTCCAAGATCGTCAATCTCTTTGCCGCCAGCGTGCAAAGAAGGATCACACCATCGCCCGTCTTCGCAAGAAGGTGGCCGACCTCGAGAAGACCGTCAAGGAGCAGGAAGCTCAGCTTGCCGCCAAGGAAGAAGAAGATGAGGGTGAAGACATCCAGGGAGATATGGATTCTTACCTCAGCAACGATGATGACTTTCTGGAGGAGGATGTTTTGGACTTCTACACTGATGATGAAGACTCCGACTTCATCGACGATGAGTAGATGCACTAGAGCACTGTCGTAGCATGAGATGTATCATCTCATTTTATCGTAGCTTGCAGAATGGTTCTTCAAACCATCTGTTTTCCCCTTTTATTGTTGTCATGTGTGTTGTATCGTGTGCTGGCTTGCATGAATGAAAATGAAGTTAGTTGAAAAACCTGAGTTTTACTCAAAGTTTTAGATTTGAAAAACCCAAAACCATGAACCATGGGAACCAAGGAGGGAGCAGCTCGTCTCAAGACCCAATGCTGCAGATCTTGCAGAATCTCATCGCGGGCCATGAAGCAAGCAGGGCCGAGCGTCAAGCCAACTTAGCAACATTGCAGCAGATCGCCCAAATGGCTCTCAACAACCAAGGACATGGAAATCAGGATCACTAAGGATCCAAACTCAAAAACTTTCAGAACACAAATCCCCCAATCTTTAACCAATCTGAAATCCCATTAGATGCTGATGACTGGTTACAGACTATGGAAAACAACTTAGAGCTTGCCAGAGTTGATGAGAATGAGAAAGTTCTCTTCGCCACCCACTATCTGGCGGGAGATGCAAGAGCTTGGTGGAATAGCATCCGCAATATGAACCATGGTCAAGTGATGACCTGGGAAGCATTCAAGGTCAAGTTCAGCCGCACCCACGTGCCGCAAGGTCTTGTCAACAGGATGAGAGATGAATTCCATGAATTGAAGCAAGGAAGAATGACTGTGGTGACTACCATGACAGATTCTTGTCACTTGCCAGATATGCACCAGATGAGATCAACATGGAGGCCAAGAAGAAGGAGAGATTCTTAAACGGACTGCATGATGAGATGCATACTGTCCTCGTCAACATCCGTTTCGATGATCTCGAAGAGCTAGTCGACTCTGCCATTCAGATGGAAGGGAAGATTAACCAGGAAAACGACAACCGCAAGCGTCGTATGATGCAGCAGTCTGGATCCGAGTCACCGTAAGTACCGTCCCAACCCCTCACCAGGATATGCACCAAGGAACAACCGACCCCCAAATTCTCGCCCAAGCTACCCCAACCGTAGCGGAGGCAATGTGAAGTCCGGAGGAAACAATCACAACTCTGGTAATGCCAACAATTTTAACCATGCCCCTCCCAAGAGCAACAACAACAACACTGCGCCCAGAACTGGCAGCAATGCAGTGCCTATCACAGTCAAGGACAAGTCCCAGATCACTTGTTTCAAGTGTGGAGTGAAGGGTCACTACTCTAATGAGTGTCCCAAGAAGACTGCCGCCAATTCCCCTGAGAATGCCCCAGCTCAGCAGCAGCGTCGTGTTCAACCAGGAAGGAGATTTGCCCCATGGACCCTCACAACCGCAACAGTCGTCTCTTCCACATGAACGTAGAAGAAGCCCAGGAAGCGCCAGATGTAGTGTTGGGTATGTTTTCTGTCAACTCAGTTTTAGCAAGAGTATTGTTTGATTCTAGAGCATCGCATTCATTTGTCACCGAAGAATTTGTATGCACTAGTAAGATTCACCCAACCAACCTGAAGCATGTCATGATAGTTCAAATCCCCGGTTCAAAAACAAAAGCTAGAAAAATTTGCAAAGATGTACCTATCAGAATACATGCGATAGATTTTATGCCAACCTAATTGTACTTGGAACCAAAGGATTGGAAGTAGTACTAGGTATGGACTGGATGTCAAGGCATAAAGGATTGATAGACTGTGCTAAGAAAGCCATCACCATGACCAGTAGTTCTGGAGTAACAGTAGAGCATATCTCTGAAACCTTACCCCGTCAATTCAAGTGCAACAAGAGTGTAGCCCTGCCCACCATTGACCAAGTCAGAGTAGTCTATGAATACCCCGACATATTCCCAGATGAATTGCCAGGTATGCCCCCGGATAGGGATATTGAGTTCATTATCGAACTAATCCCCAGAACCGGACATATAGCCCAGAGACCCTATACCATGAACCCCCCAGAGTTAGTGGAACTAAAGAAACAGTTGGATGCCATGTTAGCAACAGGCTTGATTCAGCCAAGCGCATCGTCATGGAGATCACCGGTGTTATTTGTCGACAAGAAAGATGGAGACAATCGTCTGTGTACAGATTACAGAAAGTTGAATGATGTCACCATCAAGAAAAAGTACCCCTTGCCAAAGATAAAGGATCTATTTGACCAGTTGACTAGAGCTCAGGTATTCTCAAAGATTGATCTTAGGACTGGTTATCACCAGCTTAAGATTCGTGCAACGGATATTCCGAAGACCGCCTTTACTACTCGCTATGGTTTATACGAGTATACGGTTATGTCTTTTGGATTAACTAATGCCCCTGCTTATTTCATGAATCTCATGAATAAGATCTTTATGAATTTCCTAGATAGGTTTGTAGTTGTGTTTATCGACGACATCCTTATCTACTCCAATTCAGAAGAAGAGCATGAGAAACATCTGAGAATCATCCTAGAAACCCTGAGAGAGCATCAGTTATATGCCAAGTTCAGCAAGTGTGAGTTTTGGCTAAAAGAAGTAGGATTCCTAGGACATGTTGTGTCTGCCGGAGGAGTCTCTGTTGATCCCACCAAGATCAAAGATGTCGAGGGATGGGAAGCCCCAACCAATCAAACCCAAGTTCGTTCATTTCTCGGATTAGCAGGATATTACCACAAGTTCGTAGAAGGATTCTCAAGCATAGACCGACCAATGACCCAATTGTTGAAGAAGGATAAGAAGTTTGAATGGACAGACAAAAGTGAAGCCAGTTTCTAGGAGCTGAAGAAGAGATTGATATCAGCCCCAATTTTGATCATGCCAGACATCAAGAAGCCGTTTGATGTGTATTGTGATGCATCCAAGATTGGCCTAGGATGTGTATTGATGCAAGAACGCAAAGTCATCGCGTATCTGTCTCGACAGTTGAAGCAACATGAGCAGAATTATCCGACCCATGATCTTGAGCTAGCAACCGTGGTTCTAGCATTGAAGACATGGCGTCATTATTTGATGGGTAATCGCTGTGAGATTTACTCAGATCATAAGAGCTTGAAGTAAATCTTCACTCAGAAGGAGCTGAATATGAGGCAAAGAAGATGGATAGAGTTAATCAAGGATTATGACCTTGACATTCACTATCACCCCGGTAAAGCCAATGTGGTAGCGGATGCTCTTAGCAGATTGCCATGTAGGCTTAACACCATGATCAAGGAGAAGCAACCAAGTTTGTATGAGGAGTTGGAGCAGTTCAGGACTGAGTTAGTTAGCAAAGGATTCCTAGCTAGCATTGAACTTCAACCCACTTTGATTAGCCAAATCAAGGAAGCCCAGAAGGGGAATGAAAGTATCGACAGAATCAAACGTCATATTGTTACAGGCAAGGTAGCTAGATTCACCGAAGACGAAGAAGGAGTACTGTGGTACAAAGGACGTATCTGTGTGCCAGCAGATTCGGAGCTGAAGGAAGTTATGATGAAGGAAGCTCATGATACTCTTTATTCTATCCACCCCGGAGGAACAAAGATGTATCAGGATGTGAAAGAGCAATTTTGGTGGCACAAGATGAAGAGAGAGATCGGAAGCTACATCGCCAAATGTGACATCTGTCAAAGAGTCAAAGCAGAGCATCAGAGACCTGCAGGATTGTTGCAACCATTGCAGATTCCGGAATGGAAATGGAATTCCGTCGGAATGGACTTTATCACCGGTTTACCTACTTCTAGTAGGGGAAATGACTCAATCTGGGTCATAGTTGATAGACTGTCCAAGGTAGCCCACTTTATACCTGTAAAGACAACCTACCAGAGTGCAAAACTAGCAGAGCTGTATATTGCTAGGATTGTTAGTCTGCATGGAACCGCCAAGACCATCGTCTCAGATTGAGGAACCCAGTTTACTTCAAGATTTTGGCAGAAAGTTCAGGAAGGTTTAGGAACCAAGTTGAACTTCAGCACCGCGTATCACCCGCAAACAGATGGACAAACTGAGAGAGTCAACCATATCTTGGAGGATATGCTTAGAGCTTGTGTGTTGGAATACGGATCAAAATGGGAAGACTGCCTACCTTTCGTAGAATTCTCATATAACAACAGTTATCAAGCTAGTTTGCAGATGGCACCATTTGAATTCCTATACGGAAGAAAGTGTCGTACCCCTTTGAATTGGTCGCAAGTAGGAGAGTGTCAGATCTTTGGACCCGACATTCTCCGAGAAGCAGAAGATAAAGTTCACAAAGTCCGTGAGCACCTCAAGACCGCCCAATCCAGACAGAAGAGTTATGCCGACAAGAGAAGGAGAGACCTGACTTTCAATGTCGGAGATTTCGTATATCTCAAGGTTTCACCATTGAGGGGAACTCAACGCTTTAGTCTGAAGGGAAAGTTAGCCCCCAGATATATCGGACCTTTCAAGATTCTGAACCGCCGAGGAAAAGTATCGTATCAAATGGAACTGCCTGAAGAGATGTCAGCCATCCATAATGTGTTCCATATCTCGTTACTTTGCAAATGCTTGGAAGTGCCTGAGAAGACTGAAGTTTCCAAGAACATCGATCACAGAGCTATGGAAATCAACAATGACCTGACCTATCAGGAAGTACCCATCCGTATCTTAGAAGAAGCCTACATAACCACCAAGACCAGGAGCATCAAGTTTCTCAAGATTCAATGGAGCAACCATACCGAGGAGGAAGCCACTTGGGAGCGTGAAGATTACATTAGGACAGAGTTCCCAGATCTCTTTAGTTCCTAGTTTTCTTTGTAAATCTCGGGATGAGATTTTGTTTAAGGGGGGAAGGTTTGTAACAGCCCAAAACTTCAATCCAAGCTTAACAAGATCAAATCATCCAAAAATAGGGTTAATAAAAACTTTTCCAAATTTAAAATGAAAGCATTCATATGTGTGTGCATTTAAAATGGGAGTTCTTTTGAATTGCCATGATTGTGTGATCCAATGCTTGTAAAATGTTTCTTAGGTGATTTAAACATCATCTACATCATTCCCAAACTTTTCCTCAAGAAAATCAACTAAAAAAGAATTAAAAAGGAGGAATGGTCATTTTGGCAAATTTAACTCTCATGCCTACTTTGGCTATTCCTAGTACTCAATTCCTAACAGAAACAATTCTTGATCTTTGTACCCTTGCTAGTACACATAATGAGGTACCAAGGCCCACCTTTTGCTCTGCTAAAAACATTCTTTTACTTATTTTAATTGGCATTTGAAAATTGAATCTAATGCATATGCATAGATCACCCCTATTTCAAAACCCATCTATTTGAGCTCCATTTTCAAAACCCTTGCAACCAGAGACTACCTATCACTAGTGGAGATCACTCAAAAATTTTGAAACCAAAATTCAAAACTTTCATTCGTGCGGCCATTTCATCAAACACTTGGCATGCATAATCTCTACTCTAATCCTAGCTCACTATTTACTACAGGGTTTTGCCCCCAATTTATCTTCATTTATCTCCCATGTCCCCTCTTGATCTAACCAGAGTCTAACCACCCACTCCCCTAGCCCCTAGTGGCACGGCCATGCCATGCCGAGCCGCCTCTTGCCGGACAACCTTGCCCTCACCGCAGCAGACCGCCCCTCTCCCTCTCTCCATGTCTAGGAGGTAGCTCACACCTCACCGCCACCCCCTGTCCCTTGCCCGAGCCCAGCCGTGCAGTGGGCCACCAAGGACAAGCCGCGCCCAGTGCCACCGCACCATGCCAGTGCCGCTTCTAGAGCGCGCCCTGTCCCCGCTCGCACAGACCGTCCCTTAGCAGCAGGCCGCCGCTCCGCCTTGACCAGGAGAACACCCCAGACACACCCGCTGGCCGCCCAATGCCTCACAGCCACCGCTCGCCGTGGACACCGCCGCCTCTGCCTCTCAGAGCGCCACCTCGCCTAGACCGCATGCCACCGCCCCTACGGCTGCATTCAAGTTCTAGAACACCGCCAAGGAACTGCCCATCGATCGCCACCCCCAGTCATGCCTCTACCCCGCCGTAGCCATGTCGCCACCGTCGACTGCCCATCCCGCTCGGTCTCACTGTCGGGCCTATAAAAGGAGCCCCCCAGCCTATTCTCTCCACACCATTCCACTCCCCTCACCTCTCTAAACCTCACCCACCTCTAGCCGGAGCAAGGCGAGCTCTGCCTCGTCGGAGTTGGAGCCGGAGCAGCCACAGCAGGAGGAGAAGGGCACCGTTGATTGTGACCACCCCAAGCTCCGCCGCAACCGCGCCTCGCCGTCGTCTTCCACGTCGTTTTCCCGCGTCGCCGACCCTGCTGGACCCCTGGTACACCCCCAGTAGACCCCCACCGAGCCGCTAGGGTTCGAGCTCGCCGGCGACCTGTTCGTCGTCGACGACGACCCTCAGCTGTAGATTCCTATTCTAATCACGCGGCCCACAGCGCGCGTACCATTTCGCGTTTTAAGTGCCGCTGACACGCGGGACCCCCCTGTCAGCTGAGCCCCGCACCGCGGAGCGCCACTGGGATGGCCCATTTCTCTTCCCGCGCTAGCCTATCGATTCAAATCTGGATTTTTCTTTTTAGTTAAATCCAGTTTCTGTCCACTATTTCAAAATTCAATTCTGTAAGTTTGACAAATCCAAATAGCATGAAACCAATTTTGACTGAAAGGTATTAAGATGATCTATCCAAGACCGTTGGATTTAATTCAATTAGAGTTATAGATCTCTCCTAATAAAAATAAGAATACAGCAGCATTTGCAACTTGCAACATTTTTATAAAATCAACCAAGTTAGCTTTTGAGTTGATTCCAACTCTCAAAAATCACATTTCATCATATCTATCTAAATATGTAATAATATTAAGGTTTACATGCAGTGACTTTGGACTAGTATGAAAATAATGCTATATAGGCATTTCTAGTCACTTTAAATCATTAAATAATAAACTTAAACCAAAGTAATATTGATCCAACCCTTAAATCTCATTCCCACATGTGAGAATATGTGGTGATGACATGTGTCAACATGATCCCTTGTTTTAAGTCGTGAATATTAAATGTTAGTTAATTTTTCAATGAGTAGAAATTACTTTTCTAAAATAAAAAGAAAGAAACTATTGAATTAAAACTTGTGATGTTTGTGATGATAATAGATCATCAAATGTGTGTTTTAGAATTCTACTTAGCCTAGTTAAGTATTGTTTGGTGATTGTCTACTCCGTATGTATTGTTATAGAAGATAGTACCGACCAAGCTTACGAGGAGGAGGAGTGCTACCAAGAAGAAGAAGAAAACTTCAACCACTGCACCAACCATGGCAAGCTATTGTTAGCAAGCTAGAATTAAGCTAGAGGAATGAGCAAGGATTCTTTAGGCATGCTTTGAGCACACTCTTTTAACTATTAGTACCCCAAGTCTTACTTACAAGTTTTACTCCCCTTAGTACACAAAGATCTTTACTTATGTTGAAGGTAGCATAAAAAGTATAAAACTTGACCTATTTAGAACCCTTTAGATGTCATTCTATGGCATGAGATTGAACCCATCTTTTCCACCTTAGTGAACACTCTTAACTTAGTAGTTTAGAGTAGATCAACAACTTGAGTCACTTTAGATGGGAACACTTGGCGAAAATGAATTATGAAAACCTTGGAATGATGAGTAATTCTATTGAGATGTTTTGACATGTGTTGAGAAACACAAATGATTGAGGATGATGAAAATATTGAGGCATGAGCCTTAACTTTTTTTAAAAACTGATGGTTGGATTCGGATGCGATACCATTCCAAGTTTACCGTACAACCACACTACCTGAATTGGGTAAGGCTTAGCTGGAAATTTATATGCATTACTATTAGTCCCCTCACGGGAGAGGTTTGAGCTGAGGCTACCTCTCAATGTTGTCCACCTATGCAGTGCCCAAGATGACCGATGGTCATGGTTGGGAGGCCATGCTCATAGGAGAGGTGCTTATACTAGGTTGTGTAAAGGGAAGGTTATGTTTGATTATCTGCATACTAAGTATGATGATTCAGGGTTATCCCTGACAGTTGTATCGAATCTTGTGGTGAAAGTGTACCACCTCTGCAGAGTGTCAAACTATTCGAATAGCCACGTCCGCGGTTATGGACAGTTGGAATGGCCATACCGTTTCATTGTCAGATGTTTTCTAAATAACTTGAAATGAATGATGAACTTTGACTTGACCACAACAGGGTTGTGTTTATGAAAATAGCTTCCCAACTTAAGTGATTTTAGAACTTTACTTTATCTTTCTTTGCTTCTGAACTCATCTTAGGTTTCAAACTTAACTTGATAGTTAAACTTAGATTTAGCACTTTGACTTAGAACTATAGTACCTGTTAATAGTAGTTTGCGAGTACTTAAAGAGTACTCATGGCTTTTGTCCCTGGCTATTATCATGGCCAGACTATGAAGGAGATTATCAAGATGATGGTCGAGGGCGGCTATGATAACTAGGACTATCTGCCTTGTCGCATTGCTCTTACGAAGATGGACCCCACCGCTACGCTTATCTTTTATTTCCGCTGCTTGTTGTATTAAAGACTGGATCATGAGATCCTTATTTGTGTAAAACCTTATGTATGATTTGTAATGGATGATGTACTGTGATATCCAATCCGTTATGTCTCGCAAAAATGGTAATCCTGGGATTGCGAGGTATGGCATAACGGGCATCTGGGATTAAAAATCCGGGTGTTGACATGACGTCAACATCAACTTATGCTCAAGGGAATCATCCCCAAAAGCTCAAGTTCTTCAATGAAGTCAAGGAAGTCAACTTATACATCAACTAAAGTGAAGACACAGTTGTTGATTAGATAGGAGTATAGCATCTAGCCTTAGAACCTATTTCTATAGAGCATTGCAATAGCAGCAAATGCAAACTAGATAGTTTAAATACTAGTCTTATTAGTATGTTCTTTCTATAGAACTTATACATCAACTAAAGTGAAGACACAGTTTCTTTCTCTCTCTATAACCTAGAATGTTCTCTAGATCTTTTGTAAAGAGTCGAGTTGTAACCTATAGTCATGTCTTGGACCTGCTATGTTTCTGTTGTACCACTCTAAGGGATGTAATACTGGTGGAACGGTGTTTCATTGGTGTTATGTCAATGACTATAGTATACTACATCATGTAGTGGTATGCTGGGTCACCACATGAGGAGAGGGGAA
Organism: Avena insularis; assembly: GCA_023614405.1. NCBI lineage: Eukaryota > Viridiplantae > Streptophyta > Magnoliopsida > Poales > Poaceae > Avena > Avena insularis. The sequence continues at coordinate 104,347,804 of CM042684.1, read as the reverse complement.
TACTCACTAGTGGTCCTCTCTTAGAGCCTAGAAGAGGAAGCAGACCGAGATGACAACCTAGTATGGCGACACAGAGAGCACCAATGGCGCTTAATCCGCGTGGAACCACACGAGGGGTACCGCCACGACAAAGGCGATGGCAGTTGATAGTCACCACATCACTTAACCACCAAGATAACACGGCAGGGTCACTAGAGCATGGTAGGGCCAAAGCATCCGAACCCTGACGCTATGCCGCCGAAGGGGGTTAGAAATACAGGGGTTGATTTGAAAGGAATTTGCTCGAGAGGCAATAATAAATTAGTTATTATATTATTCCTAGTTTATGATTGATGTTTATTTTTGATGCTAGAATTGTATTAATTGGAAATGTTAATACATGTGTGTTTAATAAAAAACCAAAGTTCCTAGTAATGCCTCTCATTTAGACTAGCTCGTTGATTAGATGATTAAGGTTTCCTGATCATGAACATTGGATGTTGTTAATAACGGGTTCATATCATTAGAAGATTATTTATGATGAATAGACACCCAAAGTAGGTATATAAATAGCGACCATTATGTTACATTCCTACATCAAACACATACAAAGTAACCCTGATCCTTCGACCATGAGATTATGTCAATCGCTGATTCCTGAAGGGTACTTTGATGGCATCAAACGTCACACTTTAATAGGGTGATTATAAAGGTTTCGTTGGGTATTGTGAAAGTATTAGGCGAGACTCATGAATCAAGAATGTGATTTGTCCATCCAAATTATGGAATATACTCTGGGTCCTCTCGGTGATATAACATAAACAACGCTTGCAAGCACGTTACTAGGTCACAAGGATGTTGTATCATAGAATGATTAAAGAGTACTTATCGGTAACAAGATCATACTAGGGTATGGTTGATACATGTGATGGTATCTCGTAAAAGTAATATATTGTGAGGCAAAAGGAATTGGGTATGACGTTAACAGTTCACACGATCACAAGAGTTATCATTGAATGTGTAGGAGTCAGTAAGGATCCCCAGATCCCACTACTGATTATTGATCAGAGAAGTGTCTCTATCATGTATGCATGATTAGCGAATGGTAGGATGACACATTTAAGGTATACCAACACTAATATGTAGATAAAACATACCATAGGAAGGTTTCGATAGGGATATAATTGTTTCTATGATCACCATAATTCTTTTGGATCAAATTGCTAAAATTGGTTTCAGACATGATATCGAAATAATGCAAGGGGTTTTATGCAAATGTTTGTTAATTAAAGTAATTGACTAAAATCTGAGTAAAATAAATAAAAGGTGTTTTTATTTATGAGAGAATGCATTTAAGCTAGTGGGCATTAAATGCAAGTGAGTGGAGAGGAAATTCATGTGAGTGGAGAGTCCACCTACATGAATGAGGGAGAGGTGGGGGAACCCTCCATGGATGGCGCCATGGCCCCCTTGGGCTTACCCCTACCCTATAAAAGGAGGCCACTTCCTCCTCTCCATTGCACCACCTCCTCATGAAGGCTCTCTCTCCCCCTCTAGCAATTCCCCATGGCTTCGGATTAGTGAAGTACATGTTCTCGATGCTTTTCTGAAAGGATCTGTTGCTTCTACTGCTCTGCTAGAGTGAGGGCGTGGAGGTTGTTGGGAGATGGACGTCTTCCTGAGGATGGATATGCTGCTGGTTTGTGGTGTTCTTCAACTCTATCTTGAGATCGGTAACTGATTGACTAGATCAACAACAAATTCAGTTTTCGTAAAAAGCTTTCAGTCTTCAAGGGTAAGTTATTCCGGTTACACCCTTACTTGTTACTAGCATCTACTAGATTGGATCTTGGTTTAGTTAGACATTCATATCATAGGAAATTTTGTTTCCTATGGTGAGAACCTGATAGCTATGAGATTCGACATATTTTTGATGGCTTTTATTGATGGTTTTCTCCCGGATTTGATCGTTTTCTGGCTTTACCTAATGCTAATACTTCGGTAGCAAAGAAAAATTGGTTTTTAATGTGTGTTTCATGTTCTGAACGTCAATAGAAGGATTTAACTAGGGAAATATAATATTTTGGAGAAAACAAGCAAGTCCCGCTTTGGGAGCACGCGAGAGGAGCTCATAGAAGGCGTAATGACCAAATATACGGCGGGAATGGCTGTATAGTTCCCGTCGTATGGTTGCCACCGTCTCTGTCTTGTCAAAAGGGACAACTTCCGTGAAGGTACCGGGACGAAAACACAAAGCAGCAGCCGCCACACCATCCAGAAGGGAGAAAGAAGGGATCCGGAGAAGATGTTCTTCATCTCTCTCCACGATCTTTGACTCCTAGCCAATACACCTCCATAGCCACTACTTGTACTTGAGAGAGAGAGGGATCCCCACCTTGCAGGACTAGGGTTTGAGATTGTTTCTTCCAATCTTGAATTGTGTTGGATATTTTTCTATTCTTATTATGGATCTCCATGGTAATACCAAGATAAATTCCCTTTATTTGATTATATTGATGATCCGTTCTTCTCTCATGTGTGAGTAATTACCTTGGGTGTGGGAGATGTAGGGGATTGGTGAGATGTGATGTGGCTTCATATATTTTCCATTACTATTGTGATTTATTTTAATTACTATATTATGTGTGCTTGACTATATATGGGATGCTTAATGCTTGTTGTCCAATTAAGGGCCCAGACAACACGATACCTTGTTCTACACAGATAAGATCTTTCTCGCTAGTGGACCGACGACCCCTGGGTGACACAGGGATATCAATGGAAAGCTAGTTGACTCGAGGATAATGAGTAACCACTATTCTTATTGCATTAGTCCAATCCAAGGAGCTTAATTGCTAAGCGACCTGAAGGGTCTTAATTGTCTAGTGTCTGACCATGGCTTTGGTAGCAGGCTAGTAGGATTATTGAAGTTGGGATGAAATCTACCAAGAGGAGTTCCGACTAATTATGGGTTTCTCGCCTACACATATATCTATAAGATTATAATTGTTACATTCATACTCGTCCACCTGGCACATTCACTATCACCATGAACTGAATTTCCCCGCGCTTTCTTTCACCACCTGTAGAAAACAACAAACAAACAAAGTTGTTCTTTACTTTTATGTATTTTATTTCTGAAGTTTACATTTTAGTTCTATTTAAATCTATCACATTTAATTAAAACCTCGTTCTTATTTCAATGCTTGTAGTCAATTCACTCGAAGACCTGTGACAACTTCGGGTGTACAGAGACTTCACCAATAAACACTTACCTTTGGGCTCCCTTTGGGATCGATATTTGAACTTCGAAACTAGATACAAATGATCTGTGCAATTACAGACATCAAGCTATTTTCTGGCGCTGTTGCTGGGGAGCTAAGCGCTAAGTGTTTGTCTTTTGACATTTTAGGTGTTGCTACTACAAAATTTTCTCCCTAGGAGACAAAGGGTGTACACGTTCTGGTAGGACCTACCTGCCGGATTATATTGAGTGCGCGCCTGCTCAGAGGCTCGAAGAAATTATTGAAAAACTTTTAAGATCAAATAAAGTTGAAGTTGAAAACCTAAGTGATATTATGGAAATCATGTCTATTTACAGGACAACTCCTCGGAAACCTGAGAAAACTCTCAGGGAATACAGTGCTTCAAGTTCTGAATTCCTTAAACAACCAATAGAGTTTCCTAATCCTGGAGTTAGAGAATATCGATTTGATGGTGGAATTATTAAAATTTTGCGGGAGAAATCTTTCAGTGGAAGGGAAGATGAAGACCCAGGAAGACATATTAGAGAGTTTGACAATGTGATAACATTGCTTGGACCAAAAGGTTTGCCAAGAGACTTCTCTCGTCTTAAATTATTTCGATGGTCTCTTAAAGGTAAAGCTCTAGACTGGTTATCGCTATTACATTAAATGTTGGGAAAACTGCATTACTAAATTCATAGACAGGTTTCTTCCTTTTAAAAAGGTAACTGAACTAATAAAGAACATATGCAACTTTAGTCAGAAAAAGGGAGAAAACTACCCACAAGCCTAGGAAAGATTCTTTGGAATGATCAATAGTATTCCTAATCATGGCTATTCTGAACTAACAATTTGCCATCTATTTTACCATGGTCTCAACACCCAATGTAGAGAGTTACTGATCTCTCAGCAGGAGTAACGATAAATACTTTGACTATTAAATAATGTTTGGAATTGATGTCTACTACGGCTAAGAATGATTCATTGTATAATCCAGATTTTGGTACCAAGCTAGAAAAAGGGATGCTTCACATAACTCCTGATCTTATGCCCGAGGTACGCAAAACTATGAAGGAAAAAGGTATACCTTCAAAACTTGTCAAGGAAAGCAAATTAGATTTTTTACAAGTTTTAACTGAAAAAGATGAAACTGTAAAAGTTTTTCAAGAATTGAAACATCGACAAATAAAATCTCATAACAATTTGCATAATCATTTCCAAAAACACAAAAAGATTTTGGCAGAACTCACTGAAAATTATGACGAGATTGGCCAAGAAATAAAACTGTTTCACAAGTACCTTAGTATGATTGAAACCTAGTGTGAACAAATAGCATCTAGTTATCAAACGTTTCTTCGTGAAGATGAAGATATTTATGTTTCTGCTAATGTTATCACAAGAAAGGGTGTAGTTGTTACAGGACCCTTAGGAAGATGACACATTGGTGGATCCTCGAGATGAATTTGAAACCCAAGAACAAAACAAGGAAGACCAGAATGATGCATAGGATGATCATTATGACTCTAATGTAGAAATAGTTGATCCAAGAGAGGATAAAGAAACAAGTAAGGAATATGAAGTTGTTATAATAGAAAGGAAGAAAATCAATAAGCAACAACAAAATAAAGCAACGAAAGAGCCTAACCCCCCCAAAAGCTAAAAGACAAGAGTAAGTCAGGTGAGAAAAAGCTTCCTTATCCTGATAAAAAAAGAAAGCACCGGATGAAGTAATTTATAATTGTTTTACAAACGTACTTAGTGACATTCATCTAGAAATCCCATTTGCGGATGCGATCAAAGTCCCTACCTATGGTAAATTCCTTCGTGATATTCTTAGTAGAAAGAAGGAAATAACTGAAACTGTTGCCATGGTAACTAGCTAGCCTGCTAACGGGAAACTGTTGTCTAAGTCTAGAGATCCTGGAATACCAACCATTTCATGCTCCATAGGTAAAACTGATATTCATAATGCCTTATGTGACCTAGGAGCAGGAGTTAGTGTAATGCCATACTCCCTCTATAAAAGGTTAGGATTAGGGGAGTATTCTCCTACTATTATGACTTTATAGATGGATGACAAGTCCACTAAAAACCTGTTGGTATGATAGAGGATGTCTTACTTAGGATAGATGCGCATGTTATTCCCACTGATTTTATCATTCTTGAAATGCCCGAAGATGAAAGATTATCTATAATACTTGGAAGACCCTTCCTCAGTACTGTAGGTGCATTAGTAGATTGTGCAGAAGGGAAGATAATCTTTAATGTTTATGACGCTGAAATTATTCGGTATTTTCCCAAGAAGTTAGAAACAGGAGAAAAGTATGCTCCACTAGCAAAAAGAATTCACGTGGTAAGTGCTATTGATAAGGGGCAACCAAAGGTAAGAATTCAAGAAGAGGGAAGAGGTTGAGTTATTCAACCATTCTGTATAAATGCTTAATGGGAGTCAAACCATTTTCATTAATTTTGTAGAATAGAGAATAAGAACTTCATCGCATTCCTACAACTTTTTTCACCGACATTCTTGCGGAAGTGCGCCCATGAAGATGCAGCAGTCAAAAAGTTGTAGAAACATCGATTGAATGAGTAGATAATAATAATAAGAATTAAAGTTTGAGTTTTCAATTTACAAAAGCTAAATGTTGCTTTTAATATGTTAATGTTGGTCAACAGTTTTTACTGCCACTTTTTTGTTAAAAACTTGGTATTTCGCTCCGTTATAGAATAAGACGGTATCCTGGAAGAGATAGAATTTTTTTGATGATTACTGATGGTTTAACAACCAACTATACAACGAGAATAAAAATTCCGGCCGTATAGTTCCGGTCGTAAAGTTGTCTTTACCATCAACAAATTTTTGTCGAAGGCACAGAGAGTTTAATGACCAACTATACGGTGGAAATAAAAATTCCGGCCATAGAGCTCTGGTCGTATACATATCGATGCCTCCGTAAAATTTCTTTTCATATGTACTGAGAGTGTAACGACCAACTATATGGCGGGAATAAAAATTCCGGTCATATAGTTCCGGCCGTATAGATATCGATGCCTCTATAGAATTCTATTCCAAAAGTACTAAGAGTATAACGACCAACTATACGGCGGGAATAAAAAATTCCGGCCGTATAGCTCCAGTCGTATAGATATCGATGCTAGTTTTAGACATTTATCTCAAGAGATAGACGGTTTAACGACCAACTATAATGTGGGATCATTTTGATCCGGCCGTATAGTTGCACCCATATAGCTGATTTCTAATTAAAGAAACCCTAGTTGTCGGCACCGCCGCAACTATACGGGTGGAACAACATCATTCACCCGTATAGTTCCGGCCATATAGGTCGGCGCGACCACTTAATCGCGCCAGGGTGGCGGTTTCTTCCTCCTCTCCTCATTATTTCTCTCATATTCTCTATCCAAACCTATAAAAATCTACCTAGAACTCTCAATTCTTTGCGTATTTCATTCGTTTGAGTGGGGGAATCAACAGATCGGTATGTTTCTCTCCCTATCCATGCTTTATTTTCAGATTTCCATGGTTAAATTTTTCACATTGATCTAGTAGATGAACTCAAGCTTATTTAGTTTTCCTTATTAATTTCTCATGTTAAGATTGAATTTTTCCATGTAGAATTGTTCATATATCATATAGAAACTATATGCCTAAGGTTTTATGTTGAAATTTTTTAGTGCATCACGATGAACAAGATCGGTAGCCTCTTTCATTCGAGCAAGCGCCAACACGGAGAGGGCTCAAGTTCAGGGGCCCGAGCTCTGCGCAACTCCAAGATGTACATTGTTCTATCGAGGAGGGTACTGCCCACGCGTTGGTCCGACCACAACTTTCTCACCGCGGCAGGGTTGAAGACAGACTTTGACCTCATGTGCAGCAGGTAGGGGTTGGCTGTGATTAGCTTCACAAGCCACGACACTTACGCTGAACTCACCCATGAGTTCTTAGCCTCCTTCTACGACGACCATAAGGAGAAAGGTAACATGTGCACTATCATCTTCAACATGAACCGATAGCACTATGATATAAGCTTCAAAAAATTCTTCGATGCCTTTATCCTCCCTCGTACTAGGGAGCCCAATATTACTAACCTCTACAAAGCCACAAGTGGAGAGACTTGGGAGGCTATTTCTGTCAATGGTGGCAATCACTTCTATCAGAAGAACATGTCCACCATTCAGAACCCAACCATTCGCTACTTTGCTTTGTTCCTCGCCAACACAATGTTGGGAAGGGGTGATATTGGCTCCATGGACAATGCAGACATGGCGATGATCACCAAGGCTCTCTTCCCCACTGCCACGCAAAGCCCCTGTCCTGCGGCTCTACTCATCCAGCACTTCCGCCACCAGAGCAACAAGACCAAAGGTCATATTCACATTGGTGGATTGGTAACCCACCTTGCCTATGCATTGAACATTTTACTACCTGTCATGGAACCTGTTGACAGCTCCAAACTTGTGGACGTCAAGTATTTGACTGCTTGTGGCTTTCTTGGTGTTTACCATGCTAACCGGAGGCTCCGAGCATATCAATTTAGTTATCTTGACGATACACAGATTGAGCAGGTTCAGCTGCCATGCCCTGATGCCTTCTCGATAGTGGAGAAGGACACTTGGATCCTCACCAAGGACCAAGTGACAGAGATCTTGGCTGTGCACCAGGTTGAGGAGGAGGAACATGAATGTCAGCAGGAGCAGGAGCAGGAGCAGGAGCATGAGCATGAGGGAGAGCAAGGACATAACCCTGCTTGGAAAGGACAACAACATCAGCCAGGAGGAGCTTGGGAACCGTGGCCCAACCAGCCATAGCAGGGGTACGGCTACGTCCCCTATCAGGAGTTCCAGCAGCTCAACCAGCGCGTTGGGGAGATCGACCATACTCTTCAGGATGTGAATGAAGATGTGAACACTTTGACTCACAATTTTAGTCACTTCATGACTCACTTCCCCAACTTCTATAAATAGTACCCGCACCAGACGCCAAATGACGGCAACAAGTGAGCCTGGCAATTGCCTAAGCTTGGGGGAGGTTTGAAAACCTCTGAACTTTGCATTCATGTTTTTATTACTTCTTTTGATTTATTTCTTCAGAAATTGCATGTTTATTTTCGGTTTTGCATTCCTAAACCAAAAATACAAAAAAATTAGTTGTAATTTTATTTGCAAGTTGTTTCTTTGTTTCTCTCGGAGATTGCTTGATTTCAGGTGATTTGGCAATTTGGAAATATAGGAGAGGTTCGACTAGAACACAAGAACATAGCAAGAAAAGAGGAGGTATCACATTCCTTACATCACACTCCTTGCAACCTTAAATTGATCCTACAATTATTTAGTTGCTTTCACTTGAGTCACTCCCCACTTAGCTTGTTATCCTACAAATTCTATTCCTTTGCTAGTGTCTCCTTTTTAGCTTTGAAACAATGAGCAATGAACTTGGTTAAAATACTTCCTACATTTTTACAACAATAAAAATCATCTAAAAGATGACTTGAGTCCATGCTTAGCTCAAAGAATTTGATTTTAGAACTACTAAATCCCAACTGTGCTTAATATTAATAGACTCGATAGTACCCTTGATTAAAATTGTTTGATTAAATGTATGCTTCGAAGTAGTAGAAATTATGCCACTACTTTTTCTAAATAATTACCGTAAGATATTCCTTTACGCGTGTCATTACAACTCTGTCGTGCTCCATGGGGAACTATTAACTCCACTGGCCAACAAACGATCTAAATGTGGGAAACCACTTGGTTTCGGCTATTGAGTTATGTAAACGTCTGTAGCAGCAATGATATGATGTGTACATTTTTTAGTATCCTCATGGTTTCACGTTCCAAGTGAAGTTTTAGTACTCCTCTAGCCCATTATTGCTCAACATTATTTATTGGCATGGTCGCGAGTGCACAACACAACCCCAATTAACATTTTAAAAATAGTGGCATGATTTCTCTATGAAAGAGCTGAAGTTTTTGAAAGACAAGAGAAAGAAAAAGGTGCTTTGAGAGTCTTGAAATTTTGACATGGGAGTAGATGAGTTGTTATTAAATTAAATATTTTGATGCCAAATTGAGTACTCTTAGTTGGTTAAGTGAGAAAGAACAAAAAGTTTTCATCTCTCAACAAAGATAGGCACCAAAAGAATTTGTCTCACCTTCCTAGCTAAAACTTCTGACACTTTCTTGAGCATATGATTTATTTGCTAGCAAGATATACATGGTTAGGAAGTGGACTCAGTGCAATCTTGTGAATACTTGTATGATCATATTTAAGATTGCAGGGATTGAGAAGAAAATAATTTGACACCATCTCAAACTTGTGAGTTCCTTTACTTCCAGTCTCGAATCTCCGCTATTCTTCCTTATTTCCTTGTCACTCGAGGACGAGCAACATCTAAGCTTGGGGGAGTTGATAGCTGTGAGATTCGACATATTTTTGATGCCTTTTATTGATCGTTTTCTCCCGGATTTGATCGTTTTCTGGCTTTACCTAACGCTAATACTTTGGTAGCAAATAAAACTTGGTTTATAATATGTGTTTCAGGTTCTGAACATCAACAGAAGGATTTAACAAGGGAAATACAATATTCTGGAGAAAACAAGCAAGTCCCGCTTTGGAAGCACGCGAGAGGAGCTCACGGAAGGTGTAATGACCAACTATACGGCAGGAATGGCCGTATAGTTCCCACCGCATAGTTGCCGCCGCCTCTGTCTTGTCAAAAGGGACAACTTCCATGAAGGGACGGGGGATGAAAACACAACACAGCAACCGCCACACCATCTAGAACGGAGGAAGAAGGGATCCGAAGAACAAGGAGAAGACGTTCTTCATCTCGCTCCACGATCTTCAACCTCCTAGCCAATACACCTCCATAGCCACTACTTGTACTTGAGAGAGAGAGAGGGATCTCCACCTTGCAGGACTAGGGTTTGAGATTGTTTCTACCCATCTTGAATTGTGTTGGGTATTTTTCTATTCTTATTGTGGTTCTCCATTGTAATACCAAGACAAATTCCCTTTATTTTATTATATTGATGATCCGTTCTTATCTCATGTGTGAGTAATTCCCTTGGGTGTGGGAGATGTAGCGGATTGGTGAGATGTGATGTGCCTTCATATATTTTTCCATTAGTATTGTGATTGATTTTAATTACTAAACTATGTGTGCTTGACTATATGTGGGATGCTTAATGCTTGTTATGCAATTAAGGGCCTAGACAACACGATACCTTGTTCTACACAGATAAGATCTTGCTCGCTAGTGGACCGGCGACCCCTGGGTGACATAGGGATATCAATGGAAAGCTAGTTAACTCGAGGATAACGAGTAACCACTGTGCTTATTGCATTAGTCCAATCCAAGGAGCTTAATCGCTAAGCAACCTGAAGGGTCTTAATCGTCTAGTGTTTGACCATGGTTTTGGTAGCAGGCTAGTAGGATTATTGAAGTTGGGCTGAAATCTACTAAGAGGAGTTCCAGCTAATTATGGGTTGCTCGCCTACACATATATCTATAAGATTATAATTGTTACATTCATACTCATCCACCTGGCACATTCACTATCACCATGAACTGAATTTCCCCGCACCTTCTTTCACCACCTACAGAAAACAACAAACAAACAAAGTTGTTCTTTACTTTTATGCATTTTATTTTCTAAAGTTTACATTTTAGTTCTATTTAAATCTATCGCATTTAATCAAAATCCCGTTCTTATTTCAACGCTTGCAGTCAATTCACTCGAAGAACCGTGACAACTTCGAGTGTGACAGAGACTTCACCAATAAACACTTAACTTTGGGCTCCCTGTGGGATCGATATCTGAACTTCGAAACTAGCTACAAACGATCTGTGCACTTGCAGACATCAGAACCCTTTAGTGGTATCAGAGCTAGGTTTATGTGTAGATGTTCTGTATGAGTAGAACACATGTTTTGGATGTGGGCATCGATGATCATGTTATTGCAAAAATTTGTGTGTATTTGATGTTAGTGGCATAGTGGGATGAAGCGGCACGGACTAACTTTCCATGTCCTCACACGTGGATCTTAGTGGCATAGTGACATGCAACTAGTTTTGCATTAGTACCTAGCAGGTGTCTATCTCTCCTACTATAGTTAAGATCTGATTTACAATGGGTTGTTGATCATTTTTTATCACCATTGTGGTTTGAAGTTCGTTGGTATGAACGGTTCTATCTTCATAAGTCCAAAGCCACGTAAAATATGCAAAAATAATATAGAACGTCTAACTTGTTTTGGCAGGGCAGGTGATGTGATATGGTCAAATGTTACAAATTTTATGTATGCAATTATATTATTTGTAAGTTATGACAACTGGCTAGAGCCATATGGTTGTGTTATTAGTTTATGGTCTGCGTGCCGAAAATGGAAATCCATATAATTTAGTGGAGAACAACCAAGATGGTGGCATCATGGACCTTGGAGGTACGTCGGTGGAATGATGGTGATCATACCATGGAGCACAAGATGGATATCAAGTGCAAGAAAGGACCATATCATATCACATTATTTATGCATGTGATGTTTATCCCTTTTATGCATCTTATTTATGCTTATGTGTAACTTATAACTTGGCAGTAGCATTGTAAGATGATCCCTCTCACTTAAATATCAAGATAAAAATGTGTTCTTCCTTTAGTATGCATCATTAAGAAAGTTCGTCGCTTCGAAGCACCACATGATTATTGGGTGTGATAGAATCTACGTTTGCATACAATGGGTGTAAGGCAGATTTTCACACGCAATTACTAAGGTTCGACTTGGCGAGCCTAGCATGTACATACATGTCTGGAACACGAACCGAAAGGTAAAGCACGAGTCATATGGATGATATGATGAACAACTCGATGTTTGCCTTTGAAGATACACCATCTCACGTGATGATCGGTTTTGTTGTAGTGAATTTGGTTTGTGTAATCACCAAAATAACTAGAGGGGTGTTATTTCTGAGTGGGAGTTCTAGTAGTAATTTTCAATTAGCTTGAACTTAATCTTTCATAAACTTAGTCTAAATAGTCTTTACAAATATGTTGTAGATCATGGAACCACCTACTTTGAATTTCAATGCATTTGTGGAGAAAGAGAAATTTAGCACCAATGGTAGCAACTTTACCGACTGGGCCCTTAATCTCAGGATTATCCTCTCGACTGCTCAAAGGATCTATGTGTTAGATGCACCTCTAGGACCTCCTCCTGCTAAGACACTCCCGATGATGAGAAAAATGTTTTTCTCACTCATCGGGAGGATAATCACCTAGTTCATTGCAGCATATTGTATGGGCGAGATCCTAAGCTTCGAAAAGGTTTCGAGCACAATAATGCCTATGATATAATGGCTGAATTGAGAATGATTTTCGATAACCATGTTTCCGTAGAGAGTTATGAAGCTTATAAAAACTTCTTTAGCTCCATGATGGAAGATAACAACTCCTTCCCTTGATCTAAATAGGTACTACCAGTATATAGTACAAAAATACTCCGTAGTACAAGAACTAGTACTACTTTGCAGCCAAAATCAACCCTCCAACACACTGAAATCCCTCATATCTAGAGAGTGGGATATGTAAATTCTACGGTAAAAGAAGAATCAATTGAGAATTCTCCCTTGTGATGGATGCATATTGAATAATAAAGGCCCTAGGTAATATCATGTATCTCCGAGAACACAAACATGGAATGATTTTCCTTCTGGATGATGCCCGGGGCCGCCATGCTCCCAGGCATGAAGAAATTACACATTGAACCCTCCCAAAACTCTGGATCTATTGATGGGAGATAGACGGTGAATTGGACATAGTACCCGGGCGACGAGCACGCATCCGGCCTAACGCACACGACGGATACTGAAAGGTCATGTATGCCCCATGTGTGGTTTTGGTAATTAATGACAATATCTATGGACTAATGTGTGAATTGAGTTTCACTTGTAGGTTTTTTCCATTGGCACCGCTTGGGCCATGTGTTGGTTTCAAGGTTGAAAAATGAAGAAGAAGCAATGTACAAGGGCTTTGTGCCTACTAGAATCATGTAGAAGAATAAGAAGATCAAGAGTGTCTTCAAAAGAAGATGGAGTTCCTCATGGCTATCTTCAAGACATCATCAAGAAATGAAGTGCAAGATCAAGATGCGCCATCTCTATAAGATCTCATGCTTGAAGATTTCCATCCTCGGTGATCATGGTGTGAAAGAAGAGGTTTCCCCAAGGAGTATGTGGGATAAACTCACAAGTATTCATCAAGCGAGAGCGAGCAAATGCAATCAAGAAGGTGTTCCATCTTTGAATGCTCAAGGCTAAGGTATGATCTTGATAGGCTTTCTATTTTACCGGTCTCTTGTAGTTGTTGGGAGATCGGGTTTAGGATAGATAGTTGTACTATCAAGAGGGACTCTCAAGTGGGTAGCTCGATCGTATCTTTCAGAGAGAGCTCCAACCTTTCGTACATAGCATCATGTTTCTTGGTTGTTGTTTGTATCTTGTCCATGTGAGGATCTAGAGCTTGTGGTTATCTTCATAACAAGCTCTAGTTCATCAAAAATGGATTTCCCTTGAACATCTTTTTGCGTTTTTGATCTTACGGATTTTTTGGCTCCACACCTTGGGAGATGTATCACATATATATTAATGATGGTATCCAATATTGGTTTCATCCCTTTTGAAGTTTGGATGCAAAAGTTATAGATGTTTGGTTCTAGAGTTCTCCCTGACCGGAAGTACCGTTGCCTCACCGGAAGTACTGCTAGGAGAATTTGGCACCGGTAGTACCGGTTGTAGTACCAGGATAGTTCCGGTGAGCATGGGAACGCCCCAGTACCCATTCTATTTTTGATGCATATTTACCGATACTTGGGCCGGTACATGACCGGAAGTACCGCTCAGGCATTTTGCCGCCGGTAGTACCGGTGGAAATTCTGGCCCACTTCCGCTTAGACAGTGACACCACGCAGTAAGCTCTTTGTTTGGTCATGTTGTATTTGTCGGTACTTGGCCTGTAGTGGACCAATAGTATCAGCCAGAAGTTCCGGCCCGAGTCAGGCGGAACTTCTGGCATGTACATCCAGGTCTTTTCAATAGTTTTCGAGCCATTGGAACAGGGCTGGCCAGAACTTCGGGTGGCTCACCGGTACCGGCCAGGCGTGATTTGACCCAAACAGTCAGATCTGGGAGCCCTTTAAAAGGGGCTCCTCTTCCCCTTCGTGTGCACTAGTTCTTTTGGTCCGTTTTCTCTCTCTCTCCTCCATTGTTTACCTTGAAGAGCTTGTGCTCTCCCCTTCTCCCTCCTATGATTCTTGCATCTTTTTGAGGGATTTGAGAGAGGAGATCTAGATCTACAACCCCACCAACCAAATCCCTTCTTTGTGAAGGAATCCTTGGGATCTAGATCTTGGAGAGTTTTGTGTTCTCCTCTTGTGTTCTTCCTCTCTTATTCCCCAATAGCTTTTGTAGCTTTGGTGGAATTTGAGAGTAAAGGACTTGCCTCTTACATTTGGTGCATATGTTTGAGTTCTCCTTGGAGATGCGGCGAGTTCAAGATCTTGGGCTTGTTTCTCTTGGGTTCTTGGAACCAGAGACAGTTAGGTGGTAGTGATGTGATACCCTTGGGGCCTCCAATTGAGTTGTGGAGATTCCTGAAGGTCGAGGCCTTTGTGGTGATTCTTTGGAGCCCTCCAATTGAGTTGTGCAATTTGCCCCAAGCTTGTACGGGTTTGGTGACCACCCTCAAGTGTCCCATAGTGGATCGAGTGCTCGCCTTTGTGGTTGAAACTCAAGAGAATAGGGTGAGCCTCTTGTGGTGTCGGTGAGTTGCGTGCCTTCGCATCTTGAGGTGAGGCCTTGTGTGGCGTTGGGTGAGCATCGAGCCACCACACCTCAAGGTGATCCATTTGTGGCATTAGGAGATCATTGCTCCATCACACCTCTCTAACGGGGATGTAGATTCTTTGGAAGTGAACTTCGGTGAAAAATCATCTTCTCTGCATCCATCGGTTATCTCTCAACCGAGCCCATTCTATATGCAATTTACACTGTGATAGCCATCGTGCTTGACGTATTATATCTTGCTATCACCTTGTTGCACTACTAGAAAAAAGCTAATTCGTGGCGCACCTATTTTCCCCTTCCGTGGAGCACTAGGTGTGCGCCATGACTTCTACGCTACGGCTAAAAAGTGCCCGTAGCGCATTGCCGGGTGCGATACAGGAATCTCGACAGAGTAGTGGCGCACAACACAGTGCGCTACCACTGTTTTCCCTGTGGCGCATGACAAGTGCATTGTTAGTATGTAGTTAGTAGTAGCGCACTGGCTGGTGCACCACTACGGTTATTCCTGTGGCGCATGACGTAGTGCGCTACTAGTAGCTGACCAGGTGTGCCACCAACGTGGTGTGCCACTAACAACGTACATGTGCGCCACGGCTTAGCTTTTCAGAAAACAAAAAAAAAACTCAATACAGATGATATTCAATACAGATTATATACAATACAGCTGATATACACAGATATACAGTACAGAAATAAATACACAGATATATAATACAGAAATAAATACACAGACAAGATAAAAACAAATACATATAGATAAGTCACATACATAAATACACAGTATAAGTTATATTATTTCGATCAAGTTACAAAGTATCTAGTGATGACATGAATACATGTCTCAACCAAGTTAGAGCTCGCGGAAGCTCGCCTAGACATCTAAAGTAGGAACATGCATGACAGACAACCAAGGATAATAACCATCACCACGACGTAGGTATAGGTCTTCATCCGGTTCCTCGTCCTAACTCCCGCTAGATAGCACGTGTATCTAGCTTCCGCCTCCGCCATAGTATTATACCCTTTGTAGCTATTGCCGCTGAAACGGTGCACCTGTCTCCGGCAGTCTTCCCAATCATTATAGACTCCAGGAACCCGTCCCTTGTACACGATGTACCACGTCATCTAAAAGTTGGCAATAATAATTAAATGATGGTGAAAAAACAAGTAAAAGTCGCATATAAAGATATACTTATGAAATAAGGTAACAAAGTAAGCAAACAATGCCAAGTATTAGCATGTACATTTCGACACACACAAGTACACGTGGGAATAAAGAACTACAACTAGACCAATACATCAAGACTTCTGGCTCAGCTCAGGGAATGGGAGGACGCCTTGTTTCGTCATGAACGCCCTATAGTCACCCTGCATGTTTAGGCGATCTACTACGTCACGGTTATTCGGGGGATTGCCTCCGTAGAAGACCCCCCCTGAAGTCATGACATCACGGCTGATGATTGCCCCAAACTGTTGCTGGATGCGATACATCTCTTGTCTAATATCTGAATCATTGATCCTGGCCTTGACTTCGGCCCACCGTTTGAGATGATCTGGCAGCGTAGAATTCTGTTGCTCTAGTAGGAACACCCTCATGTGACGGAGTGCATAGTAGGCTTCCTTCTGACTGACTGCCGGCTGCTTCACGCAGGGGAATTCCGTCACATGGGTGAAGACGTGCCTGCCAAACTTGAGCTTCTTACGCACGAAGGTGGCGCTCACTGAGGCATTGCCGGTGAGAGCATCATCCGAACTTCCTTGATCTTGTCGTAGTTTTTCTTCTTCTCTTGACTCCCGAGTCGAAATACGTGGCTTATGGATGTTTCGACAAGCGATGAGTGTGCAAGGTTGATCTCAAGCAAAACAATTCAAACGGAATGTGTTGGAAAAAGAATGATGAAAATCTAATAAAGCATGTTATGGCGGCGAGTGAATAATGACTTACTCGGGAAAGAAATGCACGAGAATTTATTCCTTTGTCTTGTTCGCCACCAAGATGCCTTGGAGGTACGAGGCCACGAATCGCCGTTCAAAGGCGCTTCCCAAGCAGCCATCACGCATGTAGTAGGGGTCCACTATGGAGATGCCCGGGGTGTTCTCTCTACTGATCTGAATGGCCAGGCTGAGAGAAAATAGGCGTACCATGGTATAGTGCAGCGGATACAGGTGGAACATATTGAAGATGTCGTCAAACCGCAGGAAGAACAGATCCGCAGGGACATTATCAACGAAGCCCAAGCCTCGTGGCACCTTAACCACGAATACCGGGTGCGAGGGATCTTTCTCCGCAAGAAGGCATCTCTCTATCGTCAGCACACCGTCATGCACACTCCTCATTTCTGAAGTGGCGAGCCTGAGCAATTTCTTAGTTAGCATGGGCTCACCCGCCACATGCATCCTCCACATAATACCCTTTGGTCTTGGTGGCCCGTCCTGAAATCTGATCGGATTCGTAGTTGACGCCACCAGCTCGCTCGAGCTACGAGATTTTCTTTTCCTGGTCTTCTTGCCTTTTGGGAAGTGGGTAGGCACCGCAATCTGAGCATCGATCGCCCTATGTAGTGTGTCAGGGCTTAGAACAAAGGGCTGGTTGGATGTATCCGCTGGCTTGGTGAAGGTGCAAGCTGGAGGCGTCTCCTGAGAACCAAAGAGACGTTTGTTGCAAGTGGCTTTCTGGGGCCACCATGGGTCTTCGCTTAGGTCGCCGGGAAAAGATTAGTGTTGATGAAATCATCAAGTAATCTTCGTCATCCTCGTCGGATCTGCGCCATTGTCATGTCAATATGACCAGAACAATCGCGTGGATGTGACGGTGGGGTCTTGCCATGGCTTGGCCGCACGGCATGCGTTGTTGTCTGTGGGGTGATGGCTCCGGCCACCGAATCATGCTCTTTGGCCATAGCAGGAATAAGCCGAAGCAACTTCTGAGGACAGCCGACTCTTCTTCATCCGCTCCTGGGGGTTGAATGGGAGGTTCCAGGTCATCGCAGCCCCTTAGCACCCGGATAATTTTAACCTTATGCACGCTATCTGGCATCGGCTTTGAGTGGAACATGCGGTGCAAGGGTTGAATGATGGTACCCTTGGCAACATCCCTCAACTCGTTGTTCACGAAGCTTAAGAGAGTGCATGGAACATCCGTCTGCGAACAACATGTATGGCATTAAAAAGATGCCATAAGAGTAATAAATGGCAAGGCGGTAAACTATTTGGTTTACTGTGATGGCGTCGAGCTCGGCTAATGTCGAGGCACCGCATACAACGACGGGCGTGCAAGAGACGGAGGGGCTGCTTGATGGCATGGTGCCGGCCGCCGATGTATTCTCCCTATCGGTTGTATTATGCTCCGGCGCCATGGTGATGGAAGGGGGAGTCACGAATGCTTCTGGCGCCGCCGTGCTAGAGGGCGGAGTCACCAATGCTTCCGGTGCCGCTGTGCTAGCGGGCGTAGTCACGAACACCTAATTCACCGGGATCGTCGGCGCCGCATTGTTTGAGTGGCTACTGACCATGCTTGGAATCGGGCACGATCCTCGTCGACCACCCGCACTCTAGTTCGCTATTTGACTCCACCAAGGTAGGCAGGATGGAGGTGAGGGTGATTGCCAGGTTGTCTTGGACAATCTGCGGGATCCGCGCCACTTGTTCCTTAAGTTCCTGAACCTCGCGGTTTTCCTTGTCGCTCCTTCCCTCCACACGCGTCCTCGGGGGTGGACCAAAATGATCCACCCAATTCTTAGCCCCGAAGCCGGCCAGATGGCCAGCCGACGATGGCTTCTTTGTAACCGGCGTGATTTTCTTGGCCCGGTTCATCGCCCTAATAAAAGGGTTATCCCACCGAGTGGCCGCCGTCGACCTGTGGGATGAGGAACCATGGGATCCCTGACTAGCAATTTCCTTGTCCTGCAGAAGAAGTAACGTGAACCGTTTAGAAATTCGAATTGATCGATTATAATGTAATCAACTTGATCCACGGTAATTAAATTACTTACCGCAAGAACCTCGAAGTCCTTCACCTTAGTTTCCACGGTGAGTTCTTTGGTTTTGGGGTCCACATGGTAACGAGCCCTGATGAAGTTTCGAAGCTGCTTGTTTTCAAATTTCGAAAAGGGGTTAGGTATCCCCTTAGCTCTATACTCGTTGTCCTCCTTACCCCATTTGGGCTCCGCAGCTCTATAACCACCAGATCCAAGATGGTGGTGACCTATATTCATCTCCTGCAATTCCTTTCCCCACTTACTCGAGGCCTTGGCTGCTTCGGAGGTGCACTTGGCCTTGAACTCCTGGAATTGATCTTCGGTGATCTGCGGGTCAATCTTCTGGATCTCCTCGAGACTTTTCTCTTCTTTAAATATCTACTTCTTTATCCGGGTTCTCCAGCTGGCTAGGGCGGTGCTCATCCTCGTGAGGGCGGATTTATTTACTTCATTCCCATGATAATCTGTGTTCCGATACTGAAGGGGGAACTTGTATCTTGCGTGCAGCTTCTCGAAGAGGATTGTGCGCAAATGGCCATTATCTTTATGCCGGAGATTCTCGGTGTTGATCGAGATGGTGGTCCGGGTGATAGCCGCCACTTTCCCACTGTACCCTTTGACCACATGGTTGGGCGCCAAAGGAACCCCTTTTGGGATCACTTCGGTAATTTCCTCTCTGACGGTGCCGACCGTGTGCGGGCGCCTTTCCTTCTTCTTATTAGGTGGATTACTACCACTTGTTGTGCCCTCGCCGCCATCAGTGGTTTCATCATCCGCCGTTCCTTCAGCCGCTTCTTCTTCCTCCGCGTCTTCCATCTCATCGGCGTCGCTCTCGGAAGGGTTGTATTCTTCATCACCCTCTGTCATTCTTTCTAGCCGCTCGACCTCCTCCCAGAATGACAAGGGTCTGTTTTGAGGTCTCACTTCTCCTTCAGCATTGATACGCTGAGAAGATCCAGCCTCCTCATTGTCACACATGTTTGCACTAATAAAAGGCAAATAATGGTTAGTAAAGTGCGCAGAAAAATCCGGCATGACCATTGCTCATTTTTGTTAAACTAGGAGTGCCCGATTTCTGCCGAAACGGAAGTTAATCAACATTTCAGCGAAAATCGGGACTCATTTCATACAAGCACCTGCATACGAATACATCTTAGGAGTACTTTATTCAGGAACCTGACCATGAACAAAAACATATTGACATATTATCTTTTCTTTCAACAAGAATCACTATAAATATGCACATTTAGAACAGACACAGCTTCAAATAGAATTCAAAGTATGTATGAAGTGATAGTTTAATAAAATCGATAAAAAACTGGTTCATATAGTCGAGCTCCCAGATCTCCTCGATCCTTCCGTAAAATCTTTCCTGCATGTTGTCATCGGTGTAGAATTCCAATGTTACGCCTGAGTTCTGATAGTCACACTTGTTGTCCTTTTCCTCCATGTAGAATGTGTAGCCGTTGATATCATACGCCTGATAGGTCACCAGGTTGTGCATGGGTCCCTACGACAAGGTGAATATGATGTTTTCCTCCGCAGAATGCGATTGCGGGGGATTATCTAGGAGCGTCTGCCTAAACCAACGCGTGAAATCTGAGTTGTGCTCTTTGATTATTTCTCCATCCGTCCTCTGTATACCCCGGTCACTATACTTCTTCGTGATTGACCTTTTGTGCTTTTATACCCAAGGATCGACCAGTTCTAAATGTTGCAGCACGACTAGGTTTGCTCTATCAAAGTCTGCGCGTCGACAATTGTAGTCTGCATGCAGTACGCGACGACCCTCTCGGTGACCCGATCCATCGAGCTTGCCAAGGTGCCTATTGACGGGAAGACCGACAGGGTTCTCGATGCCTAGATAATTCATGCAGAAAGAGATGCACTCTTCGGCCAGAAAGCCCTTGGCTATGCTTCCATCTGGATAGGACCTGTTGTGAACGTATCCTTTGATGTGTCCGTTCATCCTTTCGAACGACATCATGCTGCGGAGGAACATCGGCCCGAGTTGGATGATATCCTCCACGATATGGACCAGCAGATGCACCATAATGTCGAAGAATGCGGGCAGGAAGTAGATCTCGATCTCGCATAGTATCACCATGATCTCCTCTTGTAGCCTCCCGAGCTGTTTCACGCCAATTGACTTTCGAGAGACGACGTCGAAAAACTTGCAGAGCCCAAACAATGTTTCTCGGACATGCTCGTCCATTATACCTCGTAGTGCAACCGGAAGTATCTGTGTCATTAGCACGGCACAGTCGTGAGACTTCATCCCACTAAACCTCTACTTAGCCTCATCTAGGTACCTGCTTATCTTGCCAACAGAAATGGTAAGGAAATTTGACTCCTAGAAGGCACTTGAAAAACTGTTTGATCTCATCCTGGCTTAGTGTGAAGCACAAAGGGTGGCAGTAATATTCGTTCTTCTTGATCTTTTTACCCTTTCTACGACCTTGTTGTGTCGCCTCCGACTGATGATCATCGTCATCTTCCTGGTCATTAGGAGTAGGGCGTCCTCCGTGAAGATCCTTCTGGATGTCCATGAATATCAAGTCGTTCCTTGCTTTAGGACCATCTTTCGTCCTATCTAGCATGTTGATTAGGGTGGCGACTAGACTCTCACACACGTTCTTCGTGATATGCATGATGTAAAGGCTATGAGGCGTGCGGAGAAACTTCCAGTATGACAACTCCCAGAAAACAGACCATGTTTTCTATACCTTCATCAATGGCTTGTCTTGCTGCCTCTTTCGCTTCTTTCCCGGTTTAGGACACTCTTTCCAGTTTTTCAGCAATTCATCCACTTCTTCGCTGCTCCTCCGCTCTGGGATTCCTCGGGTCTCGGATTTTCCATTGAACAGATCTCCATGTTTTCTCCATGCATCATTCTTTCCAAGCCATCTACGGTGCCCCATGAACACGGTTTTCGAAGACCCTGGATCTTTCTCTAGTTGGAGATAGGTCATGTTATCCATGTACCTAATGCATGCGTAGAATCCTTGGATAACCTGCCCCGAGAAATATCCGCAACCTGGATAGTCTTGCACCGTAGTGACCAACGCGGCTCTCATAGTGAAATAATCTTGTGCGACAGCGTCATACGTATTGGCTCCGGATTCCCATAACATGGCTAGCTCCTCTTTCAACAGCCCGAGATATAGATTGATGTCGGTACCAGGTTGTTTTGGCCCTTGAATTAGCATACTCATTTGTATGTACTTATTTTTCATGCACAACCAGGGAGGGAGGTTGTACATCCATACAAACACGGGCCAAGTGATGTGTGTGCTGCTCTGGCTACCGAACGGATTGAGTCCATCGGTGCTTGCACCTAGCCTAATGTTTCTCGAATCTCCACCGAATTCGGGGAATTGGAGGTCTAATGCTTTCCACTGGCTACCATCTGAAGGGTGTGTCAGCAACTCGTCCTTTTCAGGGTGATCGTCATCTGCTGGCTTCTTTCTTTCCGCATGCCAGCGCATGATATTTTATTCCTTAGGGTCTGCAAAATAGCGTTGCAGACGAGGAGTGATAGGAAAGTACCATACCACTTTTCGAGGAGCTTTCTTCCCTTTCTTGTATCGACTAACGCCACACACCGGGCATGTGGTCTTCTCCGTGTCCTCGCCCCGATAAATGATGCAATCGTTGATGCAGACGTGATATCTAATGTGCGGTAGATCAAGAGGACAAACGATTTTCTTGGCGTCCTCGATACTAGTTGGACACGTGTTCCCCTCCAGGAGACGATCCTGCCAGAATGCCATCATATCGTCAAAGCTTGCGTCGGTCCATTTGTGTTTTGCCTTCATCTCCATAGCCTTGAGCGTTACATTCAACCAGGTATCATTGGGCTTGCATCCTTCATACAATGGAGTAACCGCATCTTTCTCAAGTTGCGCAAGCTTGGCTTTCTCTCTAGCGGCAGCCCTGGCGTTACTCGTTTGCTTGAGAAGTAGTTCTTGAACATAAGGGTCCCGCACCCATCCTGACGGTGTTCAATCGTATGCTCCGGCATCTAGATCATCATCATCTTGGTCTGCCTCCGCACCTTCACCATCTCTAGGAGACTCTTCTTCATCTCGCCCATCCTTGCCGTGATCATGATCATGTTGCCCGCCTTCCTCATTTTCTGCCGCCCCATTTACGGCCTCATCGTCTTCATCATCACTTATCTACCGAGTGTAGCCATCCATGAAACCATGGCGGAGCAGGTGCGCCTGCAGATTTCCGGAATCTGGGTCAATCAACCAATTGAGTTTGCATCTTCTGCACGGACATCTTATCTCCATCATGTTATTTCGTATCATTTCGGCCGTCGCGCATTTCAAAAATCTAGCCACAATGCCTTCGCTCATTATGCTTACCATGGTTGCCTGCGCGGTGTACAAGGTAGAATTAGAAGTTTATTACAACCACAGAACCAATGCATGCATGCAATGGTCGATGGAAAATTTCGGCATGACCTATCATAAAATTAGGACCTTTGTGAAATGCCAAAGTCTTGCCAAAATGGAAATGAATCAACATTTTGGCAAAACAATGCCAATATATAAGAGAGCATACAATGCATGCTCTCCAAACACATGAGAGCATCGATCCTCTCCATAGATATGTGACCATATATCATCCATACACATAAACACATCCTCTTACATAGACAACTTACCAAGATGAAAGACCGAGAAGATCTCGAAGGAGAGGTAACAGACCGAGAGATGGTGGCTGGAAGGAGAGCTTTCCTCTATTATGTATGTAGCATCCAAGGTAAGTTTTACATGCTACAAATGGTGAAAGAGTGGATAAATTGAGGTGGAAGGAGGAGGGGGGCGAGATCCAAGGAGGAAGAAGGAGGGGAAAGTGAAGTGTGAGATGGTGAGATCTAGTCAAATGTGCAAAGGTGTGTCTGCCAAAAAGAAGTAGCAGAACACACATCCGTGGCGCACATGGGTGGGTGCGCCACAGGAGTAAAGAACATCCGTGGCGCACATACCGACAGTGCGCCACAGACGTGTTTTCCAAGTTAACAGTACGGGTGGCCCGATCTTGCCTGTAGCGCACGGAGGCCGTGTGTGCCACGACTACCGCCCACACCTGTAGCCGATAGGGGGCTGGCCCACACACAGCCGTGGCGCACCATCTGCATGTGCGCCATGATTATGGTAGATAGCCGTAGGGCACGTGTGGCCAGTGCGCCACGCCTATTTTAGCCGTGGGGCACCACTAGCACGTGCGCCACAGATATGCGAATTACCTATAGCCATTTTCCTGGTAGTGTTGCTTGTCTTGCTTTGCATAGGTTATTCGTGCACTTAGTGAACCTAGTGGTTTTAGGTTTTATGCTTTGATAAATTAAACGTTAGTTTTAGTCTGCATTTATTAGAGCCTAAACCATAATTATTTTAAAAGCTTATTCACCCCCTCTAGGCGAAGTCAATTGTCCTTTCAGATACGACCATGTCACCCCTATCACGCTTGTCAAATAGCACAGCGAACATCGTACCATTGTATTCGGATCCGATGTTCTATACTCTCGACGAGTAAAGTGCCAACAACGGCTGAGAGATGTACCTGCAGTTTCTAAAGGAAGTAAGAATCGATAGACTAAATTGCAGCATGCTAAATATCTAGAAAAAAAATGATCATGTGAATATGAGTAACTGAACTGATTGCGATAAAACATACATAGTACGTACATGTGTAATGCCATATTTCAGAGGGAAAGCTACTTTATCTAAACAAGTACTACTAGCTACCAATATAGGGTGGTTTCCAAGGAAATGCTAGATCATCTCTAGCATTTTATCTAGTACATACTGCAAAATACTTTAACACTAGCAGAACTACAAACGAAATACTATCAAGTATAAAAACTAGTACTATAATACAATACTACTTTGCAGCCAAAATCCACCCTTCCAACCCACTGAACCCCCTTACCAGATTCAAGATCAATATTCAATCCCAAATTTGAACGGCTGACCATCATTAGAAATCCAGACGGCCATATTTGCTATCTCCCACCTTGTGGAAGAAAAATTAGTAATCCAGAGTGATACTATCATGTTCCTTAAGTAGGAAATTCCAGAAATCTTCTCCTGACGGTGGCCGGCGAGGCCCTGCTCTTCGGCTTGAAAACAAGCTATCTTTGGCAAACTCCTCCAACTACCCTCCCATCATCGAAGGTTCATAAAAGTGCAACTCCATAATGTACAACAGAAACAAGCACGCCGTCAACCTGACGGACTGGACGTATACAAAGAGGCCAGAGTCGAGCCTGTAAAATTGCATGGCAAGCACAATAGCATCGTCCCCAGATCTGACGTTCTCTACTCTCCATGAGCCAGGTGTCAGCAAAGGCTAAGAGATGTTCCTGCGTTCCTCGCCGTAGTGGTAACTATGCACCTTCATCGAGTGGGCTTCTACGAGATGGGCGAGGAGCAGTGTGGAAGGGGCGGCGACCTCATAGCCAGGCTCGGTGCAGTTGCACGGGCCATGCGGGCAGGCAATCTTGTGGTTGTGGAGGTCATGGAAGCCAACCAACTTCCCGCGGACATGATTGTATCATCTTCTTCCTATTCCATTGGTGACTGGGAGGCGTAACTTCTTGTAGCATGCATCCAGCCGAACGACGCTGGTAGTGTCCATATGCATAGTGATTTTGCTAAAGGCGTCGTCACCAACCTTGATCCAGCCGTCGTACCGCCTGTTATGCCTCGAATCCTCCATCGTGTGTGGAGGGACTGGGGGCGAGGGCAGTTTAAAATATGACTATTGGGGGTTCCTGGAGGAGAGGCGTGGCGGCCTGCAAGAATCGATGCAGCGAGAGAGATGACCAGGAAAAGGTTTGAAGTGTGAGCTCAAGAGTATCCAAAATGCGGCTAGGCAACATTGGTGAATGGAGATAGGAAAGATGGGAGGCTATTTGAATGACGGGTGTTAATTTTGCATGTTTCCTTGATGTCTTCTGAAGTGCGCAAGTGCATAGAGGAGGCACGCCGACTAGAGTTATAGCTAGGATAGCAAAATGTCACGCCTGGCACAGTATTGTATCGTCACATCAGTAGTAGTATGATTTATGTTACAACTTTTATTTTAATAGTACTCCAAAAATAGAAGTAGTAAGTATATTACTTACTACAGATTGCAGAGATATAGGCAACATGTAGAGGTATAATAGCTAGAAGTATACTGATGTCTACGTACTTTTATTCTTGTAGACAGTTGTTAGGCCTCCAAGTGCAGAGGTTTGTAGAATAGCAACAAGTTTCCCTTAAGTGGATTATCCCAGGTTTATCAAACTTAGGGAGGAAGTGGTTAAAGGTATCCCTCTTAAGAAACCCTACAATCACGATACAAGAAGTCTCTTGTGTCCCCAACATACCCAATACACTAGTCAGGTGTATAGGTGCACTAGTTCGGCGAAGAAATAGTGAAATACAAGTGGTATGGATAATTATAAGTGGTAACGGTGCCAGAAAATAGCTTTGATGGCGCGTGGAAAAGACTAAAGGAAATCTAAAATAAAGATGGAAGCAAGCAAACATGTACCAGATCTAGTTGCAAACGGTGTATCAATGCTTAGAAACAAGGCCTAGGGATCATACTTTCACTAGTGAACACTCTCATATAAATATCTTCTCTTTATGATACTACTTTGAACTACTCTCTGGTTGGACACTCTAATCCATGGTAGGGCTATAACAGCACACCTCAAAGTTCTCTTTCCCCATCTAGATAACCCCACACTGTCACCTTGAGCTCTAGATGGTTCCAACAAACACAACAATTTCATAGAAACATCCAAATCCAAATATAACTCATAACAAGTAATTATAATCTCTAGCCTAAGTGCCACCATGGTGTGCACGCTGTCACTTTCACACACATGGGGAGAGCAGAGATCTATTAAAGCACTTGAGTAGCAAGGTAGATCTACCTGATTACAAAGCTCATGATCACAATATGATCATGCATAGAGAGAGATGAACACATAGCTACCGGTAGAGCCCTTAGCCTCCAGGAAGAACTACTCCCTCCTCATCATGGGAATCAGCAACAACGATGGAGATGGTGGTGGAGATCGATGGACATGGCTCCGGGGGCACATACCCGTCCCGGCAGGGTGCCGGAAAAGAGTCTTTCTGTCCCCCGAATCTCCCCTTCAGTGGCGGCAGTGCTGTGGAGGTTTTCGTGGCTTTCTCCTGGATTATTTAGGGTTTCTGCATCGGAGGCTTCTTATAGGAGAACGGGCGATGTCAGAGGGTGGACCAGGGGCCCACACCACATGGTGTGGCCAGCCCCTGGCCCCTCTCCGTCTCGTCTTCTATCTCCGTGAGTCTTCCGGTAAATATCGACTTTGGCTTTTGTCCGGTCCAATTCTGAGAATTTTCATTTTCTGGCTTTTCTGGAACCAAAAATAGAAGAAAACAGGCAACTAGCACTGTGGCATCTTGTTAATAGGTTAGTTCCAGAAAATGTGTAAAAGTACTCCAAAGTGTGGACAAAACATAAGAAAGATATAAAACAAGCATGGAACATCAAAAATTATAGATACGTTTGCAACATATCATATACCAGATGTTATACCTATCGAGGTATAGCAGATAGAATTTAGATTATTTGAGAATAATTTTTTTCTCTAGAATGTAGAATATTTCAGAAAACCCTCCTTATAGGCAACCTGTAGAGGTATAACAGCTAGGAGTGCTATATCTCTACAGGTTGACTATACGGGTTTTGGCCATGTTCATTTTGTTGTAGGAGTAGTAGTACATACAATAGCTAAATGAAACCATAAATAAGTTTTATTGCGTTTCAAGAAAGGACGTGAACCCACATTTCTCTCTCGCTGGATAGGGTGCATGGTAGAATTGCAATTCTTGCACGCAAAAGTATTTGAACCCACGTGTTGAAAAAAAATGATGCCAATATTGAAGCCAGCTCGCGCATATGATAAAATGTGTGATGCTACGAGTGAGATGGCGAGATAAACTGCGCACTGGAGAGGATCCAAATGCGGTCTGGCAGCATTGGCGAGTGAGAATAAACGGATACGGGGAATATGTGATGGCTCTTTGAATGAGGGTAATTTTACGTGTTCCTTCAGCAGTCTTCTGTAGAGTAAGTTCAATAGTATAGATGAGTGTTAGGTATAAGAAACTGTCATGTCATCTATAGCCAACGCTATAGCCAACATGTATAAGAGTAAGTACAATAAGGCCTAGTCAGCTGACTGTAATGATTAAAATATTATACTTTTGCTTAGTTGGATGAGAGATAAGAGGAGAGAGAACACATGTGAGATCTCATACAAGAGCTAGCTGTAGCACGTGCTCCTAGGAACTTTTTGAGTATATGAGGTGGACACTATACAAATAAAATAGTCTTTTCTTATACTCCCTTCGTCCAAAAATAAATGACTGGGATTTTTCTAGATTCATATGTATCTATACACTTAAACACATCTCGATACATGCGAATCTAGGCAAATCCAAGTCACTTATTTCCGGATGGAGGGAGTAACTTACTATTGTACATGTTGGCTATAAGCTTGACTCTAAGTGACTTGGCGATGGCTTATAGCCAGCAGGAGGCTTTATTATTGAACTTTCTCTAATAGCTAGTTATAAAAATGTGCTACTTTATTAACATATGGCCCACTCTCCAATCTCACAAAGTGCCTAGGAGCATGTCTAAGAGCTGGCTCTTGCATGAGAGCACACTTCCTTCCTCTCTCATATTCTCTCTGCCAAAATATATTATTTTGAACCATACAGCTAGCTGACTCACCCTTAGACTAGTCACAGTGGGAGAAACTTAGCTAGTAACTTAACATGCAATGGCAACTAACATGCATGTACATGTAATGCCAACTAAGAAAATGGGTGACATGCATGTTGATTAATGAAGAAAGAGAGGGAGGTAGTAACTTAGCTAGTTACCATAAAACATCACACTTATTAAGACAATATGAGTCTATAACCTAATTAATTAGGCTTTGTATGACACACCACACACGTTATTGCCCAATATGAAGGTAATAACATGAACTGTAACATGGATAAGTCACTAGTCCAAGTTACTTAGCACTATGAACAGCCATACTGTACTTGCTCGTAGGGCGCGACTGCATCGAGGATGCTAGCTAGAGTTTAGCCGTACTAGGACGCTGCCATGCAGTAAATTCTTTATGGTCCTGTTTGATTCAAAGGATTTGCATAGGAAATTTGATTTTTTCCTCTGATTTGTAGGATTGATTCCCATAGGAAAAAATCCTAAGGATTTCTTTCCATTAGGTTTCATAGGAAATCAAATATCCACCCGCACCTATTTTTCAGAATCCTTTGTTTTCCCTGCGGAATAGTTAAACAAACTTTGGTTCACTAGTAAGTTGACATATCATCACTATATAAAATTATAATAGGTAAAGGCTAAAAAAATATAAATTTGATATACATCTATAATGTATGTGTGTTTGTTTGGTTCGTGTACTTTGTATCATGCAGAAATCAATGTTTATTAGCTACCAAACACTTAAAAATTTTGGTGACATGGTCTAGAGAAATGTAGGAGAAGATTCTAGAATGATGGATAAGTGTATTTTGAGGTTTATGCATAGCATTCATTATGTTAAATACTATCAATAGAATCTTGTAGATTCTAGAATGTAAAAGAAGATCCAATAGCTGAAAATGTTGGGATTCATGAGTCTTGATCAAACAATCAATATTCGAATTTATTCATACACTATAAAGTGGTAAGATAAGATAAGATAGGAATTTCTATATGATTGGAGTGGCCATGATATTGCTGTCCTACATTTTTTCTATTCCTATGTTTTTCCTATCCTATGAATCAAACATGACCTACATCTTAGAGACATGTTTTACTTAGCATTCCCAAATTTCATGAGTAGTTACCACTTACTTGTAGTATATTGCTATTCAAATTAACTTGACCTAATATTGATAAATCACCATCAAGTCATTTAAGCTAGGAAACTTCAAAACTCTTAAAATTTGGGAATGGTAAGTAGAACATGCATGGCCCACTATGTCACAAAACTTGGGCTTTGTGGCATTCCGAGTCATGTTCTTCTGACTTTCTTTACAGAAAAACATCACCATTAGATCATCACTATGAAAATAAAAACATTTTTTCCTACTTGCTGGAAACTCACACGGGAATATTGCTTACTATGCCAAGATGCACCCATATACCATATTAACTAGTAAGTTTCACATGCCCTACAACACGTGAGACTCAGATAATAGACGTATTATATATCATTGATGAGTCCAAAATTGAAGCATTTTTACCTTTCGTTTTTCCATAAGTATAATAGAGATTTTTGTATTTTACTACGTTTGCGCGCATCTTTTCTCCTTGTTTCAACAAGATCCTGAATTATTGAGTCTCTTATGAACATATCAATTAGAATTGTCATATTGTGTTATTATATGATATTTTGAAATAATAAAAGTCATTTATTTGATTTACCTTCTCACCTGGGAGAATAGCAAACGTGAGGAAGGCTCCTACAGTGATAACGACCAGTGGTATAGGTGGGGCCCTCCTGTAACATCTCAAAAATATTAAACAAACTCATCAAGTTCTAATCACCCAAGATTAGGGTTAACAAAAACTTTTATTCCTAAACCCATATGAGTGCATGTGTGATTTCTACTAATGCATGAATGCTTGCCTTTATCATGTTTGATTGCTATAAATGATAAGGATTAGTTTAAAGATGAATACCACATCATCTAGGTCCATTCCAAACAAAATCAAATAAAAAGAAAATCAAATATGAAGAATATGATCAAATGGTCACTTTGGCCAAAATTAGGCACTAGCCCACTTTGCGCATCTCTAGTAAAAGATTTCCAATAGAAACGATTCTATTTCTTTTCACCCCTTGCTAGACCAAGTAAAAATGAACCCAAGCAAACTTTGCAAATCTACATAAACCAATTTCAAACCTATTTGAGAGGCACTTCAAAATTGAATCAAGTATAGGTGCATAGATCACCACTTTGCAAAAACCACTCAAACCAACACCATTTGGAAATCCCTAGCATCCAGAGATACTCAAGCATGTGACCAACACGCCCACTAAAATTAATTCAAAAATTTGAATCTTTATCTCATGCAGCCATTTAGTCGAACACCTAGCAGTCAGAGTACAGATTACCAACTATCTACTGTTTGTGATCACTCAGTTGCTCACCAATTGTACTGCAATCAACCTCAGTAACTCACCCATGATCACCCTAGTACCTGGCCGTGCAATGGAGTAGCTCTCCTTCGTCGTTGCACTAGTGCCATGTCGTACCCGAGAATGTCCATGTCGGTCGACCATGGACACGCTACCACACGCCGTGCCACCCTCTCCCACGACCACGAGAAGACATGCGTGACATCACCGCACCTCTTTGTCCACCGCTTGACCAAAGGCAAGCAGTGGATAAGCCAGCGCAGTCGTGCCCATTTAACTCGCAGCCATGCCAAGAGCACGCCGCATCACCAGCCACCTCCCAGACATGACCATTCGCCGTCGCACGCCCCGTGACCACCGTACTTGATGACAAACAACGCCATACCCGCAGAGATCACGGACCTCTCCTGACCGACTGAGACCGCGCCTTGTCGCGCCATCACGCGCGTGACGATCATTGCAGTCCATCGCATCGACCCATGCCATCCGCCATGCCTATCGTGACCTGTAGCAGCATCGCCGATGAGCCCGAGCCATGCCGCCCTGCCTCCATTGCCGGTGTATAAATAGTACCCTCCCCAGACCTCAAACGGCACACCATTCCACTGCTCTCTCTCCGAAACCTCCCAGACCCTTCCCCGGAGCAAGGCGAGCACCACATCGCCAGAATTTGGCCGGAGCCCGCCGCTGCAGTGAAGGAAGGGCGTCATCGATTGGAGCCACCCCAGGAGCCGCCACGACCACCATTCGACTCGCCGTCGTCTACCAGCCCATTTGCCCCCATCGTCGGACCTAGCTGGAACCCTGGTAAGTCTCCGACAACCCCCACCATGTCGCTAGGTTTCGAATCTCGCGAGCCCTCTGCGACGTACACGATGAACCTCAGCCGTAGATCTTGTTGTAATCGTAGCGCTGAGAATTGCTGATACTGTTTCGTTTAGATAGAGCCGCTAACGCGTGGGGTGCACTTTTAAGAAGCCTGCTGCGCACGCGTTGTGCAGTTGTGTCGGCCAAAGTTCTTTCCCGCACAGAGCCCAACGATTCAAATAGAATTTTTCCATTTAGTTAAAAACCCTATTTTGTAGCTGTATTCAAAATTGAATTCAAAGAGTTTTACATAACCAAATTGCATGCTTCCAATTTTTTTGGAAGATATTGAAATATCTAATCACTCCCGTTGGATTCAAACCATTTGAAATTGTAGATCAACTATACTAAAAATAACAAGACAAAGACTTTTACCACTTCAAACATTTTTTATAAAATCAACCATAAATGCTTTTGAGTTGATTCCAACTCTCAAAAATCACATTTGCCATTATCTACATGAATATGTAAAAATATTTGGTTTTACAGATATTAAACATGGATTAGTATTAAAATAATGCTATATAGGAATTTCTAGTCACTTTAATATTATTAAATAGTAATATTAAATATTATAATATATGACCACCACTTTAAATCACATTCCCAAATATTATAATATGTGGTGATTGCATGTGTCAATATGATCCCATATTTTAATTGGAGAATATTAAATCTTAAGTATTTTCAATGAGTAGAAATTACTTTTCCCAAAATAAGATAAATAAGAATGTGTCATTATTTCATGTGATGATTGAGATAATGCTAGATCATCTAGTGTGAGCCTTTGGGTGCTAAATAGAAATAGTAAAGTGTTGTCTGGTGATTGTCTACCTCGTATGTATTTATAGACACTAGTACCGACCCGGGCTACGACGAGGAGGAGTACTTTGAGGAAGAAGAAGAGAACTTCAACGACTGTACTCAATAAGGCAAGCCATCAGTGCAAGCTAACTAATGCAAGCTAACCTATGCAAGATGCACTAGGCATGCTTGGTTATGCAACTTTGATTATACCCATCCCAAGTTTTACTTACAAGCTTTATTTTTTGTTTTACTAAAAGTTTCTTACTTAGTTAATGAATTGTGATTAGTGGAAAATAGGATGGATACCATCAAAATCATAGAACTGGTCTTCGATACTTATACTTGAGTAGCACCCCTCAATAGTGTTACCCTCAATACTAGTGGCTAGTGCTAAACTAAACTTGATCACTTTAGATGGGAACACTTGGTGAAAATGATTATGAAAACCTTGGAATGATGATTCATTCTATTGAAATGTTTTGACATGTGTTATGAAACACAATGATTTGATGATGAAACTGAATGAGGCATGAGCCTTGACTTTGATAAAAACTGATGGTTGGGTTCGGATGCGATACCATTCCAATTTTACCGTACAACCACAATACCTGAGTTGGGTAGGGCTTAACTGGAAGTTTATATGTCTTAGTATGGGTTCCCTTGCAGAAGAGGTTGAGCTGAGGCTACCTCGTGAATATGAATGTCCACCTATGCAGTTCCCGCGATGGCAGTTGGCCATGGCTAGGAGGCCAAGCTCATAGGGGAGGTGCCTATACTAGGGTGTGTAATTGAAAGGTTAGGATTGATTATCCGCATACCAAGTATGATGATTCAGGGTTATCCTTGACGGATGTATCGAATTTTGTGGTGAAAGTGTACCACCTCTGCAGAGTGCCAAACTATTCGAATAGCCGCGTCCGCAGTTATGGACAGTTGGAGTGGCCATACTGTTCCATTGTCACATGTTTTCAAAAAGACTTATGACTTGAACAATGACTTTGACTTGACCACAACAGGGTTGTGAACATGAAAACTAGGTTCCCACTTAAGTAATCTAGAGAACTGAACTAGGCTTTACAATGGAGTACTTATGAAATAAACTTGGCCTTTTGCAAACAAACCTAGAGCTTAATATTCCTACTAGTTTTACCTTACTTATGTTAGTAATAGTTTGCGAGTACTTAAAGAGTACTCATGGCTTTGTCCCTGGCTATTCCCATGGCCAGACTATGAGGAGGACTACCCGGAAGATGGACAACATGAGGTCTATGATAACTAGGATCATCTCCCATCGTCAGCATTGCTTGTGACTATGAAGATGGAGTCTACAATGTTATATTTCCACTGCTCTGATTTGTATTAAGTCATGAGATGAACTATTTCTAAGACTATTATGGTTTGTAATGGATGATGTACTTAGGTACCAATTCTATTATGTCTCACAAAAATGGCAACCTGGGATTGCGATGTACGGCATAACAAGCATATGGACTTAAAAATCCGGGTGTTGACACCTCCCATACTGTCCACCCATACCATACTATTATGAAATTGAAATAAAGATGATATATTCTTGTGTCCATATAACTTACTGATCTATGATAGATTTATGATGTGTGTTTGATCTCTCTCTTTAGATGGTATATGTAGTGAGACACATATCATATGCCTTCGGGACTAAACAAGAGGGTGAAATCCTTTGGAAGTGTTTGGAAGCGTGCCCTGGAAAGCTATCATGACTAATTGACACCGTCTAGCAACCTACATGGTCAAAGGAGGATTAAGAGATTACCTAAGATAATTATGATATCCATGGGAGACCCTTAATTGCGGTGGTCTATATGGGTGACTTCTCTCAAACATCACAGTGGTTATTTAGAGGTGACCTTATTCTTGTCTCAACAAACTGACTGCCTATGAGCCTTGTAGGGAACATCTTATTATGGATATCTCTCCACACACGTCATGGCACAGGAAGTAGGTTATCCTAATTATGAATAATAATTTCATGCTAGAGGTGTATCCTACATCCGCGAGAATGCTTTAGCCCTACTGAGTTCAACCACGTTTCCAAACACTCTTGTTACTTGCTTTCTTTTAATTCTTTTAGTTACTTTTTTGCATTCAACCAAAAACCTTTCAAACATCCTTTACTTGAAATCAAAGGTGGCTTACCAGTATCCTTTGGTAGATAGTGATGAGGGCATAAAGGCCTTAACCAAATATCTCTCTGTGGGTTTGATACTCTTATTTCAGAATTAGCTATAATCGATCTATGCACTTGTAGTCATCAAGCAATTTTCTGGCGCCATTGTCGGGGAGCTAAGCGCTTTTGGTATTTGTTCTTAGTTTCTTATTCTACTAATTGTTTTACTAAAGTTGTTTACTAATTTCAGGTAAATGCCATGGGCGAGTACTGACATATAATTCAGCTAGAGGTTGTAAAGAACTCTGGTCCACCCATGGAAGCTTATTTAAAATCCAATAACCCTAGAGGGTATGATATTAAACCCATACTTTTGGATCTTCTGCATGTTAAAAGATTTGCATGGGACAGTACAGAGGATCCGTATGTTCATGTAGGGTTCTTTGAAGATACATGTGGGACTTTTTGTCTTAATATAATCACCGAGGATGAGGTTAAATCTGCTCTTTTTGTTCAAACTATTATTGATGAGGCTGTTCTTGGTATATTCAAAGTCCTAAAAAAATACTAACTCCTGTGAGAGTTTAGCCTCTTTGTTCCTAGTTGATTTCTTTCCCATGACAAAAACTCTTGGAGCAAGACGCATGATCACCAATTTTAAGGGAAAACCTGAAGAAAGCTTGCATGAAGGATACACAAGGTTTAGGGGACTACTCGATCACTGCCCCCACCATAACTTCCCACCTTGCTTGGTAATACACACCTTCTATGCAGGTTTGAGCACTAATAATAGAAATGAGCTAGACTCCCTTACCAATGAGTTGTTTACTGAATTCAGTGTTGAAAGAGCCTAGAATTTGCTAGACATGGTGCATAGGATAGAGAAAGCTTATGGTGGAGCTGAACTTAACAAAGAAAATACTATATAATATAATTGTTTAAGAAGATTTCTAGCTTCGGGCATAGTAGATAAACTGCTTGGGAATTTCAACCTTGACCCTCGTATAATTGTCCAAATTGTTAAAACCTATGCTGAATAATTGCAGATCCCAAAAGAATGGGAAAGTTACATGCCTCCTAGTAAGGAGAAGCCCCCTAAAGCTAGCCATAAAGACAAATACTCACGAATGCACAAGAAAATGCTAGACGATGAGGAAACTATCCTCACAAAAATAATAGAGTAAAGGTGAAAGAAATAAAAGGATAGGGGGATTAGCTAAAAATCTTGGCACCATCAAAAACATCATTGGCATAGTAAAAGAACTTATGGAACCTGAGGTGCTTGAGGATGAAATATTAATGGTAAGAAAATAATCTTCTAATATGATAAGATGCAAGTTTTATGGTAAAAATAGAGGCCAACGGAAAATCCCTTTTTGTTTAGGGGGGAACTACTTATGTAGGGTTTTGTGAGTTAAACTCTTTCATTAACATTATGTCTTATACAATTTATGAAGAATTGCGATGTCATCTTGATGAACTAGACATTGAACCATCCAAAGTTACATTTATGCTCTCCAATCACAACTTGAAGTGGACTCAAGGGATTCTTCGCAATGCCTACGTTTCTGTAGGAGCTTTCGTGTACCCAGTTGATTTTCATGTCATTGAAATGCCTTTAAACTCCTTTTGTCCTGCCATTTTTGGTAACCGATTTTATAGCTCTATAAATATTGATATTGATAACAAGAAACAAGTTTTGTCTCTACAGCGCAGGGAAGAATTTTTAGAAGTTAATTGCAGCCGATTCACAAAGTTGCCTTATGAGAAGAAAACTGAAGTTAAAGAGGAGAGAACTATTGAAGAATTGGTGAGAAATTATTGTTGTAATCCATAATCCGAGTTGGAGAGGAGTTTGATAGATAATGATTCACTTCCAGACGACTCTACAAAAGAAGATCTAGACAAAATCCTTAACTTTGCACCAGAAATTGAGAATATCCCTAGAGACGAATTCAAAGAACTTGAAAGAAAAGGAGACGAGGATCCACCACCTCTTGTTTTGAAACCTCTCCCTCTAGGACTTAGGTATGAAATCTTAGATAAGGAAGGTAAGTGCCCTGTAATTATAGATGATAAGCTCTCTCCTGAAGAAAATAACAAATTGTTAGACGTACTTGTCAAACAATGTGAAGCTTTTGGATACACTCTTCGTGACATAAAAGGGGTAGATCCTTCCATAGTTACTCACAAAATACCTATGGTTGAGGATGCTAAACCATGTGTTGATAATCAAAAAAGGTTGAACCCTAGAATGAAAGAGGTAGTAAGAAAAGAATTCATACTCATGTTAGACAATGGTATTATCTATCCAATCTTTGGTAGTAAATGGGTAAGCTCAACTCATTCTATACCTAGGGAAGGCTATATAACCATAATTAATAATGATAAGGATGAATTAATCCCTGTTAGAACTATAGCAGGTATAAAATGTGTATAGACTTTAGAACTTAAACAAGGAAACCATAAAAAATCATAATTAATACTTGTATTTTCTTGATGGCTATTCGGGTTATTCTCAAATCGCTATTCAGCTCGAAGACCAAGAAAAAACTACTTTCACTTGTCCTTACAGAACCTATACTTACTGACTAATGCCTTTTGGTTTGTGTAATGCAACTGCTACTTTTCAAGAGTGTGTTTTGAAAATATTTGACAGTTTTGTAGAAATCTCTATGGAACTTCTCATGGACAACTTTGTTGTGTACAGAACCATAGCAATATCTCTATAATCTTAATAGAGTCTTATAGCAGTGTAGACAAACCAAGTTGTTTCTCAGTTGGGAGCATTGCCAATTTATGGTAACATAAGGTATAGTTTTCGGTCATAGAGTTTCTGAAAAAGGGATTGAGGTTGATGATTCAAACCTTGTTACTTTAGAAAAGTTGCCAATCCCATGATATGTGAAAGGGGTAAAAACTTTCTTGGGCATGATGGTTTCTATAAGTGCTTTATTAAGGATTTTGCTAAAACGGCTGTTCCTTTAACTCATCTCCTAGATAAAGATACCTTGTTTACTTTAGATAGAAGTTGCATTGATTCTTTTGAGAAATTTAAAAAGGCGCTAATTTCTGCAACCGTTATTCAACAACCAAATTGGGATGAACCATTTGAAGTTATGTGCGATGCTAGTGATTATGCTATTGTGGTCATTTTAGGACAAAGAGATGGATCAAACCTAAACGTCATTCAATATGATAGTTGAGTTTTCAATGAAGATCAAAGAAATTATGCAACAACAGAAAATGTGTTTTTAGCTATGGTTTTCGCTTGTGATAAATTTAGACACTATATTATCAATTCAAAGGTAATAGTTCATACAGGTCATCAGGCTTTAAGACATCTTCTAGCTAAGAAAGATGCTAAACCGCATCTAATTAAATGGGTCTTGTTACTCCAGGAATATCACTTACAAATAGTGGATAGAATAGGTAAGGATAATCCCGTTGTTGATCATCTCTCACGTATGGAGGGTATTATAGAAGATCCCATTTCCATTAACGAATCCTTGCTAGTATAATATCTCGCTACTATAGAGTCACGTGATCCTTGGTTTGCAGAGTATGCTAATTTTCTTGTAGGTATGTTTTTACCAAAAGGAATGGATTACAATCAAAGAAAGAAATTGTTTAATGATTTAAAACATTACTTTTGGGATGATCCTTATTTATATAGTCACAGTATTGACGGGATAATTTGAAAATGTGTACCTAACCATGAGGCGAGAGCTATTCTTAGAGCTTGTCATGATAGTCCTTATGGGGGACACCACGCTGGTGACCGTACAGCAGCCAAGGTCTTATAGTCAGGATTTTACTGGCCAACCTTGGTTAGAGATGCTCATGCTTATGTTAGGAGTTATGATGTGTTTCAACGTATGAGTAACATTGGCAAAAGACAAGAAATTTCTAAGAAATATAATCTCATAATAGATCTATTTGATGTTTGGGGAATGGATTTTATGGGATCTTTCATCCCCTCTAATGGTTATACTCATATTCTTGTTGCTGTTGACTATGTTACTAAGTGTGTAGAAGTTATATCCACTTCCCATGTAGATGCAGCCACATCCATTAAGATTAAAGACATCATTTCCCCTAGCTTCGGAGTACC
Source organism: Avena insularis (assembly GCA_023614405.1). NCBI lineage: Eukaryota > Viridiplantae > Streptophyta > Magnoliopsida > Poales > Poaceae > Avena > Avena insularis. Next base: position 104,308,585 of record CM042684.1, on the reverse strand, counting down.
TCGATTTTTAATTACTGATAGTGGAACTCATTTTATGAAGGGTACTTTCGGAAAAATACTTCAAAAGTATGGAGTTAACCATCGAGTAGCCTCGCCTTACCACCCGCAAACTAGTGGGAAAGTGGAACTGTCTAGCAGGGAGATTAACGTCATACTCTAGAAGATGGTGAATTAATTAATAAAGGATTGGACCATGAAGCTTAACGATTTATTATGGGCGTATCGTACATCATTCAAAAATCCAATGCAAATGACACCATATAAGATATGGTTTACGGTAAAACTTGTCATCTCCCGTTAGAGTTAGAGCATAAAGCTTGTTCGGCTATTAAATCTATGAACTTTGTCTTAAAAACTGCATGATAGAAACGTCTGTTGGATATTCATGCTTTAGATGAACTCAGGAACGAGGCCTATGAGAATGCAAGGATATTTAAGGAAAAAGTAAAGAAATGGCATGATAGAAAATTAAAGAATAAATAATTTAAATCTGCAGATACAGTTTTGCTCTACAACTCTAGGCTTAAGATTTTTGTAGGCAAGCTAAAATCCAAGTGGGAAGGACGTTATGAGATTGAGGAGGCATACCCCTCGGGAGCGGTAAAGTTGAATACTACTACTCCATCTTATTCATCCTAGATTATTAATGGGCAGCGCTTAAAACACTATAGAGTTGCGAAAGTCATCATGGTGGACGTAATCTCCTTAATATAAGCCGGAGAATATATCAAACAAAGTGAGGAAACAAGGTCTTAGCTGCTTAATTTTGCTATTCTAGAGACTTTTTACTTCATCCTATCATGTTCTTTACATTCCCTTCGATTTTCTAATTATTCTGGGCTATTTTTTGACCTGGTACGGGCGGGTCGTACGGGCACAAGCGCCCGTACCAGCGGTCGTTAAGAAGATAGAAGTCGGCATTCATTTTGTTGAGATTCGATATGACCAGACCGTACATGCAGACGCTCCCGTACCGAAGGTCATTAACTTTTCAGTACATAATCTAGTTTTCTCGCATTTTCGGTATGACCCGACCTACGAGCAGACGCTCCCGTAGCGATGGTCGTTACTAGCTCTGTTTCTTCCTCGGTAATTTGTTGTGTTGAAAAAGGGGGGTTGATGAAGCTGGCAAGAAACCAGTATGGGTGCATGGTACAGACGGGACCCGCCCGTACAATTATCTGTGACTGACTCCAGCTCCTTCATCATAAAGAAATTTTCCCTTTTTGATTTGCACCTTTTTCTCTTTTCGGTCTTTTATCATCATATTTTATATCTAGGGTTTTTCTTCTTTGTCTTCTATTATGACACCTCAGATCTCACTTGATCATTCAAGAACTATGTAGCCTTTTCATATCAAGCAGATCTGGACCAAGAAGGAAGATGTTGCTACAACACACACCAAGAAAATGGAATTCGAGAGGGATTCTTCATCTTCCTCAACTAAAGAGTCTACTCAAGTAGTTCCACTCCCAAACTGGGAGGATATGTTTCTGTGCAAATTGGAGATGCTCAGGCACGTGGAACAGAGGAAGGACAAAGGGGAATCCCCACTCAACCCCTACAGGTACAACCTTCGTCGATCTTCTCTCAAATCTCCTCCCAGATCCTCTTCTCGAAAAGAAGAAAGAAGGGAAGAGATTAGGAAAAAGATCGAGAACCTTACAAAGATTTCCAAAGCTTGTGTTGAAACTATTGGGGAAGGAGTTGGCTCTTACTAGATGATGGGCAAAGACCTCGAAAAGAGATTCGAGGACATCGCTGGTAGAGTTCAATTCCTAACCAAGATTATCATGGAGATGGCTAACGACAGAAAGACACTAAGCAAAATAATTAAGGAACAACATGTTAGCATCACATAGTTGTCCACTCTATTGGCATGTATTGCTCATGCCTGCAGCCTCAAGGCGGAAGAAGGAGAAGAACATTATGACTTCTTCACCCCCAAGAAGGAGTAGGTACTCGCAAGGATTTTTGGGATCCTCCCCACCTTGATTAAAAACTTGGGTGGATCTGTGAAGACCTTGTAATTTATCTTACAATTTTAGCATGTTTACCTTACTACATGCATGTTAGGTTTCAATTTTAGGGTTTGCATGGGTTGCATCATCTTCAAGCTCCCTTCTCCTTGAGAAAAGAATTATATCCATTAAGTTTCGAGACTTTATGATATTTGAAGTTATCTTTTGATTCATGATTATTATATTATATGATTGAATTAGGTTGAGTGTTATGATACTTGTACATCTGTCATGATTTTAGGGACTTCCACACCAATACAAGTATTGATTAAACTATGAGAAGAATAATTTTGATATCATATTATAGTCATGAGTTTTAAAAGCCATTAAAAGTACTGAGCATGATCAAGTGGGTGTACTAAAAAGAAGATATAAAATGGAAACTATCAAAAGAATTACAAGGCAAAAGAAAAGAGAGACAGAAAAATAAGGATCATGAATCTTCATTACTGAAATTAAGTGCTCATTTAATTTAACTTTATGATTATATAATATGTTGAATCACTAAAAGTGACGAGGGGTAACTTTGGCAATGCCAATTGTTACGGACTTAGGGTTTCATGGAAAATAGAGTGCTGGGGATTTCATTGTTTGTTCAAACAAACAAGGGAGTCGAAGTCGTTTGATTTCTTATGAACAAATCGATTATAGATTTCTCAAGGCTTTTTTAGGTATCTCTCCGTTGTCTCCTCCTAGCCTATATATAAGAGGTTGTATCTGAAGGCTGCATACGTCTAGGTTACAAGTTACAATTACAAAAGTAATACAATGTCGGTTTTTATTTCCTTATATGGAAAGCTATGCCTTCTGTTGGATGCTTCCTAGGCCTTCATCTTGGGATTTGTGGGTTGTGAGACTTTAAGTAACCAGGGTAACTAATCATAAGAATCCGAGTAATCATACCATGTTAGTAGTCCCCGGGACTCCATCCGAATCAAAGATTTGGGTTGAGTCTCAAAGACAATTTTTCCCAAAATCCGAAGTTTTTCTTTATGAAATATGTTTATTTTATTTTGTTTTAATCATTATAGGGATTTGGTATAATAGGTCTGATGCATCCGATGGATCAGGAATCAGTTAATTTCTCTAGGGGAAAAAACACTATGAACCTACATCAAATTCAAGTCCCCAGTCTTGAACTCGGAGTTTGCTGGCATAATTTAGTTCAGGCCGTTGAGGTCTTATCGAATGTTGAATTCCAGTTCTATTATTTCCTGTACCCAACGTGTCCATCAGGATTTTTCATCGTATCATCGATACGGATAATTTACTGGTAGAGCGCATTCATGTGCGGTTACCAGGCCACACCAGATAAATCCTGGGGCCTTATCTTCATGTCATGGACACGACATTCAGACTTACTATCGTGTCGGGCGTGGTCCGAGACTTTTTCAGATTTTATCGACTACCTTGTTTGGCTGTTGGAATTGCAAAAATTATCAACTTCTTATTTTCTCAGGTGAGGTATATAAATGCTCCCGATGGTAGGAACTGTTTGAGGATACAATGATGTAATACTCATAGGAGTTTTATATTTTATCGCGTGTGTTTTTAACACATGAGGATATTATTTCTTCGGGTCATGCTTGACATCATATGTAGAGCGTAGTTTTCTATCGGATGCGCGCCCATCGCTCTCGATGGGAGTAGCCCCCGAAGCTACGTTTGGATGCTTGCATAGGGGCGTAGGCTCGTAGTTTTAGTTCTTATGTAACTCTCTTTGTCTTTTAACCTGATATTGCAGCAACTTGTATAAGCATCATGAATAAATATGTTATACTGACCAAGCCCCTGAGTATTTGAATAAGAGAACTAATGCTAAGTTTTGAAGAACTTATCTTTTGCTTTAAAGCCGAAGACAAAGGTACATGTTTTGGCATAGTCGCTTGGCCGTTGGCCTTTATTCAATGTAAATTGCATAAAAATAAGTTTCTAAGCATAGAAACATCATAGCTGTGCAACGTTCCATGGATTGGAGTACTTGACTCATATTTTCTTGTCTTGGAGCCGATATGCGCCGCCAGGGATCACTTTTGTGACGATATAAGGCCCTTCCATGGTGATTCCAGCTTACGGTGACCATCTTGCTTGAGGCGAAGGACCACATCCCCTACGACAAAGGACCTGGGATGCAGTCAGCGGCTCTGATAGTTGCATAGACTTTACTGATAGATGGTTTCTCTTTGTAAAGCGATGTCGCGAGCTTCGTCAAGTGCGTCGACGTCATCTTCGAGTGCTTCTTGGGATGCTTCCTCATCATATTCGATGACTCGAGGAGTCTCATGACTTACTTTGATTAGAAGGACGGCTTCCGCTCCATGGACCAGAAAGAAAGGTGTTTCTTGTGTTGCATTATTTGGGGTGGTGTGTAGGCTCCATAGGACGGAGGGTAACTCACCTACCCATCCTCCCTTTTCTTTTGTCGAGTGGTGCTAGTAGTATTTTCTTGATACCATTGGTGACGAGCCCGTTGGCCTTTCCTACCTACCCGTTAGTCTGCGGGTGAGAAACTGAAGCGTAGCTTACTTTTATACCCATCTCCTTGCAGTATTTCTTGAACTCGTTGGAGGTGAAGTTAGTTCAACTATCGGTGATGATGTTGTTGGGAACCCCAAATCGGAACACTATTGACTTGATGGAATTCATAGCCGAAGTTCCATCTTGACTGGTGACGGGCATTGCTTCAATCCATTTTGTAAATTTGTCGACTGCTACTAGAAGAAAGACGTATCGTCCTAGAGAAGATTTGTGAAGTTTTCCCACCATGTGAAGCTCCCATTGAGTGAACAGCCAAGCGAGAGGTATGGGGTTTAAGTTCTGTTGTAGGTGCATTGGGTTTTATTGTGAAGCACTGACATGTTTCGCATGTTCGTACGCTATATTTTGCGTCCTATAATGCTGTGAGCCAATAGAATCCTGCCGAAAGGCCTTAGCCGCAATTACTCGGCTACTGGCATGATGGACACACACCCCTTCATGTATATACATAAGGATGAGTTTCCCTTCTTTGGGTGTAATGCATCGCTGCAGCACGCTCGAAATGCTTATTTTGTACAATTCTCCCTTAATGATCCTGAAAGCCTTAGATCGGTGTGTGATTCATCATGCCTAGTTTACATCTTAGGGGAGCTCTCCTCTCATAACGTATGCCACGTATGGATGCATCCATGTGGGTTATATTATCATGACTTCGTCGGGTACTAGCTCTTCGTCAAGAGCATCTACTGCGCTTCCAAGTGTTGGCACATCCCTCAAGTCTTTTTACGACTTGACCTTCTTGCGTGCTTTTGGCACCATTACCGCAGAAACCCTTTTGGATTTGATGAAGTGTTCCGTTATTTCTTCCAAAAAAACTCCAGGTGGTACCGGTAAGCAAAGAGATCTAATTTTTGCCAAACCATCGGCTTCCTCGTTCTTGACCTTCCTATGTGCGATACTTTCCACCCATCGAACTGGGCTTCCATTATGTTGTATAGGTCATAGTAAGCAATCATGTTTTCATTGATGGTGTCACACTTCAGTGCTTGTTGTGCCACAAGATTTGAATCACCAAACATGTTCAAGCGAGTTGCACCGGAGGCTTTAGCCATACGCATGCCGTGTAACAGGCCTTCATATTCAGCTTCATTATTTGATGCGTTTGCAAAGCTCATCTGAAGTGCATAGCGCATTTTATCGCCTTGAGGTGACACCGGTATAACTCTGGCTCCTGCCCCTTTTGTCCTCTTGGACCCATAAAAATATATTGTCCATGCACTGGAGAGTTTTGTCCACTCAGTAATGAAATTGGGAAAAACTTGGGACTTAATTGTTCTACGCTTCTCATACATGATATCTCAAGGGGACAGCTCGATCCCTCATAGAGAGATGCATCTTGTGGCTTCTATATTGTTGAGGAAATTGGAGAGAGGTGCCTCATTAACTACTATGATCGGGTGTTCTGAAAAATAGTGGCGTGAACATATCTATAACTCTTGATGTTCCATGCTTGTTTTATATCTACTTTCTTATGTTTTGTCCACACTTTGGAGTATGTTTATACACTTTCTTGGACTAACCTATTAATAAGATGCCACAGGGCCAGCTGCCTGTTTCTACTGTTTTTGGTTCTAGGAAAGTCAGAAAATGAATATTCTCGGAATTGGACGGGACAAAAGCCAAAGTCAATATTTCACCAAGGGGGACACGGAGCCAGAAGACGAGACGGAGAGAGGCCAGAGGCTGTACACACCTCCTGGCCGCACGACCAGGCCTGGCCCATGCCAGGGGGTGGTGTGGCCTCCTAGGGAACCCCCTCGGCCTCCCCTTTCGCCTATAAGATGCCTCCGATACAGAAATTCTAAGGACATGATCAAAATTCCATGAAAGAGTCTGTAGCTGCCGTCATCTCCATACCTAGATCGGGAGGGATTTGAAGCTCTTCCAGGCACCCTGCCGAAGGGGAGAATTCACCCTAGAGGCCTTCTTCATCACCATGCAAGCCTCCGGTGTGATGCGTGAGTAGTTCATCCTTGGACTACGGGTCCATGTAGTAGCTAGATGGTTGGTTCTTCTCCTTTGTGCTACCATGTCTAGATCTTGTGAGCTCCGTTCATGATCAAGATCATCTATTTGTAATCATACATGTTGTGTTTTCGGGGATCTGATGGATATTGAGATGCTATTTCAGATTGATTATTGATTCTATCATGTCTTTGTTATTTGTGATCTTGCATGTTCTCCGTTGTTAGTAGCTATCTTGGCCGACTAGCTGCTAGCAACTCCAAGAGGGAGTATTTATGCTCGATAGTGGGTTCATGCCTCTAGTAATCTAGGGAAGTGATACAAATCTCTAACGTACTAGATTTGCTGTTGCTAGTAGGGAGAAAACAGCAATCCTTTGTTCATAGAACAATCGTATTGTTTACTTTACACGCAATGCTTAATGCAATTATCTGTTGCTTTCAACTTAATACTAGAGGGATTTCGGATGATAACCTGAAGGTGGATTATTAGTCATAGATGCAGTTGGATTACGGTCTATGTATAATGTTGTAATGACCAATCAAATCTCATAGGAGTCAAGATGATTAGTATATGCATGTCTTCTTTCTCGATGTTTGTCAATTGCCCCGCTATAATTTGTTCACCCAACATGTCATCTATCCTTTCTTTTACCATCAATCTACAACTATTTACTGTTTTATGTTTACTTTCTGCAAGCAATTACTATCTTCCACACAATACGTTTAATCCTTTGTTTTCAGCAAAACCGGTGAGATTGACAACCTGATTGTAAGTTGGGGGCAAAGTTCTGTGGTTGTGCTGTGCAGGATTCCAAGTTGGAAACAACACCTTGGAGGTGTTTTCTTGCTCCTACTGGTTCGATAACCTTGGTTTCATAACTGAGGGAAAACTTCCTGTTGTGCTCATCATACCTTCCTCTTGGGGTTCCCCAACGAGCTCGATATATTCTGGGCCACCAAGCTATTTTTCTGTCGCCGTTGCCGGGGTGTCAAGGACATCTTCACAAGGGGAGTCCCTCATAACCAATCTCTTTACTTTGTTTTATTTGTTTTGCTTAGTTTATTTCTTCTTTGTTTGCTTGTTTCTTTATCAAAAACATAAAAAAATAGTTGTACTAGTTTGCTTTCTTTATTAAAAACACACAAAAAATGACTACTCTTGAAAACACTATGTTGTGTGACTTCACTAGCACCAACAACAATGATTTCATGTGCACACCTATTGCTCCACCTGTTCCTGAAGCTACTTTCTTTGAAATTAAACCTGCTTTACTCAATCTTGTTATGAGAGAACAATTTTATGGAATTGGTACTGAAGATGCTGCTACTCATCTAAATAACTTTGTTGAACTTTGTGAGATGCAAAAGTATAGGGATATATATGGAGATATTATTAAGCTTAAATTGTTTCCTTTCTCTTTGAGACAAAAAGCTAAAGAATGGTTGCAATCCCTAACTAGAAATAGTATTGATTCTTGGACTAAATGCAAAGATACTTTCATTCGAAAATACTATCCTCCTGCTAAGATTATATCTATGAGAAGTAAAATAATGAAGTTTAAACAATCTGATAATGAACATGTTGCTCAAGCTTGGGAAAGAATGAAATCTTTGGTAAAGAATTGTCCCACTCGTGGACTGACTACTTGGATGATTATCCAAACCTTTTATGCAGGACTGAATTATTCTTCAAGAAATCTACTGGATTCTGCTGCTGGAGGTACCTTTATGACTATTACTTTGGGTGGTGCAAGAAAGCTTCTGCATAATATGATGGTTAACTATTCTGAATGGCATACCGAGAGAGCTCCACAAGGTAAGAAGGTAAATTCTGTTGAAGAAACCTCCTCCTTGAGTGATAAAATTGATGTTATTATGTCTATGCTTGTTGATGGGAAAGCTCATATTGATCCAAATCATGTTCCCTTAGCTTGTTTGGTTGCTCAAGAAGAGCAAGTTGATGTGAACTTCATAAGAAATAATAATTTTGGTAACAATGCTTATGGTAATAACAATTATAGGCCCTACCCTCCTAATAATACTTATGTTTATCATGGCCAACCTGGAATACCTAGTGAAGGAAGAATTTTAGAAGTTGAAAGAGCCACTAAAAATTTCATGCAAATGCAATATGAGCAGAATAAATTATTTACTAAAACCATGGAGGACCAATATATTATTCTGAAAAATATTAGTCATCAACTTGAGTGTTTAAATAGGGAAATTCCTAGTTTGCAATTAAAACTTTCTAATGCTGAAAGAAATATATCATCTTTGTCTAAGCACAATCCTCTTTTATTAATAAAATGGTTGCTAAACCTGAAACTGTTGAAAATCCCTTTGCTGCTACTAATGCCATACCAGTTAGAATTGATGAAAATGTTAGACTATTAGCTGAATTGCATGCTAAGTGGGAAAGAGAAGATGAAATTTCTAGAAAAATAAGTATTTCTACTATCACTACCACTAATGTTGAAGCTAGTAAACCCAATGGAACCTTTTCTAATAAAAATGCTGAAATTCTCCGAAATATGGGAAAAAATAGCTCTACTACTTTAGATGATTCTTATGATTTTGATGTTGATGGTTGCAACATCTCTGAAGTTATTATGCTCCTACAAAAGCTGTCTAAAAGTCCTAATGCTAGTGCTATGAATATGGCCTTTACAAAACACATTACTGATGCTCTCATAAAAATTAAAGAAGAAAAGATGAAACATAAAGCTTCTATTCCTATGAAATTTGAAGATGGTTGGGAACCCATCATTAATATGGAAGTGAATGATTTTGATCTCAAAGCTTTATGTGATCTTGATAGTAGTGTTTCTATTATGCCTAGAAAGATTTATGAAATGCTTGATTTGCCACCATTAGAAGATTGTTATTTAAATGTCCCACTTGATGATCATGCTAAAAAGAAACTCATGGGGAGTATTAATGATGTTCTTATTATGGTTAACAATGCCTATGTCCCCGTTGATTTCTATGTTTTGGATGTTGAATGCAATGCTTCTTGTCCTATTACTTTGGGAAGACCTTTTCTTAGAACTGTTGGTGCCATTATTGATATGAAAGAAGGCACCATTAAATATCAACTCCCACTCAAGAAAGGTATAGAACACTTCCCTAAGAAGAGAGAGAAGATTCCTTTTGCCTCTCCTATTAAAAAGAAATTTGGTCTTAATGCTCCTTCATTTGAGAATACTTGATTCCTTTCTTGCTTCTTATGCCTAACTTAAAGGCGTTAAAGAAAAGTACTTATCGGGAGATAACCCAAAAGTTTTAGTTGAGTCTTGGAAGTTATTGCTTCAGTAATAAGCTCTTCTTATCCTTTTTATTTGCTTTTTGTGCCAAGAGTAACCTCTAATGAGAGAGAAGTAAGACTTGGGAAATTTGCTGTCCCGAAACAGATTTTTGTCCTTTTGTAAAAATTCGTGTAAAATCTCTGTACGTTCGTTTGAGCTGTAATGTTTTGTGCTTCTGCCCCAGGTTGTTATCCAACTTTTGTTAGTTCAACACTTTTCGATTTTAGCAACAGAAGGTCTTCGAAAAAATTGGTTTTTACCTGCTGGTCTGTTTTGACAAATTTCTGCCATTATTTGCATTTGCTTCTTGTTGATTCCTTTTTGGGTTATTTTTGGGGAATTGAGCTTTTTGAGGGAAGTGCTACAGTAGCTTGTGTTTTAATGGAATTTTTATTAGTGTTGAAACTGATCCAAAGACTTATTATCTTGAGTACACTAATGTTGCTAATAAAGATTGTGTCAAGTTTTGTATGAAGGAAAAATTTCAGGTGTAAGGAAAGAATTATGTAATGATATGAAGAATGGACTAAAGGTCAAGCTTGGGGATGCCACCCGTGTCACCCCAAGAAATATCCAAGAAGTACAAGTGTCAAAGCTTGGGGATGCCCAAGGCATCCCCTTCTTCATCAGTAAAAATCTCAGGTTTCTTCCAAACACTTCATTTTTATTGTTTCATGCACAGTTGTGTTGTTCTTGGAGCGTCTTCGTTTTTGTTTTTGGCTTTCGTTTTCGTTTGCTTGGTTTTCTTAGTTTTCTTGAATAAATTGGTTGTACCCCCTCATTCATGCATTAGTTTTCAAATAAGATTGGTTTGGATTGGAAAAGAGTAGGAAAGGTTCATGCTTAAGTGGAAAGGGAGCTTGTTTTTGACTGTGGCCTATGCTTTGTCATGTCATGCTTGATATTGTTTTGGCTTTATGCTTAGTGATTTTTGATGTAGCATGACATGTTATAAACAATGGAGATTGCTTAATGTGCTTTGAAAGAATCATGCCTTGTTTTAGCATATTAAAGCATAGTATTGTGGTATTCTCCTTTGATGCTTTATTTGCGTTGACTTGGCGCATGCTCACACCATGTTATGACTATCCCAAGTCACCATAGCCTCTATGATCCTTTAGTTTTCGTCTTGTAATATCACTTTATGCTTTAATTAATGAGGTTTTGTCGCTTTGCATGATTATGGCCATTATTGCTCTCTTAGTTGGTCACTCCCAGTATTTTGCTAGCCTCCATAACCAAGTATGAGTTCCACTCATGCATCCAACTCCAAACAAAACCAATTTATTCCAAAGAGTCCACCATACCTACCTATTAGCATTTGCTATTCCAAGTATATTCATGTTTTTATCTACCTTCCGAATTAAACTTGTTATGAGAAAACTAGTGATTAAAGCTCTCACGAACTTGGTGGCACACTTTACTTTTCTTGCCCCTCATAAACTTGAACCATTGATCTATGTTGTATATGCTTGCACTTATATGTTGGGGATTAGCAGAGCCATGCTGTAATGGGGAATGCTTTCAACATTGCACTTGTACATTGTACCTAGTTGATATCATGCTCTTTTGTCTATGGATGTCGTCGGTGTGAAATGAAAGGGGAGCTTGTAAGTCCATGTAGTTATGTATGTGTGTTAGAGAAACGCCTGGGCCGCTGGTCTAATCCATGCCTAATCATGGTGGAAACCTGCATTGTAATCATAATGAGAAATCTATGAAGCATTCTTCTTATAAAAAAAGACATAGAGATTGATAAAAAAAGAAAAAAAGAGTTGAGAAAAGAGGAAAGAGAGAAAAAAGCACCATTTTCCCATGGTAAATAAGAAGATTGCTGAGATGCTCGTTGTCTGCTTGCCTTGTCATTTTGATATGGGGATTCTTCCGTATCATCGGGCAAGGGGTACCCGTTAAGCGGTTCTCTATGATACACATGTACTTACTATGACAAGAACTTACCGGTAACTAAACTTGAGTAGCATGAGGAGCGGCCCTCGTATTCAAGGGACATGAGATTTCCAACTTATACTTTGTGAAGCATATACTCCATGATTTGTTCACTTTAACCTTAATCACTTCAAGATGCTTATGTGTAACACCCCAAAAACATTAATCAAGATTATCAAGTTCTAATCACCCAAATTTAGGGTTAACAAAAACTTTTATTCCAAAAATCTATATGAATGCATGTGTGATTTGCATTTGTGTATGATTGATTCAATTTGCCATGTTTTATTGCTAAAAATGATGAGAAATGGTTTAAAGGTGAATACTACATCATCTAGGCCAATTACAAACAAAATCCAAAGAAAAAGAAATCAAATTTGAATAAAAAGATCAAATGGTTATTTTGACCAAAGTTAACCACTAGGCCACTTTGGGTGTTCCTAGAAAAGAAATTCTAACAGAAACATTCCCACTTCTTTTCACCCCTTGATAGACCAATTAAAAGTGAACCAAGGCCCACTTTACAAACCCACAGAAACTATTTTCAAATCTATTTAAAGGACAGTTCAAATTTGAATCTAATTCATATGGTAAGATCACCATTTTGCAAAAACCACTCAAATCAATTCCACTTCACTTTTCCAAGCAACCCTAGACACTCAAGCATAAGATCCAGACACTCACCAAATTTCATTCAAAATTTTCAAACTAAATCTCATGCGGCCATTAAGACAAACATCTTGTAGACACAATTTAAATCACTGCCTAACTTCACTGTTTGGAGCATTGATCACTAGACCAAATGCCCCCATTACACTCCCCTGTCTCCCCCAGTCTCTAGCCGCACCACACACACCCTCCTTAGCCGTTTTGCACCAGTGCGCCGCCGCCCGAAGCCAGTCTCGCCGGCTGACCATGGACAGAGCGCCAGAGACCACGCCGCCCTCTCCCACGACGCGCACCAGACACGCCACCGTCCATCGTCACTCCCTGTCTAGCCCTCGATCATAGCTAGGCCCTGGAACACCCCAGCAGTGCCGCGCCCACTCTCTCTAGGCTGTGTCGAGAGCGCACCAGAGCACCGCACCCGACTGGGTCGCATAGCACGTGCACACTCGCCATGATCATAGCCACCTCCCAGACACCCCCGTTCTCTGTCGCGCGACCTGTAGCACCCATGCATCATCGCGAACACCGCCGCTCTCGCGTAGAGCACCGCACGCGCCCGACCATTCCACGCTGCCCAGTGCCGCGCCTTTAAGCCAGTGATGACCGCTAGGGAACACTACACCGCCCCTACCCTCAGCCGCGCCGCTAGCCGCCTGTATCATCGTCACTGACGAGCCCGAGCCGCAATGTCCCTTTGCCGGTGTATAAATAGAGGCCCCCTCCGCCTCCATTCTCCACACCAACATACTCCCCACTCCTCACTGAGCCTCCTACACCCTTCCCTGGAGCAAGGCGAGCGCCGCTTTGCTAGAATTTAGTTGGACCCTGTCGCTACAGAAGGAGAAGGGCGCCATCGATTGAAGCCGCCCCAGGAGATGCCGCGACCACTATTCAAACCGCCATCATCGACAATGCCGTTTGCCCCCATCGCCGACCCTAGCTGGAGCCCAGGTGAGCCCCACAAGACCCCCACCATCGCGTTAGGGTTTAGACCTTGTCGGAGCTGTTCTTCATCGATGACGAACTGTAGCCATTGGATCGTCTTTTAATCGTAGGGCCTAGATTGCACGATACCATTTTTGTTAGTCTAAGTTGCTGACTAGTGGACCCCCTGTCAGCTGCCCTCTGTGTCGCGTTGTGCATATTGGGCCAGCCCAGTTAGATTCCCGCGTACGCCTGTGAATTCAAATAAGTATTTTCCAATCTAGTTAAAACCACATTCTGTCAGTATATTCAAAAATCAATTCAAAGAGATTCACTGAACCAAATTGCATGATTCCAATTTTGTTAGAAATATATTTAAATTATCTATCCAAGCCCATTGGATTCAAATCATTTGGAGTTAGAGATCACCTATAGTAAAAATAACAAGACAGAGACTTCCACATTCAAACATTTTTCAAAAATCAACCATAAATGCTTTTCAGTTGATTCCAACTCTCAAAAATCATATTTGATAAGATCTATCTGAATATGTAAAAATATTTAGGTTTGCATGTAGTGACATTGGACTAGTACCAAAATAATGCTATATAGGCATTTCTAATCACTTTAATTCTATTAAATGATAATCTTAAAGTTAATAAAATATGACCAACACTTTAAATCACATTCCCAAGTATTAGAATAAGTGGTGATGACATGTGTCAACATGATCCCATATTTTAATTGGAGAATATTAAATCTTAGTTATTTTCAATGAGTAGAAAGTACTTTTCTAAAATAAGACAAACAAGATTAAGTCTTTATTTCATGTGATGATGTTAGATCATCAAGTGTGAGCCTTAGTGTGCTAAATAGAAGTAGTTAAGTATTGTTTGGTGATAGTGTACCTCGTATTTCATTTATAGACGATAGTACTGACCCGGGATACGAGGAGGAGGAGTACTACCAAGAAGAAGAAGAAAACTTCAACCACTGCACTACTCAAGGCAAGCCTAGCACTACAAGTTAACTATGAAAGTTAACACTTGCCCCTTTCATAACCTATGCAAGATGCATTAGGCATGCTTTGGTTATACAACTTTGATTATACCCATCCCACGTTTTACTTGCAAGCTTTATTCTTTTACTTTACCAAAGTTCTTTCCTTTTAGTTAGTACTTTATGAGTATTGGAAAATAGAATAGATACCATAAAGAGTATAAAACTAGGGCTAACTGATTATACTTAGATGTCATTCCATGGCATGAGATTGCAGATAAGAACCCCCTCATTAGTAAATACCCTAAACTTTAGTGGCTAGTGCTAAGCATAAAAGTTGATCACTTTCGATGGGAATACTTGGTGAAAATGATTATGAAAACCTTGGAATGAGGATTCATTCTATTGAAATGTTTTGACATGTGTTGAGAAACACAAAAGGATTTGATGATGAAAATGTTGACGCATGAGCCTTAGCCCTTTTATAAAAACTGATGGTTGGGTTCGGATGCGATACCATTCCAATTTTACCGTACAACCACAATACCCGAATTGGGTAGGGTTTAGCTGGAAGTTTATGATGGGTTCGTAGCATGGAAAACAAAAAAAATTCTACCGCAAGAACGAACAAAACCTAGATCTAATCTAGATAAAAGCCAAGATCTAATCTATTAGACATGTGCAACGAGATAGATCTGTACTAACCCTTGTAGACCCGAAAGCGTTACGAGATCAGATCTCGTGGTTGATGTAGTCGATCACTTGCCGATCTCAAGATCGAGTAGACGATCCTTCCGGCGCCACATTCCGGCAGCACTTCCGCAGTCGGTCACACGTGCGGAGTCGAAGCAGACCTTCCTCTCCCTGTTCCAGCGAGCAGCGGAGGTAGTAGATCTCTCCACGGAATCCCAGGAGCACGATGGTGTTGTGGTGGTGGTGGAGTAGAGAATTCTACAGGGCTTCGCCTAAGCCAGAGCAGAAGGAAGGAGGAGGAGAGAGGCGGCTAGGGTCTGAGGAAGGGCAGGGGTGGCGCCCACCCTCTATTTAAAGGAGGGAGGCACCATGGGAGGGAGATTCCTAGTAGGACTCCCCTCCCTCCTTGGCCGGCGGATTGGGAAGGGGGGAGGAGTCCTCCTCCCCCACTACTCCTTGTCTTGCCCTACAAGGATTCCTTGATCCTTTCTTGGCTTTCAAGCAAACTCCAAGAAATCTTCTAGAACCTTCCGGAACATTCCGAAACCTTCTAGAATCCCCATACAAATACTTCGGAACATTTCCTAACTTAGAAAATGATCCCCAATATATGAATCTTATTCTCCGGACAATTCCGGATCTCCTCGCGATGTCCTGGATCCAATCCGAGACTCCGAACAACATTCGGTCTCCAACGCACATTCCATATCTACTTAAAACAACTTCGAACCTTAAGTGTGTCACCCTACGGTTCGTGAATATGCAGACATGATGAAGACACCTCTCCGATCAATAACCATCAACGGGATCCGGAGATCCATAATGGCTCCCACATACTCAACGATGACTTCGTGATCGATAGAACCATTAACATACGAAAACCAAGTCCCTTTGTCACGCGATATTCTACTTATCCGAGGTTTGATCGTCGGTATCTCCATACCTATTTCTACCTCGTTACTGATAAGTACTCTTTACTCGTTCCATGTTATGTCATCCCTTGTGACCTAGTCACATGCTTGCAAGCTAACTAGATGACATTCCACCGAGAGGGCCCAGAGCATATATATCCGTCATATGGATGGAGAAATCCCACTCTTGGTCCATGCACTTCAACACATACTTTCAGAATACCCAATGACACCTTTATAACCACCCAGTTACGAAGCGGTGCTTGATGTCATCAAAGTACCCATCTAGTGATGGTGATTAACATAACCTCATGATCGAAGGATTAGGTTACTATGCATTTGAAAGCCTATAGCAATACGAACTTAATGACTTGATCTTATGCTACGCTTACTATGGGTCTGTGTCCATCACATCATTCTCCTAATGATATAACCTTGTTATTAATGACACCCAATGTCCATGATCAGGAAACCATGATCATCTATTAATCAACAAGCTAGTTCAACAAGAGGCTTACTAGGGACTCTTTTATGTTTACAAAACACAAATGTATTAGTGTTTCCTTATAATACAATTATAGCATGGGATGTAAACATTCATCGTAAACACAAAGATATAATAATAACCACTTTTATTATTGCCTCTTGGGCATATCTCCAACAGTCTCCCACTTGCACTAGAGTCAATAATCTAGATTACATGGTAATATACCTAACGCCCATGGCGTTCTGGTGTTGTTCATGCTTTGCTCTAGGGAGAGGTTTAGTCAACGGATCTGCCACATTCAGATCAGTGTGTACTTTGCAAATCTTTATGTTACCACCTCGGACATACTCGTGAATAGCGTGGAAACGTAGCTTGATGTGCTTCAGCTTGTTATGTGACCTTGGCTCCTGTGCATTAGCTATGGCACCTGTGTTGTCACAGTAGATGGCCATCGGGTCCAACGCACTGGGAACCACACCAAGTTCAGTAATGAACTCCTTCATCCATATGGCTTCTTGTGCAGCCTCGGAAGCAGCTATGTATTCCGATTCCGTTGAAGATTTCACCACAACGCTTTGCTTGGCACTCCTCCAGCTCACTGCAGCACCATTCAAAATAAATACGTATCCAGACTGTGACTTCGAGTCATCTGGATCGGTGTTCCAACTAGCATCAGTGTAACCGTTTACAACAAGCTGTTCATCACCTCCATAAGAAAGAACCATATCCTTAGTCCTATTTAGGTACTTTAGGATATTCTTGACCGCTGTCCAGTGCTCCATTCCAGGAACACTTTGATATCTGCTAGTCAAACTAACAACATGTGCTATATCCGGTCTTGTACATAGCATGGCATACATGATAGAACCTATGGCCGAGGCATAGGGAATATTATTCATCTTCTCTCTATCTTCTACCGTAGATGGACTTTGAGTCTTACTCAAGGTATTACCTGACAACATGGGCACGAACCCTTTCTTGCTCTCTTCCATTCTAAACTTCTTTAGAACTTTGTCTAAGTATGTACTTTGTGAAAGCGCTATTAGGCGTCTTGATCTATCTCTATAAATCTTGATGCCTAGAATATATGCCGCTTCGCCAAGATCCTTCATTGAGAAACTATTATTCAAATAGGTTTTGATGCTATTAAGAAGTTATATATCATTCCCAATCAACAATATGTCATCTACATATAGTACTAGGAATGCTACAGAGCTCCCACTCACTTTCTTGTAAATACAAGCTTCTCCATAAGTTTGTATAAATCCAAAGTTTTTAATTACTTTATGAAAACGTTGATTCCAACTCCGGGATGCTTGCTTCAGTCCATAAATGGAGCGCTGAAGTTTGCATACCTTGTCAGCATCACTAGGATCGATAAAACCCTTGGGTTATACCATATACAACTCTTCCTCAATGTCACCATTAAGGAACGCTGTTTTGACATCCATCTGCCAAATCTCATAATCGAAATATGCAGCAATTGCTAACAGAATCCTCACAGACTTTAGCTTCGCTACTGGTGAGAAAGTCTCATCGTAGTCAACTCCTTGAATTTGTCGGAACCCTTTCGCGACAATTCAAGCTTTATAGAGGGTAACATTACCATCAGCATCTATTTTTCTTTTGAAAATCCATTTGTTCTCGACAGCCTTACGGCCATCCGGTAAGTCCACCAAAGTCCACACTTGGTTTTCGTACATGGATCCCATCTCGGATTTCATGGCTTCTAGCCATTTGTCGGAATCTGGCTCACCATAGCTTCTTCATACGTCACAGGGTCATCAGTGTTGTCCACCAACATGACATTCAAGGCAGAGTCATACCAATCAGGAGTGGTACGAACCCTCGTTGACCTGCAAGGTTCAGTAGCAACTTCGTTCGAAGTTTCATGATCACCATCATGAGCTTCCTCTTCAATTGGTGCAGGCGGCACATAAACATCTTCCAGTGCTGCGCTACTCTCAACTCCGAGAGAAGGTTCAATAACCTCGTCGAGTTCTACTTTCCTTCCAGTCACTTCCTTCAAGAGAAACTCCTTCTCAAGAAAGGATCCATTCTTGGCAACGAAAACTTTGCCTTCGGATCTATGATAGAAGGTATACCCAATTGTTTCTTTAGGGTATCCTATGAAGAAGCATTTCTCCGCTTTGGGTTCAAGCTTATCAGGTTGTAACTTCTTTACATACGCTTCGCAACCCCAAACTTTAAGGAACGACAACTTAGGTTTCTTACCAAACCACAATTCGTACGGTGTCGTTTCAACGGATTTAGATGGTGCCCTATTTAAAGTGAATGCGGCTGTCTCTAATGCATAGCCCCAAAACGATAGCGGTAAATCTGTAAGAGACATCATAGACCGAACCATATCTAAGAGAGTTCGATTACGACGTTCGGACACACCATTACGCTGTGGTGTTCCTGGCGGTGTCAACTGTGAAAGTATTCCACATTTCTTTAAATGCATGCCAAACTCATAACTTAGATATTCACCTTCGCGGTCAGAACGCAGAAACTTAATCTTCTTGTTACGATGATTTTCCACTTCACTTTGAAATTCCTTAAACTTCTCGAAAGTTCCGGACTTATGTTTCATAAAGTAGACATACCCATATCTACTTAAGTCATTCGTGAAAGTGAGAACATAACGATATCCACCACGCGACGCTACACTCATTGGACCGCACACATCGGTATGTATAAGTCTGTAGCTTGCTCCATTATTCCATAGAATGGAGTCTTAGTCATTTTTCCCATTAGACATGCTTCGCATCTTTCAAGTGATTCAAAATCAAGTGATTCAAGAAGTCCATCAGAATGGAGTTTCTTCATACGCTTCACTCCAATGTGACCAAGACGACAGTGCCACATGTATGTAGAATTATCATTCAATTTTATTCGTTTAGCATCTATGTTGTGAACATGTGTATCACTACTATCGAGATTCAATAAGAATAAACCATTCATCTCAGATGCATTACCATAAAAGATATTACTCATATAAATCGAACAACCTTTATTCTCAGACTTAAAAGAGTAACCGTCTCGCAATAAACAAGATCCAGATATAATGTTCATGCTTAACGTAGGCACCAAATAACAATTATTTAAATTTAAAACTAATCCCGATGGTAGATGTAGAGGGAGCGTGCCGACGGCGATCACATCAACCTTGGAGCCATTTCCAACGCGCATCGTCACCTCGTATCTCGCCAGTCTTCGTTTATTCCATAGCTCCTATTTCGAGTTACAAATATGAGCAACCGAACCAGTATCAAATACCCAGGCACTACTACGATTACTAGTAAGATACACATCAATAACATGTATATCGAATATACCTTTCTTCTTGATGTTGTCGTTCTTCAGATCCGCCAGGTACTTGGGGCAGTTACACTTCCAGTGACCAGCACCTTTGCAGTAGAAGCATTCAGTTTCAGGCTTAGGACCAGCCTTGGGCTTCTTAGCAGGTGCGGCAGCTTTCTTGCCGTCCTTCTTAAAGTTGCCCTTTTTCTTAGGCTTGCCCTGTTTCTTGAAATTGGTGGTCTTATTGACCATCAACAATTGGTGCTCCTTCTTGATCTCCACTTCAGCAGTTTTCAGCATGGACGATAGTTCAGGCAACGTCTTGTTCATGCAGTGCATATTGTAGTTCATCACAAAGTTCTTATAACTCGGTGGCAGTGATTGGAGGACACGGTGAATCCCTAACTCATTAGGAATCGTTATCCCGAACTCTTGGAGCTTGTTTGCGTGCCTAGACATGGTGAGCACGTGCTCGCTAACAGAGCTTCCCTCTTCCATCTTACAGTTAAAGAACTTTTCGGAGGCCTCATAGCTCTCCACGACCACGTGAGTCTCAAAAATGAGCTTGAGCTCCTTAATGATCTCGAACGGGTCGTGGTGCTCAAAGCGCTTCTAAAGCTCTATTTCTAAACCGTACAGGGTGGCACACTGAACTGTGGAGTAATGATTTTTCCGAGTGGCGTAAACATTCTTTACGTCATCGGTGGCATCTTCTGCAGGTGGGTCACCTAGCGGTGCTTCGAGCACATAGGTCATCTGACCAGCCCTGAGGACAATCTTCAGACCACGGAGCCAGTCCGTGAAGTTGCTTCCAATGTTCTTAAGCTTTTCTTTCTATAGGAATGCATTGAAATTGATGGAGAGGTTCGCCATAATCTACAACAAATTTGCAAGTAGTTTAGACTAAGTTTATGATAAATTGAGTTGAATTTTAATTATTAAATTAACTAGGTGAACTCCCACTCAAAACAATATCCCTCACATTGTCTTAGTGAGTACACGAACCAAGTCCACTACACCAAGTCCGATCTTCACGAGAGAAGATGTAGTTTCATCAGCGAACAATCTTCATGTTCATCATATCACTCATATGATTCATGCTCTACCTTTCGGTATTCCGTGTTCCGAGACCATGTCTGTACATGCTAGGCTCGTCAAGATTAACCTTAGTTTCCGCATGTGCAAATCTGGCTTGCACCCGTTGTATGCACACGTAGAATCTATCACATCCGATCATCACGAGATGCTTCGAGACGATGAGTCTTAGCAACGGTGCCAACTAAGGACGAACACTTTATTACTTGAAATTTAGTTAGAGGGATCATCTTATAATGCTACCATCGCGATCTAAGCAATACAAGATGCATAAAGGATTAACATCACAGGCAATTCATAATTAGTGTGATATGATATGGCCCTTTCTTCTTATGCCTTTGATCTCCATCCCCAAAGCACGGACATGATCTCCATCATCACCAGCATTGCGTCAAGGTCAGTGGCGCCGCTTCATGGTTGTCCATCATCACCAGCAACTATTACAACTACTTGGAATAAAGCTATTGCAAGATGAATAGACACGCAGGTCTTAACAAAATTAAAGACAACCATTAGGCTCCTGCCGGTTGCCATATTACAACAAGGATCATTGCATACATCAAATATAATCACAATCACATGATGGCCATATCACATATCAAAACCCCTGCAAAAACAAGTTAGACGCCTCTAATTTTATTTGCATGTTTTACGTGGTTTGGGGCTTTCGAATAAGAACGGATCTTACCTACGAAACTGAACCACAACGTTGATACAAGTGCTATCAAGTGCAAAGTGTAGATTGGATCTATACTATGGTGGGAGAGACAGACGCCCGCAAAGCCACTTGTGCAAAGCAAGTTACACGTCAAGCGTGGAGTAAGTCTCATGTGCGATGACATGTAAGGTTAGCCCGAGCCAATTCATCCCACCATACCGCAAGATGCAAAGCACACAAAGCAAAAGACAGCACGAGCACCAATGCCCACAAAACCATTGTGTTCTACTCGTGAAACAGATCTACGCATAGATATGGCTCTGATACCACTGATGGGTTCGTAGCATGGAAAACAAAAAAAATTCAACCGCAAGAAAGAACAAAACCCAGATCTAATCTAGATAAAAGCCAAGATCTAATCTATTAGACATGCGCAACGAGATAGATCTGTACTAACCCTTGTAGACCCGAAAGCGTTACGAGATCGGATCTCGTGGTTGATGTAGTCGATCACTTGCCGATCTCAAGATCGAGTAGACGATCCTTCTGGCGCCGTGTTCCGGCAGCGCTTCCGCAGTCGGTCACACATGCGGAGTCGAAGCAGACCTTCCTCTCCATGTTCCAGCGAGCAGCGGAGGTAGTAGATCTCTCCACGGAATCCCAGAAGCACGACGGTGTGGTGGTGGTGGTGGAGTAGAGAATTCTGCAGGGCTTCGCCTAAGCCAGAGCAGAGGGAAGGAGGAGGAGAGAGGCGGCTAGGGTTTGAGGATTGAAGGGGGCAAGGGGGTGGCGCCTCCACCCCTCTATTTAAAGGAGGGAGGCGCCATGGGAGGGAGAGTCCTAGTAGGACTCCCCTCCCTCCTTGGCCGGCGGATTGGGAAGGGGGGAGGAGTCCTCCTCCCCCACTACTCCTTGTCTTGCCCTACAAGGATTCCTTGATCCTTTCTTGGCTTTCAAGCAAACTCCAAGAAATCTTCTAGAACCTTCCAGAACATTCCGAAACCTTCTAGAATCCCCATACAAATACTTCGGAACATTTCCTAACTTAGAAAATGATCCCCAATATGTGAATCTTCTTCTCCGGACAATTCCGGATCTCCTCGTGATGTCCTGGATCCAATCCGAGACTCCGAACAACATTCGGTCTCCAATGCACATTCCATATCTACTTAAAACAACTTCGAACCTTAAGTGTGTCACCCTACGGTTCGTGAATATGCAGACATGATGAAGACACCTCTCCGATCAATAACCATCAGCGGGATCTGGAGATCCATAATGGCTCCCACATACTCAACGATGACTTCGTGATCGATAGAACCATTAACATACGAAACCAATTCCCTTTGTCACGTGATATTCTACTTATCCGAGGTTTGATCGTCGGTATCTCCATACCTAGTTCTACCTCGTTACTGATAAGTACTCTTTACTCGTTCCATGTTATTTCATCCCTTGTGACCTAGTCACATGCTTGCAAGCTAACTAGATGACATTCCACCGAGAGGGCCCAGAGCATATCTATCCATCATATGGATGGACAAATCCCACTCTTGGTCCATGCGCTTCAACACATACTTTCAGAATACCCAATGACACCTTTATAACCACCCAGTTACGAAGCGGTGTTTGATGTCATCAAAGTACCCATCCGGTGATGGTGATTAACATAACCTCATGATCGAAGGATTAGGTTACTATGCATTTGAAAGCTTATAGCAATACAAACTTAATGACTTGATCTTATGCTACGCTTACTATGGGTGTGTGTCCATCACATCATTCTCCTAATGATATAACCTTGTTATTAATGACATCCAATGTCCATGATTAGGAAACCATGATCATCTATTAATCAACAAGCTAGTTCAACAAGAGGCTTACTAGGGACTCTTTTATGTTTACAAAACACACATGTATTAGTGTTTCCTTATAATACAATTATAGCATGGGATGTAAACATTCATCATAAACACAAAGATATAATAATAACCACTTTTATTATTGCCTCTTGGGCATATCTCCGACAGTTTATATGCCTTAGTATGGGTTCACTCGCGGAAGAGGTTGAGCTGAGGCTACCTTGTGAGTGTAAATGTCCACCTATGCAGTGCCCAGGATGGCAGGTGGCCATGGTAGGGAGGCCAAGCTCATAGGGGAGGTGCCTATACTAGAGTGTGTAGTTGAAAGGTTATGATTGATTATCCGCATACTAAGTATGATGATTCAGGGTTATCCCTGATGGATGTATCGAATTTTGTGGTGAAAGTGTACCACCTTTGTAGAGTGTCAATGAATTCGAATACCGCGTCCGCGGTCATGGACAGTTGGAGTGGCCATATTGTTCCATCATTAGATGTTTAAAAAATGACTTATGAATTGGACTATGACTTTGACTTGACCACAACAGGGTTGTGGATATGAAAACTAGGTTCCCACTTAAGTGATTTAGAACATTAACTTAGTTTTCTTTACTTCTAAACTCAGTTTAGATAAACCTGGATTTTTTGCAAATAAACCTAGAGCTTAAGGTTCCTACTAGAGCTACCTTACTTGTTAGTGATAGTTTGCGAGTACTTAAAGATTACTCATGGCTTTGTCCCTGGCTATTCCCGTGGCCAGACTATGAGGAGGACTACCAGGATGATGGACAACAAGAGGTCTATGACAACTAGGATCATCTCACATCGTCACCATTTCCTATGACTCTGAAGATGGAGCCCCTACTATGTTTCTTTTCCGCTGCTTGATTTGTATTAAGACTGGATCATGAGATCCTTTATTTGTAAGACCTTATTATGGTTTGTAATGGATGATGTACTGTGATATCCAATCTGTTATGTCTCGCAAAAATGGTAATCTTGGGATTGCGAGCTATGGCATAATAGGCATCTGGGACTAAAAATCCGGGTGTTGACATTATAATAGGGCAATGAGAGCTGAAAGCTAATAAGTACCATAATTTTTGGAAGCTCTCTATGAGACTTGAATCCCTGCTTCCTTCTATGAAGGCCTTTCTTTTACTTTTATGTTGAGTCTCCATCTTCTATCTTTATGCACCTATTGAGAGAGAATAGTGGCCATTCTTAGTTTTATGTGCATTGTCCCAAGACTTATTGATTGATGCATAACTTTGATATTGCTTGTTCTTAAACTATTTGTATCTAGTCACCCTTATGAACTTTGAAGGTGTCTTATGCAGTTATGTTTTTCTACACTATGAGGGACAAGCTGAATACCATTCTCATTATGCTTTCTTTATGTGAAACAAACAAACGTCTTGCAAAGCATTGTTATACATGAATCTTTTTTTTGTACCTTTCATGTTACAACATAGTTGATATGTCTTATTGTTAGAACGATATCTTTCATGCTATGTTAAAGTACTATGATCCCAGCTATCAATGTTTTACAAATACTTTGATCAAGTTTATGATGGTGCATGTCACCTCAAAAATTATTCTTTCTTTTTATCACTTACCTACTCGAGGACGAGCAGGAGTTAAGCTTGGGGATGTTGATACGTTGCTAACATATCTATAACTTTTGATGTTCCATGCTTGTTTTATATCTACTTTCTTATGTTTTGTCCACACTTTGGAGTATTTTTATAGACTTTCTTGGACTAACCTATTAACAAGATGCCACAGTGCCAGCTGCCTGTTTTCTGCTGTTTTTGGTTCCAGGAAATTCAGAAAATGAATATTATCGGAATTGGACGGGACAAAAGCCAAAGTCAATATTTCACCGAGGGGGAGACGGAGCCAGAAGACGAGACGCGGAGGGGCCAGAGGCCAGTCACACCACCTGGCCAGGCCTGGCCCACGCCAGGGGGTGGTGTGGCTTCCTAGGGCACCCCTCGGCCTCCCCTTTCGCCTATAAGATGCTTGCAATACAGAAACCCTAAGGACCCAATCAAAATTCCACGAAAGAGTCTGTAGCCACCGTCATCTCCATCCCTAGATCGGGAGGGATCTGAAGCTCTTCCCGGCAACCTACCAGAGGGGAGAATTCACCCTGGAGGCCTTCTTCATCACCATGCAAGCCTCCGGTGTGATGCGTGAGTAGTTCATCCTTGGACTACAGGTCCATGTAGTAGCTAGATGGTTGGTTCTTCTCCTTTGTGCTACCATGTCTAGATCTTGTGAGCTCTGTTCATGATCAAGATCATCTATTTGTAATCATACATGTTGTGTTTGCGGGGATCCGATGGATATTGATATGCTATTTCAGATTGATTATTGATTCTATCATGTCTTTGTTATTTGTGATCTTGCATACTCTCCGTTGTTAGTAGCTATCTTGGCCGATTATATGCTAGCAACTCCAAGAGGGAGTATTTATGCTCGATAGTGGGTTCATGCCTCTAGTAATCTGGGGAAGTGATAGAAATCTCCAAGGTACTAGATGTGCTGTTGCTACTAGGGAGAAAACAGCAATCCTTTGTTCATAGAACAATCGTATTGTTTACTTTACACGCAATGCCTAATGCAATTATCTGTTGCTTGCAACTTAATACTGGAGGGGGTTCAGATGATAACCTGAAGGTGGATTATTAGTCATAGATGCAGTTGGATTATGGTCCATGTATAATGTTGTAATGACCAATCAAATCTCATAGGAGTCAAGATGATTAGTATATGCATGTATGCTTTCTTGATGTTTGTCAATTGTCCCGTTGTAATTTGTTCACCCAACATGTCATCTATCTTAAGGAGAATCACCAGTAGTGAACTAGGGACCCCGGTCCTTTCTTTACTCTCAGTCTACAACTATTTTCTGTTTACTTTCTGCAAGCAAGTACTATCTTCGACACAATACGTTTAATCCTTTGTTTTCAGCAAAACCGGTGAGATTGACAACCTCACTGTAAGTTCGGGGCAAAGTTCTGTGGTTGTGTTGTGCAGGATTCCAAGTTGGAAACAACACCTTGGAGGTGTTTCCTTGCTCCTACTGGTTCGATAACCTTGGTTTCATAACTGAGGGAAAACTTGCTGATGTGCTCATCATACCTTCCTCTTGGCGTTCCCCAATGAGCTCGATATATTTTGGGCCATCATGGCACACTTTGCGGGTTGTCATGAGGACTCCATACACTAGCTTTTGATAGTGTGGATACCATTTTTTTGATGGGGATAGGACCTCGCTTAGGAAATAAACTGGTCTTTGGACACCATGAGTTTTTCCTTCTTCAGGTCGCTCAACGACCAAATATGTGGTTACCACTTGATTAGTGGCAGCGATGTAGAGTAGCAAGGGTTCTTTTTCTCATGGCGACATGAAGATAGAGGATGTCAAAAGTATTTTCTTTAGGTTTTCAAAGGCTTGCCGGGCTTCCTCCGTCCAGCCAATTATTGTACGCCACGAAGATTTGTTCGCTTCTTCATCATGAGTATTGCATGTATTTTCTCAGGGTTTGCCTCTATTCCTCTTGCTGATACAAGGTATCCGAGTAGTTGCCCCTTAGGGACTCTAAAGAGGCACTTCGTCGGGTTGAACTTGATGTAGTATTTGTTAAGGTTATGGAATGTTTCCTGAAGATCATCGATAAGGTTCAACCCTTGCTTTGTCAAAACTATGATGTCATCGATATATACTTGTACATGTTCTGATCTAGCTTCCTAGGCAGTTTTGCATCATCCGTTGATATGTGGTTCCCGCATTTTTAAGTCCAAGGGCATTGTTGTGTAGCAGAATACAACATAAGGCGTGATATTTTTTGCCTGGTCTTCCTCCTTCATCCAAATCTGGTGGTACCCTGAATATGCGTTTAGAAAGGAAAGACGTTCGCACCCCATGATTGCATAAATTATTTGATCAATTCGCTATAGTGGGAAGTGATACTTTGGACAGTGTTTGTTCAGTGCGGTGAAGTTGATGCACATGCGTAACTCCTTTGTATTTTTCTTAGAGACACATACTAGATTGGCGACCCACTCCGCTTTCTTGAGTTCTTTGATAAATTTGGCGTCTGTGAGGCGATGAAGTTATTTTCCAATGGCCTTGTGTTTAGGTTCTATGAAACAATGAAGTGACTGCTTTACCGACTTGGTGTCAGGGTTCAAGTTAAGTGCATGCTCAGCGAGTTCCCTGGGGATTCCTGGCATGTTAGTTGGTAACCATGCAAAAATCTCCCAGTGCTCACGAAGGAACTCGATGAGCACGCTTTCCTATGCGGGACCAAGATTGGAAGCCATAAAGGTTGTCTTTTTGGATCCATGGGGTGCACCTGGACTTCTCGTGTATCCTTTGCGGTGTCGAAAGCTTGATTGGGGTTGATCCGTCATGTTGTCAGAGGCTCTTTGTCCATCGAGATTTTTAGATGCTTAAATTCTTCTTCCAACCCGAAAGATTCAGAGATTTTATTCAATTCCCAATCACAATTATCGGATCGGGTGAAGCTGCCCTTATGGTTATAATTCCTCTTGGTGCTGGCATTTTCATTACCAGATAAGCCTAGTGTAACATAGCCATGAACCATGCGAAGGATGGTCGCCCTAGGATCACATGGTATTGTGATGGCCAGTCCATAACTTTGAATTCTAGCTTTTCGCGCCTGAAATTATCTTTTCATTCGAAGACAACATCAAGATAAATTTTACCTAAAGGAATTTAGCTTTACCTAGGACTATGCCGTGGAAGGATGTGTCTGTTGGCGCCAAATTTGTCAAGGAAAAGCTCATTGCTCACAGGGTTTTGGTGTAGATTAGGTTGATACTGCTTCCTGCATCCATGAAAACCTTGCTAATATCAAACCCGCCAATTTGTGCCTTCGCTATCAGAGCTGAGTGACCCGATCGCAAGACTTGAAGCGGGTGGTTGGCTCTACTGAATGTAATTTCCTGTTTGGATCAATGGAGATATTCGGGTGTGGGTGGTGGCGTTGTTACTGCCATGTTGACTTGTCGTGTGATAAGCTTCTGGATCCTATTTGACGGGCGCCCTTTTTCGATCATTGACATTGCGCCTTTGGACCTTGGATACTCATCCTCCTAATTTATGTTTGCTACAGGTTGTGGCTACCCTGCTGGAGGCTGTACTAGTGGTGGTAGTACACCAATAGCTAGGGTACTAGGTGCAGTGATGTATCCTCGGTTTGCTGCTTCTGTTGCTTTTGCATTACATACCTCCTGCATTTTTAAGAAAGTGTGGTAGTACTTTATGAGGTGTTAACACCCGGATTTTTAATCCCAGATGCATGTTATGCCATACATCACAATCCCAGGATTACCATTTTTAAGAGACATAATAGATTGGATATCATGGTACATCATCCATTACACACCATAATAAGGTCTTACACAAATAAAGGATCACATGATCCAGTCTTACTACAAACAAGCAGCGGAATAATAAGCGTAGTAGTGGGCTCCATCTTCAGTGTCACAGGCAATGCTGACGATGGGAGATGATCCTAGTTGTCGTAGCCGTCCTGCTGTCCATCTTCCTGATAGTCCTCCACATAGTCTGGCCATGGGAATAGCTAGGGACAAAGCCACGAGTACTCTTTAAGTACTCGCAAACTATCACTAACAAGTAAGGTAGTTCTAGTAGGAATCCTAAGCTCTAAGTTTATTCGGAAAAAGCCAGATTTATCTAAACTGAGTTCAGAATTAAAGAAAACTAAGTAAAAGTTCTAAATCACTTTAAGTTGGGAACCTAGTTTTCATATTCACAACCCTGTTGTGGTCAAGTCAAAATCATAGTTCACTTCACAAATCATTTTGAAAACATCTGACGACGGAACAGTATGGCCACTCCAACTATCCATGATCACGGATGCTACTATTCGAATAGTTTGACACTCTGCAGAGATGGTACACTTTCACCACAAAATTCGTTACATCCATCAGGGATAACCCTGAATCATCATACTTAGTATGCGTATAATCAATGATAACATTTCCTTTACACACTCTAGTATAGGCACCTCCCCTATGAGCTTGGCCTCCCAGCCATGGCCATCTGCCATCCTGGGCACTGCATAGGTGGACATCCTCAAGAGGTAGCCTCAGCTCAAAACTCTCCCGTGAGGGAACCCATACTAATGCATATAAACTTCCGGCTAAGCCTTACCCAATTCAGGTATTGTGGTTGTACGGTAAAATTGGAATGGTATCGCCTCCGAACCCAACCATCAGTTTTTATAAAGGGCTAAGGCGCATGCCTCAACATTTTCATCATCAAATCCATTTGTGTTTCTCAACGCATGTCAAAACATTTCAATAGAATGACTCATCATTCCAAGGTTTTCATAAGCATTTTCACCAAGTATTCCCATCTAAAGTGTTCAAGTTTTATGCTCACTAGCCAGTAAGTTAAGAGTGTTCACTAACGAGGGATGCTAATCTCAATCTCATGTCATAGAATGACATCTAGTATAGGCCTAGTTTTATACTCTTTATGCTATCTATACTATCTTTCCAAAACCTCACAAAGCATTAACTAAAAGTAAAGAACTTTGGTAAAGTAAAAGAGTAAAGCTTGCCAGTAAAACTTGGGATGGGTATAAATCAAAGGTATATAACCAAAGCATGCCTAATGCATCTTGCTTGTGTCAATCTTGCAATTAGTGATGGCTTTCCTTGATTGGTGTAGTGATTGAAGTTTTCCTCCTCTTCTTCAGGGTAGAACTCCTCCTCCTCGTATCCTTGGTCGGTACTATCGTCTATAAATGAATACGGGGTACACAATCACCAAACAATACTTAACTAAGTCTATTTAGCACAGTAAGGCTCACACTTGATGATCTAGCATCATCACAATCATCACATGCAATAGTGACTAGTTTTATTTAGTTTATTTGAGAAAAGTAATTTCTACCCATTGAAATTAATTAAGATTTAATATTCTCCAATTAAAATATGGCATCATGTGGACACATGTCATCACCACATATTCTAATACATGGGAATGTGATTTAAAGGGTTGTTCACATTTTATAAAGTTTAAGATTACTATTTAAATGATTTAAAGTGACTAGAAATGCCCTAATAGCATTCTTTTGGTACTAGTACAATGTCACTTCATACAAACCTAAATATTTTCACATATTCATATAGATATTGTCAAATGTGATTTTTGAGAGTTGGAATCAACTCAAAAGCTATTATGGTTGATTTTTTAAAAATGTTTGAAGTTGCAAAAGTCTCTGTCTTGTTATTTTTTCTAAAGATTATCCCTAACTCCAAATGATTTAAATCCAACGTGCTTGGATAGATAATTTAATTATCTTTCTAACAAAATTGGAATCATGCAATTTGGTTAAGTGAAACTCTCTAAATTGATTTTTGAATATGTGGATAGAATAGGATTTTAACTAAGTTGGAAAATCCATATTTGAATTCCCTGGCTGCTGAAAGCTAAACAGGCCGCCCAATCAGCACAAGACAAATACAGCGTGGCTGACAGAGGGGCCCCACTCGTCAGCAAGACTAACTACGCAAAGCGATATCATTTAACCTGAGCCCTACGATTAGAAGCAAGTTTGACGGCTGAGGGTCGTCGTCGACGACGAACAACTCCGTTGAGGAAAATGACCTAGCGTGGCGGTTCTCGCGAGGCTCACCTAGGCTCCAGCTAGGGTCGGCGACGGGGGAAATTGATGTGGTAGATGACGGCGAGGCGAGGTGCGGTCATTACATGGCTTGGGGTGGTCGGAATCGCTTGCGCCCTTCTCCTCTAGCAGTGGCGGGCTCCAGTGAAATTCCGGCATGGTGGGGCTCGCCTTGCTCCGGGAAGAAGTGGGGAAGGTTAGTGAGAAGTGGGGAGTGAGGTGGTGTGGATAAATGGGGTGGAGAGGCCCTCTATTTATACACCAACGAGGCGACCGAGCGGGATGGGTTGGCGTCTCCAGCGAGGACGGTACAACCAGCTAAAGGCATGGGCGAGGGTGTAGGACAGTGCGGTGCACCCTGGCGGTTCTCATGGAAGTAAGGGCGTGACACGGGGTGGTCTAGTTTGGTCTGGCGCATGAGGCGCTCCGTGCGGGACAGGTGGCATTCTCAATGGCGCGCGGGAGCTACGAGTCACGCGGCGGTGAATGGGGGTGTCTGCTGGGTTGGCGTGACCATGGCGAGGTTAAGTGTGCGCGGTGAGGGCAAGGCACGAGCTGGGACAGCTAGTCGGGCGCGGCGCACTAGCGCGCTCTGGACATGGCGTAGAGGCGTAGAGCGCGGCGGTGCTAGGGTGGTCCACGGCCGGGTTGCGATCGTGGGCTGGATAGGGGGTGGTGGTAGGCTGAGGCGATGCTCCTGGACATCCTAGTTGGGCGTGGGGCTGTCTGGAGCGAGCTGGCCTTGGTCGACTGGCGGTGACCATTTGCGGGCGGCGCTCCAGTATGCTCACGACGAAGGGGGTGCTGGTCTGCTGCTGCTCGACACCAAGGAGACAAGGGGAGTGGAGAGGCACCGAATTGGTCGAGGATTACTTCACACACAGTGAAGTTAGGAAGATGATTTTTCTGTGCATCACAAGTGTTTGTTGAAATGGCCGAAAGAATTTCAAATTCAAATTTTTGGGTGAATTTTGGTGGGGGTGCTTGTCTCATGCTTGAGTGTCTAGGATTCCTTGGGATTGTCAAGTGGAACTGATTTGACAGGTTTTTGAAAAAGTGGGATCTTAACATATGAATGAGATTCAATTTTCAACTATCCATTAAATTGATTTGCAATATGTTTTTGTAAGTTTGTAAAGTGGGCCTTGATACACTTTTACTTGGTCTAGCAAGGGGTGAAAAGAAATAGAAATGTTTCTGTTAGAAATCTTCTTCTAGGAACACTCAAAGTGGCCTAGTGGTTGATTTTGGTCCAAATGACTATTTGCTTTATTTATTCTTATTTGATTTTTTTCTCTTTGGATTTTGTTTGTAAATGGTCTAGATTATGTGGCATTCACCTTTAAACCATTTCACAACATTTAGAACAATCAAGCATGGCATACACACTCAATTCTATACTAATGCAAACACACATGCATTCAAATTCATTTTCTTAATAGAAGTTTTTGTTAACCCTAAATTGGGTGATTAGAACTTGATAATCTTGATTAGAAGATTTGGGGTGTTACATGAGGTGGTTTGATCGCCTCCTTCTTGTAGAGTCGAAGTAGAAGTGCATGTTGCATGGCCCTTCCAACATTTGTAGCAGAGACATTGGCGGCTCCCAAGCCCTCAACTGGTACCACTATGCTGATTGGCTTCCACCAGTGTCATCTCTGTTGGCGCGATATCCACTATTACGATCATCATTTATTTGGTTATTATCTCCTGAAAACCAGCCGCAACATAGCTCGGTCCACCTTATCTATCATTGTTGCGTCTTCTTCTGTCATTATTGCGCTTGTCTGAGTCTTCTTTGTGTGAGCACCCTCGCTTGTTGTTTACTGCATCTTCGCCATCTTCCCAGCGATTTGCCATTCCATTAATTGTGAGATTGTTTTGGGCTTGACTCGCCCTAGCTCCTCGATAAATTCACTCTAGCAGAGTTCATCGCTGAAAGCATCAATCGCTTTTCATGGGATAGGGCTTTAGCCGAGTTTTTTATGATGTTCCACCACTAGATAAAGGCTCGTATTGGCTCACCATACTTCTACTTGCATACCCGCAATTTCTCCAAGGATGCGGGTCACTTAAACATGGATGTGAAATTTTACATGAACTTATCTCCAAGGTCGTTCTAGCTGCTGATGGATTCTTCGGGTAGCTGTCTTAGCCATGACCATGTAGAGCTGCTCAAATGTAGTTGCAGGCTTTGCATTGCGGTAGCCTTGGAGCCACCCTGTAGTTTAACAGTTGCTAGATAGTCTGCCAGCCAAGATTCGGGTTCTTGGAGACCATCGTATTTTTGGCAATCATGAGGAAGTTTAAAATCATTGGGTACTAGGGTTTTGCGAACTCGTTGGGTAAAGCAACTGGCCCCACATAATTCTTACTCATCCTCTCTTTTGCTGTCATAGTATCTTCGGCTGCAGTGTAATGTCGTTTATTGCATCGTCTTGTGGCTTGGATTTTTTAAAGTGCACCCGATGTGGTGATCGCGATCGTCGGGGTGTGCCCCACATGCTGAGGGCTGCTGCCATGGCGTGGGGATTTGTATGGTTGTCGTGTGATTCCTTGGTCTCCATGTGCAAGAGATGCCCCCACCATACCGAGGTTCATGAGAGCGGATTGATGGAGAGCCGCACGAGGGTCATCGGGTGCGGGTTGAGTTGTGATTAAGTAGGTCTGGGCGTTGATGATTGCGGCTTATGTTGTTTTTGCTTTTATGTGTCCCTCTTGATCGACCGACATAAACGATAGATCAAGGTATCGGGACATCTCATTTTTCAGCTTCAGGAATATTATGTAATTGTGAAGTTCCTCTCCTTGGTGGCACGCCTGCAGTTACACTTCCTGATCCTCGGGTTGAGCTTAGATGCACCCGTCGGAGGCTAGATTCGTCGGCTAGCCTTTTCCTTTTGTCTAGTTGCATCTGTATACTAAGAAAGTCCCTCTTTCTGTGGTGGCGTAAGTACTGATAGGCCATCAAGTCCTCGCGCATTGCTTTTGTTGTCATCGAGACTGCTCCCGATATTGCGTCCCTTGCTCTTTTCCATGTTTCAACAGATATCTGGAGAGTTTGCCATACTCCTTCACATGGTTCTTCTCTTATGTGAATGATTCGATTGTTGGGTGGATCTCCTTCGTTCCCGTGGTTTCCTACATTATCGTATGATAAAATATCATTAGGTCCAAGGATGGGGTTACCGTTGGAGTCGCGTTGCGTTGATGCATCCCCGATGATCACGCACACTTGATGGTGCGTTCTGTATGAGCTGCTGACATCATCGTCGGATCTGTGGGAGACACTGTTTAATAGACTAGTGAAATCCCGTGGTTTCTATTCTGGTTAGATTTTGGCCATCCTGATTCCGAAGTCGATTGTTTCGTCGCTTTAATTGGGCTCTGCATTTGTTGTATTTGAGCCACGTGGTGGCGTTAGCTGAGAATCTTATCCGAAGGAGAAACCCTCGTAGAGACCGGCCAGATCCCCTAGTTTAGTGGAGTTTTCCGAATTTTCTTCGCCATTTGCCGGCTGCGGTGCGGCTTCTTTAGATGAGCTGATAGAATATGTAGGTATCGCTATCACCGCTGCTATTACGACCGACGGACCCGACCAAATCGGGACCCATAGGGCAGGTTCTTTGGTTCCCTCCACGTGAAAGTGAAAGCTCCCAATGATGAGATCTGATCTGCCATTGAAGTCGACGGGAACCGAGATAGAGGTGGGCGGGCGTGGTTCCGCCGATGTCAGATTTTTGATTGGTAGAAGGGGGCCACCAAATCCATGAATCCAGCATTCATATTTCCCATAGACGGTGCCAATTGATGAGGGATAAGCACGACCGTGCCCATGGTTATGGACTTAGGATTTTGTGGAAAAGAGAACACTAGGGATTTCATCAGCTGATCAAACAAACAAGGGAGTCGAAGTCGTCTAATTGCTTCTGAAAAAATCGATTACAGATTGCTCAAGGATTGTTTCGGTACCTCTCCACTAGCTCCTCCCAGCCTATATATAATAGGTTGGGTCACGAGGCCGTATACGGATAGGTTATAAGTTACAATTACAACAGTAATACAATGTCTATTTCTATTTCCTTATCCGGCAAGCTATGCCTTCCGTCGGATGCTTCTTGGGACTTCCTCTTGGGCTTTATGGGTTGTGAGCATTTACGTAACAAGGGTAACTAATCATAAGAACCTGAGTAATCATACCCATGTCAAAAAGCTTCTTATAACTTCATTGATACCGAAAGTGGAAGCCTCTATATGTCATGTGATGTGTAAAGGTGTGATAATACTACCGAAGTAACTTTCCATCTGATATTGTATTCCTGTTTTAATTTTTGCCTCATTTATTATAATGACTCGTGCCCCATGAACATAAAAATCTTCTTCATAAGCCACCATCTTGCTCGGGGATGAGCAAGAGTCTAGCTTGGGGGAGTTGATGAGTCCAAAATTGAAGCATTTTTATTTGTTTTTGCATAAGTAGAATAGGGATTTTTGTATTTTACTGCGTTTGCATGCACCTTTTGTCCTTGTTTACACAAGATCTCGAATTATTGAGTCTATTATGAACATATCAATTGGAACTATCATATTATGCTATAATACGATATTTTTAAGTGATAAAAGTCATTTAATTGATTTACCTTCGCACCTGGGAGAATAGCAAACATGAGGAAGGCTTCCGCAGAGATAACGACCAGTGGTACAGGTGGATCTTGCTTGTATCGTCCGCCCATACCACGTGGCAGCGCATCCGCCTCGTCAAATACTTCCTCCTGGCAAAGACGGATCATAGATCCGACATTCACAACAACATTGAACCACGAAAAACCACACCATAAAGGGATCTGAAGGAGGAACATGGAGAAGGCAAAATCCCTGCCGCTTCACGGATCATTGGAGGACATCGCATCATCCCCTTCATCATCAACCGCTGCATCACCATCACCACTATTACCCCCATCTTTCATTCGTTAGATCTTGTTGTAATTCCAAATTCAATTGTGGTTTGCACTAGATTTATCCCCATACTTTTATCCATCCATTTGACTATGATGATGTCATTGATTGCTTCCATGTGTGAGTAGTTTACCCTCGTTCTTGGGGAGATGGAGAAACCATAGCACTATTATGAAATTGAAATAAACATGATATATTCATGTGTCCATATGACTTACTGGTCTATGATTTGATTTATGATGTGTGTTTGATCTCTCCCTTTAGATGGTATGTGTAGTCTACCACATATCATTTGCCTTCGGGACTAAAGAAGAGGGTGAAATCCGTTGTACATGTTTGGAAGCGTGCCCTGAAAAGCTATCGTGACTAATTGGCACCGGCTAGCAACCTACACGGTCAAAGGAGGATTAAGAGAGATTGCCTAAGCTAATTACGATATCCATGGGGAGACCCTTAATTACGGTGGACTGTATGGGTGACTGCTCTCAGACATCGCAGTCGTTATTTAAAGGTGACCTCATTCTTGGCTCAATAAAGTGACTGCCTACAAGCCTTGTAGTGAACATCTTATTATGGAGCTCTCTCCACACACGTCATCGCACAATAAGTAGGTTATCCTAATTATGAATAATAATATCATGCTAGAGGTGTGTCCTACATCCACAAGAATGCTTTAACCCTGTTGAGTTCAACCATGTTTATAAACACTCATGTTACTTGATTTCTTTTAGTTGTTTTATTTACTTTTCTACATTCAACCAAAATCCTTTCAAACACCCTTTGCTTGAAATCAAAGGCGGCTTACAAGTATCTTTTGGTAGATAGTGATCAGGGGCATAAAGACCTTAACCAAATAGCTCTCTATGGGTTCGATACTCTTATTTCGAAACTAGATACAATTGATCTATGAACTTGCAGTCATCAAGCTATTTTCTGGCGCTATTTCTGGGGAGCTAAGCACTTTTGGTCTTTGTTCTTAGTTGCTTATTCTAGTAATTGTTTTACTAAAGTACTTTACTAGTTTTAAGTAAACACCATGGGCGAGTACCGACATATAATTCAGCTAGAGGTTGTAAAGAATTATGGTCCACCCATGGAAGCTTATTTAAAATCCAATAACCCTAGAGGGTATGATATTGACCCCATGCTTTTGGATCTTTTGCATGCTAAAAGTTTTATGGGGATGATACAGAGGATCCGTATGAGCATGTAGGGTTCTTTGAAGATACATGTGGGACTTATCGTATTAATATACTCACCGAGGATGAGGTTAAATCTGCTCTTTTTTTCAAACTCTTATTGATGAGGCCCATTCTTAGTATATTCAAAGTCCTAAAAAAATTACTAGATCCTAGGAGAGTTTAGCCTCTTCGTTCCTAGTTGATTTCTTTCCTAGGATGAAAACTCTTGGAGCAAGATGCATGATCACCAATTTTAAGGGAAAACCTGACGAAAGCTTGCATGAAGGATACACAAGGTTTAGGGGACTGCTCAGTCACTACCCCCACCTTAACTCCCCATCTTGGTTGGTAATACACACGTTCTATGCAGGTTTGAGCACTAATACTAGAAATGAGCTAGGCGCCCTTACCAATGGGTCGTTTACTGAATTCAGTGTTGAAAGAGCCTCGAATTTGCTAGACACGGTGCATAGGATAGAGAAAGACTATGGTGGAGCCGAACTTAACAAATAAAATCCTATAGAATGTAGTTGTTTAAGAATATTTCTAGCTTCAGGAAAAGTAGAGAAACTGCTTGTGAATTTCAACCTTGACCCCCGTATGATTGTCCAAATTGTTAAAACCTATGCTGAATATTTGCAGATCCCAAAAGAATGGGAACGTTACATGCCGCCTAGTAAGGGGAAACCCCCTAAAGCTAGCCATAAAGACAAATACTCACAAATGCAGAAGAAGATGCTAGACGGGAGGAAACTATCCTCACAAAAATAATAGAGAGTACAGGTGAAAGAAATAAAAGGATAGGTGGATTAGCTAAAATCTTGGAACCATCAAAAAGAACATTGGCATAGTAAAAGAACTTATGGAACCTGAGGTCTTTGAGGATGGAATATTAATGGTAAGAAAATAATTGTTCGGGTTGAAACCCAAGAATAATTTTCATACATGGTGGGACAATATGTTGTGAAGCCGTTTTTTTTAAGTTTTCAAAATCCATGTTTATCGCGTTCATGGAAAGTAGTACACATAACATGATAGGACACAACGTGATTGTTTCAAAACAGATTAAAAATTGTCAAGATGTAAATTCTTATGAAGAAGTTCAACCTATCAAAACTTCTGGTGGTTTGTGATATATATTGACTGCTTGATGGGTGCCTCCAAAATATTTTTGTAGAACTTAGTTAAAAATTAACAACAATTAACTTACTTCTAGTTTAATAATTTGACCTATAGCTAGTTTCGATAAATCAGCATAAAGTCATTCAAGTGGATGGAGTTTGCTATCCAGGAAGCTTGAAAACTCATAAAACTTGGGAACCGTAAGTTAAGCATGTTCATCTATGTCTTTAAACTAGTCTTATGGCATTCAGAGCCATATTCTTAAAACTTCCTTTACAAAAAGAACTTACTTGTCATCACTTGGAAATTTGGAAACTGTTTTTTCTTATAGTTGGAAACTCCCATCGGTGATACTATTTACCACAATAGGATGCATCTATCTACTAGATGTGGGAACTGTATCATAAACTTTGATGTCAATGGGGTTATGACCTTCTTAGTCGTTTTGGTCGAATCCCAAGAGTTAATGTTCATACACCATAGGCCAATACTGCGAAGTAGCCAAATCAGGTTTTTCTATTCAAAGTTGTCAAAACACACGTTTCTCATTTTTCAAGGCAAGTAATACACATCCGAGGATGCCAAGATAAATTATTGTGTTTTTACTTTGTTTTATTCGAATGTTTTAGAAATAGGATTGAATTCATCGGCATACAAATTCTAAGCATGAAGTTAGTTGCATTTCTCAAAACTCTCGATGGTGCTTAATGTATTAACATCATGTGTACCATCAAACGACATTTGGAAAATTCAAGAGGAATCTACCACGCTTACATGTAGGTCAAATTTGACCTAATTTCTTTATATCGATATAAAGTCATTTAAGTGGGTGCAGTTAGCTAGGGAAGCTTGAAATGTGCTAAGACTCCTTGGGAATTGGAAGAAAACATGGTCCATTTTTTCTAAAAACCAGGTGGTGACACTTTGTTTTTTATTGACTGGGGTATGTCCCAAGGGCGCGAGATGCTTCAATTAACACAATCAATGGATGTACATGTTACACCAAGGACCTCAAAAGGATAAAATTACATCCAAGTCCATACATTTAGCACAAAGGACCCTGGAAACAAGCAACGAAAAGTAGTTGTGTCCAGATCATTCTCCACCGCGGAGCTGGGCCATGCTCTTCATAGTAGTACTAGTAAGTTGCACGTTCCTTGTAACTGAGACTCGCATAACAGAAGTATGACATATCATCACTATATAAAATCATAATAAGTAATGCTCAGAAAAATTAGAAATATGAGCCACATCAATAAAGTATGGGTGTATATTTGGTTCTTGTACTCTATATAATGTAGAAATAAACATTTATTAGCTACCTAATACTTGAAAATTTTGGTACCATGGTCTTGAGAAATGACGGAGAAGATTCTAGAATGGTGGATAAGTGTGTTTTGAGGTTTGTGCATAGTGTTCATTGTGCTAAATACTATCAATATAATCTTGTACTACGAGAATGGAAAACAAGATCCAACGGTTGACAATGTTGGGATTTGTGAGTCTTGATCCAACGATCAATATTCAAAGTTATTCATACACTATTCAAATCGGAAATTTTTGAATTATACTAATTTTTGCCGCCAAGGCCCAAAGTGGTTCCTTCCTAGCTAGTACATCAATGCAGCTGACGAACATGCCAGAGAGCACAGAGACGTCGTACCAAGGAACATGTGTGCAGCGCAACACCTGACTATGGACAAGGGAGAGATCAACTAACCGGTGCGCGTGGGGTTGCCGAGGGAGATGGATGGTGAGAGAGAAAACAAATTTGTTTTGGGTGCATATAGGTCCTGAAATTTATTAGTAGTAGTCACTAAAAGAAAAGTTGGCTTTTACAACAAATGATTTTTTTGGTTGAAGGCCCATTTTTGTGGATAAAAAGTCTTCCGTGATGGATGGCCTTCGTGGTAAAAGCCTCGTCATAAATGAATCAACCACAGTTTTTTCCGACTGTGGCGGATCACACTCTTCGGCCATGAAAACTTGTTCCATTGTAGATATGTTTGCCAGCCGTGCTAACTACTGATGTCATGCAAACTGCCACATGGCCGCCGCCGTTAACATCCAGTTACCACCGTTAACGATCGTAGAAACCGTGGTAGAAGGCGGGCCCAGCCAAGGCCTGCTAATTGTCAAATGGGTCGGGCCATGCGGAGAGCCTAATATGATTACAGTCCTTTACTGTTCATGCACTATCCGGAATCGGCTTAGTACTATAGCCAGCAACCGCCCGTACACTTTCAGGCCCGTTACTGTTTTGACCTACATGAGGCCCAAGTTATCCCAACACAGTGCTGCCACTTGAGGACTGCACGAAGACGACCCGGTACTGTTCATTCCCAGTGCCTACCAAGGCTTTTACTATTCAGGCATGTCACTATTCCTGACTTTTAGGATTTCTGACCATTACTGTTTAGGCCCTTTAGAGTTTGGGCTTTTGCCTATTCAGGCCGGTACTGTTTGGCAAGTTATAGAACTGTGGCCTGCCACTGTTCTGGTCTTTCAATGTTCTGACCTTTTACTATTATGGTCATTTACAGTTCTGGCCTTTTACTGCTCTGGCCTTTAATAGTTCTGGCCATTTGTTGTTCTGGCCATTTACTGTTAAGGCAAATCATATTTCGGGCCTTTCACTGTTCAGGCCTTTCACTATTCTGGATTTCTACTATTTAGGCCTTTTACAGTTTTGGTCTTCTACTGTTCCTGGTATTTTACTGTTCTGGCCTTTTACTGTTCTGGCCTTTTACTGTTTTGGTCTTTAAATTTTTGTTTCGGACCATCAATGCCCATGTTGTTTCAACATCAACATTCTACTGCTCCGACCTACTACTGTTTTGGCCTTTTTTCCTAGCGCCAATTTTGCAGAACACGGGAATATCAAGATAGCAATTAATAAACACGCACAAATTAAAACTACTTATTACACAACAATAAAAGTTTATTACAACAGAATATATAACAAGATCGAAATTCTGAAAGATTACAAAGTGTTGGTATCATCAATAAGAGATCGGTACATGGCGATTCGCTTCATTGTATCATCTGTCCTCTTCTTCAACATTTCAGCTATAGATCTAAGAGCAGCTACACCCTTTCTTTCTACATGCAATACAACCTATTATATATTTATCACCTGTAGGAGTTGTTCTAGATGGACTGTTAAGTTAGTTGTTTGCTTCAGAAATGCAATGGGAGGATACATGCGAAGAGGGATCACAACTTTTAGTCCTGCATTCCGAGGACTCATGCTTGGTTTTAACTGTAGCCTGCTAAATTATGGTGAAAGAGGTTAAAACAAAGAACAAGGGAAACAAGTAGTATTATATAAAGTAGAGATCATTTAAAGCAAGTATGAACTTACAGTACCACGTTTAGGCTGACAGTAGCTCCTTCTCGAGCGGATGCGACTCCTGGTCAATCAGCTAGAAGAATTTTAGCCGAGCAGCTGGAACTCTGTTCCTTGTACTCCATTGTCATTTCTCTGCATTAAGGTGTGACATTTGAAACCCAGTTAGATGGTTTGGAAGGATGAAAACTCTTGAAAAATACCAAAAACATAGCATTAAAAATTACCAGATGTAAGGTTCAAACTAGATAGCTGGTTTCGAAGGATGAAAGCAGGTGAAAACACCAAAATATAGCATTAAAAGTGACCATATATATGATTCAAACTAGATGAACATTTTCTAAATTAAGCATTCATAGATAGAAACACAATAGACCATGAATGCAAATGTCATGGCAAGGTTTTAGGTAGAATGACTTATTAATTTATTAGGCATGCAAGTTACAGAGTATATAACTTATTAACATGACAAGAAACT
Source organism: Avena insularis (assembly GCA_023614405.1). NCBI lineage: Eukaryota > Viridiplantae > Streptophyta > Magnoliopsida > Poales > Poaceae > Avena > Avena insularis. The sequence goes on along the minus strand of CM042684.1, from coordinate 104,266,423 downwards.
GGCATAAGAAACACAAGGAAACCTCGCACTTCAGCCTTTCTTGGCATTAGATTGTCAGTGTTGGATCCTCCATGAGCTGTTTGCATGACCCTGCGAGCGCTCGGAAAGAATAGCAGCTATGAGTTGGTGTTGGAGGATTATACCGATAGCATGAGAATGTAAGAAATGGAATAAAAGAGAGAAGCTAATGATGTGGATAGGAGCAAAGAGATGTGGGGTGCAAACAAAATGGCAATAGCATGCAGGATATTGAGCAACATTCTAATGATTTTGTAGCTTACGAGTACCAAAATATAGCAAATGGGCAAGAGAAATTACCACTGCGCGGCAAGGACAAGTGGGACAGGCAAGAGGGTGGCGTTGGCGGTGGCTTGGCATTTTGGGGTCAGCGACGAGTGAGTCAGTGAAGCGCCCATGTAAGGTAGATGATGACATTGGTGAAGCAGATCCGGTGTGGTGAGGGAGTCAGTGAAATAGTTCCGGTGAGGAAGAGAGTGCCGGTAGTGAAGGATCTCCGGTGTGGAAGTGAGGGTCGGCAGTGATGCAGCTGGAGGAAGGTCGAGGTTGGACGGGTGTGCCCGGGATGTTTTGACGCTCTGCGGAAATTTTGAGGTTGAAGCTTTTGACGTACGCTACTCCGGAATGGCCGCTCTAATGTGTTGGCCCCGTTTAGACCCACACACCAACGACAGTATGCTTACCAACATTTAAATGAGTTTCCACACATTTGCCGAAATTGATAAACATTATATTATGAAGTCTTTCATACAATATGACCAAGGTCACGGCCATATCTCTCCTATAGTTTTAGCGTGTCCATATCTAGTAGATCACTTCATCTTGGCATTTCAAAAGAAGATTCTAGATTTGATGGATAATGCATAAACTTTCATGAATTTCCAAACTTCCTAGCTAAATCTATGCAATAAAATGACTTTTTGACAATCTGAAGTAAGTATGTCTAATTTTGAACTACAAAGTATTTGATATACGTTGCTCTGGAATTTTTAAAAATAATTCAAAGGTACCAAGTAGTCAAATATTGGAGAACCACTGAGAGTTTCACAAGATTCAACTTTTTGATATGAATGGTAATGACACCAAATTTTGGCCATTTTATTTAAAATGCAAAGAAACAAAATATAAAACGAAATAGAACCATTATTTTCTCTCTTGGTGTCTCACTATGTGCACTAGCTAGTTTCCATGTAAAAATATAATCTTAAAATTTGATAACTTTTGAAAAATAATTGTATCACAGTATATGGAGTACCATGAATGAATATGCATGGCTTTCAAACTAGATGACCAAGGTCATGGCCATATATTTTCTATAGTTATAATAATCTGCCCATATTTGGTAGTTGGTGCATATTGGAATTTAAAATATTATATACAAAGGAAGCTTCCAAATTCGAAGTTATTTCAATTTTCTAAGGCACAACAATGGCTTTTCTCATGAAGGAACTACAAAATATGGCTCAAAATCCCACTACCCTAGTTTTCGCACAAAGTGTATATAGCGTAGGGTTAAGTTTAGGGTTCGGGGTTTATTTTGGGTTGAGGGTTTAGGGGTTCATGGTTTCGGGTTTAGGATTTGGGTTAAGATTTTAGGGTTTAGGGGTTTAGGGTTGTTCGGGGTTTTAGGTTTTATGATTGTTTAGGGTTTAGGGTTTAGCGAATTTTCAATAATAATGTTCAGTATTTATATATATGCCTTATATTCATGAATAGAATGGCGTTATCACAATTTAATGAAACTATCTCTAATTTTGATCTATAGGGTCATTATACCTGCTTGGTAAGAGTTTGGGGTCCTAGGGTTAGTAGGTTGGGGGTTCTAGGGTTAGGAGGTTAGGGTTGGTTTTTGATTTTAAATAATGTTCAATCTTTATTCTTATATTCATGGAATAGAATGACGTTACCGCAATTTAATGAAAGTATCTCAAATTTTGATCTATAAGTTCATGGTACCTGCTTGGTTTAGGTTTTATGGTTCAAGGATTTAGGGTTTTACGGTTTTATGGTTTATGGGTAGTTTAGGGTTTAGCAAATTTTCAATAATTCTCAAAGATTTATGCTTATATATATTCTTCGAATAGAATAGCGTTACCTGATTTAATGAAAGTATCTCAAACTTTGATCTATAAGTGCATGATACTTGCTTGGTTAGTGTTTATAGGTTGAGGGTTTGGGATTTTAGGGTTTATTAGGGTTTAGGTTTTAGGGTTTAGGGAATTTTCAATAATGCTCAAAATTTATGCTTACATTCGTCGAATAGAATGGCATTGCCAATTAAACTAAAGTAAATCAAATTTTGCTCTATAAGTGCATGCTACGTGCTTGGTAAGGGTTTAAGGTTTAGGGTGTCTAGAATTTTCAATATTGTTCAAGCTTTATGCTTATATTCTTGGAATGGAATGGCGTTACATCAATTTATTGAAAGTATCTCAAATTTTGATCTATAAGTGCACGGTACCTGCTTGGTTAGGGTTTATGGGTCGAAGGTTTAGGCTTTTATGGGTTGTTCGTTTAGCGAATTTTCAATAATTCTCAAGATTTATGCTTATATTAGTCGAATAGAATGGCGTTAGCTTATTTAATGAAAGTATCTCAAATTTTGATCTGTGAAATAGGGTTTATGGGTTTATGGCGTTAGCTTATTTAATGAGACCTGCTTGGTTAGGGTTTATGGCTGAGGGTTTAGGGATTTAGGGTTTAGGGCTTTAGGGTTTAGGGGTTGTTTAGGGTTTAGGGACTTTTCAATAATGCTTAGGATTTATGCTTATATTCGTCAAATAGAATGGCGTTACCCAATTTAACGAAAGTATCTCAAATTTTGATCTATAAGTGCATGCTACATGCTTGGTTAGGGTTTAGGGTTTTAGGGTTTAGGGGTTTAGGATTTGTGTTTTAGGGGTTTAGGGTTTCAGGAATTTTCAATAATATTCAAGCTTTATGCTTATATTTGTGCAATAGTATGGTGTTACCCAATTTAATGGAAGTATCTCAAATTTTGATATATAAGTGCACGATACCTGCTTGGTCATGGTTTAGGGGTTTAGAGTTTATGGTTTAGGATTCTATGAATTCTCAATAATATGTTCAAACTTTATGGTTATATTCATGGAATAGAATGGTTTTACTGAATTTAATGAAAGTATCTCAAAATTTGATCTACAAGTCGATGATACCCTGCTTGGTCATATTTTTTGTTAAATGCAATTAAAGGTACCCAAGTACTAAAACATGGGAGAAACACCGAGAGTTCAGTGAGATTTAGGCTCTGTTTGGTTGGGCTCTAATTCTGGCTTTTGATTTTTGGCTAATAAAGGCAGGAGCATGTTATTGGCTTTGTTTTTTTTGCTTTTACTCTGACATAGTTGAACGATGGTATAAGCCAAAAGCAAAATTGTAAAGTGGCTTATAAAATAAATCTAAAAGCGATAGATAAGCTTAACTGAACAACCCCTCAACTTCTTGATACGAATGCTAATGCAACCAAATTAGGGACATTTTGAAAGAATAATCCAAATAATATAATTAAATTGAAGCAATGTCGTTCTTTCGTAGACTATTTTGTTATGTGCACTGCCTAGTTTCCATGAAAAAGTATGCTAAAACTTGACAACTTTCGAAGAAACCCATTTCACAATATGGCGTACCATGTATGAACATTCATGGCTGTCAAACGAGATGACCAAGGTCATGGCAATATGTTTTCCATAGTTTATGATAACGTGTCCATGTTTGGTAGATCGATGCATAACTTCATATTGGCATTTCAAACAATGTTTACAAAAAAGGGTGCATCCAATTTCGAAGTTATTTTCAATTGTCTAGGTGACAACAATGGCTTCTGTTGTGAAGCAACTACAAAGACTATATGTGGTTCAAAATCTCACCGCACCAATTTTCTCAGAAAGTATAAAAAAATTGATAGATAATTCCCAAGTTTCATGAATTGTCAAGCTTCCGAGCAAGGTTCTATGATTTTAACGATTTTATCTCGGTTTAGCGAACAATTTTCGAATTTTGAACAACAAGCGATGGGAATCTCTACTTCCCGTAATTCTGGCTCACAGACATGTGGGTCACTTGCATGGTGGGTCCAAAAATTAGTGTAGGTCTAAGTGGGCGGGCAGGTAAATATTGAAGAAGGGAAGGGAAACATGGATGGAGTGATGCACTTGGGAGATGAGCGCAAATTTACCACATATATCCCTCTGTTATTGCAGTGCTCCTCAGATTCTTGTTTCCGGAGCAGGGATAGAAGAGAAATTTTGCATTTTCAAAAAGAGATGAAGCATGTTTGAATGGATGCACGAGATATTTTAATGGTTGGGTGCAATAATTTGGCGCCGTACCAAAATTTTAAGGTAGAAGCTTCTAGAATACGCTACTTCGGCATGGGGCTGCTCCGATGCGCTGTCACCGTCTAAACCAACACGCCAACAAGAGTTGCTTTCTAGCATTTAAATGAGTTTCTAGGCATTTGCTGAAATTTTGCCGTACCAAAATTTTAAGGTAGAAGCTTCTAGAATACGCTCTGGCGTGGGGCTGCTCCGATGCGCTGTTATTGCAGTGCTCCTAAGATTCTTGTTTCCGGAGCAGGGATAGAAGAGAAATTTTGCATTTGCAAAAAGAGATGAAGCATGTTTGAATGGATGCACGAGATATTTTAATGGTTGGGTGCAATATTTTGGCGCCGTACCAAAATTTTAAGGTAGAAGCTTCTAGAATACGCTACTCCGGCGTGGGGCTGCTCCGATGCGCTGTCACCATCTAAACCAACACGCCAACAAGAGTTGCTTTCTAGCATTTAAATGAGTTCCTAGGCATTTGCTGAAATTTTCGAACAATTCAAGGCTTTTAAGAAGATCACCATCGTCCAAAAAAAGGTGACCAAGGTCATGGAAATAGTTTATGATGACATGTCCGCATTTGGTAGATCGGTGCATCTTGGTAAATCAAGCAATATGTCTGGTTCCAAATTTGAAGTTTTTTTTGAATTTCCAAGTAACAACAATGTGTTTTGTTGTGCAGCAACTACAAAGATGATCGCTCAAAATGCCGCCGGCCCCATATTTCACAGAATGTATAACGCCCTTTCAAGCTTCCAAGCTAAATTTGTGCAATAAAATAATTTTTGGAGCTGGATGTTTGAATGGATGGGCGGGATATTTCAGCGCTCTGCCGAATTTTTGAAGTTGAACCTTCTAAGGTACGCTACTCCCATTTGGGATGTTGTCCCCGTTAGATAGACCCACATCCATGTATGCTTTGCAGCATTTAATGAGTCTATACACATCTGCCGAAATTAATGAACATGAATTCAAGGCTTTCAAACAAGAGGAGCAAGGTTACAACTATAGTTTCTATACCATGTACATGTTTTATACTACTCCGTACATTGAAGCATCTTCGCCAATAAAGCTTACAAACATTTCCATATTTGGTAGATCGGTGCATCTTGGCATTTCAAGCAATTGTTTATAAAGGAAATTCTAGATTTGATGGATAATGACCTACTTTTATGAATTTCCAAGCTTCCTAGCTAAAGATGTGCAATAAAATTACATTTTGACAATTTACAGCATGTATGTCTAATTATAAACTACAAAGTGTGTGATATAGCTTACTCTTGACTTTTTAAAAATAATTTAAAGGTACCAAATTAGTGAAATATTGGAGAACCACCAAGAGTTTTGCAAGATTTCAACTTTCTGATATGAATGGTAATGACACCAAATTTGGGCCATTTAAAAAAAATAAAGAAACAAGACATAAAACGAAATACAACCATTCTTTTCTCTATTGGTGTCTCACTGTGTGCATTAGCTAATTTCGATGAAAAATATATAAAATTTCATAACTCTTGAAAAAACTCGTTTTAGAATATGCGGTACCATGTTTAAACATTCATGGCTTTCAAAAACTAGATGACCAATGTCAAGGCCATATGTGTTACCATACTTTATGATAAATGTAACCATGTTTGGTAGATTGGTGCATATTGGCATTTCAACATTGTTTACAAAAAGAGCTTCCATAATTGAAGTTATTTTAAAAGCCCCAATCGATAATAATGGTTTTAATTCGATATATGGCGTACCATGTATGAATATGCATGCACTACAAGAAAAGTTGGCTTTTATAACGGACGATTTTCGTGGCTAAAAAGTCTTCCATGATGGATGGCCTTCGTGGTAAAAGCCTCGTCACAAATGAATCAACAATGGGTTTTTCCGACCTTGGCAAATCGCACCCTTCGGCCATGAAAACTTGTTCCGTCATAGATCTGTTCGCCAGTCACGCTAACTGCTGACGTCATGCAAACTGCCACGTGGCAACCGCCGTTAATGTTTGTTTACCACCGTTAACGATCACATAAACTGTGGTAGAAGCCAGGCCCAGCCAAAGCCTACTAATAATTAAATGGGCCAGCCCATGTGGAGAGCCTAGTAGGAATACAACCCTTTACTGTTTTGACCTGCACTGTCTGGAATCGGCCCAGTACTACAGCCAGCAGCGTCCCGTACACTTTCGGGCCTGACACTGTTTCGGTCTACTTAAGGCCCAAGTTAGCCCAACACTGTGTTGTAACTTGTGGACTGCACCAAGACGGCCCAGTACTGTTCAGCCTATTGCCAATCTAGTCTTTCACTCTTCAGTCATGTTACTGTTCTAGCCTTTTAGGAGTTTCACCCTGTTACTGATTTGGCCCTTTAGAGTTTGGTCTTTTGCCTATTCAGGTTGGTACTGTTTGGCCTATTACTGTAGTGGCCTGCCACCGTACATGCCTTTTACTATTCTAGCCTTTTACTGTTCTGGCCATTTACTGTTGAGACCATTCACGGTTCCGGTCTTCCACTGTTCAGGCCTTTCAAAGTTCCGGCCTTTCTCTGCTCTAGGTTTCTATTATTCTGGCCTTTTACTGTTCTGGCATTTTACTGTTCTGGTCATTCACTGTTCTGGTCTTTTACTATTCATGCCTTTACCATTCTGGCCATTTACTGTTCTAGACTTTTTACTGTTCTAGCCTTTTTACTGTTCTAGCCTTTTACTATTCTAGCCTTTTACTGTTCTGGTCTTCTACCATTCTAGCCTTTTACCCTTCTGGCCTTTTACTATTCTTGTCGTTTTGGGCCGTCCATGCGCACGTTGTTTCAATGTTCGGCATGTTACTATTGCGGCCTTTTGCTAGCGCCTACTTTTTGGCAAAACAAAGGCATATCAAGACATCAATTAATAGACACGCACAAATTAAAACTACTTATTACACAATAATAAAAGCTTATTACAATAGGTTATACAAAAAGATCGAAATTCTGAAAGATTACAAAGTGTCGGTATCATCAATAAGAGATTGGTACATGGCGATTTGCTTCAATGTATCATCTGTCCTCTTCTTCAACATTTCAGCTACTGATCTATGGGCAACTACACCCTTTCTTTCTGCATGCAATACATCGTTTATATATTTATCACCTGTAGGAGTTGTTCTAGGTGGACTATTAAGTAAGTTGTTTGCTACGAAAATGCAATGGGAGGATGAATGGGCAAAGGGATCACAACTTTCAGTCCTATCTTCCAAGGACTCCTGCTTGGTTTTAACTACAGCCTGCTAAAATACGGTGTAAGAGGTTAAAACAAAGAACATGGGAAACAAGTAGGATTACATAAAGTAGAGATCATTTAAAGTAAGTATGAACTTACAGTAGCACGTTCAGGCTGACAATAGCTCCTTCTCGAGCGGATGCGACTCCTGGTCAATCTGCCAGAAGAATATGAGCCGAGCAGGTTGAACTCTGGTCCTTGTACTCCATTGTCATTTCTCTGCATTAAGGCGTGATATTTAAAATCTAGTTTGCGAGTTTCGAAGGATGAAAACTCTTGAAAAACACCAAAAACATAGCATTAAAAGTTACCAAATGTATGATTCATACTAGATAGCTAGTTTGGAAGGATGAAAGCAGGTGAAAACACCAAAATGTAGCATTAAAAATGACCAGATATATGATTCAAACTAGATGGAAATTTTCTGAATTAAGAATTCGTAGATAGAAACACAATAGAACATGAATGCAAATGTCATGGAAAGGTCTTAGGTAGAATTACTTATTAAATTATTAGGCATGCAGGTTATACAACTTATTAACATGACAAGAAACTGGCCAAAGTAACACAAGGAAACCTCAGACTTCAGCCTTGTTGGGCGTGAGATTGTTACTGTTGGATCCTCTATGAGCTATTTGCATGACTTGTGCAAGTGTTCGGAAATAATAGCATCTATTAGTTGGTATTGGAGGATTAAACCAATAGCGTGAGAATGTAAGAATGGGAATAAAAACGAGAAGCTAATGATGTGGATAGGACCTACCAGATGTGGGATGCAAACAAAATGGAAATAGCATGCAGGATATTGAGCAACATTCTAACGATTTCGTAGATTATGAGTACCAAAAATATAGCAAACGGGCAAGAGAAATTATCGCTGCGCGGCGAGGACGTGTGGGACGGTCAAGAGGGTGGCGGAGGCGGCGGTTCGGCATTTCGGGGTCAGCGACGAGTGATTTAGTGAAGCGGACCCCATAGGGAAGACAACGGTGTTGGTGAAGCAGATCTGGTGCAGCGAGGGAGTCGGCGAAATAGATTCGGTGAAGAGCGCCGATAGTGGAAGAGCTCCGGTGTGGAAGAGAGGGCCGACGGTGAAGCAGTTGGAGGAAGGCCGAGGTTGGAGGCGTGTGGGTGGGGAAGAGGCAATGGGGGATATAGGTGGGATGACGCACATTTACCAGCTATACCCCTCGATTATTGCAGTACTCCTATGGTCCTTGTTTCCGGAGTAGGGATAGAAGAGGAATTTCGCATTTGAAAAAGCGGGGCAAGATATTTGAATATTTGCGCGGGATATTTGAATAGATGTGTGCAGGATGTTTCCGCGCCTTGCACAATTTTGAGGTTGAAGCTTCCGACATACGCTACTCCGACGCGATAGCTCTCACGTGTTGACCCCGTCTAGGCCCACACGCCAGTGACAATATGCATACCAACATATAAATGAGTTTCCACACATTTGCCGAAATTGATAAACATTATATTTTGAAGGCTTTCATACAATATGACCAAGGTCACAACCATATCTCTACTATAGTTTATGATAGCGTCCATATCTAGTAGATCACTGCATCTTGGCATTTCAAAAGCAGATTCTAGATTTGATGGATAATTCCCAACTTTCATGAATTTCCAAACTTCCTAGCTAAATCTATGCAATAAAATGACTTTTTGACAATCTGGAGTAAGTATGTCTAATTTCAAACTACAAAGTGTGTGATATACCTGGCTCTTTACTTTTTAAAAATAATTCAAAGATACCAAGTAGTAAATATTGGAGAACCACCGAGAGTTTCATAAAATTCAACTTTTTTATATGAATGGCAACGACACCAAATTTTGGCCATTTTTTTAAAAAATACAAAGAAACAAAATATAAATAGAAATACAACCATTCTTTTCTCTCTTCGTGTCTCACTATGTGCACTAGCTAAATTCCATGGAAAAATATAATCTTAAAATTTGATAACTTTTAAAAAAAATTGTATCACAATATATGGAGTACCATGTAAGAATATGCATGGCTTTCAAACCAGATGACCAAGGTCATGGCCATATCTTTTCTATAGTTTATAATAACTTGTCCATATATTGGTAGTTGGTGCGTATTGGCATTTAAAATATTATTTACAAATGAAGCTTCAAAATTCGAAGTTATTTCAATTTTCTAAGGCACAACAATGGCTTTTGTCATTAAGAAACTACAAAATATGGCTCAAACCCCCACTGCCCCAGTTTTCACACGAAGTATATATAGCCTAGGGTTAAGTTTAGGGTTCGGGGTTTATTTTGGGTTGAGGGTTTAGGGGTTCATTGTTTATGGTTTAGGATTTTAGGGTTTGGGGGTTTAGGGTTCATGATTTAGGGTTTAGGGTTGTTCAGGGTTTTAGGGTTTATGATTGTTTAGGTTTTAGGGTTTAGGGAATTTTCAATAATAATGTTCAAGATTTATATATATGGTTATATTTATGGAATAGAATGGTGTTGTCGCAATTTAATAAAAGTATTTCAAATTTTGATCTATAAGTGCATTATACCTCCTTGGTAAGCGTTTGGGGTTCTAGGGTTAGGAAGTTAGGGTTCTAGGGTTAGGAGGTTATTAGGGTTTACAGTTAAGGGTCTTTGATTTTCAATAGTGTTCAAGCTTTATGCTTATATTCATGGAATAGAATGGCGTTACCACAATTTAATGAAAGTATCTCAAATTTTGATGTATAAGTGTGTGGTACCTGCTAGGTTTAGGGTTTATGGGTCGAGGATTTAGGGTTTTATGGTTTTAAGGTTTAGGTTTTATGGGTTTTAGGGTTTAGGGATTAGCGATTTTTCAATAATGCTCAAAGATTTATGATTATATTCGTCGAATAGAAAGGCATTACCTGATTTATTGAAAGTATCTCAAATTTTGATCTATAAGTGCATGATACCTGCTTGGTTAGGGTTTCTGGGTCAAGGGTTTTGGGTTGTAGCATATTATAGTTTAGTTTTTATGGTTGTATATGGTTTATGGTTTAGCGAATTCAGAATAATACTCAAGCTTTATGCTTATTTCGTCGAATAGAATGGCGTTACCTAATTTATTGAAAGTATCTCAAATTTTGATCTATAAGTGCATGATACCTTCTTGGTTAGTGTCTATGGGTTAAGGGTTTGGGGTTTTAGGGTTTAGGTTTTAGGGGTTTTTTAGGGTTTAGGGTTTAGGGAATTTTTGACAATGCTCAAGATTTATGCTTATATTTGTCGAATAGAATGGCGTTACCAATTAAACGAAAGTATATCAAGTTTTATTGTATAAGTGCATGCTACGTGCTGGGTAAGGGTTTAGGGTTTAGGGTTTTAGGGGTTTAGGGGTTTAGGGTTTTGTGAATTTTCAATAATGTTCAAGCTACTTTATGCTTATATTCGTGGAATAGAATGGGGTTACATCAATTTATTGAAAGTATCTCAAATTTTGATATATAAGCGCATGGTACCTGCTTGGTTAGGGTTTATGGCTCGAGGATTTACTATTTTATGTTTTATTTTTATGCGTTGTTTAGGGTTTAGCGTATTTTAAATAATTCTCAAGATTTATGCTTATATTCGTAGAATAGAATGGTGTTAGATGATTTAATGAAAGTATTTCAAATTTTGATCAATGAGTGCTTGACACCTGCTTAGTTAGGGTTTATGGTGAGGGTTTAGGGCTTTAGAGTTTAGGGTTTAGGTTTTAGGGGTTGTTTAGGGTTTAGGGTTTAGGGAATTTTTGATATTGCTTAGGATTTATGCTTATATTCGTCAAATAGAATGGTGTTACCCAATTTAACGAAATTATCTTAAATTTTGATCTATAAGTACATGCCACATGCTCAATGAGGGTTTATGGTTTAGTGTTATAGGGTTTAGGAGTTTAGGATTTGGGTTTTAGTGGTTTAGGGTTTTGGGTTTTGGGAATTTTCAAGCTTTATGCTAATATTCGTGGAATAGAATGGTGTTACCCAATTTAACAAAAGTATCTCAAATTTTGATCTATAAGTGCACGATCCCTTTTTGGTTAGGGTTTAGGGGATTAGAGTTTACGGTTTAGGATTCCGTTAATTCTCAATAATATGTTCAGACTTTATGGTTATATATATTCGTGGAATAGAATGTTGTTACCTTAATTTAGAGAAAGTATCAAAAATTTGATCTACAAGTCGATGATACCCGGAATACAATTGAATGTACCCATGAACTAAAACAAGGGAGAAACACCAAGAGTTCCATGATACGTAGGCGCTATTTGGTTGGGCTTTAATTACGGCTTTTGATTTTTGGCTTATAAAGTGAGGAACGTGTTTTTGGTTTTGTTTTTTTAGCTTTTACTCTGACATAGTTGAATTATGGTATAAGCCAAAAGCAAAAATCTAAAGTGGCTTATAAAATAAATCTAAAGGCGATAGATAAGCTTAACCAAACAACCCCTCAACTTCTTGATATGAATGCTAATAATGCAGCCTAATTTGGGACCTTTTGAAAGAAAAATCCAAATAAAAAATATATAAATTGAAGAAATGTCTTTCTTTTGCAGAGTATTTTGTTATGTGCACTTCCTAGTTTCCATGACAAATATGCTAAAATTTGACAACTTTCGAAGAAACCCGTTTCACAATATGGCCTACGATGTATGAACATTCATGGCTTTCAAACAACATGACCCATAGCTGGTTTGGAAGGATGAAAACTCTTGAAAAACACCAAAAACATAGCATTGAAACTTACCAGATGTATGTTTTAAACTAGATAGCTAGTTTGGAAGGATGAAAGCTGGTGAAAACACCAACATATAGCATTAAAAATGACCAGAGATATTATTCAAACTAGATGGACATCTTCCGAATTAAACATTCGCAGATAGAAACACAATAGAACATGAATGCAAATGTCATGGCAAGGTCTTAGGTAGAATGACTTATTAACTTATTAGGCATGCAGGTTATACAACTAATTAACATGACAAGAAACTGGCCTAAGTAACACAAGGAAACCTCACGATTCAGCCTTGTTGGGCGTCAGATTGTCAGTGTTGGATCCTCTATGAGCTGTTTGCATGAACCGTGCGAGCGCTCGGAAAGAATAGCATGTATGAGTTGGTGTTGGAGGATTAAACAGATACCGTGAGAATGTAAGAAATGGAATAAAAGTGAGAAGCTAATGATGTGGATATGACCTACAAGATGAAGGGTGCAAACGAAATGGCAATAGCATCCAGGATATTGAGCAACATCCTAACGATTTCGTAGCTTACAAGTACTTATAATATAGAAAATGGGCAAGAGAAATTGCCGCTGCACGGCGAGGACGGGTGGGTCGGGCAAGAGGGTGGAGGGGGTGGTAGCTCGGCATTTTGGGGTCAGCAACGAATGATTCAGTGAAGCGTCCCAGATAGGGTAGATGACGGCGTTGGCGAAACAGATCCGGTGCAGCGAGGGAGTCGGTGAAATAGTTCCGGTGAAGAGTGCTGAGATTGGAAGATCTCCGGTGTGGAAGAGAGGGCCAGTGGTGAAGCAGCTAGAGGAAGGTCGAGTTTGGAGGGGTGTGGGCGGCAAAGAGACGATGGGGGAAATATAGGTGGGATGACGCACATTTACCACCTATACCCCTCTATTATTGCAGTACTCCCTCGGTCCTTGGTTCTGGAGCAGGGATAGAAGCGGAATCTTGCATTTGCAAAAAGCGGGGCGGAAAATTTGAATAGATGTGCGCGGGATGTTTCGGCGCCATGCGGAAATTTTGAGGTTGAAGCTTCCGACGTATGCTACTCAGACGCGGCCGCTCTCATGTGTTGGCCCCGTCTAGACCCACATGCCAACAACAGTATGCTTACCAACAATTAAATCAGTTTCCACACATTTGCCAAAATTTATAAACAATATATTTTGAAGGTTTTTATACAAGATGACTAAGGTCATGGCCATATCTCTATTATGGTTTATGATAGCGTGTCCATATCTAGTAGATCGCTGCATCTTGGCATTTCAAAAGAAGATTCTAGATCGGATGGACAATGCCCAAGTTTCAGGAATTTCCAAACTTTCTAGCTAAATCTTTGCAATAAAATGACTTCTTGACAATCTAAAGTAAGTATGTCTAATTTCGAACTAGAATGTGTGTGATATACCTTGCTCTTGACTCATTAAAATCATTCAAAGATACCAAGTAGTCAAATATTGGAGAACCACCGAGAGTTTCGCAAAATTCAACTTTTTGATATGAATGGTAATGACACCTAATTTCGTCCATTTGAAAAAAATACAAAGAAACAAAATATAAAAATAAATACATCCATTATTTTCTCTCTTCGTGTCTCACTATGTGCGCTAGCTAGTTTCCATGGAAAAATATAATCCTAAAATTTGATAACTTTTGAGAAAAATTGTATCACAATATATGGAGTAGCATGTAAGAATATGCATGCCCTTCAAACTAGATGACCAAGGTCATGGCCACATCTTTTCTATAGTTTATAACAACCTATCCATATTTTCTAGTTGGTGCCTATTGGCATGTAAAATATTATTTATAAAGGAAGCTTCCGAATTGGAAGTTATTTCAATTTTCTAAGGCACAATAATGGCTTTTGTCATGAAGCTACTAGAAAATATGGCTTAAAATCTCACTGCCCTAGTTTTCACACAAAGTATATATAGCCTAGGTTTAAGTTTAGGGTTTGGGGTTTTATTTTGGGTTGAGGGTTTAAGGGTTCATGGTTTATGGTTTAGGATTTTAGGGTTTAGGCTTTTAGGGTTTATGGGTATAGGGTTCATCATTTAGGGTTTAGGGTTGTTCAGGGTTTTAGGGTTTATGATTGTTTAGGTTTTAGGTTTTAGGGAACTTTCAATAATAATGTTCAAGATTTATATATATGGTTATATTTATGGAATAGAATGGCGTTGTCGCAATTTAATAAAAGTAATTCAAATTTTGATCTATAAGTGCATTACACCTCCTTGGTAAGGGTTTAGGGTTCTAGGGTTAGGAGGTTATTAGGGTTCACGGTAAAGGGTCTTTGATTTTCAATAATGTTCAAGCTTTATGCTTATATTCATGGAATAGAATGGAGTTCACTACAAGAAAAGTTTCCTTCCGCAATGACTTGGCTCGACGGTCATCGTAGAAGGCGCGTCTTCCGTGACAAAATTCTCGGCTCAGTCGTGGCTGATGGAAAACTATTTTTCTAGTTTCGTGGCCCTCTACTACGCGGATCTGCTAAAAACATGGAGGAAGCTCGGCTGGCGCATGGCAGAAGCAAGATTTTCCTTTCCTCGCGTGATGTCGACATGCCGATGTCTTTTGAGGCATGTGGGTCCCGTACGTCAGTGTCTCTAGCGGATCATACTTTTCGGTCGTGCCTCCTTGATTTGAACTCGATAATGTTGCTCGAGGCGTCTGCCGTTTAGTCAGGCTGCTAGGTCCCACATGTCAGCCTCTCATTAGAAGGATCGTGTGTATGATGGAATTTTTTTTCCTTCGCTCGCGCTACCCTGTTCCGAAGTTGATAGCGCTGCTCGATGCATCTACCATCTAATCAACCTCCTGGGAACCACATGTCATCCTCTCATTAGAAGAAACGTGTGTATGATGGAATTTTTTCCTTCGCTGGCGCTACCCCGTTATGAGTTGATAGCGCTGCTCGACGCATCTACCATTTAACCAACCTCCTGAGCCCCACATGTCATCCTCTCATTAGAAGAAACATGTCTATGATGGATTTTTTCCCTTTGCTCACGCTACCCTATTCCAAACTTGATAGCGTTGTTTGATGCATCTACCGTTTAATCATGATGTTGGGCCCCACATGTCATCCTCTCATTAGAAGAAACGTGTGTATGATGGATTTTTACCCTCTATAGCGCCTTCATATTCCGAACTTGATAGCTTTGCTCACTGCATCAGTCGTTTATTCAGGCTGGTGGGTCCCTTATGTTCGCCTCCCATTATAAGAATCATGGGTATGATGGAATTTTTTTCTTCTCTAGCGCTACCCTGTTCTGAACTAGATGGCATTGCTCGAGGAATCTATCATTAGCTCAAGCTGCTGGGTCCCCCATTTCAGCCTCTCATGAAAAGAAACGTGTACATGCTGAACTTTTTCTCGCTCGCGCCTCCCTGTTTCGAACTGGCTATGTTGCTCGATGCAGCATCTATATAAGGTCGTGCTGCTGGGTCCCTGATGGCTCAGTATTGATGTAGAGCTCGTTGGGAACCCCAACATGAAGGTATGATGAGCACATCAGCAAGTTTCCCTCAGTCATGAAACCAAGGTTTAATCGAACCAGTAGGAGCAAGGAAACACCCCAAAGGTGTTACTAGCTAAGCCTTGGCAGGGCGCACTACCGGTGCTAGTAGCAACGTGGAGACCTACACAACACAACCACATAACTCTGTCCCCAACTTGCGATGAGGTTTTAAATCTCACCGTGTTTTGCTAAAAACAAAGGATTAAACGTACCGAATGGAAAGAAGTAATAGTTTGCAGAAAGTAAACACAAAGCAGTAAACAGTTTGTAGATTGTATGTAAAAGAAAAGGACTGGGATCCATAGTTCACTAGAGGTGGCTCTCCTTAAGATAGATAACATGCTGGGTGAACAAATTATAGCGGGGCAATTGACAAACATCGAGAAAGCATACAAGCATATACTAATCATCTTGACTCCTTTGAGACTTGATTGGGCATTACAACATTATACATAGACCGCCATCCAACTACATCTATGACTAATAATCCACCTTCAGGTTATCATCCGAACCCCCTCCAGTATTAAGTTGCAAGCAACAGATTATTGCTTTACGAATTGCATGTAATATAAACAATATGATTGTTATATGAACAAAATATTGTTGTTTTCTCCCTAGTAGCAACAACACATCTAGTACCTTAGAGATTTCTGTCACTTCCCCGGATTACCAGAGTCATGAACCCACTATCAAGCATAAATACTAACTCTTGGAGTTGCTAGCATCTACTTGGCCAAGCTAGCTACTAACAACGGAAAGCTTGCAAGATCACAAATAACAAAGACATGATAGAATCAATAATCAATCTGAAAAAGCATCTCAATATCCATCGGATCCCCGCAAACACAACGTGTAGAATTACAAATAGATGATCTCGATCATGAACGGAGCTCACGAGATCTAGACATGAAAGCACAAAGGAGGAGACGAGCCATCTAGCTACTACATGGATCCGTAGTCCAAGGATGAACTACTCACGCATCACACCGGAGGCTTGCAAGGTGATGAAGAAGGCCTCTAGGGTGAATTCCCCTCTCTGTCAGGGTGCCGGGAAGAGCTACAGATCCCTCCCAATCTAGGGATGGAGATGACGGTGGCTATAGACTCTTTTGTGGATTTTTTGATCGGGTACTTAGGATTTTCGTCCCGAGGGCAACTTATAGGTGGAAGGAGAGGCCGAGGGGGTTCCTAGGTTGGCCACACCACCCCCTGGCGCAGCCAGGCCTGGCCCGCGCGGCCAGGTGGTGTGCATGGCCCCCTGGCTCCTCTCCGTCTCGTATTCTGGCATCTGATTACTTCCAGAATAAGAGGCACTTTGGCTTTTGTCCCGTCCAATTCCGAGAATATTCATTTTCTGACTTTCCTGGAACCAAAAACAGCAGAAAACAGGCAGCTGGCACTGTGGCTCTTGTTAATAGGTTAGTCCAAGAAATTATATGAAAAGTACTCCAAAGTTGGAACTAAAAACAAGAAAGTGGATAAAACCAAGCATGGAACATCAAAAATTATAGATACATTTGCAATGTATCAGTCCCACATATCAGCCTCTCTGTAAATGAAACGTGCGTATGATGGACTTTGTTTTGGCCATGTTCGCTGTTTTGACATTGGCAACTTGCTGGGCCCTAGATGTCAACCACCTCTATGCACGAAATGTGTCTATGCTAGGTCCTAGCTGACAGCCTCTATTTGAAAGAAACGTGTGTATGTTGGACTATTTTTTCGGGTCCCAGATGTCAGCCTCAGAGTACAAAAAATTCTCATAAAGGCCAAATTAAAAAGATTCTGGGCTAACTTGGGGCGGATGCCCTATTCATCATGGCTTATATTCCATGGGCTCACTCCTAAATTGAATGGGCTATGGTTATTAGCCACAAGACCACGAAAAGTCCTAATTAGAAGGTATTGGGCTATGCTTGGGGAAGATAGGCTAATTTCATGGCTATGCTTGGGCCTGCTGGGTCCAACATGTCAGCTTCTCTATAAGTGCAATGTTTGTATGATGGACTTTTTTTCGGCCGTGTCCGCTGTTTTCACCGTGGCAGCCGTGTATGGTCTCACTAGTGGGGCCCTTATGTCAGCCTGTCTGACATGTTATGGCTTGTGGGTCCATGATGCAGCCTTGTGTGTTATGTCTGGTGGGTCCCCGATGCGAACCTCTCTGTACAAGTATTTAAACTTTTTTCGAACCCACCCTCAAAACAAACTCCAGGGACACTGCATGCTGGTGGTTCCATGATGTCAGCCTCTCCGTAATGCGATATTGCTAGAAGAAAAAATTGTAAACCCAAGATTCGAACAAAAACCTTCAAATCAAATAAACATAAACTAAGTGTGTTTCCACTACAACAAAGGTATTTATAGAAAAAATATCATTAATCTTTCATTAGTACTACAACTTCTGTATTAGTCTTCTTAAAATATTTTGTGTGTCTGTGTTTATCTCTTTTAAAATATAATAGGGCAGCACTCCTGGCATCTCAATGTATAAAATGCCACATAATGGGGTATTTTCTTAAAAACATGGGTAGGTAGAGTTTTTTTATTATGAGAGGTGGGGGGCAATACCCAAAAGGCCGAATTAAAAAGAGTTTGGCTATTGCTCTGCGTGGGTTATATTCCATAGGCTATGCTCCATGGGCTTCATTCTCAAATTTCACTGGGCTGTGCTCATCAGTCCGCTGACCCGTAAAAGGCCGAACTAATATGTTCTCGGCTATGCACCATGGGCTCCTTTATAAAATTTCCGCTGGCATGTGGTCAGCAGTACCTGACCCTGAAAAAACTGAATTAAAATGTTCTAGGCTAAAGAGGGGCCGAATGAGCTACTCCACTCCCTGTGATCCAAATTAATGTTCTCGGATTTGGCTAGATTCGAACGTATCTAGCACTAAAACATGACTAGGTATGTCAGAATCTAGACAAATGTGAGAACATTAATTTGGATTGGAGGGAGTACTAGATTTCTTCTCTTGGTTAATAAAAATTGCATTGTGATGTGCTCTGCCAGATTCGGAACAAAGACCTCAGCGAGGGCGGGGGAAAAGCGATAATTCTTTTTGGAAGATATTCATGTCAAAATTCAGCAGTACAGAATAAGGTAGAAAAATTATCAACAGATTCGAAGTTAATATTCGAGAGCACTTGACCAATTCAGCTGCATTTCAAAAGTGACCAATGCAGCAATACAGACAATGAAATACAATTCCAGTACATCAGTATTAGTTCCACAAATGCTTTAGCAATAGCAACGACAGAACATTTGAGAGATTCAGTAGCTTTCCTACTTGAAATTCAATAGTAGTACAGAGAGAATCAGTTCTTGTTACAGCTATAAAAACCTTGGCCCACGATCAGTTTGGCATGTTCTCCGAACAGACTCGATCATTGGAGCAAGCAAAACTGACGATCAAGTCTGCTTCTGTGTGAGTACCTCCTCCTTACGTTAATGCCACTGTGACCGCCCATAGCAACTCAAAATGCCCAAGACTCATCCAAATACTTTTAACAATGCTAAGTTTCAAAAGAAAAGCAAGACAATCTGATGCACTTCATCTAACCAAGTACCCATACATCACATTTCATTCTACAAAATATTGTACTAATAATAACGATAGAACATTTGACAGATTTAGCAGCATTTGGAAGATTCAGTATCATTTGGAAGATTCAGAATTATAGAATAGACCGTAAAAATATCAGATAGATTCCCGGTTCATATTCAGCAGCAATTGACAGAGTCAACACAACATTTCAACGTGACCGGTTGTGGCAGTACACAGACACTGACCAAAAGAATTGATAGATTCAGCAATGCGGACATTGAAATTCAATAGATGTAGCAAGGAATGATTCAAAAGGAAAGCGAGACCATATTCTGCACTCGACCGGTCGATCTGAACAAGTATCAAACAAAACTTTTGATAGGTTCAGTAGCATTTGAAAGATGCAGCAGCACATAATAAGAACGAAAAATATCAACAGATTCACAGTTCACATTCAGTGTCACTTCGACATATTTAGCAGCATTTCAAAGTGACAGATTCAGTTTGCCATTTTCCCCAAACACTCGTCATTGGAAGAAACAAAACCGGTGATCAAGTCTGCTTTTGTGTGCATGCCTCCTTATCGCATTAATGCATGTGTGTGACCTCCATAGGCAACTCAAAATGCTCAAAGCCTTGTCTATATTATGAGTTTATGACAAGGCCAAGTTATAAAAGAAAAGAAAGACCATCTACTGCATTTGATCTAAGCTGAGCTATCCTATTACATAGTATTACGATTACTTATGGTAGTTTGGTTCCAATCGCGGGCATTGGCGATGCTCGGGATGAACCATAATGGAGTCTCCGGAGATTTCCATGCAACATTGGTTGAGAAACCAACATCTGCTTCTTCGGTATTTAGTCTGAAGCAGCATATTTTAGGAAACAACGTATATCCATGTCCTATTGCATGGTGGGAGGTGTAGACACAGTTGCTTCTTGTCAGATATCCTGGGGCAACATCTGCACCGCCTACCGCAATATTAATCGGATAGTTCAATCCACGGAAAAGGGAATATGCTCCCAGGTTAGCAATCTCTATCCATGGCTTAGGTGGATACAAGTAAGCAGTGTCCTTTGAGTAAACCTTGCAGCCAAACCCAATAGCATAGGTGCCACAAGTGCGACTGTAGCGATCAACACTATGATCAGCAACAAGATTGCCATGATCATAATAAGTACCGCCATAAAACTCCTCATCAGTAATGCCCATGGTATGGATAATAAAAAGGCAAGATTCATCTATAGATATGTCTAAGAACCATAAACCAGGTTCGTGCTCATCATCATCTATGGCATCAAGGTTGCCTTCCTTGAGATGCACGATAGGTGTTGACGGGAGCAGAATAGGACCTACAAAAAGAAATGATGGCCAAATCAGCCAACACTAGTTTACATCCATTAAAACTGAAGCTAGTGTTTAGAACAGGAATGGATCAAACTTACCAAAATACAGATGATTCTAGACATAAACACTTCCACTCTTAGTGGCTGCAAACACCAGACCCATGTGGATAAGTGCATCGCTGTATCTGAAATAGCACTAGAACTGGTTTTCAAGAACTGTCCATGCATACTGATCGCCATCAAGGGTAGCAATTGAGTAGACGAATATAGCGACAAGAGAGAAATCTAAATAATCATCCGCAACTATGGGAGCTCAGCAAATAGCAATCTTCTGGAGGAGAATAGGGCGATCATTATGCATGGATGTAAACGGATCGTTGGTGGGTACAAACTCATTGACTTGTGGGAGAGGAACGAGTTGATGAGTGTACACATTGACAAGCTCCCACCTGCACTCGGACCCAACAGTGGCGATCCAATCTCCATTGGCACCTACCAACTGCTTACCCATACAATTCGGGAACACAGCGTTGGAGGAGAACCTGTCCAACAGCATCAGCTTGCATGTCGTGCCCTTGCCCTCGAAGTACTCATTGCATTCCCATGGTTTCTTAGTCGGGTGAGAATGAAGAACACAGGGGAGGCCAAACGGCTGAGAAGCATGTAAAGATGCACTATATTTTGCCGAGTCAAGAAGATGTTTGGACGAACCGGCGAGGCTCGTGGCGGTGATGTTTGGACAAACCGGTGAGGCTCGTGGCGGTGATGATGTCGCATCTGGTTATGAGTTCTTCAAGTGGGCCTTCGGTAAAAACATGCTGGAATAGCTCAGAATCATCATTGTCCTTGCTCGGTCCTGCCATCACAAGGGAGCTGATGGAAGTTGGGATAGTGGCTTCATTTGGTTTTCTGGAAAAGAGGGAAGATCGATGGCGGCAGGCGGGACAGGGAGAAGAACAAACACTCTCATAACGTGCGGTGAACAGGATCGGAAAGTGGCATTGTGGAGGAGAAGAATGGCGGCGCTTGGCGTAGTAGTGGGGATAGAGTGTATAGGTGAGGTTGAATAAAATGAAAACAGACGCATGTTCCTCTGCTCCATTCCCCTTCAGAATAGTACTACTCTGCTCCCAGTTCCCTCCATAAAAATCTTTCTTGTAAATCGAAGAGGAAGTAGTATGAAGAGTAGGGCCCGATCATCCACTCTCTCGAGGAGCCACACTTGACTGTTTTCTTTACTAAATGGTATGGTCCTTTATGCTAAATGCATGGACCTCAGTGTAATTTTACCTTTTTTAGGTCCTTGGTGTAAATGTACCCCCACCATCTGTGTAAAATTCTAACCAAAAAGTGTAACACTACAAGGCATATGGTAGCTTGTGACCTCGAATATTGGTCATAGAAAGGTCATAGTAGTCCATCTATGACCTTTCTATGACCATAACCAGTAGGTCACATAGCGAGGGTCACTATAGACAACTCTACACCTTTTTTAATGGGTCATGGACTACTATGACCCAAATAGATGGTCATAGTGTCTATGACCAAAATTTTGGTCATGGTATTCTTGCCTGTCTACGTAAGTCAATCCTATGTGGCACCAAATTCAGCCAGGTCCAGTTCTACCTTTTGAATGGGCCAAGCCAAAAAATTTAGGCTTTTAACATTCTAGGCCGGAGCCTATTTATAGAAAATTCATTTTGGGCTTTGCCCTTTTACATCCTATGTCGTTTTGTGAATTTTATGCCTTTGATAAGCATATTCTAGTGGGCCAAAGCCTTTTAAAAATCCATAATTTTTAAGCCTTTTACATGGGACAGGGCCTTTTTACAGCCCATGTACTCGTCACGTTCTCATTGACCAGATGCCACGTTTCAATTTGCACTTCTTGCTAGCAAATAAATAATATTTAAGTGAAAAAAAATATTATCAATCCACGGGCCAAATTCAAATAAGAATATAGTCTTTACATACTCCTTCGCGGTTCAGTTCAAAATTTATTACAAGAAAGCCCTCCCTGCTGCGAACACTCATGATCGATCGAGCACAGGAACCCTCCTCACTGCACCAAGTCTGCTGGCAATCGATCATAGGATCAAGCCATCTTGGGATTGATCCCCGTCCTGCTCCGTGGGTGCAGGGTTCCCTCCTATGGTCGTGCCGCCGTCCTGTTCCTCGACATGACGTCTACACCATGTTCGTGCCACCTCTTTGGCCACAGCAGATTGAAGACTGCGACCTCGACTTCGTCCAGTTCGATGCTTCAATAAAGCAGCCTGCATGTGTCCAATTGTTATCAGCAAAGGAATACGTGAAAATGCATGATGTGATGCTGCTTCTTTTTTTAAAATCTAGAGGGACATTGTCTTCATTCATGGCACATTGTTTTACTGGTAATTCACTACATGCATGCTACAAAGCAGCGAGGTAGATAGTAAGAAGTTCTAAGTTCATGCACCTTTGGTATGCAAGGCCACCCATCATTGCAGCTAGGTATCTTCATCCAGAATATATGCAACGCCACCCGCTTCAGTTTATTTACCCTCTTATGCTGGAGTCTTCAGTATAAAATGGTACACCTGCATCAACAAAAATAAAGTTTCAGGAGTAGACCAAATGCCTAAATGACGAACAAAAAATAAAAACAACTAGAGGCATGCAATCAGTACTCACAGTTGTGAACTATTGGTTCAATTGAATTAGACTCTAGGAGCAAAGGAAGTAAGGGAAGCATAAGTCAATCAAACATGGCTCCCTAATCTTCGTTGAGAGATACAAGGATATAGATAGTTTTGCTCCAGGCATTAGTTTGGCAAAGTTAGGGATTAGATGGTTATGCTGCCAAACA
This sequence comes from Avena insularis, assembly GCA_023614405.1. NCBI lineage: Eukaryota > Viridiplantae > Streptophyta > Magnoliopsida > Poales > Poaceae > Avena > Avena insularis. The sequence goes on along the minus strand of CM042684.1, from coordinate 104,242,805 downwards.
ATACTCCAAGTTCAGCTGGTGTCCTTGACCAGCTAGCATGCAACTAGCACAAAAGAGTACCAGAAACATTGTTCAAGATGATAGCTACAGTACTAGCTATAAATATCTCTACTTCAAGGACAGCATAAATTCACACTTTGGATATTCAGTCCATGTTCTTAACAATGATCATCTTTAGAGTTACAACAATCACATTCTATAGTCAGGAAAATATACAAGGTACTGGTGATCACATAAATAACAGACTGGTGATTCCTCATCAGGAGGCTTCGAATAGAAGGGCAAACCTAGAATAGAAAAGCAAAGTGAAGTCTAATCCACCACTAGTAGCAATAATATACAGGATACAACAATCTCAAAATTGAATGAAGACAAGAGCATGCTGATGCAAGACACCATTATCATTTTCCACACATCAGCTATTGTTTAGAAAAATGCAAACAAACATGTTTACAGCAGTAGTGAAACCACTAGTATTGATTGAACTATGGCTCACAACATAGCACTAGATGTATGAATTGTGGATAGTCTAGCTGTATAACACAAGATGTATAACACATGAAATAGATTGAATGAATAATACATGTATTAATGTTTATAAGAGTTTTTGTATTGGGAATATAGCTGCATTTTGACAGGTGACCTTGCGGCCATCCTCTTTTGAGCACAGAAACCCAATCAAAATCATGAGTGAATCCAATAAAAATAATGATCAAACTGGTCCTTATTAGTGAGCCAAGGGAATGGGAGGAGAAGAGTATGTGAGATAGTATTAGAGCACCACGGGTGATAGACTGCTCTCAGACAAAAACAGTCAGCTAGGGAAGGGAGGCGCTTGAGGACAAGACCCAGGAGCTCCGAACGAAGATCTGACCAAGGTGGAAACTGATCAGCGTCAATCATGCAACTCTACAAGACAAGACATATGATTCATAGTTCATCAAATTAATAAAATCGAAATGCATACGTTTCTTGTACTGTTCTACACTCAAGGCCATCACAAAACATTAGAAGTTCAGATTATAGTAAAAATATAAAGATGCCGTGGAAACCAGCAAAGCTATCCATCATCCATTAGATGATGGATGCACTAGCAAATTAGTATCTTCCATAAAAACCAACTTGTTGCACTCCACATTAATCAGATATATAATGCATGTAGCACTTGGTAATAGCAGCAAAAGCAGGTGGCAATGGACCATTTATTTGTCACGGTGGTAACTAGGCTGACATGTTTGAGCCAAAGATACACTAGAAGTGAAAAAAATGACCATATTCCCTAACTCGAAACACCAACAACAGTAGCATTTGTATGGTGAACTAACAGTGAGCCGTGTTCTTAATATCCTCTTGTGCAATAACTTAAGCTGAAATATTGATATGTGAACATCGGAGCTAAGTATTAATACACATTTTTAGCTCTCAGATCATGTAAGAATTTCATTACCATGATCGTAAGAATAAATTTTGGATCGACTTTGTTTATCTAAAATTATTGGTTTGGCAAAGTAGCAATCTGGAACAATATAAAAAAGGTCACATGCCACCTAACCTCAAGAACATGCGGAATCAATGGGAGGTGCGCATCAGAGCCAACTACTTTCAGTCAAACAGAAGTAGGAGAGGAAGAGGATTAGGTTTAGGGTTTCGTTACCATACCTTGACGGCGACGTCGCTGCCTGAGCAAGGCGCGGCGAGGGCTGCAGCTCGATCTTTAGCGGTGACGGAGGGCATCACGGTGGAGCTGCGCCATCGCCTCCAGATGGCCGGCACCACCTCGTCGGCCGACGTACATCACCCCCCATCAGCCACGCGCGCCTCCTGAAGGGTGGCGGCGACCCCCTGTAGGTCGTGGAGGCGACCGACCAGGTCTTCAGATCTGGTGCTCGCGGCCGTGTCCATTCCTCCCCTGACCTCTCGAGCACCACCATGTAGAGCCCAGCAGCGCGCGGCGGATGCTCCGGGGAGACGAAGATAGGGGAAGCGCCATAGGGGAGAGGCGGCAGGAGATGAGAAATACTGTGGCTTGAGGACAACTGGTAGCATGGACGGACGCCGGGAATGGCTTGAGTACGCCGTCGATCCAATATGTGGGATGAAGAGGGAGACACTAGTGAGAGGAGACGGGAGGGAGATGGGCAGATGCGGCGGGCGGTCAAAGGGGGAGAGATGGGTTCCAGATGGTGGCGGCGGTGGATCACGATCTGGTGGGTTCGAGGTGGGGGAGAGAAGATACGAGCGGGGAGTGAAGGGTTAGGGTTAGGAACTCGCTCGCGATCTGGATGGGTGGACGCTTTTACGAAAGTACTCGAAATCACTTTGGTGTTAAGTTTAAGAACCCTAGGGCCTTTTTGTCATTTCATTTCCGAACTGTGCGGTGGCCTGCTGGTGTTGGGGGGCGTGGAGGCGGGAGAAGAAATTTTGGCCGTCGGATGGTGGTCACATAGACGGCTGAGATCTGCTCGTTGGGGTGATCCATCGGAAGACAAATTTTGTCTTCTCATTGGAAGGCACCAGAAACGGTATTTTCTATTTTTCGAGTGCCAAAAAACGGGGTTTTTTGTGAAGCAACTATCAAAAACGCTAACTCCAAATGGTATAACTCCATTTTTCAAAAATACTAGACCATCTTACATGGACAATGTGTGAACCGAGGTATCTCAAACCTTTCCATCCACCCCTGGCAAAAAAGACAAATTCTTGCCAAATCGGTAGGAAGTGGTTCCAATTTTAACTAATGATGTTTTATCAGAGATCTAATGAAAGTTTAGCGAGGCTCGTCCCCTAGCTAGGAACCTTCATGCCCTCCGTTTTGACCATAGTTTGAAACAGGCATAATAAATTAAAAAATGGTCCAAATGAGGTAAATCCTTCGCTTCGTGTCTTGTTATGTGACATGTTTACAAGGAAAAATACCAAACTTGGTATATTGCAAGTGTCTCGAAAAAACTTTCTCAGAAATGACCTATCATGTCTGAGGTTTCATGGTTTTCGGGTCAAACGACCAATGTTATGGCCAGAATCGCGGTATAGTTTGTGATAATGTGCTCATATTGTGCACGCATGTGCGTCTTAGGATGGCGAACAATGTTGCAACAGGAAGTTTTCCTTTTCGTCGTACAAAAAATGCATTTTCTATTTTTTGAATGCCGAAAAACGGGCATTTTATAAAGCAACCACCAAATGAGAGTTTCAAAATGGTTCCACCACATTTTTCAAAAATATTAGACCATGTTACATGGACAATGTCCGAACCGGGGCATCTCAAATCTTTCGGTCCACCCCTCGTGAAAAAGACAAATGTCTGCCGAATTGGTAGGAAGCGGGTCCGATTTGAACTACATGTACATGATTTAACGCTCATTATTTTTTTTCAAAAATCATTTTTAGCTTCACAATATGATGTTTTATCAGAGATATAATGAAAGTTTAGACAGGCTCATCCCCTATCTAGGAACCTTCATGTCCTCCATTTTTACCATAGATTGAAACGGGCATAATAAATTCAAAAACGGTCCAAACGAGGTAAATCCTTCGCTTCGTGTCTTGTTATGTGACATATTTGCAAGAAAAAATACCAAACTTGGTATATTGCAAGTGTCTCGAAAAAACCTTCTCAAAAATGACCTATCAGGTACGAGGTTTCATGGTTTTCGGGTCAAACGACCAATGTTATGGCCAGAATCATGGTATAGTTTGTGATAATGTGCTCATATTGTGCATGCATGTGCATCTTAGGATGGCGAACAATGTTACAGGAGGAAGTTTTCCTTTTCGTCACACAAAAAATGCATTTTCTATTTTTTGAAAGCCGAAAAACGTGGCATTTTGTAAAGCAACCACCAAATGAGAGTTTCAAAATGGTTCCACCATATTTTTCAAAAATATTAGACCATGTTACATGGACAATGTCCGAACCGGGGCATCTCAAACCTTTCGATCCACCCCTCGTGAAAAAGACAAATGTTTGTCGAATCAGTAGGAAGCGGGTCCTATTTAAACTACATGTACATGATTTAACGCTCATGATTTTTTGCAAAAATCATTTTTAGCTTCACAATATGATGTTTTATCAGAGATATAATGAAAGTTTAGCGAGGCTCGTCCCCTATGTAGGAACCTTCATGCCCTCCGTTTTGACCATAGTTTGAAACAGGCATAATAAATTCAAAAATAGTCCAAACAATGTAAAACCTTCGCGCAATGTCATATTATGTGACATATTTGCAAGTAAAAATACCAAACTTAGTATATTGTGATCATCTCGGAAAAACCTTCACAGAAATGACTTATCATGTTCGAGATTTCATGACTTTTTGGTCAAACGACCAATATTATGGCCAGAATCACGACATAGTTTGTGATAATATGTCCATATTGTGCATACATGTGCATCTTGGGATGGTGAACAATATTGCAGGAGGAAGTTTTCCTTTTCATCGCATAGAAAATATATTTTTCATTTTTTGAGTAGCAAAAATAGGGCGTTTTGTGAAGCAACCACCAAATGGTTAATTCAAAATGCTACCACCATATTTAAAAAAAATACTAGACCATCTTACATGGATAATGTACCAAGTAAGACATCTCAAACCTTTCCATCCACTCATGGAGAAAAAGACAAATTTGTGCCGAATCGGTAGGAAGTGGGTCCGATTTGAACTACAGCTACATGATCTAGTGCTCATGATTATTTGCAAAAATTACTTTTATACTCACAATATGATGTTTCTCCAAATACCAAACTTGATTTATTGATTGCATTTAAAAAAACCTTCTCAGAAATGACCTGTTGTCAAAACCATGATTCAAAATCTCTATTTATACCTATTAAGGTTTTATATGGAAAATATGCCCTTATAGTTTTCCTGAAAAGTAGAAGTGTTCCATAATGTCCTGAAAATATTCTCTAAAATTTTACAAGTTCTGTAAATTTTGTTTGACTCAATTTGGAGTTATGAATAAAAAGATGCAAAAGAATTAAAACAAAAAAAAAGATTTTTTTGAGGTGGTTGGCTGGTTGAACCTCCAGGAAAACGGGCCAGCCCAGCAAGCTATCGTGCCCGCACGCTTCCTTCGGCCCAAGGCCAGCCCAGGGAGCAATCCAAGCGGCTATAAGTTGGAGGCGGAATCGGCCTTAGGCCCAAGCCCACCATCAGAGTTTGTGCCTTATACTTCGCGTGTGAATTCCGACAAAGAAGTTGATGTGGTGTGTTGGTTGGCATCGTGAAGTGGAGGTTCGGAATCCTAGGTTTGACTCCCATGGGTGCTTATTTTTACCGCAATTTATCCCAACCGAGCGGGGTGCTAAATGGTTAAATCTGGTTGGTACTCTTTTGTTGACAATACGTATTTGGTGGCCCGGTGGTAGACCCTCCTGTAGGCACCGTGAGGTAATGAGTTCGAGTCCCATGGCAGCTTATTTTTGCTGTTATTATTCCCAAGTGAGGAGGGTGTGAGACGATCAAAAGTATTTGCTACTCGTATTTGTACAAGAAGTTATTGTTGTCCTAGTGGTAGACCTTCATTGACACCGTGTGAGATCTTGAGTTTGATCCATGGCTCCCTCTTTTTTTTGCTAATTATTCGGTCAGCGTCAAGTCAAAGCCAACATGGCAACCAGGCCCTACATGTCATTGAATATGATTGTAATTGGTAGTCAACATGTCAACGTCATATGGACATGACATGTAAGCGTAAATTGACACATGGATATGACACGTATGCAGAAACGTCATCGAAAATTGACACATGGATGCGACACCTAGATCAACCTGCTGAGGTGGCCATCGGTCTTTCTTAAGTAATCATGAATAGCTCCCACGACCATTTAAATTGGTCGTAGTCAATCAAAATTAAGGTCATGGACCAATAATGTCTATGTTATGACCAACTAGTGTAATCAAGCTATGATCTTCCTGACAAAAAATGTCATAGTTTTTCAGGGTTTGTACCCTCCCAAATGGCCTACGACCAGTTGGTTCTAAATGGTCATAGATCTATGACCAAAAAACTTCGGATCGTTAAGAAAAGGTCACTAGTCAACACATTTCTTGTAGTGTAAGTGGTTAAATTTGAACAAATTTAAGCTTAGTTGTCAACAAGTATGAAAATTCTTGGATTTGAAGCCGAACGACCAAGGTCAAGGCCATATCAACATCGTACTTTATGGTGATGATGCCATGTCCAAGAATTAGCATGTCCATAGATTTGGACATTTTTTGAAAACAATCGAAGATGAAGTAGTACGGAGAGTATGGCTCGACCAGCAGCTCTCTCGAGAAGGAGCCATACATGACTGTTTTCCTTGCTTATTTTTAGGGGGGTGCTAAATGTATGGACATCGATGTAATTTTCCCTTTTTTGGGTACTTGATGTAAAATTTACTTCCACACACCATGTAAAATTCTAACCTAAAAGTGTAAGTGGTGAAATTTAGACGATTTTAAGCTTACTTGTCAATGAGTATGAACATTCTTGGATTTCAGTCGAACGACCAAGGTCAAGGCCATATAGACATCATACTTTATGCTAATGATCCCATATCAGAGAATCTGCATGGCAACAGATTTGGCCATATTTTGGAAATAATTGAAGAGGAAGTAGTACAAAGAGTTTGGCTTAGATCAACTGGTCTCTCGATAAGGAGACGAAACAGAAAGTTTTCCTTTGTAGGGTCCTTTGTGCTAAATGTATGGACCTCCATGTAATTTTCCCTTTTTTAGGTCCTTGATGTAAAATATACTCCCACCGACCGTGTAAAATTCTAAACTAAAAGTAAGTGGTAAAATTTAAACGAATTTAAGCTTAGTTGTCAAGAAGTATGAACCATATTCTTGGATTTTCAAGACAAACAGTCAAGGTCAAGCCATATCTACATCATACTTTATGCATATGATCCCATATCCAAGAATTTGCATACCGACAAATTTGGCCATATTTTGAAAACAATCTAAGATCAAGTAGTGTGAAGAGTGTGGCTCGATCAACTGCTCTCTAGAGAAGGAATCAAACCCGACTGTTTTCCTTGCTTAATTTATGGGTCCTTTGTGCTAAATGTATGGACCTCGGTGTAATTTCAATTTTTTAGGTCCTTGATGTCAAATGTACTTCCACACCCGTGTAAAATTCTAACCTAAAAGTGTAAGTGGTGAAATTTTGACGATTTTAAGATTACTTGTCAATGACTATGACCATTATTGGATTCAAGCCGAACGACCAAGGTCAAAGCCATATCAACATCATACTTTATGTTGATGATCCCATATGAGAGAATTTGCATGGCTAAAAATTGCCCTATTTTGAAAACAATCAAAGAGGAAGTAGTATGTAGAGTTTGGCTCAGATCAGCTGATCTCTCGAGAAGGAGCCGAACTAGAATTGTTTTCTTTTAGGTAGCTTTATGATAAATATATGGACCTCAATGTAATTATTGCTTTTTTTAGGTCCCTGGTGTAAAATGTACTTCAACCAACCGTGTAAAATTTAACCTAAAAGTAAGTGGTGAAATTTAAACGAATTTAAGCTTAGTTGTCAATGAGTATGAACCATTCTGGGATTTCAAGATGAACGACCAAGATCATGATCCCATATTCAAAAATTTGCACCCGGACAAATTTTGCCATATTTTGAAAACAATCGAAGATGAAATAGTATGAAGAGTATGGCTGGATCAGCTACTCTCTTGAGAAGGAGCAGAACCCGACTGTTTTCCTTGCTTAATTTTTGGGTCATTTGTGCTAAATGTATGGACCTCGATGTAATATTCCCTTTTTTAGGTCCTTGATGTAAAATGTACTTCCATGCCCGTGTAAAATTCTAACCTAAAAGTATAAGTGGTGAAATTTCAACATTTTTTAGCTTACTGGTCAACGAGTATGACCATTATTGGATTTCAAGCCGAACGACCAAGGTCAAGGCCATATATATCAACCATCATACTATATGTTGATGATCCCATATGAGATAATATGCATGGCGACAAATTTGGCCATATTTTGAAAACAATCGAAGAGGAAGTAGTATGTAGAGTTTGGCTCAGATCAGCTGATTTCTTGAGAAGGAGCCGAATCAGAAAAGTTTCCTTTTAGGGAGCTTTATGATAAATTTATGTACCTCGATGTAATTTTTGCTTTTTTCAGGTACCTGGTGTAAAATGTACTCCAACCAACCATGTAAAAATCTAACCTAAAAGTAAGTGGTGAAAACGAATTTAAGCTGACTTGTCAACAAGTATGAACCATTCTGGGATTTCAAGATGAACGAGCAAGGTCATGATCCCATATCCAAGAATTTCCATGCCGGCAAATTTGGCCATATTTTGAAAACAGTCGAAGATGAAGTAGTATGAAGAGTATGGCTCGATCAGCTACTCTCTCGAGAAGGAGCCAAACCCGATTATTTTCCTTCCTTTATTTTAGGTTCCTTTGTGCTAAATGTATGTACCTCGATGTAATTTTCCCTTTTTAGGTCCTTGATATAAAATGTACTTCCACGTCCGTGTATAATTCTAACCTAAAAGTGTAAGTGGTCAAGTTTTAGGGTCCTTTGTGCTAAATGTATGGACCTTCATGTCATTTTCCTTGCTTAATTTTTGGTTCCTTTGTGCTAAATGTATGGACCTCGATGTAATTTCCCCTTTTCAGGTCAAAAAGTGTAAGTGGTGAAATTTAGACGATTATTTTAAGCTTACTTATCAACGAGTATAAATATTCTTGGATTTCAATCTGAACGACCAAGGTTGTCAAGCCCATAACAACATCATACTTTATATGCTTATGATCCCATGTTAGAGAATTTGCACGGCAACAGATCTGGCCATGTTTTGAAAACAATCAAAGAGGAAGTAGTATCAAGAGTTTGGCTCAGATCAGCCGATGTATGGAGCCGAACCTGTTTTTTTTATTTTAGGGTCCTTTATGCTAAATGTATGGACCTCGATGTATTTTTGCTCTTTTGAGGTCCCTGATGTAAAATGGACTCCGATCGACCATGTAAAGTTCTAACCTAAAAGTAAGTGCTGAAATTTAAACGAATTTAAGCTTAGTTGTCAACGAGTACGAACCATTCTTGTATTTCAAGACGATCGACCAAGGTCAAGGCCATATCTACATCATACTTTATGCTGATGATCCCATATTCAAGAATTTGCATATCGACAAATTTGGCCATATTTTGAAAACAATTGAAGATGAAGTAGTATGAAGGGAGTGGCTCGGTCAACTACTCTATCGAGAAGGAGCCGAACCCTACTGTTTTGCTTGCTTAATATTAGGGTACTTTGTGCTAAATGTATGGACCTCGGTGTAATTTCCCCCTTTTTAGGTCCTTGTTGTAAAATGTACTCCCATCGACCGTGTAAAATTCTAAGCTAAAAGTAAGTGGTGAAAGTTAAACGAATTTCAGCTTATAGTTGTCAATGAGTATGTGCATTCTTTGATTTCAAGCCGAACAACCACAAGGTCGAGGCTATATCTCTACATCATACTTTATTCTGATGATCGAGTATCCAAGAAATTGCATGGCGATAGATTTGGCCATAGTGTGGAAACTATCAAAGAGAAAGTAGTATGAAGAGTATGGCTCGATCAACTGCTCTCTCGAGGAGCCGAACCCGATTGTTTTCTTTGCTCAATTTTAGGGTCCTTTGTGCTAAATGTATGGACCTCGATATAATTTCCCCCTTTTTAGGTCCTTGATGTAGAATGTACTCCCACCGACCGTGTAAATTGCTAACCTAAAAGTAAGTGATGAAATTTCAACGAATTTAAGCATAGTTGTCAACAAGTATGAAAAAATCTTAGATTTTCAAGCCAAATGACCACGAGGTCAAGGTCATATCTCTACATCATACTTTATGTTGATGATCCCATATTCAAGAATTTGCATGGCAACAGATTTGGCCATATTTTGAAAACAATCGAAGAGGAAGTAGTATGAAGAGTATGGCTCGACCAGCTACTCTCTCGAGAAGGATCCGAACCAGACTATTTTCTTTGCTCAATTTTAGGCTCCTTTGTGCTAAATGTATGAACCTCCATGTAATTTTCCCTTTTTAGGTCCTTTATGTAGAATGCACTTTATGCTGATGAACTGATACATTGCAAATGTATCTATAATTTTTGATGTTCCATGCTTGGTTTTATCCACTTTCTTGTGTTTTGTTCCAACTTTGGAGTACTTTTCATATGATTTCTTGGACTCACCTATTAACAAGAGCCACAGTGCCAGTTGCCTATTTTCTGCTGTTTTTGGTTCCAGGAAAGTCAAAAAATCAATATTCTCAGAATTGGACTGGACAAAAGCCAAAGTTCCTATTTTACCGGAAGACTCACGGAGCCAGAAGCACAGACGGAGGAGGGCCAGGGCCTGGTGTCAACACCCGGATTTTTAATCCCAGATGCCCGTTATGCCATACCTCGCAATCCCAGGATTACCATTTTTGCGAGACATAACGGATTGCATATCACAGTACATCATCCATTAAAAACCATACATAAGGTCTTACACAAATAAGGATCCCATGATCCAGTCTTAATACAACAAGCAGCGGAAATAAAAGGTAAGCGTAGTGGTGGGGTCCATCTTCAAGGGCACAGGCAATGCTGACGAAGGCAGATAGTCCTAGTTATCATAACAATCCTGATGACCATCCTCTTGATAGTCTCCTTCATAGTATGGCCATGAGAATAGCCAGGGACAAAAGCCATGAGTACTCTTTAAGTACTCGCAAACTACTATTAACAGGTACTATAGTTCTAAGTTAAAGTTCTAAATCTAAGTTTAACTATAAAGTTAAGTTTGAACCTAAGCTGAGTTCTGAAGCAAAGAAAGGTAAAGTAAAGTTCTAGACTCACTTAAGTTGGGAAGCTATTATCATAAACACAACCCTGTTGTGTTCAAGTCAAAGTTCATCATTCATTTCAAGTTATTTGGAAAACATCTAACAACGAAACAGTATTGCCATTCCAACTGTCCATATCATGAGACGGCTATTCTATTCGAATAGTTTGACACTCTATAGAGGTGGTACACTTTCACCACAAGATTTGATACATCTATCAGGGATAACCCTGAATCATCATACTTAGTATGCAGATAATCAAACATAACCTTCCCTTTACACACCCTAGTACAAGCACCTCTCCTATGAGCATGGCCTCCCAACCATGACCATCAGTCATCTTGGGCACTGCATAGGTGGACATCATGAGAGGTAGCCTCAGCTCAGACCTCTCCCGTGAGGGAACTAATACTAATACATATAAATTTCCAGCTAAGCCTTACCCAATTCAGGTAATGTGGTTGTACGGTAAATTTGGAATGGTATCGCATCCGAATCCAACCATCAGTTTTATAAAAGGGTTAAGGCTCATGCCTCATCATTTTCATCATCATAAACCAGTTGTGTTTCTCAATACATGTCAAAACATCTCAATAGAATGACTCATCATTCCAAGGTTTTCACAATTCATTTTCACCAAGTGTTCCCATCTAAAGTGACTCAAGTTTTTGATCTACTCTAAAGTACTAAGTTAAGAGTGTTCACTAAAGTGGAAGTGATAGGTTCAATCTCATGCCATATAATGACATCTAAAGGTTTCTAAGTAGGTCAAGTTTTATACTTTTTATGCTACCTTCAAAATAAGTAAAGAACTTTGTGTAAACTAAGGGAGGTAAAACTTGTCAATAAGGATCGAGGTACTAATAGTAAAAAAGGGGGTGCTCAAAGCATGCTTAATGCATCTTTGCTAAACCATCTAGTTTGATTCTAGTTTGCTAAGCACTAAACTTTCAAGGGTTAGCTTGCATTGTTAATGGTGGCTTGCAAGTATAACTTGCATGGGTTAATCTTGGATAGTGCTAGCTTGCCTTGGTTGGTGCAGTGGTTGAAGTTTTCTTCTTCTTCGTCATGATAGCACTCCTCCTCCTCGTAAGCTTGGTTGGTACTATCGTCTATAAATACATACAGAGTACACAATAACCAAACAATACTTAACTAGGCTAAGTAGCATTCTAAGGCACACATTTGATGATCTATTATCATCACAAGCATCACAAGTTTAAATATCTAGTTTCATTCTTTTTAATTTAGAAAAGTAATTTCTACTCATTGAAAATTTAACTAAGATTTAATATTCACCACTTAAAATATGGGATCATGTGGACACATGTCATCACCACATATTCTAACATGTGGGAATGAGATTTAAGGGTTGGATCAATATTATTTTGGTTTAAGTTCATTATTTAATGGTTTAAAGTGACTAGAAATGCCTATATAGCATTATTTTGGTACTAGTCCAAAGTCACTGTATGTAAACCTTAATATTATTTCATATTTAGATAGATATGATGAAATGTGATTTTTGAAAGTTAGAATCAACTCAAAACCTATCTTAGTTGATTTTATAAAAATTTTGCAAGTGGCAAATAATTCTGTTTTGTTATTTTTATTAGGAGAGATCTATAACTCTAATTGAATTAAATCCAACGGGCTTGGATAGATCATCTCAATACCTTTCAGACAAATTGGTTTCATGCAATTTGGATTTATAAAACTCTCTGAATTGAATTTTAAACTAGTGGACAGAAACTAGATTTAATTAAAAAGAAAAATCTAGATTTGAACGAGTGGGCTAGCGCGGGAAAGAACTTGGGCCGGCCCAGTGGCGCTCCGTGGCGTGGGGCTCAACTGACAGGGGGGTCCCACTTGTCAGCGGGTCTTAACACGCGAAACGGTATGCACGTTGTGGGTCGTAGGATTAGAACGGGGATCTACGGCTGAGGGTCGTCGTCGACGACGAACAGGTCACCGGCGAGCTCGAACCCTAGCGGCTCGGTGGGGGTCTGCTGGGGACGTATCAGGGCTCCAGCAGGGTAGGCGAGGCCGGCAAACGAACAGGAAGACGACGGGGAGGCGTGGCGCGGTTGTGACGGAGCTTGGGGTGGTCATAATCAGCGGCGCCCTTCTCCTCCTGCTGCGGCTGCTCCGGCTCCAATTCCGGCGAGGCAGAGCTCGCTTGGCTTCGGGGAGAGGTGGGTGCGGTTCAGTGAGAGGTGGGAAGTGAGTGGGTGTGGAGAGAAGAGGCTAGGAAGGCCGGTTTATATAGGCCCGACAGTGACACCGAGCGGGATGGGCAGCCGACGGTGGCGACATGGCTACGGCCGGCTAGAGGCATGGCTGAGGGTGGCGATCGACAGGCGGTCTCCTGGCGGTGCTCTAGGAAGTGAATGCGAGCGTAGGGGGCGGTGGTATGCGGTCTGGGCAAGGTCGCGCTCTGAGCGGCAGAGGCGGCGGTGTCCACGGGGAGCGGTGGTTGTGGTGAGTTGGGCGGCGAACGGGGGTGTCTGGGGTGTTCCCTGGGTCGTGGCGGAGTGGTGGGCGCGGGCTGCGGTCGAGCGGCGGTCTGTGCACGCGTGCCGGGTGCGGTGCTCTGGCGCGTGCTCGGCATGGTGCGGTGGCACTGGGTGTGTGGTTTCCTCGGTGGTCCACTGCAGGGCTTGGCTCGGGCAGGAGACAGAGGGTGGCGGTGAGCTCCTGGCTACCTCCTACACATGGCGAGGGAAGGGGGATTGGTCTGCTATAGCGGGGCAAGGTTTGGCCGGCGAGCATGTCCTCGGGTTGGCATGGCATGGGGGCTAGGGACAAGGTTGAGGGGTGCTAAGGGCCTGGTTAGACCAAGAGGGGACATAGGGATTAAATGGAGATCAAATGGGGGCAAAACCCTATGCAGAATAGTGAGCTAGGATTTAGAGTTTAAACCTGCCTGCCAAGTGTTTGATGAAATGGCCGCAAGAAATAAACTTTTGAATTTTGGTTTCAAAATTTTTGGGTGATCTACACTAGTGCTAGATAGTCTCTTGTTGCAAGGGTTTTGAAAGTGGAGCTCAAAAAGATGGGTTTTGAAATAGGGGTGATCTATGCATATGCATTGGATTGAATTTTCAAATGCCAATTAAAATAGTTAACTGAATGTTTTTAGCAGATCCAAAGGTGGGCCTTGGTACCTCAATATGTGTACTAGCAAGGGGTGTAAACATCCACACATGTTTCTGTTAAGTTTTGAGTACTAGGAATGCCCCAAGTAGGCATGAGAGTTAATTTGGCCAAAATGACCATTCACCTCAAATATTCATTTTGAGTTATTTTTCTTTGCGAAAAGTTTCGGAATGACTTAGATGATGTTTAATTCACCTAAGAAACATTTTACAAGCATTGGATAACACAATCATGGCAATTCAAAACAACTCCTATTTTAAATGCACACACATATGAATGCTTTCATTTTTAATTTGGAAAAGTTTTTGTTAACCCTAAACTTGATGATTTAGATCTTGCTAAGCTTGGATTGAAGTTTTGGGATGTTATAAACCTTACCCCCTTAAACAAAATCTTGTCCCGAGATTTACAATGAAAACTAGGAACTAAAGAGACCTGGGAACTCTGTCCTAATGTAATCTTCGCGCTCCCAAGTAGATTCCTCCTCGGTATGGTTGCTCCACTGAATCTTAAGAAACTTGATGCTCCTGGTCCTGCTGGTTTTGTAGGCTTCTTCTAAGATACGGATGGGTACTTCCTGATAGGTCAGGTCATTGTTGATTTCCTCAGCTCTGTGATTGATATTCTTGAAAACTTCAGTCTTCTCAGGCACTTCCAAGCATTTGCGAAGTAACAAGATATGGAACACACTGTGGATGGATGACATCTCTTCAGGCAGTTCCAGCTGATACGATACTTCTCCTCAATGATTTAGAATTTTGAAAGGTCCGATATATCTAGGGGCTAACTTTCCCTTCAGACTAAAGCGTTGAGTTCCCTTCAATGGTGAAACCTTGGGATATACAAAATCTCTGACATTGAAAGTCAGGTCTCTCCTTCTCTTGTCAGCATAGCTCTTTTATCTGGATTGGGCGGTCTTGAGGTGCTCACAGACTTTGTGAACTTTCTCTTCTGCTTCTCGGAGAATGACGGGTCCGAAGATCTGACTCTCTCCTACTTGCGACCAATTTAAAGGGGTACGACACTTTCTTCCGTATAGGAATTCAAATGGCGCCATTTGCAAACTAGCTTGATAACTGTTGTTATATGAGAATTCTGCGAAAGGCAGGCAGTCTTCCCATTTTGATCTGTATTCCAACACACAAGCTCTAAGCATATCCTCTAGGATTTGGTTGACTCTCTCAGTCTGTCCATCAGTTTGCGGGTGATAAGCGGTACTGAAGTTCAACTTGGTTCCTAAACCTTCCTGAACTTTCTGCCAAAATCTCGAGGTAAACTGGGTTCCTCGATCTGATACGATGGCCTTGGGGGTTCCATGCAGACTAACAATCCTAGCAATATACAGCTCTGCTAGCTTTGCACTCTCGTAGGTAGTCTTGACGGGTATAAAATGGGCTACCTTGGATAGTCTATCAACTATGACCCAGATTGAGTCATTCCCCCTGCTAGAGGTAGGTAAACCGGTGATAAAGTCCATTCCGATGGAATCCCATTTCCATTCCGGAATCTGCAATGGTTGCAACAATCCTGCAGGTCTTTGATGCTTTGCTTTGATTCTTTGACAAATGTCACATTTGGCGATGTAGCTTCCGATCTCTCACTTCATCTTGTGCCACCAAAAATTGCTCTTTCAAATCCGGATACATCTTCGTTCCTCCGGGGTGGATATAATAAAGAGTATCATGAGCTTCCTTCATGATAACTTCCTTTATCTCCGAATCTGCTGGCACATAGATACGTCCTTTGTACCAAGGTACTCCTTCTTTGTCTTCCGTGAATCCAGGTACCTTTCCTGTACCAATACGATGTTTGATACCGTCGATACTTTCATTCCCCTTCTGGGCTTCCTTGATTTGGCTAATCAAAGTGGGTTGAAGTTCAATGCTAGCTAAGAATCCTTTTCTAACTAACTCCGTCCTGAACTGCTCCAACTCCTCATACAAACTTGGTTGCTTCTCCTTGATCATGGTGTTTAGCCTACACGGCAATCTGCTAAGAGCATCCGCTACCACATTGGCTTTGCCGGGGTGATAGTGAATGTCAAGGACATAATCCTTAATTAACTCTATCCATCTCCTTTGTCTCATATTCAGCTCCTTCTGAGTGAAGATATATTTCAAGCTCTTATGATCTGAGTAAATCTCACAGTGATTACCCATTAGATAATGACGCCATCTCTTCAACGCTAGAACCACAGCTGCTAGCTCAAGATCATGGGTCGGATAGTTCTGCTCATGCTGCTTCAGTTGTCGAGACAGATACGCGATGACCTTGCCTTCTTGCATCAATACACATCCTAGACCAATCTTGGATGCGTCACAATACACATCAAACGGCTTCTTGATGTCTGGCATGATCAAAATTGGGGCTGATATCAATCTCTTCTTCAGCTCCTGGAAACTGGCTTCACACTTGTCTGTCCATTCAAACTTATTGTCCTTCTTCAACAATTGGGTCATCGGTCGGGCTATGCTCGAGAATACTTCTACGAACTTGCGGTAATATCCCGCTAATCCAAGAAATGCACGGACTTGGGTTTGAGTGGTTGGGGCTTCCCATTCTTCGACATCTTTGATCTTGGCGGGATCAACAGAGACTCCTCCGCCAGACACAATATGTCCTAGGAATCCTACTTCTTTCAGCCAAAACTCACACTTGCTGAACTTGGCATATAACTGATGCTCTCTCGGGGTTTCTAGGATGATTCTCAGATGTTGCTCATGCTCTTCTTCTGACTTGGAGTAGATAAGGATGTCGTCGATGAACACAACTACAAACTTATCTAGGAAATTCATCAAGATCTTATCCATGAGATTCATGAAATAAGCAGGGGCATTGGTTAATCCAAAAGACATAACCGTATACTCGTATAAACCATAGCGAGTAGTAAAGGCGGTCTTCGGAATATCCGTTGCACGAATCTTAAGTTGGTGATAACCAGTCCTAAGATCAATCTTTGAGAATACCTGAGCTCCAGTCAACTGATCAAATAGATCCTCTATCTTTGGCAAGGGGTACTTATTCTTGATGGTGACGTCATTCAACTTTCTGTAATCTGTACATAGATGATTGCCTCCATCTTTCTTGTCGACGAATAACACTGGGGATCTCCATGGTGGTGCGCTTGGCTGAATCAAGCCTGTTGCTAACATGGCATCCAACTGCTTCTTCAGTTCCACTAACTCTGAGGGGTTCATGCTATAGAGTCTCTAGGCTATAGGTCCGGTTCTGGGGATTAGTTCGATAATGAACTCAATTTCCCTATCCAGGGGCATACCTAGCAATTCATCTGGGAATACGTCGGGGTATTCACAAACTACTCTGACTTGGTCTATGGTGGGCAGGGCTACACTCTTGTTGCACTTGAATTGACGGGGTAAGGTTTCAGAGATATGCTCTACTGTGACTCCAGAACTACTGGTCATGGTGATGGCTTTCTTAGCACAGTCTATCAATCATTTATGCCTTAACATCCAGTACATACCTAGTACTACTTCCAATCCTTTGGTTCCAAGTACAATTAGGTTGGCATAAAAATCTATCCCATGTATTCTGATAGGTACAGCTTTGCAAATTTTTCTAGCCTTTGTAGTTGAACCGGGGATTTGAACTATCATGACATGCTTCAGGTTGGTTGGGTGAATCTTACTAGTGCATGCAAATTCTTCGGTGACAAATGAATGTGATGCTCCCAAATCAAACAATACTCTTGCTAAAACTAAGTTGACAGAAAACATACCCAGCAGTACATCTGGCGCTTCCTGGGCTTCTTCTTCGTTCATGTGGAAGAGACGACCATTGCGGTTGTGAGGGTTCCCTGGGGCAAATCTCCTTCTTGGTTGAACACGGCCTGTCTTTGCTGAAAGTGGGGCATTCACATTGGCATTGGCTGTCTTCTTGGGACACTCATTGGAGTAGTGACCCTTCACTCCACACTCGAAACAAGTGATGCAGGACTTGTCCTTGGATCATGACAGGCACAACATTGCTGCCAGTTCTGGGTGCAGTGTTGTTGTTGTTGTTGCTCTTGGGAGGGGCATGGTTGAAATGGTTGGCATTACCGGAGTTGTGACTATTTCCTCCGGACTTCACATTGCCTCCGCTACGGTTGGGGTAGCTTGGGCGAGAATTTGGGGGTCGGTTGTTTCTTGGTTCATATCCTGGTGAGGGGTTGGGACGGTACTTCTGGTGACTACTGGATCCAAACTGTTGCATCATACAACGCTTGCGGTTGTCGTTTGCCTGGTTAATCTTCCCTTCCATATCAATGGCAGAGTCGACTAGCTCTTCAAGATCCTGAAAACGGATGTTGACGAGGACAGTCTGCATCTCATCATGCAGTCCGTTCAAGAATCTCTCCTTATTCTTGGCCTCTGTGTTGATCTCATCAGGTGCATATCTGGCAAGTGACAAGAATCTGTCACGGTACTCCACCACAGTCATTCTTCCTTGCTTCAATTCGCGGAATTCATCTCTCATCCTGTTGACGATACCTTACAGCACGTGGGTGCGGCTGAACTTGACTTTGAATGCTTCCCATGTCATCACTTGACCATGGTTCATATTGCGGATGCTATTCCACCAAGCTCTGGCATCTCCCGCCAGATAGTGGATGGCAAAGAGAACTTTCTCATTTTCATCAACTCTGGCAACTTCTAAGTTGTTTTCCATGGTCTATAACCAGTCATCAGCATCTAATGGGTTCTCAGATTGGTTGAAGATTGGGGGATTGGTGTTCTGAATTTTTTTAGTTTAGATCCTTGGTGATCCTGATTTCCATGCCCTTGGTTGTTGAGAGCCATCTGGGCGATCTGCTGCAATGTTGCTAAGTTGGCTTGGCACTCGGCCCTACTTGCTTCACGGTATGCGATGAGATTCTGCAAGATCTCCAGCATTGGGTCCTGCGACGAGCTGCTCCCTCCTTGGTTTCCACGAGTCATCTGAAGATTGAGATAGATATAGGGGTAAGAGGGAAATTCTAAGGTTCATGGTTTTGGGTTTTCAAAGCTAAAACTTTGAGTTAGGCTCAGGTTTTTCAACTAACTTCATTTTCATTTATGCAAGCAAGCACACGATACAACATACACCACAACAAACAAAGGAAAGAAGATGGTTTGAAGAACCATTCTGCCAGCTACGATATAGTGGGACCGATACAACTCATGCTACGACAGTGCTCTAGTGCATCTACTCATAATCGATGAAGTCAGAGTCCTCATCATCAGTGTAGAAGTCCACGGCATCCTCCTCCAGAAAGTCATCATCGTTGTTGAGGTAAGAATTCATGTTTCCCTAGATGTCTTCACCCTCATCTTCTTCTTCCTTGGCGGCAAGCTGAGCTTCCTATTCCTTGATGGTCTTCTCGAGGTCGGCCACCTTCTTGCGAAGTCGGGCGATGGTGCGATCCTTCTTGGCACGCTGGCGGCGAAGATACTGGCGGTCTTGGACGAGCAGTGCGAAAGTCTGGGCCTTCTGGTCGGCAATGGCACGGTTCTGGTTGGCTAACTCTCTGGCATTGTCCAGTTCGTGTTGTTGGTCGTGCAGCAAGAAGTCAAGATTCTCCACTTGACGCCTCAACTCTGGGTGACTTGGCATCTCCATCGGCATTCCCATGAAGTCACGTCTTGCATAGTGGGCAAAACGGGTTCCTTGGATCTTGTTGACGCTGAGGGCACATAGACGTGCGAGAGCTTCATGCATTGCCCTGGCTAATCCATCTAGCCAGTTGTTCTCTCTCACAGAGAAGTGAATTCTCCCGGAAGTGGGTGCTTTGATGCTTCCTCTAAGATCTGCGGTGACTAGCCACTATAGGTCTCCTCCTGGGGGTCCTGGAAGTTGAGCCCCAAGAAACTCCGGATGTGGGCGTCCCAGTAACTCCGACAGTGAATCCAGACCCCTCTCGAAGATCAGCTGACCTCCGTTTCCCAACTGGTAAAACTTGCTGAACTGAGTGTCCATCTACAAGAATTAAGGATGAGGAAATTAGTGAGGTGATCAAGTGTGTCAAGTTTTAAGTAGTAATGTAAGAATTTTGAGGAACATGAATTTTTGAGAAAGAATGAGTTCACAAGGGTAAGAGAGGAAATAGTTTTTCATAAATACTCACTTTGGTTTTGAAGCTAAGTTTTTTGTTTGGACGTCCATTCTAACTAGGGTCTCCTATGGTCAGGATGGCTCTGATACCAACTTGTCAACACCTGGATTTTTAATCCCAGATTCCCGTTATGCCATACCTCGCAATCCCAGGATTACCATTTTTGTGAGACATAACAGATTGGATATCATAGTACATCATCCATTACAAACCATACATAAGGTCTTACACAAATAAGGATCTCATGATCTAGTCTTAATACAACAAGTAGCGGAAATAAAAGGTAAGCGTAGCGGTGGGGTCCATCTTCAAGGGCACAGGCAATGCTGACGAAGGCAGATAGACCTAGTTATCATAGCCATCCTGATGACCATCCTCTTGATAGTCTCCTTCATAGTCTGGCCATGAGAATAGCTAGGGACAAAAGCCATGAGTACTCTTTAAGTACTCACAAACTACTATTAACAGGTACTATAGTTCTAAGTTAAAGTGTTAAATCTAAGTTTAACTATAAAGTTAAGTTTGAACCTAAGCTGAGTTCTGAAGCAAAGAAAGGTAAAGTAAAGTTCTAGACTCAGTTAAGTTGGGAAGCTATTATCATAAACACAACCCTGTTGTGGTCAAGTCAAAGTTCATCATTCATTTCAAGTTATTTGGAAAACATCTGACAACAAAACAGTATGGCCATTCCAACTGTCCATAACCGCGGACGCGGCTATTCGAATAGTTTGACACTCTGCAGAGGTGGTACACTTTCACCACAAGATTCGATACAGCTATCAGGGATAACCCTGAATCATCATACTTAGTATGCAGATAATCAAACATAACCTTCCCTTTACACACCCTAGTACAAGCACCTCTCCTATGAGCATGGCCTCCCAACCATGACCATCAGTCATCTTGGGCACTGCATAGGTGGACATCATGAGAGGTAACCTTAGCTCAGACCTCTCCCGTGAGGGAACTAATACTAATGCATATAAATTTCCAGCTAAGCCTTACCCAATTCAAGTAATGTGGTTGTACGGTAAATTTGGAATGGTATCGCATCCGAATCCAACCATCAGTTTTATAAAAGGGTTAAGGCTCATGCCTCATCATTTTCATCATCATAAACAAGTTGTGTTTCTCAACACATGTCAAAACATCTCAATAGAATGACTCATCATTCCAAGGTTTTCACAATTCATTTTCACCAAGTGTTCCCATCTAAAGTGACTCAAGTTTTTGATCTACTCTAAAGTACTAAGTTAAGAGTGTTCAATAAAGTGGAAGTGATAGGTTCAATCTCATGCCATAGAATGACATCTAAAGGTTTCTAAGTAGGTCAAGTTTTATACTTTTTATGCTACCTTCAAAATAAGTAAAGAACTTTGTGTAAACTAAGGGAGGTTCATGCCATAGTACTTTTTATACTTTTTATGCTACCTTCAAACTTGTCAATAAGGCTTGAGGTACTAATAGTAAAAAAGGGGTGCTCAAAGCATGCTTAAGGCATCTTTGCTAAACCATCTAGTTTGATTCTAGTTTGCTAAGCACTAAACTTGCAAGGGTTAGCTTGCATTGTTAATGGTGGCTTGCAAGTATAACTTGCAAGGGTTAATCTTGGATAGTGCTAGCTTGCCTTGGTTGGTGGAGTGGTTGAAGTTTTCTTCTTCTTCGTCTTGATAGCACTCCTCCTCCTCGTAAGCTTGGTCAGTACTATCGTCTATAAATACATATGGAGTACACAATCACCAAACAATACTTAACTAGGCTAAGTAGCATTCTAAGGCACACATTTGATGATCTATTATCATCACAAGGATCACAACTTTAAATCTCTAGTTTCATTCTTTTTAATTTAGAAAAGTAATTTCTATTCATTGAAAATTTAACTAAGATTTAATATTCACCACATAAAATATGGGATCATGTGGACACATGTCATCACCACATATTCTAACATGTGGGAATGAGATTTAAGGGTTGGATCAATATTACTTTGGTTTAAGTTCATTATTTAATGATTTAAAGTGACTAGAAATGCCTATATAGCATTATTTTGGTACTAGTCCAAAGTCACTGCATGTAAACCTTAATATTATTTCATATTTAGATAGATATTATGAAATGTGATTTTTGAGAGTTGGAATCAACTCAAAAGCTATCTTAGTTGATTTTATAAAAATGTTGCAAGTAGCAAATACTTCTGTTTTGTTATTTTTATTAGGAGAGATCTATAACCCTAATTGAATTAAATCCAACGGGCTTGGATAGATCATCTCAATACCTTTCAGAAAAAATTGGTTTCATGCAATTTGGATTTATAAAACTCTCTGAATTGAATTTTAAACTAGTGGACAGAAACTAGATTTAATTAAAAAGAAAAATCCAGATTTGAACGGGTGGGCTAGCGCAAGAAAGAACTTGGGCTAGTCCAGTGGCACTCCGCGGCGTGGGGCTCAGCTGACAAGGGGGTCCCGCTTGTCAGTGGGTCTTAACACCTGTGAAACGGTATCTTGCTGTGGTAGTAGGATTAGAACGGGATCTCTGGTGAGGTGGTCGTCGACGACGAACAGGTCACCGGCGAGCTCGAACCCTAGCGGCTCGGTGGGGGGGTCTGCTGGGGATGTACCAGGTCTCCAGCGGGGTAGGCGAGGCAGGCACATGAACTAGAAGACGACGGTGAGGCGAGGCGCGGTTGCGGCGGAGCTTGGGGTGGTCGCAATCAGCGGCGCCCTTCTCCTCCTGCTGCGGCTGCTCCGGCTCTAATTCAGGCGATGCAGAGCTTGCTTGGCTCCAGCGAGAGGTGGGTGAGGTTCAGTGAGAGGTGGGGAGTGAGTGGGTGTGGAGAGAAGAGGCTAGGGAGGCCGGTTTATATAGGCCCAACGGTGAGACCGAGCGGGATGGGCAGGCGATGGTGGCGACATGGCTACCGCCGGATAGAGGCATGGATGAGGGTGGCGATCGACATGCGGTCTCCTGGCGGTGCTCTAGGAAGTGAATCTGGCGTGGGGGCAGTGGTATCGGTGCAGGCGGTGGCGCTCTGGCGGCGGCGGCGTGTCCACGGCGGTGGCTGTGGTGAGTTGGGCGTGAGCAGGGGTGTCGAGGTGTTACAGGTCGTGGAGGCGGTGGGCGGGCTGCGGTCGAGCAGCTGATGCATGCAGCGTGCGGTGTGCAGTGCTCAGGCGTGCTCGGCATGGTGCGGTGGCACTGGACGCATGGTTTCCTTAGTGGTCCACTGCAGGGCTTGGCTCGGGCAGGGGACAGAGGGTGGCGGTGAGCTCCTGGCTACCTCCTAGACATGGCGAGGGAAGGGGGAGTGGTCTGCTGCAGCGGGGCAAGGTTTGGCCGGCGAGCATGTCCTCGGGTTGGCATGGCATTGGGGCTAGGGACAAGGGAGAGGGGTGCTAAGGGCCTGGTTAGACCAAGAGGAGACATAGGGATTAAATGGAGATCAAATGGGGGCAAAACCCTGTGTAGAATAGTGAGCTAGGATTTAGAGTTTAAACACACTGCCAAGTGTTTGATGAAATGGCCGCAAGAAATAAACTTTTGAATTTTGGTTTCAAAATTTTTGGGTGATCTACACTAGTGCTAGGTAGTCTCTTGTTGCAAGGGTTTTGAAAGTGGAGCTCAAAAAGATAGGTTTTGAAATAGGGGTGATCTATGCATATGCATTGGATTGAATTTTCAAATGCCAATTAAAATAGTTAACTGAATGTTTTTAGCCGATCCAAAGGTGGGCCTTGGTACCTCAGTATGTGTACTAGCAAGGGGTGTAAAGATCCACACATGTTTCTGTTAAGTTTTGAGTACTAGGAATGCCCCAAGTAGGCATGAGAGTTAATTTGGCCAAAATGACCATTCACTTCAAATATTCATTTTGAGTTATTTTTCTTTGGGAAAAGTTTGGGAATGACTTAGATGATGTTTAATTCACCTAAGAAACATTTTACAAGCATTGGATCACACAATCATGGCAATTCAAAACAATTCCTATTTTAAATGCACACACATATGAATGCTTTCATTTTTAATTTGGAAAAGTTTTTGTTAACCCTAAACTTGATGATTTAGATCTTGCTAAGCTTGGATTGAAGTTTTGGGATGTTACAACTGGCCACACCATATGGTGGCGCAGGCTAGCCCTGGCCGCGCCACCAGGTGGTGTGGGCCCCCTGGCACTCCACCGACCTTGCCTCTTTGCCTATAAGAAGCCTCCCAATGCATAAACCCTAAATCGTCAAGCCTCCTGCCACGAAAAGTTCCGCAGCGGCGCCGCCACCGAAGGGGAGATTCGGGGGACAGAAAGTCTCTGTTCCGGCACCCTGCCGGGACGGTGAAGTGCCCCCGGAGCCATCTCCATCGATCTCCACCACCATCTCCATCGCCATTGCTGATTCCCATGATGAGGAGGGAGTAGTTCTCTCTCGAGGCTAAGGGTTCTACTGGTAGCTATGTGTTCATCTCTCTCTCTATGCATGATCATATTGTGATCATGAGCTTTGTAATCAAGTAGATCTACATTTCTACTCAAGTGCTTTAATACATCTCTGCTCTCCCCATGTGTGTGAAGTTGACAGCGTGCACACCATGGTGGCACTTAGGCTAGAGATTACAAATATTTGTTATGAGTTATATTTGGAGTTGGATGTCTTTATGAAATTGTGGTGTTTGTTGGAACCATCTAGTGCTCAAGGTGACTATGTGGGGTTTTCTAGATGGGGAAGGCTTACTTTGAGGTGTGCTGTTATAGCCCTAGCATGGATTAGAGTGTCCAACCGGAGAGTAGTTAAGAGTAGTATCATAAATAGAAGATATTTATATGAGAGTGTTCACTAGTGAAAGTATGATCCCTAGGCCTTGTTTCTGAGCATTGATACACCGTTCGCAATTAGATCTGTTACATGTTTGCTTGCTTCCATCTTTATTTCATTTTTACTTTAGTCTTTTCCACGCCATCAAGCTATTTTCTATCACCGTTACCACTTATAATTATCCATACCACTTGTATTTCACTATCTCTTCGCCGAACTAGTGCACCTATACACCTGACAAGTGTATTGGGTGTGTTGGGGACACAAGAGACTTCTTGTATCTTGATTGCATGGTTGCTTGACAGGGGATACCTTTGACCACTTCCTCCCTGAGTTTGATAAACCTTGGGTGATCCACTTAAGGGAAAACTTGCTGCTGTTCTACAAACCTCTGCACTTGGAGGCCCAATAACTGTCTACAAGAATAGAAGTGCGTAGACATCATGATCCCATATCCAAGAATTTGCATGGCGACAAATTTGGCCATATTTTGAAAACAATCGAAGATATTAAAACAAAAAAATAATCAATTTGATTTTTCCAACTGACAGGAATTTATTTTCTGAAAAGCAAGTAAGAAGAATTTATTTCCTTTTTCTGTTAAAAAAATAAAGAGCGAGAAGAGACTATATGAGCACAGAGGAGGCAACGAGAGAGTTGCGAAGAGGAGGATTTAAAGGCGGTGTGATGTCAGAGCAAATCTGGGATGGGTTCCTGACACGTGGTACAGGATACAGTGAGTAGAGTAAATATCAGGACCACGATATGTATGCACGCAAAATAAAATGTGTTTTCTCTGTCCTTCACTCCCTCATCAGGCTAGTCATAGTGGGAGTAACTTGGGTAGTACGTAGTAATGTAGTCCTACATGTATTGCCAACAGTAAACATTTAGATGACATGGCATGCAATTAAATAATGAAAGAGAGCCTTGTGGTAACTAGCTATGTTAACATCACACATTTTAAGACAAAATGAGTCTACATTGCAATAAACGAGGCTTTGCATGATACCACACCTATATTATTTTCCACTATGGAGGTAGTAACACAGACTAGTAACATATGCATGCTAGTACTAAGTTACTCCCCACTATGACCAGCCTCACAACCCCACACGCCGGCCGACTGATCTCTCCCTCATCCACAAAGTGGCGCTACGCACGCGCGTCGACCAACAACCTGCCTTGTGTCGGCGCCTCCGTGTCTGTGTCTAGCATGTTCGTCAGCTGCGTCGGTGGGAACCATTTTGGTCCTTGGCAGCAAAAAGTATTACTACTACAGTACTTCCTCTGTTTCAAAATGTAAGATGTTTTAGCTTTGTGAAAGGAGTGTATCTAGATTCTTTTAGTGTGTAGGTTCATCTAGATTTGGAGTACAATAGATACTCTCCTTTCACAAAGCTAAAACATGTTATATTTTGAAACGGAGGGAGTACAATAGAGTAACAAATCAAACTTTTCCGGTTTCGAAATTTTCACTTCCTTCACAAACATCCCGGGGAAGGATATTCAAAATATTGCTATTCGCAGTACTACTAGTACAAGTATGAGTACCACTTAAGTGCTGGACAAGGGATTGGTTGATCTGGCTAGCAAAAAAAACATCCCATCACATTGGATGCTCACCATTATGATCTGACCAGCCTACCTACTCTGCACTACTCCACCTCCGTACCCTAGGAAGAGGAAGCACCAAGCACACCCGCAGCAAGCTGGTTCGAAAGTGAGGAGCGCTCCTTTTTTTTCTTTCGTGAAGCAAGTAGTACTCCCTCCTTCCCAAATTAGGACACGTATTAATTCTGGTCAGAGTCAAATTTAATAAACTTTGACTAAATGTACGACATCAACTCAATGTTATTAGAATCATCATGAACTATATTTTCATATTATATGCATGTTTCATTAGAAAAGTCAGTATGTTTTTATATATAGTTGGTCAAACTTTATAAAGATTGACTTTGACCAAACCTAATATGTGTCCAAAATTGGGAAAGATGAAGCAGTATGAAGAGTATGGCTCGATCAGCTGCTCTCTCGAGGAGTCATACCCGACTGTTTTCAATTCCTTGTTTGGTTTTAGGGTCCTTTGTGCTAAATGTATGTACCTCGATGTAGTTTTTCCTTTTTTAGTTCCTTGATGTAAAATTTAGTCCCACCATCCGTGTAAAATTCTAACCAATAAGTGTACGTGGTGAAATTTAAACAAATTTAAGCTTACTTCTCAATGAGTATGAACATTCTTGGATTTCAAGCCAAACGACCAAGGTCAAGGCCATATAAACATCATACTTTATGTTGATGGCCCCATACAAGAGAATTTGCATGCCAACGGATTGGTCCATATTTTGAAAACAATCGAAGAGGAAGTAGTATGAAGAGTTTGGCTCAGATCAGCTGATGTCTCGAGAAGCAGTCAAACCAGAAAGTTTTCCTTTTACGGTCCTTTGGGCTAAATGTATGGACCTCCATGTAAATTTCCCTTTTTAGGTCTTTGATGTAAAATATGCTCCCACCGACCGTGTAAAATGCTAACCTAAAAGTAAGTGGTGAAATTTAAACGAATGTAAGCTTAGATGTCAACGAGTAGGAACTTTCTTGGATTTCAAGCCGAATGACCACATGGTCAGGGCCATACCTCTACATTATACTTTATGCTGATGATCCCATATCGAAGAATTTGCATGGTGACAAATTTGGCCATATTTGTAAAACAGTCGAAGAGGAGGTAGTATGAAACGTATGGCTTGATCAGCTACTCTCTCGAGGAGCCGAATCCGACTATTTTCTTTGCTCAACTTTACGGTCATTTGTGCTAAATGTATGGACCTCAATGTAATTTTCCCTTTTTTAGGTACTTGATGTAAAATGTACTCCGACCGCCCGTGTAAATTTCTAACCTAAAAGTAATTGGTGAAATTGAAACGAATTTAAGCATAGTTGTCGAGGGGTACGAAAAATTCTTGGATTTCAAGACGAACGACCAAGGTCAATGCCATATCAACATCATACTTTATGTTGATGAACCCATATAAGAGAATTTGCATGGCAACATATTTGTCCATATTATTTTGAAAACAATCGAAGAGGAATTAGTATGAAGAGTTTGTCTCATATCAGCTAATCTCTCGAGAAGGATCCGAACCAATGCAAAAAAGGTTTTCCTTTTAGGGTCCTATGTGCTAAATGTATGGACATCGATGTAATTGCCCCCCTTTTAGGTCCTTGATGTAAACTATGCTCCCACCGACCGTGTAAAATGCTAACATAAAAGTAAGTGGTGAAATTTTAATGAATTTAAGCTTAGTTTTCAATGAGTATGAACTTTCTTAGATTTCAAGAAGAACGACCACAAGGTCAAGGCCATATCTCTACATCATACTTTATGTTGATGATCCCATATCAAAGAATTTGCATGGCGATAGATTTGGCCATATTCTGAAAAAAATCAGAGAGGAAGTAGTATGAAGAGTATGGCTCGATCAGCTACTCTCCTGAGAAGGAACCGAACCCGACATTTTTACTTGCTTGATTTTAGGGTCCTTTATGCTAAATGTATGGACCTCGATGTAATTACCCCTTTTTAGGTCTAAAAGTGTAAATGGTGAAATTTATAGGATTATTTTAAGCATACTTGTCAACGAGTATGAACATTCTTGGATTTCAAGCCGAACGACCATGGTCGTCAAGGCCATATCAACATCATACTTTATGCTCATGATCCCATGATAGAGAATGTGAAGGGTAATAGATTTGGCCATGTTTTAGAAACACTCGAAGAGGAAGTAGTATTAAGAGTTTGGCTCAGATCAGCTGATCTCCCGAGAAGGAGTCGAACCAGAATTTTTTCCTTTTAGGGTCCTTTATGCTAAATGTATGGACCTCAATGTAATTTTTTCTTTTTTGAGGTTCCTGGTGCAAAATGTACTCCGATCGACCTTGTAAAGTTCTAACCTAAAAGTAAGTGGTGAAATTTAATCGAATATAAGCATAGTTGTCAACGAGTATGGACCATTCTTCAATTTCAAGACAAACCATCAAGGTCAAGGCCATATCTACATCATACTTTATGCTCATGACATCATATCCAAGAATTTGCATGCCGACAAATTTAGCCATATTTTGAAAACAATCGGAGATGAAGTAGTATGAAGAGTATGGCTCGATCAGCTACTCTCGTGAAAAGGAGCCGGACCTGACTGTTTTCCTTGCTTAATTTTAGGGTCCTTTGTGCTAAATGTATGGACCTCAATGTAAATTTCCCCCTTTTAGGTCCTTGTTGTAAAATGTACTCCCATCGACCGTGTAAAATTCTAACCTAAAAGTAAGTGGTGAAATTTAAACAAATTCCATAATATATTTGACAACGAGTATGGACATTTTTTGATTTCAAGCCGAACAACCACAAGGTCGAGGCCATATCTCTACATCATACTTTATTCGGATGATCAAGTATCCAAGAATTTGCATGGCGATAGATTTGGCCATATTATGAAAACAATCTAAGATAAAGTAGTATGAAGAGTATGGCTTGATTAGCTGCTCTTTCGAGAAGGAGCCGAACCCGATTGTTTTCTTTGCTCAATTTTAGGGTCCTTTGTGCGAAATGTATGGACCTCGATGTAATTTACCCCTTTTTTAGGTCCTTGATGTAGAATGTACTCCCACTAACCGTGTAAAATGCTAACCTATAAGTAAGTGATGAAATTTCAACGAATTTAAGCATAGTTATCAACGGGTAAGAAAAATTCTTGGATTTCAAGCCGAACGACCACGAGGTCAAGGCCATATATCTACATAATACTTCATGATGATGATCCCATATTCAAAAATTTGCATGGTGACAGATTTGGCCATATTTTGAAAATAATCGAAGAGGAAGTAGTATGAAGAGTATAGCTCGACCAGCTGCTCTCTCAGGAAGGAGGCAAACCTGATTGTTTTCTTTGCTCAATTTTAGGGTCCTTTGTGCTAAATGTATGGACCTCGATGTAATTTTCCCTTTTTTAGGTCCTTGATGTAAAATGTAGTCCCACCATCCATGTAAAATTCTAACCAAACAGTGTAAGTGGTGAAATTTAAATGAATTTAAGCTTATTTGTCAACGAGTATGAACATTCTTGGATTTCAAGCCGAACGACCAAAGTCAAGGCCATATCAACGTCATACTTTATGCTAATGGCCCCATATGAGAGAATTTGTATGGCCCCATATGAGCTGAACCAGAATGTTTTCCTTTTACGGTCCTTTGGGCTAAATGTATGGACCTCCATGTAAATTTCCCCTTTTTAGGTCTTTGATGTAAAATATGCTCCCACTAATCGTGTAAAATGCTAACCTAGAAGTAAGTGGTGAAATTTAAACAAATTTAAGCTTAGCTGTCAACGAGTATGAACTTTCTTGGATTTCAAGACGATCGACCACAAGGTCAAGGCCATATCTCTACATCATACTTTATGATCCCATATCGAAGAATTTGAATGGCGACAAATTTGGTCATATTTGTAAAACAAGCAAAGAGGAAGTAGTATGAAACATATGGCTCAATCAGCTTCTCTCTCGAGAAGGAGCCGAACCCGACTACTACTCCCTCTAGCCCAAATTAATTGACTTGCATTTATCAGATTCGAATGCATCTAGCACTAGAACATGTTTATATACATCCGAATCTAGACAAATTCAAGTCAAGTAATTTGAGGGACTACAATAGAGTAGGAATTCAAACTTTCCGAGTTTTGAAATTTTCACTTCCTTCACAAACATCGGGGGGAAGGATATTCAATATATCTTCATTCGTAGTACTACTAGTACTACAGGGTACAGTGAGTAGTAACAAAAGAAACTTTTTTGACGATAGTACTAAAAGAATGGACGTCCCAAAAGAAACTTCATTCAACCATTAAGGGGATGTTTGGTTCAGTGGATAACACGGGATATCCACTTTTTTTTGGTTATCCAGTGTTTGGTATAGAGGGTGGAGGGGATATGGATAACCACTTTTGGCTAAAAATGGTGGTTGAGCATATCCCACAAAAAGAGCTGGATGAGCTCAACCACTTTTGGATAGCTCCTCTGAAGCGTTTTCTTGTTCGTTCACCCTTCCTCTCGAGAGAAAATAACCATCTTTTCATGCCTATGGGCTCAACACGAGGGTGGACATAGAGTAGGCCGTCGGCAGAGCGGGTGTTCGAATACGCACGCGGGTGTAGGCCACTAGGCAGAGTGGGCAGGAAGAGGGGGCATAGGCAGGCAGGTTGACACCGGGTCGACATGGGCAAAAGGGTGGCGAGCTACTGGCGGTCGTGGCCGCTGCTAGGGAAGTGGTGAGGCGGATGAAGAAGACAAGGTGAAAGAGGAAAATGAAAAAAACAGTTGGGCCAATAGATTTTGACTAGCTATCCCTAACCACTTTTTATCCCACTTTACCAAACAAAAAAGGCTACCCCTAACCAGCTGGTTAGGGATATCCTCATCCCTAAATAACATCCTCTAAACCAAACAGCCCCTAACATAACAACACGAGTTTACATATAAATGACTTGGAAGCTCGTGACATCGGCACCAACACCAGCTCTAGCAACACAGCCGTCTCCTGACTCATCGGCACCTCTGCATAACACGACGACACCTCCTGAGCCATCGGCGGCACCTCCGGATAAGGCGGCGGTACCTCCTAAGCCATGAGCAGCACCTCCGGATATGGCGACGGTACCTCTAGAGCCATCGGCAGCTCCGGGAGGACACTATGGATGAAGTTGCTGTTGTTGGGGAACCGGTCCCAGTAGTTGGTGAAAATGTTGGCGCCAGTGAACACAACCATCTCGCAGCCGCAGTGGAAGGCCTGGCCGTAGAGGAGATGGGCATCCCTGAATTTGATGAACTTGACCTTCAACATCCCATCCGGATTGTCGTGGAGGCGATACATACGGTACTTGCGCGACCGTACCTAGTGTCAAGGAAGGCGCACGCCATCTGCCACTTTGTTCTCCACGGGGAGAAGTCCCAAATGCGCAGGGAATTGTCCTCCTATGTGGCGATGTCGGGGTCTTTGTGCTCCGGTATGGCGGGCGGCAGCCGGAAGGTGGCCATGGATGACAGATGAGGATGGAGATGGTTGCTGGAAGTGGGCGATTAGAGATGGATTGGTGCGGGGAAGGGGAGAGGATAAATAGGAAGGAGATGATCTGATATTAATGTCGCAGTTTACCAAAGCGAGGGGACAATCAATGTCAATGATGAAGCGGATGCATGTGGCAAATATCGTTGAAGATTACTAGGGTTAGCGATTAGACGAAACGCTGACTCTGCTTCCTACACTCGATGTCCCAGTCATAATTTTGTCGTGCGTCCAAGGCGACCGTGACCTACCCCATCTATGGTCCCTACGTAGATGATTGAATTGATGGGTGAAAACAAATTGATAAAGTGAGCTCTTTCCTACTCCCTCCGGTCCAAGATTTTCTATATCTATATCTATACCATTATATAGTACACCATTTTTTGAATTTGAATCGACCCACACAACTTCTCGCCAATGCACATTTGGATCAGTCCAAGACGTTGATTTCCCTAGGTTGTAGTTTTGTGATAAAATTGGAGTTTTGTGAAAAAAATCACTAAGGTTGTGGTTTTGTGATAAAATGGCACGAACATGTGGTGGTAAGTGAGAAAATCTTCTCCGGTCCTATTTTTTACTTTATTACTCAATATATCCCGCTTCATTGGAAGTTGCTATGAATACCATCAAATTTGTATTCATCAAGGCATTCGAGAAAGGAAGAAGGATCATGTTTGTATTATTAGTACTCAGCTTTTAGTGGCTAGTCGATCTTGTACTGCTGCTATATTTTTTAAATAATACGATTTATTAACAAATTTTATGAATAATACACAAATTTGAGGAATTGCAAATCTAGCGTGACATTTGTTAAATTAGCCGTACTACTCGTGCCTTATTCGTGAAATTTGTTAAACAAATCATATTATTTTAAAAAAAGCAGCCGTACTACTGGCAAGGCGAGTAAGGGCTCCTTCCACCGGAAATATTTTGCCTTGTTTTTTTAAATGCTCCTCCACCCAAAATTCTATCTAGGCGCTACCTTCCGTGAGAGAAAAGGCTCCTAGATGAAGGAGAATCATCCTCCCTCTCTCCTCCTCAATGCGGCATTAGCTGCTATGTCCACTCTGGCATCTATGCCTAACACTTGTTCAGGTGGGAAGCATCACAGCAGTCACCTCTTCCTTCCCATGTAAGCTTCCGTGCAATGGAGTACAACCGTGCAGGCGCAGCAGTGTAGAGATGGTTGGGGTCCGTGGTGGTCCAGGCCAACTTTCCTTGTGTTTGCCTCGTGCTTCTACCCAAAAATGAGCTCTGGCTGGATGTTTTCTTTCTCTTCCATATTAGGTTTATCTTCATAGTGCTAAATAACTTAGGCTAGTAAAACTTTCACATGTTACTATAGTACCTTCAAAGTGTACTAGGTGAAAACAAATATACACCGTTACTTTTTATAGATGTGGCTCTTTCATTATTTTTTGAGATTTACCTATTACAAAGCATAATTTTATATAGTGATGATATGTCATACTTTATTATTATGTGGATCTCAGGTGCCAACTTACTAACAAAAGGGTGGTGCACAAATACAAAGAGGCCGCTAATCTTGTCCAACTAAACTATGAATTTGTAAATAATAATGCCTCAAAATATACAAAAAGGACCCTAGTACAGAAAGGAAAGACGCAATCAGGTAGAGCTTCATTGATTATCAGATGTGATATATAAAGAAGGGCACGGCTCGAGGCTGGATCAGAGAGTCATCATTTCCCCCCACCCAAATCGGAATGCTTGGGATGGTCACTCTGAAGATGGAAGCCACCATTCTCAACTGTTCCTCCTGCTCCCAGCCCCTCAATCCCCAGCGGGTTGGTGTCTACGCACTTCTATTCTTGTAGACAGTTTTTGGGCCTCCTAGTGCAGAGGTTTGTAGAACAGTAGCAAGTTTTCCCTTATGTGGATCACCCAAGGTTTATCGACCTCAGGGAGGAAGTGGTCAAAGGTATCCCCTCTCAAGAAAACCTGCAATCAAGATACAAGAAGTCTCTTGTGTCCCCAACACACCCAATACACTTGGCAGGTGTATAGGTGCACTAGTTCGGAGAAGAGATAGAGAAATACAAGTGGTATGGATAATTATAAGTGGTAACGGTGATAGAAAATAGCGTGATGGCATGGAAGATACTAAAGGCAAACTGAAATAAAGATGGAAGCAAGCAAACATGTAACAGATCTAATAGCAAACGGTGTATCAATGCTTAGAAACAAGGCCTAGGGAACATACTTTCACTAGTGAACACTCTCATATAAATATATTCTTCTTTATGATACTACGCTGAACTACTCTCCCATTGAACACTCTAATCAATGGTAGGGCTATAACAGCACACCTCAAAGTAAGCCTTTCCCATCTAGAAAACCCCACACTGTCACCTTGAGTACTAGACGAGTCCAACAAACACCACAATTTCATAAAGACATCCAACTCCAAATATAACTCATAACAAGTATTTGTAATCTCTAGCATAAGTGCCACCATGGTGTGCACACTGTCAACTTCACACACATGGGGAGAGCAGAGATCTATTAAAGCACTTGAGTAGCAAGGTAGATCTATAGATTACAAGCTCATGATCACAATATGACCATGCATAGAGAGAGAGATGAACACATAGCGACCGGTAGAACCCTTAGCCTCGAGAGAGATCTACTCCCTCCTCATCATGGGAATCGGCAATGGTGATGGAGATGACGATGCAGATCGATGGAGATGGCTTCGGGGGCACTTCCTCGTCCCGGCAGGGTGCCGGAACAGAGAATTTCTGTCCCCCGAATCTCCCCTTTGGTGGCGGCCGCGCTATGGAACTTATCGTGGATTTCTGATTGATCATCCTAGGTTTTGGTATCGGGAAGCTCTTATAGGCGAAAGAGGCAAGGTCGATGGCCGGCCAGGGGGCCCACACCAGGCCCTGGCGTGCCCTAGGTGGACCCGCACCTAGGGGTGGTGTGGCCACCCTATGGCCCCCCTCCGGCTCCCCTTCTGGCTTCGTGAACCTTCCGGGAAAATAGTAACTTTGGCTTTTGTCCCGTCCAATTCCGAGAATATTCATTTTCTGACTTGTTCGAAGCAAAAACAGCAGAAAACAGGCAACTGGCACTGTGTCTCTTGTTAATAGGTTAGTCCAAGAAATCGTAAGAAAAGTACCCCAAAGTTGGAACAAAACACAAGAAAGTTGATAAAACCAAGCATGGAACATCAAAAATTATAGATACAATTTCAATGTATCAATATCCCCAAGCTTAACTCCTGCTCATCCTCGAGTAGGTAAGTGATAAAAAGAAAAAATAATTTTTGAGGTGACATGCACCATCACAATCTTGATCAAAGTATTTGTAAAATATTCAAAACTGGGATCATAGTACTTCAATCATAACATGAAAGACAAAGTTCTAGCAATAAGACAAAGAAACTATGATGCAACATGAAAAGGCACAAACAAAAGATTCATGAATAACAATGCTTTGCAAGACGTTTGTTTGTTTCACATAAAGAAAACATAGCATAATAGCATTCAGCTTGTCCCTCATAGAGTAGCAAATATAAATGCATAGGACACCTTCAAAGTTCATAAGAGTGACTAGATACAAATAGTTTAAAACAAGCAATATCAAGTTATGCATTAATCAACTAGTCTTGGGACAATGCACATAGAACTAAGAATGGCCACTATACTCTCAAAGTAGGTGCATAAAGATAGAAGATGGAGACTCAATATAATGGTGGAAGAAAGGCCTTTTGTAAAAGAATGTAGGGATTCAAGTCTCATAAAGATCTTCCAAAAATTATGGTACTTATAGCTTTCAGCTCTCATTGCCCATATCATAAGCATATTGAAGTGATTAAGGTTAAAGTGAACAAACTATGGTGTACATGCTTGACGAAGTATAAGTCAGAAATCTCATGTCCCTTGTATACGAGGGCCGCTCCTCATGCTACTCAACTTTAGTCACCGGTAAGTTCTTGTCATTGTAAGTACATGTGTATTATAGAGAACCGCCAACTTTAGTCACCGGTAAGTTCTCTTTTTTTTCTTTTTCTCTTTTTCTCAATACAGGACTCTCTTTTTTATAAGAAGAATGCTTCATAGACAGCTCATTATGGTTACGCTACAGGTTTCCACCATGTCAGCATGGATTAGACCAGCGGCCCAGGCATTTCTCTAACACATATACATAACTCCATGGACTTACAAGCTCCCCTTTCATTTCACACTGACAACATCCATAGACAAAAGAGCATGATATCAACTAGGTACAAAGTACCAGTGCAATGTTGAAAGAGTTCCCCATGACAACATGGTTCTGCTAATTCCCAACAAATAAGTGCAAGCATATACAAGATAAACGACACAATGGTTCAAGCTTATTAAGGGCAAGAAAAGTAAAGTGTGCCATGAAGTTCATGAGAGCTTCAATCACTAGTTTTCTCATAACAAGTTTAATTCGGAAGGTAAACAAAAACATGAATATACTTGGAATAGCATAAGCTAGTAGGTAGGTATGGTGGACTCTTTGGAATAACTTGGTTTAGGGAGTTGGATGCATGAGTGGAACTCATACTTGGTTATGGAGGCTAGCAAAAGACCGGGAGCGACAAACTAAGAGAGCAATAATGGCCATAATCATGTAGAGCGACAAAACATCATTGATCAAAGCATAAAGTGATACTACAAGTTGAAAACTAAAGGATCATAAAGGCTAAGGTGACTTAATATAGTCATAACATGGTGTGAGCATGCGCCAAGTCAACCCAAATAAAGCATCAAAGGAGAATACCACTATATTATGCTTTAATATGCTAAAACAACGCATGATTCATCCAAGGCACATTAAGCAATCTCAATTGTTTATAACAAGTCATGCTACAGCAAAGAATACTAAGCATAAAGCCAAAACAATATCAAGCATGGCATGACAAAGCATAGGCAACAGTCAAAAACAAGCTCTCTTTACCACTTAAGCATGAACTTTTCTACTCTTTTCCAAACCAAACCAAACTATTTGAAAACCAATGTATGAAAGAGGGGGTCCAACCAATTTATTCAGAAAACTAAGCAAACCAAGCAAAGCGAAAAGCAAAGCAACGAAAAGAAGACGCTCCAAGAACAACACAACTGTGCATGAAACAATAAAAATGATGCGTTTGGAAGAAACCTGAGATTTTTATTGATGAAGAAGGGGATGCCTTGGGCATCCCCAAGCTTTGACGCTTGTCGTTGTATTGGGAGCGGCAGTACCTAAGAAGGTTAGATAGAGGTGTGGGGACTAGAAGGGAAGCTATCGACGGCGTCCACAGGCGAGATTGGATACAAGCGAGTGTAGCGGGACGCAAGAAGTACCCAGGTTCGGGGCCCTCGTGGTGAGGTAAAGCCCCTACTCCTGCCGGATCTGACTATGTGGAATACATGAACTACAAGTGCTCCTCGAGCTGTATGTGCTAGCTACTGCCTTAAATGTTGTATGACCAACCCTTTCTACTGAGGCCTTGCCTCCCCTTATATAGGCAGAGAGGCAAAGGTCTCACTGGCTAGTCCGACTGGTGGGCCCCATAGGCGGGTCCTAGCCGGCTAGTCATCTATAGTATCCAGTATGGCATGACTTATCGGAGTACGAGCGGTATGGCTATCGTAGGCACAGTGAACGCCGTGCGAGCCCATCGTTAGCACAGGCCACTGTTCCTGCGTCGCCCTCGCAAAGTCTTCGGTATGGCTGGGTGGTTGCCAGTCTTGTCATCGTACAGGGCGTATCGTGCACTGATGCGCATGTCGTCCTGTCTCACTGACTGGGTCCGGCTACGTCGCCGTATCCGGCTGTCTCTTCCTGATCTGGCTACCGGGTGATAGCCGGCCTGTCTTACCATGTCCGGCTACATTTGACCAGCCGGACGCTATCCAACTGTCTTGTTTCTTATCCGGTTGGGGTACCTGGGGACCATCCCCCTGACACTAGCCCTCGAGCGCGTGTGGATTCCCCCTTAGGCGAAATGTGCGCACGCTCCCTCCCGATTATGAATTTGTATCCGGTTGCGCCTGGCGGTTGTGCTACTCGTGACATCAGTGCTGACGCCGGCCACGCGCGCCCGCGCCATCATTGCACTGCGGCGGGCAGCGTAACGTCCCGTCGCACGTCGCCTCGGGAAACCGCTGTCCGGCGCTTTGGTTCTCACTCCGGGATCTTCTGCGCCTCCTGCCTTGGCACACACGGGATCTAGGAGGCGGCTGGGGTGTGGGTTGCTCGGGTGCGCGCCACGTGGCCCCGTCGACAGTTGCCCTTCCGGTGCTTTAAAGGGACGCCGCGGGGGAGGCAGTTCCTTTCCTTCGCTCCCCCACCGCAGTCTCCTTCACCCCCGCATGCTCCTGCTTCTGCGCTCTTGCCTTCTGCAACGTAGCCTGCTGCGCCGCTCGCTCGCCGTCGTCGACGCCATGGGCCACCGCCACTCTTCCTTCGCCGCTCCTCTCCACCAGCCGGAAATGGCCGCTGACCGCGGGGCTTGGTGCGGCTCCTCCGTCACTGAAGACCAGATTCAGAAGTACCGCGCCACCCGCGTTCTCCCGTCGGAGGAGGAGGTGGCGGTGCGGTTGGCGCCGGCGGGAGAGATGTCGCCGCACCCAGCGGAGGGGGAGCGCGTCGTCTTCCTCTCTCATCTGGCGCGTGGGTTTGCCCTTCCAGTGAACCCCTTCCTCCTGACGTTTCTCGCCTTCTTCGACCTCCGTCTTCACCACCTCGGTGCCAACGCCATCGGGACGCTGGCGCACTTCATGGCGTTCTGAGAGAGCTATCTCGGGATCCAGCCGGATCTCGGGCTCTTCTGCCGGCTCTTCCGAGTCCGCCCGCAGGTGCAGTACACGAAGGGGCCGCTGGTCGTCTATGGCGGCGCCTCCATCTACTCCCGCTCCCAATACGGCTACCCCAAGTTCTTGCTCCAGGACACGATATGGCTGTGGCAGCAGTCGTACTTCTACGTCAGGAACGTCACCAACATCGACCGGATAAATCTTCCGGCCTTCCAGGATGTCGAGTCCAGCCGGCAGAACTGGGACTTGAAGTTCCACGACGACAAGGCGGAGACGGACGCGATGCTGCAGCACATGTGCTCCCTCGTCACCTGCCGGCTAACCGGCCGGGACATCACTCTTAGCTGGATGTCTCGGCTGATGATGTCGATGCAGTAGCGGTCACACAAGATGTGCTATTACTCCGGCCGGCTGGACCCGACCCGGCTATCGCGCAGCGATCCCCGCTACCAAAACCTTAAGGAGTGGTTGTGGATGATCAACAAGGAGCGGCTGCCGTAGAACTGGACGTTCAGTCTGGCGCCCTACAGCCGGGAGAACCGCGCTCCCCGGGTAAGTTCTTATAGACGGAAACTTTATTTGCTCTTTCTGTGTTCTTTCCTTGTTCGGTCTGACTGAGTTCTTGTATTCGACAGATCTTTGCCTGCATCCTTCGCGAGGCGAGGCTCCCTCGGTATTCACGCTGACTTCCCGCTTCCCGGCAGCTCGGCGGTCCAGCGAGGAATCGGACGGGCACGGCGATGCCTTCCCTAGACGGAATGACGAGCCGGCTGCTGAACCGCACGTGGAGGTGCACGAGGAGGAGGAGGCCGCGCCGACCGTGGATCCGCGGCGCTCCTTGGCCGGGCGGCGAGCGGGCGAGGATCGATCGTTCGGCTCGTCGGCTGACAGAGGCAGTTCCCAAGAGGAGTCGGTCCGGTGCCCGGCCGCCAAGCCATCTTGGCCGGAAGAAGGGGCCGCCCCTAGTTGTGTCGGGGTATGTTTTTTCTCTCCCCCTCTGTCTTTCGGTGCTTTCTGTCTGCTTGCCCTTTCTTCTTTTTCTGACTTTGGTTTGTTTTGCTTTTGCCTTCTCCTCTTTCTTTTTAGCACACTGGTCTCCTTTGGAGCCACGAGCCCGACAGCGCGGCCAGTCGCCACGCCAGCTGCGCCATCAGGCGCCCTCCTTCTTTCGACGCGGCTCGCCTCCCCCTCGAGCTGAGCTGACCGCCTCGGCCCAGCCGGAAGGTCCTCAGCCGGAAGCGGAGCCCTCCCAGCCAGAAGGCTCTTCCGCGGGCGTGCAGGGGGCTGTCGGCAAGGAGCTCGTTGTTGTTGGCAACGACAACTCCGACGGGGAGGAATGGCAAATGACGGCGGTCGTGACGAAGGAGTCCTTGGCCGTCAACGCCGTGGTCAAGGACGCTTCCTCCGCCGCCTCGCTGTCGGACCTTGCCGTCACGCTTGAGCTGGCGGTGAAGGAGATCCGGCTGTTGGAGGCCACAGCCGGCGGGTACCGGACGTTGGAGCAGAAGCTTGCTGCCACCAACGGGACTTCCTAGAGTAAGTTCGCTTCACCCAACTCGTTTCGTTTTTTTTTACTGATAGCCAGTTTTGTTGCAGCCATCCTCGTGTGCGCTCAGCGCGAGATCGATCGCTTGAAGAAAGCGAACGACCGGCTGAGCAAGTCCAACTCCACTCTACGGCTGCAGAACAAGGATTGGCACGCGAGGGTAGACGATCTGGAGGCCACCGTTAAGGAGCGCGATGCCTCGCTTGCTAGCCGGGCCGAAGCCTTCACCCTTCTCGAGGCCCAGAACAAGGACCAAGAGAAGGAGATCAAACGGCTAGCGGTCAAGGAGAAGGGGCTGGTGGAGGAGCTGATGCAGGTCGGCCACACTGCCAAGGGTGAGTTCCTTTTTCCGTCTTCCTTTCTTTCCGGATCCGGTAGCCAGATCTGACCCTCTTTTCTGACGGCCTTTTACCCCGGCATAGACCTGCTGGCCTACAACCGTCTACAGGAGAACTGGCCGGGAGCGCAGCCGACGGCCCAGGAGCTCGTAGTCCTTCTTGGCGAGGAAGCCGCCAAGCTTCGTCAGGTGGCACGGGACGTCTGCTCCTTCGTGTGGCCGGAGGCTCCGGTTCCGGAGACGATGGCGCAGCTGGCTGCGAAGGTGGGAGAGGTGCCGGCTGCGGTGGACCAGCTGCGGGACCTAGCGGCGCGGGCCGGAGCGGAGATGGCTCTAGCCCTCATGCTCTCCTGGTACAAGGATGCCCGCGTCGAGAAGATCGAAGGTGGCTTCCGTGCCGGAGCCGATCTTGCCGCCACCCGCCAAGCCCATCCGGAGCTTCGCGGATCTGCCATCAAGATTGTCGACTACATGGACCCCGACGAGGCGCTCACCGACTCGGAGTCCGTCAGTACTCACGACGTGGAGGGACCGATGCCACCGCCCGCAGGCGCCGGAACCGGATCAAGCTTCACGCCTCCTCTGCCGCCTGAAGCTTCTGCCGGCCAAGATCCCCCACACGGCAAGGGTCCTGTCGCCTAGTTATTGCCCTGGGATGCCGGGTGTATTTGTCTTATGTTACATGTTCATGAACCTTGTCTGTTTGTACCGGCTGTCTTTGACGCCGGGTAACTTATGGGAGCTTCGTCTCCCTTTTGTTTGTTAGTCGTTGAAATTCTTGAGTCTCTTAACTTGTGCGTTGAGTTTCCTTTTGATATTTTTGCCAGCTTGCTCCGCCTAGCTGACCTCGTCCGGCTACACGCTGTTAGCTGGATGAACTACACCTCCGATGAGGCGCGCGCTAGCCAGCCCACTAGATTCGAGAAGTAGATGCGTAGCCAGATGCTTCGAATCTTCCATATTTCTCCCAAGTCTTCTAACTTTATCCGACTGGCCTTGCCCCAGTCGGCCTCTTTCGTCGGCTGAATGCCTTCAGCCGGGGGAACTAACATTCCAGTGGGGGTGGCGTAGCTAGGTGCTTCGAATCTTTCTTGTCTTTTCTTGCTCCTGCCCTTGCCCTCACCTAGGCTCCGAACGGCCGGCTAAACTCCCTTAGCCGGTCAGGAACTACAAGATTCCACTGGGGGCACGCGAGCGCACCCAGTGGGTGTAGCCCCCGAGATTCGGAGCGCTTGATGAAGGCAAGGACTTCGAATCTTATTTCCTTCTCCTGAATTCCGACTCGAGGTAGTTGGACATGAATGTACATAAGCATACACACATGTCCACATAGGTTAGTAGGTTAGTCTGTCAAATTGTAGCCAGAAAACGGCTTGTTTTTTCGAAAACTGGCTTGCTCCTTTCTAGACACTTAGTCGCTTTCCCGTGTGCTCTGCTGTTTTTGCTGCGTCCTTGCCGGGCAGCCGGGTTGCGGTCTGCAGACGGAATCGAAGGGAGCTGACAGTACATTATGCACGGTACTAACGGCTTAGCAGCTGGATTGGTTCGAGCTAGTTGCAGGGCCGGGACGCCCGATCTGTCGTGTCTCCTCCCTGTTTTTCGTGTGGGATGCCTCGAGCATTTGCTCTTGCTAGCCGGATAGCCGGGTTGCGGTCTGTAGCTGAGACGAAGAGTGGGCCTCTGACATCGTCACACACTACTCAGCCGGTTTGTTGACTTAGCAGGCCGGGCCTGCCGGCGAGCCCCCGGGTAGGGGTTGCCGGAGCCGGAAAACTTGAACCGGAAAATAGGTGCACACATTTCTAGCAAGGAGCCCCCGAGATGGGTCCGCATTTTCATTCATGGGGTTTTCGGGATACATACACTACCTAGCGACTAGCTATAAAACGGGCACAGTAGGGCTGCGTTCCAGGGACGCTCGGTCTCCTCGTCTGATTTGTCCATCTTGTTCTTGCGCGGCTGCTGTGCGTCGGTGAGGTAATAGGAGTCGTTGGGCAGCGCCCGGCTGATGATGAAGGGGCCCTCCCATGGTGGTGATAGCTTGTGCATGCCCTTCGTGTCTTACACTAGCTAGGGCTGATCTGGACAGGGCCAGCTCGCGGGCCTCCTCCAGGAGGTCCACTCCGTCTTCTCGTGCCTCCCTGTTGGCCTTTTCGTCATACAGGAGCTTGCGAGGGGAGTCGAACTCGATGTCGGCGGAGAGGACGGCTTCCGATTCGTAGACCAGGAAGAATGGCGACTAGCTGGTTGACCTATTCGGTGTGGTGCGGAGGCTCCATAGCACAGCCGGAAGCTCTTCGATCCAACATCCGGGTGACCGCTCCAACGGCTCGATGAGACGTGGTTTGATGCCGGCTAGCACCAAGCCGTTTGCTCTTTCGACTTGCCCGTTGGACTGCGGGTGCACGACGGAGGCAAGGTCCAGTCGGATGCCTTTGTTGCTGCAAAACCGGGCGAAGGCCCCCTTGGCGAAGTTCGTGCCGTTGTCGGTGATGATGCTGTTGGGGTAGCCGAAGCGGTTGATGATGTCGGTGAAGAAGGTGACAACCGTTGCCCCATCCAGCTTCCGGATAGGCTTGGCCTCGATCCACTTTGTGAACTTGTCCAACGCTACTAGTAGGTGGGTCATGCCCGCGCGTGCTCGCTTGAAAGGACCGACCATGTCGAGGCCCCAAACCGCGAAGGGCCAAGTGATCGGTATGGTCTTGAGTACCGAAGTTGGCATGTGCCTGAGCTGCCCGAAGCGTTGGCACCCATTGCATGCGTGGACCAGCTGCTCAGCATCCTCGAGGGCGGTGGGCCAATAGAAACCATGGTGGAATGCCTTGGCGACTATCGCCCTTGACAAAGCGTGGTGCCCGTGACTCATACGGTGGATATCCTTGAGTAGCCGGTAGCCCGTGTCCACATCAACACATCTTTGGAAGATACCGGATACGCTGCGCTTGTACAGCTCGCCATTTATGATGGTGTACGTGTGCGCGCGGCGCCGGATTTGCCTGGCCTCGACCTCGTCGTCCGGGAGTTCTCCATTGGCGATGTAGCTCATGAAGGGTTGTGCCCAGGATTGCACTTCCCGGATGACGAGGACGCTCCTGTCCTCCGGCTGACGGATGTCAGGGGGTCGTTCGGGTGGCGTACCGGGGACAGCGGCCCCCAAGCCACTAGGTGAGCCGGCAGCCCCCAGGTTTTGCGAGCCAGAAGGCGCTGCCTGGCCGGAATTGGTGCGGGTCTTCTTCTTTGGTGG
The DNA here is from genome assembly GCA_023614405.1 of Avena insularis. Classification (NCBI taxonomy): domain Eukaryota; kingdom Viridiplantae; phylum Streptophyta; class Magnoliopsida; order Poales; family Poaceae; genus Avena; species Avena insularis. The sequence continues at coordinate 104,198,866 of CM042684.1, read as the reverse complement.
TTCTGCCGGCTCCACTTCTGCCGTTCCGTCAGCCGGAACGCCTCCTTCCTAGACGATGGAGTCTGATTCCGGTGACGGGTTGATGGATGGCTTGCGCAGGTGCTCCAAGGAGACCCCTGGTGGGATGGCCTACCTGGTGGATCCGATCTTGGAGAGCGCATCGGCTACCTCGTTGTTGGTGCGGGGGATGTGGTGAAATTCGCACCCGTCGAAGGAGGCGCTGAGCTTTTGGATGTGGAATCGGTAGAGAGCCATTTTTGCATCTCTGGCGTCCCATTCTCCGGACACCTGCTGCACCACCAAATCCGAATCACCGAAGCACAGGATCCGGTTGACACCAATCTCCTTGGCTAGCCGGAGCCCGTGCGCCCAGATGCCACGTTGTTCGTTGTTGGAGGCCTTGAAGTGGATCTGCAGCACATACTCTAGCCGGTCTCCTTTGGGCGAGGTGAGCACGATGCCGGCTCCCAAGCCCCCGAGCATCTTCGACCCGTCAAAGTGCATCCGCCAGTGGTCCGAATCCGGAACCGGTGGGAGATACTGGGTCTCGGCCCAGTCGACGAGGAAGTCCGCGAATGCCTATGACTTGATCGTGAGCCGAGGCTCGTACTAGATGGAGTAGGCGGCGAGCTCGATGGCCCACTTGGTGACTCGGCCGGTGGCGTCCTTGTTGCTGATGATTTACGAAAGGGGTGTAGTGCACACGACCTTAATCGGGTGCTCCTGGAAGTAGTGCTTGAGCTTCTTGCATGCCAGGTACACACCATAGCACATCTTTTGGTAGTGGGGGTAGTTCTGCTTGGAGAGGGAGAGGACCTCGCTGAGGTAGTAGACGGGTCTCTGAACCGACTGAGCCTTGCCTTCCTCAGGGCGCTCCACCACCAGGACGACGCTGACGACCCGGCTGATGGCTGCTATATAGAGCAACATCGGCTCCTTGCTAGCCGGCGTGGCTAGAAAAGGTGTTGTGGATAGCATGCGCTTGAGGTCGTGAAACACGGCGTCGGCTTGCGAAGTCCAGGAGAACTTGTCCGTCTTCTTCATCAGCTGGTACAACGGGAGTGCCTTCTCCCCCAGCCGGTGGACGGTCGAGGGAAGCCAGGCATCCGGTGAACTTCTGGACCCCAAGCAGGTTCTTGGGCGGCTGCATCCTCTCGATGGCCGCGATCTTCTCCGGATTCGCCTCGATACCTCGTTGTGATACGAGGAAACCGAGTAGCTGGCCGGATGGTACTCCGAAGACGCACTTCTCTGGGTTCAGTTTCATCTGGTACTGGTGGAGGTTGCCAAATGTCTCTCCCAGATCCTCGAGGAGGGTGCGCTTCTCCTTGGTCTTGATGACCACGTCATCCATGTAAGCGTGCACATTTCAGCCTATCTGCGAGTGCAAGCATTTCTGCATACATCGCTGATAGGTGGTGCCTGCGTTCTTTAGGCCGAAAGGCATGGTTACATAGTAGAAAGCCCCAAAGGGGGTGATAAATGATGTCTTAATCTGATCAGCCGGGTTTAGCCGGATTTGATTGTACCCGGAATAACAATCTAGAAAAGACAACAAATCACAACCGACCGTGGAATCGATGACTTGATCGATACGGGGCAAGGCGAAGGGGTCTTTCGGGCATGCCTTGTTGAGGCTAGTGTAGTCGATACACATGCGCCAGGTCTTGTTCTTCTTCAGCACCAAGACTAGGTTCGCCAACCAGTCCGGGTGGTACACTTCCATGATGAACCCGGCTGCAAGGAGCCAGGTGATCTCGTCAGCAATTATCTTTCTCTTCTCCTCTACGAACCGGCGCAGAGGTTGCTTGATCGGTTTGGCATCCGGACGCACATGAGGTGAGTGCTCGGCGAACTCCCTCGGCACACCCGGCATGTCCTTGGGGGACCATGCGAAGATGTCCCGATTCTCACGGAGGAAGTCGACGAGCGCGCCTTCCTATTTGTTGTCCAAGCCGGCACCAATGGTGACGAACTTAGTCGGATCGAAGGGGTCGAGCAAGATCCTCTTCGTCTCCTTTTCCGGCTGGAAAGCTCCTTCTCCAGCCGGTTTGCTGCTAGTCGGAATGTCCTACTAGGCCATGGCCACATTGCGCATGATCACGCGTTTTTCTTCGGCTATGATGAGGGCCTCTCCCAGTTTGGAACCGGCTGAGGCGCACTCCATCGACCGCCTGAAGCAGCCGGCGACGGTGATCACGCCGTGGGGTCCCGGCATCTTCATCTTGAGGTATGCGTAGTGGGGGATGGCCATGAACTTGGCGAGGGTTGGGCGCCCGAGGAGAGCATGGTAGGAGCTCATCAGATTTACCACCTCGAACCAGATTGGTTCGCGGCGGAAGTTCTCCTCGGTCCCGAAGATGATGTCCAGCTGGATTTTCCCCAGTGGGGCGCAGGCCGGCCCCGGCAGTACGCCGTGAAACGTCGTGGTAGTCGGGCGCAGGTCGCTTTCGCGAATGCCCAGCTTCTCCAGCGAGGACTGGTAGAGAAGGTTGAGGCTGCTGCCTCCGTAGATGAGGACGCGCGAGAATCGGCAGGTGCACGCGTTGGAGACAATGAGAGGGTCGAGCACCATGGCGTAGCCCCCGAGAGTCGGCAGATGCCCAGGCTGATCCGCCCGGCTCCAGGTGATGGGGGTTTCTGACCAGTTCAGGTACTGGGGGACCGGAGAAACGATGGCGTTGACCTCCTTGGAGCGTCGCCTGCGACTGTGCTTGTCGTCCTACTCCGTCTCGAAGATGTGGTAGGCGGCGTCCGGCTGGGGGTAGCCGTTGTTGTTGTTGCCGCCGTTGCCGCCGTTACCATCATTACTGGCTCCCCTAGCCGGTGGTGGAGGTCCACCCGGTGGGGGAGGCGGGAGACGTGGCTGGTTGCCCTGGTCCTTTAGCTGGCGGGTCCAGCTGCAATTCCGGGTGGTGTGCATAGCCGGTTTGAAGGCACCGCTATGCCACTTGCACGGGCCGTCAAACATCTGGTCGAAGGTGAGCCGTGGCTTCAGCCTTCTTGCCTCATTAGCCGGTGCATCGGGCGCACCCTCCACAGCGTTGACCTGTCACGCATGGTAGCGAGGCTTCTGCTGTCCGGCCTCGCGATCCCCATGGAACCGGTTGTCGTTGCCGTGGCGTCTAGAGGATCCGGCTTCTCCTGCCGGGTTGCTTGGTCGATCGCGAGCCGGCTCCGTGGGAGTCGGACGGCCGTCCGCGTTTACTCGGAGGGGCTTCTTCATGGCGGCATCCGCCGTGGCGTACTGGTCCACAACCGTCATGAGCTCCGCCATGGTTTTCGGCTCGTCACACAGTAGCCGGTGGCATAGCATGGTGCCCTCTCGGCAACCTTCGATGAAGAAGCTGATGGCTTGGCTCTCCAGGATGCCCTCGCAAGTATTGCGCAGTTCCGTCCACTTGGCGAGGTACTCGTAGTCGGTCTCGCGGTCGCCCTGGACGCACAAGGCCAGGTCACGCGGGCGCCCTGGACGTTTGTACGTGCCATTGAAGTTGCGGACGAACACCTTCTCAAAGTCAGGCCAGGCGTTGATGCTGTTGGGCGCAAGGCTATTGAGCCATGTCCTTGCCGACCCGGTTAGCATGAGGGGGACGTAGCGCACGGCTGTGCGCTTGTTCTCGTGGGCGATGCCGACTGCCGTAGCATAGTCGGTCAACCAGTCTTCCGGCTTCATGCTGCTGTCGTACTTGGGGCTGTACCTGGGCAAGGAGAATTTATCCGGAAACGGCTCGTTCCGGATGCGGGGTCCGAAACAAACCAGGCCGGTCGAATCTTCCTCCTCCGTGACGCGCACTTGAGCGAGGAGCTCGATGCGGTCGCGGGCATCCGGACAATCCGGGTTGGGCGCTCCCACCCGACCCGAGAGACGGGAACCGGCTGGTCTGGGCGCTCCGGCTGGCCGGGGGGAGGTGGCGGGTTGTTGTTCACCGTCTGCTCCTGGCGCGGCTGGCCCCTGTTGCCAGAGCTGCGGCGCCTGCTACGGGTCCTGGGTGGCTGAGGGGAGGACGCCTGTTGGGTGTCGCGCGGCGCGCCCCTGCTGTTGGCAGGTAGCTTGCTCCCCCTGGAGTAGCTAAGGTCTTCCTGCATCTGCCGGTTGGCACCGGCCTACTCGTCCGCGACGCGGAGGAGCTCCTGCACATGAGCATGTTGGTGGGCTCGCTCCTCTCCCTCCACGCTGGGTAGTTCCTCTGCCGCGGCTCGCGCCGCGCGTAGGTTCTTGATGGGCATGCTGTAGGTGGGCCGTGTGAGGGCAGGCGCGGGATCCGGTTCCCCGTCCTTTTCCATCCTACCGCCCAGCTCGCCGCCCCGACGCCGTACCTGGCCACGCCGGCTCGGCTCCGTGGTAGACGGAGTAAGGCCGTGTGCATGGTCGTACTCTCGCCGGGTGATCTCGAGTTGCTTGCGGGCTGCCGCCAGCTCCATGGCCTCCTGGAGGAGGATCTGTCTCTCCATGGTGAAGTTGGCCTCCGCTTCCTCCGGGTTATCCCCGGGGTTAACCGGTGTCAGGAGCCGATCAATGGCATCCTCCACCGGGTTCCGGGGCTGCGGGGGGGGGGGGGGGGCAGAAGTTCCGACCTCATCCGCGCCTCGCTCCCGCAGCTGGCGGGGATGCGAGCTGGAACTGGCCATCATGACCTCGACGCCACGGGGTGTGACGGAGGCGCTGCCACCTGAGCGTGGCAGCTCCGCGGCAGAGACGATTTCCCTAGGGAAACATTCCGGGACGGTGGCAACATAGACGGGGAGATCGCCGAATAGCAGGATGGTGCCATTCGCCGGGAAGGAGGTTCCGGCGAAGCAGGAGGCGTTGTCGATGACACAGTCGAACTTGCCAAGCGTGAGCACCAGGCCGGAGGCCACGCGCTCACCGGCTGAAGTGCGGGGTCCCATGCGGAACATGACTCGGATCGAAGCCATCTAGCCCCACGGTGGGCGCCAACTGTCGTTGTATTGGGAACGGGAGTACCTAAGAAGGTTAGATAGAGGTGTGGGGACTAGCAGGGAAGCTATCGACGGCGTCCACAGGCGAGATTGGATACAAGCGAGTGTAGCGGGATGCAAGAAGTACCCAGGTTCGGGGCCCTCGTGGTGAGGTAAAGCCCCTACTCCTGCCGGATCTGACTATGTGGAATACACGAACTACAAGTGCTCCTCGAGCTGTATGTGGTAGCTACTGCCTTAAGTGTTGTATGACCAACCCTTTCTACTAAGGCCTTGCCTCCCCTTATATAGGCAGAGAGGCAAAGGTCTCACTGGCTAGTCCGACTGGCGGGCCCCATAGGTGGGTCCTAGCCGGCTAGTCATCTACAAAATCCAGTATGGCATGTCTTATCGGAGTACGAGCGGTATGGCTATCGAGAGTACGTGGACGCCGTCGAGCCTGCCGTCGACAGGCCATCGTTCGCATCGCGCCATAAAGTCTTCGATATGGCTGGGTGGTTGCTAGTCTTGTCATCGTACAGGGCATACCGTGCACTGATGCGCACGTCGTCCTGTATCACTGATTGGGTCCAGTTACATCGCCGTATCCGGCTGTCTCTTCCTGATCCGGCTATCGGGTGATAGTCGGCCTGTCTTACCCTGTCCGGCTGCATCTGGCCAGTCGGACGCTATCCGACTGTCTTGTTTCTTATCCGGTTGGGGTACCTGGGGTCCATCCCCTGATAACGCTTGTACTTCTTGGATATTTCTTGGGGTGACACGCGTGGCATCCCCAAGCTTGAGCTTTATTCCATCCTTCATCTCATTACTCATTCCTTCCATACACCTGAAAATTTTCCTTCATACAAAACTTCACACAATCTTTATTAGCAACATTAGTGCACTTAAGATAAATAAGTCTTAAGGTTCAGTTCTAACACCAAATAAACTTCCACTAGAACACTAGATACTGTACTTCCCTCAAAAATCTCAATTCCCCAAAAGAACTCAAGAAGGAACCAACAAGAAGCAAATGCAGAAAATGGCAGAAATCTGTCAAAACAGACCAGCAGGTAAATACGAATTTTTTCGAAGACCTTCTGTTGCTCAAATAAAAAAGTGTTGAACTAACGAAAGTTAGATAACAACCTGGGGCAGAAGCACACACAATTACATATCAATCCGACATACAGAGCTCTCTCACAAATTTTTACGGTGAAAGCACAAAAATCTGTTTCGGGGCAGGAACTTTCCCAATCTTTACTTCTCTCTCATTAGAGGTTACTCTTGGCACAAAAAGCAAATAAAAAGGATAAGGAGCGGTTATTACTGAAGTAATAAATTCCAATACTCAACTAAAACTTTTGGGTTATCTCCTAATAAGTACTTTTCTTTAACGCCTTTAAGTTAGGCATGATAGTTTGAGAAGATACTCACATAAGAAATATGAATTGAAGTAAAAGAGAGCATCAAGAAGCAAATTCAAAGAACATTTAAGTCTAACCCACTTCCTATGCATAGGAATCTTGTAAATAAACAAGTCGTGAAAGCACAAAGGAACAAGCATAGGAAAGCAAAACAAGTGCAACTTCAAGATTTTCAACATAAAGAGGGGAAACTTAATATTGTTGAGATGCATAAAACCATGTTTCCCTCTCTCATAATAACTTTCAGTAGCATCATGAATAAAATTAACAATATAACTATCACATAAAACATTCTTATCATGAGCCACATGCATAAAATGATTATTACTCTCCACATAAGCATAGTCATTCTTATTAATTGTAGTGGGAGCAAATTCAACAAAATAGCTATCATTATTATTCTAACCACCATAATCATCAAATATAGGAGGCATATTGTAATAACAGTCAATTTTCTCCTCAATAGTAGGTGGACTGAAAATATCATATTCATCATTATAGTCATCATATATTGGAGGTTTGGTATCATCATAAGCAATAGAATAGCTATCTTCCAAACCTGGGGAACTAAAAATATCATTTTTGTAAAAACTAGCTTCCCCAAGCTTAGACTTTTCCATAGCATTAGCAATAATGGTGTCCAAAGAATTCATACTAACAACATTGCTATTAGAATGCAAATAAAGTTCCATAGGTTTTTTAATTTTCTCTTCAAACACTTCATGTCCTAACTCAAGATAAATACTATAAAGCTCTCTAATTTTTGTGTTGTTTTCCATTAAGCCTAACTAGTGAAAACAAGAAACAAAAAGACAAAATTGCAGAATCTAAAGGAAATAACTTCAAGCACTCACACCAGAAAATAGGCGTTTGCTGTGGGAGGTTCTTCTTCTTTAATCCTTCGGTGTGAATACCTTTTACCTTACCTCCCCGGCAACGGCACTAGAAAATAGCTTGATGTCTATGCACTTCTATTCTTGTAGACAGTTGTTGGGCCTCCAAGTGTAGAGGTTTGTAGAACAGCAGCAAGTTTTCCCTTAAGTGGATCACCCAAGGTTTATCGAACTCAGCGAGGAAGTGGTCAAAGGTATCCCCTCTCAAGCAACCCTAAAATCAAGATACAAGAAGTCTCTTGTGTCCCCAACACACCCAATACACCTGTCAGGTGTATAGGTGCACTACTTCGGCGAAGAGATAGTGAAATACAAGTGGTATGGATAATTATAAGTGGTAACGGTGATAGAAAATACCATGATGGCGTGGAAGATACTAAATGCAAACTGAAATAAAGATGGAAGCAAGCAAACATGTAACAGATCTAATAGCAAATGGTGTATCAATGCTTAGAAACAAGGCCTAGGGAACATACTTTCACTAGTGAACACTCTCATATAAATATATTCTTCTTTATGATACTACACTGAACTACTCTCTGATTGAACACTCTAATCAACGGTAGGGCTATAACAGCACACCTCAAAGTAAGCCTTTCACATCTAGAAAACCCCACACTATCACCTTGAGTACTAGACGAGTCCAACAAACACCACAATTTCATAAAGACATCCAACTCCAAATATAACTCATAACAAGTATTTGTAATCTCTAGCCTAAGTGCCACCATGGTGTGCACACTATCAACTTCACACACATGGGGAGAGCAGAGATCTATTAAAGCACTTGAGTAGCAAGGTAGATCTATAGATTACAAGCTCATGATCACAATATGATCATGCATAGAGAGAGAGATGAACATATAGCTACCGGTAGAACCCTTAGACTTGAGAGAGATCTACTCCCTCCTCATCATGGGAATCAGCAATGGTGATGGAGATGACGGTGGAGATCGATGGAGATGGCTCCAGGGGCACTTCCCGTCTACAGGGTGCCTAATGAGACTTTCTGTCCCACGAATCTCCCCTTCGGTGGCGGCGGCGCTGCGGAACTTTTCGTGGATTTCTGATTGATCATCTAGGGTTTTGGTATCGGGAGGCTCTTATAGGTGAAAGAGGCAAGGTCGGTGGCCGGCCAGGGGGCCCACACCATGCCCTGGCGCGGCCTAGGTGGACCCGCGCCTAGGGGTGGTGTGGCCACCCAGTGGCCCCCCTCCGGCTCTCCTTGTGGCTCCGTGAACCTTCCGGGAAAATAGTAACTTTGGCTTTTGTCCCGTCCAATTCCGAGAATATTCATTTTCTGACTTCCTAGAACCAAAAACAGCAGAAAACATGCAATTGGCACTGTGGCTCTTGTTAATAGGTTAGTCCAAGAAATCATAAGAAAAGTACTCCAAAGTTGGAAGAAAACACAAGAAAGTAGATAAAACCAAGCATGGAACATCAAAAATTATAGATACATTTGCAATATATCACGGGTCTACAAGGTCTCTCCATTTCTCCCTCACAATCCATTTATTTTCTTTTGTCGGTTCGTCCATGCAACTATTTTATTTTTCGAACTTCTGTTTCTATAGTGCGTGGATATTCATCTAGTATGTCACCGCTATGTCCGCAAGATCACCTCCTACCAGAAGTGCGAGCACCCTAGCGGCGGATTCACCCACGAGCCCTCCATGGACGCCGTCCTATCAGCGGCTAGGGTCGAGTGCGCCCACAAAGGCTGCAGTAGTTTATTTCCCTACTACGAACTCCATGAGCACGAAATCATGTGCCGGTATGCTCCCTACACTTGCACGAAGACCGTCCGCGACTTCGCCGCCCCGCTACCAGTGCTCTTCGCCCACCTTGAAGTGGTCCACTCGATCCAAGTGCACAAGATCCAGTATGTCACCACCAAAGCTTTACAGGAGTTGGTGCTGCTGTCGGGCGAGGCGTCCCGCCGGCTCATAGTCATTGGGGAGTAGGACGGAGCCGTGTTCCTCCTGACGATTATCTCGATAAGCACGGTTCCCCTCGTGTCTGCGGTCTGTGTTAGGGCCGTGATGGGCGACTTGCCGGTGTACAGGGTAAGGATGTGGGAGGAATGCCCGCAACTGCCTTCCTGGACGGACAACAGGAGGAGGACCGGCACCGTGATGGTGTAGCTCGACGCGCCGAGCTCTGCTAAGTCGGGCAAGGTCACATTTGAGGACCTTACGTCTTACCTGGTGGCACCGCCTCATTACCTGGTCGGTCCTGCTACATTGAAGGAGCTGTGTTTCTTCTTTCGCGTCGAGTTTTAGTGGTGATGTAAGCTGCTATTAATTGGTTTAATTGTAGAATGATCATTTGCATACCAGGAATGGTGGATTTTGTAGTACTAATACTCTATCTCCGTCCCAAGAAATAAGGCTCCCTTATTTTTGTTTTTTGTTTGACCAGGATTTACTCTAAATATATATAAAGAATGTTGGTACTGTACAAATTTAGCATCATTGGAAAGTTGTTTCAATACAAATTCAACGAAACAAATTTTACACATATAAGTAAATTTTAGTTGCTCCATTTATTCGGTCAAACTTTACTTTGGAGCGCGTGTGCACCATATTCCTTGAAATGGAGGTTCTAGATGAGTTTGGTGGATGTACTCTCCTGAGTATTTTTCATGAAGTACTCTCCTGAGTTTGGTGGATGTACTTCCGATGGGTTGGGTGGATCAGTGGATGTACTCTGCTGAGTAGTAAGCTGAATAGGATTAAGGCTCTCTGTTTAGGAAGGCCAGAGGGATAATTCGCAATACTACCAAGTAGATGAACTCTAATTAATTTATGCATGCACCACTAGTTTTACATGCATGGGACGCTAGATAAAAAAAGGGGACATGATGAGAGATGAAACAACATGCATTGGGAGATTTAGAGAAAATAGAGATATCTAAATAAATGAGTCACCGGAATTAAGACAATAAGAGGATAGGTCTTATTATAATTTCTAACAATTTTAAAAAGCTCGGCCTAATAATCCCAAACAGAGGTAGGAGTACTGGTCAACATACATTCAGGAGTACTAGTATATAGTACTACTAGTAGTAGTAGTACAATAGTGGAGTACGGTAGTAGTAGTAATCCCCTCCGATTCATATTAATTGTCACTCGATTGGATGTACTTGTATCTAGCACTAAAACATGTCTAGATACATCCATTTTCGTGACAAGTAAATATAGCCATTTTTTGGAGTAGTACTAGTTTGGTTGGAAGAAATCATATTTTTTCCGCAGTAGGGACGGTGGTTTTTTGCTAGTATTATTACTAGTACATAGCAGGTAGTAGTAATATATATGTTTATACTGTACTAACTCAACATACATTCGGGAAATCTACAAATGTTCATCTTGCGGTTCTGCTGCTATAGTGCTACTATTAATTTTTCAGGTGCCCATTCACCCTCTGTCTTTTAGCAGTACTTCGCCTAAGCAGTATAAATGGAATTACTCAAAGAAAGTCTCTACCACTATAAAATTATAATCTGCCATGGTTGTTGATTGACAAGACAATTCATTGAGGTGGGGTGGAATGTTGGTGTGTGCTATGATGCCTACTCCTACTATCACTCTGCGGTCAAAATAAAAGAAACAGGTGCGACTCCTTGCATTAATTCTTGCCTCCGCCCCTTGCATGCCTGCAGTATATATATGCATTAACTTCTGCGAGTAGTATAGTATAAGTAGGAGTAGTATCAAGCAAGGATATGCCAAAACACAAAGATATACTCGTAGGTCACATGGTGTACCATTCTGAGTCTTCGTCTTCTTCTTTGATCTGGTTACCCTTTCCCTTGCCCTTCTTCCTTAGTTCTTTCTTTTGGTTGAACATTTCAAGAGTTTGTTGACCCCTCTCAAAGTTTACTATCTGCCTGTATACCTCGTAGGTCGTGTAGGCATTGAGGCTTGCATACTTGATCTGCTCTTCGGTCAGGGGCATGTTCCCCCACTACTTGTGGTCCACATCCTCCTTCTTCTTCATGACTTCGTAACGGATGTCTATGAGGGCCACCGCATAGTCAGCCAAATAATCCTTCTCATTCGTGGAGCCAGCAGGCTTCCACCTTTTCTAGATATCCACGAAGTTCGTCACTGGTACTAGAGAACGCCTAAGCCTGATACGGTCGTTGCCGATGTTGACGCCTGCAAAGGAAATATTAGGGTTCGCGAGGAACTCTGCTAGCTTGGAGCATGGCTGGTCGGCCTAGTAGATCTGGTAGACTAGGCAATCCATGCCCACACATAGCTGGACGACAGCAGCCTTCTGCATCGATGATTGCTCGTTGGTGTACTAAACGTCGAGGCCAACAATATTGTCGTCCGTTTCCTCCAGGAGCTTTTGGATTTTCTCGATGTAATCATTCACCACCGATGCTTTGTTGGTATACGCCACCTGTAGTGTGGTGTTGCCAGGGTCCACGAAGTAGTACATCTTGTCCAACGGCGCTGCCATGGACTGTGATTGGTGCCTTTTTTGTAGAGGTCCGGTCGGGTGACAAAAGGAATGGGATAGAGAAGAAAGGAACTGCTAGGAAGATCGGAAGATGCATGGATGAGCAGTTCTGGAGACGAAAGATCATGCAGTTCCTCCCCCGGCCCCGCCCACGTACTCCTATAGAATATAATTTATTTATGGATCAGTTTTACGGACGCGGATTATTTACGGCTATAGGTTGATTTCTAGATTATACAAAAAGTACAAGAACCAAACACACGGGATACTTTATGAACAAAGCTCGAAAGTATAAATATTTTTTGAGTTTCACCAACTACTATAATTTTATATAAAAATGATATGCCATACTTATATTATCTGATTCTCACATACAAGGCACTTGCAACTCACTAGTTATTTCTTATCTTATCTTATATTACCACTATATCTCTACTATTATAATTGAGCAGTTTTGAATTGGATCCTTATCACGAATCCTTACCTTTGGGTTGTTAGATCCAATGGTTCAGAGCACATTGATTCGTGTTGAATAGTACCTAGAGAAAACTCCACCATTTTCGACAACCATCATGTCACCACCCCCAAAATTTCATAGCATAGTAGGTTGTATTCTCTCTAGTGCTACAATGGATCTGTTTTGAATTGGATCCATAGCACCAATCTTGACCATTTTGCTGTTAGATCCAATGGTTTAAAGGAGCTGGATTCGTGTTGAATAGTTTCTAGATGTCTGACATATCACCACTATATAAAATTTTAATAGGTAAAGCATAAAAAATATAAATTTGATCAACATCTATAAAGTATGGGTGTATATTTGGTTCTTGTACTTTTATATCATTTAGAAGTCAACGATTATTAGCTATCTAAAACTTGAAAATTCTGGTAACATGGTCTAGAGAAACGAGGGAGAAGATTCTAGAATGATGGAGAAGTGTGTTTTGAGTTTTGTGCATACCATTCATTATGATGAAGACTATCAATAAAATATTCTAGATCCTAGAATGGAAAAGAAGATCCAACAGCTGGAAATGTTGGGATTCATGAGTCTTGATCCAACGGTCAATATTGAAAGTTATTCATACACATTTCCAGTGTTGGATCAAGACTCTCGAATCCCAACATTGCCAGCAGTTGGATCTTCTTTTCCATTTTAGCATCTAAAAAATACTACTCCCTCCGTCCATAAAAAACTTACTTGGGTTTGTCTATATTCGAATGTATCTATACACTAAAATGAGTCTAAATATATTCGAATCTAGACAAAACTAACTCAGTTATTTCTGAACGAAGGGAGTACTTTTGATAGTCTTTAGCATAATGTATGCATATTACTACTCCAAGTTACTTACCACTCAAACCAGTCTTAGAGCATCTCTAGCATGGAAGAAAATAGTGTGCTATTTCACGCTATGTAGCGTGATATAGCGTATTTGGAGAGTGCACGATGTTTTTTAAAGATTTTGCTCGCTATGGTGCTATTTTTTTAATAGCATGTTATATCGCGCTAAAACATATGATGTGGAGTAAGATAACATATGATGAATGTGTCGAGTAAGAAAACATACAATGAAAATTTGATTGTTAAACTTAAGTGATCATGTCAATCCACCGTCTCCTCCTGCAGCACCTGGCGCTGTACCTAGATTCAGCCCTGCCGGTTATCCTCCAACTTAGATAGCACCGGAATCGATTATGCATATACAAGTATTACTCTAGGCAATTCATTACATGCTGAATATATTCATGATATACCTGCTATATTCTTAAATTTTTATAAAAAGATGTTCTGTAAAATAGCACGTTATTAGCACACTATAACTTTCATATTGTCTGGAGAAAAGCCATGCTAAATTAAATAGCACGCTAGTATTTTTGCCTTGATCTCTAGTGGCTTGTCTAAATTTGGTAGTCTTTTAGGCCTTCCGCAGCGTGTGAAAAAATCGGTGCCCAAATCATTTTACAAGAGTCAGGCACCGGTGCCCTCCGTTGCCCGATCGATGCCACCAAATTTTTTTAGGGAACCGGAGCACCTAGGTGCTCCGATGCCCCAAACTCTTCACCCAATAGAATAGCAATATATGTGTACTATGCATGTTGTTGAGAGGACCTTCACCAAAGATAAGCCATGGAGATTGGTTTAGTTAATTTGTTTATCATGTTCTGGGTCAACTATTTATTTCTAGCAAAGTGATCACATTGTGAGCTCGGTGCCTCAACAAAATTTCTAGGCATCACTTATGAGGTGGAAACTTTTCTATCTATTGGGCATCGACCATGCTGTGGAAGGCCTTAGAGCATCTCTAGTGGCTTGTCTAAATTTGGTATTCTACATCTTCACTTTATAGATATCGGTGTAAAATAGATTCCTTTTTACACGACTTTAGTTTTCTAGTGGATACTCTAAATTTGATAGTCTATATGTCCATATGCACACAAATAGTCAATATACATAGCAAATCAGTACAACAAATGCTCTAATTTGGCACGTGAGCGAGCTCGCGAGCGACCAACTTTGCTTTAGACATGGTGGCTCGGTTGTCCAAATATGGACAACGAGTAGCCTGTTTGGACGATGTCTAAATTTTAGACCACCAGATACACAAGCCACCGGAGGCATTTTTTGGTCCATGGTGGTCTATATTTGGCTTAGACTACCGGATACACTAGCCAGTAGAGATCCTCTTAGGCTGGTCATAGTGGGAAACATGCTACTCTAGTTCATGTTACTACGTACCTTCATGTGTGTATGTAATTGAGCCGAAGGGAGAGACCTTATTTTTGCAGAAATGGCTCCGGAAATATTCCGTACCTAGAAAGGCTAGGACATTACAGTAAACTATTTTTTATAGTCATTGGGCTATAGATACTCCTAGGATAGGAAGGGTATTATTATTCTATATCTTTTGAACTGTATAGACAAATTCAAAATCCCAGAGTGGCAAATTCTCTCGCCTTACCTCCACCGAAATATTTCGAGTTGTCACACGCCCTAAGTTGTAGCCATACGAAATTCCTTTTCTACCCCTGACAATGGCCTATCTACTAATGTCGGGAAGTGGGTATGGTTCGTAATCCCCCTCCCCCCGGGGGGCGGGGTCCCCTCAGCTCTGAAGCTGGGTAGTCCACCTTCCACCAACGCCATTTCCCCCAAAGCACTCCGAAAAACCCTAACCCCTTTCTCACCTCCGGCTCCTGCACCACCGCATCGGCCCATCCCCGCAGCGCTTCGCCGGTCTACACGCCACCCAACCCCCTCTCACCTCCAGCACCTGCACCACCACACCGTAACCATCTCTGCCGCACTCACTAGTAGAGAAAACTATATAGCCGGATTCCTTACCGTCGGTGAAGTGGGCCTAGGGTCGCTAGTGGTAAGGACTGTCAGGCCTACCTCATGTTACCGCCAGTGAATGCATATTTGGTTCGCCGGGGCTAGCCCATATACCACCGGCGAATAGGCCTCGCATGCTCCACGCTGTGGCGGGCCACGTGCCCCTAGATGGGCCGCCCATTAGCGCGGACGAAACAGTGTCCCGTTCACTCGGGCAACGGTCCATTACTGCCGGCGAACACAGCCCGCATGCGCCGGGGCTAATATCTGTAAGGGCCATGGGGTATTTTTTTCACCGTGAGCACACACGAGACACAACGCAGACCTCCCTCAATGCACACCACACACATGTCGCACCAAAAAATTTCAACGACAACACCCCCTCCTCTCTGGATCCCGATTGTGGCACCTCCATCACCGCCAGATCCCGCCCGGCTCCGGCGAGTCTCCCAAATCCCTCGCCCCCGCTTCCGCCCACCGCTCCCCTTGCCCCCCGCCGCACCTTCAAGAGCATCTCGCCCGGCAGGGGAAGCCCTGGACACAGGCGGGAGCGCTAAATCTGAAGACCGGGTCGTCCACCTCCATGACCTGCAGGAGGTTGCTGCATGCATGGTCGATGGGGGGTGATGTAGACCTTCCCTCTTCCACGCATCCTCCGCCTCCAAGACGACGCTCCACCGCAGCAGTGCTGGAGCAAGGCTGCTCGCGCCTACCGATGAGAGACCTCTCCTCCTCTTCTATCTGTGTTCCTGCATGCGTTTGTAGCATGTGGGTGGCAGGGCCGGGATGGATGCGGCCGGCGTGCGTGTTTTCTTCTTGCATCGGCCCAGGGTGAGCTAGCTAGCGCACGTCCTCATGTTTGCCCGTCTACTCATGCTTGTGCGGTGATGATGTGGACTCATCTTAATCTAGCGTTTGAATCTTAGACGGTTGATGAACTTGAGTTGGCAGGCAGGTAGGAGACGGTGATGGATCGATGGATGCCAAGCAAGCCTACTTAATTAGGTGCTTGGCTTGCTTGGATGTGTGTGCATATTCACACTGACTTGAGTACAATTGGTCCTTCTGATAATTCTTTGTTTTTATCCAAGCTAATTCGACCACAGACAAGATATATATTCTACTCAATAGCATCCTAAAATTTTGGATTTCACATACAAAAGATTTCAAAGCCATTAATTTATCAGCTCCTTATATCTACCGATGATTTGATTTTTCACCTAGATTAACTAAGTAACCATGTGTGTATCTAGATTTCTATCATCTAATTCGTATTGCAATTGTTGTCGATTCCCAGTACATGTTACTAGATACTGCTATTTGCACGTCCAGTTTATTTACATTACATCTGAATCATTATTTGATTTTGCGCAGGTTACGTCCCTCTTACCATTCAGGCACTGGTGCCTCCTGCGTCCGTGTTTTAGAGGTGCATCCGCCTTCTTCGACTAGGAACTCTCCTACAACATTGCACCCACCACGGGTGAGTATGCATGACAGCGCATCTTCCATTGGCCAAACACCCCTTCCTCCATTGCTGAGTGATGATGTGCTTATTTCTTTTTGCATATATGTGTGTAGCTTTGGAGGGGATGACGCTGCCGCATCCGCTACTTCATCGATGACGCTGTAGCAAGCTGATGTTGTTTCTACGGGATGTCCCATGTAGAGCATTGTAAACTGCTAATCGGTAGGCTCTTTTTTTGTATTTTTATCACTTTATTTGCTTGATATGACTATTTATTGCATTTTCAGCAATCCTGACCCCAATCCTAATAAATCTTATTTACTAAGTTCATTTCTGTCTATGTAAGATTGTTGTGTTTCATTAAATTCAGTAAGACAATGAGGCATTGCATATTTGGTGTACATATGATTTAGAAATGTGGGATTACTTTCTCCTACTAGTTAGTATTTCTAAAATTTTCATTGAGTCACACATTTCTGGTAGTCAAAAGTTCCGGACTCTCCCCGCGCTTAGACTTTAGAACAGAAGTTTAGCATGCTTTATATAGAGGTTTTCATTGTTTTGCTTTCCTTTTCCCAAATTTGGTCATTAATTAGTTCCTCTCGCGAGGCTTTACAGTTTATAAATTATGTGGATTCATTATAAAAAATTGTATTTGTTCTACTGTTTCAGTACCATGGTTGGTAGTAGCAAACCCTGTGAATTACGGCCGCCCATGTCAGTTTTCGTGTGTGGAAGCTTTATCAGCCGCCCTCATAATATGGTAAATTCTCTAGCCATGTCCGTGAAGAGGTGTTTTAAGATCTTGATGTTGATAACAAAATTCATCACTATGTACTTTGAATTTTGTCATGCACCATCATGTTTGAATCGTTCATATTGTAAGAGACACATTTTAGTACACACTTTACCAATGTATTTGCTTGTAGTTTATCTTAGTGCTGAATGACTACTATGTATTCACAGTGTCTCTTTTTTGCTTGGTCACACATCACATTGCAAAGTATGATATCCTCCTTAATCATTGACCAATTCCATGTGTCCTTTTTACTGATGTTCTTATTATACTTCTGCTGTAGCACTCATGTATATATTGGCTCTTTGGTTCTTGAGCATGCTAATTTTCCGGTAAGTGAACTATAATATCATGTTGAAATGATTAGAAGGATTTTGTGGCCCACTGATTATGAATGTTGTTGTGACTAGGAACTCATAGGAATTTTCTATCCCGTGCACCTCGAGGCTAGAGCACCTCGAGTCTGGTTAACACACGGAGGGACCCGAAGGTGCTGGACCGCACGGACGGATCAGTGAGGATGGCGTCAATTAAAACCGGCTAGAGGGAGTAGTTTTTCTCAGATGATGTTTCTATAAATTGTGATTATAGCTGACCTCACACTTGTTTAGTTAATATAATAAAAAAATGTATGGGACAGGAGATATGAGGATCTCATGTGGGTTCTTTTTTAAAAGCTGAAACGCATATCGCCAGCGCACCTGTCATGTGCGCCTGGGGTAATTCAAGGTACTGCTGGCGCACGACCTTGTGCGCAGGTGGTAAGCAAATACCTCTGGCGAATAGGTCTATTCGCCAGCGATAACAAAGATTACCCCTGGCGAATTTGAGTATGCGCCGGCGATAACAAAGATTACCCCCGGCAAATTTGAGTACACGCCGGCGATGTGGCATTACCGCCGGCAAGATGGTCACCGGCGAGCCCGAACTTGCCAGCGGTAGGCCATTTTGGTGCGCCGGCGGTAGGGTTTTTTCTACTAGTGACTTCGCCCTCCTACATGCCACCCAACCCCCTATCTCACCTCCAGCTCCTGCACCACCACACCGGAACATCACCGCCGGACTTCGTTGGCCCACACGCCACCCCAAACCGCCTATCTCACCTCCGGATCCTGCACCACCGCACTTCACCAGCCTACACGCCATACCTCTATACCATATACTCCTGACCAGTCTACGGGATTAGTTGGCATCCACCTTACCGAACCCTAGTTTGCCTGACACCCTCTTCCATACAACTGTGTTAGTTTTGCCAACTCCCTAGTCCAAAGCACCTAACCTGCTTCACCTACACCGGTGTGCGCTGCATTAGATCTGCTTTAGGGACTCAACAGTCCACTTCACTAGATCTGCTTCACTAACGCTCTTGTGCAGCGCCTCGAATCCATAATCGGTCGTAACAGATCTGCTTCACCGACGATGTTGTGCACTACACGGGATCTCCTTCACCGGCCATCTTGTCAAGCAAGCCAGACCCATCAACAACCTCCATAGATCTTCTTCACAAACACCACCGAGATCTATCTACTTCAGCCCGACTCACCACTACCGGGCACCCTCGGCATCCTTGACATCACCTACAAAGATGTTTTGTATGTGTAAATGACGCCATGGCCTAGGTAAACCAGATCTGCTTGTTTGTTTGTTTCAATATAGCAGGTCTGAGCCTGCGACAATGAACTTCATTTCTCTATTGGTGGTAAATTCCTAACTCAATACTGGCTTAATTGATATCCCACTCTCCCTTGATAGATTCGGTGTAGTCTATGTAAATCCAGGCGTTAAACTACTCCTTCTGTTTCGAGGTATAAGGCATCCTTGTTATGCGTGTTTTTCTTTGACCAACAATTACTCTTAATATACATAAACAATTTTGGTAGTACAAAATAGACATCATTAGAGTTCATTGGTATTATGACGTTCATGGTAAATGTTAATTCACTGAACATCTGAAGTTGCCTACCTATTCAACAAGTTCACAAGTTATGTCATTATAATGTGCACTTGCTTTGTGTGTTACTACAATACTGACTGCATGTAATTTTGGAGTTCATTTGTAGTTTTAAGCCATTGAACATATAGGTTAACATTCCCTGCTCTACAAGCTCACAATTTATGCTATTTTAATTATAATCTGGTTGTTCTAAGAAAACACAGTAACTGCCTTCTCTTATGTAATTCATCGTAAATTTTATGTCATTGACCTTGTTGGTTTTGCATTCCCTCTTCAAGTTATGCCATTATTATTTATTTCAATTAAGGTCCACAGTAGCTACCGCCTATTGTGTACTACTCCCTCCGTTTCAAAATATAAGATGTTTTAGCTTTGTGATAGGAGTGTATCTAGACACCATTTAGTGAGTAGGTTTACTCCAAACCTACATGAACCTACACACTAAAAGTGGTCTAGATGATGACTTATATGTTTTGAAATGGAGGGAGTACATCCATTTCATAAAAGAAGGCCTATAGAACTTTAAAATCAAACAATGATGACTTTTACCAAGCTCATAGAAAAATATAAGGGTTAATTTGTGGCATTTGCGTCTATGAAAATATATACCCCGATGTATTGAATGGCGTTGGTTTGGTATGGTAGATGTTCCTGGTATGTTCTACAAACTTGGTCCAATTTTGCGTCAATTGACTTGCAAAACATTTATACGCCTTATTTACTTTGAATTGGATGTAGTATTACATGGCATGTTTTAAGGCACTTAACATGGTTATCTGCATGCCCTGCTCTATAAATTCAAGTTTCTCAATTATAATTTTTATAGCTGCAGTATCTACCATCTATTATGTAGCTCATGGAATTTTAAGTCACTTCACAGATGGGTTAGCATTCCCTGCTCTATAAGTTCATGAGATATACCATTGTAATGTCTATCTTGTTCGTCCAAATGTTAGTACAGTAACTGCCTGCTCTATAGAAGGTGACACTTTTTATGTCACTTCTCATATTTGTCTGCAATCCAATTTCACAAGTTAAATCATTGTAATTTCTCTCTTGTTCGTGCTAAGGACTGACTGTAACTGCATTCTATTTTGTCTCCATGGCAATCTGTATGTCATTTAAATGTTTGTTTATATTCTGCCATTCCCTGGTCTGTGTGTTCATAAGTTATTATACTATAATGTCTATCTAGTTCTTTGTAAATAGCAACATCCACTATTTGATATTATTTCCCCTCACAGGGAACACGGAGAATCGTAGAGTGAATCACCCCTACAATCTTGTAAGTACCTATTGCTTTGTATTGCTGAATGCAAACCTGTTTTATGTGATTGAGTGGCCTGAACCAATATGCAAAGGAGCAACAATAAAGTAGATGGATCGTCTATCCAAGTACTCGATATGGTGGATGTCTTCAAAGAACAAACTGACAACAGGATGTCCTTCAACGGGACTGCACAAAAAGAAATAGTAAGTCTCTTGTTTTTACTGAGATGTGCTTAGTGCCAAATGCTTGTTTGTACGAGGTACCACATGATTCGGCTAATGATTAGAACAAGGTTGACCTAAACCAAGACTGGACAAAAACCAGACATAAATCCCTTGATTTATAATTCAATGTGCTCACTTGATTTTGGTGATGATCTATTCTTTCCATATTTGACTTGTGTTCATCTATCTATCTACCTATTATGTGGTGGTAATTTAAGTATATCAACTTTTATTCTAATTTATAGTCTATTATTGTATTTTCTGCTATAATTAAGAGTTTGTATGCACTCTAGAGGTAGTCACATTGTCTAGTATCGGTACCACATGATTTAGCCAATTATTAGAACAAGATGACCTTTAACGGTACTACACAAAGACCGAACGTAAATCCATTGATTTATAATTCAATTTGCTCACTTAATCATGGTGGAGATCTCTTTTTGCTATATTTGACTGATGATCTTCTATCTATCTATATATATACGTTAACTAGACCATGATTAGGTGGTGCTGATCACGATACTACACAAAGACCGAACGTAAATCCCTTGATTTATAATTCAATTTTCTCACTTAATCATGGTGGAGATCTCTTTTTGCTATATTTGAATGATGATCTTCTATCTATATATATATATATATACGTTAACTAGATCATGATTAGGTGGTGGTGATTGAACTATATCCACTTTTATGCTAATCTATATTATATTATAATATTAGAGATCGCCACCATGATTGAGATTATATGCACTCTAGAGGTAGTAACATAGTCTAGTGTTATATGTCTGAGACTAGTATAAATTACTTGGTCTTGGTGGGTAGTAACTTGGACTAGTAAAAATGCATACAATACTATTCCAAGTTACTCTACCAACACTAAAGTGTGTCTAGATACATTCGTTTCACAAAAGCCATGACATATTATATTTTGAAACAGAGGGAGTTCTAGCTAGACTACTCATAGTGAGATTGTCATAGATATTATCATCTAATATGATCCTCAGTTACTATATATATGTACTATAACCATGTTAATATGATCTGGAAGTCTATCGTGCACCTGTTGTTTAATGCTTAATTCATTACCTCAATAGCTACTCTACATGATGCACGTATAGAGTCTATTGCCAATTTGATTCTTTAGTTTCCTCATCATTAAAGAAATATAATGATTTTCTTAACTTAAATGGCCAGAGCACCGCCATGTCAAGGCGAAGCTGCGGGTTTGAGCCCCATCAGTTCCAAACTAGGGATGGCAATTTCTGTGAGAAATACAATGTTTGATTAATAATAAATAAGGGATTTTCATCTATACATGATCAGATGATCTTGCGAGTTTAATATTAGCCACCATATGGTTCAATTGGTTATGGTTCCAATGAATTTTTAGTTGACTTGTGATTGCACAATGCTATATTCCGACGTGGTTCCTAGACATACATTGTTTAAATACTTCATTGACCTTGCAAGGTGCATAATGTATCATTTGCTTGTTTGTTTATTGGATTTTCTTGCCTGGTTATATGTACAATGATACTGTCAGCAGTTGGAAATACAATAGCCGTAGGCATTACAAAGAAGGTTTGTGCTACTTTTTGGATGCATCCAACTATTATTTTGGCAGCAAATGACCCATCTCTTTGTTTCTCTTCTTTTTTTATTTACTGGCCCGATGATGAAAATATTTGAATGATCTGGCTATTGAAAAGGAATGGTTGATATCTTGTTTGCGTGAAATGATTCTGGTAGTCTATTTAAGACACTTGGTCTATTGCTTGTTTTTTCGAGGTACTATCATAGTTGCCTGATGATTAAAGGAATGTCACCTATGGTTGAAGCTCACTTTTTTGGCTAGTTCATACCATAGACCATTTTTAAACGCTATTCTTATATTTTAGGTTAATGCTTTGTTGCCCCGACCAGTTCTAAGCAGCTGAAGGAATCTCATGCACCTCTTTTTGTTATATTTCTATATTTCTGTTATGTAGTGATATGATTAGTTTATGAGAGAAAGAGTCGAGTTGCTTGATTCCCTACATTTATTACCACACTAGTTCAGTTAGTGTGCATGAGACACATATGTTGATGGCTTGATTTGTTATATTAGGACAATGCCAATTTTAAAATTCTTTGACAACAAACATGGTGTTTTTTCTCCTGCTTTGCTTCTCTAACTTAATATGTCTTAGTTTCAGCATGCAAATAACCTGTAGTGTTTGTTTCAGCGTGGCTATGATACTGGCACATGTACGCATCGCTCCAGGACATCGACAGTTCCTGTTATTCCGAAAAGAGATGTACGAGGCACATCATTGATTGTTCCTGGCCAATGATGAATTTGAATTATTTTACATATAAGATGGCCGCCAGTTAATTGGTACGTTGTGCTGACTTGTTTTTTTGTTTCAGGATGCACATGAAGCTATGGAGGCAGAAGGGAGGAATCCTACATTAAGTATTGACGTCATTTCACAAAGCAGCAGTGACAATGATTATTGCTTACATCGGCCCATAGTTTTAGTTTTTCCAGCAGAAAGAGGTGTTATAGCTGCACTCTAAACAATTGATTTAATTGAACAAGAAACAGAGCAAATAGATGGAATAATCACGATTACACGTGAACAGATACAAGAACTGAAAGATCGACAAGATTTGACGGATCGTCTACTTGATAATCTCTTCTGCAGCTGTCATGGTATGTCAGTTGTTACTTGTATGGGGATGTAAGCTCCGTAGTAGAAACCCTATTCCAACACATGTCTCGTGATGTCTCTATAATGCTTCATCTTATTTTTGTTGAAAGTCTAGTCTATAATAAATTTTGAAAAATATCTGTTGATGTAATAGGGTGATCCTAGCATGGCCATTAGCGTGCTAGAATATTAATGGACTGTTTAAAACCAGAATTTCGCCATAGTTATAGAATACGCAAATATGCTGGCCAGCAGATGGGCCAAATAAACACTAAAAGGCCATAAGTGGCAGGTCAAAATATTGATGGTCCTCATAAGTGGCCAAGGCCCTGAAAACATACACGCCTGAACAGCAGTAGGACAGAACAGTAAAGGGCCTGAACTGTAATCGGCCAAAATATTGATATACCCGAACAGTAAAGAGCTGAAACAGTAAAAGGCCTGAACAGTAAAAAGCCCGCGCAGTATAGGGCCCGCATAGCAAAACGGAGAGAAGAGTAAAAGGCCTGAACAGTAAATGGCATGAACAGTAAAAGGCCATAAGATCAGAAGGCCTAAACAGTGAATGGCCGGAACAGTAGAAGGCCAGAACAGTAAATGATCCTAACACTGGCAACCTAGAAATGTAAAAGGCCATAACAGTAAATGGGTAGAACAGGAGCGGACCCCACGGGCCATAGGAATAGTAAAGGGCTGCCTGTAGGCCTTAATAGTGTCTGGCCTTCTAGCGCAGGCCCCTAATGGGCCGCATATTATTCTACCACAGTGGGCCTTCTTTAGGCCAAAACTGTAGCGGGCCTGAAATCATACGGGCCCTGGATGGATTCATTAATGGGCCACGTCAAACAGTACATGGCGTGAGAGTAAAGGGCCGTAATCTTATTGGGCTCTCCTCGTGGGACGATCCACTTAACAATTAGCAGGCCTTGTTTGGGATAGGATTCTGCCACGGTTTCTGTAACCATTAACAGCGGTAACCGGCCGTTAATGGTGGGTGCCATGTGGCATTTTGCATGACGTCAGCAGTCAACATGGCTGGCGAACAGATCTACGACAAAACAAGTTTTCATGGCTGAAGGGTGCGATCCGCCATAGTCAGAAAAAATCGTGGTAGATTCTTTTGTGACGGGGCTTTTACCACCAAGGGCATCCGTCGTAGAAGACTTTTTAGCCACGAAAAACGGGCTTTTAACCACGAAAATCGTCCGTTGTAAAAGCCAACTTTTCTTCTAATGGTTACTGCAATTTAATGAAAGTATCTCAATTTTTGATCTATAAGTGCACGGTACCTGCTTGGTTTAGGGTTTATGGGTCGAGGATTCAGGGTTTTACGGTTTAGGTTTTATGGGTTGTTTAGGGTTTAGAGATTAGCAATTTTTCAATAATTCTCAAAGATTTATGATTATTTTTGTCGAATAGAAAGGCGTTACCTGATTTATTGCAAGTTTCCCAAATTTTGATATATAAGTGCATGATACCTGCTTAGTTAGGGTTTATGGGTCGAGGGTTTTGGGTTTTAGCATTTTATAGTTTAGTTTTTATGGTTGTATAGGGTTTACGGTTTAGCGAATTTAGAATAATACTCAAGCTTTATGCTTATATTCGTCGAATAGAATGGCGTTACCTAATTTATTGAAAGTATCTCAAATTTTGATCTATAAGTGCATGATACCTGATGACCCACAAGTATAAGGGCTGTATCGCAGTATTTTCAAGGGAAGTGAAACCCAATTTATTGATTCGACACAAGGGGAGCCAAAGAATATTTATAAGCCTTAACAACTGAGTTGTCTATTCAGCTGCACCTGGAAACAATCTTGCTCACAGTAGTTTATCAGTAGCAACAGTTTTTTAGTAGCAATAGTAAATTAACAGTAGTAGTAAAGTAAAGACAACAGTAATAATAGCAGTAAACAGTGGGATTCGAGTGCGGTAGGCATAGGGATGGATGGACGGGTGTTGCATGGACAAGACAATTCACATACAAATCAGAACATAGGGCAATTGCAGATAAATAAGATAAAGCATCCAAGTACTAGATAATCCTAGGCATGTGTTCCATATATAGTCATACGTGCTCGCAATGAGAACTTGCAAAACATCTTTTGTCCTACCAGCCCGTTTGCAGCGAGGCCTTAAGGGAACTACTGGCAATTAAGGTGCTCCTTTTAATAGAGCACCGGAGCAAAGCATTAACACTCAGTGAACACATGTGATCCTCACATCAAAGCCATTCCCTCCGGTTATCCCGATTTCTGTCACTTAGGGGCCATTGGTTCCGGACAACAACGTGTGTATACAATTTGCAGATAAGACCATAAACAATACTATCATAATGAATCAATAAAATGTTCAGGTCTGAAATCATGGCACTCGGGCCCTAGTGACAAGCATTAAGCATAACAAGTCGCAACAAAGTCATAAAGCACTATTAAATGATACTAGGCACCATGCCCTAACAATCTGATGCCATTACATGAACAATCTCATCCAATCCATATCATCCCCATAGCCTACAACGGGGGATTACTCACTCATAGATGGGGGAAACATGGATGGTCGATGGAGAAGCGATGGTGATGATGATGGTGATGATCTCCTCCAATTCCCCGTCCCGGCAGGGTGCCAGAACGGAGTTTCTGGTGCTGTTTCGTGGAATCTGGTGGTGGCGGCAGAGCGGAACTCCTTCTGGAAAAACGTTGAACCCTCGTGAGCTTTTAGGTCAGAAGGCAACTTATAGGCGAAGAGGGAGACCGAGGGGCAGCCTGGGGCAGCCAGACCACGCCCTGGCATGGCCTAGGCTTGCCCGCGCGGCCAGGTGGTGTGGCCTGGGACCAGCCCCCTCCGTCTCGTATTCTGGCTCCGGTAGTCTTCTGGTGAAACAGGTTTTTTGGCATATTTTCCGGGATTTTTCCTGAAAGTTGATTTTCTGCACAAAAAGTAGACACCAAGGCAATTCTGTTGAAAACAGCGTCAGTCCGCGTTAGTGGCATCCAAATCACACAAGTTTAGAGGAGAAACAATAGCAAAAGTGTTCGGGAAAGTAGATATGTTTTGGACGTATCAACTCTCCCCAAGCTTAGCTTATTGCTTGTCCTCAAGCAATTTAGTTGAAAACTGAGTGCGATAAAAGAACTTTCACGAACACATTTTCTACATATGATGTATATATTCTCAGCATGTGATCAACTACTTAGGCAATTCATAATAAAGAGTATGCTACTGAGTCTACTTAATAGTCATTGCAAGCTATGAAGAGATTCCAACTCAAAAATAATAAGAAGCATGAAGCATAAACATAAGCAACATTACAATGCTCATAACAAGGTATGATAGAGTGGTATCTCACTTGCCTTTGATTATGAATGCCAAGGCACCTCTGAAATCCAAGTGAAGACTAGAAGTAAAGATGTCAAAGATACAAGCATCAAAATCATAACACAAATAATCAAGTAATGAGACAAACACAAAGAATGACAACTATGCTCTGAAGAAGGTGCTCAAAGAGTATATGGAGACTCAACAAGTAAAAAATGTTTTGAATGGTTTGAAAAGCTTCCAAATGCTGAAAGTATGGTACTCATTAGCTTTGAGCTCTCATTGCCCCTATCATAAGCATCTTTAATGTGATTAAGGTGAAAGTGAGGTCCAATCTGAGTTATATGCTTGATAGACTATAAACTAAAAATCCCATGTCCCTTGAGTACGAGGGCCGCTCCTCATGCTACTCAAATTTAGTTACTGGTAAGTTCTTGTCATCGTAAATATGTGTGTATCATAGAGAACCGCCAATGGGGTACCCCTTGCCCGATGATACGGAAGAATCCCCATATCAAAATGACAAGGCAAACAGACAATGAGTATCTCAGTAATCTTCTTATTTACCATGGGAAAATGGTGCTTTTTTCTCTCTTTCCTCTTTTCATAAATCTCTTTTTTTTCTTTTTCTCAATAGTTATCTCTATTCTTTTTTATAAGAAGAATGCTTCATAGATATCATTATGGTTACGCTGCAGGTTTCCACCATGTCATCATGGATTAGACCAAAGTGCTTTCTCTAACACACATACATAACTCCATGGACTTACAAGCTCCCTTTATTTCACAATTTACATCCGCACACAAAAGAGCATGGTATCAACTAGGTATATATTTACAAGTGTTGAAAGCGTTCCCCGTGACAGCACGGTTCTGCTAATCCCCAGCCTATAATTTGCAAGCATATAACTTTCATGGACAGTCACAATGGTTCAGGTTTATTAAGTGCGGAAAATAAAGTGTGCCATCAAGTTCGTGAGAGCTTTACTAACTAACTTTCTCATAACAAGCAAACATTTTATTCGGAAGAAAACAAAGCATAATGAATATGCACGGGAGTAGCAAATGATGCTAATAGGTAGGTATGGTGGACACTTTGGCAATATTTGGTTTAAGGGAGTTGGAAACATGAGTAAAATACTCAGTGGAAGTGAAGGCTAGCAATAGTAAGGGAGCGACAAACGAGAGAGCAATAGCTGTCAAAATCATGATTGCAACAAAATAGGACTAATCATGGCATGAAAGTGATTCAAGATCCTCAAGGCAAAAAAAATCATCAAGGCTTAACTGATTATTACAGTCATGTGCATGCGTGAGCATGTTCCAAGTCAATTCAAATGAAACATTCAGAGGAGGATACCATAGTGTCATACCAATTTATGAATAGAGCAATGCAAGCAAAAATTCATAAGACATGCTACAAACTATTAGCGAGCTGGAGCTAATCATACGAAAGCAAGAACTACTAGGCATCCAAAGATAACATACACCTTACACGAACGGACTAAGCATGCCCACAGTGATGAGTATATGTACAAAAAATGAAAACAAATAGAGTTCGTTACCAGCCTCTGATGGCTCGGTGTTGATGTAGAGCTCGTTTGGAACCCCAAGAGGAAGGTATGATGAGAACATCAGCAAGTTTCCCTCAGTTATGAAACCAAGGTTTAATTGAACCAGTAGGAGCAAGGAAGGACCCCAAAGGTGTTACTAGCTGAGCCTTGGCAGGGCGCACTACCGGTGCTAGTAGCAACGTGGAGACCTGCACAACACAACCACAGAACTTTGTCCCCAACTTGCGATTAGGTTGTCAAACTCACCGTGTTTTGCTGAAAACAAAGGATTAAACGTATCGAATGGAAAGAAGTAAAAGTCTGCAGAAAGTAAACACAAAGTAGTAAACAGTTTATAGATTGTATGTAAAAGAAAGGACCGGGATCCATAGTTCACTAGAGGTGGCTCTCCTTAAGATAGATAACATGCTGGGTGAACAAATTACAGCGGGGCAATTGACAAACATCAAGAAAGCAATACATCCATATACTAATCATCTTGACTCCTTTGAGACTTGATTGGGAATTACAACATTATACATAGACCGCCATCCAACTGCATCTATGACTAATAATCCACCTTCAGTTTATCATCCGAACCCCCTCCAGTATTAAGTTGCAAGCAACAGATTATTGCTTTATGAATTGCGTGTAAAGTAAACAATACGATTGTTCTATGAACAAAAGATTGTTGTTTTCTCCCTAGTAGCAACAGCACATCTAGTACCTTAGAGATTTCTGTCACTTCCCCAGATTACCAGAGGCATGAACCCACTCTCGAGCATAAATACTAACTCTTGGAGTTTCTAGCATCTACTTGGCCAAGATAGCTACTAACAACGGAAAGCATACAAGATCACAAATAACAAAGACATGATAGAATCAATAGTCAATCTGAAATAGCATCTCAATATCCATCGGATCCCCGCAAACAAAACATGAAGAATTACAAATAGATGATCTTGATCATGAATGGAGCTCACAAGATCTAAACCTGAAAGCACAAAGGAGGAGAACCAGCCATCTAGCTACTACAAGGATCCGTAGTACAAAGATGAACTACTCACGCATCACACCAGAGTTTGCATGGTGATGAAGAAGGCCTCCAGGGTGAATTCCCCTCTCTGGCAGGGTGCCGGGAAGAGCTTCAGATCCCTCCCAATCTAGGGATGGAGATGACGACGGGTACTTAGGGTTTTCGTCCTGAGGGCATCTTATAGGCGGAAGGGGAGGCCGAGGGGTGCCGGAGGCGGCCAGACCACCCCCTGGCGCGGGCCAGGCTGGGCCGCACGGCCAGGTGGTGTGGTGCCCCCCTGGCCCCTCTCCGTCTCGTATTCTGGCATCTGATGACTTCCGAAAAATAGGCACTTTGGCTTTTGTCCCGTCCAATTCTGAGAATATTCATTTTCTGACTTTCCTGGAACCAAAAGCAGCAGAAAACAGGCAGCTGGCATTGTGGCTCTTGTTAATAGGTTAGTCCAAGAAATCATATGAAAAGTACTCCAAAGTGTGGACAAAACACAAGAAAGTGAATAAAACCAAGCATGGAACATCAAAAATTATAGATACATTTGCAATGTATAAACATCCCCAAGCTTAACTCCTGCTCGTCCTCGAGTAGGTAAGTGATAAAAAGAAAGAATAATTTTTGAGGTGACATGCACCATCAAAGACTTGATCAAAGTATTTGTAAAACATTCAAAGCTGGGATCATAGTACTTCAATCATAACATGAAAGACAAAGTTCTAGCAATAAGACAAAGAAATTATGATGCAACATGAAAAGGTACAAACAAAAGATTCATGAATAACAATGCTTTGCAAGACGTTTGTTTGTTTCACATAAAGAAAACATAGCATAATAGTATTCAGCTTGTCCCTCATAGAGTAGCAAATATAAATGCATAGGACACCTTCAAAGTTCATAAGAGTGACTAGATACAAATAGTTTAAAACAAGCAATATCAAGTTATGCATCAATCAACTAGTCTTGGGACAATGCACGTAGAACTAAGAATGGCAATTATGCTATCAAAGTAGGTGCATAAAGATAGAAGGTGGAGACTCAATATAATGGTGCAAGAAAGGCCTTTATAAAAGGAAGTAGGGATTCAAGTCTCATAAAGAGCTTCCAAAAATTATGGTACTTATAGCTTTCAGCTCTCATTGCCCCTATCATAAACATCTTGAAGTGATTAAGGTTAAAGTGAACAAACTATGGTGTACATGCTTGACGAAGTATAAGTTAGAAATCTCATGTCCCTTGTATACGAGGGCCGTTCCTCATGCTACTCAAGTTTAGTCACCAGTAAGTTCTTGTCATCGTAAGTACATGTGTATCATAGAGAATCGCCAACGGGGTACCCCTTGCCCGATTGTACGGAAGAATCCCCATATCAAAATGACAAGGCAAGCAGACAACGAGCATCTCAGCAATCTTCTTCTTTACCATGGGAATATGGTGCTTTTTTTCTCTCTTTCCTCTTTTCATAATATCTCTTTTTTTTTATTTTTCTATTTTTCCAAATATAGGACTCTTTTTTATAAGAAGAATGCTTCATAGACAGCTCATTATGGTTACGCTGCAGGTTTCCACCATGTCAACATGGATTAGACAAGCGGCCCAGGCGTTTCTCTAACACATATACATAACTCCATGGACTTACAAGCTCCCCTTTCATTTCACACCGATGACATCCATATACAAAAGAGCATGATATCAACTAGGTACAAGTACCAAGTGCAATGTTGAAAGTGTTCCCCATGAAAGCATGGTTCTGCTAATTCCCAACAAATAAGTGCAAGCATATACAACATAGAAGACACAATGGTTCAAGTTTATTAAGGGAAAGCAAAGTAAAGTGTGCCATCAAGTTCGTGAGAGCTTTAATCACTAGTTTTCTCATAACAAGTTTAATTTGGAAGGTAAACAAAAGCATGAATATACTTGGAATAGCATAAGCTAGTAGGAAGGTATGGTGGACTCTTTGGAATAACTTGGTTTAGGGAGTTGGATGCATGAGTGGAACTCATACTTGGTTGTGGAGGCTAGCAAAAGACTGGGAGCGACAAACTAAGAGAGCAATAATGGCCATAATCATGCAGAGCGACAAAACATCATTGATCAAAGCATAAAGTGATACTACAAGTTGAAAACTAAAGGATCATAAAGTCTTATGGTGACTTGAGATAGTCATAACATGGTGTGAGCATGCGCCAAGTCAACCCAAATAAAGCATCAAAGGAGAATACCACTATACTATGCTTTAATATGCTAAAACAACGCATGATTCGTCCAAGGCACATTAAGTAATCTCAATTATTTATAACAGGTCATTCTACAGCAAAGAATACTAAGCATAAAGCCAAAACAATATCAAGCATGGCATGACAAAGCATAGGCCACAGTAAAAAACGAGCTCTTTTTACCACATAAGCATGAACTTTCCTACTCTTTTCCAAACCAAACCAAACTATTTGAAAACCAATGTATGAAAGAGGGGGTCCAACCAATTTATTCAGCAAACTAAGCAAACAAAAGCAAACGAAAAACCAAAACGAAAATGAAAAAGAAGATGCTCCAAGAACAACACAACTGTGCATGAAACAATAAAAAATGAAGCGTTTGGAAGAAACCTAGGATTTTTATTGATGAAGAGGGGGATGCCTTGGGCATCCCAAAGCTTTGATGCTTGTACTTCTTGGATATTTCTTCGGGTGACACGCGTGGCATCCCCAATCTTGAGCTTCAGTCCATCCTTCATCTTATTACTCATTCCTTCCATACACCTGAAATTTTTCCTTCATACAAAACTTCACACAATCTTTATTAGCAACATTAGTGCACTCAAGATAAATAAGTCTTAAGGTTCATTTCTAACACCAAATAAACTTCCATTAGAACACTAGCTACTGTAGCACTTCCCTAAAAAAGCTCAATTCCCAAAAGAACTCAAAAAGGAACCAACAAGAAGCAAATCCAAAAAATGGCAGAAATCTGTCAAAACAGACCAGCAGGTAAAGACGAATTTTTTTGAAGACATTCTGTTAATCAAATCAAAAATTATTGAACTAACGAAAGTTAGATAACAACCTGGGGCAGAAGCACAAAAATTCACACCTCAAAAACATGTTCAGAGATTTTACACGAATTTGTACGGTGAAGCACAAAAATCTGTTTCGGGACAGCAACTTTCCCAATCATTACTTCTCTCTCATTAGAGGTTACTCTTGGCACAAAAAGCAAATAAAAAGGATAAGGAGCTGTTATTACTGAAGTAATAGCTTCCAAGACTCATCTAAAACTTTTGGGTTATCTCTCCCAATAAGTACTTTTCTTTAACGCCTTTAAGTTAGGCATAAGAAGCAAGAAAAATAATCAAGTGTTCTCAAATGAAGAAGCATTAAGATCAATACCAGAAATATTTTCAACAAGGCAAGGTATATGATCCAAATAAGTTATAGATCCTCTCTCAATGCTCTTAGGTTCACCATTCTCATCAAATGGGTTTGCAGGAACAATCCAATCAAGATTCTTTTCTAGGGCATCATGTATTGCTTCTAGTTTAAAGGGTATTGGTATCTTAGGTTCCTCCCCATTAGGTTCGGTTTTGTTCATCTTTTCTCGTGTACCAACAACATCTACACATGAGCCTAGCATATTGAAATGTTCAAAGACTTTTCTAGCTTCCTTGGTAACATCATAGAACTCCTTAAACAAAGTTTCTAGAATAAAATCCCTCTTTTCTGGGTCCTCAATTTCTTTAAGCTTAAGAAACATTACTTGCATTAAGGGGTTGAGGTTAACAAACCTAGCTTCTAACATGTGAATTAAAGAAGCTGCAGCAATCTCATAGTTTGCAGCAAGTTCTGCAAGGGATCTATCCTCGGTATCCTCATGTTTACTAACATGATTAAAGAATTCTTCAATATTATCTTTCCCAATTATAGAACCACTACCAATTGAAAGGTCTTTCAGGGTGAATTAAACATCGTGAGCTAAGAAAGAGCTCACAACTAAAGGAGACTTAATTTTTTGTGTGTTTTCAAATAAGAAAGCAAACTTGTAAAACTAATTTTTTTGTGTTTTTGATAAAGAAACAAGCAAACAATACAAAAGTAAACTAATCAAAACAAAAATAACAAAGTAAAGAGATTGGTTATGAGGGACTCCCCTTGTGAAGATGTCCTTGACTCCTCGGCAACGGCGCTAGAAAAATGCTTGATGGCTCAGTGTTGATGTAGAGCTTGTTGGGAACCCCAAGAGGAAGGTATGATGAGCACAACAACAAGTTTCCCTCAGTTATGAAACCAAGGTTTAATCGAACCAGTAGGAGCAAGGAAACACCCAAAAGGTGTTACTAGCTGAGTTCACCTAGCACTCAGGTGCTAGTAGCAACGTGGAGACCTACACAACACAACCACAAAACTTTGTCCCCAACTTGCGATGAGGTTGTCAATCTCACCGTGTTTTGCTGAAAACAAAGGATTAAACGTATCAAATGGAAAGAAGTAAAAGTTTGCAGAAAGTAAACACAAAGCAGCAAACAGTTTATAGATTGTATGTAAAAGAAAGGACCGGGATCCATAGTTCACTAGAGGTGGCTCTCCTTAAGATAGATAACATGCTGGGTGAACAAATTACACCGGGGCAATTGACAAACATCAAGACAGCAATACATGCATATACTAATCATCTTGACTCCTTTGAGACTTGATTGAGAATTACAACATTATACGTAGACCGCCATCCAACTACATCTATGACTAATAATCCACCTTCAGGTTATCATCCGAACCCCCTCCAGTATTAAGTTACAAGCAACAGATTATTGCTTTCCGAATTGCGTGTAAAGTAAACAATACGATTGTTCTATGAACAAAACATTGTTGTTTTCTCCCTAGTAGCAACAACACATCTAGTACCTTAGAGATTTCTGTCACTTCCCAAGATTACCAGAGGCATGAACCCACTATCGAGCATAAATACTAACTCTTGGAGTTGCTAGCATCTACTTGGCCAAGATAGATACTAACAACGGAAGGCATGCAAGATCACAAAAAACAAAGACTTGATAGAATCAATAATCAATCTGAAATAGCATCTCAATATCCATCGGATCCCCACAAACACAACATGCAGAATTACAAATAGATGATCTTGATCATGAACGGAGCTCACAAGATCTAAACATGAAAGCACAAAGGAGGAGAACCAGCCATCTAGCTACTACATGGATCCGTAGTCTAAACATGAACTACTCACGCATCACACCGGAGGCTTGCATGGTGATGAAGAAGGCCTCTAGGATGAATTCCCCTCTTCGGCAGGGTGCCGGGAAGAGCTTCAGATCCCTCCCGATCTAGGGATGGAGATGACGGCGGCTACAGACTCTTTCGTGGATTTTTGATCGGGTACTTAGGGTTTTCATCCCGAGGGCATCTTATAGGCGGAACGGGAGGCCGGGGGGGGTGCCGGGGTGGCTAGACCACCCCCTGGCGCGGGCCAGGCTGGGCCGTGCGGCCAGGTGGTGTGGTGCCCCCTTGGCCCCTCTCCATCTCGTATTCTGGCATCTGATGACTTCCGGAAAAATAGGCACTTTGGCTTTTGTCCCGTCCAATTCCGAGAATATTCATTTTCTGACTTTCCTGGAACCAAAAACAGCAGAAAATAGGCAGGTGGCACTGTGGCTCTTATTAATAGGTTAGTCCAAGAAATCATATGAAAAGTACTCCAAAGTGTGGACAAAACACCAGAAAGTGGATAAAACCAAGCATGGAACATCAAAAATTATAGATACATTTGCAATGTATCAACCTTTTACCACGCCTCAAGTTGTCATTAATCCTCATTATTGCTCTTCACTTGTGTGGCTTGAATAATAATATGAAACCAATAGCCACTGAGGACTGATGAACCCTGCAACAAACTCACAAAGCCAAAGAAGAACGACAAATATTTTTGTTGTTTTCGATTTTTCAAACAAGAACCAAAAAGGAAGAACAAGCAAAGCAAATTCTTTTTGAGTTTTTCAAATAGTTCAAACAAAGCAAAAGGCAAAAGCAAACCAAGGAAAAAAGAAGAAGCTAACCAAAGAGAAACAACAGAAATATTTTTGGTCTTTTTGTGTTTTAGAAAGCAAAAGAAAAGAAAGAACGAAAACTAAAAAGAGAACGAAACATGAATATACAAAGTACCGACACAACATGATAAGGAAATGAGTGCGGTGTCGGCATACCTCCCCCCAAGCTTAGACTTTTGGCCTAAGTGGGTATTAGTCCAGATATGGGTAAGGGTTCCAAGCAGGCGGATCATGATAAGAATGGTCGTAGTTGGGCGCCTGGGAAGAAGAAGAAGCTCCCCAATCATAAGCAGGCTGCTGATATAAAGACTCCCCCTCATTCGGGAGCTGGAGCGAATCATCCGTGACCTCCCTTCTAGTGTCCTACTCCTGTTGGGAGAGCTCTCCCAAGTACGTGTCAAGCTCCTCCTCAGTTAGGGACCATCCTTCCATGTTATCAAGGTTAAACAAAACAGGTGCAGGCAAAAGAACAACACGCTCGGACTTGCTCTTTCTCCAACCAGCTTTGAGAAAGGTTATTTCATAAGACAACTCATTCAAACTAGCCCACGAGGAAACAAATTTATGCTGTAATATGGAATTAAGATCAAGCCTTTCTATGGGAAACTGTAAGTCTAGATGATGAGGCACTAAACCATGCAATGCTAGTAAACGAGAAGCAATTAGGCCTCCACAAATTCCACCTTTCTCACGGTTAGCAGCAAGACGGAAAGCTATCAAAGCACCTAAGTTGTAAGACCTATCTCGTTTAAGAGCAGCAAAGATAAATGCTAGATCATATGAAGATAATTTATTGGCAGTTTTCCTAGCAAGAACACACTTGGCAACAAAGTAGGCAAAGTAACGAATGGAGGAAAAATGAATGTTACGGATTTTTCCATTCTCCTTCGAGAAGCTGCTCTCTTGGCAAATTTCTGCGTATAAATCCATGAGTGGTTCAGGTCGCTCCTTAATCCTTCTACATGATCCCCATTGAGGTACCTTAATAGATGCACAATAATCATCAAGAGAAAGGTTGACAACAATATTGTAAATTTTATAGTGGACCATGGGGTTAGGCAAAGAGTGACTAAATTGAAAGTCCTGCACCACAGACATGGTTAGCTTCACAAATTGACAAGG
Organism: Avena insularis; assembly: GCA_023614405.1. Classification (NCBI taxonomy): domain Eukaryota; kingdom Viridiplantae; phylum Streptophyta; class Magnoliopsida; order Poales; family Poaceae; genus Avena; species Avena insularis. The sequence goes on along the minus strand of CM042684.1, from coordinate 104,162,327 downwards.
CTCATCTTCCAAAAAGTGCTCCAACCCTGCATTAGAAACCAAAGTGTGGAAATCTTGGAGAATTACCACAACTCTCATGAACTCAGAACAAGGATAAATGGAAGGAAAAACTTCCTCCTCCCGGTGGACCTTCATGATCTCAGGCACCCATAGTTCATGTTGGTTTAGGTGGTGCTCACTCATCTTCTATTCTGAAATTTAAACACCTATTAAACAAGTGATTGCAAAGTAAATATAATGAAGCGTACTACTCATAGGGACTTGTAAGAGGCCTAAACATGCATCAAAACTATAACTCTAAGCATCAAACAAGCTTACAATCTCTCATAACCTGTCACCTATAGCAGCAAAATACTCAAGATATAATCCACTAAACAGAAATCTACATGGACAACGGGAGGAGTCACATACCAGGGAACAAATGCTCCAAATTTCAGAAAGAAAGATGGGCTTAGCAAGGAGATCGAAAAAATCGAGAGCAACCGTAGCAAGAACGTGATTTTGAGCAATGAATTGGAGTTTGCCTGGGAGAGAGAAGAAAGTGGCAGGTGAGAGAGCTAGTGGGGGGCCAGGGGTGGCCCACACCAGGGCATGGCGCCACCGAGGGCAGGCCACGCCACCAGGTGATGTGCCTGCCTGGTGGGTCCCCCTGGTACCTCCCAGGCACTCCTGTGCCCCTTTTTTCATGTAAAAATTTATTATAAATTTTCTGGAATTTTTTGAGACACTTTATTTTTGGGCACTTTTCAAGTATAGAAGAATGATTTTCTGATAGACAGATTTTTTTTTTGGGAAATGATGCAATGACAAAACAAGGCTAGAACTACAGAAGTTCTAGGACACTCTAAAATGCAAGCAACTAACAACAAAAAGAAAACTAAACGAAAGCAAAAACTAAAATGGATAGAATAGAAGTAAACGGGGATAATCACAGTGAAAACATTGTTTTGTTCAATGAAATCCTTTTGTTAACAAGGTTGATCAGGTCTTGTTACCAAAACAATTCCATATGAGACAAAACTTTGTATCCCACTAATGATTATGTTACCTCAACCTTGATAGCAATGGTCCCAATCATAATAGTTTCAAATTTTTCTCTTGGTATGGGACAATATATTTCTCCAACTTGAATGCCCTCAACATGTTCAATTGAATTCAAACCATAAGTCCTTTCAATCTTTTTGGGGAAATAGACAGTATGTTCCTTGTCATTAACATTGAAAGTCACATTTCCTTGATTACAATTAATAACAGCTCCTGTAGTATTAAGAAAAGGTCTCCCAAGAATAATAGACATATTATCATCTTCAGGCATTTCAAGCACAACAAAATCAGTTAATATCAAGCAATTATGAGCCACTTGAACAGGTACATCCTCACATATACCAACAGGAATAGTGGTAGATTTATCATCCATTTGCAAAGATATATCAGTTGGTATTAATTTTTCTAGTTGAATCCTCTTATAGAGAGAGAAAGGCATAACACTAACTCCATCTCCCAAATCACACAAAGCAGTTCTAACATAACTATTCTTAATAGAGCAAGGGATAGTTGGAATCCCTGGGTCTCCAAGTTTCTTTGGAACCTTACCATTAAAGGAATAATTAGCAAGCAAAGTAGAGATTTCTTCATTAGGGATCTTCCTTTTATTCGAGACAATATCCTTCATATACTTTGAGTAAGGAGGCAATTCAATAGCATCAGTCAAATGAATTTGCAGGAATAAAGGTTTCATCCACTCACAAAACTTATTATAGTGTTCATCTTCCTTTGACTTGTGTTTCTTATCAGGGAAAGGCATAGGTTTTTGGACCCAAGGTTCTCTTTCACTACCATGTTTCTTAGAAATAAAATCTTCTTTAGTGTATTTAGTATTCTTAGTGTGGTTTTCAGGTTCTTCTTCAACTCTTTCTTCATTAGGAACTTCATTTTCTTCATTACCGCTTTCAGTTTCAGCATCAGAGACAGATATACTATTAGTATCTATAGCAGGTTCAGAGGGTTCTACAACAGTTTTATGTTTCTTTTGTCCTTTTCTTACGAGTAGAACCACTATTTTCAGCTTGTTGAGAATCCTGCTCAATTCTTTTGGGATACCCCTCAGGATAAAGAGGATCTTCGGTAGCAGCACCACTTCTAGTTCTAATTTCATAAGCATGTTTTTCTTTAGAAGCATTAATTAGCATGTCTTTTTGCAATTTAACGAGTTGATCTATTTGAGTTTGAACCATTTGAAAGTGTTTAACAATCATTTTAACATCATTAGAGGTTTTTTCCACAATATCTTTGAACTCAACAATAGCTTTAGTGTTTTCCATTAGATGATTTTGCACCCTTTTATTAAAATTATCTTGCTTAACAATAAAGATATCAAATTCTTCTAAGCATTGATCAGGAGGTTTAGAGTAAGGGATATCACCTTCATCAAAGTGTTGGAGAGAGTGTACCTCAATAGTGGAGGAGTAGGGAATAGACTTACATAATTCTTCTATAGGAGGTAAATTCTTGACATCTGCAGCTTTAATTCCCTTCTCCTTAAGACATTTCTTAGCTTCCTTCATCACTTCATCATTTAATTCAATAACTCCCCTCTTCTTTGATGTTGGAATAGGCACCGGAATAGTAGGTTCAGGTACAATTACTTCAGGTATAGCTTGTTTAGGAGGAGTCCAATCTTCATAGTTCTTACTTATTTTAGCCATTAATTCCCCAGCTTCCTCAGGAGTCCTATTCCTGAAAACACAATCATCACAACTATCTAGGTATGTCCTAGATTCTTCGGTTAGTCCATTATAAAATATATCAAGAAGCTCATTGTTAGATAATGGACTTCTAGCTTGTGCATGAATCAAAGCACGAAACCTTGCCCAAGATTCGGCCAATATCTCTTTTTCTCCCTGTTTAAAATCAAAAAGTTCCTAAAAAATAGCATGTCTAGCACTAGGAGGGAAATATTTCTGCAGGGAAGTACTAATCAAGCAATCAGGGCTATCAATAGATCCAGGAGGTAAATTACTAAACCAAGTTTTAGCTTCCCCTTTTTGTGAAAAGGGGAAAATCTTAGCAACAAAGTAAGTACACATCTTAATATCATCAGAAAACAAGCCACTCATGGTAGAAAGTTCATTCATATGTGCTACCGCACTTTCATTCTTAGTCCCACAAAAAGGTTCTTTCTCAACAATAGCTATGTAAGATAGATCGAGAGAGAAATCATAATCTTTATCTGTAATGTTTATGGGAGAAGCAGCAAACTTAGCAATAGGAGACAATTTGGGTCTAATAGTATGCCTCTCAAGGAGACTCTTAGCAGCGCTCCTATCATGGGTTTTTTACATTCTTTAATAAATTCATCGGTCATCTCAACATAACCGTCTTCAATGTCATAACTCTCACTAGACTCAGGTGAACTAACAGGTGTGGTAGTATCTTCATTAGGAGTTTCAGTATTTCCATCTATAGTTCTAGCAATCGTAGCATCTAGGAAAGGACCTAATAAACTACTATTATCAAGCACAGTAGAAGCAACATCATAAGCATCAGAAGTTTCAGATTCAGCAGTAGTAGTAGTGTTTGTAGCATGTGTATGTGGTGGTGTAACGAGCTTACTTATAACAGATGGTGAATCAAGAGCAGCAGAGGTGTTCAGAACCGTACCTCTTCTTGTAGTAGATGGTAAAATAGGAAACTTGCCATCACGAGACTTACCCATGATGAGTGGATAGAAACGAACAATAGAGAATCCAAGTGAGCTTGATAAATAAAGCTATCCTCCCCGGCAACGGCGCCAGAAAATAGTCTTGATGACCCAAAAGTATAGGGGGTGTATCGTACTATTTTCGAGGGAAGTGAAACCCAATTTATTGATTCGACACAAGGGGATCCAAAGAATATTTATAAGCCTTAACAACTGAGTTGTCAATTCAGCTGCACCTGGAAACAATCTTGCTCACAGCAGTTTATCAGTAGCAATAGTTTTGTAGTAGCAATAGTAAAGTAACAGCAGTAGTAAAGTAAAGACAGCAGTAATAATAGCAGTAAACAGTGGGATTCGAGTGCGGTAGGCATAGGGATGGATGGACGGGCGTTGCATGGACAAGACAATTCACATCACAATCAGAACATAGGGCAATTGCAGATAAATAAGATAAAGCATCCAAGTACTAGATAATCCTAGGCATGTGTTCCATGTATAGTCATACATGCTCGCAATGAGAACTTGCACAACATCTTTTGTCCTGCCAGCCCGTTTGCAGCGGGGCCTCAAGGGAACTACTGGCAATTAAGGTGCTCCTTTTAATAGAGCACCGGAGCAAAGCATTAACACTCAGTGAACACATGTGATCCTCACATCAAAGTCATAAAGCACTAATAAAAGATACTAGGTACCATGCCCTAACAATCTGATGCCATGACATGAATGATCTCATCCAATCCCTACCATCCCCATAGCCTACAATGGGGGATTACTCACTCATAGATGGGGGAAACATGGATGGTCGATGGAGAAGCGATGGTGATGATGATGGCGATGATCTCCTCCAATTCCCCGTTCGGCAGGGTGCCAGAAAGGAGTATCCGGTGCTGTTTCGTGGAATCTGGTGGTGGCGGCAGAGCGAAACTCCTTCTGGGAAAACGTCGAACCCCCCTGAGCTTTTAGGTCAGAAGGCAACTTATAGGCGAAGAGGGAGACCGAGGGGCATCCTAGGGCGGGTAGACCACCCCCTGGTGCGTCCTGGGCTTGCCCACGCGGCCAGGTGGTGTGGCCTAGGACTAGCCCCCTCTGTCTCTTATTCTGGCTCCGGGAGTCTTCTGGTGAAATAGGATTTTTGGCATATTTTCCGGGATTTTTCCTGAAAGTTGATTTTCTGCACAAAAAGTAGACACCAAGGCAATTCTACTGAAAACAGCGTTAGTCCGCGTTAGTTGCAACCAAATCACACAAGTTTAGAGGAGAAACAATATCAAAAGTGTTCGGGAAAGTAGATACGTTTTGGACGTATCAATACCTGCTTGGTTAGTGTTTATGGGTTGAGGGTTTGGGGTTTTAGGGTTTAGGCTTTAGGGGTTGTTTAGGGTTTAGGGTTTAGGGAATTTTTGATAATGCTCAAGATTTATGCTTATATTTGTCGAATAGAATGGCGTTACCAATTAAACAAAAGTATATCAAATTTTGTTCTATAAGTGCATGCTACGTGCTTGGTAAGGGTTTAGGGTTTGGGGTTTTAGGGTTTAGTGAATTTTCAATAACATTCAAGCTACTTCATGCTTATATTCGTGGAATAGAATGGGGTTACATCAATTTATTGAAAGTATCTCAAATTCTGATCTATAAGTACATGGTACCTGCTTGGTTAGGGTTTATGGCTCGAGGGTTTACTGTTTTATGGTTTAGTTTTATGGGTTGTTTAGGGTTTAGGGTTTAGCGCATTTTAAATAATGCTCAAGATTTATGCTTAAATTCGTAGAATAGAATGGTGTTAGATGATTTAATTGAAGTATTTCAAATTTTGATCAATGAGTGCTTGACACCTGCTTGGTTAGGGTTTATGGCTCACGGTTTAGGGGTTGTTTAGGGTTTAGGGGATTTTTGTTATTGCCTAGGGTTTATGCTTATATTCGTCAAATATAATGGTGTTACCCAATTTAACGAAATTATCTTAAATTTTGATCTATAAGTACATGCTACATGCTTTGTGAGGGTTCAGGGTTTAGTGTTATAGGGTTTAGGGGTTTAGGATTGGGTTTTAGGGGATTAGGGTTTACATGCTACATGTTTGAATGGGTGGGCAGGATATTTTGGCGCTCTGCCGAAATTTTGAAGTTTAAGCTTCTGAGGTACGCTACTCCCACTTGGGATGTTGTCCCCGTCAGATAGACCCACATGCATGTATGCTTTCTAGCATTTAATGAGTTTATAGACATCTGTCGAAATTAATGAACATTAATTCAAGGCTTTCAAACAAGAGGAGCAAGCTCACAGCCATAGTTTCTGTACCTTTTTCATGTTTTTTACTACTCCGTACATTGAAGCATCTTCGCCAACCAAGCTTACAAGCATGTCCATATTTGGTAGATCGGTGCATCTTGGCATTTCAAGCAATTGTTTACAGAGGAGATTCCAGATTTGATGGATAATGCCCAACTTTCATGAGTTTCCAAGCTTCCTAGCTGAAGATGTGCAATAAAATGACTTTTTGACAATTGAAAGTAAGTATGTCTAATTACGAACTACAAAGTGTGTGATATAGCTTTCTCTTGACTTTTAAAAATAGTTTAAAGGTACCAAATTAGTCAAATATTGGAGAACCACCGAGAGTTTTGCAAGATTTCAATTTTTTGATATGAATAGTAATGACACCAAATTTGGGCCTTTTTAAAAAAAATAAAGAAACAAAATATAAACCGAAATACAACCATTCATTTCTCCATTGGTGTCTCACTGTTTGCATTAGCTAATTTCCATGAAAAATATATAAAATTTGATAACTCTTGAGAAACTCGTTTAACAATATGGTGTACCATGTTTGAACATTCATGGCTTTCAAAAACTAGATGACCAATGACAAGGCCATATGTGTTACCATACTTTATGATAATGTAACCATATTTGGTAGATTGGTGCATATTGGTATTTAAACATTGTTTACAAAAAGAGCTTCCATATTTGGAGTTATTTTAAAATCCCCAATCGATAATAATGGCTTTAATTTTGTCATACGATATGGCGTACCATGTATGAATATGCATGGCTTTCAAACCAGATGACCAAGGTCATGACCATATCTTTGCTATAGTTTATAACAACATGTTTTTATTTGGTAGATTGGTCCGTATTATTGGCATTTAAAATATTATTTACAAAGGAAGCTTCTGAATTTGAAGTTATTTTCAATTTTTCAAGCGATGACAATGGCTTTTGTCATGAAGAAACTACAAATAAGTATGGCTCAAAATCCCACTACCCTAGTTTCCACACAAGATATATATAGCATGGGGTTTAGGGTTCGTGTTTTTTGGGTTGAGGGTTTATGGTATATGATTTAGGATTTTAGGGTTTAGGTCTTAGGAGTTTAAGGTTGGTATTTAGGGATTAGGGTTTTCTAGGTTTTAGGGTTTATGAATTTTCAATAATAATGTTCAAGTTATATATATATGCTTGTATATATTCGTGGAATAGACTGGTGTTATCGCAATTTAATGAAAGTATCTCAGATTTTGATCTATCAGTGCATGATACCTGCTTGGTCAGGGGTTGAGGGGATGAGAGTTTAGGGTTTATGGTTTAGGTTTGTTGGGAATTTTCGATAATGTTCAAGCTGCTTTATATATGCTTATATTTGTGGAATTGAATGGCGTCAGCATAATTTGAGGAAAGTTTATCTAAAATTTTGATCTACAAGTGCATGTGATACCTCATTTTCCAAGGTCATTTAGGCAAGGTTGAGGGTTAGGGTGTATGGCATTTTCAGTAATGTTCAAACTTTATTGTTATATTCGTGGAATAGAATGGTGTTTGTGGGTCCCCCAGATTAATCATCCGAGAAATCCCTATTATGTATATATCCACGTTCCCATGATCAGTGAGTCGTGGAACATGACCGACAAGTATCATTACAACATCCGAGATAGACCAAATTATAAGACTTACATAAATGTCATTATGGCTACACCATCTTCAGCAGCGGAACATCATCCCGCGCAGAGCCCAATCATGCCTCAACCTACAGGCAATTGACTGGGAGGACGTCCTAGATCGCATAGTCGTCAACTTCATCCTCTTCTTGATATCTGACCAAGTTAATAGCCAGGGACAATGCCAGTGAGTACTTTGAATGTACTCGCAAACCACCTTAAGATAACAATAATCACATGAGGATATGCATTATGGCTGTGGTAGTAGGAGGGCTCCAAGAGAGGTTCTTTTCTCAATTAGTTTCTCTTGTAGATATAGCATTTTGGAAACCTTTTGAAAAGTTTTGTGAACATTTTGGAAACCTTTTGAAAAGTTTTGTAAACACTAGGATTGGGGTACCCATTTGTTCCCGTCTTCATGTCGTCCCATGATGAAACTCCTTTCTCCTCCTTCCGACCATCCCATGGTCAAAACCTTTCTCCTTTACGACCAACCCATGGTCGAAACATTTCCAAAGCCATTTCTTTTCTGAGATCCTTTTTGAAAACAAAACCAGCACCGCTCTACAGCAACCTTCCCAACCGTCCATGACCGCGGACACGGCTATTCGAATAGATTTACACTCTGCAGAGGTTGCGCACTTTACCCTCACCATTCGGGTACACTACCCTGATCTACACTGATCGTGGGTTGAGTAACTGATCAAGAATCTCCGGGTGCCCACTCCAATATAAGTGCCTACCATATGGGTGTTGTTCCCCTCAAAACCAGGACGTCGGGTACCGAGGACCAACCGGAGCGCATTTTACACTTCAACAGTGGGCGCTTTCAATGAGGGGCTCATAGTAACGCCTGGCTGCCCGTAGACAGTTTGTTCCTTCTCCGGGTCGATGTCCCACATGAACCTTTATGGGAGAAGGCCTAGCCTCCAGGGATCACGACCCCCTGTGTAACATCCCAAAACTTTAATCCAAGTGATCAAGATCCAAATCATCAAATTTAGAGCTAAGAAAAACTTTTCCAAATTAAAAATATTAAAGCATTCATATGTGTGTGCATATAATTTAGGAGTTGTTTTGAATTGCCATGATTAAGTGATCCATTGCTTGTAAATGATTCTTAGGTGAAATAAACATCATCTAGATCATTCCCAAACAAATCCCAAAGAAAAATAAATCAAAATGAATAAAATAACCAAATGGTCATTTGTGCCATTTTAATCAACATACCTACTTTAGATATTCCTAGAACTCAAAACCTAACAAAAACAAATGTGGATCTTTGCACCCCTTGCTAGTACAAGTAGTGATGTACCAAGGCCCACCATGTGATCTACCAAAAACTTTCAAACACTAATTTTAAATGGCATTTGAAAATTGAATGTAGTTCATATGAGAAGATCCTACTTATTCAAAAACCACTCAAATGACTGCCACTTTCAAAACCCAAGCACACTTAGAAGCTCAAGCATGTGATCAACCACTCCACCAAAATTCAGCGCAAAATTCAAATAAAATTTTCATGCGGCCATTGTGTCGAACACCTTGCAAGCAGAATCAAACTGAGCCTAACTTATATTGTTTTGATCAAATCTTGTCGAGTAGTTAGAGCTGCATTGATCACACTTGTCCCCCTGAGACCAACCAAACCCTCACCGGCCTACCCGTAAGCCGTAGCAGCAGTGGAGCGCCGCCACTTTGTGGTCGCCGCCGGCCAGAAGAGGGCAAAGCGCCACATAGAGCGCCGTGCCATTCCACCACCACCACTAGCTCTGCCTAACCCTACCGCACCTCCCTGCCCCTTCCCCAAGCCCAGCAAGCCCCTGGACCACACCCCAGCACCGCCGCCCATTCTCTCTACGAGCTCGCCAGAGCGCGTTAGCTGCCAGCACGCCACAGACCGTCCCCCGACCTAATACCGTGCACGTCGCTCCGCCTCACCCCAGCACCCCGCCAGACACGGCCGTGCGCCACCGTGTGACCCACAGTCGCAGAGCGCCACGTCGAGCACCGCCTCTGTATTCTAGAGCGCGGGACGCTCCCGACCAAACGCCACCGCCCCTATCCGTGCATTGAAGCCGTAGAGCACCGCCAGGAGGCAGGCCACCATCCGCCTACGCCGCCCATGCCTCTAGCCGCATGTATCAATGTCACCGACGAGCTCACTGTCGTGCCGTTCGGTCCCCTCGTCGCCCTATAAAAGGATCCCTCCCCAGCACAAACTCCTCACACCATCTCACTCCCCTCTCTCCACTGATCCTTCCACCCCATCCCCGAAGCAAGGCGAGCTGCCGTTTGCCGGAATTTAGCCGGAGCTTGCCGTAGCAGAGGAGGAGAGGCGCCGTCGATTTCGTCCACCCCAGGAGCCACCGCGACCTCGCCTGAGTCCACCATCGCCGTCCAGTTTGTTTGCCCGCCTCGCCGCAGTAGCTGGAGCCCTGGTATGTCCCCAGTAGACCCCCACCATCTGTTTAGGGTTCGGTCTCGCCGGCGACGAGTCCGTCGTTGATGACGACTGTGGACCGTTGATCTCTATTCTAATCGTAGCGCCCAGATCATTCCATACCGTTTCGGGTTTTAAGTCTCGCTGACAAGCAGGACCAACCTATCAGCCGCCCTCTGCGCAGCGGAGCGCCACTGGGTCAGCCCGTTTTCTTTCCCGCGCTAGCCCAAGAATTCAAATATAGTTTTTTTTCTATTTTAGTTTGAACCCACTTCTGTCCCTTAGTTCAAAAATCAATTCAGGAAGATTTACTGAACCAATTTGAGTGATTCAAATTTTGTTAGAAAGCTACTGGAAAGATCTATCCAAGCCCGTTGGATTTGATTCATTCAGAGTTAGAGATCTCTCCTAGTAAAAAATAACAAGACAAAAGCTTTTACACATTCAAACATTTTTATAAAATCAACCATGATAGCTTTTGAGTTGATTCCAACTGTCAAAAATCACATTTAATCATACCCATCTAAATATGTAATAATATTAAGGTTTGCATGTAGTGACTTTGGACTAGTACCAAAATAATGCTATATAGGCATTTATAGTCACTTTAAATCATTAAATAACGAACTTAAACAAAAGTAAATATGAACCAACCCTTAAATCACATTCCCATATGTTAGAATATGTGGCGATGACATGTGTCCACATGATCCCATAAGATGTCATACTATGGCATGAGATTGATCTTAGCGTCCCACAATAGTGAACACTCTTAACTTAGTAGTTTAGAGCTAAACTAAAACTTGAACCACTTTAGATGGGAACACTTGGTGAAAATGATCTTTGAAAACCTTGGAATGATGAGTCATTCTATTGATATGTTTTGACATGTGTTGAGAAACACAAATGGTTTATGATGATGAAAACATTGTGGCATGAGCCTTAACCCTTTTACAAAACTGATGGTTGGATTCGGGTGCGATACCATTCCAAATTTACCGTACAACCACAATACCTGAATTAGATAAGGCTTAGCCGGAAGTTTATATGCATTAGTATTAGTTCCCTCACGGGAGAGGTTTGAGATGAGGCTACCTCTCAATGTTGTCCACCTATGCAGTGCCCAAGATGACAGATGGTCATGGTTGGGAGGCCATGCTCATAGGAGATTTGCTTATACTAGGGTATGTAAAGGAAAGGTTATGTTTGATTATCTGCATACTAAGTATGATGATTCAGGGTTATCCCTGACAGATGTATCGAATCTTGTGGTGAAAGTGTACCATCTCTGCAGAGTGTCAAACTATTCGAATAGCCATGTCCGCGGTTATGGACAGCTGGAGTGGCCATACTATTTCGTTGTCAGATGTTTTCAAAATAACTTATGAAATGAATGATGAATCTTGACTTGACCACAACAGGGTTGTGACTATGACACTAGCTTCCCAACATAAGTGATTCTAGAACTTTATTTTATCTTTCTTTGTTTCTAAGCTCAGCTTAGGTTTCAAACTTAACTTTATAAATAAACTTAGAGTTAGCATTTACACTAGAACTATCTTACTTGTTAGTGGTAGTTTGCAAGTACTTAAAGAGTACTCATGGATTTTGTCCCTGGCTATTCCTATGGCCAGACTATGAAGGAGATTACCAAGATGACGGTCAGCAGGACACCTATGATAACTAGGACTATCTGCCTTCGTCAGCATTGCCTGTGCCCCTGAAGATGGACCCCATTGCTATGCTTATTTGTTATTCCGCTGCTTGTTGTATTAAGACTAGATCATGAGATCCTTATTTGTGTAAGACCTTATTTATGGTTTGTAATGGATGATGTATAGTGATATCCAATCTGTTATGTCTCGCAAAAATGGTAATCCTAGGATTGCAATGTATGACATAACAGCCATCTGGGATTAAAAATCCGGGTGTTGACAAGTTGGTATCAGAGCCATCCTGACCATAGGAGACCCTAGTTAGAATGGACATCCGAACAAAAACTTAATTTCAAAACCAAAGTGAGTATTTATGAAAAACTATTTCCTCTCTTACCCTTGGGAATTCATTCTTTCTAAAAAATTCATGTTCCTCCAATTTCTTACATTACTACCTAAAATTTGACACACTTGATCACTTCACTAACTTCCTCATCCTTAATTCTTGTAGATGGAGACTTAGTTTAGCAAGTTCTACCAATTGGGAAACGGAGGCCAGCTGATCTTTGAGAGGGATCTAGATTCACTGTCTGAGTTATTGGGATGCCCACATCCAGAGTTTCTTGGAGCTCAACTTCTAGGACCCCCAGGAGGAGATTTACAGTGGCTAGTCACCGCTGATCTTCGAGGAAGCATAGAAGCACCAACGTCCGGGAGAATCCCGTTCTCCGTTAGAGAGAACAACTGGCTAGATGGATTAGCCAGAGCAATGCATGAAGCTCTCGCACGTCTGTGTGTCCTTAGTGTCAACCAAATCCAAGGAACCCGTTTTGCTCACTATGCAAGATGTGACTTCATGGGAATGCCGAGGGAGATGCCTAGTCACCCGGAGCTGAAGCGTCAAGTGGAGAACCTTGACTTCCTGTTGTACGATCGCCAGAAGGAATTGGATAATGCTAGCGAGTTCGCCAACCACAACCGTGCCATTGCCACCCAGAAGGCCCAGACTTTGTCACTGCTTGTCAAGGACCGTCAATCTCTTCGCCTCCAACGTGAGAAGAAGGATTGCACCATCGCCCGTCTTCGCAAGAAGGTGGCCGACCTCGAGAAGACCGTCAAGGAGCAAGAAGCTCAGCTTGCAGCAAAGGATGAAGAAGAGGAGGGTGAAGACATCCAGGGAGATACGGATTCTTACCTCAACAATGATGATGACTTTCTGGAGGAAGATGCCGTGGACTTCTACACTAACGATGAGGACTCCGACTTCATCGACGATGAGTAGATGCACTAGAGCACTGTCGTAGCATGAGATGTTCGGTCCCACTGTATCTTAGCTTGCAGAATGGTTCTTCAAACCATCTATTTTCCTTTGTTGTGGTGGTGTGTGTTTGTATCGTGTGCTTGTTTGAATGAATGAAATGAAGTTACTTGCAAAACCTGAGTCAAACTCAAAGTTTTAGTCTTGAAACCAAAACCATGAACCTTAGAACTTTCCATCTTACCCCTTTATCTACCTCAATCTTCAGATGACTCGTGGAAACCAAGGAGGGAGCAGCTCGTCGCAAGACCCAATGCTGCAGATCTTGTAGAATCTCATCGCAGACAGAGAAGCAAGAAGGGAAGAGCGCTAAGCTAATCTAGCAACACTGCAATAGATCGCCCAGATGGCTCTCAACAACCAAGGACATGGAAATCAGGATCATCAAGGATCCAAGCTGAAGAACTTCCAGAACACCAATCCCCCAATCTTTAGCACTTCAGAGAACCCATTAGATGCAGATGACTGGTTGCAGATGATGGAGAACAATCTGGAAGTAGCCAAATTTGATGACAACGAGAAAGTTCTCTTTGCCACCCACTACTTGGCAGGAGATGCAAGAGCATGGTGGAACAACATCCGCCTGATGAACCGTGGTAAAGTGATGACATGAGAAGCCTTCAAAATCAAGTTCAGCCGCACCTACGTGCCGCAGGGCTTAGTCACCAGAATGAGGGATGGATTCAAAGAGTTGAAGCAAGGCAGAATGACTGTGGTGGAGTACCGTGACAGATTCCTATCCTTGCAAGGTATGCACCTGATGAGATCAACACGGAGGCCAAGAAAAAGGAGAGATTCCTGAACGGACTACATGATGAGATGTAGACTATCCTCGTCAACATCCGCTTCGAGGATCTCGAAGAGCTAGTCGACTCTGCCATTCAGATGGAAGGGAAGATTAACTAGGCAAACGACAACCGCAAACGTCATATGATGCAGTAAACTAGATCCAGCAGTCACCAGAAGTACCATCCCATCCCCTCACCAGGATATGCACTGAGGAACAACCGACCCCCAATGTCTCGCCCAAGCTACCCCAACTGTAGCGGAGGCAATGTGAAGTCCGGAGGAAACAACCACAACTCTGGCAACACCAACAATTTCAATAGTGCCCCTCCCAAGAGCAACAACAACAACAACACTGCACCCCGAACTGGCACCAATGCTGTGCCTGTCGCAGCAAAAGACAAGTCTCAGATAACTTGTTTCGAGTGTGGAGTTAAGGGTCACTATTCCAATGAGTGTCCCAAGAAGATTGCAGCCACTACCAATGTGAATGCCCCAACTCAACAGCAGCGTCGTGTTCAACAAGGGATAAGATTTGCCCCAGGGAACCCTCACAACCGCAACGGCCGTCTCTTCCACATGAACGCCGAAGAAGCCCAAGAAGCACCAGATGTAGTGTTGGGTATGTTTTCTGTCAACTCAGTTTTAGCAAGAGTATTGTTTGATTCGGGAGCATCGCATTCATTTGTCACCGAAGAATTTGCATGCACTAGTAAGATCCATCCAACCAACTTGCAGCATGTCATGATAGTTCAAATCCCTGGATCAACTACAAAAGCTAGAAAAATTTGCAAAGCTGTGCCTATCAGAATACATGGGATATATTTTTATGCGAACCTCATAGTACTTGGAACCAAAGGATTGGAAGTAGTACTAGGTATGGACTGGATGTCAAGGCATAAAGGACTGATAGACCGTGCTAAGAAAGCCATCACCATGACCAGTAGCTCTGAAGTAACAGTAGAGCATATATCTGAAACCTTACCTCGTCAATTCAAGTGCAACAAGGGTCTAGCCCTGACCACCATAGAACAAGTCAGAGTAGTCTGTGAATACCCCGATGTATTCCTAGATGAATTGCCAGGTATGCCCCCGGATAGGGATATTGAGTTCATTATTGAACTAATCCCCGGAACCGGACCCATAGCCTAGAGACCCTATAGAATGAACCCCTTAGAGTTAGTAGAATTGAAGAAGAAGTTGGATGCCATGCTAGCAACAGGCTTGATTCAACCAAGCGCATCGCCATGGAGATCACAAGTGTTATTCATCGATAAGAAAGATGGAGGCAACCGTCTGTGCACAGATTACAGGAAGTTGAATGACGTCACCATCAAGAACAAGTACCCCTTCCCAAAGATAGAGGATCTATTTGATCAGTTGACTGGAGCCTAGGTATTCTCAAAGATTGTTCTTAGGACTGGTTATCACCAACTTAAGAATCATGCAATGGATATTCCGAGGACCGCCTTTACTACTCGCTATGGTTTATACAAGTAAACGGTTATGTCTTTTGGATTAACCAATGCCCCCGCTTATTTCATGAATCTCATGAATAAGATCTTTATGAATTTCCTAGATAAGTTTGTCGTTGTGTTTATCGATGATATCCTTATCTACTCCAAGTCAGAAGAAGAGCATGAGCAACATCTGAGAATCATCCTAGAAACCCTGAGAGAGCATCGGTTATATGCCAAGTTCAGCAAATGTGAGTTTTGGCTGAAAGAAGTAGGATTCCTAGGACATATTGTGTCTGCCGGAGGAGTCTCTTTTGATCCCGCCAAGATCAAAGATGTCGAAGAATGGGAAGCCCCAACCACTCAAACCCAAGTCCGTGCATTTCTCGGATTAGCGGGATATTACCGCAAGTTCGTCGAAGGATTCTCGAGCGTAGCCAGACCCATGACCCAATTACTTAAGAAGGACAAGAAGTTTGAATGGACCGACAAATGTGAAGCCAGTTTCTAGGAGCTGAAGAAGAGATTGATATCAGCCCCAATACTGATCATGCTAGATATCAAGAAGCCGTTTGATGTGTATTGTGATGCATCCAAGATTGGTCTCGGATGTGTATTGATGCAAGAAGGCTCGACAACTGAAGAAGCATGAGCAGAACTATCCGACCCATGATCTTGAGTTAGCAGCCGTAGTGTTGGCATTGAAGACATGGCGTCATTATCTTATGGGTAATCGCTGTGAGATTTACTCAGATCACAAAAGCTTGAAGTATATTTTCACTCAGAAAGAGCTGAATATGAGGCAACGGAGATGTATAGAGTTAATCAAGGATTATGACCTTGACATTCACTATCATCCCGGCAAAGCCAATGTGGTAGCGGATGCTCTTAGCAGATTGCCTTGCAGGCTAAACACCAGGATCAAGGAGAAGCAGCCAAGTTTGTATGAGGAGTTGGAGCAGTTTAGAACTGAGCTGGTTAGCAAAGGATTCTTAGCTAGCATTGAACTTCAACCCACATTAATCAGCCAAATCAAGGAAGCCCAGAAGGGAAATGAAAGTATCGACGGAATCAAACATCGTATTGGTACAGGAAAGGTACCTGGATTCACCGAAGACGAAGAAGGAGTTCTGTGGTACAAAGGACGTATCTGTGTGATAGCAAATTCGGAGCTGAAGCAGGTTATCATGCAGGAATCTCATGATACTCTTTATTCTATCCACCCCAGAGGAACGAAGATGTATCAAGATTTGAAAGAGCAATTTTGGTGGCACAAGATAAAGAGAGAATTTCGGAAGATACATTGCCAAGTGTGACATCTGCCAAAGAGTCAAAGCAGAGCATCAGAGACCCGCAGGACTGTTACAACCTTTGCAGATTCCAGAATGGAAATGGGATTCTGTCGGAATGGACTTTATCACCGGATTGCCTACTTCTAGTAGGGGAAATGACTCAATCTGGGTCATTGTTGATAGACTGTCCAAGGTAGCTCACTTTATACCTGTCAAGACAACCTACCAAAGTTCGAAGCTAGCAGAGTTGTATATTGCTAGAATTGTTAGTCTGCATGGAACCCCCAAGACCATAGTATCAGATCGAGGAACCTAGTTTACCTTGAGATTTTGGTAGAAAGTCGAGGAAGGATTAGGAACCAAGTTGAATTTCAGCACCGCTTATCACCTGCAAACTGATGGACAGACTGAGAGAGTCAACCAAATCTTAGAGGATATGCTCAGAGCTTATGTGTTAGAATATGGATCAAAATGGGAAGACTGCCTACCTTTTGCAGAATTCTCATATAACAAGAGTTATCAAGCTAGTTTGAAGATGGCACCATTTGAGTTCCTATACGGAAGAAAGTCTCGCACCCCTTTGAATTGGTCGCAAGTAGGAGAGAGTCAGATCTTTGGACCCGACATTCTCAGAGAAGCCAAAGAAAAGGTGCACAAAGTCCGTGAGCACCTCAAGACCGCCCAGTCCAGACAAAAGAGTTATGCTGACAAGAGAAGGAGAGACCTGACTTTCAATGTCAGAGATTTTGTATATCTCAAGGTTTCGCCATTAAAGGGAACCCAACGCTTTAGTCTGAAAGGAAAGTTAGCCCCCAGGTATATCGGGCCCTTCAAGATTCTGAACCGTCGAGGAGAAGTATCGTATCAACTGGAGATGCCAGAGGAGATGTCAGCCATCCACAATGTGTTCCATATCTCGTTACTTCTCAAATGCATGGAAGTGCCGGAGAAGACTGAAGTTTTCAAGAACATCGATCATCGAGCCGTTGAGATCAACAACGACCTGACATATCGTGAAGTGCCCATCCGTATCTTAGAGGAAGCTCACAGAACCACCAGAACCAGGAGTATCAAATTTCTCAAGATTCAATGGAGCAACCATACTGAAGATGAAGCCACTTGGGAGCGAGAAGATTACATTAGGACAGAGTTCCCAGATCTCTTTAGTTCCTAGTTTTTCTTTCGTAAATCTTGGGACGAGATTTTGTTTAAGGGGGAAAGGTTCGTAACATCCCAAAACTTTAATCCAAGTGATCAAGATCCAAATCATCAAATTTAGAGCTAATAAAAACTTTTCCAAATTAAAAATATTAAAGCATTCATATGTGTGTGCATATAATTTAGGAGTTGTTTTGAATTGCCATGATTAAGTGATCCATTGCTTGTAAAATGATTCTTAGGTGAAATAAACATCATCTAGATCATTCCCAAACAAATACCAAAGAAAAACAAATCAAAATGAATAAAGGAACCAGATTGTCATTTGTGCCATTTTAATCAACATACCTACTTTAGTTATTCCTAGAACTCAAAACCTAACAGAAACAAATGTGGATCTTTGCACCCCTTGCTAGTACAAGTAGTGATGTACCAAGGCCCACCTTGTGATCTACCAAAAACTTTCAAACACTAATTTTAAATGGCATTTGAAAATTGAATGTAGTTCATATGAGAAGATCCCACTTAATCAAAAACCACTCAAATGACTGCCACTTTCAAAACCCAAGCACACTTAGAAGCTCAAGCATGTGATCAACCACTCCACCAAAATTCAGCCCAAAATTCAAATAAAATTTTCATGCGGCCATTGTGTCGAACAGCTTGCAGGCAGAATCAAACTGAACCTGACTTATATTGTTTTGATCAAATCTTGTCGAGTAGTTAGAGTTGCATTGATCACTCTTGTCCCTCCTGAGACCAACCAAACCCTCACCGGCCTACCCCTAAGCCGCAACAGCAGTGGAGCGCTGCCACTTTGTGGTCGCCACTGGCCAGAAGAGGGCAAAGCGCCACAGACAGCGCCGTGCCGTTCCACCACCACCACTAGCTCCGCCTAACCCTACCGCACCTCCTTGCCCCTTCCCCAAGCCCAGCAAGCCCCTGGACCACACCCCAGCACCGCCGCCCATTCTCTATGCGAGCTCGCCAGAAAGAGCAGATGCCGCCAAGACGCCATAGACCGTCCCGACCTAATACTGCATCCGCCCGCCTCGACAGACACCCCAGACATGGCCATGCACCGCTGCGTGACCCATAGTCGCAGAGCGCCGCGTCGAGCTCGCCTCTGTCTTCCAACGTGCGGAACGCTCCCGACCAAATGCCACCGCCCCTAGCCGCGCATTGAAGCCATAGAGCACCACCAGGAGGCAAGCCACCGTCCGCCTACGCCGCCCATGCCTCTAGCCATCAGATTAACGCTCACCGTCGTGTCGCTCGGTCCCCTCGTCGCCCTATAAAAGGAGCCCTCCCTAGCACAAACTCCTCACACCATCTCACTCCCCTCTCTCCACTGATCGTTCCACCCCATCCCTGGAGCAAGGCGAGCCGCCGTTCGCCGGAATTTAGCCGGAGCTTGCCGCAGCAGAGGAGGAGAGGCGCCATTGATTTCGTCCACCCCAGGAGCCGCCGCGACCTCGCCTGAGTCCGCCATCGCCGACGACGACTGCGGACCATTGATCTCTATTCTAATCGTAGCACCCAGATCGTCCCATTACGTTTCGGGTTTTAAGTCTCGCCGCACCACGGAGCTCCACTGGGCCTTTTGTGACGCGGAGCTCCACTGGGCCGGCCCGTTTTCTTTCCCGCGCTAGCCCAGGAATTCAAATATAGTTTTTTCTATTTTAGTTTGAACCCACTTATGTCCCTTAGTTCAAAAAACAATTTAGGAAGATTTACTGAACCAAATTGAGTGATTCAAAGTTTGTTAGAAACCTACTGAAAAGATCTATCCAAGCCTGTTGGATTTAATTCATTTAGAGTTGGAGATCTCTCCTAGTAAAAATAACAAGATAGAAGCTTTTGCACATTCAAACATTTTTATAAAATAAACCATGATAGCTTTTGAGTTGATTCCAACTCTCAAAAATCACATTTAACCATACCTATCTAAATATGTAATAATATTAAGTTTTGCATGCAGTGACTTTGGACTAGTACCAAAATAATGCTATATAGGCATTTCTAGTCACTTGAAATAGTCACTTGAAATCATTAAATAATGAACTTAAACCAAAGTAAATATGAACCAACCCTTAAATCACATTCCCATATGTTAGAATATGTGGTGATGACATGTGTCCACATGATCCCATATTTTAAGTGGAGAATATTAAATCTTAGTTATTTTCAATGAGTAGAAATTACTTTTCTTAAATAAAAAGAATGAAACTAGTTAATAAAACCTTGTGATGCTTATGATGATAATAGATCATCCCATGTGTGCCTTAGAGTTTTAAGTAGACTAGTTAAGCATTGTTTGGTGATTGTGTACTCCGTATGTATTTATAGACGATAGTACCGACCAAGCTTTCGAGGAGGAGGAGTTCTACCAAGAAGAGGAGGAAGAAAACTTCAACCACTACACTGCACAAGGCAAGCCATCATTAACAATACAAGCTAACCCTTGCAATCTAGATAACCCAAGCATAGACATTAGACATGCTTTGGTTATACCACTTGACTAGTACCTACCCCAAGTTTTATTTCCAAACTTTACCTTCTTTATTTTATCAAAGTCCTTTACTTGTTTTGAAGGTAGCATAAAGAGTATAAAACTTGACCTATCTAGATAAGCTTAGATGTCATTCTATGGCATGCGATTGATCTTAGCATCCCACATTAGTGAACACTCTTAACTTAGTAGTTTAGAGCTAAACTAAAACTTGAGCCACTTTAGATGGGAACACTTGGTGAAAATGAACTATGAAAACCTTGGAATGATGAGTCATTCTATTGAGATGTTTTGACATGTGTTGGGAAACACAAATGGTTTATGATGATGAAAATGTTGAGGCATGAGCCTTAACCCTTTTACAAAACTGATGGTTGGATTCGGATGCGATAACATTCCAAATTTACAATATAACTATAATACCTGAATTGCGTAAGGCTTAGCCAGAAGTTTATATGCATTAGTATTAGTTCCCTCGCGGGAGAGTTTTGAGCTGAGGCTACCTCTCCATGTTGTCCATCTATGCAGTGCCCAAGATGACAGATGGTCATGGTTGGGAAGCCATGCTCATAGGAGAGGTGCTTATACTAGGGTGTGTAAAGGAAAGGTTATGTTTGATTATCTGCATACTAAGTACGATGATTCAGGGTTATCCCTGACGGATGTATCGAATCTTGTGGTGAAAGTGTACCACCTCTGTAGAGTGTCAAACAATTCGAATAGCCACGTCCGCGGTTATGGACAGTTGGAGTGGCCATACTGTTTCGTTGTAAGATGTTTTCAAAATAACTTATGAAATGAATGATGAATCTTGACTTGACCACAACAGGGTTGTAACTATGATACTAGCTTCCCAACTTAAGTGATTTTAGAACTTTATTTTATATTTCTTTCTTTCTGAACTCACCTTAGGTTTCAAACTTAACTTTATAAATAAACTTAGAGTTAGCATTTACACTAGAACTATCTTACTTGTTAGTGGCAGTTTGCGAGTACTTAAAGAGTACTCATGGCTTTTGTCCCTGGCTATTCCTATGGCCAGACTATGAAGGAGATTACCAAGATGATGGTCAGCAGGACGGCTATGATAACTAGCACTATCTGCCTTCGTCGGCATTGCCTGTGCCCCTGAAGATGGACCCCATCGCTACGCTTATTTATTATTCTGCTGCTTGTTGTATTAAGACTGGATCATGAGATCCTTATTTGTATAAGACCTTATTTATGGTTTGTAATGGAAGATGTACTGTGATATCCAATCTGTTATGTCTCGCAAAAATGGTAATCCTAGGATTGCGATGTATGACATAACATGCATCTGGGATTAAAAATCCGGGTGTTGACACCCTGTAGTAGTTGTGAGGCAGCTTATACCAGAATAGACAAACATCAAATCTAGCCCTGTCCCATTCCAGAGTAATGTGGTTGCACGAGTTAATTGTTCTAGCAAAACTGCAAAGAACCGGGTGCGTTTTTGTAAACCTTTTTCCTCCATCTTTCCTTCAGCATTTTGTAAAACAAAACCTTTTTATTTCTCAACATCTCTTGGGAGGTCCCACCTCACCAAGGTTTCATCATAAAACATTTGGTAAAACTTTTTCGGGGGTCTTCCCATCCTCTAGTTTTTCTTCGGCTAAAACAGGGTCTCCAAAGGGGGTATGGTGTATTACACCATCTACCATACTAGGGACAGTAGGTATCATCGAGGGGTCTGTACTTAGTAGTACCAATGGTGAAATGGTTTGGAGGAGCCGAACCACTACCCGATACAAATCAGCAAGTATAAAACAATGCAGTTTCATAAAAGTAGTAAAACATGCATAAGTAAAATAGTAGGGCAAGGCTTATGAGCAAGAAGGTAGCTTGCCTGAGATCAGAAATATGGCATAAATGTCCCTGGACTTCTTCTTAGAATACCCAAAATACCAAAATAAGAACTATTTTCTGATCTCCGATTTCACCGCAACTATCGTCGTCAAGATAGCACATGCAAGCAAACCAAACCATAATCAACACAAGGCATACAAGAATCATTGCAATACAGCAAACAGACATACCACACATTACTCAAATCAGTAGGTTTTAGTAGATTGAGTGGGTTGTAATTGGAGTTACTTTAATTGCCCTTGTGGTCTTTGCTTTATGATGTAATTTGTCCAAATACCACCTGTTAAGGCGATTTAGAACTAGGCTTGGGTCTATATGATATCAATATGTAAGGATGATACCATCAGATATGTAGTGATAATATGAAACCAACAAAAGTGGTTTTACCAAATTATCAAATTCCAATGATTTATAATGAATTTTATAGTGGAAAAACTCTAGTTTTAAGAAATAATTCACCAGAAATGTTCTGTATGTCCTAAAATTATTTCCTTGGGTGGTTAGGCATGTCTTGATGTACTTGTTTACTGGGAGTTGGAATCAAGTCAAAATAATTAATAGAATGCCCTTAGGAAATTCCCAAAGGCATTTCTAGATCTGTTTTGTCTTTTTCACCAGACTTAATATACAGACGCTTTTGATTTGATTCCAAGGAAACATTGTGGGTATTTGGAATACCTTTCTATAGAAATTGGAATCATCCTTTTTGGAGTTGCAGAGCTAATGTAGTGATTTATCTAGTGAATTAACTAAGCCCAAAACATATTAATTCATGATAAATCCACAGGGGCTTAGAAAATTAGGGACTCCTGGGGTTTGATAGATATTCTCTTAGCAAATCACATAGAGTTGGATTTGTCTCAAAGAAGTTTAGGGTTTGGCCTAGGGAAATTCCTAAAGTCAGAAAAGGACTATTTTGTTATTTTTACTACAGGAAAACAAATGCTCCACTTGGCATGAGGCCAATTCCATGAGATAGGTACATGCAACACCTACCAGATACAATTGGATTTACCCAATTTGGAGTTGTCAAACTCCCAGAAGGAATTTAAGGGTGTATGGAACACATTTTGGGGTTTAATTTACTATTGTTAACCTAGGATATATATGGCCTAACCAGGGTTACTGCATGTTGGATAGAACATGTGCTTATAGGTCTATAATTTTATTTGGGCAAAACCTAGTAGTTTTCATTTAAAAACCTAATTAAACCAACATTCCACTAAATAGATCTGAGGTAATGTGTTTTTAAAAGAAAAGGGGAAAGGGGATGCTGGGGTTAGGGAACCAGAGGGAGCTGGGCGGCACTGCGGGCCGGCCCAACAGGCGGCACCGGGGAAGCACGCGCGGGGTCATTTGAAACGGCCGCGTGGGGCCCGCTGGTCAGCCACCCGGGGCTGCGAAGGGGTATGGAGCGACAAGAGCCGCTCGATTAGATCGAGATCGACGGCTCCCGGCCGTCTTCCACCTCGCGGTCAGGGCACCGAGAAGGAACCCTAGCAGAGGGAGAGAGGCGGCGGGAGAGGCTCACCAGGGCCATCTCCGGTGAAGAGGAGGCCGCAGGGCGACGCGGTCGACAAAGGCAGACCGGGAGAGGGGCGGCAGCAGCCGGTTCGACGTCAGGCGGCGTCACGCGCATCAACGCTGGTGGAGATCGCCTCAGGGCTCACCGGAGTAGCATCCAGGGGAGATCCTACGGTAAAAAGGGCACAGGGTTAGATGCAGGGAGAGGAGGGGAGCACGACAGTGCGACATGCAGAGAGAGAGAGGCAGCAGGGAGGGAGCTTAGCTCGAAGAGAGGGAGGAGGCCGAGAGCTTTCTCACTGCTCCTCACTGGCGAGGCAGAGCTGGGGAGAGGGAGTGGACTTCTAGGGTGGTGAGTGGGAGCAAGAGGAGTGGAATGAGGGGCAGAGGGAGGCGCGGGGGTGGCCTCTGGCCCTTAAAACTGAGAGGGAGTAGTCCATGGTGGACTATGCTCATGGAGAGGGTGGGGAGAGAGCTGGCCTTCCATTGGGCAGCAGGGGTGGTGGAGATGTGGGTGTGTTGCCAGGGACCAGAGGAGGGGCGGCATCTCTTCCCCAGGAGCCTTGGGGGCTCCTCCCTTTTTACCTCGGGTGAAAAAAATAAGGGAGGGAGAGGGGGCTAGGGGGAGCTAGGGAGGCTCTCAGTGGTGCAGAGGGGAGGGAAGTGGGGCCATGAATTGACTAGAGGGGGAGTGAGGCGTGCTACAGCTGTTGTGGTGATTACTCCACAAGATATGCAAGATATGGTGTTTCTCTCACTTGCTTGCTCCAAGAGATAAAGATAAAAGGATGGCCTTGCTACATTGTAGTGCTACAGGGATCATGACCAGGGGTGTGATGGGTGCTGGTCAAGCTTTTGATGAGGGTTGGAGGTGGTTTGAGTAGTGGATTTGATTAGTTGGCATAATTGGTCAATTTAATGGTTATGAAGGAAGTATAGGGATGTAGTATTTATAAAATGAGGGAGTGGTACTAGTGGGTAGATATAGTCAAGGTACCCCTCCTAGAATTATTTGAGATTTTTCAAAGGAGTTTTAGTCCACTTAAATCCATTTATTCAAAAACTACATAAGTGAAGTATTGGAGCTCATTTGATATTTTTACATTGGACCTTGTTGGATTTTTATGCGAGGTGGTGCCAAATGTGAATACACACTTAGGAGAATTTTCCCGAGCTTTTGATTAAAAGTATTTAAAGCAATTATTATTCCATTTCTGCCATTTAAGAGAATAGGCAAAAAGAAATAATAAAAGATCTCAAAAATATTTATTTTTAAAGTGGGGAGATAGGGTATGATATATGGGCCTCAAAAGTGCTTAGATTTGGGTAAGTGTTTTGGCAAAAACCAAACTTTCCATTGGGAAAGGGGTTTTGGAGATTTTGTCTATTAAAAGAATTAAATAGATTTGGAGCCATAATAATTATGGATAATTTTTGATAAATCTTGATGATCAAGGTAGATGATGTAGACAAGGTGTAACAAGCATTTGCAACCATGGGATTGGAGAATCCAAGTGGATTTTGGTGAAAACTAGAGATTTATGGATCTTGGGTAAAATTGTTTTCATGCCACCAAAACCTTGTTGGATCTTGGAGCTCAGATATCCCCTTGGGGCATGGGATAGATGGATGGATATACCAAGTGATGTAGATAGCAATGGTGTAGAGGTTTGAGCTTGATCTTGCTTGGGCTCACCAAGATAGGCTTTCAAACTTTGAATAATATAAGCCTACCAAGGCAGATTATCAACTAGCCTTGAAAACCTTGTGGGTTTAAGAATAAAAAAGATCCACTTGGAACAAGTGAAGTAGATATTGATAGACCTATATGAGTAGAACACAACCATGCAGAGAGTTGGTCAGTAGAAGGTTGGATGATGGTGTCAGCTTCTGTCAAAGTAGGCATGTTGATAAGATTTGCAGGAAAAGTTATTTTCTTGCCTGCAAAACCATCAATAACAAGTGGGTTGGAAGATGATATAACTAAGGGAAAGAGTGGTCCTTGGTAGTCCTCAGGATGGTTAACAAGATGGTTCAAATGCATTTTCGAAAATGCAGTAGGGTTGAGAAAAGGAGGCACTCAAAAAGGTGATGTTGATAAAGATTCCAGACTTAGCCACATTTGGCAGATTTACGGTTTTTGACTAGATTATGAGAGAGGATGCTTTTGATGGGTAGCAAGGTACCAAAGCATCATAAAATGGATGAGGTTGAAGAGTAGATTGAGTAGAAGGGATCCATGCTTGATACCGGTCTTCATTGACTTGGAAGCTTCTAGAATTAGATCGCTTCAGAGCTTATCTAGTTAGGGGTTTTAGATGATTACTCAGTAGCTAGGGATTAGATCCAGATTGTATTCTTGTTTAGGGTGTGGTGATTTGGTAACATCTTGATCCTAGTGATGAGCTCCTAAAGTATCTCATACTATATCCTAAGCAGACACATCAAGCAGCAGATCAAAGCAACTCCTCTTATAAACTAAGCAAATCCACTACTGGGGTTACCATCAAGTCTGGCTTGAGGTAAGGTTGGGCAATTTGAGAAGGGTGGATTTTGAATAAGAGGAGAGTCCTTGGTATCTCTACCAAGAGTGGAATTCAAAAGCTTTAAAAAGAGTTTTTGGGAAACCTAGAGATAAGAATAGTTGAAGGTTCTATCTTGAAAACATAAGGAGGTTATATCTCTCCATAGTTTTGTCAATGGAAGCTACTAAACTAGTTTTGGTTACACAAGCATCTTGGCTCATGTTTTGAAATGCCAGAACATTTGAGAATATGTAAAATGAGCTAGGATTGTTTTGTTAAACAGCTTTTGGCTACTGATGTTGAGGTAAGGAGTATATCTTCTAATACACAATCATAATCATAAACATAGTCAAACAACAGGCAAACACTTTATCCCTAAACAAGAAAAAGTTTTTGTTCCCCCTGATTTTTGCATTCTGGACAACTAGTCAGGGTTGCTGAAATTGGGATGTTATAGTGTTATTGCAATTTGATGAAAGAATCTCTGATTTTGATCTATAAGTCCATGATACCTGCTTGGTTAGGGTTTATATGGGTCAAGGGTTTAGGGTTTTATGGTTTAGGTTTTATGGACTGAATAGGGTTTAGGGGGTTTAGCGAATTTTCAATAATGCTCAAGCTTTATGCTTATATTCGTCGAATAGAATGGTGTTACCTAACTCATTGAAAGTATCTCAAAATTTGATCTATAAGTGCATGATACCTACTTGGTTAGGGTTTATGGGTTGAAGGTTTGGGGTTTTAGGTTTAGGTTTTAGGGGTTGTTTAGGGTTTAGGGTATTTTTGATAATGCTCAAGATTTATGCTTATATTCATAGAATAGAATGGCGTTACCAGTTTAATGAAAATATATCAAATTTTGATCTATAAGTGCATGCTACATGTTTGGTAAGGATTTAGGGTTTATGGAATTTTAAATACTGTTCAAGCTTTATGCTTATATTCGTGGAATAGAATGGCGTTACCGCAATTTAATGAAAGTATCTCAAATTTTTATATATAAGTGCATGGTACCTGCTCGGTTAGGGTTTATGGGTCGAGGGTTTAGGGTTTTACAATTTAGTTTTATGGGTTATTTTCGATTTAGGGTTTAGCTAAGTTTTGGTAATGCTCAGGATTTATGCTTATATTCGTCTAATAGAATGGTGTTGCCTGATTTAAGGAAAGTATCTCAAATTTTGATCTATGAGTGCATGACACCTGCTTGGTTTGGGTTTTTGGGTTGAGGGTTTAGGGAATTTTCGATAATGCTCAGGATTTATGTTTATATTTGTCAAATAGAATGGAGTTACCCAATTTAACAAAAGTATCTCAAATTTTGATCTATAAGTGCATGCTACGTGCTTGGTCCGGTTTTGGGGTATAGGGGTTTAGGGTTTCGGTTGTAGGGGTTTAGCTAGGGATTAGGGTTGAATTTTCAACAATGTTCAAGCTTTATGCTTATATTCGTGTAATAGAATGGTGTTACCCAATTTAATGAAAGTATCTCAATTTTTGATCTATAGTTGCACGATACGTGCTAGGTTAGGGTTTAGGGATTTAGATTTTATGGTTTAGGATTCTGTAAATTCTCAATAATATGTTCAAACTTTATGGTTATATATATTCATGGAACAAAATGGTGTTACCGCAATTTAATGAAAGTATCTCAAAAATTGATCTCCAAGTCGATGATACCCTGCTTGGTCATATTTTTTGTTAAATAAAATTGAAGGTACCCAGGTACTAAAACGAGGGAGAAACACCAAGAGTTCCTTGAGATTTAGGCGTTGTTTGGTTGGGCTCTAATTCTGGCTTTTGATATTTGGCTTATAAAGCTAGGAACGGGTATTTGGCTTTGTTTTTTTATCTTTTACTCTCACATAGTTGAATCATAGTATAAGCCAGGTTGGATGATTTAACGATTTTATCTCGGTTTAGCAAAAAATGTTCGAATTTTGAACAACAAGCGATGGAAATCAATACTTCCCGTAATTCTGGCTCACTAACATGTGGGTCACTTGCATAGTGGGTCCAAAAAGTCAGTGTAGGTCGGAGTGGGTGGGCAGGTAAATATTGAAGAAGGGCTGGGAAACATCGATGGGGTGATGCACATGGGAGAACACAAATTTACCACCTATGTCCCTCTTATATTGCAGTGCTCCCTCGGTTCTTGTTTTCGGAGCAGGGATAGAAGAGGAATTTTGCATTCTAGAAAGAGGTGAAGCATGTTTGAATGGATGCGCGTGATATTTTAATGGATGGGTGCGATGTTTGGGCGCCGTAACAAAATTTTAAGGTCGAAGTGTCTAACGTACGCTACTCCGGCGTGGGGCCTCTTAGACACATTGTCACC
The DNA here is from genome assembly GCA_023614405.1 of Avena insularis. NCBI lineage: Eukaryota > Viridiplantae > Streptophyta > Magnoliopsida > Poales > Poaceae > Avena > Avena insularis. The sequence goes on along the minus strand of CM042684.1, from coordinate 104,133,797 downwards.
GTCTAGACCCACACACCAGCGAGAGATGCTTCCCAGCATTTAAACGAGTTTCTAGGCATTTGCTGAAATTTTCGAACAATTTAAGGCTTTCAAGAAGATGACCATCGTCCAAAAAAAGTGAACAAGGTCATGGAAAATGTTTATTATGACTTGTCCGTATTTGGTAGATTGTTGCATCTTTGCAAATCAACCAATATGTCTAGTTCCAAATTTGAAGTTTGTTTTCGAATTTCCATGTAACAACAATGTGTTCTATTGTGAAGCAACTACAAAGATAATGACTAAAAATGCCACCGCCCCCTTTTTTCACACAATGTATAACGCCCTTTCAAGCTTCCATGATAAATTTGTGCAATAAAATAATTTTTGGGGCTGGATGTTTGAATGGATGGACATGATGTTTGAATGGGTGGGAGGGATATTTCGGCGCTCTGCCAAAATTTTGAAGTTGAAGCTTCTAAGATATGCTACTCCCACTTGGGATGTTGTCCCCATCAGATAAACCCACAGGCATGTATGCTTTCTAGAATTTAATGAGTTTATAGTCATCTGCCAAAATTAATGAACATTAGGGACAAAATTAAATAATATGTTGAAATAAAGACATGTTTTTGCAAAGTGCAGTGCTATGTGAATTAGTTTCCATGGTAAAACATAAACTTGTATTTTGACAAGATTTGGATCAATTAGTTTCCAAAGTTATCCCTCCGCACCTCTTTGTGTTGTGTATTAACTTCCACTCTCTGCCGCCTAGGCCCTCACCCCTTCCCCACAAAACAAACACGCTTACGGCCGCTCCTCATCACCACCGTGCACGAAGAAGCTTTCTCTACCCGTCGGTCTTCTTGAGACGCACCTGGGCACGTCGATCCCACGTTTGTCCTTCTATCTCTAGCTCAATCTGGTTGGCATTTTATTGCCCTTTAATCCGATTTGCCTCCTCAAATACGTAGTTTAATTGGTCCTCAATTTGCATAGTCATAGTTTATTCTGCGTTGGATCTGTGTTCCTAAATACCTTCGGCAATTTTTGCGGTCAATATGTTGGCTGAAACACATAGGCATATATAGTTATTGTACTCCATCTATATGTTTCCTGCTTTTCTTTTAATAATAACCAACCTTATATGTCATAATTAAACAGATGGGCAGATTTTGGATAGGTATTGCTCCATTAGGCAGCGCTAAACGTATTCTTGGTGTTCTATGATTTATGCGATTTGTGAGAGCTCATTGTGACAACTCAAAAGTACATTTCCCCTGCCGGTTGTGTAAGAATCATAGGGTGCTGCCTCAAAGTATAGTGGAAGACCATAGTTTTACATTTGGGATGCTAAGCACATATGTTATATGGGTATTTCATGGTGAACCATATGATCCTCCATATGAACCAGGGGAAGCACATCTTTATCATCAAGATCAATTAGGGGAAGCAGATGTTGATCAACTAGATCAACTGACAGAGGCAGCTCCTGAGTATCTAAATCAACTTGGAGAAGGGGAGGAGAGAAAAAGCGCAAGCTGCATGAAACGGGTTTCATTTCTGGTACTACCGCTATGACAGATGACAAGGTATATATGTAGAACGACAAATATTCAGGTTGTGTGTCTTTGATGTTTATCTATAAACGTATTTGTTAATCTACTAATTGCAAAAGTAGATGACTGAAGAGGACTTTGATGGTAATGACGATGACCTGTTCATGGATGAGCCTACACCTGAGGTTGTGGATCGGGCACGCTACTTCTGGATGGATTTGATGCAGGGTTACTGATCATCAGGGTGTACTTTTGGTGTCGTCTGGGTAGTGTCATGACCACTAGCCCAGCTGCAAAACTCTTGGGGTGTAGAGCTATCCCATGATTCATTTGCTACTATCGTAGTTCTGTAATATGGAGCTACCTTATGATTTCTAGGCCTTTTTGTTAGCACAACTGTAATTGGAAACTATTCCATATATTAGTATATATTTGTGTGTTTGTGTGTGTTTCTAGTCTGAAATCTGAGCTTATCATTTTATCGGTTCCTAAACTGTTTTTGAGGCCCTAGTGCTGGTGCCCTATGCTATAACTACCACTGTCTTGTCCACTGCTTCGTGAGACGAATTAGCAAAAGGATAATAAGCTGGGACCAATTTGATTCGAAGAGGGGCGATTTTACCTATCCTTGGAGAGGAACCCGGGAGAACTAGTACTAGTACCAAGGGGAGGAGGAGGTTTGCTCGGTCAATTATCTCACCCACTTGATGTGGGACCCGCTTTAAATCACCCTTGACATGGGTCCCGCTTGAAACAGCTGTAGGCCACCACGTGATAGCTGGGATCAAAATTTTAGGATTCTCTCTCGGCAAAATGTTCCCGCCACTGCCACTTAAAAATACTTACTGTAGAAAAAGTGTACTTCCTAGCCCTACTACTACTAGTACTACTACTGCCTTGCCCATGCCTTTCTACCGATGATAAGACAAGAAACCATCACTAGCTAGCTCCCATCCAGCAAGCAACTGTTCGAACTGGTGCAACCTCCAATTGTGGAGTTCTTGTTGAAATAGGTGGGTCTATTTACTCACCTAGAAATTCGGCTTTGCTTAATTTGCTTCTGATTGGGCCATTGGCGGTACTATTAGTACTAGGAGTAGTAGTATTCGATATGCTTTGATTGTGGAGTTCTTGCTTATTCCTCACCTCGGAATCACCTAATCAGGATGTTTTTCCTCTTCTCTAATTGATTGGGTCATTTGGGTGTGGTGGGGGTTGGGGTGGGGGAGGTGGTACTGATTTCGTATGGATTCTATATCAGGGCATGGTCATCGTTGTTCTGATTGGGGCTTTTGGTCGGGTTCGATTTCGGTGTTCTTCACTTCTATAACCTTTAGTTGATACTCGTAATGTGCAATGGATTTTGCGTCAAATTCTGTATGTAGAACTATGGGTCAGTGGCACGCACGGCCACTACAGATAGGGATGGTCCGGTCAGTTCCCTTAAAAGTTTCCTTAAAATGGTAATGTAGCAGTAGATTCTTTGCGTTCTTGCATTCTTTCCAATGCTGAAAGTGGTTGGCTACAACCTGGATGTATCCCTGTGCTAAAAGTTGTCTCTGTCTGCATCCTGTTTTTGTGGAAGCCTCTGTGACACCATCTCTTCTTCATTTACTGTAGCACGGTGGTACATACCTGTGAACGCGCGGTGCTCCAAGTACGACAAACAGGATGGTACCCCCACATGCCGCAGGATCCGGCCAGTACCACTACTCACCAAACAAGTGCAAGGCCACCAGCCAGCTGGGAGGGCCCAGCTTAAAGAGAAATATATTTGTTCTTAATACTCTTATTACCATGGTGTAGTCAAATTTAAGTATTACCCGCTTGGTGTCATGCATGCTTATCAGATGTTTAGAAACATATGTGTGATTTTATTAATTCTGGCATTGTGTTTATGTGAATCTAGATCTGGATCTGTCTGACTGTCTCATACAGTCAGTATATGACTACTATGTACTGTACTCCCTCCATCCCAAGGCTTAAGGCATATATATTTTTTGAAAAGTCAAGCTACAGAAAGTTTGACCAAAATTTGAAAAAAGTCAAAAACTATCAAGAACTATGATATTATATACATACGATGTGAATATATGTTTCATGATGTATCGAAGGATATATAATTCATATTATAATTTTTTTTCTAAAAACATGGTCAAACTTTACATAGTATTGATCTGTTGAGCTCTGTTGCTATTTATGCAGATTGAAGGTGATGTTGTGGAGGCTGAGGCTGTTGTAGAGGCTAGTAGATTTCTGATGCCCGCACCAAAAGAGGACATCCCCTACACAAGGAGGAAGCGCCAAAACAGTACCTAGGTGGGCAGTGACCTCTCTAAGAAGTGGGTATAATTTGGAAATCCACAATTTCACATGTTATGATTTTCCATGTTATTGTTATCAGCTAGTACTACATGTTTACGCTCATCAGAAGTTCACAAACATCAAATCTATTTGCTTTACAGGCTATGGTTTTGTCTTATATTATTTGATTTGCTTGCTCTTTACATAATTTAACCTTTCCCCTTAATTTCAGTCAGTACTGCGCACCAGCTGCTCAGCCCTTTCTGCTACCCTCTGATACATTGCAAATGTATCTATAATTTTTGATGTTCCATACTTGGTTTTATACACTTTCTTGTGTTTTGTCCACAATTTGGAGTACTTTTCATATGATTTCTTGGACTAACCTATTAACAAGAGCCACAGTGCCAGCTGCCTGTTTTCTACTATTTTTGGTTCCAGGAAAGTTAGAAAATGAATATTCTCGGAATTAGACGGGACAAAAGCCAAAGTGCCTATTTTTTCAGAAGACTCCAGGAGCCAGATTACGAGACGGAGGAGGGCCAGGGGCTGGCCACACCCCCCCCAGGCGCGGGCTGGGTTTGGCCGCGCCAGGGCATGGTGTGGTGTCCCCAGGCACCCCCTCGGTCTCCCTCTCCGCCTATAAGAAGCCTTCTGACCTAAAAACTATGGGGGGTTCAACGTTTTTCCAGAAGAAGTTCCGCAGCGCCGCCACCACCGAAGGGGAGATTCAGGGGATAGAAAGTCTATGTTCCGGCACCCTGCCGGGACGGGGAAGTGCCCCCAAAGCCATCGCCATCGATCTCCACCATCGTCTAAATCGACCATCCATGTTTCCCCCATCTATGAGTGAGTAATCCCCCATTGTAGGCTATGGGGATGGTAGGGATTGGATGAGATCTTTCATGTAATGGCATCAGATTGTTAGGGCATGGTTCCTAGTATCTTTTATTAGTGCTTTAGGACTTTGTTGCGGCTTGTTGTGCTTAATGCTTCACACTAGGGCCCGAGTGCCATGATTTCAGATCTGAACATGTTATTGATTCATTATGATACTATTGTATTTGGTCTTATCTGCAAGTTGTATACACACGTTGTTGTCCGGAACCTATGGCCCCGAAGTGACAGAAATCGGGATAACCGGAAGGGAATGGCTTTGATGTGAGGATCACATGTGTTCACGGAGTGTTAATGCTTTGCTCCGGTGCTCTATTAAAAGGAGAACCTTAATTGCCAGTAGTTCCCTAGAGGCCCCGCTGCAAACGGGCTGGCAGGACAAAAGATGTTGTGCAAGTTCTCATTGCGAGCACGTATGACTATATATGGAACACATGCCTAGGATTATCTAGTACTTTGATGCTTTATCTTATTTATCTGCAATTGCCCTATGTTCTGATTGCTATGTGAATTGTCTTGTCCATGCAACGCCCGTCCATCCATCCCTATGCCTACACTTTTCGAATCCTTTATTCTCGCTTTTGTTACTACTGTCTTTGCTTTACTACTGCTGTTACTTTGCTATTCCTACTACAAATCTGTTGCCACTGATAAACTGCTATGAGCAAGATTGTTTCTAGGTGCAGCTGAATTGACAACTCAGTTGTTAAGGCTTATAAATATTCTTTGGCTCCCCTTGTGTCGAATCAATAAATTGGGTTTCACTTCCCTCGAAAATACTACGATACACCCCCTATACTTGTGGGTCATCACCCTCCTATTGTCAAGCTTATGGATTGAAAGGGGGCCCCTGTATACCCTTCCTAAGGCAGAGGGAAGAAAAATGGTGCATGGCCACCCTTCGCAAAGGGTACCCATGGTATCAGGTATGGATTCCAAGTGGTTTAGACCGACTTGATGTAAGATCTTGTATCTCACTACTTTTGTGTTGCCTTACTTCTCTATCAATTTTCTCATGAAGGCCATCCCTTGTGTCGTTCGCCCCATTATAAACAAGATGTTCGAAAATGACAAGTTTCTAACTCTGTATAGCAAGGGCCCAAAGGCATGCGACAACTATATGATGTGGATGTCTCTCAGATGATGGCCACCACCTATTTGGGTAGCCCAGGTTCGTCCAAGTATGTCCGTGAGAATGGTCTGAAGCAGGGGGACGAGGTAACATTCGATTTTAGCAAGCCTGGGAAGATACTTGCACGCCATCGTACACCTATTCACCGAAGGACCAATAACAGAGGTAGTACTAATTAATTTTGCTTTTGTACTCATCACAACCTTTAATGATTTTATTGCGACTAACTATTCTGCACCATTGCCTTTACTCATCATATGGCCCTGACCACTCCTAGAGTCCGCTTCCCCTTATGTACCCCCTAGAAGGGTGCCAGCATCAAGCTGCTGGCATCGGCACTGGCACCTGCCCCAGTTCCTGCAACGGCACCTATCGACCTCAATAGGAGAAAGAATAGAGGTAGTAACTTAATTCACTTGTATACTCTCATCTCTATCTAGGAATTACTGTTGTATAAGAAACCCATTTGCTTGTACACATCTCATATGCCGTTGTGACCACTCCTGCAGTCCCCTTACCTAACCCCAGAAGGTAACCAGCATCAAGTTGCTGGCACCTGTAACGACACTGGCCCTAGTTCCTGCTCCGGCACCTGTTGACCTAAGGAGAAAGAATGGAGGTAGTAACTTAATTTGCTTGTATACTCATCATATCCTCTGATCATTGTCTTGTGAGTAACTATTGTATAAGAGATCATTTTGCTTGTACACTTCTCATCTGCCTCTACCATCCCTACAGTCAGCTTAGCTACCCCTTAGAAGGAATCTCACTTCAAGCTGCTAGCGCTGGCACCGGTTCTAGGCCTTCTGGCTCCTGCACCAGCCCCTCTTCAATTAGTGGCACCATCTCCTACACCAGCACCAGCTACCGCACTAGCCCCAACACAGGCACATGCACAAGCTCCTTCATCACCCCGAGCAGCACCTTGTCAGACCATATCCTACACATGTTTCATCACAAGATCGCACTGGATTATGTTTGTGAGTACATGGCAGAGGATAAACTGCTATTAATGTCTTCTCAAGTTTCACATGATTCAGTGCATTGCTCTTAGTAATTATGCGTCTATCTCTTACTTTGACTCAGAAATTGCCTAAGAGTGCCATAAAGCAACTCCAGGCCAGACGAAAGGACACAATAGTCTTCACGATGCAGAGTGAAGGATTGTAAATCGAGGGACTCTACGCCATTAACTCGACTGATGGGCGCTTGGCAGCTACTTCTAGGTGGATCAAGTTCTAGAAAGTAGCCAAAGTTACTATTGGAAGAACGGTCAAGGTCGATGTATCTGGCAGCCCCGAATGTCGCATGTTGTTCATGAACTTCCTAGGTGTCTAGCTCTTTGGCCGCATGCTATTGTAATTAATTATGTGGTTGTCTTATCTCCACTGATCATATATGGGTGGTAAAACTATGATAACCTTTTTCTGGATTGGAGCTATGACTAGTACGTACCTGTATGGTATATATGTATCTATATGACGGTTCCCTATATGACCAAATATTATGACAATGATTGTGTTCCAGTGATTGAGTGTGTTTGGAGAAAAAGGCAAACTGATCGCGTGGCATGGTTTTTAGAGCTGAAACAAGAACTGTCTCTCTCTTCACTGATATTGAATTTGTGTGTCTGTATTGCTGAATCAGTCACTTTGAAATGCTTCTAAATTGGTCAAGTGCCGCTGAATATGAACTAGGAATCTGTCGATTTTTTATGTTTTATTATTCTTTACTCCTTAATCTTTCAAATGGTATTGAATTTGTGAAAAGTTATGTCGTTGGTGCTGGCTGCTTGCTCTAGAGCCTTTGTGTCGTCGGAACCGTTGGATGCATTTTGGATAGAGATGAGAGGGTAAAGATATACAGCGTGATTTCACCAAGTGAAGTCATTGGATACTAGCCCTATTTTGGAGCATGTGGTGTGTGTTCATGAATATCTGTCAAAGGAATTATCTCTTTGTTTTCTCCCTTGATGAGGTCTGTGTTTGAATCTGGCGAGCCACAACCCAGTAAAATTTGAGATAGGAGCCCATTGACCATAGCCCAAAAACTTTTTAATTTTTCCTTTTTGCCATTGCCCCCCACCTCTAAAAAAATCTGCCTACCCAGGTTTTTAGGAAACTAATCCATTATGTGGCTTTTTTATAAATCGAGGTTCCAGTAGAACTGCCCTTTTATTTTAAGAGAGATAACATGGACACACAAAATATTTTTTAGAAGACTGATATATAAGTTGTAGTACTAATACATGTTTAATGATTCAATTTCTATATATATCTTTGGTTTAGTGGCAAAACACTCAGTTTACTATTTGATTTGATTTGAAGGTCTCTAGTTTGAATCCCCTGTGTGTACATATTTATATATATCTTGGGTTTAATTTTTTGAGAAAGGGTTTACTTTTTAATATCGCATTACGGAGAGGCTGACATCATGGATCCACCAGACTGCAGCGTCCCTCGAGTTTAATGGTCGCGTTTGAAAAAAAATTTAAATACTTATAGAGAGGCTGGCATCTAGGACCCACCCGCTAGAACATATAGGCTGCATCTGGGACCCACAAGTTAGAACATACCAGAGAGGCTGATATGGGGGCCTTAGCAGCAAGACCATACATGGCAGCCGCATCGAGCAATGTTGCCAAGATCAAAATAGTGGACGCGGCCGAAAAAAAGTCCATCATACGCATGTTTCATTTAAAGAGAGATCGACTTGTGGGACCCAGTAGCACAGCCTTATACAGGTGCTGCCTCGAGCAACGTTGCCAAGTTCGAAACATGGAGGCCCGAGCGAGAAAAAAGTCTAGCATGCACACGTTTCTTCTAATGAGAGGCTCACATGGGGGACCCAGCAGCCTGGAAAAATGGCTGATGCATCGAGCAACGCTATCAAGTTCGAAACATGGAGGCACGACCGAGAGCAAAAATTCCATCATACACACGTTTCTTCTATTGAGTGGATGACATGTGGGGCCCTGCATCATGATTAAATGGTAGATGCAACAAACAATGCTATCAAGTTCGAAATACGAAGGCACGACCGAGGGGAAAATTCTATCATACACATGTTTCTTCTAATGAGAGGATGACATGTGGGGTCCAGGAGTTTGATTAAACGGTAGATGCATCGAGTAACGCTATCAAGTCTGGAACAAGGTAGCACGAGCGAAGAAAAAAATTCCATCACACACACGATTCTTATAATGTGAGGCTGACATGGAGGACCCAGCAGCGTGACTAGACGGCAGATAGATCGATCAATGTTATTGAGTTGAAATCAGGGAGGCAATATCCAAGGTAAAAAATTCCATTATACACACGTTTCTTCTAATGAGAGGATGGCATGTGGGTCCTAAGAGGTTGATTAAACGGTAGATGCATCGACTAGTGCTATCAACTTCGGATTAGGGTAGCGCGAGCGAAGGAAAAAAATTCCATCATACACACGATTCTTCGAATGAGAGGCTGACATGTGGGACCTAGCATCCTGACTAAACGGCAGATGCATCGAGCAACGTTATCGAGTTCAAATCAGGGAGGCGCGACCGAAAAGTATGGTCCTCTAGAGACACTGACGTACGAGACCCACATGCCTCAAAAGACATCGACGAGTCAACATCGCACATGGAAATGAAAATGTTGCTTCTGCCATACACTGGCTGACCTTCCTCCATGTTTTTAGCGGTTCCGTCGTAGTAGAGGGCCGTGAAACCGGAAAAAAATAGTTTTCTATCGGCCACTGCCGAGCCGAGAAATTCATTGTGGAAGATGCGCCTTCTATGATGACCGTCAGGCCAAGTCGTTGTGCAAGGAAACTTTTCTTGTAGTGTTTAGGGTTTGGGTTTTAGGGGTTTAGCTAGGGATTAGGGTTTTGGGAATTTTCAATAATATTTAGGCTTTCTGCTTATATTCGTGGAATAGATTGGTGTTACCAATTTAACCAAAGTATCTCAAATTTTGATCTATAAGTGCATGATACCTGCTTTGTTAGGGTTTAGGGGTTTAGATTTTATGGTTTAGGATTCCGTGAATTCTCAATAATATGTTCAAACTTTATGATTGTATATATTAGTGGAATAGAATGGTATTATGGCAATTTAATGAAAGTATCTCAAAATTTGATATATAAATCGATGATACCATGCTTGGTCGTATTTTTTGTTAAATACAATTAAAGGTACCCAAGTACTAAAACAAGGGAGAAACACTAAGAGTTCTTTGAGATTTAGGCATTGTTTGGTTTGTCTCTAATTCTGGCTTTTGATTTTTGGCTTATAAAGCGAGGAACGTGTTTTTGGCTTTGTTTTTTAGCTTTTACTCTGACATAGTTGAATGATGGTATAAGCCAAAAGCAAAAATCTAAAGTGGCTTATAAAATAAAGCTAAAAGAAATAGATAAGCTGAACCAACTAAACCCTCAACTTCTGATATGAATGATAATAATGCAGCCTAATTTGGGACCTTTTGAAAGAAAATTCCAAATAAAAAATATATAAATTAAAGCAATGTCTTTCTTTCATAGAGTATTTTGTTATGTGCATTGCCTAATTTCCATGAAAAAGTTTGATAAAATTTGACAACTTTTGAAGAAACCCGTTTCAAAATATGGTGTACCATGTATGAACATTCATGGCTTTTCAAACCAGCTGACCAAGGTCATGGCAATATGTTTGACATAGCTTATGATAATGTGTCCATATTCTAGAAAGAGGTGAAGCATGTTTGAATGGATGCGAGGCATATTTTAATGGATGGGTGCGATGTTTGGGCGCCATACCAAAATTTTAAGGTCGAAGCTTCTAGCATACGCTACTCCAGCGTGGGGCCTCTCAGATGCGCTGTCACTGTCTAAACCCACACGCCAGCGAGAGTTGCTTTCCAGCATTTAAACGAGTTTCTAGGCATTTGCTGGAATTTTAGAACAATTTAAGGCTTTCAAAGATATGACCATCATCCAAAAAAATAAGGTGACCAAGGTCATGTAAATAGTTTATGATGACGTGTCCGCATTTGGTAGATCGGTGCATCTTGGAAAATCAACCAATATCTCTGTTTCCAAATTTGATGTATGTTTTCGAATTGCCAAGTAACAATAATTTGTTTTGTTGTGGAGCAACTACAAATATGATGGCTCAAAATGCCACCGCCCCCTTTTTCATACAATGTATAACGCCCTTTCAAGCTTCTAGGCTAAATTTGTGCAATAAAATAATTTTTGGGGCTGGATGTTTGAATGGATGGGTGGGATGATTGAATGGGTGGGCGGGATATTTCGGCGCTCTGCCAAAATTTTGAAGTTGAATCTTCTAAGGTACGCTACTCCCACATGGGATGCTGTCCCCGTCAGATAGACCCACAGGCATGTATGCTTTCCAGCATTTAATGACTTGATAGATATCTGCCGAAATTAATGAACATTAATTCAAGGCTTTCAACCAAGAGGAGGAGGGATAGAATAGGAATTATGCATTCTAAAAAAGATGAAGTATCTCTGAATGGATGCGCGGGATATTTGAATGGATGTGTGCGATGTTTGGGCATAATACCAAAATTTTGAGGTCAATGCTTCAAATATACGATGCTCCGACGTGGGGCCGGTCATATGCATTGTTACACTCTAGACCCGCATGCCAATGAGAGTTGCTTTCCAACATTTAAATGAGTTTTTAGGCATTTGCTCAAGTTATCAAACAATTAAAGGCTTTCAAAAAGATGACCATCGTCAAAAAAAAGGTGACCAAGGCCATGGCCATAATTTATGATGACGTGTCCGCATTTGGTATTTCGGTGCATCTTGGCAAATCAACCAATATGTCTTGTTCAAAATTTGAAGTTTACTTTTGAATTTCCAAATTTGGCCCTTTTTCGAAAAAATTAGGGACGAAATTAAATATATGTTGAAATAAAGCCGTTCCTTCGCAAAGTGCAATGCTATGTGCATTATTTTCCATGGTAAAACATAAACTTGTATTTTGACAACTTTTGGATCAATTTTGATCCATGGTGACTAGCAGGTGAGCCATGTATACTGTGGTGCCCAAAGCAGGGTAGGTCAGAATTTGCAAAGTTATCCCTCCCCACCCCTTCGTGTTGTGTAATAACTTCCACCCTCCGCCACCTAGTCCTCACCACCTTGCCCACAAAATAGACACGCTCACGGCCGGTCCTCATCACCACCATGCGCGAAGAATCTTTCCCTACATGTCGGTCTTCTTGAGACGCAGCTGTGGGCACATCGATCCCACGGTAGTCCTTCTATCTCTAGCTCGATCTGGTTGGCATTTTATTGCCCTTTCACCCGATCTGCCTCCTCAAATACATAGTTAAATCTGTCCTCAATCTGCATGGTCATAGTTTATTCTGTGCTCGACCTGTGTTCCTAAATACCTTCAGTGATTTTTGCTGTCAATATGTTTGCTAAAATGCATAGGCATATATAGTTTGTGTACTCTATCTATATGTTTCCTGCCTTTTCTTTTAATAATAACCAACCTTGTATGTCATAATTAAACAGATGGGCAGATTTTGGATAGATATTGCTCCATTAGGCAGCGCTAAACATATCCTTGGTGTTCTATGATTTATGGGGTTTGTTAGAGCTCATTGTGACAACTCAAAAGTACATTGCCCCTTCTGATGTGTGTGAATCATAGGGTGTTGCCTCAAAGTATAGTGGAAGACCATATTTTTACATTTGGGATACTAAGCACATATGTTAGATGGGTATTTCATGGTGAACCATATGATCCTCCATATGAACCGAGGGAAGCACATCTTTATCATCAAGATCAAGTAGGGGAAGCAGATGTTGATCAACTAGATCAACTGATAGAGGCAGCTCCTGAGCATCTAGATCAACTTGGAGAAGGGGGGAGAGAAAAAGTGCAAGCTCCAATAAATGGGCTTCATTTGTGGTACTACCGCTATGCTAGATGACAAGGTATATCTATAGCATGAAAAATGTTTAGGTTGTATGTCTTTGATGTTTCTCTATAAACGTATATGTTAATCTACTAATCGTAGAAGCAGATGACTGAAGAGGACTTTGATCGTAATGATGATGACATGTTTATTGATGAGCCTGCACCTGAGGCTGTGGATTGGGTACACTTCTTCTTGATGGATTTGATGCAGGGATGCTGATCATCGGGGGTGTACTTTTGGTTCTGTCTGGGGTGTAGAGTTATGTCATAATTGGTTCGCTATTGTCGTAGTTTTGTAATATGGAGCTACCTTATGATTTCTAGGCCTTTGTTAGTAAAACTATAATTGGAAACTATTCGGTATATTAGTATATATATGTGTGTTTGTGTGTGTTTCTAGTCTGAAATATAAGCTTAAGCTTTTATTGGTTCCTAAACGGTTTTTGAGGCCCCAGCGCTGGTGCCCTATGCTGCTAGCCCTTCCCCTCTCTCAATGCTCCGTGAGCCGAATCAGCAAAAGGATATACTGTATAAGCTCGGATCAATTTGACTCGAAGACGGGCGATTTTCTCGGTCCTTGGAAGGAGTACCAAGGGAAGGAGGAGGTTGGCTCAGTCAATTATCTCACCACCTTATGTGGGACCCACTTTGACTGACCCCTAACATGGGTCCCGCTTGAAATAGCTGTAGACCCCATGTGATAGCTGGGATAAAAAATTCAGGAATCTCTTCCAGCAAAATGTTCTCGCCACTGCCACTTAAAAATACTTACTGTAGAAAAAAGTGTATTGTCCAGCCCTACTACTACTAGTACTACTACTCCCCTTCCCATGCCTTTCTACCGACGACAAGAGAAGAAACCACAACTAGCTACCTCCCATCCAGCAAGCAACTGTTGGAACTGGTGCAACCTCCGATTGGGGAGTTCTTGCTGAAATAGGTGGTTGTATTTGCTCACCTCGAAATCCGTATTTGTTTAATTTGCTTCCGATGGCCATTGGGGGTACTATTAGTACTAGTAGTAGTATTTGGTATGCTTTGATTGTGGAGTTCTTGCTTATTGCTCACCTCGGAATCACCTAATCAGGATATTTCCCCTCTACTATGATCGATTGGGCTATTTGGTTGGGGGTGAGGGTGGGGTGGTTTGGGGGTACTGATTTTGTATGGATTCGGGATCGGGGCATGGTCACCACTGTTCTGATTGGGGCATTTGGCCAGGTTTGATTTCGGTGTTCTTCACTTCTGTAACCTTTAGTTGCTACTCGTAATGTGCAGTGGATTTTGCGTAAGGTTCTGTATGGAGAACTATGGGCCTTGGGCACCCACGGCCACTAGGGACAGGGATGGTCCTGTAAGTTCCCATAAAAGTTGCCTAAAAAGGTAATGTAGCAGTATATTTGTTGCGCTCTTCCATTCTTTCCAATGCTGAATGTGGTTGGCTGCAACCTGGATGTATCCATGTCCTAAAAGTTGTCTCTGTCTGCATCTTGTTTTTGTGGAAGCCTCTGTGACACCATCTCTTATTTATTTACTATAGCACGGTGGTATATACCTGCGAACATGCGGTGCTCCAGGTGCAGCAAACAGGATGGTACCCCCACATGCCGCAGGATCTGGCCAGTACCACTACTCACCAAACAAACGCAAGGCCACTAACCAGCTGGGAGGGGGTAGCTTAAAGAGAAAGGTATTTTTTCTTAATACCCTTATTACCTTGGCGTAGTCAGATTTAATTATTACCCACTTGGTGTCATGCATGCTTATCAGATGTTCAGAAATATATGTGTGATTTTATTAATTCTGGCATTGTGTTTATGTGAATCCAGATTTGGATCTGTCTGACTATCTCATACAGTTAGTATATGACTACTATGTATTGTATTGAACTGTTGAGCTCTGTTGGTATTTATGCAGATTGAAGGTGTTGATGCGGAGGCTGAGGCTGCTATAGAGGCTAGTAGATTGCTGATGCCCACACCAAAAGCAGACATCGTCTACACGAAGAGGAAGCGCCAACACAGTGCCTAGGTGGGTAGTGTCCTCTCTAAGAAGTGGGTATAATTTGGACATGTTATGATTTTCTGTGTTATTGTTATTAGCTAGTACTATATCTTTACGCTCATCAGAAGTTCACAAAAATAAAATCTGTTTGATTTACATGCAATGGTTTTGTCTTATATTATTAGATTTACTTACTCTTTACATAATTTAACCTTTGGACTTAATTTCAATCAGTACCACGCACCAGCTACTCAGCCCTTTCTACTACCGTCCCCTTGTCAAGCTTGTAGATTGAAAGGGGGACCCTGTATGCCCTTCCAAAGACAAAGGTAAGAAAAATGGTGCATGGCCACCCTTCGCAAAGGGTACCCATGGTATCAGGTATGGATTCTTAATGGGTTAGACCGACTTGATGTAAGATCTTGTACCTCAGTTTTTTTGATGTCACTTTACTTCTCTATCAATTTTCTCATGAAAATTTTCCCTTGTGTCGCTTGCCCCATTATAAACAATATGTTCGGAAACGACAAGTTTCTAACTTTGTAGAGCGAGGGCCCTAAAGGCATGCGGTAACTATCTGAAGTGGATGTCTTCCAAACAATGGCCACCACCTATTTGGGTGGCCGAGGTTCGTCCAAGTATGTCCATGAGAATGGTCTGAAGCAGGGGTACGAGGTAACATTTGATTTTAGCAAGCCTGGGCAGATACTTGCACGCCATCGTACACCTGTTGACCTAAGGACCAAGAACAAAGGTAGTACTAATTTATTTGCTTATGTACTCATCACAACCTCTAATTATTTTCTTGTGACTAACTATTCTACACCATTGTCTTTACTCATTATATGGCCCTGACCACTTATGGAGTCCGCTTCCCCTTATGTACCCCTAGAAGGGTGTCAGCATCAAGCTGCTGGCGCCGGCACCGGCCCCAGTTCCTGCAACCGCACTTGTTGACCTCAGTAGGAGAAACAATAGAGGTAGTAACCTAATTCACTTATATACTCTCATCTCTGTCTAGGAGTAACTATTGTATAAGAAACCATTTTTGTTGTAAACATCTCATATGCCTCTCTGACCACTCATCCAGTCCCCTTACCTACCCCGCAGAAGGTAACTAACATCAAGCTGCTGGCACCCGCACCGGCACTGGCCCTAGTTCCTGCTCTAGCACCTGTTGACCTAAGGAGAAAGAATGGAGGTAGAAACTTAATTTTCTTGTATACTCATCATATCCTCTTATCACTGTCTTGTGAGTAACTGTTGAATAAGAGAACATTTTGCTTGTACACATCTCATCTGCCTCTACCATCCCTACAGTCAGCTTAGCTACCCCTCAGAAGGAATCTAGCATCAAGCTGCTGGCGTCGACACCGGTTCTAGGCCTTATGGCTCCTGCACCAGTCCCTCTACAATAAGTGGCACCATCTCCTACACTAGCACTAGCTACCGCACCCGCCCCAGCACAGGCACCAGCACAAGCTCCTTCATTACCCCGGGCAGTGCCTTCTTAGAGCGCATCCTACACTTGTGTCATCACAATGTCGCACCGGCATATGTTTGTGAGTATATGGCGGCAGACAAACTGCTCTAAATGTCTTCTCAAGTTTCACATGATTCAGTGCATTTCTCTTAGTAATTATGCTTCTATCTCTTGGTTTGACTGAGTAATTGCCTAAGAGTGCCACAAAGCAACTCTAGGGCAGATGAAAGGGCACAATAGTCTTCATGATGTAGAGCGAAGGACTGCAAATCGAGATACGCTATGCCATTAACTCGACTGATGGCCGCTTGGAAGCTACTTCTAGGTGGATCAAGTTCCGGAAAGCAGTCAAACTTACCATTGGAAGAAAGGTCAAGGTCGATGTATCTGGCTGCCCTGAAAGTCGCATGCTATTCATGGAATTCCTAGCTATCTAGCTCTTTGATCGCATGCTATTGTAATTAATTATGTGGTTATATTATCTCCACTAATCATATATGGGTGGTAAAACTATGATAACCTTTTGCTGGATTGGAGCTATGAGTAGTACATAATGGTATGGTATATCTATATATATATATGATGATTCCCTATATGACCAAATATTATGACAATGATTGTGTTCCAGCGATCGAGTGTGTTTGTAGAAAAGGGAAAACTCATCGTGTGACATGGTTTTTAGAGCTGAAACAAGAACTTACTCTCTATGTACTACTATTGAATTTTAGTGTATGTATTGCTAAATAAGTCACTTTGAAATACTTCTGAATTGGTCAAGTGTTGCTGAATATGAACTAGGAATCTGTCGATATTTTTTATGTCTTATTATTCTGTACTCCTTAATCTTTTAGATGCTACTAAATTTGTCAAAAGTTCTATCATTGTTGCTGGCTGCTTGCTCTAGAGCTTTTGCATGTGTGTCTTTGGAACCGTTGGATGTGTTTTGGATAGAGATTAGAGGGTAAAGATATATAGCATGATTTCACTAAGTTAAGTCATTGGATACCAGCCCTGTTTTGGCGCACGTGGTCTGTGTTCTTTAGATATTTTTACATGAATATCTGTCAAAAGAATTATCCCTTTTTCCTCCCTCGGTGAGGTCTGTGTTTGAATCGGCGAGCCACAACCCAGTGAAATTTGAGATAGGAGTCCATTAACCATAGCCCAAAAACTTTATAATTTGGCCTTTTTGGCAACGCCCCCCCCCCCCCCCCACATCTAAAAAAACTCTGGCTACCCATGTTTTTAAGAAACTAATCCATTATGTGGCTTTTTATAAATTGAGGTTCAAGTAGCACTGCTCTTTTATTTTAAGAGAGATAAACATGGACACACAAAATATTTTTAAGAAGACTAATAAATAACTTATTGGTACTATAAATCTTTTAATGATGCATACGGTTTATATTTGCTGAGGTTTTAAGTTTGAATCTTGTGTACTTGACATATATTTATTTGGGTTTACTTTTTTCATATAGCAATACTATTTTTGGAGAGGGTGACATCATGGATCCACCAGCCTGCAGCATCCCTCGAGTTTAATTGGTGGGTTTGAAAAAAAAAGAAGTAAGTACTTGTACAGAGAGACTAGCATAAGGGACTGATACATTGCAAATGTATCTATAACTTTTGATGTTCCATGCTTGGTTTTATCCACTTTCTTGTGTTTTGTTCCAACTTTGGAGTACTTTTTATATTGAATCATGCGTTGTTTTAGCATATTAAAGCATAGTATAGTGGTATTCTCCTTTGATGCTTTATTTGGGTTGACTTGGCACATGCTCACACCATGTTATGACTATCTCAAGTCACCATAGCCTTTATGATCCTTTAGTTTTCAACTTGTAGTATCACTTTATGCTTTGATAAATAATGTTTTGTCGCTCTGCATGATTATGGCCATTATTGCTCTCTTAGTTTGTCGCTCCCAGTCTTTTGCTAGCCTCGACAACAAAGTATGAGTTTCACTCATGCATCCAAATCCCTAAAACAAGTTATTCCAAAGAGTCCACCATACATACCTACTAGCTTATGCTATTCCAAGAATATCCATGCTTTTGTTTACCTTCCACTTGTTATGAGAAAACTAGTGATTAAAGCTCTCACAAACTTGATGGCACACTTTACTTTTTTGCCTCTAATAAACTTGAACCATTGGGTCCTTCTTTGTTGCGTATATGCTTGCGCTTTATAAGTTGAAATTAGCAGAACCATGTACCATGGGGAACGCTTTCAACATTGCGCTTGTACTTTGTACCCCGTTGATATCATGTTCTTTTGCTTACGGATCCCGGCGGTGTGAAATAAAAGTGGAACATGTAAGATCATGGAGTTTGTATGTGTGTTAGAGAAACGTCTGGGCCGCTAGCCTAAGCCATGCCTAATCATGGTGGAAACTTGCAGCATCACCGTAATGAGCACTCTATGAAGCATGCTCAATAAAAACCTATGCAAATAGCAAATAAAAAGATCACTGAGATGCTCATTGTCTGCTTGCCTTGTCATTTTGATTATGGGAAAGCTCCTGTATCATGTGCAAGGGGTACCCCGTTGGCGGTTCTTAATGATACACATATACTTACAATGACAAGAGCTTACTCGTGACTAAAGTTGAGTAGCATGAGGATCGGTCTTCGTAAGTAAGGGGCATGAGATTTCGGTTTAAAACTTGTCAAGCATATCCTCTTAGTTGTGTCACTTTAACCTTAATCACCTTCAAGATGCTTATGATAGGGGCAATGAGAGCTGAAAACTACAACTACCATAATTTTTGGAAGCTCTTTATGAGACTTGAATCCCTACTTCCTTTTACAAAAGGCCTTTCTTCCACCATTATATTGAGTCTCCACCTTCTATCTTTATGCACCTACTTTGAGAGCATAGTGGCCATTCTTAGTTCTATGTGCATTGCCCCAAGACTAGTTGATTGATGCATAACTTGTTATTGCTTGTGTTAAACTATTGTATCTAGTCACTATTATGAACTTTAAAGGTGTCCTATGCATTTATATTTGCTACTCTATTGAGGGACAAGCTGAATACTATTATGCTATGTTTTCTTTATGTGAAACAAACAAACGTCTTACAAAGCATGTTATTCATGAATCTTTTGTTTGTGCCTTTTCATGTTGCATCATAGTTTCTTTGCTTATTGCTAGAACTTTGTCTTTCATGTTATGATTGAAGTACTATGATCCTAGCTTTGAATGTTTTACAAATGCTTTGATCAAGTCTTTGATGGTGCATGTCACCTCAAAAATTATTCTTTCTTTTCATCACTTACCTACTCGAGGACGAGCAGGAGTTAAGCTTGGGGATGTTGATACATTGCAAATTTATCTATAATTTTTGATGTTCCATGCCTGGTTTTATCTACTTTCTTGTATTTTGTTCCAACTTTGGAGTACTTTTCATATGATTTCTTGGACTAACCTATTAACAAGAGCAACAGTGCCAGTTTCCTGTTTTCTGCTGTTTTTGGTTCCAGGAAAGTCAAAAAATGAATATACTCGGAATTGGACGGGACAAAAGCCAATGTGCCTATTTTTCGGAAGGGATCAAGTGCCAGAATACAAGACGGAGAAGGGCCAGGGGCCGGCCACACCACCTGGCCGCATGGCCAGGCTGGGCCCGTGCCAGGGGGTGGTGTGGTGGCGCCCGGCACCCCCTCGGCCTCTTCTTCCGCCTATATATTGCCCTCGGCACGAAAACCCTAAGTGCCCGATCAAAAATCCACGAAAGAGTCTGTAGCCGTCGTCATCTCCATCCCTAGATCGGGAGGGATCTGAAGCTCTTCCCGGCACCCTGCCAGAGAGGGGAATTCACCCTGGAGGCCTTCTTCATCACCATGCAAGCCTCCGGTGCGATGCGTGAGTAGTTCATCCTTGGACTATGGATCCATGTAGTAGCTAGATGGCTGGTTCTCCTCCTTTGTGCTTTCATGTCTAGATCTTGTGAGCTCCGTTCATGATCAAGATCATCTATTTGTAATCATACATGTTGTGTTTGCGGGGATCCGATAGATATTGAGATGCTATTTCAGATTGATTATTGATTCTATCATGTCTTTGTTATTTGCGATCTTGCATGCTTTCTGTTGTCTGTAGCTATCTTGGCCAAGTAGATGCTAGCAACTCCAAGAGTTAGTATTTATGCTCGATAGTGGGTTCATGCCTCTGGTAATCTGGGGAGGTGACAGAAATCTCTAAGGTACTAGATGTGTTGTTGCTACTAGGGACAAAACAACAATCCTTTGTTCATAGAATAATCGTATTATTTACTTTATACGCAGTTCGTAAAAAAATAATCTGTTGCTTGCAACTTAATACCGGAGGGAGTTCGGATGATAACCTGAAGGTCGATTATTAGTCATATATGCAGTTGGATGGCGGTCTATGTATTATGTTGTAATGTCCAATCAAGTCTCAAAGGAGTGTAGATGATTAGTATATGCATGTATTGCTTTCTCGGTGTTTGTCAATTGTTCCAATGTAATTTGTTCACCCAGCATGTTATCTATCTAAGGAGAGCCACCTCTAGTGAACTATGGATCCAGGTCCTTGTCTTTTACATACAATCTACAATCTTTTACTGATTTGTGTTTACTTTCTGCAAACTTTTACTTTTTTCCATTCGATACATTTAATCCTTTGTTTTCCGTAAAACACGGTGAGATTGACAACCTCATCGCAAGTTGGGGACAAAGTTCTGTGATTATGTTGTGCAGGTCTCCACGTTGCTACTAGCACCGGTAGTGCGTCCTGCCAAAGCTCAGCTAGTAAGACCTTTGGGGTGTTTCCTTGCTCCTACTGGTTCGATTAAACCTTGGTTTCATAACTGAGGGAAACTTGCTGCTGTGCTCATCATACCTTCAGCTTGGGGTTCCCAACGAGCTCTACATCAACACCGCCATCAAGCATTTTTCTGGGCACCGTGCATTGAGCCGTCAGGTACCCACAAGCGAAAACATACCAGGTAGGCTGACATGCACAAGCCAGAACAAACCGGGGAGGCTGACATGTGAGCCCTGTTGTGGATATACCAAATAGGTATACCTACGACATAGTCTCATACCGGCAAGCCCAGGTGGCCCATTGTTGGTGGTTAGGCCTATGGCCTAACCAGGCAGCCCAGTTGCTGATAGACAAGACGGAGGTCTAGCCAGGAGATGGAAGGCGATGTGCCGCTGCCTAAGATGGAAGCCAACGCCTTGGAGGATAAGACAATAATTTATGTATTAGTCTAGGACTCTATAACCGTATCCCGCTGGGACTCTCCTTGAAACCCTAGGTCCTAGCGTCCTTATAAGCCGGCCTACGGGAGCCTTTAGGGTAATAGACAAGTGCATAGCATAACCAACATACAGCGAACCCTACAATCTCTATAACTCGGCGTATTGCTATTATAGTGATTTATAGCAGGAGTAGGATCTCACCACCGTCGTGAGATCTGAACCTGGGTAAACTGTGTCAGGCCGTCCCGGACACTCTCCGCCTTACCACACATCTCTAAACTCGCCATTGGAATACCGCTCTGACGTACGTGTCGATAAAACCACGACAGTTGGTGCCTACCGTGGGGCAAGAGACGCTTATATCATGGATCCAAGCGGGATGTATCGCTACTTTTGAAGACAGCCAGATTGCATCTGGCCAGTGATCCTCTTTTGGCGGCATATTCATCATCTACTTTGAACTCCAACCATGAACGCGATAGAAACTCCGGATACGAAGCTCAGGGGCTCGAGCGGTTTCGGGACGGAAACATTTTCCTTGTGAGGCAAGGACGGACCGCCGCGATCAAGTCTGCTGGCAGGTATCGCCTGGGCGGCACAAGGGAAACTTGCTTGCATGATACGAGTCTCATTGGGTAGCGCAACAACCAAGTTGAGTTAGATCTTTGATCCTCGAACCGGAGCTATCGCTCAGAGCATCACGCGTGTGCTAAGCTAGGCCTGATCGATTTGGCAAGCACATCATGTGTGTAGATATGCACATGTACCAGATCGATCGGCTGGAGCATGCATCAAGTGCCGTATCCAAATAAAATCGCGGGGTGGTACGTGACTGCTTTTGTTGGCTCACATGCATGACCCAAGTCCCAAGAAGAAAAAGGTCTAGCATCACGTACGCGCCTGCGCGAACTTGTTGGCCTAATGACAAACATGACAGTCAAGTTGATCATGATGTTGGCATAAACAAGGATGGTACGGGCATCGTGGCCGATAAGGGTTCCGTTGCCTCCGTTTTCCTCCTTGATTGTGTCGCATCCATGTCCGGTTTTGTCATTGCCACGTTCTACTCCAACTCTGCAACAATTTCATCGTCATCCTAAATCTTTCCGACTTCCACGACGACCAGCTTTGATGTTGTAGTGAACAACACCAACTTCGCTCAAACAGTAAGTACTCATTTATATTATTATTTTAATTATTTATGATCATGAGATTAAGACTGGTTTACTCATATTCTGACTCTTTTACCACTTTCGTTTTTGGTCATACCTTTTTCACGATATGCCTAGTGCTCATGAGTAGAATTTTTACTAGTTTCAACCATTTAAGGCCTCAGTGCCATGAAAAAACCCATATTGGTCGTTAGCTTATGTTTTCTGACTACATGTTTTTTATTGTTTTATATGTGGATTCCAGAGTAGTGACATTTTAGCACTTAAAGCCAGTGTTTGTTTCAGAGGTTCTGGATTGTCTCGCTATTAAGCGCTATCACCTTAGCAAATGTTATGTGCTTAAAGTTTTTTCGTCTCACGAAAAGTCAAACATATAAGACCGGAAAAACGATAATCCAGCACTTGCTTAAACAAAAAAATTACATAAACTTGCATTGTTTCAGGTTTAAAGCATATGTTCAACTGTCATGTTTGTTCCTCCTTACATATGTTTATTGGACACAATCAAAGAAACAATTTAATAAAATTGTGTTTTTATGTTTATGTCTCAGGTACATGACACTTGGACGTTCCAGCGATCCTTGGATTAAGGTGTTTTCAAGCCGACTTTGCTAGGCTCGACACCTGAGGGCTGCAATCGCAGTTGTTGACCAAGACTTGAGTTGCCTTTGAGAAAGCCGACTCGACGCTCGAGGGCTTGACATCTCTAACTGAGTTTTGTCCCGCCTTCCGTCCAGGCCAGAACAATCCTCGGGGCTACAGCACATTGATCTCCAAGATATGGTGAAAGTTCTCTTTAAGCATCAAGTCAAAAAATTCAAATGAATTCTATCTTGACACTCACGGGTTACACCGATGCTGAATTTTTGTGAAGTTTTCTCTGGAGCACCAAGGAGAAATAATTCCCGACTTGACGCGCGGGGGCTACAGCATTCACATTTTCGCTAAAGCTACTCTGAGATCACCATGATGAATTTCTTCTGAAACTCTAACTTGGTGTTCGGGGGCTACAATCGTTTGATATATACTGACGTGTGTACTTTTGAGAATCAAGCCTCCTTCGACGAAGCCGAATCAATGCTCGGGGGCTACATATGGTTATGTCAAAAAAAACTTTCAAGACAGTGAACAATCCGGCTAGCAGAACTCGGGGGCTTATGATCGAGTTTGCCTTCGCAGAAATTTCCTGGGCTACATGAATCGTCAGCCCACACATCCATGACCTGAGATGCTCTAAGACCTTAACTCGAAAAGCTCCTATGTCCGTGATTTGCAGGATCTAAGTCGGCAATTTGGCAGCGTTTACGACCCTGGCCCAGTAGCCATGATTTTTTTTGGCATACATACCGTCCCGCTATGATGATGATACTAAAGACGTTCTTAGAGCTTTGAAGAATCACTAACGATTCATTAGAGAGTTCTCCGTCTTAGAATCGTTTGCAGAAGCATACAAGCAACTATCTGGCTAGGCTTGGCCGGATGGGAATATGATTTAGGAGCTCTCCAAGATTCTTCACGAAGCCCGCCTACAAATTGAAGACGATGTGATACTTACACTCAAAGCTAGATGGAGGAATGAGAGGATCTTGAAAAACTCCAGGGGCTACTGTTGTGGATATACCAACTAGGTATACCTACGGCATAGTCTCATACCGGCAAGCCTGAGTGGCCATAGTTGGTGGTTAGGCCTATGGCCTAATCAGGCGGCCCAGTTGCTGATAGACAAGACAGAGGTCCATCCAGGAGATGGAAGGCGATGTGCCACTGCCTAAGATGGAAGCTGACGCCTTGGAGGACAAGACAATAGTTGATGTATTAGTCTAGGACTCTGTAACCGTATCCTGGTGGGACTCTCCTTATAACCCTAGGTCATGGCATCCTTATAAGCCGGCCTACGGGAGCCTTTAGGGTAATAGAAAAGTGCATAGCACAACCGCATACAGCGAACCCCACAATCTCTGTAACTCGGCGTATTGCCATTATAGTGATTTATAGCAGGAGTAGGATCTCACCACCGTTGTGAGATCTGAAACTGGGTAAACTATACAGGCCATCTCAGATGCTCTACGCCTTACCCCATGTCTCTAAACTAGCCGTTGGGATACCCCTATGGCGTACGTGTTGACAAAACCATGATAGTCCCCAACAACAAGACCACAAGTGGTTGCAGCATCGAGCAATGTATCCAAGGTCAAAATAGTAGATGCAGCCGAAAAAAGTCCATCATACACATGTTTAATTTACAAAGAGACTGACATGTGGGACCCAGTAGCGAGACCTTATACAGGTGCTGCAGCGAGCAATGTTGCCAAGTTCGAAACAGGGAGGCGCGAGTGAGAAAACAGTCCAACATGGATACTTTTCTTCTAATGAGAGGAACATGGGCACTATTTTTTTTAGAGAAAGACATGGTGGACTGCATAGCATAGCCCTGATAAATTTGAGAAATAAGCCCATGGAGCATAGCCTATATAGAGCAGCCCATGTAGATAGGCAAACTCTTTTTAATCCGGCCTTTTGGGCATTGCCGCTCACCTCTCAAAATAAAAAAAAACTTTGCCTACCCATGTTTTAAACTGCTCAATTATGTGGCATTTTATAAATTGAGATGCCTAAGTGCTGCCATTTTATATTTTAATAAAATAGATAAATGTTGACACACAAAATATTTTTTAGAAGACTCATACATAAGTTGTAGTACTAATACTTGTTTAATAATTTAATTTCTATAAATATCTTTGGTGTAGTGCCAAAGCACTCAGTTTACGTCTATATGATTTGATTTAAAGGTCTTTAGCTCGAATCCCCTATGTGTACATATATATATATATATATATATATATATATATTGGGTTTACATTTTTTTCAGAAAGGGTTTACATTTTAATATCGTATAATGGAAATGCTGACATCACGGACCCAACATCCTATAGCATCCCTCGAGTTTAATGGAAAGGCTGACATCACGGACCCAACAGCCTATAGCATCACGAACCTAACATTTTAATAATTGTACAGAGAGGCTGTCATTAGGGACCCACCTGCTAGAACATACAAGGCTGCATCTGGGACCCACAAGCCAGAACATACCTGAGAGGCTGATATGGGGGCCTCGGCAGCAAGACCATACATGGCTTCCCTATCGAGCAACATTGCCAAGGTCAAAATAAAGGACGCGGTTGAAAAAAAAGTCCATCATACGCAGGTTTCATTTACAGAGAGACCGACATGTGGGACCTAGTAGCACGGCCTTATATAGGTGCTGCCTCGAGCAATGTTGCCAAGTTCGAAACATGGAGGCGTGAGAGAGAATTTTTTTTAGCATGCACACATTTCTTCTAATGAGAGGCTCACATGGGGGACCCATCAACCTGATGCATCAAGCAACACTATCAAGTTCAAAACACGGAGGCGCGACCGAGGGCAAAAATTCCATCATGCACATGTTTCTTTTAATGAGTGGATAACATGTGGGGCCCAATAGTGTGATAAAATGGTAGATGCAGCGAGCAACACTATCAAGTTCGGAACTCGCAGGCGCGATCGAGGGAGAAAATTCTATCATACACATGTTTCTTCGAATGAGAGGATGACATGTGGGGTCCAGGAGTTTGATTAAACGGTAGATGCGTCGAGCAGCACTATCAAGTT
The DNA here is from genome assembly GCA_023614405.1 of Avena insularis. Lineage (NCBI taxonomy): Eukaryota > Viridiplantae > Streptophyta > Magnoliopsida > Poales > Poaceae > Avena > Avena insularis. The sequence continues at coordinate 104,107,461 of CM042684.1, read as the reverse complement.
CGGAACAGGGTAGCGCGAGCGAAGAAAAAATTCCATCATAGACACGATTCTTGTAATGTGAGGCTGACATGGGGGACCCAGCAGCATGACTAAACGACAAATAGATCGAGCAACGTTATCGAGTTTAAATCAGGGAGGCAATAGCCAAGGGAAAAAAATCCATCATGCTCACATTTCTTTTAATGAGAGAATGACATGTGGGACCCAGAAGCCTGATTCAACGGCAGATGCATCGACCAATGCTATCAAGTTCGGAACAAGGTAGCACGCGTGAAGGAAAAAAATTCCATCATACGCACGATTCTTCTAATGAGAGGTTAACATTTGGGACCCATCAACCTGACTAAACGGCAAAGGCATCAAGCAACGTTATCGAGTTGAAATCAGAGAGGCACAATCGAAAAGTATGGTCCGCTAGAGACACTGATGTCCAGGGCCGACATGCCTCAAAATACTTTGGTGAGTCAACATCACGTGAGGAACCGAAAATCTTGCTTCTGCCACACGCTACTAGCCGAGCTTCCTCCATGTTTTTAGTGGTTCTATCGTAGTAGAGGGCCGTGAAACCGGAAGAAAAGTTTTCCATCATCCATGGCCAAGCCAATAATTTCCTCACAGAAGACGCGCCTTGTACGATGATCGTCGGTGATATGGATCGTATGGGCACCTAGTGGGGAGGGTGAATAGGTGCTACTTCAAATTTTAATGCTTTTTCAATTTTAGACTTAGCAGAAAGGGTAAATTCTCTAGATATACTATTAGGTGGAATTTCCCTATATGCAAACCTATCTAGTAGCGAGTAAAGAGCGAGTGGAAGAGGAACGGGTAAACCGTAATGAAGCACGCGGAGACACAGGATTTGTTTGACCGTAGTTCCTTCCTTGTTAAGGGAAGTACGTCTATGTTGGAGAGGTGGGCGGTACTAAGACCACCATGCCACAATAGGCCTCACCCTGTTCTCCGATGGATCCCGCCACCAAAGGCATGATCCACCTTTCCACTATAGGGACCCTTCGAGGTGGGTACCAGCACCTTTACACAACTAGCGGGGCACAACTCCACAATCAACTTGGAGGCTCCCGTAATGACAACAAGCCGCCACAAGAACAATGTTATCAAAAACAAAGAACAAGATCAAGATATTGACAAGAATACTAGATCAAGGATTTCTCCAAATGAATGGATAGGAGTTGATGCGCTTGATTCGTGATGACGATGATGATCCTCTCCTCCTTCAATTCACCCAAAGATCAAAGCCTTCGGGTGGTTGAAGTGGGAGATCTAGAATGGGAGCTCTGGCACTATGTCTGAACAATTTCGAATGAATCAAGTGTTCTGAACGTTGGGGAAGAAGGGGAATTTATAGCCCCTTCCAAAACCAGCCGTTGGAGACTTTGAGGGCCGGATTATCCGGCCCAAGTGAGGTCCGGATTATCCGGCCTAGGGAAAACACCGCCCTAGACTCGGAATATCCAGCAGATAGTCTGCCCTCCTATCAGAGCGTCGCGCCGAGCTTGCCCTTGATCATCTTCTGGGGTCGGATTATCCGGTCCCATGTGAAGGCCGGATTATCCGTCCTAGGGAGGAAAAACCGCCCCAGTTCGGATTTTCCGGGAGAAAATCCGACCTGACTCCGAGCGACGCGCCTTGGCATGCTTTGCTCAAAAACTGGGGGCCGGATTATCCGCCCCATGCGATAGCCGGATTATCCGGCCTAGGGAAGAAAAACCGCCCCAAGTCCGGATTTTCTGGGCAAAAATCCGCCCCCTCTCTGGGTGACGCTCCTTGGCAGTCTTTGAATGATGGGGTAGGCCGGATTATCCGGCCCTTGGTGGGGCAGATAATCCGCCCTCCCAAACTTTCTGCACACTTAGCACACATGAGAAATCTCCACAGTATTGTTATCTAACACGCAAAACACAGGAAAACATGAAATATTCTTTCAATCTCCCCCTTTTTCGTGTTAGATGACAATACTAGGATTTGCAAGAAAAGATCACAAGACTACCAGCAATAAGCATGGAAGAGACTCCCCCTCAATGTGTGCACATTAGAATTTTGCATTTGAATACAAATGCACACAAATAGGTGAATGTAGTACATAGACATATGAGCAACATAATCATACCACCGAGGTAGAAGAGAGGCATCCTTGAAATAGCCTCAATTATCAACATAATAACCAATATAAGCGCCTTCATTGATTAGATTTCCAGCATAATAGGATATGAATAGATGAATCCATCAGCATAATCCATGAGATAATCCATAAGCATAATCCATGAGATAATCCATAAGCATAATCCAGACAACCACAAATCTCAAATTTAAAGTTCAACGCTAAATGGGCATAGGCGAGAAAATGACGAATAAAAAATGCAAGTGCTTATGCCCGACCCATGCAAATCCTCAAAGATCCTAATAGAAATACTTCTCCCCCTTTGGCATCAAGACGCCAAAAAGGAAGAAGAGCGATGCTAGCGCCCCAAGGGATCACTCATAGTCCTCATCCTCGTCCTCGTCTTCATTCCCGTCCTCGTCCTCATCTTCAAGCTCCTCGGTGTCATCATCCTCATCATCAGCAGTGGCCGCAGAGGGGAACAAGTGACGCTCCAGATCTCCATAGTGCAGCCCGGAAGAAGAGTTCCACCGAGCATATGGTGTGGGAGGTGTAGGAGCCGGGGGTCACCAGAAGCACTGGACACATGGTGAAGGATTATCCGGCCTACACTTGGGCCGGATTATCCGGCCTCAAATCTGAAATTTTGTTGTACATAGATTTAGGCCCGCGCGTCCCCAAACAACACCCCCACAAGGTGTACAAGGGACTTGTGTGCAAGAATGGATGGCTTAGGGGTAGGGAAAGGCTTAGGATTAAGAAAGACAAACTGAGATGGTACTAGACACTCAAATTTGCAAGATCCAAATCAAATAAGAGCCAAGATTGAGTGTGATTCCCATAAGAACATGAGAGAGCAAAAACAACCAAAAAGATCCATAAAAATCCAATTCTCCTCAAGGGAGAGGGCGGTGGATGAAGCCACCTTATTGGAGTGTATGGTGTGACACTGCGAAGATATATCTTGGGTTCATGACCAATACTCATCAATAAGCTCATATATCACAAAATGATATTAAGAGAAATGATTTATCTTGCTTTTGGCATTATGGGGGAGGGTTAGGCCAATGAATTAGGACCACACTCCCCCTATATCCATGCCCACACCTAGACCAAATAAGACTGAGATGTACGAGTGAGTGCATGGGTAATCAAGACAAACTCCTGGAATCAATGATATTTAGCTCATTCCTCAAGTAGCAGAATCTTGCTTCATCAAGTGGCTTCGTGAAAATGTCAGCAAGTTGGTTCTTCATTCTCACAAAAGATAGATCAATATCGCCTCGAGCAACATGGTCTCGAATGAAATGATTTCGAATCTCAATATGCTTTGTCCTTGTGTGCTGTACCGGATTGTATGCAATTTTGATTGCACTTTCATTATCACATAATAGAGGCACTTTGTCACAATTGACACCATATTCCTTTAAAGTTTTCCTCATCCACAATAACTGAGTGCAAGCACTAGCAGCAGCAACATATTCAGCTTCGGTGGTAGAGAGAGAGATACAATTCTGCTTTTTAGATGACCAACACACAAGAGATCTTCCCAAGAATTGACAATCTCCAAAAGTGGATTTCTGATCATCCTTATCACCAGCCCAATCTGAATCAGTATAACCACATAGAGAGAAATTGGAGCCCTTAGGATACCAGAGACCAAAGTTAGGGGAATGAACCAAATAACGAAAGATCCTCTTGACCGCCACTAAATGGCTTTCTTTAGGAGCTGCTTGATACCTTGCACACACCCCCACACTCAACACAATATCGGGTCTAGATGAGTAGAGGTAAAGAAGAGAGCCGATCATGGACCGGTATACCTTTTGGTCCACATCTTTACCATGAGGATTAAGTTCAAGATGACATTTTGTTTGCATCGGAGTGGCGACACTATTAAGATCCGTCATCTTGAATCTCTTGTGCATGTCTTGGATGTATTTTGCTTGATTGATGAAGGTTCCTTCTCTAAGTTGCTTGATCTCGAATCCAAGAAAGAACTGTAATTCCCCCATCATAGACATCTCAAACCTGTCAGTCATAAGCTTTGAAAATTCATCATTAAAAGCTTTATTAGTAGAACCAAAATGATATCGTCTACATATAGTTGGCATACGAAGAGCTCCCCCTTAACCTTCTTAGTAAAAAGAGTGGGATCGATTTTCCCAACTTCGAAGCCACGGTCTAGCAAAAGCTCTTTAAGGTGCTCATACCACGCACGTGGGGCTTGTTTAAGGCCATAGAGTGCCTTATCGAGTTTGTAGACATGGTTTGGAAAGTTAGGATCCTCAAAGCCCGGGGGTTGCTTTACATATGCCAACTCATGTAGAGGACCATTAAGGAAAGCACTCTTGACGTCCATTTGCTGCAATTTAAAATTGTTATGGGCAGCATAAGCAAGGAGGATACGGATGGACTCAAGGCGAGCCACTGGAGCATAGGTCTCGCCGAAGTCAATGCCCTCAACTTGAGAGTAGCCTTGTGCCACAAGTCTTGCCTTGTTCCTCACAACAATACCATTCTCATCTTGCTTGTTTTTAAATATCCATTTGGTGACGATAACATTGCGGCAATCTTTGGGTTTCTCCACGAGTTTCCAGACCTTGTTGCATTCGAAATTATTCAATTCTGCATGCGTAGCAACAACCCAGTCTGGATCTTCAAGAGATTCAAAGACCTTCTTGGGTTCCACCATTGAGATGTGAGCTTGATGCTCACCAAAAATGGCAAATTCCCTTCTTGTAGAAACCCTTCGTCAAAGATCACCAACAACCTTGTCGAGGGTGTGACCCCTTAACTCAAGGTTCCGATCCGCCCGAGCCTTGTGATGAAGTTCAATAAGTTTGTTGTCTCTTGGTGGAGTAGTTTCATCACTTGAATCTTCATTGGAATCATTTACTCGACCTTGATTAGAATCTGGGATAACAGCAGTAGGCGGTGATGAAGCGTGCCCTTGAGATGAGTCAGCAGCCATAACAGGAGACTACTGAACAACAGGTGAGTCAGGGCCGGATAATCCGGCCGATGGAGAGGCCGGATGTAACTACCTCGGTGAATTACGCTCCTAGTTACAAGCCTGGATGAGCGGAAATGGTTAAAATAGTACGGTGGGGCCCAAATGCCACTCACAGGTAGACCTTTCGGCCGTCCTAACCATTTCCAAACATCGGGACAAGAACGGGCGGCGTAATCGGCAGGCGAAGGGATCAACTACATACACAAATGAGTATGTATGCAAGCCACCACACAATGGTTCTCAGAGTCATTCCATCTAAAAAGAAAGGAAATATTGCAACGCCATACGGCAAGATCCAAATATCCTAGATAGATATAATAGTTTAGGATATCTCCTCATACATCAAACATCAGAGTATCAGGCGGAAGCGGAAGACAAAATCCGAGTACGGATAAGAAGCAAATCGGCATAAGATGCCCATAAATAAGCACATCCCGCCCACAGATCTCACGGATCCCCGTTCCCGGAATCTCTACACCGAATGATCGTTGCCCACATCGTCCGTCTCCTCCACCCAGTATCTATCTTGCGAGTTTACCTGTTCATCTGAATCAAACAATTTATCGTGTGGGACCCTAGGGGTACTCAGCAAGTCTTTATGCCTCTAAAGGGGACACAACCTGGGGTGACGCAATTGCAGCAAAAGATAAACCCTAGCAATTCTATAGATACTCGCTAACCATCCGCCTAACCAGAGATAGCGGATGTCAGTGAATTAATAACAACATTTATAACAGTTGTAACCGGTAATATCCACAGATCCATCCTCCTCCTCGCTTACATCGAGGAAGCGGACGAACAACCTCTCCCATCCGTTGGCAGTTTTATTAACCATTCCATGAGTGTTGCACTATTTACTAGTCAGTTACTTAGTCAAATTAAAAGCGGTACTTTAGTTATTCTTGTCTATGATCGAGAAACTGTGCTCCAAGTCGTCCATAACCGCGGACACGGCTTTCAGAAAGTTTTACCCTGCAGGGGTGCACAAATAGAAACACACACTCGATCAACCTCGGAAAAACCAAATCAAAACCCAACGAGGCAGTCACGACAAAGCGATCACAGGATTCAGAAATATTTCAGGGGGCCACCCCATTAAGCTACCCGCGACGAAGTTGGCCGACTCCGAGACGGACTCAAGGTTTGCGCCAATGGCTGTAAACGACTGGGAACCCGAAAATGTGACTGGGCTTGTCGATACCGCGAAAACACTCCGCTTTCCTAAACAGTACAGTGTGCAGTACCTCGCACAATTTAAATAAAGCAGTAAAGCATGGCATAAGTACAGGATAGTAAATAAAACCTCAAACTAGTTTGTGGCCCCAAGAAATAAGAATGAATCAAGCTCTGGCTCAGGGGGGTTCATAAGCCTCCCGGATGTGGATAGCGCGAATATTCAAGGAACAGGAATCAAGTACTCGGGGTCCTACGGGACACAAGTGAGCCTGAAAAACCAAATAGCGAATATGGCTCACCGATGCCACTTTCATTAGTTATCCCATTACTACTCAAGTTAAGTTGTTCAGGTACCTCGTTATCCATCAGACACTCACATACCCTACACATGCTGTTCTACGACTCACATGGCTCAAACAACTCCTGTAGTAATGGCTCATGGGATGGAGGAACAAGCTTCGGTGGGGTTTAAAAGTAAAGGCTATGCAATACTTGGGATTCGGTTTAATGCAATCGTGACTCAATGATGCAAGAATAAGATAGAGGCAATAGGTACTATATGTATGCAAGCATGTGGTAGTGCTTGCCTGGCAGCTCAGTTGAAGTGAGAGAAGGATCTGGGTAGTGCTCCTGGGTCTCTTGATATATCCCCTGCTCAGCGTCTATTCGAAGAAGAACCAAACAAACAAGGGCCAACATATATAAAGTGCACAAGCATATGAATAAATGCGACAAGCAACCAATCATGCCATGATGAATGATGCACAATTTGCATGGCAATAAAGTAGCATGGCATGGGTGAGGTGTGGAATACAAGAATAAACCATTTTATTGAGTTTTTGCCTCATTTTATCCTCATATTAGTTTCTGTATACTTTATATTTATATGATGCATGCTTCAAAACAATACATGGAATGCATAAACAGAAAGGTCTCGTCGAGCTAATCATTTTAGACATATTATTTGTCAAATTTGGAGTTATAAAACAAAAGTTATTAATTAATTAAGATAAAAGGGCATTTTATTGTAATTTTAAACAACTTGAAATTTTAAATGTTCAAAATATATTTTGGAGGGCATATTTGTATTCCTCACATTTTTCTGATCTCAAAACATATATTATTTGCATTATTTGGATTTATAATTTAAAAGTTATTTGAAAACAGATTTAAATTTGGAATTTGAATTAATTTGAAAAAGATTTGAATTAAAACAGATATGCAGAAATACTTTTGCTACTCAGGTTCAGCTAGCCACAGACGATGACAGGTGGGTCGGGCAGAGCACTTGCGAGGCGCACTGCCGCCAACGCTGGCGCCAGCGTCTTTGGACACGTGGGCAAGCCAGGCACCTGGGGCGGACTGGTCTGTGATGGTCAGGAACTTCCAGGGGGTTTCCTTGCGAAAGGGCACCGAGGCTGACAGGTGGGCTCGGTGTACCGCGGGTTTAGCCGAAAAAGAGGCAGGGGGTTTTCTGCAAAACGACGCCGCGACACTGTTTTTCTTCCTCTCTCTCTGACGAAACTGACGGCGGCAGCGCGCGCGGCACGGGGGCTTCGATCCCGCGACCTGGGGCTTGCACGCAGGGGCGGCTACCGTTGGGCTAGGGCGGGGTAGTTGTCAGGAGGGTGGACGGGGCCTAGTTAGGGTGCTACGCGGTGCGGGAGCGAGCGGACAGCAGCGAGCGACGGTGCTCTGAGAGCGCTCGACGGAAGGGCCGGTGGATCTAGGCGACGATGGCGAGGCGGAGCATGTCCAGGAGGTCAGGTAGCTCACCGTGGTTAGGTCGGTGGCGTCGGATCGGGCGGGGCGGTTGATCGGCAGCAGCAGATGGACCGCGGCTAGGGTTCGCGGCCGGGCTCGTCGGTGTTCTTCGGCTCGGTGCTCCTCCTCGGCAGCAGCGTATAGGGTGATGCGATGGAGGGCCCTTGGTCTCCAAGGCACCAGGCGTCACGCCACCGTCTGGTTCGAGAGTTCGGTGGTGGACACCGGTGTGGCGAGAGAGTGGCCGGTGGTGGAGAGGAAGGAGCGGAGAGGGCACGACCCTGGGGTAGATCTGGGGGTAGCAGGGCGAGGCAGAGAGGTGATAAAGCAGAGAGGGAGAGGGAGGTGCCGTGGGGAGGGGTAGATGGAAAAGGTGGCTCGGCCACTTTTCCTCTCCTCCTTCACGTGCTCGGTAGGGCAGGGGCATGGCAGGGCAGGTTAGGGAGCTGGCAGGTGGGGCCAGGGTGAGGCCAAGGAGGTGGTTCGGTGTGGGTCATGCAGGACAGGGAGAGAGGAGTAAGGAGGAGAGGGGAGGCTCGGCTAGATAGGGGGAGCCTCGGGTAGGGTTTGTTTAGGGTTGGGGTAGAGAGAGAGAGGGAGTAGATGAGGTGTGGGACCAGGGAGAGGGGTAGCCAGGTGGGCCTGTGTAACTACCTCGGTGAATTACGCCCCTAGTTACAAGCCTGGATGAACGGAAATGGTTGAAATAGTACGGTGGGGCCCAAATGCCACTCACAGGTAGACCTTTCAGCCGTCCCAACCATTTCCAAACATCGGGACAAGAACGGGCGGCGTAATCGGCAGGCGAAGGGATCAACTACATACACAAATGAGTATGTATGCAAGCCACCATACAACAGTACATCAGAACCATTCCATCTAAAAAGAAAGGAAATATAGCAACGCCATACGGCAAGATCCAAATATCCTAGATAGATATAATAGTTTAGGATATCTCCTCATACATCAAACATCAGAGTATCAGGCGGAAGCGGAAGACAAAATCCGAGTACGGATAAGAAGCAAATCGGCATAAGATGCCCCATAAATAAGCAGATCCCGCCCACAGATCTCACGGATCCCCGTTCCCGGAATCTCTACACCGAATGATCGTTGCCCACATTGTCCGTCTCTTCCACCCAGTATCCATCTTGCGAGGGTACCTGTTCATCTCAACCAATAATTTATCGTGTGAGACCCTAGGGGTACTCAGCAAGTCTTTATGCCTCTAAAGGGGACACAACCTGGGGTGACGCAATTGCAGCAAAAGATAAACCCTAACAATTCTAGATACTCGCTAACCATCCGCCTAACCAAAGATAGACGGATGTCCGTGAATCAATAACAACAGTTATAATGGTAATCTTAACAGATCCATCCTCCTCCTTGCTTACCGACGAGGAAGCGGACGAACAACCCCCCCCATCCGTTGGCAGTTTTATTATCCATTCCATGAGTGTTGCACTAATTACTAGTCAGATACTTAGTCAAATTAAAAGCGGTACTTTAGTTATGCTTGTCTATGATCGAGAAACTGTGCTCCAAGTCGTCCATAACCGCGGACACGGCTTTCAGAAAGTTTTACCTATGAGGGGTGCACAAATAGCAACACACACTCGATCAACCTCGGAAAAACCAAATCAAAACCCAACGAGGCATTCACGACAAAGCGATCACAGGATTCAGAAATATTTCAGGGGGCCACCCCATTGAGCTACCCGCAACGAAGTTAGCTCACTCCGAGACGGCCTCAAGGTTTGCGCCAGTGGCTGTGAACGACTGGGAACCCGAAAATGTGACTGGGCTTGTCGACACCGCGAAAACACTCCGCTTTCCTAAACAGTACAGTGTGACGTACCTCGCACAATTTAAATAAAGCAGTAAAGCATGGCATAAGTACAGGATAGTAAATAAAACCCCAAACTAGTTTGTGGCCCCAAGAAATAAGAATGAATCAAGCTCGCAGCTCAGGGGGTTCATAAGCCTCCCGGATGTGGATAGCGCGAATATTCAAGGAACAGGAATCAAGTACTCGGGGTCCTACGGGACACAAGTGAGCCTGAAAAACCCAAATAGCGAATATGACTCATCGATGCCACTTTCATTAGTTATCCCATTACTACTCAGGTTAAGTTGTTTAGGTACCTCGTTAACCATCAGACACTCACATACCCTACACATGCTGTTCTACGACTCGCATGGCTCAAGCAACTCCTGTAGTAAGGGCTCATGGGATGGAGGAACAAGCTTCGGTGGGGTTTAAAAGTAAAGGCTATGCAATACTTGGGATTCAATTTAATGCAATCGCGACTCAATGATGCAAGAATAAGATAGAGGCAATAGGTACTATATGTATGCAAGCATGTGGTAGTGCTTGCCTGGCAGCTCAGTTGAAGCGAGAGAAGGATCTGGTAGTGCTCTGGTTCTCTTGGTATATCCACCTTTCGCCGTCTATTCGAGAAGAACCAAACAGACAAGGGCCAACATAAATAAAGTGCACAAGCATATGAATAAAATGCGTCAAGCAAACAATCATGCCATGATGAATGATGCACAATTTGCATGGCATTAAAGTAGCATGGCCTGGGTGAGGCGTGGAATACAAGAATAAACCATTTTATTTAGTTTTGGCCCCATTTTATCCTCATATTAGTTGCTGTATACTTTATAATTGCATGATGCATGCTTCAAAACAAACCATGGAATGCATAAACAGAAAGGTCTCGCCGAGCTAATCATCTTAGACATATTATTTGTCAAATTTGGACTTATAAAACAAAAGTTATTAATTAATTAGGGCAAAAGGGCATTTTGTTGTAATTTAATCAACTTGGAAAAAATAAAGTGTCCAAAATATATTTTGAATGGCATATTTGAATTCCTCACATTTTTCTGATTTCAAAACATATATTATTTGTATTATTTGGATCTATATTTTAAAAGATATTTAAAAACAGATTTGAATTTTGAATTTAAATTAATTTGGAAAAGATTTGAATTAAAACAGATTACAGAATTACTTTTGTTACACGCACAGAACCTAGCCACAGCCAATGACCAGTGGGGCCATGCTGACTGGGCGTCCACGCGCAGAAAGGATTTTATACCGCGGCAGTGCCCAGCCCGTGTCACTGCCAGATGGGACCCGCTCATGAGCCCACTTGATGAGAAAGGTGGAGGGCTGACCACGTGGCGCGGCGAGGGAGCGCGGGTTGAGGGTTGTTAACTAGGGGGGCCTATCTGCAAAGCTTCCGCGGAGACAGATAGGTGGGACCGATAGGAGCCTTGAGTTCGAGTCAAAAGGCGCGGGGGTATCGTAAAACGCATGCACCGTGTGGATCTTCCTCTGAACCTCTTGATGACAGTCGATGCACGCCGATGTGAGCCGGCGCTGTGGCTCGAACTCAGCGACGGCCACGCCTGTGTGGGCGGAGCCGCTGCGGTTGGCTAGGGTTGTTGGTAGGAGGAGGCTGGGCGGCTAGGTAGGGTTTCGACGCCTTGTGAGCGGCAGCTACGCTTGGCGCCTGAGCGTGCTCGGCTGCGTCTGGCGAGGCTAGGGCAAAGCGAGAGGCGGACCGTGTCTGGGGTCGGGAGCTCACCGAGGTGATGTTGGCGTGGTCGGATCGGCAGGCGTCAGCGGATCGTCCGACGGCGAGGCCCAGGGTTAGGGTTTGGCTCGGTGTCGACGATGATCTGGTGGCTCTGGCGCTTCTCCTCCGCGACCGCGTGTACAGGACGATGCAGGGGACCCTCCTTGTACTCCTCGATCGCCTCCACGTCGTGCTCGTGCCTGATGCAGTGTAGAGAGGCCGAGGGTTTCTTGCGGTGTAGCCGGTGGTAGGAGAAGCAGGGAAAAAGGGGAGCGGCCTTGGGATAGATCTGGGGGTAGCAGGGCGAGGCAGAGAGGTGGCAGGGGTGGTAGTAGGTAGCAGAGAGAGGGGGAGGTGCCGTGGGGAGGTGGTAGATGAAAAAGGTGGCTCGGTGCCACCTTTCTCTCCTCCTCCCCTCACGTGCTAGGGTCAGGCAGGTGGGACAGGTAGGGAGGTGGCAGGTGGGGCCAGGGTGAGGCCAAGGGGGCAGGCTCGGGCTGGAGGGGCCCTTATGGCATAGAGAGAAAAGAGAGAGGGAGGAGTAGCCTCGGGTTAGAGCTAGGGTAGGAGGGGAGAGGGGGTATGGCTCGGGCTAGGGCTTGTTTGGGTGGGGTAGCTAGGTGGCATGGTGGGGCTAGCTAGGTGAGAGAGCAAGAGGCCGAGAGAGAGGGAGGTAGACTTAGGGTTTAGGTGAGAGGGGGATGTGAGGGTTAGGGTTAGATGGGGTATGGTTTAGAGAGGGGTAAGGTGAAAAAGGTGGTAGGGTTTAGGATTAGATGAGGGAGTGAGAGAGGGTGTTCCTTTTGGCAAGCTCAAGCAAGAACAAGATCAAACCAAGCTAGACCAAAAAGAGAGAGAGGTGGTGATATGGTTTTAAGCAAGATCAAACATAGATCAAGCCAAAAGAAGGGATAGAGTTAGAGATGATCCACTCAAAAATCAAATAAAAGGCAAATGACAAGCAAAAGGGTGGTACTTGCATGGGCCATGCATAATAATTAATACCATGCTTATTTTGTGAAAACAAGATTATTTACATGGCATTATTCTTATGCATTCTAAAATGTGGAGTAAGGCCTAAGCAAAAGAATTTAAAAGAAAGTCCCAAGTGGAGTAGATGGAGATGATCACATTTGATTATAATTGGGACTTGCTAGTGTGTATGGGCCACTAGATGCTTAATAGTCCCAAAAATATTCCAACATGAGCATAATTCCCTGATAATCCATATGGAAGCTAGGAAAAGGGTTCCACTCACAAGGCATGCAAAGATGGCCATGTGGCTCTCATATACCAACAATGTGAAAACAACATGGTGCATATATGGGAGCATGTGGAAAAGAATTGGATCCATCCCAACCCACATGAGCTAGAGGTAAAACCCAAAGGAAACACAATTGCAAGTTCATGGGTAATGGAATGGTGGAAAGATGGGGTGATGACAAGAAAGGTGGTGGAGTGGAATAAAAGATATGCCCCCAACTCAACTTGGGCATTAAACAATATATCAAGAACCAAATACCATATCAAGAGGCAAATACAATTAATAATGCATATGAGATAAGAACCGAATGGAAAAGGGTTTTATATGATGCTCAAATGCAAGGTGGCATGATGACATGAGCATGATATAATGATGATGCAACAATTATATATTTGAAGTAGCCATTATATTCCTAGACCAAGTAGCATTACAATTGTTAGACAATTGGGATGCTACAGCCTGCTAGGCCGAGAGAGGGCAGGTGGGTAGCTAGGGTAGGTCATGGTGGGGTGGCTCGGCTAGAGAGAGGAGAGATGAGGGAGGGTACTTAGGGTTTAGAGGGAGGGGGGTATGGTGATGATGGGGATGGTAAAGAGAGAGGAGAGAGGAGTGTATGGATTAGGTTTAGAGAGAGAGATAGATGGAGAGGTTCTCTTTTGACAAGATCAAGCATGATCATGACAAGCCCAAGCAAGATATAGCCAAAAGAGAGAAAGAAGAACAAGGTGGTGAGGGCATGGATGGAGATGGTGATGGGGTTTTAGATGCTTGCATGTATCAAGCAAGATCAAGCATAAGAGGGTAGAGAGAGATATGGGGGGAAGATCCACTCAAAATCCAAATAAAATCCAAAGGACAAGCAAAAGGTGGTACTTGCATGGGCCATGCATAAATAATTAATACCATGCTTATTTTTGTGAAAACAAGATTATTTACATGGCATTATTCTTATGCATTCCAAAATGTGGAGTAAGGCCTAAGCAAAAGAATTTAAAGGAAAGTTCCAGATGGAGTAGATGGAGATGATCACATTGGATTATAATTGGGACTTGCTAGTGTGTATATTCCACTAGGTGCTTACTATTCCCAAAAATATTCCCACATGAGCAGAAATCCATAATACTCCATATGGAAGCTAGGAAAAAGGGTTCCACTCACAAGGCATGCAAAGGTGGCCATGTGGCTCTCCTAACCCAATAATGTGAAAACAATATGGTGCATATATGAGAGCATGTGGAGATAGAATGGATCCACACCAACACATATGAGCTAGAGGTAAAACCAAATAAGTTGCAATGCTCATATATGTTGGAATGGTGGAATGATGGCTGATGACAAGAAAGGTGGTGGAGTTAACAAAAAGATATGCCCCAACTCGACTTGGGCATTTAAACAATATATCAAGAACCAAATACAATATCAAGAGGCAAATACAATTAATGATGCATATGAGATAAGAACCAAATGGAAAATGGTTTTATATGATGCTCAGATGCAAGGTGGCATGATGACATGAGCATGATATAATGATGATGCAACAATTATATATATGAAATAGCCATTATATTACTAGACCAAGTAGCATTGCAATTGTTAGACAATTGGGATGCTACAACTCTCCCAAGATTAAGCAGGAATCTACTTGAGATTCTAGGAAGAAGAAGAAGACTCAAAGAGGGTAGGATACTTGGCACGGAGCTCATCTTCATGTTCCCAAGTGGCTTCATCAACGGAATGGTGCGACGACTACACCTTGCAAACTTGCTAGACTTGTTGGGAGTCTTGCGTTTTGCTTGAGAAACAACGGTTAGAAGAGTTGAAGGGTTGTCGTGAGACAAGAAGGGTAGGGTGGACATAGCTCCGGTTTTCTCCAGAAACAAGATAAAAGACTAGAACCACTTGTGAGAGAAAAGGAAAAGATGATGTATCATGGATAAAGAAAGATACGCCGTTAAGATTAAAGATTTATTGATACGAGAGAGGATGAATCTTTATCTCGCCGGAAGAAAAAGAGCTAGATTGGAGAGGTTTGAACCACTATGACAATAGCATCGTATCTTCTCTCGGATTAGAGAAATGACGTACGGAAACAATATTGCCTTCAAACAATAGAGTCCCTTGATATCAACAGAAAGATTTAGTTAGACATCGTCGGATTAGATTCTTCTTGCGCCGGTAAGAACCAAAGGATCACGCAATTGAGGTGCGCGGATATAATTTCTAGAGACGGATGTGAAGCCAGATCATGGTGGAATCCCGATAAGCAAAGAATATGGAGGATCTGGAGTTTATTGTAGAGATACTTATTGCTTTCTTTAGCCTTGAGGCTAACGCAATAGATTTGCGGCTGATGGCATCACCCATAATTGGCTTTACCACAGAAAAGAATTGATGAAACAAAGAGAGAGATAGCTTCCTTTCATCTTGTTTGGGGATATCAAGCACCGGTAGAAAGACGAGGATAGAAGAGAGTTTGCGTTTGATTCCACCAGATAATTGTAGATTTTTCTCCATCTAGCCCACCAACAAGAGATTATCGATTACTTTCTTCGAGAGAGCACTCCGGAAAAACAAGGACGGAAATAAAAGTATCGAGGGATAAAGGCCACTTCTAACTTCCGTGGAAATGAGTGAAATCACATTAATTCACCAATTCAATGTACAAGAGCGAATGATAAGAGTAGTGGTATGGTAGCTACTCCATCACGCACTCAAAGCATTACTCCGTACATGAATAAGAAAATCATGCAACCCCAACTACCGAAACAGACTGAAGGTATCGACAAAAAGAGCTCATGGAACCCCGTAAGAAAACAAAGATTGATGCAAACGATTCCCCGGATTCATAGATAGATAAAGATGATGATGTTGTCGTCATGTCGGAAGTACCAAGCCACCGGAAAGATATGAAGGAAGATTACGGAGAACAAGCCAAGATTAACAGCTCTGAAAGATAGCACCCACTTGAACAGAAGGAAATACAAGATCTGGAATGTCTTCTTGGCCTCCGGTGGATTGAGCATAGACGATAGAGCGAGAGGGTTTCAAGAGATTACTTAACGAGGCTGAGGTGAAAAGAACTCCATGTTCTTCTTGAAATGATTGAGAAAGATTTAGCAGTCTTGAGGGAATCTTGAGCGAAACGCTGATGATAACTTGCCAACAAGGAAGACTCCGGGTTTGATGGAAGATGGAGGATGGAATTAACAATGGACTTGCTGATTCCAGAATTGAAGCGATCTATTTAGCAGAAGGACGTGGTCGAGAATAGGTGACTTCAAAAAGTCAGAGTTCACGCTTTGAGAACTTTGCACACAGGCAGTGTTAACAAAGCTTGAGAGAAAGAGACACAGATGATCTTCCATGTTCTTCCCTTGATATCGAATAGGCAAGCATATTATCAACATAGACCACCATGGATTAACAAGATATTCCGAGAATATCAAGTTCAAGCGGCGGGAGAACAAACAAATGCTCGAACACTTCCTGAGCTCAACGCTCTTAGAAAGATCAAAATTGAGAGCACGGGTTCGTGTTGAAGAAGATGCACTGGAAGAATAGATTATCTGGTCCTTCGGAAGAAAAAGAGATGTCACCTGGTTCACATTGTCGATTGGATCACCGGTTACAAAGATAAAGAGATCTTGGTTAAGAACCGATGATAGCTCATACCTTAAGCAAAGCTATCAGAAGCGAAAAGATGCAATTCCCTCGTATCCAGGAGAATTGTGCAGATATGGGGTTCAAAAAGATGTGCAGCATGATGGACAGATGATAGACGGCCGTAGTGCTTTGAGAAACTCCGGATTGCCAAAGATGCTTGAATATGCATAGATATGATCACGGTGTACTCGAAATCACAGGAGATAACCGTCACCATTTGGAGGATAGTGGTGATTGCATTTTCCCATATTCCACTCGACACTTATCATGAGTGGAATATAGCTATGCCGAGAGCCAAATTACAATCACCAGCATTGGATCGACACACGTTATGTAATTAGCCCAAGAGAATTGGAGATGAAAAGAAACTCCAGGATTAAGCGCCGGTGATAAAAGAATGAGTTAGCATGGACATGCTGATAAAAGGGAGATAGATAATGTTTCACACACGACTGAAAAGGAGTGTGGAAACACAGATGTATCAAAGAAAAATTGTCTGCATTTTTCGGCATTAAAATACCAATAGATGCGCAAAATCACTTATCAGATAGAGGTTAGCAACAGATGCTTACACTGAAGGTTGAGTTGCTAGAAGGAAGGACACCCTTAAGAAGATGGCACCGGTTAACAAGGAGTCAGATAGATCGCGCCGGTTTTCAAAAAGCACATCAAGATGGGATGTACCAACAGTTGATAACCAAAGGCAGATATAGATAACATGTTGGATGCAACAGATAGACAAGGAATTACACACACACACACACACTTTCTATGGTACTACGGAAACCCAGAACACGTGAATCCTATTTTGAATTTTAAGAAGAGGATTGAAAACGTTACACTTCCTTACCAGAAAAAGGTGGGTGGGTGGGAAAGAAGAAAAGTGAAAGCAGTCCTACTCTCGCGTTTTGTTTTTCCCTAGTATACATAGCTACCAAAATATTTGCTAAACTGACAACGACCATTTGGCTGAGACCCTGAAGGTCGGGATGGCTCTGATACCAATTATAACTACCTCGGTGAATTACGCTCCTAGTTACAAGCCTGGATGAGCGGAAATGGTTAAAATAATGCAATGGGGCCCAAATGCCACTCACAGTAGACCTTTCGGCCGTCCTAACCATTTCCAAACATCGGGACAAGAACAGGCGGCGTAATCCAACGCTTGAAGGATCAACTACATACATAAATGAGTATGTATGCAAGCCACCATACAATGGTTCTCAGAGTCATTCCATCTAAAAAGAAAGGAAATATTGCAACGCCATACGGCAAGATCCAAATATCCTAGATAGATATAATAGTTTAGGATATCTCCTCATACATCAAACATCAGAGTATCAGGCAGAAGCGGAAGACAAAATCTGATGCGGATAAGAAGCAAATCGGCATAAGATGCCCATAAATAAGCACATCCCGCCCACAGATCTCACGGATCCCGTTCCCGAATCTCTACACCGAATGATCGTTGCCCACATCGTCTCCTCCACCCAGATCCATCTTGCGAGTTTACTGTTCATCTGAATCAAACAATTTATCGTGTGAGACCCTAGGGGTACTCAGCAAGTCTTTATGCCTCTAAAGGGACACAACACAGGGTGACGCAATTGCAGCAAAAGATAAACCCTAGCAATTCTATAGATACTACTAACCATCCGCCTAACCAGAGATAGACGGATGTCCGTGAATTAATAACAGATTATAGCGGTAATATCCACATATCCATCCTCCTCCTCGCCACCGACGAGGAAGCGGACTAACAACCCCCATCCGTTGGCTGTTTTATTAACCTTTCCATGAGTGTTTCACTATTTTCTAGTCGATTTAGTCAAATTAAAAGCGGTACTTTAGTTATTCTTGTCTATGATCGAGAAACTGTGCTCCAAGTCGTCCATAACCGCGGACACGGCTTTCAGAAAGTTTTACCTGCGAGGTGCACAAATAACAACACACACTCGATCAACCTCGAAAAACCAAATCAAAACCCAACGATCCACGACAAAGCTAACACAGTATTCAGAAATATTTCCGGGGCCCACCCCATCAAGCGACCCGCCACGAAGTTGGCCGACTCCCCGACGGACTCAAGGTTTGCGCCATTGGCTGTACACGACTGGGAACCCGAAAATGTGACTGGGCTTGTCGATACGAAAACACTCCGATTTCCTAAGCGATATAGTGTGCGACTCGCACAATTTAAATAAAGCGATAAAGCATGGCATAAGTACAGGATAGTAAATAAAACCTCAAACTAGTTTGTGGCCCCAAGAAATAAGAATGAATCAAGCTCGGCTCAGGGGGTTCATAAGCCTCCCGGATGTGGATAGCGAATATTCAAGGAACAGGAATCAAGTACTCGGGGTCCCACGGACACAAGTGAGCCTGAAAAACCAAATAGCGAATATGGCTCACCGATGCCACTTTCATTAGTTATCCCATTACTACTCAAAGTTAAGTTGTTCAGTACCTCGTTATCCATCGACACTCACATACCCTACACATGTTGTTCTCACTCGCATGGCTCAAACAACTTCTGTAGTAATGGCTCATGGGATGGAGGAACAAGCTTCGGTGGGGTTTAAAAGTAAAGGCTATGCAATACTTGGGATTCGGTTTAATGCAATCGCGACTCAATGATGCAAGAATAAGATAGAGGCAATAGGTACTATATGTATGCAAGCATGTGGTAGTGCTTGCCTGGCAGCTCAGTTGAAGCGAGAGAAGGATCTGGGTAGTGCTCCTGGGTCTCTTGATATATCCCCCTTTCAGTCTATTCGAAGAAGAACCAAACAAACAAGGGCCAACATAAATAAAGTGCACAAGCATATGAATAAATGCGACAAGCAACCAATCATGCCATGATGAATGATGCATAATTTGCATGGCAATAAAGTAGCATGGCATGGGTGAGGTGTGGAATACAAGAATAAACCATTTTATTGAGTTTTTGCCTCATTTTATCCTCATATTAGTTGCTGTATACTTTATATTTATATGATGCATGCTTCAAAACAATACATGGAATGCATAAACAGAAAGGTCTCGTCGAGCTAATCATTTTAGACATATTATTTGTCAAATTTGGAGTTATAAAACAAAAGTTATTAATTAATTAAGGTAAAAGGGCATTTTATTGTAATTTTAAACAACTTGAAATTTTAAATGTTCAAAATATATTTTGGAGGGCATATTTGTATTCCTCACATTTTTCTGATCTCAAAACATATATTATTTGCATTATTTGGATTTATAATTTAAAAGTTATTTGAAAAGATTTAAATTTGGAATTTGAATTAATTTGAAAAGATTTGAATTAAACAGATATGCAGAAATAATTTTGCTACTCAGGTTCAGCTAGCCACGAGGCGAGACGATGAGGTGGGTCGAGCCAATGACTCAGCATACAGAAATTCTTGACCCACATGGTGAGCTAGCCTCAGAGATAGACAGGTGGGGCCAGAGCACTTGCAGGCCCACTCATGGGCAACCAGCGTCTTGGACACGTGGGCAAGCCGGGCGAAGTACTGGTATGTGATGCTCAGGAACTTCCAGGGGGTGTCCTTGCGAAAGGGCACCGAGGTCAATTGGGCTCGGTACCGCTGTTTAGCCAAAAAGAGGCGGGGTTTTTCGCAAAAGCGATGTCGCGACACTGTTTTCTTCCTCTCTCTCGTAACCGACGGGCGTACGCTTGCGCACGGGCTTCGATCCTGCGACCTGGGCTTGCACGCAGGGCGGCTACCGTTAGGCTAGGCGGGGTAGTTGTCGGGGAGGTGGACGGGCCTAGTTAGGTGCTACTGGCGGAGCGGGAGCGGCATGACGGCGACGGTGCTCGAGCGCTCAGCGGAAGGGCCGGTGGATCTAGGCGACGATGGCGAGGCGGAGCATGTCCAGGAGGTCAGGTAGCTCACCGTGGTTAGGTCGGTGGCGTCGGATCGGGCAGGGGAGCGGTTGATCGGGGACGACACAGACGGACCGGCGGCTAGGGTTCGGCTGGGCCGGTGTTCTTCTTGGTGCTCCTCCTCGGCGGCAAGCGTCTGAGGTGATGCGATGGAGGGCCCTTGGTCTCCAGCACACCAGGCGTCACGCCACCGTCTGGTTCGAGAGTTCGGTGGTGGACACCGACGGTGGCCGGCAAGAGAGAGTGGCCGGTGGTGGAGAGGAAGGAGCGGAGAGGGCACGACCCTGGGGTAGATCTGGGGGCAGCAGGGCGAGGCAGAGAGGTGATAAAGCAGAGAGGAGGAGGGAGGTGCCGTGGGGAGGGGTAGATGGAAAAGGTGGCTCGGCCACTTTTCCTCTCCTCCTTCACGTGCTCGGTAGGGCAGGGGCATGGCAGGGCCGGTTAGGGAGCTGGCAGGTGGGGCCAGGGTGAAGCCAAGGAGGTGGTTCGGTGTGGGTCATGCAGGGCAGGGAGAGAGGAGTAAGGAGGAGAGGGGAGGCTCGGCTAGATAGGGGGAGCCTCGGGTAGGGTTTGTTTAGGGTTGGGGTAGAGAGAGAGAGGGAGTAGATGAGGTGTGGGACCAGGGAGAGGGGTAGCCAGGTGGGCCTGCTAGGCAGAGAGAGGAGAGAGGCCGAGAGAGGGCAGGTGGGTAGCTAGGGTAGGTCATGGTGGGGTGGCTCGGCTAGAGAGAGGAGAGATGAGGGAGGGTACTTAGGGTTTAGAGGGAGGGGGGGTATGGTGATGATGGGGATGGTAAAGAGAGAGGAGAGAGGAGTGTATGGTTTAGGTTTATAGAGAGAGATAGATGGAGAGGTTCTCTTTTGACAAGATCAAGCATGATCATGACAAGCCCAAGCAAGATATAGCCAAAAGAGAGAAAGAAGAACAAGGTGGTGAGGGCATGGATGGAGATGGTGATGGGGTTTTAGATGCTTGCATGCATCAAGCAAGATCAAGCATAAGAGGGTAGAGAGAGATATGGGGGGAAGATCCACTCAAAATCCAAATAAAATCCAAAGGACATGCAAAAGGTGGTACTTGCATGGGCCATGCATAAATAATTAATACCATGCTTATTTTTGTGAAAACAAGATTATTTACATGGCATTATTCTTATGCATTCCAAAATGTGGAGTAAGGCCTAAGCAAAAGAATTTAAAGGAAAGTTCCAGATGGAGTAGATGGAGATCATCACATTGGATTATAATTGGGACTTGCTAGTGTGTATATTCCACTAGGTGCTTACTATTCCCAAAAATATTCCCACATGAGCATAAATCCATAATACTCCATATGGAAGCTAGGAAAAAGGGTTCCACTCACAAGGCATGCAAAGGTGGCCATGTGGCTCTCCTAACCCAATAATGTGAAAACAATATGGTGCATATATGAGAGCATGTGGAGATAGAATGGATCCACACCAACACATATGAGCTAGAGGTAAAACCAAATAAGTTGCAATGCTCATATATGGTGGAATGGTGGAATGATGGGTGATGACAAGAAAGGTGGTGGAGTTAACAAAAAGATATGCCCCCAACTCAACTTGGGCATTTAAACAATATATCAAGAACCAAATACAATATCAAGAGGCAAATACAATTAATGATGCATATGAGATAAGAACCAAATGGAAAAGGGTTTTATATGATGCTCAGATGCAAGGTGGCATGATGACATGAGCATGATATAATGATGATGCAACAATTATATATATGAAGTAGCCATTATATTACTAGACCAAGTAGCATTGCAATTGTTAGACAATTGGGATACTACACCGGATAATCCGGCCTAGGAGTACTTGTAGCAGCTTCATCAGGCTGCCTGGGGCTTGCTTGAACTGGCGAGGGGCCGGATAATCCGGGGCTGGCCGGAAAATCCGGCCTGGATCTTGCATCGATATCTTCAGCACCAGGAGCAGTATGGTCATTAGGATCGGGGTGGCCAGATAATCGGGCCTGGAGCTTTCTGGAACATCTTGACCTTTAGTAGTTGATGGAGATGGTGTAGAAGTTGCTCCGATGGTTGGAACATGTTGAGTATGTGTAGATGAGGGCTCTACATGAGTAGAGCATTGTCCTTCCCGATCCGCCACAAGGGGTTCCTCAATGGGGCGGAAAAATCCCATGCCCATTCTTCTTATGGCATCTTGAGGTATTTCAACATATGCATCACAAACACCAACTTGCTCCGCACGGGAACCGTCATTTTCTTCGAACACAACACTACAAGATTCTACAACAGTTCCGGAGAGCTTATTGTAGACTCTATAAGTGTGGGATTCGGCACCATAGCCAACAAAAATACCTTCTAGAGCCTTAGATTCAAACTTAGATAAACGAACTCCCTTGATGAGAAAGAAACACTTACACCCGAATACCTGAAAGTATGAGATGTTTGGCTTGTTACCGGTAAGTATTTCATATGGAGTCTTGTCCAAGATCTTACGGAGGTATAACCTGTTGGATGAGTGACAAGCGGTAGAGATTGCTTCAGCCCAGAAGTTATATGGAGACTTGAATTCGGCTAGCATTGATCTTGCCATATCCATTAGAGTCCGATTCTTCCTCTAGGCTACACCATTTTGTTGGGGGGTGTACGCAGCGGAATATTGATGTCTTATCCCTTCTTCACTTAGGAACTCATTTAAGGTGTAGTTCTTGAACTCAGAGCTGTTATCACTTCTTATAGCCAGTATAGGGATGTTGTGTTGACGTTGAACCTCGTTGGCGAAGTCGATGACCATTTTTTGAGTTTCACTCTTCAACTTGAAGAAATAAACCCAAGTGTATCTTGAGTAATCATCAACAATCACTAGACAATACTTCTTCCCACCGAGGCTTGCATGAGATGGAGGTCCGAAGAGGTCCACATGAAGGAGCTCTAAGATCCTTTTTTGACGAGATGATAGTCTTCCTTCGATGAGGAGAGTCACGCATTTTCCCTTCAACCAATGCCCTGCAAACATGATCTTTGGCAAAGGAGACATTTTATTTTAGTCCAAGGATGTGGCCACCCTTGTGGAGACTTTGCAAAGTTCTCATATTGACGTGGGCTAGTCGGCGATGCCATAGCCAACCCGCGTCAGCCTTTCCAAAGAGGCACATCGGGCCTATAGTGGTTTTCCACGAAAAGTCCACCATGTACAGGTCATTTTCAACATATCCCAGGAAAGCAACTTCTAGAGACTTGCTCCACAAGAGTACCACCAAATCAGCATCAATATAAACTGCAAAGCCCATCTTACCAAGGGCACGAACTGAAAGTAAGTTGTACCCGAGGGTCTCAACAAGCATGACGTCCACGAGAGAGATATCGTGAGCCACCACAACTTTGCCGAGACCCAATACCTCAGATTTTGACTTGTCACCATAGGAGACGGTTATATGATCGTGATTTGGCCGCATCTCCGTGATGATCTCCTTGCTTCCGGTCATATGACTCGTGCAACCGCTATCGAGTACCCATTTAGAACCACCGGAAGCATAGCCCTACAAGAAAGTTACTTCTTGGTTTTAGGTACCCATTTTTCAGTGGGTCCTCTGATGTTAGTGACAAGGGTCTTGGGGACCCAAATAGACCAAGGAATGTAACAATCATAAGAGCCTACATAACTAGCATAAACATCACCATAATAATCGCAATATAATTCAAAGTTAGGATTATTAGCCCCTACAAAACCATCATAATTAGCCTTGTCATTGGTAATGTTGCTAGTCTTTGGTTGAGAAGTCATGCTCTTCTTCTTCTTGTTTTTCTTGCTCTTTGTCTTGGGAATGTAGCCAAGACCTTCTTTTCTATTGTTTGTCCTTTGCTTTCTCAGTATCTCATCAAGCACCTCTTTACCTTTGTGTTGAGAACCTCTTACAAGATTTTCTTTTCCATAAGATGATATGGAGGTACTTGGTACATCATACAGCTTCAATTGAGTTTGGAGCTGGTCATGGGACACATTTAAAGTAGAATGATCACTCTTCAATGCCTCGTGAGAACTTTCAAGATTATCAAACTTCTCCAAGAGTCTAGCATGAACAGACCCAAATTCAATCTTTTCTTTCTTTAGTTTCTTTACCTTGCAAGAGCATTGTCACGTTCTTTGATGAGCTGACCCACAGCTTCTTCATGTGACTCCTCAATGGATTTGAGTCTCTCTTCCAAAGATACTCGAGTTTCCTCTTCTTCTTCCAAGGCATTCTTAAAAGAAGCTATCTCCAAGGCATCTTCTCTTTTGATTCTGCCCTTTTCTTCAAGAAGATCTTCAGCTTGAGCAAGTTGACTCATAAGAGCATCAAAATGGAGTTTGTGCTCACCTTGCAGGTTAGTGAAAAAGTTGTCCAAAGCAATAACTTCTTTTTTCATTTTAAGACTGTCATGATCATCCATATCCAAAATTATGTTAGTCTTAGGAAATGAAGAGCTAGAACTTGATACCTCGGACCCTCTTGCCATTAGGCAAGTGGCATTGTTGTTGATGACATTCTCGTTTGGCGAGTCAAAGAGAGATGATGGAGTCGATGTGGTGGCTATAGCAGCCACCTCGCAAGAACTATCTTCATGCTCTTCATCTTCACTTGCAGAGGAGTATTCTTCGTGTGCCACTAAGACGATCTAGGGTTGCTTCTTGTAGGGGCCATTCTTCTTAATAAATGGCTTCTTATTATGTGCTTTAAGAATGAGCCTGCCACCATTGTCTTCTCTATTTTGATACGGACATTCGGCTACAAAGTGCAGCCTATCTCCACAATTGTAGCATGTTCTCAGTTTTGGGTCGCTTTCTCTTCTTCCACTCGACACATTCTTGTGCTCGAGTTCCGACTTGGCCTTGGCAGGATCCTTCCAAAAGTTCCTTGCGTAAAATGCCATGTATTCACCATGAGCACGTTTGACTTCACCAGGGCAGTCTATGGAGGCCCCATCAAACGCTCTTTCATCCTCCTCTTGCTCAACAACATTAGCCTTTAGAGCAACATTGACACCCTTTTGCATTCCAATGACCCGAGCACGGGCATCTTCAGCATTCTTTGCCGCCACATTGAATGACGCCATTTCTTGCATGACCTCATTGGATGTCATTTGATGGTAGTTATGTCTACCTTGCAAGCTCTTCAAGTCCGTTGGTTCGAAAGGCATTAAGGCACTCACATATTTCCTTTTTATCCATGCATCATCAATGTGAGTGGCTCCATGCTTTCTAAATGTTGTTGCGATGCCCTTGAGTTTTCTATACATGTCTTCATGGTTTTTACCATCCAACATGTAGAATCCCTTAGCTTCATTACTCAGGGCATCATACCTATTCCTTCTCATGCTTTCATTCCCAACAAAGAGATGAGTGAGGGCATCCCAAGCTTCTTTAGCAGTGTTGAGATGTTGAATGTGGGGCATGTCCTTGGGACCCACACCGAGTTGTATCGTGTGGAGAGCAGTGGCATTCAATTGGTTGTCCACCACTTCTCTTCTTGTCAGGTTGGTTTGATCTCCAATACGAAGACCCTCTTCAATAATCCTCCAAAGTTCAATAGAGGAGCTACAAACATGAGACTTCATTAAGAATTGCCATTGATTGAAAGAGGATGCAATGAGCTTCGGTGGATCACCCCTATTGTTTATATGAGGATGAGGGATCGGTGGGTCGGGGGAATATATGTGACGAACATCACTATATTCGTCCTTACCACTTCCCTTCTTGGAGGTGGAACCATTAAGTTTTTCACCTTCCGCATCATCATCCTTGGATCCGGTGTTAGCCTTTTCCTTAGATGATGGTGTGGCTGCCTTAGAGGAGGATGGAGATGGGGCTGTGGATGATGTGAGGCGAGCAATCATTTGATTCATCTCCTCCATCTTGGCCTCAAAGGATTTCAACAAGGTTGTTTCCAACGTCTTGAGGTCATCCATTGTGACCTTACCCACAACCTCATTCCCATCATCCTTGGTACCCATACTACTCTTAGGCGGTCAAGCCCGAATTAAGAGCCGAGGCTCTGATACCAATTGAAATGGATCGTATGGGCACCTAGAGGGGGGTGAATAGGTGCTACTTCAAATTTTAATGCTTTTTCAATTTTAGGCTTAGCACAAAGGGTAAATTCTCTATATATACTATTAGGTGGAATTTCCCTATATGCAAACCTATCTACTAGCGAGTACAGAGCGAGTGGAAGAGGAACAGGTAAACCGTAATGAAGCACACGGAGACACAAGATTTGTTTGACCGCAGTTCCTTCCTTGTTAAAGGAAGTACGCCAGCGTTGGAGGGGTGGGCGGTACTAAGACCACCACGCCACAATAGCCCTCACCCTGTTCTCCGATGGATCCTGCCACCAAAGGTCTGATCCACCTTTCCACTATAGGGACCCTTCGAGGTGGGTACCAGCACCTTTACACAACTAGCGGGGCACAACTCCACAATCAACTTGGAGGCTCCCGTAATGACAACAAGCTGCCACAAGAACAATGTTATAAAAAACAAAGAACAAGATATAGATATTGACAAGAATACTAGATCAAGGATTTCTCCAAATGAATGGAGAGGAGTTGATGTGCTTTATTCGTGATGACGATGATGATCCTCTCCTCCTTCAATTGCCCCAAAGATCGAAGCCTTCGGGTGGTTGAAGTGGGAGATCTAGAATGGGAGCTCTTGCAGTGTGTCTGAACAATTTCGAATGAATCAAGTGTTCTGAACATTGGGGAAGAAGGGGTATTTATACCCACTTCCAAAACTAGCCGTTGGAGACTTTGAGGGCCGGATTATCCGGCCCAAGTGAGGGTCGGATTATTCGGCCTGGGGAAAACACCGCCCCAGACTCGGAATATTCGGCAGATAGTCTGCCCCCCTATCAGAGCGTCGTGCCGAGATTGCCATTGATCATCTTCTGGGGGCCGTATTATCCGGTCCCATGCGATAGCCGGATTATCCGGCCTAGGGAAGAAAAACCACCCCATGTCTGATTTTTTGGGCAAAAATCCGCCCCCTCTCTGGGTGACGCGCCTTGGCAGTCTTTGAATGATGGGGTAGGCTTGATTATCCGGCCCTTGATGGGGTGGATAATCCGGCCCCCCAATCTTTTTTGGACTTACCACACATGAGAAATCTCCATAGTATTGTTATCTAACACGCAAAACACACGAAAACATGAAATGTTCTTTCAGTCGGGCCAAGTTGTTGCGGAAGGAAACATTTCTTGTAGTGATGGCTTTCAAAATAGATGTCTAGGGTCATGGCAATATCTTTGCTATAGTTTATAACAACATGTTCGTATATTTGGTAGATTGGTGCGTATTATTGGCATTTAAAATGTTATTTACAAAGGAAGCTTCTGAATTTGAAGTTATTTTCAATTTTTCAAGCAACGATAGTGGATTTTGTCGTGAAAAAACTAAGTATGGCTCAAAATCCCATTGCCCTAGTTTTCACACAACATATATATAGCCTGGGGTTTAGGGTTTGGGTTTTTTGGGTTGAGGGTTTAGGGGTTTAGGGTTTAGTGTTTATGTTATATGGTTAAGGATATTAGGGTTTGCGGTTTACGAGTTTAAGGTTCGGTATTTAGGATTTAGGGTTCAGGATTGAGGGTTTAGGGTTGTCTAGGTTTTAGGGTTAGGGAATTTTCAATAATAATGTTCAAGCTTTATATATATATATATGCTTATATATTCGTGGAATGAAATGGTGTTATCGCAATTTAATGAAAGTATCTTGGATTTTGATCTATAAGTGCATGATACTTGCTTGGTAAGGGGTTGTGGGGATGAGGGTTTAGGGTTTATGGGTTTAGGGGTTTAGGGTTTAGGTTTTTGGGGAATTTTCAATAATGTTCAAGCTTCTTTATGCTTATATTTATACGTGGAATGGAATGGCATTAGCATAATTTGATGAAAGTATATCTGACATTTTGATCTACAAATGCATGATACCTCATTTGCCAGGGTCGTTTAGGGGTTGAGGGTTTAGGGTTTTAGGATTTAGGGTTTCACGCATTTTCAATAATGTTCAAGCGTTATGATTATAGTCGTGGAATAGAATGGCGTTACCAGAATTTAATTAAAGTGGCTTATAAAGGAAGGAATGTGTTTTTGGCTTTGTTTTTTAGCTTTTACTCTGACATAGTTGAATGATGGTATAAGCCAAAAGCAAAAATCTAACATGACTTATAAAACAAAGCTAAAAGCGATAGATAAGCTTAACCAAACAACCCCTCAACTTCTTGATATGAATGCTTATGCAACCAAATTTGGGACCTTTTGAAAGAAAAATCCAAATAAAATATATATATATTGAAGCAATGTCATTATTTTGTAGACTAATTTGTTATGTGCACGGCCTAGTTTCCATGAAAAATTATGCTAAAACTTGACAACTTTCTAAGAAACTCGTTTCACAATATGGCATATGATACATTGCAAATGTATATATAATTTTTGATGTTCCATGCTTGGTTTTATCTACTTTCTTATGTTTTGTTCCAACTTTGGAGTACTTTTTATACACTTTCTTGGACTAACCAATTAACAAGATGCCACAGTGCCAGTTGCCTATTTTCTGCTGTTTTTGGTTCCAGGAAAGTCAGAAAATGAATATGCTCAGAATTGGACGGGACAAAAGCCAAAGTTCCTATTTTTACCGGAAGACTCACGGAGCTAGAATATGAGACGGAGGAGGGCCAAGGCTTGGCCACCCCCCAGGCGCGAGCAACCCTAGGCCGCGCCAGGGCATGGTGTGGGCCCCCTGGCCGGCCACCGACCTTGCCTCCTTCGCCTATAAGAGCCTCCCGATACCAAAACCTTAGATCGTCAATCAGAAATCCACGAAAAGTTCCACAGTGACGCCACCACCGAAGGGGAGATTCAGGGGACAGAAAGTCTCTATTCCGACACCCTGCCGGGACGGGGAAGTGCCCCCGGAGCCATCTCCATTGATCTCCACCGCCATCTCCATCACCATTGCTGATTCCCATGATGAGGAGGGAATAGTTCTCTCTCGAGGCTAAGGGTTCTAGCCGTAGCTATGTGTTCATCTCTCTCTCTATGCATGATCTTATTGAGATCATGAGCTTGTAATCTATAGATCTACCTTGCTACTCAAGTGCTTTAATAGATCTCTGCTCTCCCCATGTGTGTGAAGTTGACAGTGTGCACACCATGGTGGCACTTAGGCTAGATATTACAAATACTTGTTATGAGTTATATTTGGAGTTGGATGTCTTTATGAAATTGTGGTGTTTGTTTGAACCATCTAGTGTTCAAGGTGACAGTGTGGGGTTTCTAGATGGGAAAGATGAACTTTGAGGTGTGTTGTTATAGCCCTACCATCAATTAGAGTGTTCAATCGAAGAGTAGTTAAGAGTAGTATCATGAAGAGAAGATATTTATATGAGAGTGTTCACTAGTGAAAGTATGATCCCTAGGCCTTGTTTCTAAGCACTGAAACACCATTTTCTATTAGATCTATTACATGTTTGCTAGCTTCCATCTTTATTTCAGTTTGCCTTTAGTCTTTTCCACGCCTTCAAGCTATTTTCTATCACCGTTACCACTTGTATTTCACTATCTCTTCGCCTAACTAGTGCACCTATACACCTGACAAGTGTATTAGGTGTGTTGGGGACACAAGAGACTTCTTGTATCTTGATTTGTTATATGTTTGCTTGCTACCATCTTTATTTCAGTTTGCCTTTAGTCTCTTCCACGCCATCAAAGTATTTTCTAGCACCGTTGTCTTATATCCATACCACTTGTATTTTACTATATCTTCACCGAACTAGTGCACCTATACACCTGACAAGTGTATTAGGTGTGTTGGGGACACAAGAGACTTCTTGTATCTTGATTACAGGGTTGCTTGAGAGGGGATACCTTTAACCACTTCCTCCCTGAGTTCGATAAACCTTGGGTGATCAACTTAAGGGAAAACTTGCTGCTGTTCTACAAACCTCTGCACTTGGAGGCCCAACAACTGTCTACAAGAATAGAAGTGCATAGACATCAAGCTAATTTCTGGCACCGTTTCCGGGGAGGTAAGGTAAAAGGTATTCACACCGGAGGATTAAAGAAGAAGAACCTCCAATGGCAAACGCCTATTTTCTGGCGCCGTTGCCGGGGAGGTAAGGTAAAAGGTACTCACATCCTCCGGTGTGAGTGCTCGAAGTTATTTCCTTTAGATTCTGCAATTTTGTTTTTTTGTTCTTGTTTTTACTAGTTAGGCTTAATGGAAAACAACAACAAAATTAGAGAGCTTTTTAGTATTTTTCCTAATGTAGAACATGAAGTGTTTGAATAGAAAATTAAAAAACCTATGGAACTTTATTTGCATGCTAATAGAAATAGTGTTAGTATGAATTCTTTGGACACCATTATGCTAATGCTATGGAAAAGTCTAAGCTTGGGGAAGCTAGTTTTTATGAAAATGATCTTTGTAGTTCCCTAGCTTTGGAAGATAGCTATTCTATTGCTTATGATAATACCAAACCTCCAGTATATGATGATGACAATGATGAATATGATATTTTCAGTCCACCTACTATTGAGGAGAAAATTAATTATGATTACAATATGCCTCCTATATTTGATGATTATGGTGATGAGAATAATAATGATAGCTATTTTGTTGAATTTGCTCCCACTATGATTAATAAGAATGACTATGCTTATATCGGGAGTATTAATTCTTTATGCATGTGGCTCATTATAAGAATGTTTATTGTGATAGTTATATTGTTAATCTTATTCATGATGCTACTGAAAGTTATTATGAGAGAGGGAAACATGGTTTTATGTATCTCAACAATATTAAGTTTCCCCTCTTTATGTTGAATTTTTTGAAGTTGCACTTGTTTTGCTTTACTATGCTTGTTGCTTTGTGCTTTCATGACTTGTTTTTTTACAAGATTCCTATGCATAGGAAGTGGGTTAGACTTAAATTTGTTTTAAATTTGCTTCTTGATGCTCTCTTTTACTTCAATTCATATTTCTTATGTGAGCATCTTCTCAAACTATCAAGCCTAACTTAAAGGCGTTAAAGAAAAGTACTTATTGGGAGATAACCCAAAAGTTTTAGATGAGTCTTGGAAGTTATTACCTCAGTAATAACCGCTCCTTATCCTTTTTTTTGCTTTTTGTGCCAAGAGTAACCTCTAACGAGAGAGAAGTAATGATTGGGAAAGTTGCTGTCCCGAAACAGATTTCTGTGCTTCACCGTAAAAATTCGTGTAAAATCTCTGAACGTCTTTTTGAGGCGTGAATTTTTGTGCTTCTGCCCAGGTTGTTATCTAACTTTCGTTAGTTCAACACTTTTAGATTTGAGCAACAAAAGGTCTTCGAAAAAATTCGTCTTTACCTGCTGGTCTGTTTTGACAGTTTTCTGCCATTATTTGCATTTGCTTCTTGTTGGTTCCTTTTTGAGTTCTTTTGGGGAATTGAGCTTTTTGAGGGAAGTGCTACAGTAGCTAGTGTTCTAATGGAATTTTATTGGTGTTGGAACTGAACCTTAAGACTTATTATCTTGAGTGCACTAATGTTACTAATAAAGATTGTGTGAAGTTTTGTATGAAGGAAAAATTTCAGGTGTATGGAAGGAATGAGTAATGAGATGAAGGATGGACTAAAGCTCAAGCTTGGGGATGCCACGTGTGTCACCCCAGGAAATATCCAAGAAGTACAAGCGTCAAAGCTTGGGGATGCCCAAGGCATCCCCTTCTTCATCAATAAAAATTCTAGGTTTCTTCCAAACACTTCATTTTTATTGTTTCATACACACAGTTGTGTTGTTCTTGGAGCGTCTTCTTTTTCATTTTCGTTTTGGTTTTAGTTTGCTTTGGTTTTCTTAGTTTTATGAATAAATTGGTTGGACCCCCTCTTTCATACATTGGTTTTCAAATAGTTTGGTTTGGATTGGAAAAGAGTAGGAAAGTTCATGCTTAAGTGGTAAAGAGAGCTTGTTTTTGACTGTAGCCTATGCTTTGTCATGCCATGCTTGATATTGTTTTGGCTTTATGCTTAGTATTCTTTGCTGTAGCATGACTTGTTATAAACAATTGATATTGCTTAATGTGCCTTGGATGAATCATGCGTTGTTTTAGCATATTAAAGCATAGTATAGTGGTATTCTCCTTTGATGCTTTATTTTGGTTGACTTGGCGCATGCTCACACCATGTTATGACTATCTCAAGTCACCATAAGCCTTTATGATCCTTTAGTTTTCAACTTGTAGTATCACTTCATGCTTTGATCAATGATGTTTTGTCGCTCTGCATGATTATGGCCATTATTGCTCTCTTAGTTTGTCGCTCCCAGTCTTTTGCTAGCCTCCACAACCAAGTATGCATCCAACCATGTGGGTGTACGTTGGTCACAATCTTCAAATCCAAGACTTATTAGGCCCTCATGCGGCACAGATGACAGATTGCCCCTTTCAACTAGTGAAGGGCAGCCAATCGCTCCTTCCTTTGATCTAGCTATCGTCTGTGCCAGTATTTAGATGGTAAGTTTCACCCAGAGTAGAATAGAGTAGAGGAAGCAACAACGGCTATCTCAGCGAGCTTAACAAGTTTCAAAAGTATATATGTGACCCGAGGGTCATCCAATTCCTCCAAAGAGGGGAGATCAAGGATCCTAAATATTATTTAGCATGGCTAAGCAATTCTACTCTATAGGATTAATATATAATCTCTACTAAGGGTTGTGTATGGCGACATGTGTATCAAGGTAGGTGTGTAACAAAATAGCAGTAATATTTGTAAAACAATAATAACATGCACTTGTAAAATATGGGATAATTATGAAAGGGGCATGCCTTCGTTGATGAATCCTTCTTCAATAAGTTGATTTTGGCCATGTCCAAACTCGTCACTCCCTACTCATATAACGATAGAAATAACAATCAAATAAATACCAAGCCAATAAATACCAAATGAAATATAAATCAGAATGAATGGATATGTAGGTGTAGAACGGAATAGGACAACTTGGGTTGGATCAAGGAAGTGAGTTATAGTAACTCAAATAAGAATTCAGATAGTATGGGTATGATGTTAGGATAGATTGTTGGGACAAAGATCTATGATGCGATATCGGCAGAGGGCTTGTTATAACTACCTGACAACATAGCCATGATCTAAGGGTTATGGTATAGTTGGTCATAATCATGTGCATAGTAAACCCGTACAACATAATATAGTAGAACTAGATAACTAGCGAACTTGAACTATAGGGCATAACAATAAATCATACCATGCAAGTTTGGTATAATCAAACAATACCTATCATACAAGTGATATAAACAATATCAAATATTATCCATCAGGCTATCACGAGCATATAAGCAATACAAAAGCTAAGATAACATTCATCATAAAATAATAATAAATGTAAGCTAAAGCTAATAACGATGGATTGCATCACACCAACAAACCATATATCTACATAATATCACATAAGAGTAACACAAACAATAAACACCCACTACAATATCTATACTTCATGGATAATAAACCAAGGACTAAACATGTTGTAACAAGACAAACATGTCATAGTAAGATATCAAACATAGATATGCTCTAAAAATAAAGAACAACAAACCACTGAATATATAGATCGTACTAACAATACGCCTATTAACACAGGCATGGAATAATGAAGCATTGTCTATACTACACAAGGTAAAGGCATGACACTATATAACAAATCACAAAGATATACAAGAGTACATATAACTCTCAAGTCTAGCACTGTTATGATAAGCTATCCAAAATAAAATTGGGTATATACTACATGGTAAAACTCATTCCGTTCTACCGTCTACTTAATGAGAAAATTTAAGCACACAAGCTTATACAAAGATATGATATTTTCATGCACAACTAGCATGAAAATAAACTAAGATTCATAATTATAGTACGAAGGAATGAGCGGTGCATCAAGATATATTATAAGAACCTATATGACTATGTACACGTGCAAGACATGAACATACATCCTAGCACAATATATGATATGATAATAGATAGAAATAAGGCCCATATCACACATGGTACACAAGATATAAAGATTTATAATTAAGCATGAATGGTAAATTAGACACACATTACACGATCAACTACTTATTGCATGGATACAAGAATTACGTGTATGCATGAGTTACTAAACACGCAAGATTAGTGTAGGAATATCATCATATTATACAATACTAATTATTAGCTTACTTCACACTAATATGTATTAGACAAGTATTACAACTCTTAGCTAAACATTCATTATCTAATCAAATACCAGTAACAAGTAATGCATTAATGAATGACTAAGCATGTATCAACATCACACCATGTAATACCATGAGGGTGGATACCACATTGATTCGTGATCCAAAGTAACACAAGACATTCTATATATCTAGTAAATTATAGAGACAAGCTATTTGAATACAAACAACTATCTAATATATCACAAAGTACTATATCGAAAATGTGTGTCGGCCTCCGATGTCCATAGAGTAAAATGGAGAAGTGACCAGAAATGCTTGGATGTGAGTTCGGTTAACTAACTCATAGGACATGGTAGTCGTTCCATTTTGACTAACAAAATATTTTAGAAAACCTTATGTAGCAAAATTATATGGATGCCATAGTCTTGTATAAAATGCAAGATCAATTTACATACAAACTACACATACGCGCGCAATATCTAGGTTTAGCACAAATGTTGTACATGGAATAACAAACACATCTACACTTTCAGGAATATGAACCAAGTAAAACATTCTCGACAGTAGCATGGCATCAAAACAACCACTAACAGGGTATGCTAACAAAATATTTACATGCTAAATATCCAACTTGATGTGCAATAGGAAACAATCTAAATCCTACGATTATTCTAGTCTACAAATATATTTATAGCTAGGCATGTCTAAATGGATGCAAAACAGTCCAGAAAACAAGTCCTTTAATTTTACTAAATAAACCTGTAACTAAGCATGCATATGTAATCAGGTTAAAGAAACAACTACACGACTGAAATAAGTGCAAACTAGCAGATGGAATATAATTAAATGTGATACAAAGAATTTAACTAGACACACATCCTAACTACACAGCTCGCAGCGATGCAAAATGCAAACACACGGACAAGCCCATACGTGCATAGCTAGCTAGTAATGTACAGATACAGTCAATTTTAAAGTAAATGAATCAACCATGATTATACTCATATCCAACTACACGTGTGGGTTCCTAGAGTTATTTGGAACATCTATATGTTGGGCTCTAGTCGATCCAAGGTGTGCAAAGTGGTCTATAACTCCCATACCGCTGGATGGCATTCGATTCACTGGCCACGCGACCAACTACAAAACTATGGCCAGAGACCATGTCTACGAGGTAGACGTACGTGCGGCTAGAGTATGTGCGAAAGGATTTGTGACAGAGCTCACCGAGTGCGACGTGAACGTCCGAAGAAGATGATGAACTAAGATAAAATGGCGGCCGAGTACGTCGTCGGTGATCAGAGGCTTGTCCTTCTAGTCTGATGAATCAGCCCTGCTCCCCCTCTTGGTCGCGGTGCAGGAGCAGCTCGTCGTCTCCTTGCCGGAGCTGCCGGAAAGGCGAGCGGCGCCTTGGCACAGCTCTAGCCCGAGATTGAGTTATGGTGAGAGCCTAGGCTCGTATGGCTGTGCAAGTTGAAAAAGGAGACGCAGGATGTCCATTCGGGACTATATAGGAGGAGAAATGGTGCACTCTTGTTGATGGAATTAAAGAGAGAAAGAATGTGAGGTATTGTGGGAGCAGTTTCTAGTTCAAGCTAGCATTATCGTCTGGCTATTGCCCTTCTGTTCATGCATGCGTACATGTGGGACATGAAGAAGAATAATGCGACTCTAATTGACAAGATTAAAGTGAAGAATCAAAGGTAACGGTTGCTGCAGAAGCGAGGCGTTTCAGCTGAGTGCGTGTGTGTGCGGCAGCAATATGACGCTTTGGCTGGTCTTAGTGCGGGACATAGACGCTTTGCTTGCTACAGGGTGCGTAGCTTCTTGGCACTAGCGACGTGACAATGTGCCTAGGACTAATCGATGAGGTGGTTCACAGGAAAGAAAAGAAAAACAAGGAGAGAGAAAATGGGACGAGTGCTTCATGTAAACGAGCATGGCATGCATGAATCAGCTTGTATATATATACATGAGTCTAGAGAGAGAATTAGAGAGAGAAGGGCATATATATATGTATATGCAACAGTGAAGTTTGGCATGCATGATAAAGAAAGAGAGAAACACATATATACACACTAATTGGCCATGCAATTGGATGTAGTGCTCAGGCCAAAAGGGTTTGTTTGAAAAGAATCAAATAAGAAACAAATTGGCAATTTAAAAGCACATCCAAATCCAATTAACAATACTAAAAGTGTTTTGAGAAATATTCTCCTTCTTATATATGTCTAATTAATTCCAATGTAATTGGAATTGATTTAAGAAATTCAAAACAAATTCAAAGGTGCATATTTTAATATGCTATAAAGCAGACAAGAATACAATCCAATTTGAGGGGAATAAAAATATAAAATTTATATTCACGTTGGTATTAATTCATGTTAAAGCCCATTTGCATTTGAAAATTTTATTTACGCCTTAATTATTTAACTGAAATTTTGTAGTCCTCATTTTCGAATAATTTTTTTTGAAAACTCCAAAAATCGGTCCGTTACAAATCTACCCCCTTAACAGAATCTCGTCCCCGAGATTCGGGCTCACTACAGAATGGGTTTTGGGTGGCTCCTCGGCTCATGGCTGATGGGTTGCTTGGCTGATCTTCTGCTTTCTTCTTGGCTTGCCTCTGATTAGTATGATGTTGTAGCTAATACAAATGGCATTTCTTTAGATTCTTCGGTCATATTCTTGAAGTCGACTAGCATGTCTTCATTGCATTGCTCGATCTCACATTGCACCATAGAGTTGAATGAGCATGGTCTATGGTAATGTTATGTTCATTCGCAAACAAACCAATCTGACTCTAGGTGTAGGCATTCTCCAAGGGGGTGGCTTTCATCGTCGTTAGGGAAACTTTTGGTCCTTGGGAAGTGTTGCCAATCTCATCTGAAATTTTGCATATGTAATTCATCCTGCTTGATTGGTATGGAAGATGGGAGCAATAGTCTTCGGTGTAGGTAACATATGATTCTTTTCCTCCTCTACGGCCATGAGAGCTTCGGTACTTAGTACCATCACCAAAGTCCATTTTTCAAGGGTCCATAGGTAAGAGGGAATAACATAAGATGGGTAGTAAACCTTGCTTTGAGGGGTATCCAAGAATAAAACAGGAGAAAGGCAAAAGACTACAAATGAAGAATTTAGAAAAACCAATAGTTTCTTTGAAATTGGAGAGGTTTTAGCATGACTGCATAGGAAAAGGTGCCAAAGGCCAAAAATATGCAGGCCTTGCTCAAGAAAAAACTTTTTTGCATAGCGTTATACTATATAGCTACTAGGGATCTATCCAACCTTATTGTATATGGTTGTCTGGTCTCAACAAGTTTTGGTGTTAATCTTCGACATTGAAGAATGCAGAGTGGTTGAAGACTCTTGACTCCTTCAGTTCTTGAAAAGTCTTCTCGTGGATAGGGCATGTTATACTAGAGAAGTGTTTAGGTAAGAAGCATTCGAACACAATGTTAAATAAGAGAAGACAAGGAACTAGAAAAGTCAAGAATTAGACTATGACGATTTTCAAAAATAGTTTTTACTTTTTCCAAACAGTCTCTAAGGCTTTCCATTTCTAACTAAGGCCACGCGAGTAGGTCGACATCGGCTCCGATACCACTTCTGTGAGGACCGGAACTTAAGTTCCCCCCCTGTGTTTATTCGTCAATCCCAAGATCAATATTGATGACACAACGAAATGTATATCATTGCACACGTACAAAAGTAATTTCTTACAAAGTCTAAATAACAATATAGTAAAGTGTCTAGGGACATTTATTACATCTAGAAAGCATAGTGGAAATATAAAACGCGTAGTGACTCCATCTCAGCCACATGCAGTCGATGTAGTCCACGAGGCCTCACTCATCAGCGTCATCATAGTAGTCGTAGTCCTCCCCTTCATAGTATTTTGAATTCAACAAAAGTATTGCCATGAGTACATGATATACTCAACATACCCCTTATGGAAAACCTGATACATCTACATGTGGCTTTATGTGGATGTCATATGGTTATTTTGCATAAAAGCCAATTTTATTTGCAACATGGTAATTGTTTTGATAAAAGCGGTTTTAGACGAAAACATGTTTATCACCAATGTGGTATTTCTCAATAGTGTGATTGTCCACGACAACTCACACAGTTCATAGATTCCAGGATAAGGATAAGGCAAAGAGGAAAGTAGCAAGACAGGTTCCCGTATGTCAAGAAAGATTCATGTGTCGTCCATGACCGTGCACACGGCTATTCGAATAGTCTAAACTCTACAGAGGTTGTACACTTTTCCCACACGACACAATCCTGTCCTGACACCCACCAACCGTCGCTGGTTTAATACACACCAATTGGTTTAACGACAGAGGGATTGTGACAAGGTCTTTTAGCTAGATCCCCCAAAGATGTGACATGCCCACCGGGTATGGCGCACGGAACTGAGAGTACATCCCCAAAGCGGTCCCCTCATCTATGCCGAATGCTCCCCCGCAGGTAAACACCTCATCAACGGTACGGCAACATCGACAACTAAGGCTGACTAACTTACTTAACCAAGCCGGTGCCCATTATAGCATGTGGTTGTACGTTGGTCACAATCTTCAAATCCAAGACTTATTAGGCCCTCATGCGGCACGAACGACGGATTTCCCCCTTCAACTAGTGAAGGGCAGCCAGTGTCTCCTTCATTTGATCTAGCTGTCGCCCACGCCAGTATTTAGATGGTAAGTTTCACCCAGAGTAGAATAGAGTAGAGGAAGCAACAACGGCTATCTCAGCGAGCTCAACAAGTTTGAAAACTATATATGTGACCCGAGGGTCATCCAATTCCTCCAAAGAGGGGAGATCAAGGATCCTAAATATTATTTAGCATGGCTAAGCAATTCTACTCTATAGGATTAATATATAATCTCTACTAAGGGTTGTGTATGGCGACATGTGTATCAAGGTAGGTGTGTAATAAAATAGTAGTAATATTTGTAAAACAATAATAACAAAAATATGGGATAATTATGAAAGGGGCATGCCTTCGTTGATGAATCCTTCTTCAATAAGTTGATTTTGGCCATGTCCAGACTCGTCACTCCCTACTCGTATAATGATAGAAATGACAACCAAATAAATACCAAATGAAATACAAATCAGAATGAATGGATGTGTAGGTGTAGCATGGAATAGGACAACTTGGGTTGGATCAAGGAAGTGAGTTGTAGTAACTCAAATAAGAATTCAGATAGTATGGGTACGATGTTAGGATAGATTGTTGGGACAAAGATCTATGATACGATATCGGTAGAGGGCTTGTTATAACTACCTGACAACATAGCCATGATCTAAAGGTTATGTTATAGTTGGTCATAATCATGTGCATAATAAACCCGTACAACATAATATAGTAGAATTAGATAACTAGAGAACTTGAACTATATAGGGCATAACAATAAATCATACCATGCAAGTTTGGTATAGTCAAACAATACCTATCATACTAGTGATATAAACAATATCAAATATTATCCGTCAGGCTATCACGAGCATATAAGGAATACAAAATCTAAGATAACATACATCATAAAATAACAATAAATGTAAGCTAAAGCTAATAAAACTGGATTGCATCACACCAACAAACCATATACCTACATAATATCACATAAGAGTAACACAAACAATAAACACCCACTACAATATCTATACTTCATGGATAATAAACTAAGGACTAAACATGTTGTAACAAGACAACCATGTCATAGTAAGATATCAAACATAGATATGCTCTGAAAATAAAGAACAACAAACCACTAAATATATAGATCATACTAACAATACGCCTATTAACACAAGCATGGAATAACGAAGCATTGTCTATACTACACAAGGTAAAGGCATGACACTATATAACAAATCACAAATATATACAAGAGTACATATAACTATCAAGCCTAACACTGTTATGATAAGCTAACCAAAATAAAATTGGGTATATACTACATGGTAACACTCATTCCGTTCTACCGTCTACTTAATGAGAAAATTTAAGCACACAAGCTTATACAAAGATATGATATTTTCATGGACAACTAATATGAAAATAAACTAAGCTTCATAATTATAGTACGAAGGAATGAGCGGTGCATCACGATATATTATGAGAACCTATATGACTATGTACACGTGCAAGACATGAACATACATCCTAGCACAATATATGATATGATAATAGATAGATCCAAGGCCCATATCACACATGGTACACAAGATATAAAGATATATAATTAAGCATGAATTGTAAATTAGACACACATTACACGATGAACTACTTATAGCATGGATACAAGAATTACGTGTATGCATGAGTTATTAAACACACAAGATCAGTGTAGGAATATCATCATATTAAACAAAACTAATTATTAGCTTACTTCACACTAATATGTATTAGACAAGCAATACAACTCTTAGCTAAACATTCATTATCTAATCAAATACCATTAACAAGTAATGCATTAATGAATGACTAAGCATGTATGAACATCACACCATGTAATACCATGACAGTGGATACCACATTGATTCGTGATCCAAAGTAACACAAGGCATTCTATATGTCTAGTAAATTATAGAGACAAGCTATTTGAATACAAACAACTATATAATATATCACAAAGTACTATATTGAAAATGTGTGTCGGCCTCCGATGTCCATACAGTAAAATGGAGAAGTAACCAGAAATGCTTGGATGGGAGTTCGGTTAACTAACTCATAGGACATGGCAGTCGTTCCATTTTGACTAATAAAATATTTTAGAAAACCTTATGTAGCAAAATTATATGGATGTCATAGCCGGATGTCTAGAAATGCTAGGCATGTCTAAATGGATGCAAAACAGTCCAGAAAACAAGTCCTTTAATTTTACTAAATAAATCTGTAACTAAAGAATACTTTTTTTCTTGTGGCCGAGGCCAACAAGCTGAATAGTTTTATGTCTTGTCCATGTGGTGTCTGTCGGAATCATAAAGAATACTCTTCCTTAAGAGTCCTTCACAGCCACCTGTTTCGGTCCGGTTTCATGACCGGCTATAATTGTTGGACCAAGCACGGAGAAAGAGGGGTTATGATGGAAGACAACGAAGAAGAAGAGAATGACAACGACTACCCTGAATATGATGGTACTACAATAGAAGACAATGATGAAGAAGAAGATGAAGAACGGGCATCAGATCTGCCCGATGATGATCTTAGTCGGGCCATTGCTGATGCCCAGGAAGAATGCGTAACTGAAAGGGAGAGGTTGAAGTTCAAGAAGATGTTAGAGGATCACAACAAATTGTTGTACCCAAATTGTAAAGATGGGCACAAAAAACTGGATAGCACACTGGATTTACTGCAATGGAAGGCAGAGAACGGTGTGACTGACAAAGGATTTGAAAAGTTGCTGAAAATAATGATGAAGTTGCTTCCAAAGGATAACGAACTGCCCGCCAGTACCTACGAAGCAAAGAAGGTTGTCTGCCCTCTAGGATTAGAGGTGCAGGAGATACATGCATGCATTAATGACTGCATCCTCTACCGGAGCGAGGAGTACGAGAATTTGGATGCATGCCCAGTATGCACTACATTGCGGTATAAGATAAGACGAGATGACCCTGGTGATGTTGAGGGCGAGCGCCGCATGAAGAGGGTTCCTGCCAAGGTGATGTGGTATGCTCCTATAATACCATGGTTGAAACGTTTATTCAGGAACAAAGAGCATGCCAAGTTGTTGCGATGGCACATGGAAGACCGTAAGAAAGACGAGATGTTAAGACACCCCGCTGATGGATCGCAGTGGAGAAAAATCGAGAGAGAGTTTCCAGAATTTGCAGGTGATGCGAGGAACTTATGGTTTGGTCTAAGTACAGATGGCATGAATCCTTTTGGGGAGCAGAGCTGCAGTCATAGCACCTGGCCTATGACTCTATGTATCTATAACCTTCCTCCTTGGTTGTGCATGAAGCGGAAGTTCATTATGATGCCAGTGCTCATCCAAGGCCCGAAGCAACCCGACAACGACATTGATGTGTACCTAAGGCCATTAGTTGAAGAACTCTTATAGTTGTGGCACGGACAAGGTGTACGTGTGTGGGATGAGAACAAGCAGGAGGAATTTGACCTACGAGCGTTGTTGTTCATAACAATCAATGATTGGCCTTCTCTTAGTAACATTTCAGGACAAACAAACAAGGGATACAATGCATGCACACATTGTTTAAACGATACTGAAAGTATATATTTGGATAAATGTAAGAAGAATGTGTACCCGGGGAATCGTCGTTTGCTTCCGCCCACGCACATCCTAAGAAAGAAAGGTAAGCATTTCAATGGTGAGGCAGACAGCTGGTGTAAGCCTATCCGCCGTACTGGTGATGATGTATTTGACATGGTGAAGGATTTAAAAGTAATCTTTGGAAAGGGTCCTGGTAGACAATCTGTTCTAAAGGACGATGTTGGACACGCACCCATGTGGAAAAAGAAATCTATATTTTGGGAGCTACCCTATTGGAAAGTCCAAGAGGTCCGCTCTGCAATTGACGTGATGCACCTAACGAAGAATCTTTGCGTGACGCTGATAGGCTTCTTGGGCGTGTATGGGAAGAGCAAAGATACACCTGAAGCACGGCAGGACCAACAACGTATAAAAGACTGAGACAACATGCATCCAGAGCTGTTGGAAGGTACTGCTAGCTATGCTCTTACCAAAGAAGAGAAGGAAATCTTTTTTGAAGTCCTTTATAGTATTAAGGTCCCGTCTGGCTTCTCGTCAAACATAAAGGGAATAATAAATATGGCCGAGAAAAAATTTCAAAACCTAAAGTCTCATGGCTGCCACGTGCTTATGACCCAGCTGGTTCCGATTGCATTGAGGGGACTCCTGCCGAAAAATGTTCGAGTACCCATTGTGAAGCTATGTGCATTTCTCAATGCAATTTCTCAGAAGGTAATCAGTCTAGATAGTCTACTAAGGTTACAGAAAGATGTGGTCCAATGTCTTGTCAGCTTCGAATTGGTGTTCCCACCATCCTTCTTCAACATTATGACTCACCTCCTAGTTCACCTAGTCGATGAGATTAACATTCTTGGTCCTGTATTTCTACACAATATGTTCCCGTTTGAGAGGTTCATGGGAGTGTTAAAGAAATATGTTCATAACCATGCTAGGCCAGAAGGAACCATCTCAAAGGGATATGGAATAGAGGAGGTCATTGAGTTTTGTGTTGACTTTAGTCCTGACCTTAAGACCATCGGTGTTCCTGAATCACGACATGAGGGTAGAATTAGTGGAAAAGGCACGGTAGGAAAGAAAGCAAGGATATGTATGGACGGACATTCTCACACTAAAGCACATTACACAGTTCTGCAAAGTTCCACCTTGGTGACTCCATATATCGAGGAACACAATAATATTGTACACTCCAACAACCTGGGGAAGCCTGGATCCTGGATTAGAGATGAACATATGAGGACTTTTGGCGGTTGGTTGCAGACACATCTCATGAATGGCATAAATGTTGGAGAGCAGTTTTACTTGTTGGCAAGGGCACCATCTTCGACTATATTGACTTCCAAGGGTACGAGATAAATGGGAATACATTTTACACGATCGCCCAAGATAAAAATAGCACCAATCAAAACAGTGGTGTCCGATTTGATGCAACATACGAGAATGGGCAAAAGGTACATATTATGGTTACATAGA
The DNA here is from genome assembly GCA_023614405.1 of Avena insularis. Taxonomy (NCBI): domain Eukaryota; kingdom Viridiplantae; phylum Streptophyta; class Magnoliopsida; order Poales; family Poaceae; genus Avena; species Avena insularis. The sequence goes on along the minus strand of CM042684.1, from coordinate 104,063,006 downwards.
GGAGATATGGGAACTTGACTATGGACCTTTTTTTAAGGTTCCTTTGTTTCGGTGCAAATGGGTCAAGCTGACAGGAGGCAGGGTTGAGGTAGACAAGAAATACGGAATGACAATAGTGGATCTCAACAACCTTGCGTATAGAGATGAACCATTTGTCCTAGCGAATGATGTGGCTCAGGTTTTTTATGTGAAGGAAATGTCTACCAAACCGAGAAAAAGGAAAAATAAGCAAAAGAATACAACATCCGATGAGCCAAAGCGCCACATAGTTCTTTCAGGAAAAAGAAACATCGTGGGGGTGGAGGATAAGACAGACATGTCAGACGATTATGATAAGTTTCATGAAATTCCGCCCTTCGCTGTGAAGGATGACCCAAGCATCCCGTTAAGTAAGGAAGATGCTCCATGGTTACGGATTAGAAGAAAACCCTAACATGTGTGGATGTTGGTGATGTACAATATTATTAAACCTTTATTTTTAATGATCTTCTTATATGTATATGGATATGAACTATCTCGATCTCAATAGGTAGTATTGAAACTTGTTGTGGCCAGACATTTATTAATATTAAAACGTAAAAATTAGTCATAATCATATCTAGCCCTATAGTACACAGCTTCTGGGTCGTCTTCGGAATCGTCATCGTCATCGTCGTCGCTCGTAGCACGCGGATGGATCCTCAACCCTTCCTCATAGCACGCGGATGGATCCTCCGGCCTCGGATTCATGACGCGCGGGGGAGGGGGATCCCGGATGACGACCCCAGTACGCCCTAGGCCTTCACCACCACCACCACCATTCTTGTGGATATGCTGCTGGTGAAAGTGCGGGTACCTCAGGCGAGGATGGTCTCCCATGGCGATGTAGCGCATCACACTGGCGATAGTCCGGTTCGCCCACCACAGGCGGCGACCAGCCTCGTTGTGGTTCACTGGGGGCGGGCCATCACCCTCGTACCTGGCGAGCTCCCTTTCCCGCTGGTTAGTGAAGAAGGCATTCCAGGTGTCGAGGTTATCGGGATCCCAATGGGGATCCATCCGCTACTCCGGCATGAGCTCGAGGTAGAAGTGGTTCGTGATGACCGCCTAGCGGGCCGAACCTTGAGGCACAGGAGGAACAAGAACCCCTCCAGTGCTCAGCATCCAGCTAGCGGGCAGCCAGTACGCCGGCGGGCATGGGTACCTAGAGGCGCACAGCGCCTCGGTCTCCTCGAGCGTCAGAAAATCCCAGTAAGCGGTGTCCATTGTTGTGAGAGAGAAGGTGTGGATGTGTGGATGGACATGGAGGTCGGCCTAGATATAGAGGGACATGGCGGGAGAACATGGCGGGAAGGGGGGAAATGGCGGGAGAACATGGCGGGAAGCGGGGGAAATGGCAGGAAAACATGGCGGGAAGCGGGGGAAATGGTGGGAAAATATGTTTTAGTCCTAGTTAATAGTTTTAGTATTAAATATTATATTTCTAACGAGTCTATTATTTTTTGTGAATATTTTGGTATATTATATGTATTTTTCCATTTTTAAATAATAAACTATATTTTTATTATTTTTTGTGAACATTTGTACTAAATATAATACTTGTTAAACAATAGATAATTTCATTTAAGTTGTATAATAAAGTATGATAATAGATTTAAATTATAGATCTTCTTTTTCTGAAAATTTTGATATATAATACATAATTTTCTGAAAACCATAAACCATTTTTGGTTTTGGCGCCAAAAACAACCTTTAGCCCCGGTTTATATTACAAACCGGGGCTAAAGGAGTGTGGCGCGCGGGAAGTGCGGCGGGTTGTAACCTCGGGTTGTAACACGAACCGGGACCTTTAGCCTCGGGTTGTAACACGAACCGGGACCTTTAGCCTCGGTTCGTGTTACAACCCGGGGCTAAAGGGGGGGTGGTATAAATACCCCACCCCCGCCCCGGGTCGAGCCACGACCCGAAGAGCCCGAGATTCACCTTCTTCCCCAGTAGAGACGAACCGCGCCGCCGTCGCCCACGCCATTGCCGCCCGCCGCGCCCGTGGAGAGGCTCGCCGCCGCCTCCGTTGGTGCCGCTGCTGGCCGCCCATGGAGATCAGACAGCCTTCCTTCCCACCGCGCCATGGAATCGTCTGTTACTCCCAGACGTCTTCCCTTTTCCGCCAAGTGAGGTCAATTATAGTTAGTAGGTTAATTTGCAAGTATTAGTATTAGGTTAGCTAGTATTATTAGGCTAAGTATTAGGGTTAGAATTAGAATTAGTATATAGTTTAATTAGCTAGTATATAGGTTAATTAGCTAGTATTAGTATTAGGTTAATTAGCTAGTATTATTAGGTTAAGTATTAGGGTTTGAATTAGAATTAGTATTAATTATTAGGCTAATTTAGAGTTAGAATTAGGGGTAGTGGTTAAGTATTAGGGGTGTTGGTTAAATATTAGGCATATGATTGGTTAAGTATTAGGGGTATTGATTAAGTATTAGGGTTAGAATTAGAATTAGTATTAGTATTAGTATTATTAGGCTAATTTAGAGTTATAATTAGAATTAGTATTAGTTGTTAGTATTAGTATTAGTTAGGTAAATACCCCCACCTACACCCTAGGTATAGCCACGACCCAGAGATTTAGTTGTTAATTAGCTACTATTAGTGATATGTTTAGGGTTATTGTTATTAGGGCAATATATACTTAGTAATTTAGTTACTGTTTATGTTTTATGATTGTTTATTGCTATTATTTAGTTATGCCGCGTCCACCTCGTCCGAGCCTCTTGGACTCGCCGGGATGTCCGAGTCCAGGCTCACGCCGGTAATGGGAGGTGCTACTGTCAGACTCGTATCTTGGTGAGGAATCCGGGTATCATCGTCGACCCGGAGCTTTTTGGTGGCGCCCACGAGGTCCGTGAGGCGGTGCGAGGAGCCAGCCCCCGAGGAGGTGGTACGTCGTCGTATCAGGGAGGAGAACGAGCATGTACGACGATAGATGTATATTTTGGAGACTAGGTTCTCCAATATCTGGCAGGTTCACGGATCTCACCGGACCTATTCTCCGGTAATGGTTCCTCTTCTGTGGCTGCAGAGCTCCCGTAGCACAGAACGCGGCAGCCACGTTCGCTAGTTTGATATGAGCGAGATGTATTAATAATGTACTTTATATTATGAGCGAGATGTATTAATAATGTACTTTATCTTATATTATTGCACTTTATCTTAATCACTAAGTACTATATCCAAGTTGTCGCAGTTGTAATATTCTTTTACATAATGCAATATTCTTTTTCTGTATTAGTTAAGCTATGGACGGTAGACAGAATAAAGAGGAGCTTCTCAACATTATAGATAAGGGTACTGGGGGTCTTATTATGATGGCTCTGAATATCTTAATTTGTCTGGAGGAGACGATGGTGGAGAAAATAATGGAGACGATGGTGCTGACCATGGTGGAGACCATGGTGAAGACACCATAATAATGACAAACTCCGTCGAGGTATATAAAGCCTCTATCGATCGTTCACTAGTATAGATGCACTAATTGATTCGTACATATGTACCGACGAATGTTTCTTCTCTTAGACCTCCGCTTCCGGCCAATCTTCTACAAGGACAAGAGGCCCGACACACAAGTTGCCCGCTGATGTCCGTTCAGCATTGACTTAGTCTCTCCGCAGGGTCAACCGCTGGAGCCCAAAGAATCTGCGAATGCATTTACAAGTCAATGCAGAGTGATTGTTAGAGACAAAGTCCCGATCACCACACGAAATTGGAACAAGCCAGGAAAGAAAAAGGATCCAGCTGGGGCTAGTTTTGTAGATGACAGAGCGAAAGATACGATGTGGAATTCTCTCATGACACATTTGACCCTACCAGTCTTGGAGACTGATGAGCTCACACAGCAAATGACGAGGAAAGTCAAGCACTTTGCTCTTAAGAAGATGGCCGAACTATTCAAGGAATGGAAAAAAGATTGTACCACAAGTATGTCTTGAAGAAAAAAACTCCTCCATTCACTGGCCCACTAGAGTTGCAGCAGGATAACTGGGCCGCATTTGTGGAATACAAGACCTCGGAACCAGCTAAGGCAATATCAGCAAAAAATAAGTTAAATGCAGCCAAATAGAAATATCACCATCATATGGGCACAGGTGGCTACAGGAGTGCCATGCCTAAGTGGGATAAAGCTGAGGCTGACCTGGAGGCTAAAGGGTCACTCCAGCTACATCTAGTTGGCCCTTGAGGTCAAGAAATTGGGTATTCGGGCATGGGGCATCATTAGACCTAGAAACAGGCGAGATTGTTGCAGCCAAAGAAATTTCTTCACCCAAGAAAGAACTTATTAAAGTGATAAAAGAGGTTCAAGAGGGAACGTTTGTTCCCGACAGAGAGAACGATGAGCTAACAAAGGCTCTCAGGAATCCTGAAAAGGTTGGACGAACAAGAGGGTTCGGACTTTCTTATCCATGGGTTATCGGGTTTCCCAAGCACCGTGACACGTAAGAAACCGATGGAGAAGAACAAAGCGGCAAAAAGAGGAGGATACGGAGCGGTTCGCGAGGTTTGAAGCCATGTTGCAGGAGCATCTCCAGGAGCTTAATGAACTTAAAGGACTCCGACAGCAAGATCCTGCACCGGACAGTACAGTCGGCCCATCGCAATGGAAAAGCAATGTGGCTTCCACGGAGGGCCACGGTAATGATGCAACGATGGATGTGTACCCCGTGGATGCAATTAAGGAGAAGACTAGTTGTGAGCTGCATGTTGAACTGAAGAATATTTACATGAAGGTGGCGGTCGGCTTTGCTTTACCTTCTGCACCGGGAGCGACCTACCATTGCAATCCGATTCCAACTGGCTATGCTCGTGTCGGTGTGGATGAAATTCTACCTATGTGTCAGTCACTACAGCTTGACATCCCTGGAGGTGAAGGGGAGACGACACTGGGAGAAGTCACGAGTGGCTTCATTCTTTGGAAAAAAGAATACATCAAGTTTCCAGGCTCGACACCAAGGCCACCTTCTCCACCGAGAAACAATCCATCACCTCCAAGGCAACCGTCTCCTCCCAGTGCACCGTCTCCCCCAAGTCCACCTCCAAGTGCACCGTCTCCTCCCAGTAATAGTCCAATCCATGACCCCAACACGAGTCCATCTCAATCTACACAGCTGCCCCCACCCACTAAGGACCAAAAGCGGAAGAATACCACCGCTCCGTCGAGCGATAGCCGACACCCAAAGTTTTCGCCCCTCCCAAGAGTACCGCCGGTTCATCCCAAGAGGGCTTACGACCTGACCGATGAGGAGACCGATGCGGTCGTATGGGCCGAAGTGGATGCTCATTTTAAAAAGAAACAACCTGAGCTAGAGGTCCAAATAAAACCGGAAACCAAGGAGCACTTTAGGAAATTACTGACGCACCCATCCCAAGCTCAGTTAAATGCGCCAGATGACTATACACGATGTCTTCAGAAGACACTGAAACAGAAGAGATCAAGCGGTAGACGAAGCATCACAAAAGAGGTTCCCCAGCAGGGGGAACAAGCAAAACAATCGAGTGGTAGCGGAAGCATCGAATGCGTCCCCTGGGGAAACAAGCAAAACAATCGAGTGGTAGCGAAGAACCAAAGAGATGTTCCCAGTGGGAAACAAGCAAACCAATCGCTCCCCCCACTCCAGGTGCAGATACCCGAACCTCAACTATATGAGGTAGAACCTATGGATCCGGAAACTGCTAGGATATTGGCCGAGCAATGTGGTATGCCTATTCATAAAATTATTCACGGTGATATGCCCAAGGCTGAGGTAGCATCCAAATTTGTTAACGGGGAGCCTCTAGTCAGTTCTGAGAGGCTTCGGGATATGCCAACACAAATGCGACGATTCCATGAATGGTACATGAAAGCATCAAAAGAACAGCGACATTGGCTCTTACTGAAAGTTCGAAAATCGCATTACTTCACTGAAGACGAGGTCCCTATTGGATTTACAGAATTATTTCAGTTATTCAATCTAAAGGAACAGGACAAAACTATCCTCAGTTCGTATTGTCTGTAAGTGATTACTTTATTTATGTAATTAGGTCTCTATCTCAGCTTGTTCAATTCATTGCCGGTAAGTATACTCACTATATTCTTTTGTACACTATATATAATGATGCAGAATGAAGATGCTCGATTGTAAAAGAAATGCTATCAATAGATTTGGGTTCATTGACCCACATCGAGTTCATGGAGCTATACTAAAGGATAAACCACTGGAGACCGAGCACAACTTGTTGCGGTTTCTCACGAAACAGCATTTCTGTAATGAAATACTATTTTCTTACCACGACGGCAAGTGAGTTTTTGTACACATTAACTTTTGCTTACTCGATGTTCAGTATAAATGATGAGTTACTGACGTATGTAAACCTTGTGTAGGTACCAATGGATTCTTCTAAGCATTTCACTTGACTTGGGAAGAGTTCACATCATGGACTCACTAAACAAAGACATTGAAAACTACCGCAGCATTATCGATGCGCTCCAGTGATAATTTCAACCATTATCGCACTATATCGGTTTCTTTCGTTCATTTTCTGGGATATCAAGTAGTTATTAACTCATACATTAATTTTCTTTGTCGGGTAGGGTTTGTACACAGTTCAAGAACCATGTCCGTGTTCAATGGCGTGAGGAGATATTTTTTAAATCACTCTCGGTAAGTAGTACGAGCTAAGTCCGCGCATCTATTTAATTCTAGTTTATGTGCATTTATCATGCTAGAGTTATTATTTGATTGAATTCTATTCTTGTAAAGTGCGTGAGGCAGCCATAGGGAACTAATCTATGTGGATTCTACTTGTGCGAGTTCATTCACATTAGTATTGAGAAGCCCTCGAAAAATGTTTGAGTAAGTAAACAATATACTCACTCTTTATTTTTATTACAAAATGTTGTGTTGAGTCTAATTCATACAATCTCCTTTTTATATAGTTGGACGCGATGCGGGACAAGCTCCTACAAGAGGACAACCTAATAGCAATCCAAGAGGATTTTGCTGCATTTTTTATCAACGAGGTCATAGACCCACGCGGAGAATACTGTATACGTAGACCCTAAAGCATCCATGTAATGATCTCCATGTAATCAAATAGACAAGCTCTGGACCCGGTTGGGACTCCATGTATGCTTGTAAGAGAAATTATATTATATATTGCATCAATGTGTACAAGTACTGTGTAGTAGCATTCTGTATGTATACGAAAACTTGTTTCTAATGAAAACACGGAATGAAAAATAATTGAACACAAAACACAAAATGAAAAGAAAAACACAAAACCCTAAAACCCAATCCCTTGCCGCGGCAGCCAAATGGCCCAAAATGTTGCCGCGGCAGGGAACCTTTAGTCCCGTTCATAACACGACCCGGGGCTAAATGTCCTGCCGCCCAGCACGCCTCGCAGGCCACCTGGTTGGACCTCTAGCCCCGGTTCGTAACAGAACCGGGGCTAAAGCTTAGACTTTTAGTTCCGCTTTTGCAGTACCGGTTCGCAATCCGGGGCTAAAGGCCGTTACGAACCGGGGCAAATGGCCTGGTTTCTACTAGTGCATGCATATGTAATCAGGTTAAAGAAACAACTACACGACTGAAATAAGCGCAAACTAGCAGATGGAATATAATTAAAAGTGATACAAAAAATTTAACTAGACACACATACTAACTACACATCTCGCAGCGATGCAAAATGCAAACACACAGACAAACCCATACGTGCATGGCTAGCTAGTAATGTACAGATACAGTCAATTTCAAAGTAAATGAATCAACCATGATTATACTCATATCCAACTACCGTGTGGGTTCCTAGAGTTATTTGGAACGTCTATATGTTGGGCTCTAGTCGATCCAAGATGTGCAAAATGGTCTATAACTCCTATACCGCTGGATGGCATTCGGTTCACCGGCCACGCGACCAACTACAAAACTATTGCCAGAGACCATGTCTACGAGGCAGACATACGTGCGGCTAGAGTATGTGCGAAAGGATTTGTGACAGAGCTCACCGAGTGCGACGTGAACGTCCGAAGAAGATGATGAACTGAGATTAAATGGCGGCCGAGTACGTCGTCGGTGATCAGAGGCTTGTCCTTCTAGTCCGACGAATTAGTCCTACTACCCCTCTTGGTCACGGTGCAGGAGCAGCTTGTCCTTCTAGCATCTCATCGTCTCCTTGCCGGAGCTGCCGGAAAGGCGAGCGGCGCCTTGGCACAGCTCTGGGACCGATATTGAGTTGTGGTGAGAGCCTAGGCTCGTATGGCTGTGCAAGTTGAAAAAGGAGACGAAGGATGACCATTCGGGACTATATAGGAGGAGAAATGGTGCACTCTTATTGATGGAATTAAAGAGAGAAAGAATGTGAGGTATTGTGGGAGCAGTTTCTAGTTCGAGCTAGCATTTCCGTCTGGCTATTGCCCTTCTGTAATTGACAAGATTAAAGTGAAGTACGCGAGGCGTTTCAGCTGAGTGCGTGTGTGTGCAGCAACAATATGACGTTTTGGCTGGTCTTAGTGCGGGACGTAGACGCTTTGCTTGCTACAGGGTGCGTAGCTTCTTGGCACGGGCGACGTGACAATGTGTCCAGGACTAGTCGATCAGGTGGTTCATAAGAAAGAAAAGAAAAACAAGGAGAGAGAAAATAGGATGAGTGCTTCATGTAAACGTGCATGGCATGCATGAATCAGCTTGTATATATACGTGAGTCTATGAGTCTAGAGAGAGAATTAGAGAGAGAAGGGCATATATATATGTATATGCAACAGTGAAGTTTGTCATGCATGATAAAGAAAGAGAGAAACGCATATATATACACTAATTGGACATGCAATTGCATGCATGTACTCAGGCCAAAAGGGTTTGTTTGAAAAGAATCAAATAAAAAACAAATTGGCAATTTAAAAACACATCCAATTAACAATACTAAAAGTATTTTGAGAAATATTCTCCTTCTTATATATGTCTAATTAATTCCAATATAGTTGGAATTGATTTAAGAAATTCAAAACAAATTCAAAGGTGCATATTTTAATATGCTATAAAGTAGACAAGAATACAATCCGATTTGAGGGGAATAAAAATATAAAATTTATATTCACGTTGGTATTAATTCAAGTTAAAGCCGTTTTGCATTTGAAAATTTTAGTTAAGCCTTAATTATTTAACCGAAATTTTCTAGTCCTCATTTTCAAATAAAAGTTTTTTAAAAATCGGTCTGTTACAAGTTTTTCAAAAATCGGTCCGTTACAAGTTTTCACGAAAAAGTATGCTAAAACTTGACAACTTTCGAAGAAACCCGTTTCACAATATGGCGTACCATGTATGAACATTCATGGCTTTCAAATGAGATGAGCAAGGTCATGGCAATATATTTGCCATAGTTTATGATAATATGTCCATGTTTGGTAGATCGGTGCATAACTACATATTGGCATTTCAAACAATGTTTACAAAAAGGGGTGCATCCAAATTCAAAGTTATTTTAAATTGTCCAAGTGACAACAATGGCTTCCGTTCTGAAGCAACTACAAAGACTATATTTGGTTCAAAGTCTCACCGCACCAATTTTCTCACAAAGTATAAAACATTTGACGGATAATACCCATGTTTAATGAATTTTCAAACTTCCGAGCCAGGTTCGATGATTTGAACGATTTTCTCTCGGTTTAGCAAAAAATGTTTGAATTTTGAACAACAAGCGATGGGAATCTCTACTTCCCGTAATTTTGGCTCACAGACATGTGGGTCACTTTCATGGTGGGTCCAAAAATTTTATGTAGGTCTAAATGGGCGGGCAGGTAAATATTGAAGAAGGGCAGAGAAACATCAATGTGGTGATGCATTTGGGAGATGAGTGCAAATTTACCACATATATCCCTCTATTATTGTAGTGATCCTCGGATTCTTGTTTCCGGAGCAGGGATAGAAGAAGAATTTTGCATTTGCAAAAAGAGGTGAAGCATGTTTGAATGGATATGCGGGTTTAATGGATGGGTGCAACATATGGGCATCGTACCAAAATTTTGAGGTCGAAGCTTCTAGCATACACTACTCCGGCATGGGGCCGCTCAGATGTGTTGTCACCATCTAGACCAACACGCCAGCGAGAGTTTCTTTCCAATATTTAAATGAGTTTCTAGGCATTTGCTTAAATTTTTGAACAATTCAAGGCTTTCAAGAAGATGACCACCATCCAAAAAAGGGTGACCAAGGTCATGGAAATAGTTTATGATGACGTGTCCGCATTTGGTAGATCGGTGCATGTTGGCAAATCAACCAATATGTCTGGTTCCAAATTTGAAGTTTTTTTTCAAATTTCCATGTAACAACAATGTGTTTTCTTGTGGCGCAACTACAAAGATGATGGCTTAATATTCCACCGCACCCATTTTTCACACAATGTATAACGCCCTTTCAAGCTTCCGGGCTAAATTTGTGCAATAACATAATTTTTAGGGTTGGATATTTGAATGGATGGGCGGGATATTTTGGTTCTTTGCCGAAATTTTGAAGTTGAAGCTTCTAATGTATGCTACTGCCACTTGGGATGTTGTCCCCATCAAATATACCCACAGGCATGTATGCTTTCCAGCATTTAATGAGTCTATACACATCTATCGAAATTAATGAACATTAATTAAAGGATTTCAAACAAGAGGAGTAAGGTCATAGCCATAGTTTCTATACCGTGTCCATGTTTTGTACTACTTCGTACATTGAAGCAACTTCGCCAATCAAGCTTACAAATGTGTCATATTTGGTAGATCGGTGCATCTTGGCATTTCCAGCAATTGTTTACAAAAGGAGATTCCAATTTTGATGGATAATACCCTACTTTCGTGAATTTCCAACTTCCTAGCTAAATATGTGTAATAAAATGACCATTTGACAATTTAAAGTAATTATGTATAATTACGAACTACAAAGTGTGTGATATAGCTTGCTCTTGACTTTTTAAAAATAATTTAAAGGTACCAAATTAGTCAAATATTGGAGAACCACCGAGAGTTTTGCAATATTTCAACTTTTTGATATGAATTGTAATGACACCAAATTTGGGCCATTTTTCTAAAAAATAAAGAAACAAAATGTAAAATGAAATACAACCATTCTTTTCTCTATTGGTGTCTCAACTGTGTGCATTAGCTAAAATTTGATAACTCTTGAAAAAACTCGTTTCACAATACGGGGTACCATGTTTGAACATTCATGGCTTTCAAAAAACTAGATGACTAATGTCATGGACATATGTGTTACCATACTTTATGATAAATGTAACCATGTTTGGTAGATTGGTGCATATTGGCATTTAAACATTGTTTACAAACAGAGCTTCCATAATTGAAGTTATTTTAAAAGCCCCAATTGATAATAATGTATTTAATACGATATATGGCGTATCATGTATAAATATGCATGTCTTTCAACATAGATGACCGGGGTCATGGCCATATCTTTTCTATAGTTCATAACAACATGTCCATATATTTGGTAGATTGGTGCGTATTATTGGCATTTAAAATATTATTTACAAAGGAAGCTTCTGAATTTGAAGTTATTTTCAATTTTGAAAGCGACGATAGTTGCTTTTGTCATGAAGAAACTACAAATAAGTATGTCTCAAAATCCCACTGCCCTAGTTTTCACACAAAATATATATAGCCTGGGGTTTAGGGTTCGGGTTTTTTAGGTTGAGCGTTTACTTGTTTAGTGTTTATGGTATATGGTTTAGGATTTTATGGTTTAGGGTTTAGGAGTTTAAGGTTCGATATTAAGGGTTTAGGGTTCAGGATTTAAGGTTTAGGGTTATCTAGGTTTTAGGGTTAGGGAATTCTCAATAATAATGTTCAAGCTTTATATATATGCTTATATATTCATGGAATATAATGGTGTTATCGCAATTTAATGAAAGTATCTCGGATTTTGATCTATAAGTGCATGATACCTGCTTGGTAAGGGGTTGAGGGAATGAGGGTTTAGGGTTTATGGGCTTTAGGGTTTAGGGGTTTAGGGTTTAGGTTTTTGGGGAATTTTCAATAATGTTCAAGCTGCTTTATGCTTATATTTATTCGTGGAATGGAATGGCATTAGCACAATTTGATGAAAGTATATCTGACATTTTGATCTCCAAGTGCCTGATACCTCATTTACCAGGGTCGTTTAGGGGATGAGTGTTTAGGGTTTTAGGATTTAGGGTTTAGGGCTGCTGACCCCAAGAGCTCGTTGGGGAACCCCAAGAGGAAGGTATGATGAGCACAGCAGTAAGTTTCCGTCAGTTATGAAACCAAGGTTATCAATCCAGTAGGAGCAAGGAAACACCCCAAATGTGTTGCTAGCTGAACTTTGGCAGGGCGCACTACCGGTGCCAGCAGCAACATGGAGACCTGCACAACACAACCACAGAACTCTGTCCCCAACTTCATCTTGACTCCTTTGAGACTTGATTGGGCATTACAACATTATACATAGACCGTAATCCAACTGCATCTATGACTAATAATCCACCTTCAGGTTATCATCCAAACCCCCTCTAGTATTAAGTTGCAAGCAACGGATAATTGCATTACGCATTGCATGTAAAGTAAACAATATGATTGTTCTATGAACAAAGGATTGTTGTTTTCTCCCTAGTAGCAACAGCACATCTAGTACCTTAGAGATTTCTGTCACTTCCCCAGATTACTAGAGGCATGAACCCACTATCGAGCATAAATAGTAACTCTTGGAGTTGCTAGCATCTACTTGGCCAAGATAGCCACTAACAACGGAAAGTATGCAAGATCACAAATAACAAAGACATGATAGAATCAATAATCAATCTGAAATAGCATCTCAATATCCATCGGATCCCCGCAAACACAACATGTATGAATTACAAATAGATGATCTTGATCATGAACGGAGCTCACAAGATTTAAACATGATAGCACAAAGGAGGAGAACCAGCCATCTAGCTACTACTTGGACCCGTAGTCCAAGGATGAACTACTCACGAATCACACTGGAGGCTTGCATATGATGAAGAAGGCCTCCAGGGTGAATTCTCCCCTTTGGCAGGGTGCCAGGAAGAGCTTCAGATCCCTCCTGATCTAGGTATGGAGATGACGGCGGCTATAGACTCTTTCGTGGAAATTTGATCGGGTACTTAGGGTTTCTGTATTGGAGGCAATATATAGGCGAAAGGAGAGGCCGAGGGGGTGCCTGGGGCGGCCAGACCACCCCCTGGCGTGGGCCAGGCCTGGCCGCACGGCCAGGTTGTGTGGCCGGGCCCTATCCCCTCTCCGTCTCGTATTCTGGCTCCTAGTGTCCCTCGGTGAAAAACTGACGTTGGCTTTTGTCCCGTCCAATTCCGAGAATATTCATTTTCTGACTTTCCTGGAACCAAAAACAGCAGAAAACAGGCAGCTGTCACTGTGGCTCTTGTTAATAGGTTAGTCCAAGAAATCATATGAAAAGTACTCCAAAGTGTGGACAAAACATAAGAAAGTAGATAAAACCAAGCATGGAACATCAAAAATTATGGATACGTTAGCAACGTATCAACATCCCCAAGCTTAACTCCTGCTCGTCCTTGAGTAGATAAGTGATAAAAAGAAAGAATAATTTTGAGATGACATTGATAGCTGGGATCATAGTACTTCAATCATAACATGAAAGAAAAGTTCTAGCAATAAGGCAAAGCAAATATGTTGCAACATGAAAAGGAACAAACAAAAGATTCATGAATAACAATGCTTTGCAAGATGTTTGTTTGTTTCACATAAAGAAAACAAAGCATAGTGGCATTCAGCTTGTCCCTCATAGAGTAGCAAAAATAAATGCATAGGACACCTTCAAAGTTCATAAGAGTGACTAGATACAAATAGTTTAAAGTAAGCAATATCAAAGCTATCCATCAATCAATAAGTCTTGGGACAATTGCACATAGAACTAAGAATGGCCACATGATCTCAAAGTAGGTGCATAAAGATAGAAGGTGGAGACTCTACATAAAAGTAAAAGAAGGGGGCCTTCATAGAAGGAAGTAGGGATTCAAGTTTCATAAAGAGCTTCCAAAAATTATGGTACTTATTAGCTTTCATCTCTCATTGCCCCTATCATAAGAATCTTGAAGGTGATTAAGGTTAAAGTGACGCAACTAAGAGGATATGCTTGACAAGTTATAAGCTGAAATCTCATGCCCCTTACTTATGAAGACCGAACCTCATGCTACTCAACTTTAGTCACAAGTAAGATCTTGTCATTGTAAGTACATATGTACCATAGAGAACCGCCAACAGGGTACCCCTTGCACATGATACATGAGCTATCCCATATTCAAAATGACAAGGCAAGCAGACAATGAGCGTCTCAGCGATCTTTTTATTTGCTATTTGCATAGGTTTTTATTGAGGATTCTTCATAGCGTGCTCATTAGGGTTATGCTGCAAGTTTCCACCATGATTAGGCATGGCTTAGGCTAGCGGCCCAGGCGTTTCTCTAACACAAATACAAACTCCATGATCTTACAAGTTCCAATTTTATTTCACATCGTCGGGATCCATAAGCAAAAGAACATGATATCAACGGGGTACAAAGTACAAGTGCAATGTTGAAAGCGTTCCCCATGATACATGGTTCTGCTAACTTCAACTTATAAAGCGCAAGCATATACGCAACAAAGATGGACGCAATGGTTCAAGTTTATTAAATGCAAAAAAGTAAAGTGTGCCATCAAGTTCGTGAGAGCTTTAATCACTAGTTTTCTCATAATAAGTTTAATTTGGAAGGTAGATAAAAACATGAATATACTTGGAATAGAATATGCTAATAGGTAGGTATGGTGGACTCTTTGGAATAACTTGGTTTTAGGAGTTGGATGCACGAGTGGAACTCATACATGGTTATGGAGGCTAGCAAAAGACTGGGAGCGACCAACTAAGAGAGCAATAATGGCCATAATCTTGCAGAGCGACAAAACATCATTAATCAAAGCATAAAGTGATACTACAAGTTAAAAACTAAAGGATCATAAAGGCTTACGGTGACTTGGGATAGTCATAACATGGTGTGAGCATGCGCTAAGTCAACCCAAATAAAGCATCAAAGGAGAATACCACAATACTATGCTTTAATATGCTAAAACAACGCACGATTCTTCAAAGGCACATTAAGCAATCTCAGTTGTTTATAACATGTCATGCTACAGCAAAGAATACTAAGATAAAGCCAAAACAATATCAAGCATGGTATGACAAAGCATGGGCCACAGTCAAAAACAAGCTCTCTTTACCACTTAAGCATGAACTTTTCCTACTCTTTTCCAATCCAAACCAAACTATTTGAAAACCAATGTAAGAAAGAGGGGGTCCAACGAATTTATTTAGCAAACTAAGCAAACCAAGCAAACAAAAAACCAAAATGAAAACGAAAAAGAAGACGCTCCAAGAACAACACAACTGTGCATGAAATAATAAAAATGAAGTGTTTGGAAGAAACCTGGGATTTTTATTGATGAAGAAGGGGATGCCTTGGGAATCCCCAACCTTTGACGCTTGTACTTCTTGGATATTTCTTGGGGTGACACGCGTAGCATACCCAAACTTGAGCTTTAGTCCATCCTTCATCTCATTACTCATTCCTTCCATACACCTGGAATTGTTCCTTCATACAAAACTTCACACAATCCTTATTAGCAACATTAGTGCACTCAAGATAATAAGTCTTTAGGTTCAGTTCCAACACCAATAAAACTTCCACGAAAACAGAAGCTACCGTAGCACTTCCCTCAAAAAGCTCAATTCCTCAAAAGAACTCAAAAAGGAACCAACAAGAAGCAAATGCAAATAAAGGCAGAAATCTGTCAAAACAGACCAGCAGGTAAAGACGATTATTTCGAATGCCTTCTGTTGCTCAAATCAAAAAGTGTTGAACTAACGAAAGTTAGAAAACAACCTGGTGTAGAAGCACAAAAATTCACAACTCAAATTGACGTACAGAGATTTTACACGAATGTTTACTGTGAAGCGCAGAAATCTGTTTCGGGACATCAACTTTCCCAATCATTACTTCTCTCTCATTAGAAGTTACTCTTGGCACAAAAGGCAAATAAAAAGGATAAGGAGCGGTTATTACTGAAGTAATAACTTCCAAGACTCATCTAAAACTTTTGGGTTATCTCCAAAACGTACTTTTCTTTAACGCATTTAAGTTAGGCATAAGAAGCAAGAAAAAGAATCAAGTGTTCGCAAATGAAGAAGCATTAAGAGCAAATTTTGTTTTAATAGGAGAGGCAAAATATATCTTCTCTCTCTTCTTAAGGAAGTGTTCTATACCTTTCTTGAGTGGGAGTTGATATTTAATGGTGCCTTCTTTCATATCAATAATGGCACCAACAGTTGTAAGAAAAGGTCTTCCCAAAGTAATAGGACAAGAAGCATTGCATTCAACATCCAAAACATAGAAATAAACGGGGACATAGGCATTGTTAACCATAATAAGAACATCATTAATACTCCCCATGAGTTTCTTTTTAGCATTATCATCAAGTGGGACATTCAAATAACAATCTTCCAATGGTGGCAAGTCAAGCATATCATAAATCCTTCTAGGCATAATAGAAAAACTACTATCAAGATCACATAAAGCTTTGAAATCAAAATCATTCACTTTCATATTAATGATGGGTCCCCAACCATCTTCTTGTTTTATAGGAATATAAGCTTTATGTTTCATCTTTTCTTCTTTAATCTTTATGAGAGCATCAGTAATGTGTTTTGTAAAGGCCATATTCATAGTACTAGCATTAGGACTTTTCGCAAGCTTTTGTAGGAACTTAATAACTTCAGAGATGTTGCAACCATCAAGATCAAAATCCTAATTATCATCTAAAGAAGTAGAGTTGTTACTAGCCTCAACACTAGTGGTAGTGATAGTAGAAACACTAATGTTTCTAGCAATTTCATCTTCTCTTTCCCATTTAGCATGCAATTCAGCTAATAGTCTAACATTTTCATTGATTCTAACTTGTATGGCATTAGTAGCTGCAAAGGGATTCTCATTAGTTTCAGATTTAGCGGCCATTTTATTCAAAGAAGATTGAGCTTCAGCCAAAGATGCTATATTTCTTTCAGCATCAGAGAGTTTTTCCTCACTAGTTTTATTGCTTTCAATAGTTTTATTAAAAGCAGTTTGTTTACTAATTCAAGTTCAGAGGGTGCACTCCTATTATTGTTGTAGGAATTTCCATAAGCATTACCATTGTTGGGAGGATATGGCTTATAATTGTTGTTACCAAAATTATTCCTGAGGCATGATTGCTAAAATTGTTATTTCTTATAAATTTCACATCAACTTGCTCTTCTTGAGCAACCAAAGAGGCTAAAGGAACATTATTTGGATCAATATGGGCTCTCCCATTAACAAGCATAGACATGATAACAAAAAATTTATCACTCAAGGAGGAGGTTTCTTCACAAGAATTTACCTTCTTACCTTGTGGAGCTCTCTCAGTATGCCATTCAGAATAGTTAACCATCATATTATCCAGAAGCTTTGTTGCAGCACCCAAAGTAATGGTCATAAAGGTACGTCCAGCAACAGAATGCAATAGATTTCTTGAAGAATAGTTCAATCCTGCATAAAAGGTTTGGATAATCATCCAAGCAATCAGTCCATGAGTGGGACAATTCTTTACCAAAGATTTCATTCTTTCCCAAGCTTGAGCAACATGTTCATTATCAGATTGTTTAAACTTCATTATTTCATTTCTCATAGATATAATATTAGCAGGAGGATAGTATTTTCCAATGAAAGCATCTTTGCATTTAGTCCAAGAATCAATACTATTCCTAGTTAAGGAATTCAACCATTCTATAGTTTTTCCTTTATAAGAGAAAGGAAACAATTTAAGCTTAATAATATATCCATCTATATCCCTATGCTTTTGCATCTCACAAAGTTCAACAAAGTTATTTAGATGAGCAGTAGCATCTTCATTACCAATACCAGAAAATTGATCTCTCATAACAAGATTGAGTAAAGAAGGTTTTATTTCAAAGAAAGTAGCTTTAGTAATAGGTGGATGATGTCTACGCACTTCTATTCTTGTAGACAGTTGTTGGGCCTCCAAGTGTAGAGGTTTGTAGAACAGCAGCAACTTTCCCTTAAGTGGATTACCCAAGGTTTATCGAACTCAGGGAGGAAGTGGTCAAAGGTTTCCCTCTCAATCAACCCTGCAATCAAAATACAAGAAGTCTCTTGTGTCCCCAACACACCCAATACACTTGTCAGGTGTATAGGTGCACTAGTTCGGCGAAGAGATAGTGAAATACAAGTGGTATGGATAATTATAAGTGGTAACGGTGATAGAGGATAGCTTGATGGCGTGGAAAAGACTAAAGTAAAACTGAAATAAAGATGGAAGCAAGCAAACATGTAATAGATCTAATAGAAAATGGTGTTTCAGTGCTTAGAAACAAGGCCTAGAGATCATACTTTCACTAGTGAACACTCTCATATAAATATCTTCTCTTCGCGATACTAATCTTAACTACTCTCCGGTTGGACACTCTAATCAACGGTAGGGCTAACAGCACACCTCAAAGTAAGTCTTTCCCATCTAGATAACCCTACACTGTCACCTTGAGCACTAGATGAGTCCAACAAACACCAAAATTTCATAAAGACATCCAACTCCAAATATAACTCATAACCAGTATTTGTAATCTCTAGCCTAAGTGCCACCATGGTGTGCACGCTGTCACTTTCACACACATGGGGAGAGCAGAGATCTATTAAAGCACTTGAGTATCAAGGTAGATCTATAGATTACAGGCTCATGATCTCAATAAGATCATGCATAGAGAGAGAGAGATGAACACATAGCTACCAGTAGAACCCTTAGCCTCGAGAGAGAACTACTCCCTCCTCATCATGGGAATCAGCAATGGTGATGGAGATGGCGGTGGAGATCGATGGAGATGGCTTCGGGGGCACTTCCCCGTCCCGGCAGGGTGCCAGAACAGAGACTTTCTGTCCCCCGAATCTCCCCTTCGGTGGCGGTGGCGCTGCGGAACTTTTTGTGGATTTTTGATTGACTATTTAGGGTTTGGTATCTGGAGGCTCTTATAGGAGAAAGAGGTAAGGTCGATGGCCGGCCAGGGGGCCCACACCATGCCCTGGGCTGGCCCACACCATGAATCTTCCGGGAAAATATCAACTTTGGCTTTTGTCCGGTCCAATTCCAAGAATATTGATTTTCTAACTTTCCTGGAACCAAAAACAGCAGAAAACAGGCAACTGGCACTGTGGCATCTTGTTAATAAGTTAGTCCAAGAAATCATATGAAAAGTACTCCAAAGTTGGAACAAAACACAAGAAAGTAGATAAAACCAAGCATGGAACATCAAAAATTATAGATACATTTGCAATGTATCAACATCCCCAAGCTTAACTCCTGCTCGTCCTCGAGTAGGTAAGTGATAAAAAGAAAGAATAATTTTTGAGGTGACATGCACCATCATAAACTTGATCAAAGTATTTATAAAACATCCAAAGCTAGGATCATAGTACTTCAATCATAACATGAAAGACAAAGTCCTAGCAATAAAACAAAGAAACTATGTTGCAACATGAAAATGCACAAACAAAAGATTAATGAATAACAATGCTTTGCACGACGTTTGTTTGTTTCACATAAAGAAAACATAGCATAGTGGCATTCAGCTTGTCCCTCATAGAGTAGCAAACATAAATGCATAGGACACCTTCAAAGTTTATAAGAGTGACTAGACACAAATAGTTTAAAACAAGCAATATCAAAGCTATGCATCAATCAACATGTCTTGGGACAATGCACATTAAACTAAGAATGGACACTATGCTCTCAAAGTAGGTGCATAAAGGTAGAAGGTGGAGACTCAATATAATGGTGGAAGAAATACCTTCATTGAAGGAAGCAGAGATTCAAGTTTCATAAAGAGCTTCCAAAAATTATGGTACTTAATAGCTTTTAGCTCTCATTGCCCCTATCATAAGCATCTTGAAGTGATTAAGGTTAAAGTGAACAAACTATGGTGTACATGCTTGACGAAGTATAAGTTAGGAATCTCATGTCCCTCGTATACGAGGGCCGCTCCTCATGCTACTCAAGTTTAGTCACCGCTAAGTTCTTGTCATTGTAAGTACATGTGTATCATAGAGAACCGCCAACGGGCTACCCCTTGCCCGATGATACGGAAGAATCCCCATATCAAAATGACAAGGCAGGCAGACAACGAGCATCTCAGCAATCTTCTTATTTGCCATGGGAATATGGTGCTTTTTTCTCTCTTTCCTCTTTTCATAATATATATTTTTTTCTTTTTCTCTTTTTTTCTCAATGTAGGACTCTTTTTTTTATAAGAAGAATTCTTCATACACAGCTCATTATGGTTACGCTGCAGGTTTCCACCATGTCAGCATGGATTAGACCAGCGGCCTAGGCGTTTATCTAACACATATACATAACTCCATGGACTTACAAGCTCCCCTTTCATTTCACACCGACGACATCCATATACAAAGAGCATGATATCAACTAGGTACAAGTACCAAGTGCAATGTTGAAAGTGTTCGCCATGAAAGCATGGTTCTGCTAATTCCCAACAAATAAGTGCAGGCATATACAACATAGACGACACAATGGTTCAAGTTTATTAAGGGCAAGAAAAGTAAAGTGTGCCATCAAGTTCGTGAGAGCTTTAATCACTAGTTTTCTCATAACAACTTTAATTTGGAAGGTAAACAAAAGCATGAATATACTTGGAATAGCATAAGTTAGTAGGTAGGTATGGTGGACTCTTTGGAATAACTTGGTTTAGGGAGTTGGATGCATGAGTGGAACTCATACTTGTTGTGGAGGCTAGCAAAAGACTGGGAGCGACAAACTAAGAGAGCAATAATGGCCATAATCATGCAGAGCGAGAAAACATCATTGATCAAAGCATAAAGTGATACTACAAGTTGAAAACTAAAGGATCATCAAGGCTATGGTGACTTGAGATAGTCATAACATGGTGTGAGCATGCACCAAGTCAACGCAAATAAAGCATCAAAGGAGAATACCATTATACTATGCTTTAATATGCTAAAACAACGCATGATTCATCCAAGGCACATTAAGCAATCTCAATTGTTTATAAAAAGTCATGCTACAGCAAAGAATACTAAACATAAATCCAAAACAATATCAAGCATGGCATGACAAAGCATATGCCATAGTCAAAAACGAGCTCTTTTTACCACATAAGCATGAACTTTCCTACTCTTTTCCAAACCAAACCAAACTATTTGCAAACCACTGTATGAAAGAGGGGGTCCAACCAATTTATTCAAAAAACTAAGAAAAAAAAGAAAACTAAAAACCAAAATGAAAGCAAAAACGAAAAAGAAGACGCTCCAAGAACAACACAACTTTGTATGAAACAATAAAAATGAAGCATTTGGAAGAAACCTGGGATTTTTATTGATGAAGAAGGGGATGCCTTGGGCATCCCCAAGCTTTGACGCTTGTACTTCTTGGATATTTCTTGGGGTGACACGCGTGGCATCCCCAAGCTTGAGCTTTAGTCCATCCTTCATCTCATTACTCATTCCTTCCATACACCTGAAATTTTCCTTCATACAAAACTTCACACAATCTTTATTAGCAACATTAGTGCACTCAAGATAATAAGACTTAAGGTTAAGTTCTAACACCAATAAACTTCCATTAGAACACTATCTACTGAAGCACTTCCCTCAAAAAGCTCAATTCCCCAAAAGAACTCAAAAAGGAACCAACAAGAAGCAAATGCAGAAAATGGCAGAAATCTGTCAAAACAGACCAGCAGGTAAAGACGAATTTTTTCGAAGACCTTCTGTTTCTCAAATCAAAAAGTGTTGAACTAATGAAAGTTAGATAACAACATGGGGCATAAGAACAAATATTCACGCCTCAAAAGGAGGTACAGATATTTTACACAAATTTTTACGGTGAAGAACAGAAATTTGTTTCGGGACAGCAACTTTCCCAATCATTACTTATCTCTCATTAGAGGTTACTCTTGGAACAAAAAAGCAAATAAAAAGGATAAGGAGCGGTTATTACTGAATTAATAACTTCCAAGACTCAACTAAAACTTTTGGGTTATCTCCCAATAAGTACTTTTCTTTAACGCCTTTTAGTTCGGCATGATAGTTTGAGAAGATGCTCACATAAGAAATATGAATTGAAGTAAAAGAGAGCATCAAGAAGCAAATTCAAAGCACATTTAAGTCTAACCCACTTCCTATGCATAGGAATCTTGTAAAGAAACAAGTCATGAAAGCACAAATCAAGAATCATAGGAAAGCAAAACAAGTGCAACTTCAAGATTTTCAACATAAAGAGGGGAAACTTAATATTGTTGAGATGCATAAAACCATGTTTCCCTCTCTCATAATAACTTTCAGTAGCATCATGAATAAAATTAACAATATAAATATCACATAAAACATTCTTATCATGAGCCACATGCATATAATAATTATTACTCTCCACATAAGCATAGTCATTCTTATTAATTGTAGTGGGAGCAAATTCAACAAAATAGCTATCATTATTATTATCATCACCATAATCATCAAATATAGGAGGTATATTGTAATCACTAATTTTCTCCTCAATAGTAGGTGGACTGAAAATATCATATTCATCATTGTAATCATCATATATTGGAGGTTTGGTATCATCATAAGCAATAGAATAGCTATCTTCCAAAGCTGGGGAACTAAAAAGATCATTTTCATAAAAACTAGCTTCCCCAAGCTTAGACTTTTCCATAGCATTAGCAATAATGGTGTCCAAAGAATTCATACTAACAACATTGCTATTAGCATGCAAATAAAGTTCCATAGGTTTTTAAATTTTCTCTTCAAACACTTCATGTCCTAACTCAAGATAAATACTATAAATCTCTCTAATTTTGTTGTTGTTTTCCATTAAGCCTAACTAGTGAAAACAAGAAACAGAAAGACAAAATTGCAGAATCTAAAGGAAATAACTTCGAGCACTCACACCGGAGGATGGGAGTACCTTTTACCTTACCTCCCCGGCAACGGCGCCAGAAAATAGGCGTTTGCCGTGGGAGGTTCTTCTTCTTTAATCCTCTAGTGAATACTTTTTACCTTACCTCCCCGGCAATGGCGCCAAAAAATATCTTGATGTCTACGCACTTCTATTCTTGTAGATAGTTGTTGGGCCTCCAAGTGCAGAGGTTTGTAGAACAGCAGCAACTTTCCCTTAAGTGGATTACCCAAGGTTTATCGAACTCAGGGAGGAAGTGGTCAAAGGTATCCCTCTCAATCAACCCTGCAATCAAGATACAAGAAGTCTCTTGTGTCCCCAACACACCCAATACACTTGTCAGGTGTATAGGTGCACTAGTTCAGCGAAGAGATAGTGAAATACAAGTGGTATGGATAATTATAAGTGGTAACGGTGATAGAAGATAGCTTGATGGCATGGAAAAGACTAAAGTAAAACTGAAATAAAGATGGAAGCAAGCAAACATGTAATAGATCTAATAGCAAACGGTGTTTCAGTGCTTAGAAACAAGGCCTAGAGATCATACTTTCACTAGTGAACACTCTCATATAAATATCTTCTCTTCATGATACTACTCTTAACTACTCTCCGGTTGGACACTCTAATCAACGGTAGGGCTATAACAGCACACCTCAAAGTAAGCCTTTCCCATCTAGATAACCCCACACTGTCAACTTGAGCACTAGATGAGTCCAACAAACACCACAATTTCATAAAGACATCCAACTCCAAATATAACTCATAACAAGTATTTGTAATCTCTAGCCTAAGTGCCACCATGGTGTGCATGCTGTCACTTTCAAACACATGGGGAGAGCAGAGATCT
The DNA here is from genome assembly GCA_023614405.1 of Avena insularis. NCBI lineage: Eukaryota > Viridiplantae > Streptophyta > Magnoliopsida > Poales > Poaceae > Avena > Avena insularis. The sequence continues at coordinate 104,039,080 of CM042684.1, read as the reverse complement.
ATTAAAGCACTTGAGTAGCAAGGTAGATCTATAGATTACCAGCTCATGATCTCAATAAGATCATGCATAGAGAGAGAGATGAACACATAGCTACCGGTAGAACCCTTAGCCTCGAGAGAGAACTACTCCCTCCTCATCATGGGAATCAGCAATGGTGATGGAGATGGCGGTGGAGATCGATGGAGATGGCTTCGGGGGCACTTCCCCGTCCCGGCAGGGTGCCGAAACAGAGACTTTCTGTCCCCTGAATCTCCCCTTCGGTGGCGGCGGTGCTGCGGAACTTTTTGTGGATTTTTGATTGACTATTTAGGGTTCTGGTATCGGGAGGCTCTTATAGGCGAAAGAGGCAAGGTCGGTGGCCGGCCGAGGGCCACCATGCCTGGCGCTACTGGGCTGGCCCGCGCCAAGGGGTGGTGTGGCCACCCTGTGGCCCCCCTTCGTGTCTCCTTCTGGCTCCGTGAATCTTCCGGGAAAATATCAACTTTGGCTTTTGTCCGGTCCAATTCCGAGAATATTGATTTTCTGACTTTCCTAGAACCAAAAACAACAGAAAACATGCAACTGGCACTGTGGCATCTTGTTAATAAGTTAGTCCAACAAATCATATGAAAAGTACTCCAAAGTTGGAACAAAACACAAGAAAGTAGATAAAACCAAGCATGGAACATCAAAAATTATAGATACATTTGCAATGTATCAGTGGAGCAATGGGTGTGCTCATAAAATCATTGTTGTTGGTGCTAGTGAAGTCACACAACTTAGTGTTTTCAAGAGTAGTCATTTTTTGTGTTTTTAATAAAGAAAGCAAACTTGTAAAACTAGTTTTTTGTGTTTTTGATAAAGAAACAAGCAAACAAAGCAAAAGTAAACTAAGAAAAACAAAAAAAAACAAAGTAAAGAGATTGGTTATGAGGGACTCCCCTTGTGAAGATGTCCTTAACTCCCCGACAACGGCACCAGAAAATCACTTGCTGACTCGTGTAATAACGAGCTCGTTGAGGAACCCCAAGAGGAAGGTATGATGAGCACAACAGTAAGTTTCCCTCAGTTATGAAACCAAGGTTATCAATCTAGTAGGAGCAAGGAAACACCCCAAAGGTGTTGCTAGCTAAACTTTGGCAGGGCGCACTACCGGTGCCAGCAGCAATGTGGAGACCTGCACAACACAACCATGGAACTCTATCCCCAACTTGTGATGAGGTTGTCAATCTCACTGGTTTTGCTGAAAACAAAGGATTAAACGTATTGAGTGGAAGAAAGTAATAGTTTGCAGAAAGTAAATAGAAAATAGTAAACAGTTGTAGATTGATGGTAAAAGAAAGGACCAGGGTCCATAGTTCACTAGTGGTGGCTCTCATTAAGATAGATGACATGTTGGGTGAACAAATTACAGCGGGGCAATTGACAAACATTGAGAAAGCAATACATGCATATACTACTCATCTTGACTCATTTGAGACTTGATTGGGCATTACAACATTATACATAGATCGTAATCCAACTTCATCTATGACTAATAATCCACCTTGAGGTTATCATCTGAACCCCCACCAGTATTAAGTTGCAAGGAACGGATAATTGCATTACGCATTGCGTGTAGAGTAAATAATACGATTGTTATATGAACAAAGGATTGTTGTTTTCTCCCTACTATCAACAGCACATCTAGTACCTTAGAGATTTCTGTCACTTCCCCAGATTACTAGAGGCATGAACCCACTATCGAGCATAAATACTAACTCTTGGAGTTGCTAGCATCTACTTGGCCAAGATAGCACCTAACAACGGAAAGCATGGAAGATCACAAATAACAAGGACATGATAGAATCAATAATCAATCTGAAATAGCATCTTAGTATCCATCAGATCCCCGCAAACACAACATGTATGAATTAGAAATAGATGATCTTGATCATGAATGGAGCTCACAAGATGTAAACATGATAACAAAAAGGAGGAGAACTAGCCATCTAGCTACTACATGGACCCGTAGTCCAAGGATGAACTACTCACGCATCACACCGGAGGCTTGCATGATGATGAAGAAGGCCTCCAGGGTGAATTCTCCCCTCCGGTAGGGTGCCGGGAAGAGCTTCAGATCCCTCCCGATCTAGGGATGGAGATGACGGCGGCTACAGACTCTTTCGTGGAATTTTGATCGGGTACTTAGGGTTTCTGTATCGGAGGTAATATATAGGCAAAAGGAGAGGCCGAGGGGGTTCCTAGGGCGGCCAGACCACCCCGTAGCGCGGGCCAGGCCTGGCCACATGGCCAGGTGGTGTGGCCGGGCCCCAGCCCCTCTCCGTCTCGTATTCTGGCTCCTTGTGTCCCTCGGTGAAAAACTGACTTTGGATTTTGTCCCGTCCAATTCCGAGAATATTCATTTTCTGACTTACTTGGAACCAAAAACAGCAGAAAATGGGCAGCTGGCAGTGTGGCTCTTGTTAATAGGTTAGTCCAAGAAATCATATGAAAAGTACTCCAAAGTGTGGACAAAACATAAGAAAGTAGATAAAACCAAGCATGGAACGTCAAAAATTATGGATACTTTAGCAACGTATCAAGGGCATGTTCAATAAAGTTCAAGCTTTATGGTTATATTCGTGGAATAGAATGGCGTTATTTAGTGAAAGTGGCTGATAAAGATAGGAAAGTGTTTTTGGCTTTGTCTTTTTAGCTTTTACTCTGACATAGTTGAATGATAGTATAAACCAAAATAAAAAAATCTAAAGTGGCTTATAAAGCAAAGCTAATAGCGATAAATATCTTAACCAAACAACCCCTCAACTTCTTGATATGAATGCTAATGCAGCCAAATTTGGGACCTTTTGAAAGAAAAATTGAAATAAAATATATATAAATTGAGGCAATGTCGTTATTTCATAGAGTATTTCGTTATGTGCATGGTCTAGTTTCCATGAAAAAGTATGCTAAAACTTGACAACTTTCGAAGAAACCCTTTTCACAATATAGCATACCATGTATGGACATTCATGGCTTTCAAACAATATGACCAAGGTCATGGCATATGTTTCCCATAGTTTATGATAACGTGTCCATGTTTGGTAGATCGGTGCATAATTGCATATTGGCATTTCAAACAATGTTTACAAAAAAGGGTACATCAAAATTTGAAGTTATTTTAAATTGTCCAAGTGACAACAATGGCTTCCGTTATGAAGCAACTACAAAGACTATATCTGGTTCAAAATCTCACTGCACCAATTTTCCCACAAAGTATAAAAAAACGATAGATAATGCCCAATTTCATGAATTTTCAAGCTTCAGAGCCAGGTTCGATGATTTTAACAATTTTATCTTGGTTTAGCAAAAAAATGTTCGAATTTTGAACAACAAGCTATGGGAATCTCTACTTCCCGTAATTCTGGCTCATAGACATGTGGGTCAGTTCCATTGTGGACCCAAAAAGTTAGTGTAGGTCTGAGTGGGCAGGCAGGTAAATGTTGAAGAAGGGCAGGGAAACGTCGATGGGGTGATGCACTTGGGAGATGAGCACAAATTTACCACCTATATCCCTCTGTTATTGCAGTGCTCCTCGAATTCTTCTTTCCGGAGTAGGGATAGAAGAGGAATTTTGCATTTTCAAAACGAGGTGAAGCATGTTTGAATGGATACAAGGGGTATTTTAATGGATGGGTGCGATATTTGGGTGTCATACCAAAATTTTGAGGTCGAAGCTTCTAGGATACGTAATCTAGCGTGGGGCCGCTCAGATCCGCTGTCACCGTCTAGACCAACACGCTAGCGAGAGTTGCTTTCTAGCATTTAAATGAGTTTCTAGGAATTTGCTGAAATTTTTGAACAATTCAAGGCTTTCAAAGAGATGTCCATCGTCCAAAAAAAGGTGACCAAGGTCATGGAAAGAGTTTATGATGACGTGTCCGCATTTGGTAGATCGGTGCATCTTGGCAAATTAACCAATATGTCTAGTTCCAAATTTGAAGTTTGTTTTCGAATTTCCAAGTAACAACAATGTGTTTTGTTGCGGTACAACTACAAAGATGATGGCTCAAAATGCCACCGCCCCCATTTTTCACACAATGTATAATGCCCTTTCAAGCTTCTAGGCTAAATTTGTGCAATAAAATAATCTTTGGAGTTGGATGTTTGAATGGATGGGCAGGATATTTCGATGCTCTGCCAAAATTTTGAAGTTGAAGCTTCAAGGTACCTACTCCCACTTGGGATGTTGTCCCCGTCAGATAGACCCACATGAATATATGTTTTCCATCATTTAATGAGTCTATAGACATCTGCCGAAATTAATGAATATTAATTCAAGGCTTTCAGACAAGAGGAGCAGGGATAGAAGAGGAATTATGCATTCTAAAACAAGATGAAGTATGTCTGAATTGATGCGTGTGATATTTGAATGGACGCGTGCGATGTTTGGGCACAATACCAAAATTTTGAGGTCAAAGCTTCTAACATACGCTGCTCTAACGTGGGGCCGCTCATATGCGCTGTTACCCTCTAGACCTGCATGCCAATGAGAGTTGCTTTCCAACATTTAAATGAGTTTTTAGGCATTTTCTGAAATTATCTAACAATTCTAGGCTTTCAAAAAGATGACCATCGTCCAAAAAAAGGTGACCAAGGTCATGGCCATAATTTATGATGATGTGTCTGCATTTGGTATATCGGTGCATCTTGGCAAATCAACCAATATGTCTGGTTCCAAATTTGAAATTTATTTTCGAATTCCAAATTTGGCCCTTTTCGAGAAAATTAGGGATGAAATTAAATATATGTTGAAATAAAGCCATTTGTTTGCAAAGTGCAATGCAATGTGTATTTGTTTCCATCGTAAAACATAAACTTGTATTTTGACAACTTTTGGATCATATTTGATCTAGGGTAATTGGCAGGTGGGCCACGTATATGGTGGTGCCCAAAGCAGGCTAGGTTCGAATTTCCAAAGTTATCCCTTCCCACCCCATCGTGTTGTGTAATAACTTCCACTCTCCATTGTCTAGACCCTCACCCCCTTGCCCACAAAACAGACGCGCCCACGGCCGCTCCTCATCACCATCATGCACGAGGAAGCTTTCCCTACCCTTCGGTCTTCTTGAGATGCACCGATGGGCACATCGATCCCACTATAGTCCTTCTATCTCTAGCTCAATATGGTTGGCATTTTATTGCCCTCTCACCTGATCTGCCTCCTCAAATACGTAGTTTAATTTGTCCTCAATCTGCATGGTCATAGTTTATTCTGCGCTCGATCTGTGTTCTTAAATATCTTCAACGATTTTTGTTGTCAATATGTTTGCTAAAATGCATTGGCATATATAGTTTTTGTACTCCATCTATATGTTTCCTGATTTTCTTTTAATAAGAACACACCTTGTATGTCATAATTAAACATATGGGAAGATTTTGGATAGATATTCCTCCATTAGGTAGTGCTAAACATATCCTTGGTATTCTATGATTTATGGATTTGTTAGAGCTTATTGTGAGAACTCAAAAGTACATTGCCCCTACCGGTTGTGTGTGAATCGTAGGGTTCTACCTCAAAGTATAGTGGAAGACCATATTTTTATATTTGGGATGCTAAGCACATATGTTAGATGGGTATTTCATGGTGAACCATATGATCCTCCATATGAACCGGGGAAGCATATCTTTATCATCAATATCAAGTAGGGGAAGCAGATGTTGATCAACTGACAGAGGCAGCTCCTGAGCATCTAGATCAACTTGGAGAAGGAGGAGGAGAGAAAAAGCACATGCTGCATGAAACGGGTTTCATTTCTGGTCCTACCGCTATGCCAGATGAAAAGGTATATCTATAAAACAACAAATGTTCAGGTTGTGTGTCTTTGATGTTTCTCTATAAACGTTTATGTTAATCTACTAATCCCAGAAGCAGACAACTGAAGTGGACTTTGATGGTAATGGCGATGACATGTTCATTGATGAGCCTGCACCTGAGGCTGTGGATTGGGTACACTACTTCTAGATGGAGTTTATGCAGGGCTACTGACCATCAGGGGTGTACTTTTGGGCCGCCGGGGTAGTCTCATGACCACTAGCCCAGCTATAAAACTCTTGGGGTGTAGAGCTATCCCATGATTAGTTCGCTACTATTGTAGTTCTGTAATATGGAGCTACCTTATGATTTCTAGGCCTTTGTTAGCAGAACTATAATTGGAAACTATTTCGTACATTAGTATATATGTGTGTGTTTGTGTGTGTTTCAAGTCTGGAATCCGAGCTTATGCTTTTATCGGTTCCTAAATGGGTATTGAGGCCCCAGAGCTGGTTCCCTATGTTGCAACTACTACCGTCTTGTCATCTGCTAGCCCTTCCCCTCCCTCAATGCTCCGGGAGCCGAATCAGCAAAAGGATATATAAACCGGGATCAATTTGATTTGAAGAGGGGCAATTTTCTCAGTCCTTGGAAAGAGTACCAAGGGAAGGAGGAGGTTGGCTCGGTCAATTATGTCCCCCTTATGTGGGACCCGCTTTACCTCTGACGTGGGTCCCGCTTGAAATAGATGTAGGCCACCATGTGATAGTTGGGATCAAAAATTTGGGAATCTCGCGCAGCAAAATGTTCCCGCCACTACCACTTAAAAATACTTAATTGAGAAAAAGTGTACTGCCCAGCCCTACTACTAGTAGTACTACTACTCCCCTTCCCATGCCTTTCTACCAACGATAAGACAAGAAACTACCACTAGCTAGCTCACATCCAGCAAGCAACGGTTGGAACTGGTGCAACCTCCGATTGGGGAGTTCTTGCTGAAATAGGTGGGTGTATTTGCTCACCTCGAAATCCATCTTTGTTTAATTTTCTTTGATTGGGCCACTGGGGGTACTATTAGTACTAGTAGTAGTATTCAATATGCTTTAATTCTGGAGTTCTTTCTTATTGCTCACCTTGGAATGACCTAATCAGGATATTTTCCCTCTGCTCTGATCAATTGGGTCATTTGGGTGGGGGTCAGGCATTTGGGGGGGGGTACTAATTTCGTATGGATTCAGGATCAGGGCATGGTCAACGATGTTCTGATTGGGGCGTTTGGTCGGGTTCGATTTCGGTGTTCTTCACTTCTGTAGCCTTTAGTTGCTACTCGTAATGTCCAGTGGATTTTGCCTCAGATTCTGTATGGAGAAATATGGGTCAGTGGCGCGCATGCCCACTACGGACAGGAATGGTCCCATTAGTTCCCTTAAAAATTTCCAAAAAAGGTAATGTAGTAGTATATTCGTTGCATTCTTCCATTTTTTCAGTGCTGAAAGTGGTTGGTTGCAACCTGGATGTATCCCTGTGCTAAAAGTTGTCTTTGTCTGCATCCTGTATTTGTGGAAGCCTCTATGACAGCGTCTCTTCTTTATTTACTATAACACGGTGGTACATACATACAAACGTGCGGTGCTCCAGGTATGGCAAACAGTACGGTACCCCCACATGCCGCAGGATCCGGCCAGTACCACTACTCACCAAACAAGTGCAAGGCCACTGACCAGCTGGGTGGGCCTAACTTAAAGAGAAAGGTATTTTTTCTTAATACCCTTATTACTATGGTGCAGTCTGACTTAATTATTACCCGCTTGGTGTCATGCATGCTTATCAGATATTCAGAAACATATGTGTGATTTTATTAATTCTAGCACTATGTTTATGTGAATCCAGATCTGGATCTGTCTAACTGTCTCATATAGTCAGTATATGACTACTATGTACTGTATTGAACTGTTGAGCTCTGTTGCTATTTATGCAGATTGAAGGTGCTGCTGTGGAGGCTGAGGCTACTATAGAGGTGATGTCTACGCACTTCTATTCTTGTAGATAGTTGTTGGGCTTCCAAGTATAGAGGTTTGTAGAACAACAGCAAGTTTTCCCTTAAGTGGATCACCCAAGGTTTATCGAATTCAGGGAGGAAGTGGTCAAAGGTATCCCCTCTCAAGCAACCCTGTAATCAATATACAAGAAGTCTCTTGTGTCCCCAACACACCCAATACACTTGTCAGGTGTATAGGTGCACTTGTTCGGCGAAGAGATAGTGAAACACAAGTGGGATGGATAATTATAAGTGGTAATGGTGATAGAAAATAGCTTGATGGCGTGGAAAAGACTAAAGTCAAACTGAAATAAAGAAGGAAGCAAGCAAACATGCAACAGATCTAGTAGCAAACGGTGTTTAAGTGCTTAGAAACAAGGCCTAGGGATCATACTTTCACTAGTTAACACTCTCTCATAAATATATTATCTTCATGATAGTACTCTTAACTACTCTCCGGTTGGACACTCTAATCCATGGTAGGGCTATAACAACACACCTCAAAGTAAGCCTTTCCCATCTAGAAACCCCACATTGTCACCTTGAGTACTAGATGAGTCCAACAAACACCACAATTTCATAAAGACGTCCAACTCCAAATATAACTCATAACAAGTATTTGTAATCTCTAGCCTAAGTGCCACCATGGTGTGCACGCTGTCACTTTCACACACATGGGGAGAGCAGAGATCTAATAGAGCACTTGAGTAGCAAGGTAAATCTATAGATTACAAGCTCATGATCTCAATAAGATCATGCATAGAGAGAGATGAACACATAGCTACCGGTAGAACCCTTAGCCTCGAGGAAGAACTACTCCCTCCTCATCATGGGAATCAGCAATGGTGATGGAGATGGTGGTGGAGATCAATGGAGATGGCTCCGGGGGCACTTCCCCGTCCCGACAGGGTGCCGGAACAGAGACTTTCTGTCCCCCGAATCTCCCCTTCGGTGGTGGCGGCGCTGCGGAACTTTTCGTGGCTGGAGGCTTTATGATTTAGGGTTTTGGTATCTGGAGGCTCTTATAGGTGAAGGAGGCAAGGTCGGTGGTGTGCCAGGGGGCCCACACCACCTAGTGGCGCCAGGCTGGCAGCCCACCATATGGTGTGTGCCAGGCCCCTGGCCTCCTCGCCTCTAGTTCTGGCTCCGTGAGTCTTCCTGTAAAATAGGAACTTTGGCTTTTGTCCCGTCCAATTCCGAGAATATTGATTTTCTGACTTTCCTGGAACCAAAAACAGTAGAAAACAGGAAACTGGCACTGTGGCTCTTGTTAATAGGTTAGTCCAAGAAATCATATGAAAAGTACTCCAAAGTTGGAACAAAACATAAGAAAGTAGATAAAACCAAGCATGGAACATCAAAAATTATAGATACATTTGCAATGTATCAAGAGGCTAGTAAATTGCTGAAGCCCACACCAAAAGAAGACATCGTATGCATGACGAGGAAGTGCCAACACAGTACCCAGGTGGGTAGTGACCTCTCTAAGAAGTGGGTATAATTTGGAAATCCACAATTTCGCATGTTATGATTTTCCGTGTTATTGTTATTAGCTAGTACTATATCTTTATGCTCATCAGAAGTTCACAAAATCAAATCTGTTTGCTTTATAGACAATGGTTTTGTCTTGTATTATTAGATTGAATTGCTCTTTACATAATTTAACCTTTCCACTTAATATTAATCAGTACCATGCACCAGCTGCTCAGCCCTTTCTGCTACCATCCTCTTGTTAAGCTTGTGGATTCAAGGGGGCCCTGGATGCCTTTCCAAAGGCAAAGGGAAGAAAAATGGTGCATGGCCACCCTTCGCAAAGGCCACCCATCATATCAGGTATGGATTCCAAGTGGTTTAGTCCGACTTGATGTAAGATCTTGTATCTCACTTTTTTTGTTGTCGCCTTACTTCTCTATCAATTTTCTCATGAAGGTTGTCCCTTGTGTCGCTTGCCCCATTATAAACAAGATGTTAAGAAATGACAAGTTTCTAACTCTATATAGCAAGGGCTCTAAAGTTATGCGGCAACTCTATGATGTGGATATCTCCCAAACGATGTCCACCACCTATTTGGGTGGCTGAGGTTGGTCCAAGTATGTCTATGAGAATGGTCTGAATCAGGGGGACGAGGTAACATTCGATTTTAGAAAGCGTGGGCAGATAACTTACACGCCATCGTACATATGTTGACCTAAGGACCAAGAACAGAGGTAGTACTAATTAATTTTCTTATGTACTCATCACAACCTCTAATGATTTTCTTGCGACTAAATGTTCTACACAATTGTGTTTACTCATCATATGACCCTGACCACTTCTGAAGTCCGCTTACCCTTTTGTACCCCCAGAAGGGTGCCAACATCAAGCTGCTAGCACCGACACAGGCCCCAGTTCCTGTAACGGCACCTGTTGACCTCAGGAGAAAGATAGAGGTAGTAACTTAATTCGCTTGTATACTCTCATCTCTGTCTAGGAGTAACTGTTGTATAAGAAACCATTTTGCTTGTACATATCTCATATGCCTCTCTGACCACTCATACAATCCCCTTACCTACCCCCAGAAGGTAACCAACATCAAGCTGCTAGCACCCGCATAGGCACTGGCCCTAATTCCTGCTATAGCACCAGTTGATCTAAGGAGAAAGAATGGAGGTAGTAACTTAATTTTCTTTTATACTCATCATATCCTCTGATCACTGTCTTGTTAGTAAATGTTGTATAAGAGACCATTTTACTTGTACACATCTCATCTGCCTCCACCATCCCTACAGTCAGCTTAGCTACCCCTCAGAAGGAACCTAGCATCAAGCTGCTGGCACTGGCATCGGTTCTGGGCCTTCTGGCTCCTGCACCAGCCCCTCTACAATTAGTGGCAACATCTCCTGCACCAGCACCAGCTTTCGCACACGCCCCAGCATAGCCACCGACACTGGCACAAGCTCCATCATCACCCGAAGAAGTGCCTTGTCAGACCATATCCTACACTTGTATCATCACAAGGTCAGATCGGATTATGTTTGTGAGTATATGGCGACAGATAAACTGCTCTGAATGTCTTCTCAAGTTTCACATGATTCAGTGCATTGCTCTTAGTAATTATGCATCTATCTCTTGCTTTGACTCAGAAATTGCCTAAGAGTGTCACAAAGCAACTCTAGGCCAGACGAAAGGGCACAATAGTCTTCATGATGCAGAGCGAAGGACTGCAAATCGAAGGATTCTACGCTATTAACTCAACTGATGGGTGCTTGGTAGCTACTTCTAGGTGGATCAAGTTCCGAAAAGAAGCCAAACTTACCATTGGAAGAATGGTCAAGGTCAATGTAACTGGATGCCCTGAATGCCGCATGCTATTCATGAACTTCCTAGCTGTCTAGCTCTTTGGTTGCATGCTATTGTAATTAATTATGTGGTTGTCTTATCTCCACTAATCATATATGGGTGGAAAAACTATGATAACCTTTTGCTGGATTGGATCTATGAGTAGTACGTACTGGTATGGTATATCTGTATCTACATGACGGTTCTCTATATGACCAAATATTATGAAAATGACTGTGTTCCAGTGATCGAGTGTGTTTGGAGAAAAGGGCAAACTGATCGTGTGACATGGTTTTTAGAGCTGAAAGAAGAACTTTCTCTCGCTGTACTGCTATTGAATTTCAGTGTCTGTATTGCTAAATTAGTCACTTTGAAATACTTCTGAATTGGTCAAGTGCTGCTAAATATGAACTAGAAATCTGTCAATATTTTTTATGTCTTATTATTCTGTACTCCTTAATCTCTCAAATGCTACTGAATTTGTCAAAAGTTATGTCGTTGTTGCTGGCTGCTTGCTCTAGAGCTTTTGCTAGTGTATCATTGGAACCGTTGGATGTGTTTTGGACAGAGATTACAGGGTAAATATATACAGTGTGATTTCACCAAGTGAAGTCATTGGATACCAGCCATGTTTTGGCATATGTGGTGTGTGTTCTTTAGATATTTTTACATGAATATCTGTCAAAGGAATTATCCCTTATTTCCTCCGTTGGTGAGGTCTATGTTTGAATCCGGCGAGCCACAGCTCAGTGAAATTTGAGATAGGAGACCATTTACCATATCACAAAAACTTTTTAATTTGGTCTTTTGGGCATTGCCCCCACATCTAAAAAATCTCTGCCTACCCATGTTTTTAAGAAACTAATCCATTATATGGATTTTATAAATTGAGGTTCCAGTAGCACGGCCCTTTATTTTAAGAGAGATAAACATGGACACACAAAATATTTTTAAGAAGACTAATACATAAGTTATAGGTACTATAAAGCTTTTAATGATTATTTTTGTCCCATTTCTTTTGCATAGTGGCAACGCATACGGTTTATATTTGTTGAGGTTTTGAGTTTGAATCATGTGTGCTTGACATATATTTATTTGGGTTTACTTTTTTCATGTAGCAATATTGTTTTCGGAGAGGCTAACATCGCGGAACCACTAGCTTGCAGCGTCCCTCGAGTTTAATGGGCGGGTTTAAAAAAAGAAGTTAAGTACTTGCAGCGTCCCCCACAAGCCAGAACATACCAGGTAGGATGACATGCACAAGCCAGAACATAGCAGGGATCCTTACATGTGGGCCCCAGTAGCAAGACCACAAGCGTCTGCGGCATCGAGCAATGTTTCCAAGGTCAAAACAGCAAACGTAGCCGAAAAGAGGTCCATCATACATACATTTCATTTACAGAGAGACAGACATGTGGGATCTAGTAGCGAGACCTTATATAGGTGCTGCATCGAGCAACGTTGCCAAGTTCGAAACATGAGGCGCGAGCGAGGAAAAAGTTCAGCATGGACACTTTTCTTCTAATGAGAGGGACTATTTGTTTAGAGAAAGACATGGTGGACTACTAAGCATAGCCCAGGGAAATTTGATAAAGGAGCCCATGGAGCATAGCATATGTAGTATAGCCTATGTAGAGCAGCCCATGTAGATAGGCAAACTCTTTTTAATTCAGCCTTTTGGGCATTTCCCCCACCTCTCAAAATAAAAAAACTCTGCCTACCCATGTTTGAAACTGCTCCATTATGTGGCATTTTATAAATTGAGATGTTTGAGTGCTACCATTCTATATTTTAATAAAATAGATAAATATAGACACACAAAATATTTTTTAGAAGACTAATACATAAGTTGTAGTACTAATACATATTTAATGATTTAATTTCTATAAATATATTTAGTGTAGTGGCAAAGCACTCAGTTTGCATCTATTTGACTTGATTTGAAGGTCCTTAGTTCGAATCCCCTATGTGTACATATTTATATATATCTTGGGTTTACATTTTTTTAGAAAGGATTTACATTTTAATATCGCATTGTAGAAAGGCTAACATCGCGGACCCACTAGCCTGCAGCATCCCTCGAGTTTAATGGTCGGGTTTGAAAAAAAGTTAAATACTTGTACAGATAGGCTATCATCAGGGACACACCCGCTAGAACATGCAAGGCTGCATCAGGGATCCACAAGCCAGAACATACCAGAGAGGATAACATGGGGGCCTTAGCAGCAAGACCATACACGGCTGCCGCATCGAGCAACGTTGCCAAGATCAAAACAGCGGACGCGGCTAAAAAAGGCCATCATGCGCATGTTTCATTTATAGAGAGACCGACATATGGGACCCATTAGCGCGGCCTTATACAGGTGCTGCCTCGAGCAACATTGCCAAGTTCGAAACAGGGAGGCGCGAGTGAGAAAAAAGTCCAGCATGCACACGTTTCTTCTAATAAGAGGCTCACATGGAATACCCAGCATCCTGAAAAACAGCTGATGCATCGAGCAATGCTATCAAGTTCAAAACACGGAGGCGCGACCGAGTGAAAAAATTCGATCATACACACGTTTTTTCTAATAAGTGGATGACATGTGGGCCCCAGTAGTGTGATTAAATGGTAGATGCAGCGAGCAACGCTATCAATTTTGGAACACGGAGGCGCGACCTAGGGAAAAAATTATATCATACACATGTTTCTTCTAATGAGAGGATGACATGTGGGGTCTAGGAGTTTGATTAAATGGTAGATGCATCGAGCAGCGCTATCAAGTTCGGAACAGGGTAGCGCGGGCGAAAAAAATTCCATCATACACACAATTCTTGTAATGTGAGGATGACATGGGGGGACCCAGCAGCGTGACTAAACAACAGATAGATTGAGCAACGTTATTGAGTTGAAATAAAGGAGGCAATATCCAAGGAAAAAATTCCATCATGCACATGTTTCTTCTAATAAGAGGATGACATGTGGGACCTAGTATCTTGATTAAACCGCAGATACATGGAGCAACTCTATCAAGTTCAGAACAAGGTAGTGCGAGCAAAGGAAAAATATTCCATCGTACACATGATTCTTCTAATGAGAGGCTGACATGTGGGATCCTGACTAAATGGCAAACGCATCGAGCAACGTTATCGAGTTCAAATCAGGGAGGCGTGACCGAAAAGTATGGTTCGCTAGAGACACTGATGTCCAGGACCCACTCAAAATACTTTGGCGAGTCAACATCACGCGAGGAACCAAAAATCTTGCTTTTGCCATGCGCCAGCCGAGCTTCCTCCATGTTTTTAGTGGTTCCATCATAGTAGAAGGACGTGAAACCGGGAAAAAAGTTTTCCATGGGCCATGGTCGAGCCAAGAATTTTGTCGCGGAAGACGCGCCTGCTATGATGACCATCGGGCCAAGTTGTTGCGGAAGGAAACATTTCTTGTAGTGAGTAGTGCGTATCATGTATAGGCTGTAGTAGTAGTAAAATACCTCATGTCAGGAACCCATCACAACTGTGCACGAACATTGCACCGCCTTCAACTCTTCCTCGATACTGCCCTCTCGTGTTTTCTTCCTTTTATTCTCTGAGCTCATAGTCTCCTCTTGCTCTTCAGTTCCCCCCTCTATTTCTAGCCATATTCTTCATAATAGTATTGTACTTGCTTTTTACTACAAAAGAAACATTCATGTCACTTGGAAAATTTGGATTATCTCTTTATATAATACTAGTAAGTTGGACGTGTCTGTGAGACTCAGATAATAGACGTATGACATATCATCACTATATAAAATTATAATAGGTACGAGTGTTCAAAAAATTATAAATTTGATCGACATCTATAAAGTATTGATGTACATTTGGTTCTTGTACTTTGTATCATGCAGAAGTCAATGTTTATTAGCTACCTAACACTTGAATTTTTTTGTAACATGGTCTAGAGAAACGACAGAGAAGATTTTAGAATGATGGATAAGTGTGTTTTGAGGTTTTTGCATAGTGTTCATTATGCTAAAGGCTATCAATAGAATCTTCTAGATGCTAGAATGGAAAAGAAGGTCCAACTACTAGAAATGTTGGGATTCACGAGTCTTGATCCAACGGTCAATATTCAAAGTTATTTGTACACTATATAGTGGTAAGATAAGACTTATTGGAAACTCCCCTTTGCAACATTGTTTACCATGGGAAGATGCACCAATCTACTACCTAATATGGTAAAATTATCATACATTGTGATGTCTATAGGGTCATGACCTTGGCCATTCGGCTTGAAACATGTTCATACATGGTAGGCAAATACTGTGAAGCAGGTTTTTGAAAAGTTGTCAAAACTCATGTTTATAATTTTTCATGCATAGCAGGTGTTACACGTAAAAGGATGCTATGAGTAAGTCATTTTATTTTATTTACCTTTACTTTCTTCTATTGTTTCCATAACAGGGTCAACTTTGTCAGCACACAAATTATGAGGAAGAAGTTGAATCTTTTAAAAGTCTCGTTCATTCTCATATATTGGCTGCCTGGTGGTGGGTACCTTGAAAGGCCTTTTGTAAAATTGCAAGAGCAATGAACCACTTACTTGTCATAGTTCAAATTAACTTGACCTAATTTTGATAAGTCATTTAAGCTAGGAAGCTTGAAAGCTCTTAAAATTTGGGAGTGCTAATTAAAATAGGCATGTTCCACTATGTTAGCAAACATGGGCTCTGTGGCATTCCGAGTCATGTTTTTCGGACTTTCTTTAAATAAAAACATCACCATTATATTGTCACTATGAAGATAGAAAACATGTTTCCTACTTGTTGGAAACTACCACGGGCAACATTGCTTGCTATGCCAACAGGAACCCGTCACCCATATTAATGTGGGAATGGTATCATAAACTATTATGTTGATATGAACATGACCTTGGTCATTCGGGTTGAAACCCAAGAATAATGTTCATATAGGTGGGACAATGTTGTGAAGATTTTTTTTCAAAAGTTGTCAAAATCCCATGGTTGTCGGGTTCATGGCAGGTAGTACACGTGACGTGATAGGATGCCATGCGTAAATCTTTTGTTTTTCTTTTTCTTTATTTGATGCGTGATTGCTTTCAAAACGAATTCAAAATTGTCAAGCTGCAAATTCTTGTGAAGAAGTTTAACCTATAAAAAGTCTCGGCGGTTTCTGATATATTGACTACCTAATGGGTCCCTCCAAAAGCTTTTTTTGAACTTAGTTAAAAAGTAATCTACTCTTAACTTACTTCTATTAGTTTAATTAATTTGACATATAGCTAGTTTCTATAAATTGGTATAAAGTCACTCAAGTGGGCGAAATTTGCTGGGAAGCTTTAGAACTCATAAAAGTTGGGAATCATAAGTTAAGCATGGTCTGCTATGTCTTTAAACATGTCTTGTGGAATTCATAGCTATATTCTTTGGACTTCCTTTACAGAAAAGAACTTATCTATCATCACTTAGAAATTTGAAAACTGTTTTTCCTGATAGTTCGAAACTCCCACCGGCGGTACTGTTTACCACAAGAAGATGCACCCATCTACCTGATGTGGGAACTGTATAATAAACTATGATGTCGATATGATCATGACCTTGTTGGATGTTCGGGTCGAAACCCAAAAATTAATGTTCATACACCCTAGGCCAATATTGCGAAGTAGCCAAAGCAGTTTTTTCTATTCAAACACTACAAAAATACCCCCATACCCGATGGATTTTTGGGGCGACACAAGCCAAAAGTACCTACAATAGTTGGATATGTGGCGGATGAGGGTCCGTGGCGGCTATCGAGGGCGGCACAAATATTTACGCTGTGGTATTACCGATACCGGCACTAAAGTATGCCACGGTAGGTGGTAGGGAAGTGCAACGCTGTTTATTGCCACAGTTGACTGGGAGAAGGCACATTAGGTGGCGTCGTGAATTATACGCGACCTACATAGTGGGCCCATCTAGGCTTGCAGGTTAACCCTGTCCCACGGACCGCTGAGCCCCACCATGGAAAGCAAGAGTCGATCGGCGGTTATAAATGATATCTTCTGTACTCATCATTATATCCTTACTATGATCCCCACTTATCTTCACCCTCTCTCTACACGAAAGCTTCATCCGGCCCGAGGGCAAATCCGAAGAGAGCTAGGCGGCATGCTACCGAGATCGACTGCGAGATGGACGTAAGACCTTTTTCTAGATTTTAATTCTGATTTAGGCGGATATTTGGGGTTTCTTGATTGAGAGAGATCTATGTTTTCACATTTTGGGGGAAATCTCGTTTCTTCAAATTTCCTCACCCATCTCGCAGATTCTTCCTAGCTTACCTCCTAATACTATTAATTACGACCCGCAATGGAATGGGGTTGAGACTGAGACAGAACTTCTATGCGTTTGCTTCCTTCCACCGTGTCGTAGAGTTATGTATGGCTGTCAATGGACCCGTGACACCGGTCGCATGTTCCTTGGATGCGGTCAGGAGGTTCCAAACTATAGTGCCATTGTATGGGATGACCCAGAGCACATGTCTACGCACCTGAAGAGGATATTGCACTGTCTCTAGAATCAAGTGAAACATAATAAAGCATTGTGCGAGAAGGAGAACATGTTCGAGATTGATCAAATGAACACCAGAGCTCAACAAGAGGCATCCAAGTTACTCCACGAGCAGAAGGAGGAATGTCGTGAGCTCTCCTACCAGATGCTCGACGTCATTACTAGAGTTATACAGCTAGTTCATACAGATAAAGTGGAGGACCTGCCAGATGACACTGCAGACTATGTTACCTCCGTTGAGTCTATTGAGGAGGATTAGTTTAAACATGTTTTCTATAATTGAATAGTAAATCATGTGTTATTTTCCTAATCCATATTGTACAATTATGACCTAAGTATAAGTACTTTATTTCCTATTATTATTGTCTCCCTATCTTGTTCAATGGGCTAGAATGACCAAGACCAGCAAGCTTTAGGTCTCAACATTATCCAAAAGAAATCGCCCAGCTTCAAATCTCAATATCACACCCTACCTTTAGATCTCAGTTTGACCCATCACCACTCCAGCGCCCTCGTCCGCGGCTGTGCGAACATCTCCGGCGCCATCGTTCGTGGATGCGCGAACATCTCCAGCGCGGCTGTGTGAACCGCTCTGGCGCTCTCGACCGCGGCTATGTGAACCGCTCTCTGGTACCTCCCGTTGATCTGAATGGTATCTATATGTTAGGAATTTTTGTTCTAAGAGAATAAGGTAGCATTTTTGGACTCTCTAGGTTAGGAATGTATAATGCGAAGAACAAGGTACCTACCTCTTGTCCGGTCGTGCCCTCTACCATGCAAGGTATAGTGGTGATACTAGGTCAATAACATGCATGTATGTATGTGTGTGAAGTAATATAAGTTCATTTCAGGATCAGATTCCTGAGTTGTAGATAAGTATGGCCTTTGCTATAGGTTTGGTAATGTTGTCTACATGATTAGATTAAGAAGGAGAAATCTCAGGAGGATAGTCAGAAGATACAAGCCAATAATCCCTTACTACATTTGAACCATGAATAATAACAACATCTCCAAAGGAAATATGGCAGCTTTCTTACCAAAACCAGTAATTCTTTCTTTCTTCCTATTGGTGTTCGTACTTACCACAACCAGTAACTGTTTCTTTCTTCATATGCAGTACTTTTCATGCCATTTTCCCTACATGTTTCTCATTCCTCACATTCATGAAGATCTTGGTGGCAATGAGACCATCGAAGAACTTCATGCGAAGCATGGAAATGACGACATTGTCATCTTGACTTCAAATTGGGCAGACTGTTTTGTTCAGAACTAGCTACAGGAAGGAGATGTGTGTGCCTTCGAGTTTAAATCTAAGGAGGGCTATTTGGTTGTGAGAGTGCATAAAATCTAAGTCAGTTGTTATGCAATTGTTAGTTAGTTTTTTAGAGATGTATGTGAACTAGATTGGGTGACAAACTTGCATCTGAACTATATATGTGTATCACTCTATTGTGTGATCTAATTTTCTGTATATTACGAGTTTATGTGATTCTTTATATGTGATCTATATACTAAACATTCTAGATTAATTATCAATTCAATTATATTGCTATGCACCACCGCATCCACCGAGATATATTAGACCAAGTTGTATCTTTATATCGTTGTCTCACAGCTGCCATGGCACCTAAGGCAGTGCCTCCCTACATGGGTCGTGGAGTAACCCCCTTGCTTCCACAAAAGCACTAGTTCGACGGATCACGTTGTGCCACGCCAATTCGCCTCCGTTCATGAATCCCCGATGTAGTTATCCGTCACTACTTTTTTGTTGTGCCAGCGCGAGCACGGCGACTAACGATGTGCCTCGGCGTCTATAAGTGCTAGCACCCGAGCTCCTTGTTGTAGTGAAATCTGTCAAAACACACATTTCTCATTTTTCAAGGCAAGTAATTCACATAAGAGGACGCCATGGAATTTTTTCTTTGTTTTATTTGAGTATTTTCAAAACATGATTGAATTCGTCGGCGTGCAGATTCTTAGCACGAATTTAGTTGCATTTTTCAGAACTCTCGGTGGTACTTGATGTATTGACATCGTGTGTACTTTCAAATGACATTTGGAAAAATTCAAAAGGAATCTATCGCTCTTACCTATATTTCAAATTTGACCTAATTTCTTTATATCAACATAAAGTCATTTAATCAGGCATAGTTAGCTAGACAAGCTTGAAATGTTCTATGACTACTTGGGTATTGTAAGGAAACATGGTCCACTTTTTGTGCAAACCGGGTGGTGGCACTTTTTTTTTACTAGGGTATGTCTCGAGGGAGTGAAATTCTTCGATTAACACGGCCAGTGGATGTGCATGTGATACGTTGCTAACGTATTCATAATTTTTGATGTTCCATACTTGTTTTATATCTACTTTCTTATGTTTTGTCTACAATTGGAGATACTTTTATGCATTTTCTGGAACTAACCTATTAAGAAGATGCCACAGTGCCAGTTGCCTGTTTTCTACTGTTTTTGGTTCCATAAAGTTAGAAAATGAATATTCTTGGAATTGGACGGGACCAAAGCCAATACGCCTATTTTTCCCGGAACAACACGGAAACACGAAGCAGAGATGGAGTAGGGCACCAGGGTCGGCACACCATATGGTGGCGCGGGCTACTAGGTTATCATCCAAAGAGGCTTAGGGAACATGATTTGATCAATATGATCTTTCCCATTAACAAGCATAGACATAATAACGTCAATTTTATTACTCAAGGAGGAGGTTTCTTCAACAGAATTTACCATCTTACCTTGTGGAGCTCTCTCGGTATGCCATTCAGAATAGTTAACCATCATATTATCCAGAAGCTTTGTTGCAGCACCCAAAGTAATGGTCATAAAGGTACCTCTAGCAGCAGAATCCAATAGATTTCTTGAAGAATAATTCAGTCCTGCATAAAAGGTTTGGATAATCATCCAAGCAGTCAGTCCATGAGTGGGACAATTCTTTACCAAAGATTTCATTTTTTCCCAAGCTTGAGCAACATGTTCATTATCAGATTGTTTAAATTTCATTATTTCACTTCTCATAGATATAATGTTAGTAGGAAGGTAGTATTTTCCAATGAAAGCATCTTTGCATTTAGTCCAAGAATCAATACTATTCCTAGTTAAGGAATTTAACCATTCTTTAGCTTTTCCTCTCAAGGAGAAAGGAAACAATTTAAGCTTAATAATATCCCCATCTATATCCCTATGCTTTTGCATATCACAGAGTTCAACAAAGTTATTTAGATGAGCAGCAGCATCTTCATTACCAATACCAGAAAATTGTTGTCTCATAACAAGATTGAGTAAAGCCGGTTTAATTTCAAAGAAAGTAGCTTTAGGAACCGGTAGAGCATTAGGTGTGCACATGAAATCATTGTTGTTGGTGCTAGTGAAGTCACACAACTTAGTGTTTTCAAGAGTAGTCATTTTTTGTGTTTTTAATAAATAAAGCAAACTAGTAAAACTATTTTTTGTGTGTTTTTGATAAAGAAACAAGCAAACAAAGCAAAAAGTAAACTAAGCAAAACAAAAATAACAAAGTAAAGAGATTGGTTATGAGAGACTCCCCTTGTGAAGATGTCCTTGACTCCTCGGCAACGGCGCCAGAAAAAGTCCTTGATGGCTCAAAATATATCAAGCTCGTTGGGGAACCCCGAGAGGAAGGTATGATGAGCACAGCAGTAAGTTTTCCCTCAGTTATGAAACCAAGGTTATCAATCCAGTAGGAGCAAGGAAACACCTCCAAGGTGTTGCTAGCTGTACTTTGGCAGGGTGCTCTACCGGCGCCAGCAGCAATGTAGAAACCTGCACAACACAACCACAGAACTTTGCCCCAACTTATAGTGAGGTTGTCAATCTCACCGGTTTTGCTAAAAACAAAGGATTAAACGTATTGTGTGGAAGAAATTAATATTTTGCAGAAAGTAAATAGAAAGCAGTAAACAGTTGTAGATTGATGGTAAAAGAAAGGACCGGGGTCCATAGTTCACTAGTGGTGGCTCTCCTTAAGATAGATGACATGTTGGGTGAACAAATTATAGTGGGGCAATTGACAAACATCGAGAAAGCATACAAGCATATACTACTCATCTTGACTCCTTTAAGATTTTATTGGGCATTACAACATTATACATAGACCGTAATCCAACTGCATCTATGACTAATAATCCACCTTCAGGTTATCATCCAAACCCCCTCCAGTATTAAGTTGCAAGCAACAGATAATTGCATTACGCATTGCATGTAAAGTAAACAATACGATTGTTCTATGAACAAAGGATTGTTGTTTTCTCCCTAGTAGTAATAGCACATCTAGTACCTTAGAGATTTCTGTCACTTCCCCAGATTACTAGAGACATGAACCCACTATCAAGCATAAATAGTAACTCTTGGAGTTGCTAGCATCTACTTGGCCAAGATAGCTACTAACAACGGAAAGCATGCAAGATCACAAATAACAAAGGCATGATAGAATGAATAATCAATCTGAAATAGCATCTCAATATCCATCGGATCCCCGCAAACACAACATCTAAAATTACAAATAGATGATCTTGATCATGAATGGAGCTCACAAGATCTAAACATGATAGCACAAAGGAGAAGAACCAGCCATCTAGCTACTACATGGACCCGTAGTCCAAGGATGAACGACTGATGCATCACACTGGAGGCTTGCATGGTGATGAAGAAGGCCTCCAGGGTGAATTCTCCCCTCTGGCAGGGTGTCGGGAAGATCTTCAGATCCCTCCCGATCTAGGGATGGAGATGACGGCAGCTACAGACTCTTTCGTGGAATTTTGATCAGGTACTTAGGGTTTCTGTATCGGAGGCATCTTATAGGCGAAAGAGGAGGCCGAGGGGGTGCCCGAGGAGGCCAGACCACCCCTGGCATGGGCCAGGCTTGGCTGCGCGGCCAGGTGGTGTGGCGGCCCCTGGCCCCTCTCCGTCTCGTACTCTGGCTCCGTGTCCCCCTCAGTGAAAAACTGACTTTGGCTTTTGTCCCGTCCAATTCTGAGAATATTCATTTTCTGACTTTCCTGGAACCAAAAACAGCAGAAAATAGGCAGCTGGCACTGTTGCTCTTGTTAATAGGTTAGTCCAAGAAAGTGTATAGAAAGTAATCCAAAGTGTGGACAAAACATAAGAAAGTAGATAAAACCAAGCATGAAACATCAAAAATTATGGATACGTTAGCAACCTATCAGGGAGCTTATAAGTTCATGGAGTTATGTATGTGTGTTAGAGAAACACCTGGGTCACCGTTCTAATCCATGCCGTCATTGTGGAAACCTGTAGCGTAACTATAATGAGTTGTCTATGAAGCATTCTTCTTATAAAAAAGAGAGTCAGATATTGAGAAAAAAAGAAAAAAAGAAAAAAAGAGATATAAGAAAAGAGGAAAGAGAGAAAAAAGCACCGTTTTCCCATGGTAAATAAGAAGATTGCTGAGATGCTCGTTGTCTGCTTGCCTTGTCATTTTGATATGGGGATTCTTTCGTATCATCGACCAAGGGGTACCCCGTTGGCGGTTCTCTATGATACACATGTACTTACTATGACAAGAACTTACCGGTAACTAAACTTGAGTAGCACGAGGAGCGGCCCTCGTATTCAAGGGACATGAGATTTTCAACTTATACTTTGTCAAGATTATACTCCATAGTTTGTTCACTTTAACCTTAATCACCTAAAGATACTTATGATAGGGGCAATGAGAGCTGAAAGCTAATAAGTACCATAATTTTTGGAAGCTGTATATGAAACTTGAATCCCTGCTTCCTTCTATGAAGGCCTTTCTTTTACTTTTATGCTGAGTCTCCATCTTCTATCTTTATGCACCTATTGAGAGAGCATAGTGGCCATTCTTAGTTTAATGTGCATTGTCCCAAGACTTTTTGATTGATTCATAATGTTGATATTGCTTGTTCTTAAACTATTTCTATCTAGTCACTCTTATGAACTTTGAAGGTGTCCTATGCATTTATGTTTTGCTACACTATGAGGGACAAGATGAATGCCACTATGCTATGTTTTCTTTATGTGAAACAAACAAACGTCTTGCAAAGCATTGTTATTCATGAATCTTTTGTTTGTGCCTTTTCATGTTAGAACTATATCTTTCATGCTCATGTTTAGAGTACTTTGATCCCAGCTATCAATGTTCACAAATACTTTGATCAAGTGTATGATGGTGCATGTCACCTCAAAAATTATTCTTTATTTTTATCACTTACCTACTCGAGGACGAGCAGGAGTTAAGCTTGGGGATGTTGATACGTTGCTAACGTATCCATAATTTTTGATGTTCCATGCTTGTTTTATATCTACTTTTTTATGTTTTGTCTACATTTGGAGATACTTTTATGCATTTTCTGGAACTAACCTATTAACAAGATGCCACAGTGCCAGTTGCCTGTTTTCTGCTGTTTTTCGTTCCAGAAAGTCAGAAAATGAATATTCTCGGAATTGGACGGGACAAAGCCAATACGCCTATTTTTCCCGGAGCAACACGGAAACACGAAGTAGAGACGGAGTAGGGCACCAGGGTGGGCACACCATATGGTGGCGCGGTCTAGCCCTGGCCGCCCACCGACCTTGCCCCTTTGCCTATAAGAAGCCTCCGATGCAAAAACCCTAAATCATCCAGCCTCCAGCCACGAAAAGTTCCGCAGCACCGTCGCCACCGAAGGGGAGATTCGGGGGCCAGAAAGTCTCTATTCCGGCACCCTGCCGGGACAGGGAAGTGCCCTCGGAGCCATCTCCATTGATCTCCACCACCATCTCCATCATTGTTGCTGATTCCCATGTTGATGAGGGAGTAGTTCTTCCTCGAGGCTAAGGGTTCTACTGGTAGCTATGTGTTCATCTCTCTCTCTATGCATGATCATATTGTGATCATGAGCTTTGTAATCAAGTAGATCTACCTTGCTACTCAAGTGCTTTAATAGATCTCTGCTCTCCCCATGTGTGTGAAAGTGACAGCATGCACACCATGATGGCACTTAGGCTAGAGATTACAAATACTTGTTATCCGTTATATTTCGAGTTGGATGTTTCTATGAAATTGTGGTGTTTGTTGGAACCATCTAGAGCTCAAGGTGACAGTGTGAGGTTATCTAGATGGGGAAACTGGACTTTGAGGTGTGCTGTTATAGCCCTACCATGGATTAGAGTGTCCAACCGGAGAGTAGTTCAGAGTAGTATCATGAAGAGAAGATATTTATATGAGAGTGTTCACTAGTGAAAGTATGATCCCTAGGCCTTGTTTCTAAACATTGAAACATCGTTTGCAACTAGATCTGTTACATGTTTGCTTGCTTCCATCTTTATTTCAGTTTGTCTTTAGTCTCTTCCACGCCATGAAGCTTTTTTCTGGCACCATTGTCTTATATCCATACCACTTGTATTTTACTATCTCTTCGCCGAACTAGTGCACCTATACACCTGACAAGTGTATTGGGTGTGTGGGGGACACAACAGACTTCTTGTATCTTGATTGCAGGGTTGCTTGAGCGGGAATACCTTTGACCACTTCCTCTCTGAGTTCGATAAACCTTGGGTAATCCACTTAAGGGAAAACTTAATATTTTGATATCATGTTTAGTTGGTACTTTGTATATCCATGCTTCGTTCCCTTTTTAGTTTTCATTCTTTCTTTACTTTTGCTTTCTAAAACACAAAAAGACCAAAAATATTTTCTTTGTTTCTCTTTGTTTACTTCTTTTACTTTTTGCCTTGGTTTGCTTCTTCCTTTTGGCTTTGTCTTAATTATTCAAAAAACACAAAAAGATTTTGCTTTGCTTGTTCTTCCTTTTGATTATTGCTTTTAAAAATCGAAAACACCAAAAATATTTGTTCTTCTTCTTTGGTTTTGTGAAGTTTGTTGCAGGGTTCAGCAGTCCTTAGTGGAATTTGGTTTCATTGTATTATTCAAGCCACACAAGTGAAGGGCAATAATGAGGATTAATGACAACTTGAGGTGTGGTAAGAGGCTGGTAATGAACTCTATTTGTTTTCATTTTTGTACATATATTCATCATTGTGGGCATGCTTAGTCTGTTCATGTAGGGTGTATGTTATTTATGGATGCTTAGTAGTTCTTGCTTTCTTATGATTAGCCCCAGTTGCTTATAGTTTGTAGCATGTCGTATGAATGTTTGCTTGCATTGCTCTATTCATAACTTGGTATGACACTGTGGTATCTCCCTTTGAATGTTTCACTTGAATTGACTTGGCACATACTCACGCATGCATATGACTAAAACATTAATCAGTTAAGCCTCGATGAATTATTTTTCCTTAGGGGTCTTGAATCACTTCCATGCCATGATTAAGTCATGTTTTGTTGCAAGCATGATTATGACAGTTATTGCTCTCTCGTTTGTCACTCCCTTACTATTGCTAGCCTTCACTTGCACTGAGTATGAGTTCTACTCGTGTTTCCAATTCCCCAAAACCAATATTGCCAAAAGTGTCCACCATACCTACCTATTAGCATCATTTGCTAGTCCGTGCATATTCAATATGCCTTTTCTGCTTCCAAATAAAATGTTTGCTTATTATGAGAAAATTAGTTAGTAAAGCTCTCACGAACTTGATGGCACACTTTACTTTCTTGCATTTAATAAACTTGAAGCATTGCGTCCATCTTTGTTGCGTATATGCTTGTGCTTTATAAGTTGAAGTTAGCAGAACCATGTATCATGGGGAACGCTTCAACATTGCACTTGTACATTGTACCCCGTTGATATCATGTTCTTTTGCTTATGGATCCCGACGGTGTGAAATAAAAGGGGAACTTGTAAGATCATGGAGTTTGTATGTGTGTTAGAGAAATGCCTGGGCCGCTAGCCTAAGCCATGCCTAATCATGGTGGAAACTTTCAGCATAACCATAATGAGCACTCTATGAAGCATCCTCAATAAAAACCTATGCAAATAGCAAATAAAAAGATCGCTGAGATGCTCATTGTTTGCTTGCCTTGTCATTTTAATTATGGGATAGCTCTTGTATCATGTGCAAGGGGTACCCCGTTGGCGGTTCTCTATGATACATATGTACTTACAATGATAAGAGCTTACTTGTGACTAAAGTTGAGTAGCATGAGGTTTGGTACTCGTAAGCAAGGGGCATGAGATTTCAACTTATAACTTGTCAAGCATATCCTCTTAGTAGTGTCACTTTAACCTTAACCATTTAAAGATGCTTATGATAGGGGCAATGAGAGCTCAAAGCTAATGAGTACCATACTTTCAGCATTTGGAAGCCTTTCAAACTTTTCAAAACCTTTTCATTTCCTTGTTGAGTCTCCACACATTCTATGAGAACTTTCTTGAGAGCATGGTTGTCATTCTTAGTGTAATGTGCTTGTCTCAAAACTTGATTAATTGTGTTATGACCTTGATGCTTGTATCTTTGATATCTTTACTTCTAGTCTTCACTTGAACTTCAGAGGTGCCTTGGCATTTATATTTGCTCTACAATCAAAGGCAAGCGAGATACCACTCTATCATACATTTTTATGAGCATTGCAATGCTGCTTATGTTTATGTTTCATGCTTCTTATTATTTTTGAGTTAGAAGATATTCATAGCTTGCAATGACTATTGAGTAACCTTATCTACATACTCCTTATTATGAATTGACCAAGTACTTGATCATATGCTTAGAATATATACATCTTATGAAGCAAATGTGTTCGTGAAAGTTTCTTTTATCGCACTCAGTTTTCAACTAAATTGCTTGAGGACAAGCAATAAGCTAAGCTTGGGGGAGTTGATACGTCCAAAACGTATCTACTTTCCCGAACACTTTTGCTATTGTTTTTCCTCTAAACTTGTGTCATTTGGATACAACTAACACAGACTAACGCTATTTTTAGCAGATTTACCTTGGTGTCTAGTTTTTGTGTAGAAAATCAACTATCAGGAAAAATAACAGAAAATATGCCAAAAATCCTATTTCACCAGAAGACTCACGGAGCCAGAAGACGAGACGGAGAAGGGCCACGAGGGGCCCACACCACCTGGTCGCGCGGGCAAGGCCAGGCCGCGCCTGGGGGTGGTTGATACGTTGCTAACGTATCCATAATTTTTGATGTTCCATGCTTGGTTTTTATCTACTTTCTTATGTTTTGTCCACACTTTGGAGTAATTTTCATATGATTTCTTGGACTAACCTATTAACAAGAGCCATAGTGCCAGTTGCCTGTTTTTCTGCTGTTTTTGGTTCCAGAAAGTCAGAAAATGAATATTCTCGGAATTTGACCGGACAAAAGCCAAAGTCGATATTTTACCAGAAGACTCACGGAGCCAGAAGGAGAGACGAAGGGGGGCACAGGGTGACCAAACCACCCCTAGGCGCGGGTCCCCCCAGGCCGCGCTAGGGAATGGTGTGGGCCCCCTGGCTGCCCACCGACCTTGCCTCTTTGCCTATAAGATGCCTCCCGATGCAAAAACCCTAAATCATTAAGCCTCCAGCCACGAAAAGTTTCGCAACACTGCCGCCACCAAAAAGGAGATTCGGGGGATAGAAAGTCTCTATTCCGGCACCCTGCCGGGACGGGAAAGTGCCCCCGGAGCCATCTCCATCGATCTCCACCGCCATCTCCATCACCATTGCTGATTCCCATGACGAGGAGGGAGCAGTTCTCTCTCGAGGCTAAGGGTTCTACCGGTAGCTATGTGTTCATCTCTCTCTCTCTATGCATGATCTTATGGAGATCATGAGCTTGTAATCTATAGATATACCTTGCTACTCAAGTGCTTTAATAGAGCTCTGCTCTCCCCATGTGTGAAGTTGATAGTGTGCACACCATGGTGGCACTTAGGCTAGAGATTTGAAATACTTGTTATCAGTTATATTTGGAGTTAGATGTCTTTATGCAATTTTGGTGTTTGTTTGAACCATCTAGTGCTCAAGGTGACAGTGTGGGGTTATCTAGATGTGGAAAGCGAACTTTGAAGTGTGCTATTATAGCCCTACCATGGATTAGAGTGTCCAACCGGAGAGTAGTTCAGCGTAGTATCATAAAGAAGAATATATTTATATAAGAGTGTTCACTAGCGAAAGTATGATCCCTAGGCCTTGTTTCTTAGCATTGAAACACCGTTTGCAACTAGACCTGTTACATGTTTGCTTGCTTCTATCTTTATTTCAGTTTTACTTTAGTCTTTTCCACGCCATCAAGCTATTTTCTATCACTGTTACCACTTATAATTATCTATACCACTTGTATTTCACTATCTCTTCGCCGAACTAGTGCACCTATACACCTGACAAGTGTATTGGGTGTGTTGGGGACACAAGAGACTTCTTGTATCTTGATTGCAGGGTTGCTTAAGAGGGGATACCTTTGACCACTTTCTCCCTGAGTTCGATAAACCTTGGGTGATCCACTTAACGGAAACTTGATGCTGTTCTACAAACCTCTACACTTGGAGGTCCAACAACTGTCTACAAGAATAGAAGTGCGTAGACATTAGCATGTTACATCAAGGACCTCAAAAAGATAAAATTACATCCAAGTCCATACATTGAGGACAAAGGACCCTAAAAACAAGAAAGGAAAAGTAGTTGGGTCCAAGTCCTTCTCCAGCGCGGAGTTTGGAGCCATGCTCTTCGTAGTAGTACAAGTAAGTTGCATATGCCTTGCACGTGAGACTCGAATAATAAAAGTATGACATATTATCAATATATAAAATCATAATAGGTAATGCTCAGAAAATTATAAATTTGAGCTACAGCTATAAAGTATGGGTGTATATTTAGTTCTTGTACTCTATATAATATAGAAATAATCATTTATTAGCTATCTAATACTTGAAAATTTTGGTACCATGGTCTAGAGAAATGACAGAGAAGATTCTAGAATGATGAAATGTGTGTTTTGAGGTTTGTGCATAGTGTTCATTGTTCTAAAGACTATCAATAGAATCTTGTACTACTAGAATGGAAAAGAAAATCCAACGTTGGGAAATGTTAGGATTTGCGAGTCTTCATCTAACAGTCATTATTCAAAGTTATTTGTACACTATTCAAACTGAAAAAGTTTGAATTGTGATTTTTGCCACCAAAGCCCAAAGTGGTTCCTTCCTAGATAGTACACCAACATAGTTTGATATAGAAATAAACGTTTATTAGCTACCTAATACTTGAAATTTTTTGTCCAACTTAGCTTCGTGCACATTTCCGAGATATCACACACGTGGATCTGTTGTTAATACAATTATAAAGTGGAGATCATGCATGAGTCCACCATCCACGCGTCAACACCCACATGTCCACTCAAGGGAAACCTAGTCGTACCCGTGTATATAAACCCATAGCCTCATCATCTCTTTTAGGAGCGTTCACTTCTCCCCCAATATGTTTAGTAAAAAATAACCAATCTGCACCTACCGCGCTCGCAGAAGCTACTTCCACAGCACCACCGTCCCCTTATTTATGCCATGAAGCGTACCGGCTATGGGGACGAGTGGGAGGTCAAGCCAGTTGGAGGTGCAGCATATGGCTCGAGATCTGCGGTCGTCGCTGATGTGGGAAGTCTGGCTTCTCCAGGAACGCATGCCGCTTGTCACCGTGTCATCGCTCTTTCAAGCTTCGTCTAGCCGATCACCGTCACCATTGAGAAAAAGGTGAACGAGAATGTCGTGGTGCCAGCGGAAAATCAAGACGAGGGGCATATAGGCAGAGGCATCGTCTTTATCCTGGAGGAAGATGAGAACTACACCGACGCCATCATCGGCCTCTCAGTCGAAGCTATCAAAGTGGCCGATGAATTAGAGGAGGAGGCCTACGACGAGGCCCCGAGGTACTAGTTCGCTTCTCCATTCGCAGTCACAGATTTTACTATTTATACATAGGGTCTGCTCAACCTATAGATTATTTTGCTCTGCCACCTTTTTATTGCTATAGACATATTAGAATCTATGGTTCGAACGATTGAATGTTTTACAAATTTGATTAGATATGTTGATCTGCCATCTAGTAATTTTATATTTGTTTGTTGTTGTTCATACAGTCTTCTTGTGTTGTAGATTTAACTCATCTGTAACATATTTGATTTTAGGGGTTTTAGACATTGTTGTTACTAGAGTGTTGATTCGATATACCATGCATGTATTAACTACATCTAGTACGTATCGAGTGATTGCATAGTGTATAAGGACTATATTTCAATTTGTTACTGAGGCCAAAGATTCAATTATTTTCCAAAAGAGTGCAAGGGAGACATATTTGATGGTGTCAGTTTTTTTCAGGGATGGGTTAATGAACCTGGGGCAATGTACATGAACAAGGTCATGCTTTGTACTTTGGTTTGCTAACTCCATCTATGAAAAACTTAAGAGGCCTCAAATTTATTCTACATTCATATGGAACTATGATATTTGAATTGTTTCTGCTAGTACACAACCAATTGTGATCATACATCAAATTTATTACATATATCTGAATCTTGATCTTGTTTGATTTTTGTGATTACACTATCCAGGAAACAAATAAATGATTCATATGCATAATTTGATCATAAGTTGTTATCATTACATGTATATGAATATTGTTTGATTCTTGTTATTATTATTATTATTATATTTAGAAAACATTTGCATTCATGTATTAACTACATCTAGTACATACTGAGTGATTGCATAGTGTATAAGGATTAAATTTCAATTTTTTACCGAGGCCAATGATTCAAAAAATCCCCAAAAGAGTGCAAGCAAGACACATTTGATGGTGTCAGTTTTTTAGGGATGGGATAATGAACCTGGGGCAATGTACATGAACAAAGTTGTGCTTGGTACTTTGGTTCACAAAGCCCATCTCTAAAAAACTGTTGAGGCCTCATATTTATTCTATATTCATATAGAATCATGATTTTTGCTTTTTTTCTCCTAATACATAACCAATTGTGATCGTACATTGAATTTATTAGATGTATATGAATCTCGATCTTGTTTGATTCTTATGATTATGTGATTGCACTATCCAGAAAATAAATAAATGATTCATATGCATGGTTTGATCATAAGTTGTTGTCATTGCATATCTATACATATTATTTGATTCCTGTTATTATTATTACAATATTTAGGAAACACATGCATTCATATATTAACTACATCTAGTATGTACTGAGTGATTTCATAGTGTAAGGATTACATTTCATGTTCTTATTGAGACCAATGATTCACATTTCTATGATGAATCAGTGAATTTGAGTGCCATCAACAATGCCTTTATTACTCTCATCCCCAAGATAAATGATCCTAAGACTATGAATGACTACAGACCCATTTCTCTGGTTAGTCTTCCACTTAAATTCATCACCAAGATTATGGCCAATAGACTCCAGAAGGTGATCAAACCCATTATCCATAACAATCAATATGGCTTTATTAAAGGGAAAAATATCCATGATTGTCTCGGATGGGCTTTTGAATATCTCCACATCTGCCATGTGTCTAAGAGGCCCATTATTATTCTGAAGATTGATTATGAGAAAGCATTTGACAAGATTGAATATAATGCAATTATTAATATGCTGAATGCCAAAGGTTTTGGCCCCAAATGGATTTCCCTGGTAAGATCTATATTTCACTTTGCCTCCACCTCAGTGTTACTAAATGGTGTTCCAGGGAAAAAATATGCTGCAAAAGAGGTGTCAGACAAGGAGACCCCTTATCCCCCCTTCTATTTGTCCACACTGCTGAATTATTATAGGAAATTTTCAATGATGCCTGGCACAGAAATGAAATCAGCCTGCCACTTGATAATGATTATGGACAAAAATATCCTATTATTCAATATGCTGATGACACCCTGCTGATTATGCCTGCTGATAGTTTGCAACTTAATAACCTCAAGATCAGACACCAACAATTCAGCAATATGACAGGGCTCAAGGTAAATTATGACAAATCTACTCTGGTACCTATCAATATAACAGTGGAATATGCATGTTGAAAGGGAAACGAACGTCGCCTAGAGGGGTGATTAGGCGTTTTAAAATTATTACGGTTTAGGCTCTAATAAATGTGGAATAAAACTTAACGTTTAATTTATCAAGCCAAAACCTATATCCACTAGTTTCACTAAGTGCACCAACAACCTATGCTAAGCACGATAAGCAACAAGGTGATAGCAAGATATAGTACTTCAAGCACGATGACTATCACAATGTAAATTGCATAAGTAAGGGGCTCGGTTGAGAGATAACCGATGGATTGTGGGGGCGCAATGTACTTCGATGTGCTACGTCTTCGTTGGAGAGGTGTGGGGGCGCAATGTACTTCGAACGCCACAAATGGCTCACCTCGAGGTGTGGTGGCTCGATGCTCACCCAACGCCACACAAGGCCTCACCCAAGATGCGAAGGCACACAACTCACCGACGCCACAACAGGCTCACCCTATTCTCCCATGAGCTCGCAACAAAAGGCCTACTCACGTTCCACTATGGGACACTTGAGGGCGGTCACCGAACCCGTACAAGGCTTGGGGCAATCTCCACAACTCAATTGGAGGGCTCCCAAGAAACGCCACAATGGCTACAAAGCCACAAAAGGCAACAAGGCCACAAAAGGCTACAAGACCACAAAAGGTCAACTATCCAACCACACAACCGTCTAGGGTTCCAAGAACACAAGAGAAACAAGCCCAAGGGCTTGAACTCGCCGAATCTCCGAGGAGAACTCAAACCTATGCACCAAATGCAAGAGGCAAGTCCTTCACTCTCAAATTCCACCAAAGCTACAAAAGCTATTGGGGGAATAAGGGAGGAAGAACACAAGAGGAGAACACAAAACTCTCCAAGATCTAGATCCCATGGATTCCTTCACAAAGAAGGGATTTTGCTTGGTGGGGCTTGTAGATCTAGATCTCCTCTCTCAAATCCCTCAAAAAGATGCAAGAATCATAGGAGGGGAAAGGGGAGAGGGCAAGCTCTTCAAGGTTAACAATGGAGGAGAGAGAGAGAGCAAGAACCAAGAAAGAGCAAGTTTGGGGCCGAAGGGGAAAGGGGAGCTCCTTTTAAATGGCTCCCCGATCTGCCTGTTACCCACAGAATCACGCACGGCCGGTAGTAACGGTGGGTGGCCGGTACTACCAGTGGCACCCAGCCGACAGTTAGAAAACAGCGAGAGAAAGACCAAAAACGCGAGCCTGGCCGGTACTACCGCCGCTTGGCCAGAACAACCGGTGGCAAGAATGTCCTAGCGATACTACCGCCTGAAATACCGACAGAAGTACCAGCTAATAGCACAAACCAAGCAGAGAGAGTAATGAACCAAAACTGGGGTTGCCAGAAGTTGGGCCGGAATTAACACCGGTACTACCGGCGGCAAACTGCCCTGGCGGTACTACCGGTGGCCCGCCGGAACTAACGGTCAGGCAAAAACTTCAGAACAAGAACTGCCACAACTTTTGCATCCGAACTCCAAACGAGATGAAACCAATTTTGTTGGAAAGATAATGACGCGTAGAATCCAACAAGGGAGAAAATACCATGAATATATATGTGAGATACCTCCCAAGGTGTGGAGCCGGAAAACCCGCAAGATCAAAAACGCAATAAGATATGCAAGGGAAATCCATTTTTGATGAACTAGATCTTGTTATGAAGATAACCACAAGCTCTAGATCCTCACATGGACAATAACCAAACAACAACCAAGAAAGATGATGCTATGTATGCAAAGGTTTGAGTTCTCTCCAAAAGATACGAACGGGTCACCCACTCAAGAGCCCCTCTTGATAGTACGGCAATCTATCCTAAACCCGGTCTCCCAACACTACACAAGACCGGTAAAATAGAAACCATATCAAGATCATACCTTTGCCTTGAGCATCCCACTTGAGCTTGATGTAGATGATGTTGTCACCTTCAAGATGGAACACCTTTCTTGATTGCTCTTGCTTGATGAATACTTGCAAATGGCTCCCCCATACTCCATGGGGAAACCACTTCATTGACCTTGTCTTCATCACTCCATGAACGCCGAGGATGGCAAGCTCCAAGCATGAGATCTTCTAGAGATGGTGCATCTTGAGCTTGCACATCATTTCTTGATGATGTATTGAAGATAGCCATGAGGAACTCCATCTTCTTCTTCTTCTTCAAGACATACTTGATCTTCTTCTTCTTCTACTTGATTCCAAAAGGCACAAAGCCCTTGGACAAAGCTTCTTCTTTTTCATCCTTGAAACCAACACATGGTCCAAGCGATGCCAATGGACAAACCTACAAGTGAAACTCAATTTGCACATTAGTCCATAGGGATTGTCATTAATTACCAAAACCACACATGGGGCATACATGCCCTTTCACATGTCAACCAGCATCTGATTTTGGATGCAAGTTGGAGAGTTTACCTTTCACCTACCTGGGTCTCCCACTTGGTACCACAAGACCATCTATTGATAGCTTAATGCCCATTGTTTCCAAATTTGACAAAAGACTTTCTGGACTATCTTCTCTCATGTCATATACAGGAAGACTCACATTACTGAATTCTGTATTAAATTCTATGCCCATCCATGCCATGTGCTCTTTTAAAGTCCCTTTAACAATTTTTACCCATTTCGAAAAAGGTGGCAGACAGTTCCTCTGGGCAGGAAAAGATATCCACAGACATGGCAAATGTCTTGCTAAATGGGATTTCGTATGTAGACCAAAAGAACAAGGAGGTTTAGGTGTCATAAACCTCAGGGTACAAAATCAGGCCCTTTTACTGAAAAATATTCATAAATTCTACAACAGGGTTGATATACCATGGGTTGATCACATTTGGAAAGCTTACTACCAGGGTGACTCTGCCCCACATTCAATGAATCATATTGGATCTTTCTGGTGGAGAGATTGTATGAATTATGTTGATATTTATAGAGATCTGACTCACCGCAAAATTGGCAATGGAAAATCTATGTTACTATGGAAGGATCTATGGAAAGGTGAATGCTTTGAAGATAGATACCCACACCTACACTCTTTCTGCCACAATGATACTTTGACCATGGCCAAGGCCATCTCAGCAGCTGATAATGATTTCTATGATCTTTTTCCACTCCCTTTATCCATTATTGCTCATGAGGAATTTATTGATATGTTGGAGAATATCAGAAGCATAAACCACACTAATGACCATGATTCATGGTACTTTTCCTGGGGGGAGACTTTCAAAACCAGAAATATCTACAGAGCACTCATTGGAGCAAACCCAACACCAAAACTCATACTTGATATTAGGAAATCATGTTGTCTCCCAAGACACAAATTTTTTGCTTGGCTACTACTGAATAAGAGATTAAACACCAAGGACTTACTGACAAGAAAAAACTTCTTTGTGGAATTCAATGATTGTGTAATATGTGACACCTGTCCTCAGGAAACCCTGCAGCATGTATTTTTTGAATGCAGCTTCAGCCAAGGGTTCTGGTGGGCCTTGGAACTTGAATTAAACACAGATATGGATATTCATCAGATGATCAACGATGCTGGAAGTAGATTCAGTCCCAATTTTCTTATGGAAGTTATCATCACTGGATGCTGGAGTATATGGGAACAAAGAAATGGATATATTTTCAGGGATCTAAATCCTTCTATCACTAGATGTATTATTTTTAAAGCAACCTTCACCTTGACTATGCATAGAGCTAAGCCTAGTCTCAAGGAAGTATGCAACAGTGGCTTGACACGCTATGAATGTAATCATCTATAACATGGATTGAGCCTGCCTCAACCATTTGTACATTATAAAATTTATAAAATGACATAGTAGGGGACTTCCCTACTGTTTTTGTCAAAAACAAATGATTCACATTTATCACAACAGAGTGCAAGGGAGAAACATTTGACGGTGTCATATTTTTTCAGGGATGAGTTAGTGAAAATAGGGCAATACACGAAGAGTAGGTTGTGTTTGGTACTTGGTTCACTAACTTTATCTCTAAATAACTTATGAGTCCCTAGATTTATTATAAATTCATATGGAACTATGATCTTTGAATTGTTTCTACCAATACATAACCTATTGTGATCATACATTGAATTTAATTATTACAAGTATCTGAATCTCTTGTTTGATTCTTGTGATTATTATTACACTATCCAGGAAACAAATGATCCATATGATGCATATAAATACATGGTTTGATCATAAGTTGTTGTCATTACATGTCTATGAATATTGTTTGATTTATTATAATATTTATGAAACACATGATTACATTTTAAGTCATATTATTGTCAAGTTTACCAAAGCATTAATAAACTCGTCTGTATGAACTAGTGATGATCCGTATAATAAATTATCAATTGTTGATCCAATTACTAGTCATTTTCTTGAATGATGATGTGGTAGATCAGATGTTTATGCCCTTTATCTTACTAGTACATAATACCTTTTGCTTGGTTGTATTTCAATTAAATCATTTGTATTATCGAGTTCTTATGTACTTAAAAATCAACAGGAAGAATCTGATGACATGGGGAACGACAAGAACTCTAGGGACAACAAGAGCTGCTACGAACTGAGGCGGTTCTGGAGTGGGCAAATTTATTTCCACTATAAGGGGAAATTATTTTGCCCATTCTGTGGCAAAGTCATGGACAAAGATATCGACAACATGATCTAGCACTCAGTGGGCTTCGGTCGTGGCCGCCGCCGTAAGCACAAGGCGAAGACCTTGACGAAGCATGCGGCCTATGGAAAATTCCTCTGGGAATATGTCAAAATTGGCATGTTTCCACTCGAGTGAGATGATGATCCTGCCCATGCCCCTACTCCTGTTCAGTTTTTATTTAGTTTAAGTTTATCCCCTGGTATATATCCGCAGTCTGTGGTTGAACTATTAGTACCTCCTTTATTAATCTACTCTTTTATATAGAGTTTTCTTTAATTTTTTATTGCTCAATTTATTATTGATCACGTTGATGTACACTACTAAAATGTTTTTTTAAATACCCAGGGCTCGTTTGATTTGCCGGATTGTCAAAACACAGGATAGGAAAATCACAGCATTGGAGTGGCATGACCTCTTAAATCCTACAGGAATAGAAAACTGTGGGAATTCATAAGGATTGCAATCTTTTGAATCAAACGACCAACATAGAAATATTTCCTAAGGGAAAAAATCCTTCACGATATCTTTGCAATTCCTACGAATCAAACGAGCCTCGATGTTTACACTTGAATATGGCAATTTGTACAAGCAATAGGAAAAATTCATGCATAATACTCAACTTTTTTAAAAAGAACTTTCGGTAATTTGACACATATAGTCTACAGAGTCATTCACGAATGGAGCCTCTAGAGTTTGCATGTGTACTCTATCAAATCATGGTTTGACACATGCATGGAGCCTCTAGATTTTGCATGTGTTCTTTTCCAAACCATGGTTTGACACATGCATGTAGCCTCTAGAGTTTGCATGCTTGGATGCTAGCAAAATTCAAAATCTCAGCATGCGAAATATTATGGTCATGGATGATTAGTTGATGTGAATCTTGGCCTTGAATTCCTAAACAGATAGCGTACAGTCTACTAGATTTTTCTATTATTATTTAGCCAGTACCCAAGTTGAAAATCTCAATCAGGCTCCAAAATCACCCACCAACCTTAAAGCATTTCCCGCCCCACTGTTTCAAAAACTTTGAGGCAAAATCTCCCTCCGGGGAGTACCATTTTTATTACTAGTAGATAGATGGATGCTAGCCAAATTCAAAATCTCAATCGAGTAGCAAAATCACCCCCCAACTTTGAAGCATTTCGCGCCCCTCCGTTTCAAAAAAATTGAGGCAAAATCTTCCACCAGGGGAGTACCACTTTTTCTATTATTACTAGATGGATGCTAGAGAAATTCAAAATCTCAATCGAGCGGAAAAATCACATAGCAACCTTGAACCATTTCGCGCCCCTTTGTTTCAAAAACTTTGAGGAAAATTCTCCCACCATGGGAGTACCATTTTTCTATTAGTAGATGGACGCTAGCCAAATTCAAAATCTCAATCAAACGGTAGAATTTTCCGCCTATACCGTTTGAATCGGAGGTATCATATTTTCTGTCCAAATATATGGTCATGGATGATGATTTGATGTGACTCTCTGCCTTTAATTCCTGAAACTTGTACGCTCTACATTACTACCTTTTTCTATTAGTAGATGGACGCTAGCCAAATTCAAAATTTCAATCGAGCGACAAAATCTCCCACCCACCCTAAAACATTTTAAACCCTACCTTTCAAACACTGTAAAAATCCCATTCTACCCATTGTTTAGATGACAAATTGGCATGCTAAATTCGGTGGCTTCGGGGCACGCTCGTATTTATATTTCTGT
This sequence comes from Avena insularis, assembly GCA_023614405.1. NCBI lineage: Eukaryota > Viridiplantae > Streptophyta > Magnoliopsida > Poales > Poaceae > Avena > Avena insularis. Next base: position 104,000,087 of record CM042684.1, on the reverse strand, counting down.
TCACCACTATAGTCCCGATTCGTGCAGTATTTCCCCTAGCACTCCCAAAAATCCCAAGCTCCTATCTCGCGTTCTTACATCCACGACCACCGAGCGCACTGGTTGGCGGCACGAGCCGCTTTATCTGTGGTCTCATGCACCGCACTAGACCCACTTCACCGATGCCCAACGCACTGGATCTAGTTCACCGGGTCTCTCTGCCAGTGCACCAGGTCTAGCTATAGTCTAGTTCAGCATGCTGATGGCGCCATTGACCGCCCAAGCTCTACTTCCCCGCCGCCGACAGCTACCCAATCTTACCGGAGCCGCTTCACTGATGTCCACCAGACGTGATCTAGTTAAACGAGTTATATGTCCACCGCTCTAGACCAGCTGCACAACTGCCGCCTATTCACTTCACCAGATCTGCCTCAGCGGCGCACTTGTCCACCAACAGCCACCACAATAGCAGCACCCTCGGTGACCTCGACATCATCGTCACGGATACGGACGATGCTTAGACACCCCTCTGACCATGTTAATCAAATTTCCAGCCCGTTTTTGTTTGGTCAGCAGTATATTAGGTTCAAGTCTGTCACATTGAACTGCATTTTTGTAATAGTTCTACACACCAAGTCACTACACACACTTGTTCTTTGTGCTACATACGAGGTCTCTACACATGTTAGTTTGCATCACCTGCTGTACATATTTTGAAGTCATGCAATTTTTTGTTATTTTGTCATACACATGTTCTTAGCTACTCCGTACAATAGTAATTGCGTGTTATTGTGGTTTTCTTGCAAAATCTAAGTCACTGGAAAATATTACTACTAGTTTACATTCTTTGCTCCACAATTGCTGACTTCTATCTGGTTTCTCCTCAACTAAGTTCTTGCTATTTTTTACTCCCTAACATCCTTCCGCTATCTTGTAGTACACATTTAAACTCTTCGTACTAATTTGTTTATAATTTTGTTGTTGAGATCTGGTTCTTCAAAATCTACAACACTAACTATTTTCTCTTCCTTTGCATAGAGATCAATCTAGTGAACACTGAACATGTTGGTTTGCAAAGCTTGTTCTACAGGTTCACAAACGATGCCTTTGTATTTCGTATCTAGTTCTGGTTTGTCCTGAGAAATTACATAACTATCCTCTATTTTGTTCTTCATGGATGGTTTGCATTATCTGCTCTACAAGTTCCCTGCTCTACATGAACAGTGAAAGGTCTGAAAAGTAAAAGGCTCGAACAATAAAAGATCGAAATGGTAGAAGGCCAGAACAATAGAGGACTTTCTCACAAATGGTCCATTTGTGGGCAGTGCGCGACATGCAGGCCAGAATAGTAAAAGGCCATAACAGTAACGGGCCTTCTCGCCAGTGGCCTCCACTAGGCAACGGACCACTTGCTTTAAGAACCATGATGGGCCTAATGTAGGACTTAGTTGGGACGAAACAGTAACAAACCACAAAGTTAACAGGCCGCAACTATGCTAGAAAGTTAACAGGGCGCATGCCTCAAGAAGTCTGAAATAGTAAAGGGTCGTATTCTTAATGGGATTCTCTCATGAGCCGACCCACTTAATTATTAACAGACCTTAGCTTCCACCACGGCTTGGTGACCATTAACAGCGGTAACTAGCCATTAACGGTGCTTGGCACGTGGAAGTTCGCATGACATCAGTAGTCAACGAGGCTGGCGAAACTGTTCTACAACAACATGAAATTCTATGGTTGAAGGGTGCGATCCGCCATGGTTGCAAAAAAATCGTAGTTGATTCTTTGGTGGAGGGGCTTTTACCACAGGTACCCACTTCACGGAAGACTTCTCCACCATGAAAAAAGGGCCTTCAACCATGAAAACCATCCGTTGTAAAAGCCAACTTTTCTTGTAGTAATAATATTCAATGAATGCTCTTGATTTCGCCTTAAAAGTTTGATTTCCCGCATAACACAAATTAAAACCAAGGATTGCACATCTTTCCAATAATTAGTCATTAGTAGCAAGGTTACATAGATTCTTGGTCAATCACTTGACTTAAGATGCCATTTAAACATGGAGAAGGATGGCTATTTTCACAGCCATTAACTTCCCCAAAGCTCAAACCTTGATCGTTCTTGAGTAAGAAACAAAAGAAAACCATAAGGAACTCAACTTTTAAACTGAAATAACAAGAAGATGAATTCACTTACGGTTGGTAGTCATATGAATCCAACACTTCTTCCATTTGAAAGGCTTATCAAAACTACAGAAATGCCAAGAGTACTATACAAGCTTTGTTAACTCAAAACAATCAAAGAAGAGTTGATATAAGTATAAACAACTAGAGGTGTAACAATCATTCCAATTCCTCTAGTTAATTCTCAGCTTGCCAAGGAGCAATAGGAAGTTTCAAATTAGTAGAAATTAATACGGGAGATCATGTCCAAAGTAGCTTAACAATGAAGTGTCTTATTGACATTCACATCAATAGATCAAGACTTGTCATGGCGGTACACAGCAGATGCCATAGAATGGCTAAAGTAGGGGCCATATGGATGCTCGAGGATCTAGGGAGGGATAGTGTGGTGGATACCGCACACAGAACACACGATATACCCAGGTTTAGGGCTCTCCTAATGAGATACAACCCCTACTCTTGCATTTTAGATTTTATACTCTGATCAATACACAAGAGAAAATGGCTCCTCAAGTTGTACGCGAGAGGAAGAAGAAGGATCTCCTGCCTCTCTCTGCGCTACTAAAGAATAGCAAGTAACTAATCAATCGACCCTCTTCTAGGAGGCCCTGGTGCACCTTATAAAGGGGTGTCCAGGTTATAGTTAGGGCTGAGGTGGCATGGAATATTTCTAGAATATGCTATAGCAGAAGTCGTTGGCTGGGCCCAGATGCTCTTCTTGTCAGCGATGGGACTTGATGTGCCCATGACCGCTAACGGTCTATCGCTGACACTGTTCCCTCCTGGAAATCCTCGATGGGACCTGGCTCCGGGATTTAGGGGCACACCTGACTTGAGCATGCTTATCTCCTCCGGGAATCCTAGAAGAGACAGAGGCGCTGACCCTGAGGCCGACATACACCCTCCTGGCATATGCCAACCCCTATGTCAACCTCGACCGATGTAACTCAGCCTAGGGAAACCTGCATAGGAGAGACAACAAATGTTAGGCCGACATACTATGTATGTCAGCCAAGGTATCTTGGATTATGCCGGCTTGGGTATATCATCCTATGTCGGTGACCCAACATCGGTCAACTTTAGTCTGGGTCAACCTTATCTTTACACCATTGCTTGATCATAAGGGTCATCCCCCCGACATTAGTCCCCAAAGCTATCGCGGTCTTAGTAGTGCCAGCTAAAAAGGCCACGCCAGGTTCCTTTTACACATATGGAACATCTCCCATATAGCCGACATACCTATATGCCAGATGATCCTGATTTTAAGTCAGCCTCACTAATCGGTGATTTCTTGCCGAAACCGACTTTGTCTGGTTTGAATTGACGTATACCTCAGCCACTAGACCTCCTCTTAGCACTTAGATTATTTCCCCTGTGAGCTACCTAGCTTCCTTGGTTTTCACGCATCTTATGTTATTTTATCCTATGTGTCAGGTAATCATCACACTATACCTAATTCTTTGGGCCTAGACACGATGTGTCACACTGTTCTCTTGTCACGAGGCATCAGTCATCCCTAGCAACCAACATTGTTGCTCAACTCCTCATTTACCGTTGCAGCTACACGATCTAGTTATGACTCCGTGAACCGCAACCGACCATGTCGCACGATTTCAGTAACTGCCTGCAAAATACACACGCGAGTTGTGGCTGTCGTGGGAGTAACTAATCCCACGACTCACAATGCGCCAGTTCTTTAAGTACGAGAGCGAGGGGAAAACCCGCGTTTCACTTTCCCCTCCCTGATGACTGCAAGTGCACAGATTGTTTGTAGCTAGTTTCGAAATAAAGATATCGATCCCACATGGAGCAGGAGTCTGAAGTCTAATGATTATTGAAATAAATATTACAATAGAAATGCTAGATAAAGTTCTAAGTGACAAGATAAAATGTGAGTATTGTGTAAAAAGGTGTTTTGGGGTTTTGGGTATAAGAGCAACGATAAAGTAAAGTAAAGTAAAATAACTGAATACAGAAAGTAAGTTTCGCGTATGTAAGAGAGATGGGAACTGCAGTAGAGAAAAGCATTCTCAGGGACTAGCGGATACACCACTAGCATTATAAGGAGATAAGATAAAGATTATCATCATGAACATTCTCAACTAAGTATTTGTGGGAGGAACTCCGTATTTGGACAAATAGGTAGCAACCACTGGTCACATCATCCTCATAACCACAGCAGTCAGCAATCGACATCAATCGAATTACTGTGCTATTAAGGGACGTGATCCCGTAGGACGTATCCCATGGCATGGATAGTGTTCCGTGAGTTTCTTCGGTTTCCCAAGTTGATACGTAAGGGGTGCCAACATCTTTATAGTCACTATAAGTGCTAGCACACCTCCATCTACCAACAAGTAGTTTCCTCCATCAAGTCCCCATGAGAGGCAAATACCGAGAGGTCGACTTCTCTCAACATCAAGATGTAGAAAATCTAACACATGGTCATAGTGATGAATATCATAATATACTTTATCTTATTTCAATCTCATACTAGGGTTTCTCCATCTCCCCAAGAACTAGTGATCCACTCAGACATGGAGGCAATCAACATCATGGCAATAACGATGGAATCTTTCATAGATGAATAGTACTTGTATAAATCCACAATGAGTATGGAAATTACAACAAGATCTAAACAAGATGTAGATGGTATGGATGGAGATGGTGGTGATGCAGTGGTGGATGATTAAGGTCGGTGCCTTAGCCTCCCGGATCTGCGCAGGGCGAAGATGGATCCTTGGTGGATGAGTTCCCCCTCCAGATGCCTTCCAGAGGTGAGGTTTCTACAATTTCTGCGTGTTCTATATGTCGTCTCCCTGAACTAGTTGCACGGGGTGAAACTATTTGAGGAGGCGGAGACAGCGCCAACTATATAGACGGAAAATTTGCTCCGGTCGTATAGTTGGTCATTGAATTCTCTGTCTCCCTTGTTCGCTTCTGGTTTTCTTCTGGTATTATTAATATTTCCCAAATAAGCGATTTGCGTTGCTTTTGACTCCTTTTCTCCTTAATATAACTGCTCCAGGAATTGTATTCATTGGATCCATCATCTCTCCTGATCCTGGTGAAAACAGACATAAAATGTGCATGCGAGCGCCGTAAAATACCAAGATCATATATCTACAATGCAAAATAATAGTGTAAAACATGGTGCAAATATGCACTCATCAACTTCCCCAAGCTTAAACTCTTGCTCATCCCGAGCAAGTTTTAGCTTAATGGATGTGATCCTCATATTGATGAAGCTAAGTTGATAAAATAAATGAGGAAGATGCAGCATGTGTTTATTATATACGGTACATAGGAATAATTTCATGAGTAGTACCTTACTCGAACCATCTGAATAGTACTAGTAGGCTTCCACACCTTACTGATCAATAGTTCATAAAATATAAATTTCAACATAATGTAAAAGTATCCGGTTCAACTGAATGAGTTAGCAAGGTAGTCCCAAGTGTTTTTAGGATCAACGTATTCACTTGGGATTTAAAATCTCAAAAGTGTCTCTTTGTCATACTAAAATACAGTGGTATACTCGCATTTTTTCTTCTTCCTTTTCTTTTCTTTCATATATATGCTCACACTTTTGTTTAAGTGTTGTGCAAAGAAGCTACCATACATTCCACGTCATGTAGGAATCCAAAGTTTAACGATCTCAATTATAAAATTCCAATTGTATATGAAGCATTCTTATCACTTGAAGATTCTACCTTGACTTTTTCTCACTCTATTTTTATAGCACTTTGATTTTCCTTTGTTCAAGGTTTCTTTTCAACTTAACTGTATAGATAATTCTCTTTGTAAATCAAATTGTAGAATTATAGCATATTAACCCAATTATCTTTAGGTGTTCCATTAATACCAATGGTGTGGAAGACTCCTATTGCTACCATCAAGTGCAAGTAAAATTATACTCAAGCCATTCATATATCAATAAAGCAAACACAAACTTAATATTGCTCCATATATAATAATAAACTTGGAATTTCATAAAAGGGATCGACTATTCCTGAAGGGAATCTAATGATGCAAACTTTATTGCTAGTTTGAACTAATGCAAAAATAGTAATAATAAAAACTTGTAGGATAGATTACAAGGTCTTAAAGATGTCCCCAAGCTTGGAATCAAGCCACGCGGGATCAAATAATCCCTTGCGATTATTTGATACCATGATTGTTATGGATCACTATGGCTCCATGGCACGTGGTATCTTCTCCTCATGGGTCAGCCTAAGGCCGAGGGATTGATTGATAGCTTCTAATTCTTTAACACATAGCTTGTAGAAAAGATTGTTCCTCTCTAGCACTTTCACTTGTTCTTTAATGAACTCATTGTTATCCTGAAGTGTTTGTAGTACCTTAATACTCATAGAAAAACCTACTTTGGTTGTCCGCTTGATATCTTCATCAAGTTTATCAAGATAAAGTCGCGGGAATCGAAGGTGTTTGGGTGTTCCTGGCTTCTCCTTGTCCAACTCTTCAATCTTCAGCTCTAGAGCCTTCAAACCCCTCTTCGACACCCATGGTTGGCGTCGCGGAACACTATAGGGATGTCCTTGGTCTCCTTGACTTCCTTGTTATTGCTCCCAATCTCCATATGAGCCCTTCTTCTTGGCTTATATCCCTTGGTTGAGATCCCTCATGTGTGAATAAGAGGTAGATTGGTTTCGGGAGATTATGATTAGAGAGAGAGAGAATGGCAGTATATAAGGGGGGTCAGAGGTCGGTAAAACTCACGAGAAATACCAAATTGTCGCCCAGGAAAAGAATCTTAACAAAACAGGAAAAAAATCACGAATTTGGAATAGTCCTGCCGCATAATGACTAGCTATATGGGCGCAGCTCGTATAGCTCCGGCCGTATAGTTGGTTCCGGGTAGATATTTCCAAATATCTCGAGTCTAGGTCGATTAAATCACGACTTGGAACCGACAATAACACTTTTTTAAAGACAAATGAAAAGTGTCTGAGAGTTTAACGACCAACTATACGTCTGGAATTTTGGCTCCGGTCGTATAGTTGCGACCATATAGATACAGACAACAAAAATCAAAAGTGTCTGAGAGTTTAACGACCAACTATACGGCCAGAATTTTGGCTCTCGTCGTATAGTTGCGACCATATAGATACAGACACCAAAAAGGAAAACTATCTGAGAGTTTAACGACCAACTATACGGTCGGAATTTTTGGCTCTGGTCGTATAGTTGCAATCGTATAGGATCAGATATCGAAAACATTTTCATAAAGATGATATAGAGAGTTTAACGACCAACTATATGACGGGAGCTTCCTCTCCGGTCATATATTTTGCCCGTATACTTGGTAAAACCCCTCTAAAACTTTAGAAAAACACAAGGAATTCAAAGAAAAAAATTTCAAAAGTAAAAATTGTGAAGACAAATCACTTATTTGGGTAAGAACACTTACCTTGTACTTACCATTTGATTATTTAGGAATAAATAAATCCTTCAACAACAAAGACTCCTTTTCTCTTGGAGGAATTGACCTTAGTTCATTGAATAATTCTCGTAAACGAAAATCCCTAGGACTAAAGTTCCTCTCAACAAGATTGGTGTCTTACTGGGAAAACATGGATACTGCATCTAATATCTTTATTTCTTGCCTCTGCATGATCTGCAACTCAAATTCTTTAAGTGAAAGAATCCAATGGATTAGTCTTAGCTTATGATCTTTCCTTTCAAGGAGTTCTTTTAAGCCATCACGATCCGTGTGAACTCTTACCTTTGCATCAACTAAATAGGAACAAAATTTATCACAAGAGAAAAATATAGCAAAAAGTTCCCTTTCTTCTTTAGGGTAATTCTTTTGAGCACCATTAAGAGTTCTACTAGCATGGTGTATAATATTAAATCTACGACCAATATGTTGTCCCAGAGTTAGTCCTACAACATCATCACTAGCTTCACACATTAAGTCAAAGGTTGTATCCCAGATAGGTGGTTTAATGATGGGATCACGAGATAAAGATTTTTTTAGTTTATCAAAGGCTTCAAGACATTTATCATCAAAATTAAATCTTACTCCCTTATGCAGGAGGTTAGTCAAAGGTAAAGATATTCCAGAGAAATTTGTAATGAACCTTCTATAAAAACCCACATGGCCAAGGAAACTTCTTATACCTTTAATATCCCTAGGTTGTGGCATTCTCTCTATTACCTCAACCTTAGCTCTATCAACTTCAATTCCCTTACCTGATACCTTGTGTCCAAGGACTATACCTTCTTTGACCATAAAATGTCATTTGTCCTAGTTTAAAACAAGACTAGTTTCTTCGCAACGTTGCAAGACTCTTTTGAGATTATCCAAGCAACTAGTAAACGAAGTTCCATAGATAGAAAAGTCATCCATAAATACTTCCATTATGAGTTCTATAAAATCCACATAAATAGCAGTCATGCATCTTTGAAAAGTAGCTGGAGCATTACATAAACCAAAAGGCATACGTCGGTAAGCATGCAAACCATAAGGACTAATGAAAGTTGTTTTAAGTTGGTCATCAGGATGAACAGCTGATATCTACGCACTTCTATTCTTGTAGACAGTTGTTCGGCCTCCAAGTGCAGAGGTTTGTAGAACAGCAGCAAGTTTCCCTTAAGTGGATCACCCAAGGTTTATCGAACTCAGGGAGGAAGTGGTCAAAGGTATCCCCTCTCAAGCAACCCTGTAATCAAGATACAAGAAGTCTCTTGTGTCCCCAACATACCCAATATACTTGTCAGGTGTATAGGTGCACTAGTTCGGTGAAGATATAGTAAAATACAAGTGGTATGGATATAAGACAACGGTGCTAGAAAATACTTTGATGGCGTGGAAGATACTAAAGGAAAACTGAAATAAAGATGGTAGCAAGCAAACATGTAACAGATCTAGTTGCAAACGGTGTTTCAATGCTTAGAAACAAGGCCTAGGCATCATACTTTCACTAGTGAACACTCTCATATAAATATCTTCTCTTCATGATACTATGCTTAACTACTCTCCGGTTGGACACAATAATCCATGGTAGGGCTATAACAGCACTCCTCAAAGTCCACTTTTCCCATCTAGATAACCCCACACTGTCACCTTGAGCACTTGATGGTTACAACAAACACCACAATTTCATCGAGACAACCAACTCAAAATATAACTCATAACAAGTATTTTTAATCTCTTGCCTAAGTGCCACCATGGTTTGCACGTTGTCACTTTCACACACATGGGGAGAGCAGAGATCTATTAAGGCACTTGAGTAGCAAAGTAGATCTACATGATTACAAAGCTCATGATCACAATATGATCATGCGTAGAGAGAGATGAACATTGTGTTACCGGTAGAACCCTTAGCCTCGAGGAAGAACTACTCCCTCCTCATCATGGGAATCAGCAACGGCGATGGAGATGGTAGTGGAGTCGAAGGAGATGGCTCCGGGGGAACTTCCCGTCGGCAGGTGCGTAGCAGAGACTTTCTATGCCTGAATCTCCCTTCTGGTGGCGGCCAAGGAACTTTTTGTGGCTAGAGGTTGTTCTCTTTAGGGTTTATGCATCGGGAGGCTTCTTATAGGCGAAGAGGCAAGGTCGGTGGGCGGCCAGGGGGCCCACACCATACCCTAGCGCGACCTAGGGCTGCCCGCACCAAGGGGGGTGTGGCCGCCGTGAGTCTTCCGTCTCGTCTTCTGGCTCCGTGAGTCTTCCGGTAAAATATCGACTTTGGCTTTTGTCCGGTCCAATTCCGAGAATATTCATTTTCTGACTTTCCTGGAACCAAAAACAGCGTAAAACAGCCGGCACTGTGGCATCTTGTTAATAGGTTAGTCCCAGAAAGTGTATAAAAATACTCCACAGTGTGGACAAAACATAAGAAAGTAGATATAAAACAAGCATGGAACATCAAAAATTATAGATACGTTTAAAACGTAACAACAGCTATTTGAGAAAAACCAGAGTATCCGTCTAAGTAGAAAAAATGAGTATGGTTTGCTAACCTTTCTAAAGTTTGATCTATGAACGGTAAAGGATAATGATAATTCCTAGTTTATTTATTTAATTGTCTGAAGTCTATGCACATCCTATGCCCAACAATAGTTCTAGTAGGTACCAATTCATTGTTTTTGTTAGGAACAATAGTAAAGCTGCCCTTCTTAAGGATGCAGTGAACAGGACTTACCCATTCACTTTTTTTAACATGATAGATTATACCTGCATCCAGTAGGTGTACAATTTCTTTTCTTACCACTTCTTTCATTTCAGGCTTCAATCTTCTATTAAATTCTGCAACTGGTTTAGCACCTTCCATGAATATTCGATGGACGGCTATCATGGGTTAATGCCCTTCAAGTCATCCATTGAGTACCCAAAGGCCTTGCGATGCTCCTTAAGTATCTTCATGAGTTCTTCTTCTTCTCCTGAAAGTTTAGCACTAATAATAATAGGAAATTTATTTGTATCATCTAAAAACTTGTATTTAAAATTTTCTAGTAGAGTCTTCAGCTCCTGGGTGGTAGTTCCTCGTCCCCTCTTTTTTCTGGCTCTTCAGAAGCCTCATCAGTCGGAGGTCCCATAATGGGAAGTGAATCGAATTCATCTTCTAATTCTTCTAGGGACTTGTCATCCATAACTATTTCTGCATAATTCGGATCTTCATATATTTCTTCTTCTTGATTACTAAAGAAAAGAGCCGCCATTTCCTCAATAGTTCTCTCTTCCTCTTCTTCTTGTATTTGTGGAGGTCTGTCTTTAAATTTGGAAAAGTGGAATTTATTTTCCATTCCCCCAAGCTTAAGAGACACAATCTCCTTCCTGAAATTAACATAGGTACCTATATCACCCAAAAAGTTCCTTCCAGATATAATTGGGCAAACAGTGTCATCTGGCATATCAACAACTACAAAATCGATAGGAAAGTTTTTATTGCCCATTGTGACAGTTGCATCTTCAACTACTCCCATTGGAAATCTAAGATTTTTATTAGCTAACAGAATTGCCATATCAGTATTTTCAATTGTATCTGGTTCTATTTCTTCTTTTATTTCTAAGTAAAAATAATAAGATACTCCCTTCGTCCCAAAAAGTAAGGCGCCTAAGCTTTAGTCAAAAGTCAACATATTCTAAGTTTGACCAAATTTATATGTAAAAATATAAACATCCACAATATCAAATCAATATCAATAGATTCACCATAAAGTATAGTTTCCCAATATGTCCATTCGATATTGCAGATATTCATATTTTTTCCTAAACTTGGTCAAACTTAGAAGATGTTGACTTTTGACTAAAGCTTAGGCGCCTTACATTTTGGGACGGAGGGAGTATAACATTAACTTCGGTGCCAAGATCACATAAACCGTAATGCGAGGTTTCTTTAAATATGCAGGGAGAATAGGCTTACCCACATCTTTCACCTTTGTTTTACCTTCACCAATACGGAAGTCTCTTCATCAAGTTCAACTATGTTACAATGTCCATACATAGCCATAATTGCTTCCTTGGTTACCTCTTCATCTTTGGTTTCTTCCAGATGTTTCACGAATTTGGCATGCTTTCCTCTTCCTTCTTTTCTTGTACTGCTTTGACCTGTTCATATTCAAAAATATGCTTTTGTGTAGTGTTAGGGAAAGGCATTTAATATATTGGTTATAGGGAGGCCAGTGTTGCTTTATCTTCTCTTTTCTTTGCAGGTTCGGGTGGTGGATCATACTTCACTAGACCCTCCTTTGGAGCTTTTATATGTTCTGTAAAAGCTTTAACAACTTGCAACACAAGATCTGAATCCAAATAAAGTTCTTTAGATAATTCTTTAACATGGCATTTTTTATTATAGTCATGAATACAATTATGTTCTATTTCTATGCCTCCTTCACTTCCTAGACCAAAATTCCATGAAACTATATGATCACGAATTCTATTAAGTAAAGCCCAAGCTTTAGGGTTAGGAGGATTCATAAATGCTCCTTCTGCGAAAGAGTCTACGTCAATTTTATTAGGTTCAATTAAACCGCCATAAAAGATATGTAGTAAATACCATTCAGGCAAATCATGATGAGGACATAGACGTAGTAAATCTTTAAATCTAATATAATCTCTTACTAGTCCTTCATTAGAACGATTCTTCCAAGTCATTATAAGACGCCTGATTCCAAAAGATTTTGATAATGGATAATATTTTTCTAGAAATTCATAGGCTAGATTATCCCAGGTAGTAGTGGCTTCAGGTGGTAGAGATCTATACCATGAGAGAGCTATACTTTTCAAAGTCTGACTAAAAAGTTTAACCCTTACCTCATCAGCGGTATATCCCGTCAATAGAAAAGTGCCACATATATCTTTGAAACATGCAATATGCTCATATGGATCAGGATCTTCTTCTTCTCTAGTAAATTGCTTCTTATGTAGAATACTTAGTAGAGGAATTATTTCAGACCCCCTTGTGTTCTCATTGGAGTTGTCTCTTTTATAAATATCATAGGGCTTCCCAAAGTGGTTGAGTGGGCTAGCACTAGTCATATGGTCTAACTACATCATGTTGGTGGAAACCTATAACTCAAAACAAAATTTAGCAAGACAAAAATAAATAAGCAAAAACTAAAAGACCTACAACGCTTAGCTCCCCGGCAACGGCACCAGAAAATAGCTTGATGACTTTAAGTGCACAGATCATTTGTAGCTAGTTTCGAAATAAAGATATCGATCCCACAGGGAGCAGGAGTCTAAAGTCTAATGATTCTTGAAATAAATATTACAATAGAAATGCTAGATAAAGTTCTAAGTGACAAGATAAAATGCGAGTATTGTGTAAAAAGGTGTTTTGGGGTTTTGGGTATAAGAGCAACAATAAAGTAAAGTAAAAAAACTAAATATCGAAATTAAGTATCGCGTATGTAAGAGAGATTGCAACTGTAGTAGGGAAACGTGTTCTCAGGGAGTAGCGGATACACCACTAGCATTATAAGGAGCTAAGATAAAGATTATCATGTAAACATTCTCAACTATGTATGTGTAGGAGGAACTCCGTATTTGGACAAATAGGCAGCACCGCTGCTCACATCATCCTCATAACCATAGTAGTCAGCAATTGACATCAATCGAATTACTGTGCTATTAAGGGACGTAATCCGTAGGACGTATCCCATGGCAAGGATAGTGTTCTGTGAGTTTCCTCAGTTTCCCAAGTTGATACGTAAGGGGTGCCAACAGCTTTATAGTCACTATAAGTGCTAGCACACCTCCGTCTAACAACAAGTAGTTTCCTCTATCAAGTTCGCATGAGAGGCGAATATTGAGAGATCGACCTCTCTCAACATCAAGATGTAGAAAATCTAACACATGGTCACAATGATGAATATCATAATATACTTTATCTTATTTCAATCTCATACTAGGGTTTCTCCATCTCCCCAAGAACTAATGATCTACTCAGACATGGAGGCAATCAACATTGATACGTCCATTTTTCATCACTATTCTATGTCTTAATTCACTATTATTCATTGATATATTTCGTATTGAGAGGTGATACTTATGTTATTTCATCTGGTTTTGCATGGTTGATGACTTTTGGAGCATGGACCGATGCAGTCAGGATTCTAATGGAGGTGCTGTTTGGAGGCAAAATTCACGAAGATCAGAAAATCCGGAAAAATATACGGAAAATCCTATTTTTCCAGAAGACTAAGGATGCCAGAAGACGGAGTGGAGATGGGCCACAGGGGGCCCACACCACCCCCTGGCACGAGCAGCCCTAGGTCGCGCCTGGAGGTGGTGTGGCCACCCTGGCCCACTTCAGCCTCTCCTCTATGGCGTATATCAACCTCCCGAAACCCTAAGACTCGGGGAGCGACCAAAAAAAGATTCCGCCGCCTCTGCAGGGCGGAAAACACCGAGAGAGAAAGATCTCTCTGGCAGACAGATTTCTATCGAGGGAATTCCTTCCCGGAGAGGGGAGATCATCGCCATCAACACCACCATCAAGCTGGACTTCATCGGGATCATCATCATCACCACCACCATCATCATCACCATCAGCACCCCCATCACCATCTCCATATTGCTGCAACAATTGAGTTGAATCTTGCATTAGTTCATAGGGGAAACTTTCCCGGTGTTGATTACTCTTTGTAGTTGATGCTATTGAGTGAACCATTGAATTATTGTTTATGTTCAGATTGTTATACATCATTATTCCATCTCTGATCATGATCCATATGATGTCTTGTGAGTAGTTCGTTTTGTTCTTGAGGACATGGGAGAAGTCATGTTGTTAGTAGTGGAGTTGTGTTGAGAAAGATTCAATAGTTTGATATTTAAGTTGTGGTGTACTTCTTCTAGTGGTGTCATGTGAACGTCGACTACATGACACTTCACCTATATGGGCCTAGGGGAATGCATTGTGTATTGGGCTACTAATCGTAGGGGTTGCCGGAGTGACAGAAACCTGAACCTCCGTTAGGAAACCATTGCACAAGGGACGTAAGGGTCTTAGAGTTTAAAGTTGTGGTTAGGTGTCTACCTTAATTACTTTCTTGTACTTATGGATGTTTGCAAGGGGTATAATCACAAGTATGTATTAGTCTTGGATGGGATGGTACATTAGCACAGGTTCACCCACACAACACTTAGCAAGCTAGAGAAGATTAATCAACTATATGAAGCGAAAGCACTTGACAGTCTTCCCATGTGTCCTCGAGAACGTTTGGTCATCTTAAGTAATACAATCGGCTTGTCCTTTGCTGCATAAAGGATTGGGCCACTTGCTGCATTTATTCCTACTGTCTTTCATTTACTCATACTTTGTTTACTTGCTTTATCAAAAAACCCTAAAAATCCGTTTGCTAAGTATTTGCAGAGAATTCCTGATCCATACCACTAGCCAGCACCTTCTTCTCCTCGTTGGGTTCGACACTCTTACTTATCGAAAATACTGCGATACACCCCCTATACTTGTCGGTCATTCAAGACTATTTTCTGGTGCTGTTGCCGGGGAGTGAAGCGCTATTGGAGAGTGGAACTGGTAAAGGAAACTTCTACTATGAGTATTGTTTACTTCTGCTAGTTG
Source organism: Avena insularis (assembly GCA_023614405.1). NCBI lineage: Eukaryota > Viridiplantae > Streptophyta > Magnoliopsida > Poales > Poaceae > Avena > Avena insularis. Next base: position 103,984,870 of record CM042684.1, on the reverse strand, counting down.
CTTTATTTTTGTTATGGATAATTCGCTGAGTTTCTTATTTGGTAATGCTACTACCACTGCTAAGGTAGTAGATAAGCCACCACCTGCTGAGAATGATGTTTTCAAAATACCTACTAGAATTATTAGTCTTGTTATGGATAACTATTATGTTAGGGATGGAATTGTCCATCCCGGTGATCATTTACTCTTTATACACGAATTATGCGGGTTGTTCAAGTGTGCAGGTATTACTATAGATCAAGTTAAGAAGAGTTATTCTCATTATCACTAAAAGGAAGAGCTGAGGAATGGTATAAGCTGCTGATGAATGATCAAGCTCTGGAATGGGAGGAAATAGTGCCTCTCTTTTATTCAAAGTTTTATCCTCCTAGTGAGATTCATAAAGATCGGAATCAAATATACAACTTTTGGCCTCTTGATGGAGAGAGTACAGCTCAAGCTTGGGGGAGATTGAAGTTACTAATGCTCAAATGTCCCATTCATGAGCTCCCCAACAATATTATTATCAATAACTTTTATGCAAGGCTCCCTCTACATGATCAAGATTTATTGGATGCTTCTTGTGCTGGATCATTCACTCGCATGGAAGAAGAAGCTAAATGGGATCTTATGGACCGTATTCAAGATAATGCTGAAGCTTGGGAGAATGACAAAGGTAGAAAGTCAGGTATAAATTATGATTATGAATGCATTGAATCTTTTATGGGAACTGATGACTTTCAAAATATTAAAAATGCTTATGGTCTAGACTCTCAAGCTATTGCTTCTTATTTTAAGGCTTTTGCTTCCTACATTGAAGTGCCTAAAACAAAGTGGAATAAGTATCATGAACCTTATAAAGATATTGCTAAGAGTGTTCCTGCAAGAAATACTGAAGTTTATACAGCTAATCATGTTTTACCTAAACCTTATATTGAGAAAATGCCTTTCCCAGTTAAGATAAAGGAACATTCTATGATAGCTAGTATGGTTAATGAAAGTATGAATAAAGTTGCTGAACCTTATAAAAAAAGGTTGATGAACCTATAATAGCAAATGTGAAAGACTTTGTTACTAAATATGAAGAGGGACACACTATCCTTTGTAAGGATACCTCTAATATTGTTTCACATAGTAGTGTTATGAGAGCTAGTATTCTTGTGTTTTCTGTTAGAATAAGTTATCATTGTTATGATGGCCCTTGTGATAGTTATACTGTTAAGTTTATGCATGATACTAAAAGTTATTATGAAAGAGGGAAAAGTGTTCTTATGCATCTCAATAATATCAAGTTTCCTCGTTTTATGCTGAAAGTTTTTATGTTGCACTTCTTTTGCCTTCTTATGCAAGTAGCCTTTGGTTTCAACAACTTGTTTGTTTACAAAATTCCCTTGCATAGGAAGTGGGTTAGACTTAAATGTGTGTGTGTATTTTTGCTTCTTAATGCTCTCTTTCACTTCAATTCATATCCCTATGAGAGCTCCTTCAAAATTATCATGCCCATCTTAATGGCAATAAAGAGAGAGCTTTATGGCAGACAACCCAATTTGTTTTTGCTTTCAGTTTGTTTTTGTTTGTTTGAGTCTTGGAAGTTATTACTTCAGTAATAACCGCTCCTTATCCGTTTTGTTTGGTTTTTGTGTCAAGATCAACCTCTAATGAGAGAGAAGTAAGATTTGGGGAAGTTGCTATCCCGAAACAGATTTTTTTGTGCTTCACCGTAAAAATTCGTGAGAGATCTCTGTATGTCGGATTGAGCTGTAATTGTTTGTGCTTCTGCCTCAGGTTGTTATTTAACTTTCGTTAGTTTTGCACTTTTTTATTTGAGCAACAGAAGATTTTTGAAAAAATTGATCTTTACCTGCTAGTCTGTTTTGACAGATTTAGCCAATTTTGCATTTGCTTCTTTATTCGATTTCCTTTTTGAATTCTTTTTGGGTTTTGGGAAGGAGTTGCTACAGTAGCTTGTGTTTTGTTGGTTTTCAGTTGAAATTGAGCTCAAAAGGTTTTATCACTTCACTTATACTAACGTTGCTAATGAGAACCGTGTGAAGTTTTGTGTGAAAGAAATTTCCAGGTAGTGGAGATAATGGTGTAATAAGGAAGAGAAAGGTTTTATGACTCAAGTAATAAGTGTATGAAGATGAAGATATCGATGATATTCAAGTGATGACTTCGGAAGAATCTACTAGATACCAAATTCAGAGACCTGCAGAGTCTGTTTTCAAATAGGTAACAGTTCTGGTAAGAAAAGTTCCGCGAAAATACTATCCAACTATACTTTTGCAGTTTTAAGTCGATAAGGGAAGCTGGGAAGCGAAAAAGAGACAGAAAAGGAGCCACGGTGGCTCACACCACCCTGTGGTCTGGGCCCACCCCTGGCCACGCCACCAGGTGGTGAGGCCACCCCAGACTCCGCCTCCGACCCGTTTTCTCCCAGTACCTTCCTTTTGATGTGAAACTTCGTAATATATAACCCCCTGGATCCCCCAAGGTTCGTATATCGTGTTTTCGTCGTGTTTTTGTTTCGATCTGTTTCTGCCAGGACATACTCTTTGAAGGTTTAGAAGCACAATGGTGTCCGCCAAGGATAAAGGGAAGGAGCCTATGGAGGAAGACCTCCAAGACCCCCGGAAGGAGAAGGAGATCAAAAGTGAAGATGAAGAGGAGGCAAAGCACACCGACACTACCATTGCAAGCGTAGAGTGGTGGCAAACCCAGCCATTGGAGGGAAGCCTCCTCGTCACCATTCAGATCCCTGGTCACTTCCTCCATGCACAAAGAATCCTTTCCATACCCTTATCCATGAGCATCAATACCAGAATATGCCCAAGGGGAAATTACCCTCCAATTGAGATTTGCCTCGTTCTAGCCATGCAGGAAAAGAAGACTTTAAGGAGGAAGAGTGGGGAAAGAATAGCAAGAGCTGGAATTCTCAACATGACGTGATCATGAGCCGCATTGAGCAAAACTCACAGCTGGTTCATAATCTCACCTTCGAGATTGAGGACTTGGGGAAATTGGTCAAGACGCTCATCGAGAGGATACCACCACCACCAAAGGAGTAATTCGTCATCAGGTTTGGCATCCCCTTGGTTTGTTCCAAGCTTGGGGGAGTGCCGCGGTATCATATCACTATCTTCTATCTTTTTACCTTATTAGTAGAGTCATATCATGAATAGAGGAGTTATTATGTAGTATGGTTTGCATTATGGAAGTGTCCCCTCTCTCGTTAGATATGTATCCCTTGGTGTGAGTTGCCGTTATGGAATATTAATGAGAAGTTCTATCATTTACTATTTTGCATAGCTTATATTAGTTTTCAATTCGTGGTTATATGATTGATCTTGTTGTTAGTATTGGTATCACTTTGGGATCATTGAGTTAATTTAGTTGGTTTTGGCAAACCTGGCTCGGTCAGCAGAACACTATTTTTGAGAGTTGAATGAAAAAGATAAAAGTACTCTAAAGAAAAATAATTTCATCATCTTTCTTTCTTTATTTGCTCATAAGTTTAGTATTCTCTAGTTAAGATATTTTGTGCTTTCGAGGAAGATTGCATGTTTGTCTTTATCACTTGTATGTTTGTTTGTTTCCTTCAACTCTTGTACTTGCTACCTAGCCTTGCTAGCCAAACACCTGTACTGAGAGGGTACTCTTCTCGTGCATCCACCTCCTTTAAACCAAAACCTTTGCCATTTGTGTCAACCATACCTACCTAGTAGCATTATTGCTATTCCAAGTAAATTCTTATTTTATCTATCTCCCAAATTAAACTTGTTATGTGAAAATTAGTGATTAAAGCTCTCACGAACTTGATGGCACACTTTACTTTCTTGCACTTAATAAACTTGAACCATTGTGCTCACCTATGCTGCGTATATGCTTGCGCTTTGTAAGTTGTGAGTTAGCAGAACCATGTTGTCATGGGGAACGCTTTCAACATTGCACTAGTACTTTGTACCTAGTTGATATCATGTTCTTTTGTCTGTGGATGTCGTCGGTGTGAAATGAAACGGGAGCTTGTAAGTCCATGGAGTTATGCATGTTTGTTAGAGAAACGCCTAGGCCGCTGGTCTAATCCATGCTGACATGGTGGAAACCTGCAGCGTAACCATAACGAGTATCTATGAAGCATTCTTCTTATAAAAAAGAGAGATAGAGATTGAGAAAAAGAAAAGAAAAAAAAGAGATATTATGAAAAGAGGAAAGAGAGAAAAAAAGCACCATATTCCCATGGTAAATAAGAAGATCGCTGAGATACTTGTTGTGTGCTTGCCTTGTCATTTTGATATGGGGATTCTTCCGTATCATCGGGTAAGGGGTACCCCGTTGGCGGTTCTCAATGATACACATATGCTTACGATGACAAGAACTTACCGGTGACTAAACTTGAGTAGCATGAGGAGCGGCCCTCGTATTCAAAGGGACATGAGATTATCAACTTACAACTTGTCAATGCATGTCCTCATATTTGATCACTTTAACCTTAATCACCTAAAGATTCCTATGATAGGGGCAATGAGAGCTGAAAGCTAGTAAGTATCATAATTTTTGGGAGCTCTTTATGAGACTTGCAATCCCTGCTTCCCTCTGCGAAGGGCCTTTCTTTTACTTTTTAGTTGAGTCAGTAAACCTACTCCCTTCTATCTCAACAAGTATTTTGAGTTGTTGTGTTTCATTCATTCATATGATGATTTATTCAATCATGTTTCTTATGTTCCTTGTTTAGCACATTGCTCTTATCTTGATGTTTACTACTTTGAAAGCTATCATGGAAAACAAGTTATTTGTGAACTCCAGCAAATTATCAACTATTCTTCGACCAAGAGCTAAGTTTGCCATTACCAATTATGATTCACTTTATGTATCTTTATTGTGTTTCCTTTACTCATTGCAAGTTGAGTTATATAATAGTGAGTTGTCTTCTATTATGATCTATGCACTTGATGGATGTGATGCTTCTTGTCCGTATTATTTTATCGACTCTTCACTCCATAAACCTGAGGCCATGTTTATTGAGCTCAGTTTCGCTTGAGGACAAGCGAAGTCTAAGCTTGGGGGGAGTTGATACGTCCATTTTGAATCACTATTCTATGTCTTAATTCACTATTATTCATTGATATATTTCGTATTGAGTGGTGATACTTATGTTATTTCATCTGGTTTTGCATGGTTGATGACTTTTGGAGCATGGACCGCTGCAGTCAGGATTCTGATGGAAAAGGTGTTGTTTGGAGGCAAAATTCGTGAAGATCAGAAAATCCGGGAAAATATACGGAAAATCGTATTATTCCAGAAGACTAAGGATGCCAAAAGACAGAGTGGAGATGGGCCATAGGGGGTCCACACCACCTCGGGCGCAGTGCCCCAAGGTCACCGAGGTGGTGTGGCCACCCTGGCCCACTCTAGCCTCTCCCCTCTGGCGTATATCAACCTCCCGAAACCCTAAGACTCGGCGAGCGACCACAGAAAGATTCCTCCGCCTCTGTGGGGCGGAAAACACCGAGAGAGAAAGATCTCTCCGGCAGACAGATTTCTGTTGGGGGAATTCCTTCCTGGAGAGGGGAGATCATCACCATCAACACCACCATCAAGCTGTACTTCATCGGGATCATCATCATTACCACCACCATCATCATCACCATCAGCACCCCCATCACCATCTCATATTGCTGCAACAATTGAGTTGAATCTTGCATTAGTTCATAGGGGAAACTTTCCCGGTGTTGATTACTCTTTGTAGTTTATGCTATTGAGTGAACCATTGAATTATTGTTTATGTTCAGATTGGTATACATCATTATTCCATCTCTGATCATGATCCATATGATGTCTTGTGAGTAGTTCGTTTTGTTCTTGAGGACATGGGAGAATTCATGTTGTTAGTAGTGGAGTTGTGTTGAGAAAGATTCAATAGTTTGATATTTAAGTTGTGGTGTACTTCTTCTAGTGGTGTCATGTGAACGTCGACTACATGACACTTCACCTATATGGGCCTACGGGAATGCATTGTGTATTGGGCTACTAATCGTAGGGGTTGCCGGAGTGACAGAAACCTGAACCCCCATTAGCAAACCATTGCACAAGGGACGTAAGGGTCTTAGAGTTTAAAGTTGTGGTTAGGTGTCTACCTTAATTACTTTCTTGTACTTATGGATGTTTGCAAGGGGTATAATCACAAGTATGTATTAGTCTTGGATGGGATGGTACATTAGCACAGGTTCACCCACACAACACTTAGCAAGCTAGAGAAGATTAATCAACTATATGAAGCGAAAGCACTTGACAGTCTTCCCATGTGTCCTCGAGAACGTTTGGTCATCTTAAGTAATACAATCGGCTTGTCCTTTGCTGCATAAAGGATTGGGCCACTTGCTGCATTTATTCCTACTGTCTTTCATTTACTCATACTTTGTTTACTTGCTTTATCAAAAACCCCTAAAAATCCGTTTGCTAAGTATTTGCAGAGAATTCCTGATCCATACCACTAGCCAGCACCTTCTGCTCCTCGTTGGGTTCGACACTCTTACTTATCAAAAATACTGCGATACACCCCCTATACTTGTGGGTCACCAAACATCATGGCAATAACAATAGAATCTATCATAGATGAATAGTACTTGTATAAATCCACAACGAGTATGGAAATTACAAAAAGATCAAGATAAGATGTAGATGGGATGGATGGAGATGGTGGTGATGCAGCGGTGGATGATGAAGATCGATGGCTTAGCCTCCCGAATATGCGCAGGGCGAAGATGGATCCTTGGTGGATGATTTCCCCCTCCAGATGCCTTCCGGAGGTGGGATTTCTGTGATTTGTGGGTGTTCTGTATGTCATCTCCCCGAACCAGTTGCACGGGGTGAAACTATTTGAGGAGGCAGAGGTGGCGCCAACTATACGGCCGGAAAATTTGCTCCAGTTGTATAGTTGGTCGTTGAACTCTTTGCCTCCCTTGTTCGTTTCTGGTTTTCTTCTAGTATTATTAATATTTCCAAAATAAGCAATTTACGTTGTTTTTGACTCCTTTTCTCCTCAGTACAACTGCTCCAAGAATTGTATCCATTGGATCCATCATCTGTCCTGATCCTGGTGAAAACAGACATAAAATGTGTGCGCGAGCACCGTAAAATACCAAGATCCTACATCTACAATGCAAAATAATAGTGTAAAACATGATGCAAATATGCACTCATCACTCCCCCGCTTGTCAACACTCGGATTTTTAATCCCAGATGCCTATTATGCCATACATCACAATCCCAGGATTACAATTTTTGCAAGGCATAACATATTAGATATCACAGTACATCATCCATTACAAATCATAATAAGGTCTTACACAAATAAAGGATCTCATGATCCAGTCTTAGTACAAACAAGTAGCGGAATAATAAGCATAGCGGTGGGCTCCATCTTCAGTGTCATAGGTAATGCTGACGATGGGAGATGATCCTAGTTATCGTAGCCATCCTGTTGTCCTTCTTCCGGAGAGTCCTCCTCATAGTCTGGCCACGGGAATAGCCAGGGATAAAGCCATGAGTACTCTTTAAGTACTCGCAAACTATCACTAACAAGTAAGGTAGTTCTAGTAGGAATGCTAAGTTCTAAGTTTATTTGTAAACATAAGTTTGAAACCTAAGCTGAGTTCAGAAACAAAGAAAGATAAAATAAAGTTCTAAATCACCTAAGTGGAAACTTAGTTGTCATAGTCACAATCATGTTGTGGTCAAGTCATGTCACAATTCATTTCATAAGTCATTTTGAAAACATCTGACAACGGAACAGTATGGCCACTCCAACTATCCATAACCGCGGACGTGGCTATTCGAATAGTTTGACACTCTGCAGAGGTGGTACACTTTCACTACAAAATTTGATACATCTGTCATGGATAACCTTGAATCGTCATACTTAGTATGCAGATAATCAAACACAACCTTTGCTTTACACACTCTAGTATAAGCACCTCTCCTATGAGCTTGGCCTCCCAGCCATGGCCATCTGCCATCCTGGGCACTGCATAGGTGGACATTGAGAGGTAGCCTCAGCTCAAACCTCTCCCGTGAGGGAACCAATACTAATGCATATAAACTTCTGGCTAAGCCTTACCCAATTCAGGTATTGTGGTTGTACGGTAAAATTGGAATGGTATCGCATTCGAACCCAACCATCGGTTTTTATAAAGGGCTAAGGCTCATGCCTCAACATTTTCATCATCATAAACCATTGTGTTTATCAACACATGTAAAAACATCTGAATGGAATGACTCATCATTCCAAGGTTTTCATAAGAATTTTCACCAAGTATTCCCATCTAAAGTGATCAATTTTTGGTTTAGTTCCAGCTACTAAGTTAAGAGTGTTCACTAAGGTGGGATGCTAATCTCAATCTCATGCCATAGAATGACATCTAGTATAGGCCAAGTTTTATACTCTTTATGCTATCTAAACTACTTTCTAAAATCTCACAAGGCATTACTAAAAGTAAAGAAACTTTGGTAAAGCCAAAGGTAAAACTTCTAAGTAAAACTTGGGATGGGTATAAATCAAAAGGTATAACCAAAGCATGCCTAATGAATTTGCTCAAGTTAAGGGGGCAAGTGTTAACTTGCTTAGTTCTAGCTTGTTAACAATAGCTTGCCTTGATTGGTGAAGTGGTTGAAATTCTCCTCGTCTTCTTCGGGGTAGAACTCCTCTTCCTCGTAGACTTGGTCGGTACTATCGTCTATAAATACATACGGGATACACAATCACCAAACAATACTTAACTAGTCTATTTAGCACATTAAGACACACACTTGATGATCTAGTATCATCATATTCATTACAAGATTTTAATGAACTAGTTTCATTTATTTTATTTGAGAAAAGTAATTTCTACTCATTGAAATTAACTAAGATTTAATATTCTCCAATTAAAATATGGGATCATGTGGACACATGTCATCACCACATATTCTAATACATGGTAATGTGATTTAAATGTTGGATCACATTTTATAAAGTCTAAGATTAATATTTAAATGATTTAAAGTGACTAGAAATGCCTATATAGCATTATTTTGGTACTAGTCCAAAGTCACTGCATGCAAACCTAAATATTATTACATATTCAGGTAGGTATTATGAAATGTGATTTTTGAGATTTGGAATCAACTCAAAAGCTATTATGGTTGATTTTTGAAAAATGTTTGAATGTAGAAAAGTCTCTATCTTGTTATTTTTGATATATGTGATGTAGAACTCTAATTGATTTAAATCCAACGGGCTTGGATAGATATTTGAATTATCTTTCTAACAAAATTTGAATCATTCAATTTGGTTTAGTAGAACTCTCTGAATTGATTTTTAAACTAGTGGATAGAAACTGGATTAAGTCTAAATAGAAAAACCTATATTTGAATTTTAGGGCCAGCGCGGGAAACTAAACGGGCCGGCCCAGTGACACTCCGCGGCGCAAAGGATAGCTGACAGGGGGGTCCCGCATGTCAGCAGCTCTTCAAACCCGAAGCGGTACAGGGCGATGTGGACCGTGCGATTAGAACTACAATCGACAGCTTTGATTCATCGTCGATGACGGACAGGTCACCGGCGAGACTGAACCATAGCGGCTCGGTGGGGGTCGATTGGGGGCTTACCAGGGCTCCAGCTAACGTGTCGATAGGGGTGATCGAACGAGTGGACGACGACGGACTCAGGCGAGGTCACGGCGGCTCCTGGGGTGGTCGCAATCGACGGGCCCCTTTCTCCTCTGCTGCGACGACTCCGGTGGAAATTCTGGCAAACGGCTGCTCGAGCGGCTCCGGCGAGAGGTGTGAGGGACTCAGTAGGAGGTGGGGAGTGTTGGAGTGTGGATAAATGGTGCTGCTCGACAAGGAGATCATGGGGTGCGACGGTGAGCTCGTTGGTGACGGTGGTACAGGGCGCTAGAGGTATGGGCGGGGTAGGCGGACGGTGGCTTGCCTACTGGCGGTCAGCTACGGTGTAATGGTGCGGCTAGGGGCGGTGGTATGCAGTCGGGAAAGGTCGACGCTCTGCACGGCAGAGGCGGTTCTCGACGCGGCGTGCGGTGGCTGCTGGTCGTGCGGCGGGAAAAGGGCATGTCTAGGGGCGTGCTGGGGTTATGGCTGAGCGGCGCGTGCAAGCTGAGGGCAAGGCGCGGCTTGTTCTGGCCTATCGGGGACGGCGCTCTGGCGTGCTCCGTGCATGGCGCAAAGGCTCGGTGCGCGGGCGTGCCTGGGTGGTCCAGGGGCTATCATTGCTCGGGGAAGGGACCGTGGGCAGCGGTGCTATCACGCCTACCTCCCAGGCACGGCGGAGAGGGGCTGGGATGTCTCCTTCGAGCTGCCCATGCTCGACTAGAGGGCATGGCTTCGGGGTGGCTTGGCACTGGTGCGTACAGTGAAGGGGGCTAGGATTAGAGGCTGCGGTTGGTCCTGGGGTGACCAGGGGACAAAGTTTTAACCAAATGGCTCGACAATGCATTGATCAAAACAGTGTTAGTTAGGCAGGTTTTTCTGTGATCACAAGGTGTTCGACACAATAGTCGCAAGAGATCAAACTTTGAATTTTGAAATGATTTTTGGTGGGTGACTTGATCTCATGCTTGGTAGTCTGTGTTTGCTTGGGATTGTCAAGGTGAACTCATTTGAGTGGTTTTTGAAAAAGTGGGATCTATGCATATGAAATGGATTCCATTTTCAAATGCCATTTAAAATTAGTGTTTAAATGTTTTTGTAAGATTTCAAAGTGGGCCTTGGTAGATCATTACTTGTACTAGCAAGGGGTGCAAAGAGTTAGAATTGTTTCTGTTTGAATTTGACTTCTAGGAACACCTAAAGTGGCCTAGTGGATTAAAATGGCACAAATGACCATTTGCATTTATTAATATTATTTGATTTCTTTTTTTTTGGATTTGGTTTTGGAATGATCTAGATGATGTGGTATTCACCTTTGAATCATTTTACAACCATTAGAACAATCAAACATGGCAATTCCAAACAATTCTATATGAATGCAACACACATATGCATTCATATTTATTTTAATGTTAAAAAGTTTTTGTTAACCCCAAATTGGGTGATTTGGATCTTAATAACTTTGATTAAAGTTTTGGGATGTTACACCGCTCAATCTTCCTCACAACACCGCTGCCACTACAGCTTCTCACCACTTCACGACCACATCGCCCCTCTGTTTCTCTTGCATCACAGCCAAGCTCATGCTCTGAACACCGTTTACTCGGTCTGAGCGCTCCTCTCCACCGTCACCATGGGGCCGCACTAATCTAGGCATGCACATCTACAGACAATGCTACGATGGAGGATAGCACTGAGGAAATGGAATCGCAAGAAGTCATCACCGCTGAGCACGAAGAACAGGAGCTCGCATCTAAGCGCGGCTCCTAGGGGGCTTCGAAGTGACTGATGCAGAGATCGATTGCCTCCGTTGGACCCGGAAAATTCCACTGGAGGTGGATTGCCACCTCCCTAGCGACGAACTCGCGCCAGAGGCTGCCACCGGTGAGTATGTCGTCTTCGCCTCACATTTTTCCTATGGATTTGGTCTCCCTATTAGCGATTTTACCCAAAAGTTCTTCGAGACTTTTGGTCTCCAACCTCATCATCTTCTTGCCAATGACATCTCTTCCCTTTCCCCTTTTATCACCTATTGCGAAGGATATCTCGGCCTCTGGCCTTCTATAGCACTTTGGGCCAAGTACTTTCAGCTCCGGTCCGAGGTTGTCCTGGACCTAGAAGTTCCTGCTGGTGAAAAGGCTATGACCCACTGTGGGCCTGCTTCCATTGTTCCCCAGAAGAAATCAATCTTTCCCCGGATCCACGGTTTAGACTCTTGCAAGAAATGGCAACGGTCATTCTTCTACGTCAAGAATAAGACCGGGGTAGATAAGATTCGGTTGCTAACATTTTCCATTGGTGTTCCCACCAAACTCAACTGGAAATTCTACCGGAAGAATAAAAACAAGGATGTGAACGAAGTTGATGTTGTCAGTGGCAAGTTAATGGCTGCCGGAATGTCGGTCGATGATCTCCTGACAGCATCCATCAGCGGCCGAGTTTGCCCCCTTCAACTACAGAGCCACAAGATCTATCGATGAGTGGCCAACTTGACCCTAACCGGACCTCTACCTTCGAGCTAACAAAGAATCAGATCCGGAGATGGGTTAAGGATATTTTAATACAAGGATGACTAAAGAATGGGAGTGGGGAAAACTTTCCTACGACCGGGAAAACCCTGCACCGAAGGTAAATGCCAAGATACCTTAGCCATCATTCAGCTTATGCCAGCTCGTTATCTTATCAGACTTTGATTTGCCTTGCAATGTTTATGTAGAAGTTTACTTGGAAAATTGCTTAGGATGCTAAGAAACCCCCCTAGTAGTTGGGGCACGGATCACGAGACCTCGGATTCCAAAGACCCGGACTCTGAAGAATTTAAACCCTGATGTCGGCTCCGGTCAATCCCCGGGTAAGACTCCTGTCTTTGAACCGTTAAGGGAATGGCTGTATGATGATGATGATGATTTTCACATTCTAAAGGTATTAGATCCTATACCATTCGCACTCACCTATCTATTGCAATCTACATCAGCTAACCTAGCTGGTCAAGTGCATGATGTGCCCCTATTGCCGTGGGAGGTCAGGTCGTGATCAAGAAATGTGCCACTCATGTGGCCCAGCAAACTGAACCACCTAAACCCCGAAAAAGACGCAGGTTGGGTATCAAGAAATATCGCAAAGAACGACCTATGATCATGAGGTTAACCTTTTTTCTGCCGTCATATCTTTATGTTTCTGTATTTCTTATTTCTCCCTCTTTCCTTCTAACTAAATATATCTCATCACCATCTTACCACAGGGCTGCCTTGGATGCCTCTCAGAGCGCTTCCCATATTGCCTCTCAAATTAATGTCCCACCATCTCCTCCTCCTGCTGATACTCGAGTCCCTAGCCCAGCTCGAGCAAGCACCCCTCCGGCACTAGATGCCAATCTATCCCGGCTGGAAGGAGAAACTGACATTGGAGGGCCTCGGCCTCTGATAGAGAAATTGAAGATTCTGGCACTGGCAACATAGGCTTCGAGATAGTCACAACCGAGACTCTGATAATTCCATAGCCAACTCTACCTCAGCCACAACAGCGAGAACCGAAGCCCTAGCAAACCCAGTAGCAATAGCCACAACAATCTCCATAGACACAACAATAGCAACAATAGGTGAATCCATCGTCAAAGCAACAAAAACCATCCCAGCCGACTAAGGCCTCGCTGAAGAAAACCATAGTTGTAGCTAAGAAAATGTCGGTTTCCGAGATGATGAAGAAAACCAATACTACTCTTGGTTCCACACCAGATAAGCAACTGACACTGCACGTGAGTCCTGCTACGACAATGGTTGGTGCCAAAAAACCTACTGCTGGGAAAGGTTTGGTCTTAACCCGGACTTTGAGCGGTCAAAGCCTTGGTTCCCTTACTCACTATGCTACAGATTGGAACAATTCTGATTATGCCCAAGTGACATCTAGGAACCCTCAGCTAGAGGAGCAAGAATTTTGCCCAGCCAATGTTGCCCAAAAGATGCGTCGAGCTATGGTTTCTCTGGCCGAAGTCGACAATATCCTAGTGGTAAACACCTCAGTTATTATTTTTATGTTCACGGAAAACATATATAATCCCTAGTCCCCGAGGTTCTAGCACAGTAAGATATTACTTGACCAGAAGCTCTTAGACCACACTTGCCTAACTTACTGATTTCTAGTTTGGAATCCTAACCATCCAAGATTCGGGTAGAGTTATTATAACTTGGCTCAAATCTAGATTAGAATTAATATCCAGCCACCAAGATTCAAGTTGAGTTTACTCGGCTTAAATTTAGATTGGAATCAATTATCCATCCACCAAGATTCAAGTTGAGTTTACTCGGCTTGAATCTAGACTAGAATCAATTATCCAGCCACCGAGATTCAAGTTAAGTTTACTTGGCTTGAATCTAGACTAGAATCAATTATCCAGCCACCGAGATTCAAGTTGAGTTTACTCGTCTTGAATCTAGACTAGAATCGATTATCCAGCCATCGAGATTCAAGTTGAGTTTACTCGGCTTGAATCTAGACTAGAATCGATTATCCATCCACCGTGATTCAAGTTGAGTTTACTCGGCTTGAATCTAGACTATAATCAATTATCCGGCCACCGAGATTCAAGTTGAGTTTACTCGGCTTGAATCTAGACTAGAATCAATTATCTAGCCACTGAGATTAAAGTTGAGTTTACTCGGCTCCTCACACTTCATTTTTTCAGGTTTCCTCCAAAAAACGCACCAAGTAGTATCATAAACTTCTCTTGGAGCAACGGTGTCTCTCGAACAAGCATAAAGAACTTTTTGTTGAGCTGAAGGGTAAAGGTATGTGCTTGTTGCCTTGATCTAGTTTTTCATCCTTCATTTTCCGACTTAACCCTTGATGTAACATCTGCAACCGAGGTTGAAGTAAAAAATGAGGAGCTGGAGAAGTGTATTGCTGACATTGAAGGTATTTATTCCCATACCTTATCTTGCACTTGCTTTATTTTACTCGCACTATAATTTGACCTCGACACAGTCGGGAAAATAGCTCTTGTAGAGATGCATCAGGACTGTGTATCAATGCTGGAACCGATGAATCATTTTCTCGAACAAGCAAGGGAACATCAAGCTCAGCTAGAAAAACAACTGGATGAAATATCTCAGCTTCAGGCCAAAAATGAAGAGCTAAAGAAAACTCATAAGGTTGAGCTTGAAAAAATTGATCAGGAGTTTGTCGATGAGAGGAGCCGACTATTGGGCCAGGTTGATAAGCACAAGGAGCCACTCAATGATCTGGAGATAATGATTAACTCGGTTACCACTGAGTTGGAAGAACTCAAGAGTAAATCTGGCACATGTCTGACCGAGCTTGCCTGAATCAATCATATCTTGGCCCATGAGTTTCCCTTTTTGGCCCTCCTTCTCTACTAACATATTTCTCATACCATTATTCCCTTGATTGATCTGTTTGCCTGTTGTTCGTTCTTTCTAGATAACTTTCCTGAATCAAAACCTCTTATTGCCGCTGCCATCCAGAAATCTTGCTTAAAAAGAGTCAAGGTTGGCCCTATCTTGGACGAGCTTAACATCGATGACCTCTTGGCTTCTCTCTCTTCCAGCATCAAACCGTTTAAAACATTTGGGGTTGATCTCCTCAATGTCTCCATTCATGTGTTTAGGGTGCTCTGGCCAAGAATTACAGCTCTAGAACATGTGTTGGATCTGGTGGAGCAATTGATGACATGTGAGGAGAGGTTGAGTCAATGGCGTGAGTCTGCTGCCCGAGCAGGTGCTATGAAGCTTTGATTTTTGCACTATCATGGTACGAGAACATCAAATTAGATGTGCTTCAGACATTGCACACCATGTCCAAGTGGACCAAGGACATAGAGCTCATGAAGCAATGCCAAGCCCGAGCCTATGAGTTCATCCAATATGCCGACATATACTCCTGGACTGAAGGGCCGAGTTTCCTCAACTATGAGGACGAAGAAAATGCAAAAGAAGAGAATGAGGAAAACTCAGAGGATGAAACCGAGGCTGAGGCTAATGCCCGGATACTAAAACTCCTCCTCTAGCTGGTGGTGCTTCTAGTCCTGATCCTGCAGCCTCTTAGGCTTTGAAAAACTCAAATTCATTAAATCCTCGGTATGACGTGTGCAGATGTAATATACACTTAAGTCCTTTTGTTGTTACCAAAATTATGTCAGGTTTCTTTAGGCCGAGTCCCTAAGTTTGTTTTCATGTTTACCCAACATCATGACCTTGGCTCTTGTCTACCATTTTCGGTGTTCGACGCATGAATCACAAGATCACAAAATTAAATTAACAATACTCAAAACAACGAGAACTAGCTCAGAGTCATTCGACATAAGAAAAAAACTGAAATAAAAGGGGTTAGTCAAAAAAAATATCAGCTCGCTTATTTTTCTTTCCTTAAGTCGTTTTTCATGTGTGTAGCAATCACCAGCTTTTGCTCTTCCGTGCCATGAAGTCAGGTTACGGACAACAACAAGTCAAACAGTGGGCCTTTGGTGCCGACACATTACTAATCCGGCATAAGGGATAAGAAACTTAAGCCAGCCGACATAAACATAGAATTACTGAATTGACATTACGACGAAGGCAGTCCCTGAGTTTCTGCTCAGGGTTCCGGCATTTCATTCATAACTCATTACCGGCACACATATCCGATATATGAGAGAGTTCGAGATATATACACTTTTTCCTAAGTGTAAAGGGACGGAGTAATGCTATGTTCCACGACCTCTTGCTTTCTTCACTTAAAATGTTCGCCTTGTTCTTCTCTTGTGCCTAAGAATCTATTAGATTGTTTGCATCATTGTGTAGATCTTTGCTCATGATAAGTGGCCCTTCCCATGGAGGCGATAATTTGTGCATGTCAGCAGTGCGTTGCACTAGCTGAAGAACCAAATCTGCTTCTCGAAACACTCAAGGGTTTATCTTCCGGCTATGATACCATCAGAGATTTTGCAGATATATAGCATATCTGGACAATGCTAGTTGTTGTGCCTCTTCGAGCAAATCGACATCATTTTTCCAGGCTTATTTTACCTCGTCCTTAGTATATTGAGTGACTCTTGGAAAGTCATGATGTATGTCGGCTGACAAGACAACTTCAAACCCATATACGAGGAATAAAGGTGTATATCCTTTTGAGCTATTTGGAGTTGTCCTTGGACTCCATAGTACTGTCGGGAGTTCATCAATCCAGCATCTAGCTAAGCATTGTAGGGGCTCAATGAGCCGAGGTTTTATCCCAGACGATACCATCCCATTTGATCTTTCCACTCACCCATTTGATTTGGGATGTGCAACCAATGCTACATCAAGTCTTATCCTCTTATCCATACAGAACTGGGCAAAGGCTCCTTCGGAAAAATTCATGCCATTATCCATTATAATGCTGTGAGGATATCCATATCTTAGGATTATATCTTTCAGGAATGATACAACTATGGGGCCATCCCACTTTCTTATTGGTTTCACCTCTATCCACTTGGTGAACTTATCTACCATGACCAAAATATGTGTCATATTTCCACGAGCCGGCTTAAACGGTCCCACCATATCTAAGCACCATACAACAAACATCCAAGTGATTGGTATTTTAAAGGGCATGTATGCCCCCATGTGTGGTTTTGGTAATTAATGACAATCTCTATGGACTAATATGTAAATTGAGTTTCACTTGTAGGTTTTCCATTGGCATCGTTTGGACCATGTGTTGGTTTCAAGGTTGCAAAAGAAGAAGCAATGTCCAAGATCTTTGTGCCTATTGGAATCAAGTAGAATAATAAGATCAGGAGTGTTTTGAAGAATAAGATGGAGTTCATCATGGCTAACTTCAAGAGATCATAAAGAAATGAAGGGAAAGCTCAAGGTGCGCTATCTCTAGAAGATCTTATGCTTGAAGCTTGCCATCCTCGACGATCATGGAGTGATGAAGATAAGTTCAATGAAGAGGTTTCCCCATGGAGTATGGGGGAGCATTTCACAAGTCTTCTTCAAGCAAGAGAAATCAAGAAAGGTGTTCCACCTTGAGAAGGACAAGACGGTCTACATCAAGCTTGAGTGGAATGCTCAAGGCAAAGGTATGATCCTGATAGGTTTTCTATTTTACTGGTCTCTTGTAGTGTTTGGAGACTGGGTTTAGGATAGATAGCCATACTATCAAGAGGAGCTCTCGAGTGGGTGACTCGATCGCAGTCTTCGGAGAGAGCTCAAACCTTTGCATTATTGCATCATCTTTCTTGGTTGTTCTTTGTATCTTGTCCATGTGAGGATCTAGAGCTTGTGGTTATCATCATAACAAGCTCTATTTCATCAAAAACGGATTTCCCTGATATATCTTATTGCGTTTTTGATCTTGCGGGTTTTCTGGCTCCACGCCTTGGGGATATCTAACATATATATTCATGATATTTTCTCCATTGGTGATATCCAATATTTCTACACGTTGTTATATTTCCAACAAAATTGGTTTCATCTCGTTTGAAGTTCAAATACAAAAGTTATGGCAGTTTTAGTTCTGAAGTTTTTCCTGACCGGTAGTTCTGGCGAGCCATCGGTAGTACCGCCAGGGCATTCTTGTCGTCGGTAGTACCGGTGGAAGTACCAGAGCACTTCCGCTCATCCTGGTTGTGGTTCAGTTACCTCTCTGTTTTGTGAGTGCTATTTGGCGGAACTTTGATCGGAAGTTTAGGCGATAGTACCGTCCCTGGCGGAAGTACCGCCGCTCCACCATAAGTACCACTCGGGCATCTTGCCACCGGTAGTACCGATGGAAGCTCCGGCCTCAATTCTGCCAAGGGCCAGTTTCTGGTCAGTATCCTCTCTGTTTGGTGATTGCTATTTGTCAGAACTTTTGTCAGAAGTAAAGGCAGTAGTACCGTCTGTGCCAGTAGTACTGGTGCACCGGCGGAAGTAATGGCTAGGATCCTTTTTCTCCCATTTGTCTCACTGTTTTGCGACCATTGGCTGGGTGCCAGCAGTAGTACCTCCCCCCACCGGTACTACCGGCCATGCACGGATATGTGTATGACGGGAAGATATGGGAGCCCTTTAAAAGGGGCTCCTCTTCCCCTTTGTGGGCACTAGTTATTTTGGTCCATTTTTCACTCTCTCTCCCCTCCATTGTTGACCTTGAAGATCTTGCCCTATCCCCTTCCCCCTCCTATGATTCTTTCATCTTTTTGAGGGATTTGAGAGAGGAGATCTAGATCTACAACCCCACCAAACCAAATACCTTCTTTGTGAAGGAATCCTTGGGACCTAGATCTTGGAGAGTTTTGTGTTCTCGTCATGTGTTCTTCCTCTCTTATTCCCCAATAGCTTTTGTAGCTTTGGTGGAATTTTAGAGTGAAGGACTTGCATCTTGCATTCGGTGCATAGGTTTGAGTTCTCCTTGGAGATTTGGAGAGTTCAAGCTCTTGGGCTTGTTTCTCTTGGGTTCTTGGAACCCTAGATGATTGTGTGGAGTTGTGGTGAGTTATTGAGGCCTCCAATTGAGTATTGGAGATTCCTCAAGCTTGTGGCCTGTTGTGGTGTTGTTCTTGGGGACTCCAATTGTTGTGGAGATTCTTCAAGTTTGTGGCCTTTGTGGTGTTTCTTGGGAGCCCTCCAATTGAGTTGTGGAGTTTGCCCCAAGCCTTGTACAGGATCGGTGACCGCCCTCAAGTGTCCCATAGTGGGTCGTGAGTAGGACTTTTTGGCGAGCTCACGGGAGAATAGGGTGAGCCTTTTGTGGCATCAGTGTGTTGTGTCCCTTCGCATCTTGAGGTGAGGCCTTGTGTGGCGTTGGGTGAGCATCGAGCCACCACACCTCAAGGTGAGCCATTTTTGGCGTTCAGAGTACATTGCACCATCACACCTCTCCAACAGAGATGTAGCTTGTTTCGAGGTGTACTTCGGGATAAAAATCATCGTCTCCACATCAATCGGTTATCTCTCAACCGATCCCTTTACTTATGCAATTTACATTGTGATAGCCATCATGCTTGAAGTATTTTATCTTTCTATCACCTTGTTGCTTGTCTTGCTTAGCATAGGTTATTGGTGCACTTAGTTGAACCTAGTGGATATAGGTTTTTGCTTAATAAATTGAATGTTAGTTTTATTCCGCATTTATTAGAGCCTAAACCTTAATAATTTTAAAACGCGTATTCACCCCCCCCCCCTAGGCGACATCCATTTCCCTTTCAGCATTGTTTTGAGTGCAGAAGCTAACATATGAATCTTACTTGAGTATCTTTGGCACCCATTGCACTTTCTCATTAAATCTTCAGCTTCTTGTAAGGCACTTGGCCAATAAAAATCCATGTCAGAATGCCTTGGCAACTAGGGCTCTTGATGAGGCATGATGCCCAGATTCTCCCTGATGGATATCCCGAAGTATTTCTTACCCTTCTTCCTGATCAACATAGTGTTGAATAACATTAGTTACACTTCTCTTGTATATCTCTCCACTGATAATGGTATACGCGTTCACTCTTCTCTGCACTTTCCTGGCCGAGATTTCATCACTTGGGAAACTTCCATCCTTCAAAAGCGACATAATCAGTTGTGCCCAAGTTGGCACAGCACGAACCGAGAAAACAACTTCATCAATCGACATTGGTTCTATCGACATAGTTTCTACTGAGATTGGTTGCGCAGTCCCCGGGTTTGCCAAAGCAGTCCCCGGGTTACTCGAACCACTCCCCATAACTATGTCTATTAGGATAGCCTCTGATTCCGGATTGGCCAGGATAAAGATTGACTCGGATTCAGGCGATGGTTTGATGGATGGTTTTCGGAGATGCTTGAGAGCTATGTCAGCCAGGATTGACTGTCGGGATGAGCCTAGTTTGGATAACACATCATCTGCTTCATTCTCGGCACGAGGTACATGATGGAACTCACATCCCTCGAAGTAGACACTAATTTGCTAGACATGAAACCTATACAAGGCCATGTTGGCATCGAGTGCATCCTAATTACTAGAAACTTGTTGAACTACCAAATCTGAATCACCAAAACACTGAATCCGGCAAATGCCAATTTCCTTAAGTACCTTGAGCCCATGCACAAGCGCCTCATACTTGGCCACATTGTTCGATGGCATGAAATGGATCTGGAGTACGTATCTCAATTGATCTTTCTTAGGAGAGGTGAGGATTATGCTAGCACCTAACCAAGTTTTCATTTTGGATCTATCGAAGTGCATTCTCCAGTAATTGGAGTCAGGAAATGGCGGCTTGTACTGCATCTTAGCCCAATCAACAAAAACGTCGGCCAGTGCCTGAGACTTGATGGCATCTCTCCTATCGTACTGTGGTGCATATGGTGCTAACTCAGTTGCCCACTTGGAAACCCGTCCACTCACATATTTATTACCCATGATCTCTAAGATAGGAGCCTCACATACTACTCTTGTAACTACCTCGGTGAATTACGCTCCTAGTACAAGCCTGGATGATCAGAAATGGTTGAAATAGTACGGTGGGGCCCAAATGCCACTCACAGGTAGACCTTTCGGCCGTCCCAACCATTTCCAAACATCGGGACAAGAACGGCGAATCGGCAGGCGAAGGGATCAACTACATACACAAATGAGTATGTATGCAAGCCACCATACAATAGTACATCAGAGCCATTCCATCTAAAAAGAAAGGAAATATAGCAACGCCATACGGCAAGATCCAAATATCCTAGATAGATATAATAGTTTAGGATATCTCCTCATACATCAATCAACAGAGTATCAAGCGGAAGCGGAAGACAAAATCCGAGTACGGATAAGAAGCAAATCGGCATAAGATGCCCCATAAATAAGCACATCCCGCCCACAGATCTCACGGATCCCCGTTCCCGGAATCTCTACACCGAATGATCGTTGCCCATGTCGTCCGTCTCTTCCAACCAGTATCCATCTTGTGAGTGTACCTGCTCATCTGAACCAAATAATTTATCGTGTGAGACCCTATGGGTACTCAGCAAGTCTTTATGCCTCTAAAGGGGACACAACCTGGGGTGACGCAATTGCAGCAAAAGATAAACCCTAGCAATTCTATAGATACTCGCTAACCATCCGCCTAACCAGAGATAGACGGATGTCCGTGAATCAATAACAACAGTTATAACAGTTATAACGGTAATCTTAACAGATCCATCCTCCTCCTCGCTTACCGACGAGGAAGCGGATTTAACAACCCCCATCCGCTGGCAGTTTTATTATCCATTCCATGAGTGTTGCACTATTTACTAGTCAGGTACCTAGTCTAGTCAATTTAAAAGCGGTACTTTAGTTATGCTTGTCTATGATCGAGAAACTGTGCTCCAAGTCGTCCATAACCGCGGACACGGCTTTCAGAAAGTTTTACCCTGCAGGGGTGCACAAATAGCAACACACACTCGATATGCCTCGGAAAAACCAAATCAAAACCCAACGAGGCAGTCACGACAAAGCGATCGCAGGATTCAGAAATATTTCAGGGGGCCACCCCATTAAGCTACCCAAGAACGGAGTTAGCTGACTCCGAGACGGACTCAAGGTTTGCGCCAATGGCTGTGAACGACTGGGAACCCGAAAATGTGACTGGGCTTGTCGACACCGCGAAAACACTCCGCTTTCCTAAACAGTACAGTGTGCAGTACCTCGCACAATTTAAATAAAGCAGTAAAGCATGGCATAAGTACATGATAGTAAATAAATCCTCAAACTAGTTTGTGGCCCCAAGAAATAAGAATGAATCAAGCTACGCTCGGGGGTCCATAAGGCCTCCCGTAAGTGCATACAGCGAATAGTCAATGAACAGGAAACAAGTACTCGGGGTCCTACGGGACACAAGTGAGCCTGAAAAACCAAATAGCGAATATGGCTCACCAATGCCACTTTCATTAGTTATCCCATTACTACTCAGGTTAAGTTGTTTAGATACCTCGTTATCCATCGGACACTCACATACCCTACACATGCTGTTCTCTCGACTCGCATGGCTCAAACAACTCCTGTAATGGCTCATGGGATGGAGGAACAAGCTTCGGTGGGGTTTGAAAGTAAAGGCTATGCAAGACTTGGGATTCAATTTAATGCATTCGCGACTCGATGATGCAAGAATAAGAAAGAGGCAATAGGTAATATATGTATGCAAGCATGTGGTAGTGCTTGCACAGCAGCTCGATTGAAGCAAGGAATGGATCAGGTAGTGCTCCTGGTTCTCTTGATGTATCCCTGCTCGTCTATTCAAGAAGAACCAAACAAACAAGGGCCAACATAAATAAAGTGCGCAAGCATATGATTAAAATGCATCGAGCAAACAATCATGCCATGATGAATGATGCACAATTTGCATGGCATTGAGGTAGCATGCATGGGTGAGGTGTGGAAACAATAACAAAGCATTTTATTGAGTTTTGGGCCCATTTTATTTCCATATTAGTTGTTGTACTCATTATATTTATATGATGCATGCTTCGAATCAAACCATGGAATGCATAAACAGAAAGGTCTCGTCGAGCTAATCATTTTAGACATATCATTTGTTAAATTTGAAGTTATAAAACAAAAGTTATTAATTATTTAAGACACAAGGGCATTTTATTGTAATTTAAATAAACTTGGAATTTTAATTGTTCAAAATAGATTTTGAATGGCATATTTGAATACCTCACATTTTTCTGATTTGAAAACATATATTATTTGCTTAAATTGGATTTGTATTTCAAAAGTTATTTAAAACAGAATTTGAATTGGATTTGAATTAAATTGAAAAGATTTGAATTTGGAAAGCAGATTTGCGAAATACTTTTGTCACCCAGTCCATGTCTAGCAGAACATGAGCAGTGGGGCCTCCCTGCTGACTGGACCAGACGCGCACCGAGGAGGTTTCCTCACCGCGAGCTGACCCAGCCTAAGCGAATGACAGTGGGCAGGCGACCTCGGGGTCCCTGCACGCTGCGCCAATGGGTGTGCCACGTGGGAAGCCGAGGAGCGGGTTGAGAGTTGAAGCAGTGAGGGGGTTTTCTGCAAAACAGACACTGCGGCTGACGGTGGGCCCAAAAGGTACCGCGGGTTGATGCAACAAAAGAGCAGGGGGGTATCAGCAAAAGTGCGGCCGCTACTGTGGATCTTCTCTCTGAACCTCTGACGACGCGATGGTGCTCGACAGGGCGGCCTCGTCAGTGGTTGAACCGTGGCGAGCCACACGCGCGTGAGCCAAACCCGCGGTAGGCTAGGGCTTGTGTCCGGTGGGGGCTACGCGGCGAGATGAGGCCTAGGCGAAGCTAGCGAAACAGAAAAGTCCGTGGCCGCGGAGGCGTTGCCTTAGCGACAGCGGGGCGGGCGAGGAGAGACGGTGGCGAGGATGTCTGGGGTTGGGAGCTCACCGAGAGTGTGGCGGCGTGGGACGGATCGGCGGGAGGCGATGGATCAGCGAGGACGCAGACAGACGGCTCGGGTTAGGGTTTCGGGGAGGCGCGTCGGTACTGGCGGCTCCGGTGCTCCTCTTCGTCGACGGCGTGTACAGGGCGTATCAGGGGACACTCCTCGAACTCCCAGGCCACTCCACGGTCTCTCTGCACGCCTGGATCAACGGTACGTGGCGGAGGCCGACGGTGGCTGGCGTCGGGGGTAGCTGCTGGCAGAGAGGAAGGGGAGGAGCGGCAGGTGCCTGGGGGGATCTGGGAGAGACCAGAGAGGCGAGGTGGAGGAGATAAGGCAGAGAGGGGAAAGGGAGACGCCGTGGGGAGGGTAGATGGAAAGGTGGCTCGGCCACCTTTTTCCTCCTCTTCTCTCTCACGTGCTCGGTTTGGGCAGGTTGGGGAGGGGAAGGTGAGGCTTCGAGGTGGGGTAGGGCAGGCCAGGGTCGGGGTGGTTCAGGATGGGGCCCCTAGGGCAGAGAGAAAAGAGAGGGAGGGAGGTAGGGAGCTTGGGCTAGGGTTGGGAGCTAGGCTCGGGTAGAGAGGGGGTATGGCTCGGGGTAGCTAGGGTTTGGTTGGGGCTGGGGGTAGCTAGGTGGCCAGCTAGGTAAGAGAGAGGGGAGGCCGAGAGAGAGAGGTGGTGGACTTAGGGTACTTAGGGTTTGGTCTAGGTTTTAGCTTAGAGCTAGGTTTAGAGGGGATGGTAAAGAGAGGAGAGGTGAGGTAGGGTGGTGATAGCTAGGTGATTAGGGTGATGGGGTGGTGGCTTGGGGTTTATAGGAGTTTGCATGCTCCAACTAGATCAAGCAACACAAGAGAGGGGTGTGGTGACGATGGTCTTAAGCAAGCACAAACAAGATCAAGTTAAGAGAGAGAGATGTGGTTTAAAATCACTCAAAATTCAAATAAGATCCAAAGAACAAGCAAAATTGGGGCTTGCATGGCCCATGCAAAACATTTATGGCCATGTTGATTATTGTGAAAACAACATTTTTACATGGCATTATTATCATGCATTCACAAAAATTGGAGTAAGGCCCAAGCAAAGTAATTTAGAAAGAAAACCAAGTGGAGTATATGGAGATGATCATATTGGATTATATTTGGGACTTGCTAGTGTGTATATGCCACTAGGTATTTAATAAGCTCACAAAATATCCCAACATGATGACAACCCCAAAATCACACATTTGGAAGCTAGGAAAAAGGTTCCACTCACAAGGCATGCAAAGGTGGCCAGGTGGCTCTCATATATCAATGATGTGAAAACAACATGATGCTAAGATGAGAGCATGTGGACGAGAATTGGATCCATCCCAACCCACATGAGCTAGAAGTAAAACCAGTAAATGCCAAGCTCATATTTAGTTGGATGGTGGAATTATAAGGTGGTGAAAGAAAGGTGGTGGAGTTAATAAGAGATATGCCCCCAACTCAACTTGGGCATTTAAACAATATATCAAGAAACAAATACAATATCAAGAGGCAAATACAATTAACAATGCATATGAGATAAGAACCAAAACAAAGTGGGTTTTATATGATGCTCAAATGCAAGGAGGCATGATGACATGAGCATGATATAATGATGATGCAACAATTATATATCTGAAGTAGCCATTATATTACTAGACCAAGTAGCATTACTATTGTTAGACAATTGGGATGCTACAACTCTCCCCCACTAAACAGGAATCTCGCCCCGAGATTCTAGGATGAAGAAGAAGACACAAAGAGGGTAGGATACTTGGCACGGAGATCATCTTCCCGTTCCCAAGTGGCTTCATCAACAGAATGGTGCGACCACTGCACCTTGCAGAACTTGATGGACTTGTTGCGAGTCCTTCTTTCTGCGACTTCAAGGATTTTTGTGGGGTGTTCTTGATAAGACAGGTCTTCTTGGAGATTGATCAGCTCATGATCCACGGTCCTGCCGGGATCCTTGAAGCACTTCTTGAGCTGAGAGATGTGGAAAACATCATGGACTTTGAGTTTTTCCGGGAGCTCAAGAGCATAAGCAACTTCTCCTCTTCTTCCACGAACTTTGAAAGGACCGATGTATCTAGGAGCCAGCTTTCCTTTGATACCAAAGTGGTGCGTGCCTCTCATGGGAGTGACACGAAGGTAAACGAGATCACCAGGGACATACTCCATGTCCGTGTGCTTCCTGTCATAATTGCTCTTCTGGCGACTTTGAGCAATCCTCAGATTTTCCAGAATGATGTGAACCTTCTCCTCGCTTGAGTCACAATGTCAGGGCCAAACAAGATCCTTTCACCGCACCGACCAACCAATCGGAGTCCTGCATTTGCGACCATAGAGAGCCTCAAATGGTGCCATCTTTAGACTTTTCTGGAAGCTGTTGTTGTAAGAGAATTCAGCATAAGGAAGACATTCTTCCCACTTCATGCCGAACGAGATGACGCAAGCACGAAGCATATCCTCCAGAATCTGATTGATCCTTTCAACTTGTCCTTGCGACTGAGGGTGGTAAGCTGTGCTGAAGTTCAACTTTGTTCCCAAAGCATTTTGGAAACTTTCCCAGAACTTGGAAGTGAAGATGCTTCCACGGTCTGAACTGATCTCAAGCGGGACCCCATACAGAGAGACAATTCTGTTGATATAGAGCTCGGCCAGCTGAATCGTGAAATGGTCTCCTTGGACGGGAA
Source organism: Avena insularis (assembly GCA_023614405.1). Taxonomy (NCBI): domain Eukaryota; kingdom Viridiplantae; phylum Streptophyta; class Magnoliopsida; order Poales; family Poaceae; genus Avena; species Avena insularis. The sequence goes on along the minus strand of CM042684.1, from coordinate 103,958,211 downwards.
GAAGTGAGCCACTTTAGAAAGCCTGTCAATGACAACAAAGATTGCATTGTTGCCCTTCTGCGACCTAGGAAAACCAGTGATGAAGTCCATCTCTACTTTCTCCCATTTCCATTCCGGGGGTTTCAATGGCTGTAGAAGACCGGAAGGTTTCTGATGGACAGCTTTCACTCTGCGGCAGACATCACACTCCGAGACATGCTTGGCACAATATCTTTTCAAACCAGGCCACCAATATTGTGTTTTCAAGTCCATGTACATCTTTGTGCTGCCAGGGTGGATAGAAAGAACAGAATCATGCGCCTCCTTGAGAACTTGCTCTCTTAAACCCGGGTAGTTCGGAACAAACATCCGGTGTTCAAAGAAGAGCGTGCCTTGATCATCGACGTGGAAGGACTCATACTTTGGAAGCTGAATCCTGGAGATGATCTTTCTTGTGTGCGGATCACCAAGCTGAGAAGAGCGAACCTTTTCTTCCAAGAGAGGTGTTGCTAGAAGGTTCAGGAGATACCCTTGTTCCACAATTTCCAGGTTGAGCTGACGGAATTCCTCGCACAAGAGAGGCTGTTGTTCTTCCATCATAAGGTTGTTGACATAAGCTTTGCGGCTGAGAGCATCCGCCATGACATTAGCTTTGCCCGGAGTGTAGTTGATGGTCAAATCGAAGTCATTGATTGCTTCAATCCATCTCCTTTGCCGAAGGTTGAGATCAGGCTGAGTAAAGATATACTTAAGACTCTTGTGATCGTAAAAGATCTCTAGCGGTTGCCAAGCAAGTAGTGCCTCCATACTTTCAAAGCAAAGACAACTGCTGCGAGCTCGAGGTCATGTGTGGGATAGTTGATCTCATGCGTCTTCAACTGACGAGAGGCATAAGCAACAACTTGCTTTTCTTGCATGAGGACCGCACCCAATCCATGCAAAGAGGCGTCACAGAAGATCTGGAACGGCTTGGATGTATCCGGAGGAACCAAGACCGGTGTGGAAGTGAGCTTCTCTTTGAGTGTCTCAAAGATTTCTTTACATGCTTGAGTCCAAAGGTATTTATTGAATTTCTTGAGTAGATCGGTAATTGGCTTCGCTATCTTCGAAAAGTTCTGAACAAAGCGACGGCAATAACTAGCCAAACCAAGGAAGCTCCGCACTTCTTTGACATTAACAGGAGGAAGCCATTCAACAATTGTCTTCACGGTTTCCGGGTTGACTGCAATGCCCTTGGCAGAGATGACGTGACCAAGATAGGTAACTTGAGGCAGCCAAAACTCACACTTGGAGAACTTTGCATACAAGCGGTTCTCACGAAGTTTGCTTAGGACACACCGAAGGTGTTCTTCATGCTCTTCTTGTGACTTAGAATAGACTAAGATGTCATCCGGATAGACCTAGCGAACTTGTCAAGATACTCCATGAAAACCGAGTTCATGAGCCTCGAGAAGGTGGCAGGTGCGTTGGTGTGACCGAAAGACATGACCGTGTACTCATACAGGCCATAGCGGGTGGTGAAAGCTGTCTTAGGAACGTCTTCCTTGCGAATCTTGATTTGGTGATAACCACTTCTCAAGTCAAGCTTAGAGAACACCACAGCTCCAGCTAGGCGATCAAAGAGATCATTAATCCATGGAAGGGATATTTATTCTTGATGGTTTTAGCATTGAGAGCCCGATAGTCAACACAAAGTCTATCAGTCTGGTCTCGCTTCTTCACAAAGAGAGTTGGGCTACCCCAAGAAGAAGTACTATGCTGAATGAAACCCAACTTCTCTTGTTCATCAAGCTGACGTTTAAGTTCAGCCAACTCAGTAGGACCCATCTTATAAGGCCGCTTGGAGATAGGAGCGGTACCAGGTTCAAGCTCAATTACAAACTCAACCTCACGATCCGGAGGCATACAGCAACTCTCTTGGGAAAGACATCTGGGAACTCACAGACCAGGAACACTCTGAATAGCTTCCATAGCATCAACATTCGAGCCGCCAAGAGAAAAGCTGGATAGCAGAGTCATACTTGGAGAATAGACTATATGGCCTTCGTGAATCTTGAGAAACCGGCGCTCAGCACAATCAATCACAGCTGCATTTCTGTCAACCAATCCATGCCCAAGATGACATCAATGTCGAATTGCCTGAATGATTAAGGAAGCCGAGAACGAAGAGCCACCAATCTCAATTTGATTGCCATGGCTGATTTTAGAAGCTGCCATTGTTGCTCCGGAGAAAGGACCATTAACCGCTTAAGGAGAGGATCCATATCTAACCCATTCTCATCGCAAACTTGGTTGACACAAAAGAATGCGATGCACCGAATCAAACAAAACTCGTGCGAGGACTGAGTTAACGGATAGCATACCCATCACAACTCGGTGCATGCTCAGCTTGAGCGGCGTTGATGCACGATTAGCACGAGCAACATGATGAACCTGGGCTTGGTGTTGATGTTGAGAGCCCGAGGTGGTGGTGCACGCCAAAGGAGAGCTTGCCGCAGATCTTGGAGGTGGTGGAGGAAGAGCCTTGTTCTTCATCGGACAGTTCCATTGTTGATGCCTGAGTCTCCACAAGTGTAACAAGCACCTGTGGGACGTGGAGCAACATAGCCGGGACTCCGCCAGCGCTCGAGGTAGTGGTGGTTGTAGCCCCTGGGAGCAGCAGTGAGGAAGTTTGGTGGCCTTGCCGCGTAGCTTGAAGGTCTTGGTGGAGCCGGGAGCGGCGGTGGGGTGTTAGGAACCCAGACACGACGCTTAGAAGGAGCTGACATAGCTGAAGAGCTTGCTGCATCACGGCTGTGTTTCTTTGACTCCTCAAACACTTGCCTACTTGCCTCTTCCTGCAGAGCTGTATGCTGAAGTTCCAGAAAAGATGCCGGCCTTGCATGTGTGATTGCATACTTAATCGATGCATTGAGCCCTTGCCTGAACCTCTTTTGCTTCTTCTTGTCATCAGAGATCTCATCGCCACCATAACGAGAAAGGTTCATGAAGTTCCTGATGTAGGTGTTGACATTATCATTGCCCTGCTTGAGGTTGAGAAACACTTCCTTCATCCTCTCCATGACAATTTCTGACAGATACTGCTCTTTGAAAGCTCCAGTGAACTGTCCCCAAGTAGGCTGAAAACCAGTGCAGTTTGCCTTCAGGTAATTCTCCCACCAGAGAGCTGCATCTCCCTTCAGAAGGTGAGTAGCACACTTTACCCATTCTTGCTCAGGAACATCAGCAGTTGCCAGTAACCTTGACATCTCACGCAACCAATCATCAGCATCAAGTGGTTGATCAGAAACATCAAACTGGCGAGGGTTAAACTTCAGGAAGCTCTTGATGTCTCCTCGCTTGGGAGGTGGAGGTAACGGAACAAACTCATTCCTCCTGACACTTTCCTCAAACCGCTGGTTCTGCATTGCATTCTTGCTAAGGCATTGGCGATGCTTGACAATACGCCCCGATTCAGGTTGTATGTCCTCCTCAGAACGGCGTGGTGGTGCCATCCTGTTATTGATATAACACACAAGTCAGTACTATGATGGAGAATAATAATAATCCAAAATAGTACCAAGATGGAATTAATCAAGATTAAAGGATACAATTTACTAAGATGATATTAAAATATCAACGAAGTTCAAAGCACCTAGAAGATATTAAGCATATCGCTTTACGGAAAAGGAGTGTGGTACACAAATATATCAAAGAAAAATTTTCCACAAATTTCGGCATTAAAATACCAATAGATGCGCAAAATTACTTAACGAATCAAGATTAGTGACTCTACCAACTCAATATACAAGAGCAATAATAAAAGTAGTGGTATGGTCGACTCCATCCGCACTCAAATCATTACTCCATGAACAAGTAAAACACATATCTCAACACCTTCTTCTCGAGATGATCCTAAAGATTAGCAACTACGGAAACGAACACCACAAACAAGATAACGTCGGATAACGAAGAGTAAGACAGATCGCGTCGGTATACAACGAATCAGATAGATCGCGTCGGTTTGCAAAAGCCTGTTGGTATGGAATGTACCAACAGTTGATAACCAAAAGGCCGATAAAGATAACAACTTGGATGCAACAGATAGACAAGGAATTACACACACACACACTCACACACAGATACACAACCTATGGTACTACGAAACCCGTAACACGTGAATCCTAGTTTGAATTTTAAGAAGAGGATTGAAAACGTTACACTTCCTTACCGTAAAAGGTGGTGGTTGGGTAAGAAGAAAATGGAAGCAGTCCTACTCTCGCGTTTTGCTTTTCCCTAGTATACATAACTACCAAAAATATTTGCTAGACTGACAACGACCATTTGGCTGAGACCCTGAAGGTCGGGATGGCTCTGATACCACTTTGTAACACCCCGTCCACTCCTAGGCCCGGGGGGTGTCACTCCTGGTAGCTTAATAGGATATCTAGACTGGCCCCACAGACCAACACTAGTCTTTTTCGCAAGACTTTGTCCTCACTTTCGTGCACCGGTTACCACCCACTTCGGTCGGTCACCCATCCTAGAATTTCTCTAGGCCAAGCACGCTTAACCTTAGAGTTCTTTTCGAATGAGCTTCCGGAAAAGAAGTTGCAACTTGTTGGTATGAGTATTCTATCAATCCTATTAAGCCATGTGCCTGGTCTCACATACACCAACCCTTTAGAAGATCTATGCCCTCATCGATCAAGCACACCCCAGGAACGTTCCCTCTTGGCACGCGTCTGTGCGTCTAGTGCCGGCACATGTGCCATGCCGTGTCCACTCCGGGCCACACGCGCCATGCTCCACATGTCCCGCCACTAACCCGCACACACCCGTGTAATCGCAAGGGTCGGCTCTGATACCACTTTGTAACTACCTCGGTGAATTATGCTCCTAGTACAAGCCTGGATGATCAGAAATGGTTGAAATAGTACGGTGGGGCCCAAATGCCAATCACAGGTAGACCTTTCGGCCGTCCCAACCATTTCCAAACATCGGGACAAGAACGGGCGGCGTAATCGGCAGGCGAAGGGATCAACTACATACACAAATGAGTATGTATGCAAGCCACCATACAATAGTACATCAGAGCCATTCCATCTAAAAGAAAGGAAATATAACGCATATACGGCAAGATCCAAATATCCTAGATAGATATAATAGTTTAGGATATCTCCTCATACATCAATCAACAGAGTATCAAGCGGAAGCGGAAGACAAAATCCGAGTACGGATAAGAAGCAAATCGGCATAAGATGCCCCATAAATAAGCACATCCCGCCCACAGATCTCACGGATCCCCGTTCACGGAATCTCTACACCGAATGATCGTTGCCCATGTCGTCCGTCTCTTCCAACCAGTATCCATCTTGTGAGTGTACCTGCTCATCTGAACCAAATAATTTATCGTGTGAGACCCTAGGGGTACTCAGCAAGTCTTTATGCCTCTAAAGGGGACACAACCTGGGGTGACGCAATTGCAGCAAAAGATAAACCCTAGCAATTCTATAGATACTCGCTAACCATCCGCCTAACCAGAGATAGACGGATGTCCGTGAATCAATAACAACAGTTATAACAGTTATAACGGTAATCTTAACAGATCCATCCTCCTCCTCGCTTACCGACGAGGAAGCGGACGAACAACCCCCCATCCGTTGGCAGTTTTATTATCCATTCCATGAGTGTTGCACTATTTACTAGTCAGGTACCTAGTCTAGTCAATTTAAAAGCGGTACTTTAGTTATGCTTGTCTATGATCGAGAAACTGTGCTCCAAGTCGTCCATAACCGCGGACATGGCTTTCAGAAAGTTTTAACCTGCAGGGGTTCACAAATAGCAACACACACTCGATATGCCTCGGAAAAACCAAATCAAAACCCAACGAGGCAGTCACGACAAAGCGATCGCAGGATTCAGAAATATTTCAGGGGGCCACCCCATTAAGCTACCCGCAACGGAGTTAGCGACTCGAGACGGACTCAAGGTTTGCCAATGGCTGTGAACGATGAACCCGAAAATGTGACCGGGCTTGTCGACACAGCGAAACACTCCGCTTTCCTAAACAGTGCGATACAATTACCGCGCAATTTAAATAAAGCATAGCATGGCATAAGTACAGATAGTAAATAAATCCTCAAACTAGTTTGTGGCCCCAAGAAATAAGAATGAATCAAGCTCTGCTCAAGGGGTCCATAAGGCCTCCGGATGTGGATAGCATAAATATTCAAGGAACAGGAATCAAGTACTGGGTCCCTACGGACACAAGTGAGCCTGAAAAACCAAATAGCGAATATGGCTCGCCAATGCCACTTTCATTAGTTATCCCATTACTACTCAGGTTAAGTTGTTTAGGTACCTCGTTATCCATCAGACACTCACATACCCTACACATGCTGTTCTACGACTCGCATGGCTCAAACAACTCCTATAGTAATGGCTCATGGGATGGAGGAACAAGCTTCGGTGGGGTTTGAAAGTAAAGGCTATGCAAGACTTGGGATTCAATTTAATGCATTCGCGACTCAATGATGCAAGAATTAGAAAGAGGCAATAGGTAATATATGTATGCAAGCATGTGGTAGTGCTTGCCTGGCAGCTCAGTTGAAGCAAGGAATGGATCTGGGTAGTGCTCCTGGTTCTCTTGATGTATCCCCTGCTCAACGTCTATTCGAAGAAGAACCAAACAAACAACGGCCAACATAAATAAAGTGCGCAAGCATATGATTAAAATGCATCGAGCAAAAAATCATGCCATGATGAATGATGCACAATTTGCATGGCATTGAGGTAGCATGGCATGGGGTGAGGTGTGGAAACAATAACAAAGCATTTTATTGAGTTTTGGGCCCATTTTATTTCCATATTAGTTGCTGTACTCATTATATTTATATGATGCATGCTTTGAATCAAACCATGGAATGCATAAACAGAAAGGTCTCGTCGAGCTAATCATTTTAGACATATCATTTGTTAAATTTGAAGTTATAAAACAAAAGTTATTAATTATTTAAGACACAAGGGCATTTTATTGTAATTTAAATAAACTTGGAATTTTAATTGTTCAAAATAGATTTTGAATGGCATATTTGAATTCCTCACATTTTTCTGATTTGAAAACATATATTATTTGCTTAAATTGGATTTGTATTTCAAAAGTTATTTAAAAGTAATTTGAATTGGATTTGAATTAAATTGAAAAGATTTGAATTTGGAAACAGATTTGCGAAATACTTTTGTCACCCAGTCCATGTCTAGCATGAACCACAGAGTGGGGCCTCCCTGACTGGACCAGACGCGCCTGAGAGGAGGTTTCCTCACATGGTGACCCAGCCTAAGCGAATGACAATGGGCAGGCGACCTCGGGAGTCCCTGCAGCAGGCGCGCCCAATGGCGTGCCACGTGGGGAAGCCAGGCCTTGGGTTGAGAGTTGAAGCAGCGAGGGGTTTTACACAAAGCGGACCTGCGGTGACGGTGGGCCCAAAAGGTACCGCAGGTTGATGCAACAAAAAGCGGGGGGTATCGGCAAAGTGCGGCCGCTCTTGTGGATCTTCTCTCTGAACCTCGGCAGCGATGGTGCTCGGCAGGCGGCCTCGGTGAGGTTCGAACCCGTGGCCGCAGGCCACGCGGTAAGCCGCTGCAGTAGGCTAGGGCTTGTGTCCGGTGGGGGCTCCGCGGCGAGAGGAGGCCTAAGCGAAGCTAAGCATAGCGAACAGAAAGTCCGGCGGCGCGAGGCGTTCAGACGAAGCGACAGCGGGGCGAGGAGAGACGGTGAGGCGAGGATGTCTGGGGTTGGGAGCTCACCGAGAGTGTGTCGGCGTGGGCGGATCGGCGGAAGGAGCAGTTTATCGGCGAGGACGCAGACAGACGACTCGGGTTAGGGTTTCGGGGAGGCGCGTCGGTACTGGCGGCTCCGGTGCTCCTCTTCGTCGACGGCGTGTACAGGGCGTATCAGGGGACCCTCCTCGAACTGCCAGGCCACTCCACGGTCTCTGCGCTGGATCAGCAGATGGCGGAGGCCGACGGTGGCTGGCGTCGGGGGTAGCTGCTGGCAGAGAGGAAGGGGAGGAGCGGCAGGTGCCTGGGGGGATCTGGGAGAGACCAGAGAGGCGAGGTGGAGGAGATAAGGCAGAGAGGGGAAAGGGAGACGCCGTGGGGGAGGGGTAGATGGAAAAGGTGGCTCGGCCACCTTTTTCCTCCTCTTCTCTCTCACGTGCTCGGTTTGGGCAGGTAGGGGAGGGGAAGGTGAGGCTTCGAGGTGGGGTAGGGCAGGCCAGGGTCGGGGTGGTTCAGGATGGGGCCCCTAGGGCAGAGAGAAAAGAGAGGGAGGGAGGTAGGGAGCTCGGGCTAGGGTTGGGAGCTAGGCTCGGGTAGAGAGGGGGTATGGCTCGGGGTAGCTAGGGTTTGGTTGGGGCTGGGGGTAGCTAGGTGGCCAGCTAGGTAAGAGAGAGGGGGAGGCCGAGAGAGAGAGAGGTGGTGGACTTAGGGTACTTAGGGTTTGGTCTAGGTTTTAGCTTAGAGCTAGGTTTAGAGGGGATGGTAAAGAGAGGAGAGGTGAGGTAGGGTGGTGATAGCTAGGTGATTAGGGTGATGGGGTGGTGGCTTGGGGTTTATAGGAGTTTGCATGCTCCAACTAGATCAAGCAACACAAGAGAGGGGTGTGGTGATGATGGTCTTAAGCAAGCACAAACAAGATCAAGTTAAGAGGAGAGAGAGATGTGGTTTAAAATCACTCAAAATTCAAATAAGATCCAAAGAACAAGCAAAAGGTGGGGCTTGCATGGCCCATGCAAAACATTTATGGCCATGTTGATTATTGTGAAAACAACATTTTTACATGGCATTATTATCATGCATTCACAAAAATTGGAGTAAGGCCCAAGCAAAGTAATTTAGAAAGAAAACCAAGTGGAGTATATGGAGATGATCATATTGGATTATATTTGGGACTTGCTAGTGTGTATATGCCACTAGGTATTTAATAAGCTCACAAAATATCCCAACATGATGACAACCCCAAAATCACACATTTGGAAGCTAGGAAAAAGGTTCCACTCACAAGGCATGCAAAGGTGGCCAGGTGGCTCTCATATATCAATGATGTGAAAACAACATGATGCTAAGATGAGAGCATGTGGACGAGAATTGATCCATCCCAACCCACATGAGCTAGAAGTAAAACCAGTAAATGCCAAGCTCATATTTAGTTGGATGGTGGAATTATAAGGTGGTGAAAGAAAGGTGGTGGAGTTAATAAGAGATATGCCCCCAACTCAACTTGGGCATTTAAACAATATATCAAGAAACAAATACAATATCAAGAGGCAAATACAATTAACAATGCATATGAGATAAGAACCAAAACAAAGTGGGTTTTATATGATGCTCAAATGCAAGGAGGCATGATGACATGAGCATGATATAATGATGATGCAACAATTATATATCTGAAGTAGCCATTATATTACTAGACCAAGTAGCATTACTATTGTTAGACAATTGGGATGCTACAACTCTCCCCCACTAAACAGGAATCTCGCCCCGAGATTCTAGGATGAAGAAGAAGACACAAAGAGGGTAGGATACTTGGCACGGAGATCATCTTCCCGTTCCCAAGTGGCTTCATCAACAAAATGGTGCGACTTTGCACCTTGCAGAACTTGATGGACTTGTTGCGAGTCCTTCTTTCTGCGACTTCAAGGATTTTTGTGGGGTGTTCTTGATAAGACAGGTCTTCTTGGAGATTGATCAGCTCATGATCCACGGTCCTGCCGGGATCCTTGAAGCACTTCTTGAGCTGAGAGATGTGGAAAACATCATGGACTTTGAGTTTTTCCGGGAGCTCAAGAGCATAAGAAACTTCTCCTCTTCTTCCACGAACTTTGAAAGGACCGATGTATCTAGGAGCCAGCTTTCCTTTGATACCAAAGCGGTGCGTGCCTCTCATGGGAGTGACACGAAGGTAAACGAGATCACCAGGGACATACTCCATGTCCGTGTGCTTCCTGTCATAATTGCTCTTCTGGCGACTTTGAGCAATCCTCAGATTTTCCAGAATGATGTGAACCTTCTCCTCCGCTTGAGTCACAATGTCAGGGCCAAACAAGATCCTTTCACCTGCACCCGACCAACCAATCGGAGTCCTGCATTTGCGACCATAGAGAGCCTCAAATGGTGCCATCTTTAGACTTTTCTGGAAGCTGTTGTTGTAAGAGAATTCAGCATAAGGAAGACATTCTTCCCACTTCATGCTGAACGAGATGACGCAAGCACGAAGCATATCCTCCAGAATCTGATTGATCCTTTCAACTTGTCCTTGCGACTGAGGGTGGTAAGCTGTGCTGAAGTTCAACTTTGTTCCCAAAGCATTTTGGAAACTTTCCCAGAACTTGGAAGTGAAGATGCTTCCACGGTCTGAACTAATCTCAAGCGGGACCCCATACAGGGAGACAATTCTGTTGATATAGAGCTCGGCCAGCTGAATCGCAGAAATGGTCTCCTTGGAAGTGAAAATCCAGCCAGCGGTTTATGCTTCCTGCTAGCAAATTATTTAGCCAGACTCTAGAAGTTCACTCTAACATTTGCGGGACATATCACACGGCCCACCTGAAGTTTCCTTGTGCAATATGCATAGCTGTGGCATAATCTATCAACCAATCCTCTGGCTTAGTGATGTCATCATAGGTTTTTGTTCCTCTTGCTAGTTGAAAGTTCGCCACTGGCGGTTCTCTCATAATCCGAGGTCCAAAACATGTTGAACCTAGAGGACCTTGCCCCTCCATTATTTTTGACATATAGATCCCATCCAACTTCAATCGAGCATCATCTGGCTGTAAATTTCGGTTTCCTAGCCGATATCCCAATGGATTACCCATCATCTAATGTTCTAGCCTTGGGTATCTGGCATTGGACATAGCCAAATAACCATTGTTGTGTCGGTTCACCATTGGGTTAGCATTTTGGTGTTACACAACTAGTCCCTCTCTTTGCTGCTGCCGAGGTGGGTTCTGCATCTGATACTAATACTGAGGTTGTTGCTGTTGCTGATGCCCCCCACTAGCCCAGTGATAGCCATGATGGTTCAGGTTATTCTGGTCGACATTGTTGTTCTCAACATTCCCTTGAATGACATTACCATGGCCAGGATTCCCCTGGCCATCATTTCCATGACCGACATTTCCTTGCCCAACAACTTTTGGATCATAAGCTACTAACTGCTTGTTTCGTCCAGAGGTAACACTTCCCTCTCTGCTAGGAACCACAGGAGCCGCATGAGGCGATGATGCTGCTTCGTCGACATATTTTGCCACTACATCGCCAGCCAAATGAACGACCTAGGAACCGCCAGCGACAGCTGGGTTTGCCTTGATGATGGCCTCATTCTGGTAGTTTGCGATACGTACTAACTTGTTCACCCGCTCCTGCTGCCTGTGTCGGGATTTGTTGGATAAGCTTGGTATCTTAGTTGCTGCTTCTTCTGTAGTCCTAAGGTTCTTAGTCGGGCTACTGTACTTTGACGCACCTGCCGACATCTGATTGTCCGATGCAGCCGACTTAGCTCTATCGTCTCTTGCTTTCTCAGCATTGAGGTTTTTACCCCTGTTCCTTCAAAAATATGTGCCTTGTTGTACTTGCGTAGGGTGATGTTCAAATCCTCCCACGGACGAACCACTTGCATAGCTACCAATAGTACACTCTACCGGGTCTTCTCTAGCTCGGCCTGTTCCTAAGACGGATCAACTACTGGTGCTACTGGCATAACCAGCTTCTCTATAGCTGCCTGAAGAATGTTCTCCGGCCTTTATAGTGGAGGACCCCTAACCTAGTTACCTTTGGAGTTGTATCCACCTCCTCGACCAGCTCCTTGCCAGCATCCACGCCAGGCACCGTCATCATCACCTCCTTGCTGCCAGTGGGGCGATTGATACGCCGGCCGCCAGCTGCGTAGGGAGCCGGTGGATCCACTGCAACCACCACCTTCTGCGGGAATTTGTAGGAGATGTCGGCCGCGATGTAGATCTTGTGTGTGCCAAAGCTGACAAGCTTGCCATTGCGCGAGAAGGGCCTATTGCCGATGTTGTCACCGACAAAGTCCAGCGAGCCGGTTCGCTGGACGAGGCCAGGCGACACACTTGCCATAGGAGATGAAGCTTCCTGTCTGGATGAACACTCCAGCCAGCGTCGTTGCTGGCCCCAAGGTGGGCGCCAACTGTCGTGGTGGTATCACGGCAGATGCCATACGATGGCTAAAGTAGGGGCCATATGCACGCTAGAGGATCCGAGGAGGGATAGTGCAGTGGATATAGCACAAAGAACACACAAAGAACACACGATATACCCATGTCAGGGCTCTCCTAATGAGATAAAACATCTACTCCTGCATGCTAGATCTTATACTCTAATCAATACACAAGCTACAATGCCTCATCGAGCTGTATGTGAGAGGAAGAAGAAGGAGCTCCCGCCTCTCTCTATGCTACTAAAGAATAGGAAGTAACTAATCAATCGACCCTCTTCTAGGAGGCCCTGGTGCATCTTATAAAGGGGTGCCCAGGTTACACTTAGGGCTGAGGTGGCATGGAATATGCCTAGAATATGTTGTAGAAAAAGTCATTGGCTGGGCCCAGATTCTCTTCTTGTCAACTATGGGACTTGACATGCCCATGACCGCTAACGGTCTACCGCTGACACTGTTCCCTCCTGGAAATCCTCGATGGGATCTGGCTCCGGGATTTAGGGGCACGCCTGACTTGAGCATGCTTATCTCCTCCAAGAATCCTGGGAGAGACAAAGGCGCTGACCCTGAGGCCATCATACATCCTCCTAGAATATGCCAACCCCTATGTCAACCTTGACCGATGTAACTCGGCCTAGGGAAACTTGCATAGGAGAGACAATAAATGTTATGCCGACATACTATGTATGTTGGCCAAGGTTTGTCGGCTTATGCCGGATTGGGTATCTCGGCCTATGTCGGTGACCCATCATTGAGATTAGCAAACCGTGATAGTGAACCCCTGCCAACGGTTGTATATTACCTATGTTGATGTGGAGTGCTCAAGCGAGAGCGGTGACAACTCCTCCTCTGCATATGGGACCACGGACTTAAAGAGCTTGATGCTTAAGATAAAACACAAGAAGAGCGCTGAAATTTGGCATTAAGTTACATTTGGGAATAGTAGCTCTTGATAGTATCATCATGTCCTCTTCATTGACTCTATTAAACTCACCATGTGCCTGCAAGGTGTTAGCAATAACATAGAACAAATAACGAACAACATGACACTCAATTTGATTACCCTTGGGTCTAGTTGAAGGACCTCTCATATAGTTAAAATATTCCAAGGGCGTAGGACTCAGAATAAAACTAGTGGAGCAAAAGTCGGTGTTGTTGTTAGAAAACCCAAAATGTTGAGCCATTGATCGAGTGTTAAGTCATACTCATGATTCATTAGGTGGAAGGTGATGTGATCATCTCCCGGGCTATCTTCCTCGGAGAAATATACTGGACACATCATATGCGAAAAGGTGCCAAGGAACTCAAGTGTCAAGCGGCGATAAGTGGCAACGTCTTGAAAAACAAAGTGGACCAAATCAACATTGTTGCATAGTAAATTAAAACCATGGCCAAGGCCTAGTCGGTTAAGAATATAAGGGCACGCCCATTTGGTGGACTTGATTTCTCGGTTCTTGAGATGGTTGAAACGGTTGAGGTGGTATTCCTTAGTGAACTTGATGCCAAGTTACTCGGATATTAGCTCTTCAATGGGTGGTGCGGCTTGTTCCATAGCCATCGCACGTGTACGGCTCCTTGCGTTCATCTAAAAATAAATTTAAAGCTAATTAAAGATTCTGATAGAAACATAGCAAACGTAATCCTCTACACTTTCTACAAAAGAATCTCTTTTAAAACAAAACTAAGCATGTTCATAATCAAGATTAGTTCAAGGACAAGACCTAAGTCTAGATTGATAATGTCAAAGGATTGAGCAAGGTTTTGATGCAAATAAGCAGGGGATCAGAGGAGAAACATACCTTGGATCACTTGTGTGTGAGGAATCGAAGAAAAAATGAGTAGATTTGAAGACCCAATGGAGGTGGTTTGGAGTTTGAAGGAAGAAGAAAGAGAATAAGTGTTATAGGTTTAGGTTTACCTCCTCCCTAGGGTTAAAATCATGGCCGAACAGGTGGTACAGACGGGTGGTATGGTCGCAGCCTGCCCGTACCGGGTATCGTTACCTTGCAGTCAACGCAGACTCGAGGCAATGCACTCGATAGGGGCGCATGGTACTGTCGCATGCCCCCATACTGTTGGTCATTAAGTGTACGATATCTTTTTCTTAATTCCTGATCTTTTTCTCCAGGGTACGGTACGGGAAGCTCTGATCGTACGGCAGGTCATTAAAACATCAGTCTCCTGGAAACAAAAATCTGAGAATTCATTCTTTAATCTCAAGATGTGGTACGGGCGCATGGTATGTCCAGACCCAATCATAATGCTGGTCGTTAAAGCTGTTGAAAACATCAAAATTCAAAGATTTTTAGTAGAAACTTCATACGCCTTTGCACATCTATTTAACTAAAGAATGACAACAAAAATTCTTCACTAAAATTCAGTGCCTTCTTTGGCTAAGTGTTAGCAAATATTATGGAGTAAGGGTTACCTTGATTTCTTCTCCTCTCCTCAAAGGATCTTCTTGAACACTCCTTTATTAAAAAATAAAAACAAAACAAAACAAAACTAACACAAGTAAACACTTTATTTAATATGCGTTGCCTCCCATGAAGTGGTTCTAGTTAAGGTCAATTAGCTTGACCAATGCGGTGGTCATTTGGGTTTTGGAAGTGGAACACCTAGTCCAAAATAGTTAGCTTTCAGAGTAATGACACCATCATCATTAGGCTTGGCTTTTTTGTTCCTACGGAAGTGGACTACAAAAGGTTCTCACATTCCTTTCTTGTAAATTAATTAGAGCTTTCATAGTTCTTATGAATGGCCTACCTAGAATTATAGGTGCTATGGGATCTTCAGGCATGTCCACTATAACAAGATCAATAAGAGAGGACATCCTTTAATTTCAACTACTATATTTTCTTTGATCCCAAAAACTTTTTTATAAGTTGAATTGACAAGATGGAGTCTCTTTTTAGTAGTTGCAAATAGCCCTAAGTTTAGTTTATCAAATAAACTTCTAAAAATTGTTGAAACACTTGCACCAAGATCACAAAGTGTAGCTAATTCATTAACTCCTATTTTGATTTTAATAGTGGGCTCAAAGATGTCATCAAGCTTAGCCAGAAGTTTACCGGCTAGCCTTTTATACTCCATCTCTAACTCACATACCTTTGATGCTAATTCTTTTATAAACTGTTGGTAATGAGATAGTTACATTGTTCAATACTAGGATTTTTCATGGTGGTCATCTTCAGAAGATCTTCCACGGTATAGTTCGGTGATGGCGCATTGCTATAGTCTAGCTTTTTAGGCTTCTCATCCTTTTCTTCTATCCTCGTCATCTTGAGGCATTCCACTGGGTTTGGCTCATTCTTTCCCACAAATCTTGCAAGTATGAGAGTTTGACTCTCGGCTATCTTGCATAATTGTGCCTCCATGGTCTTGGTTCATTCCTACAGAGCATGTACATAATTTCTAATAGCAACAACCTAGTTAGATAATTTACCAATAATATTGTCATGGTTCTCCATTATTTTAGTAAGCACATTATTTTGATCAGTTTGTGCTTACATAAAGGTTTTTAAAGAATTCTCCAAAGGGAGAGTACCATGATTTGCTCCATTATGATTTTATTATTATTTCGAGCACCTGCAGGATTAGAGTATTGTTTGAAAGTTTGAGCCATAGTTTTGACACTTCGACGCGGGGTTATAAATATTATGATCTATAAAATTGACTTCATTAACATCGGTAGTGATAACATTATCTTGGGTATCTTCCTTACCCTTTAAATTATTTAAAATCTCATCCACCTTTGAAGTAAGCTCTTTATTGTGCTCCTCAGTGATTGAATTCACCCTTTTTGAGGAGGTTATCTCTACATGCCATTGGGCATGGTTGCTTTGCATATCATCAAGAAGTTGCTTTGCAACATTCACTTGCTTCCCCATGAAGGTTCCTCCTGCTACGGTATCTAGCACAGACTTAGATACTGGTTAAGAGCATTATAAAATAAATGTAAAATAAGCCATTCTTCCATCCCATCACTAGGATAGTTCATGACCGCTTCCTTCATTCTCTCCCAAGCAAGCGCTAGTTGATCGCAATCTTCTTGTCTAAAACTTGTTATGTTGGATCTTAGCTAGAGGAAAATATTTAGTCATAAAAAGATTAGTACATTCCTCCCAAGATTTAATAGTGCCTTTAGGAAAAGCTAGCAACCAATCCTTAGCCTTTCCTCTTAAAGAGAAAGGAAATAAGCATAACTTTACCACATTAGGGTTAACATATTTTATGCGCATCATGTCGCATATCTCAGTGAATGTGTTTCGGTGCAAACCTGAATCCTCAGCAGTTGACCCCCCAAATTAATTTTGTTGAACCAAATTAAATAAGTTAGGATTAATTTCGTAAGTTTCCGCATCAACAACGGGCTGAGTAATAGGTGCACGAATAAAACCATCATTAGGAGTAGCATACTCCCCAAGTTTCTTTTGAGCCATGACTCTTTTATTTTTGGTATTTTTGGAATAAGAGAAACAAATAAGTAAGTAACTATTTCTTGGGATTTTCAATAGATAACAAAACGTAAACTAAAAACAAGAAATAAAACTAAAAATAAGATTTCTAGTGACCTAGTGGAATCCTCGAGAGGAGATGGTTCCCAAGGCCGAGCTGATCGAAAATCTCGATGACCTAGTGGAATCCTTCACAGAAGGCATGCCAATGGATTTCAAGAACTCGCAGCGGGCAGTTGGAGCAACCATGGGACTTGCGATAGCACAAGCCCATGGTGTGGAACTGGACCCTAGCAAAATCTCGTCGGTGATGCCGGTCAATGCGGATGGCCAGCAGGTAGTGTTTGCTCCTTTCGCCACTAGTTGCAGTAAGTATTGGCCTTAGCTCATTGAAACAGTCACCAATTACTCGACGGAGTTGCGACGGTTGAAGAATGCAAAGGCTGCGACATCTAGGTCTTTGACTGGGAAGTCTGTGGCGTCAGAGACTGCCACATATTCGAGGAAGCCCCTGAGGTCAAAAGCGAAGCAATAGAGGATTTCCTAGCTGCCCTTTGTAATAGTCGTAGTTGTCCTTGTGGAACTGTATTCTGTGGGTGACATGGGTATACCCTGCAGGTACTCGAGCTTGGTATATACGGCCTAAATATGTAAAGTCCCATGGTGTTGCCAAGGCCCAAATGAAGGATTCGAGTAACCTAGAGACTCTCGATTGCTTGAAGAACAAGAAGAAGCTAAAGATAGAAAGTTTGAAGGGGAAAACCCTAACTTGTAACCGACTCGACCTGCTACCTGATACCTAGCCTATCTATATAAAGGCTAGGAGGGGCCAGCGAGGAGGACACACGTAACCCTAGTTTCCACAACCCTTGCCAGATTGCATCTGCGCACCATTGTAATCCTCGATTCCTTTGATAATTCCACGAGCAGACAAGCAGGAGTAGGGACCTCTACGAGGCCTAAACCTGGGTAAATCTTCGAGTCCCATGTGTTCTTGTTTGCTAGCCAATAGATGTCTCCAGCGCTCCCTCCTTCTCCAAAACCCAAGTCCATAACAATGGGCATTGATGAGTTAAACCCTCGTCAATTGGCGCCGTCTGTGGGAATTGGGAGTGCTGATGTTGCGGCTTCTTCGGCCCCATCAACCGCGATCTACAACTCCACAACAGCGGACATTTGCCAGCTCTTCGGTGTGTTCGACTTCACCATCCATACGCCAACCACTCGCCCGGCTTTCGAGTTCGTGGGCGACGGAATCAGCCTGGCAATAGGGACCTTCCGCTTCCAAGTTGGCCAGATGGGCACGCTTCGCATGCCTGATCAGCCGACGGTGCCGTCGATTACCCCAGCATCATGGTTCCCTCCATCGATCGGCACCTTCAGTAAGCTCAACGCCCGGACAACAGTCGAAAACACGGTCAGTGACAACAGTCGCGACTACGATCTGAGCGATCTGGCCACTGAAGATGGAACCTACCGTTCCGGATCTAAGAGTTGTGGGAGCAGCAGCTTCCCCAATCACTTCATGTGCACCGTCATCAACACAGGCGACACCTCCTCCAACCGAGACAACACGGGCAATCGTGGCAATGGAACCGACCTGCCAAACAGCGGCAATGGCGGCAATGGCGGCAACGGTGGCAACGGTGGCAATCGCACCCCCGTCGACAATGGAGGAGCAGTCGAACCTCCAACCATAACAAACGAGCAAACCGGCGAACGTGTCGTGGTCAGGCTCAACGAGCTTGAGTGGGCTCGCTGCCGCGAGACCCTGCGGGGCAAACCTTTACCTCCCGACTCCTTGCAAGAACTTCTGATGGGCTACCACTGGCTCCTGAAGGAAGAATTCAAGCGTCAAGCGCAAACAATCACGCAACTAGAAGCACGCAAAAGGGCGGCAGATGAGTCAAGTCTTCGTCGTGCTGGGCTCTCCTCCCACGGAGGAGACTCCTCAAAAGGCAACGAGTACATCGCCAAAAAGAGGCAATCTCGGATGGCCCATCTCACCAAGCAAGAGCGCATAGAAGCTCCAAAAGTCCTTGACTTCAGCTCTATAACAGTCGATACGCGGGGCAATGTGGTCCCAAAGACGCCGCAAGCTGCAGTGACAGCGGCCACCATGTACCTCCTCAATAACCAGCCGGTAGCAGGCGATCCCCGGGCCGCCATGCACCGATCTACGATCGCGGGCTTGGGACTAATCGAGGCTGCCCTCGACAAGGAGCCAATGCTGGAGCCGAAGAAAGGCAAAGCGCTAGCAAAGCGCTACTCCTCACCCTCATCAAGTGATGACAGTCACGACCTGTCTCGACGCCGTCGCTCACGGTGACATGACCACGACTACGATACGCGTGATGACATCACACAGCACAAGATCGACAAATCAAGGGCGCGACATGCTCGGTCGACTGACTCGGAAGAGGAAGATGTGGAGCTCTGCGGCGCCAGATGCTTCAGCAGATCCATAAGGCAAAAGCGAATGCCCAAGGGTTTCAAACTCCCATCGGAGAACCCGAAGTTTGACGGTCTACAGGACCCAAAGATTTGGCTGGAGGATCACATCTCCTTCGTCAGACTCCACGGAGGCAGTCGAAGCATAGCCATGCAATGCTTACAGCTACAGCTGCAGGGCGCCGCCCGAGCATGGCTCAACAACCTCCCGCGCGGATCCATTCGCAGTTGGGATGAGCTGGTTTACAGCTTCGTGCGCAACTTCAAAGGAACGTACAAGCGGCCAGCATCAATCGAAGAGCTAAGATGCTGCCAGCAAAGATCGGGCAAATCGCTACGCTCCTACATCCAAAGGTGGTCTATCATCAAGAACTCCGCACAAAACATCTCGGAGGATCGTGCGATTGACGCATTCAACGGCGGCGTCCGCCGCATAGAGCTCAGGGAGGAGCTGGGCCGCTTGAATCCCAAGACCATTGACCACTTGATGGAAATCGCGAATCGGTGGGCCGATGGAGAAGATTCGGTGAAAAATCACGTTCACTCCGACGAGGAGGCAGAGCTCGAGCGCAGACGCGACCGCCGAGGAAAACACCGCATGTGCATCTACGATGACCGCGACGACGTCAACATGGTCGCAGCAGGCTACGCCGACAGATGCGACAACAACCACAACAGTGGATACCGCAGCGATGGGTACCGCGACTCCGGGAAGACCATGCAAGTGTGGCAACGCCATGATCGTGATGAAGCACCCGCAACATCCATTGAAGACAAACTGTCTGGGCCATGTACGGTGCACTTCTACATCGACAAGCATGATGGAAATAAGAAGTCCAGCCACCTCCTCAAGGACTGCTGCGAGTTCCTCAAACTACATGAGGGATTAGCTCAGATGAACCGCAACGCAGTCGAAAGAGGGTACGGAGCCGCTCCAGGCGTCGTGGCACATGGCGCTCCGCCACCGCCACCTGGAATGCCCCCAAACGCAGCTGCATTGGACCAGCACCAGGGAGGCGAACCCTACCCAAGGGCCATGGGTACCATGATGCTCCAAAAAGGACTCCCCTCCAATCGGTTGCAGAAGGCCATCACTCGCCAAGTTAACTTGGCCACACACTCGCCACCATCTACCACTGAGTACCTTAGCGGAAGCGAGTCGTGCATCACATTCGACAAACGCGATCACCCACCTCAAGTACCTCGTCCAGGACATTGTCCCCTCGTACTCGAGGCGCAAATCGGAGGCTTCGACATGAGCCACGTCTTCATGGATGGCGGAAGCGGCATCAACCTTATATTCGCAAGTACCATGCGAGCAATGAGGATCCCTCTGACTTGCCTAGAGACCTCGGACCCAACATTCCACGGCATCGTCCTAGGAAAAGGCATATATCCCCTGGGCAAAATCAACCTCGACGTTATCTTTGGCACGCCAAAAAACTTTCGGCGCGAGCACATCGACTTTGAGGTCGTCGATTGGCCCTCGCAGTACCACTGCATCCTCAGACGTGTCGCGTTCGCTAGGTTCATGGCAGTACCACACTATGCCTACCTGCAGATGAAGATGCCAGGCCCATATGGCGTCATCACAGTCAACAGGAGCTTCGAGAGGTTCGACAGTTGCAACAGGGAATTCAACAGATTTTCCCAGTCCTTCGGCATGCAGGAAGAACTCGCAAGACTAAAGGAGTCGACAGACAATAGTCTGTCTCCCCTAAGCCAGCCAAGCTCGCCTGATCTATCTTTTCACTCATCAGTGCACACAAAGAAAGTGCAGATCCACCCATCGGATCCCGCCAAAACGGCCCTCATCGCCAACAACTTGAGTCCCGCATAGGAACTCGTGCTCGTTGAATTCCTCCGTGAGCACTGGGAGATTTTCGCCCGGTGTCCTGCGGACATGCCAGGAGTTCCCAGGGAATTCGCTGAGCACGCACTCAACGTCAACCCAGACGCAAGGCTGGTCAAGCAAACAATCCGGCGATTATCTGAGCCACGGACGAAGGCAGTCGGAATGGAGATCAACAGACTCCTCGACGCCAAATTCATACGTAAGATCAAGGAAAGCACTTGGATCGCCAACACGGTGCTGGTACCAAAAAGGGACACGGATATCCTGCGGATGTGCGTGGACTTCACCTCTCTGAATAAGCACTGCCCAAAGGATCACTTCCCGCTGTCGCACATCGACCAGATCATCGACTCCACCGCGGGATGCGAGCGCCTCTGCTTCCTCGACGCCTACTCAGGCTATAATCAGATCCAAATGAAGGAGGAAGATCAAGAGAAAACAGCATTTACAACGCCCTTCGGTGTGTTCTGCTACAACACAATGCCCTTCGGGCTAAAAAACATGGGAGCCACCTACCAGCGGTGCATGCAGGCTTGCCTCAAGGAACAACTTTGTCGCAACATTCAAGTCTATGTCGATGACATAGTAATGAAGACCAAGGAAGAAGCCTCTCTAATCGATGATTTGCGTGAAACCTTCGCCAACCTCGACCGCTACCGGCTCAAGCTCAATCTGGACAAATGCGCCTTTGGCGTGCCATCTGGGCAACTACTCGGGTACCTCATCTCTGCCAGAGGAATCGAGGCAAACCCGAAGAAAATAAAAGCCATGCTGGCCATGGAGAAGCCGAAGAACATAAGGGGCGTCCAGCAGCTGGCTGGGCGAATCGTGGCCCTCAGTCGATTCATCAGTCGGATGGGTGAAAAGGCACGTGAGCGAGTCTGTTGCACTCGAAGGGGACTTCGACGACTATGAACTGCGACATGTAGGCCGCGAAAGCAATGAAGAGGCGGATGCACTCGCCAACATAGGCTCTACCTGCGCCCCCATACCACCTGGGGTATTTCTCGAGCGCATCTACGAACGCTCCATCAAGCCAAATGCCGCAGAGAAGAAAACAAGCATAGCAACGGACTCGGGGGCTACGCCGCCCAATGAGCCAATGGCACTCGATGACCTGGAACTAGACAGAGGGCTCGAGGGACCAATGAGTGTCATGATGATTGAGCAATCCTAGACGTAACCATACATCACGTACCTCCTCAGCAAGAGGCTACCGGACGATCCGACTGATGCACGGCACATCGCGCGACGATCCAAGGCATTTGCTGTCATCAACAGCGAACTATACGAGCGCAGCATCACAGGAGTGCTCCAGCGATGCGTCTCCATGGCTGATGGAAGAGCTGTTCTCCTCGACATCCATGAGGGAACCTGCGGACACCATGCTGGCAGTCGCGCCCTCGTGGCCAAAGCTCTACGAGCTGGGTTTTATTGGCCTACGGCCATGCGCGACGCTAAGGACATTGTCCAGAAGTGCAACGTGTGCCAGCGATTCGTGGACAAGCCACATGCGCCTGCCGCAGAGCTCCGGCCAATTCCATTGGCCTGGCCCTTCGAGAAATGGGGACTCGACATGGTCGGCAAGCTCCCTAAGTCCTCACATGGAGGTTACGTCTACCTCCTGGTGGTAGTTGACAAGTTCACCAAGTGGATAGAGGCCATGCCAGTGACCAATCAATCAGGGCATAGTGCGGTCAAATTCTTCGAGTCCATCGTCTTCCGCTTCGGAGTGCCACATAGCATCATAACAGACAATGGGACAAAATTCACATCCAAGGAGTTCCAAGATTTCTGTGAGAATCTGGGAATCAACATCAGCTACGCCTCGGTAGCACATCCACAGACCAACGGTCAAGTCGAAAAGGCGAACGGGCTCGCTCACAAGCGGCATCAAGAAGCGACTCCTCCGACCACTCGAACAAGCCGCGGGTTGCTGGCCTGACGAACTACAGTCAGTACTTTGGAGCCTACGTACAACTCCAAATAGTGCTACAGGCTACACCCCGTTCTTCATGGTCCACGGGGACGAAGCGGTGCTGTCCGCTGAAGTACGATACAAAGCGCCACGCGTGGTTGCCTACAGCAAGCAAGAATCCTCCCTTGCACTCGAAGACTCCGTCGACCTCCTCGACGAGGTGAGAGAAATCGCCGCGGAAAGATCAACGATCTACTAGCAGAACCTGCGCAACTACCACAGCAGGAGGCTACGGCTCCGATCCTTCGTCGAAGGCGACCTGGTCCTGCGACTAAAATAGCAGGGACACCTCAAGCTCGAGTCCCCCTGGGAAGGACCATACGTGATTACAGAAGTAATCCCAGGTGGCGCCTATCGCCTTCAAGATCTAGAGACAGGAGTCGCATACTCCAACCCTTGGAACCTCGCACAGCTGCGACGCTTCTACCCTTAGTCGTTTTCACTTTTGCATCGCAAATAAGGCACTCAGCCAAAGGCTACTTAGCCACACATTGTACTTCGTACTGTCTCACGAATAAATAAAGCTAAGTGCCCCAAAACTCTATGTCTTCCTTTATTTTTCCGCAACTTATCGACTCGGGGGCTACGCCACCCTATACACATCTATTCTACGAACTAAAACGCGATATCCTGAGTAGCTGGCACATCAATCGAAACCCTTGACACAACATCAACCCAGTTGCAACGCACCTGACAGGTCGACAAGGTACTGAGATAAATGCATGGCCGGGCTAATGAAAAGGAGTCGCATAGTGCAACGCACTCACATGCTAACAAGATCTTTATACATATTCGACAATCAATTATACACAACATTTATACGAACTTTACAACATGGGTACACTTATGTGTAGGATACAAACTAAGCTACTACTGCAACAAGAGAACGTTGGTTTGTTCCTCAAAGAAGTCGACGATCTCTTCTGCTGGGCGATCCACTGCCTGGTAGTGTGACACCATATTCCAGGCAGAACCTGCTGGTGGCACAGGTGGCCCAGCCGCAATTGCCGCAACATCTACGTCAGGCCTATGCAGTCGCACCAGCGATAGAGCGCCTTGGCACCAGCCACCGACTGTTGCCTCACACACTCGCGAACCGCGTCCAGGTCTTGAAACTTGGCGAGGAGGGCCAGCAGCCTTGATGGAGTAACATCCAGCGGAAACATCCTCCGATAAATGCTCTTCAAGCATGACTGCGACTTCTTCAAAAAGTGCATCACTCGCGACGCACGATCCTGCAGGGTCGCCAACACAATCGCACGATCATGATCTACCCAGAAGTACCCACTCTCTTGAATTTGCTCCTGGGTCAGATCATGCATATGAATGGCAATTCTCTCCTTCTCATCTTGCGGATGACGCGCGCTGACAACTATACGAAGACACAACAGAAGCATAAGGACAGCGCACCATCGCAAATGACTACAAGGAAAAGATAAGAGCAAGCAAACTAACACTTGAATTGGTCGCCCAACTGCGTCACCTCGCCAAGCAGAATCGTTTCAAGACGGCCTTCTCTGCCTTTGACTTCCATACATCCGCGTTACCGCGGAGCATGGGCAATTCACGCCCTAACTGCTTCACACGGTCACGCAGTCACAAAAGCAGCGACAGCTCATCCACCCTGGAACGCGACGGCGCCAAGGTATCATCAAGGGGCGGCAAGTCATGAGGTTCCCTCAAAGGATCACTTGATGTACCCTACCACAAGCCAAGCAAGAAGCGAATAAGAAGATCAAATCGACACACAGACAAAATATTCGAGTGCATTCAAGAATGGCAAAAAGTATCAGCAGATACACCTGCCAAAGGCATGTTCTAGACAAAAGGCATAAACTAATCAGCTATTACAAAACTACTGAGGAGCGATTGGCTTCTTCGACTTCGATGGCTTTGGGGGCTTCATCGAGTCTGTGGCAGTGTCAGATGCCACTAACTTTCTGCCAGCCCCTGATGCCGCAGCCTTTGTCGCCTTCTTGACTCGCTGCAGCTTGTCAGAGTACTTCGCAACCGTGTTAATCAGTTGTGGCCTATATCTGCCACAGGCAGTCGCGAAGGGAGCAAAGACTACCTGCTGGCCGTTCGCGCTAACGGGCATCGCCTTCGAAACCACTGCAGGATCAACCTCGACTCTGTGGGCCTGCACCATGGCAAGTGACATGGACACGCCAGCCACACGGAGTGAGTTTTTGAAGCTTGAAGGAACACCCCCGGCGAGGGACTCCACCAGCTCGTTCATGTTCTCGATTAGCTTAGCCTTGGGCATCAACTCCTCCTGGAGGCGACTAAGCACGCCCTTGGCCTTGGAGAGCATATGCTGAACGGCGGCACCTCGACTGCTGAAAGCGCACCCGCCAAGGCATTGTCGTGGCGGAGGGCCTGAGGATCAAAGCTCAAATCGCCAACATCTGTGCATAAACCCACACATGGACACAAACATCAGCGCCAACGGCAAAAAATCGAACAAGAGCAAGATAATGATATCCAAACACAGTACCTGAGAGGGCCTTGGAAATCGAGAAAAGCTGTTCTTCGAACAACTTCTCCCTGGCTGCGATGGAGGCACGCAGATCCTCTTCGTGCCTCTGTGTCTCGTCACGCGCCGCGATTGCCTCATTGCGGCCCTTCACAGCCGCGGCAAGTGTCTCCTCCATGATGGCGGCATCACGCAAAAGGGCATTATGCTCAGCTACAAAACAAAAGGGGATTGACTATTAGTCGACTACATAAAAATGACGCAAAAAAGGGAGAAGTAACGGGCACTTACTTTCTACCATGCGATGGCGCGTCTCCAGCATCGCATGCTGGCGGCCCATCGCAAGCACCTGCTCCGCCAAGTGAGCAGCCTCCTTCACAAGGAGCTATCGCACAACAAGGGATCAGCAGACGTAATAGATAACATCGACTGCAACACTAAAAGAAGAAATCCTACACTTACATGATCCTCCAATGACTCCGAAGTTGTCTGCTGTGCCGTCATCCGGGCAACCATTCGATGCTCCCCTTCATGCGGAGAGCTGGAAGAGTTGTGCCCAGAGTGGGCCGCCAATGGAGGGGAAGGAGCACGCTCGACCTCTTTCTTGGCCCTTGAGGTCGCGACTCCTGATTCTTTCAAAAATTGGACGTCGCCAGAAGATGACGACGCCTCTTGACTGCAAAGACAAAATCAACATCAAGAAAAAGGAAAAATCTAGAGCCGAACCAAAAAGGACAAATCCAGAGAAGAGCAAACAAACTAGAAAAATTACCAATCAAATTTATCAAAGTCAAAGGTTGGTTCCCCCGACTCTGACGAAGACTCCTTTGGCAGCCACATTTTCTTGTGAGAAGACGGCGCCCACGGCGCTCACAGAAATGGCAGGGATTGGCGATCCCGCACCAACGCCTGCACCTTCCGGAGTCGAAGGAGACGATGCATTGGAATCCTCGCTGCGCGAACGCTTGCGAGTATCCGAACTACCCGACTCGGGGGCTTCCTCTTCCACATTGGATAGGACGGTCGATTCTGACTAATCCTCTTCCAAGTCCTCGTGAGGGATAACCCCCTCAGGAAGAGGGGGCATACAGGGTGACACCGCCCAATCCTGTATATAGACAACAAATTCAGCACAAAGCAAAGAAACAGCAAAGAAGCAATTAACAAACTAAGCTACTATGTAGCACAATTGTACCTCAGGAGGAGGGTTAGAAGCGTCGAACGGGGGAACGACTGGCTCACTAGGAAGCACATCTTGACGGTGTATGTGATCACCAGTCGAACCCTTTTATCCACCTCACTCGCGGACATGCCATCGGCAGACACGCGAGTGACATCGTCAGTGCTAGCCCACTAAAACATGGGGTGGACTCTGGCCTGCAGGGGCTGGACACGACAGTGCAACCACGTGCGAATGAGGGTGCAGCCTCCCTTCTCTTTGTCTATGCGACTCTTGAGGTCGCAGACACGCTCGTACAGCACATCTGTCTCCGTGGACTCGCCAGGCATGACTAGATTCTTCCAGGTGCGCCTCCTCTTGCACGGCGTCACGGGATCGAAAGGTGCGAGTCCGAAGTGGTCTCCGTCGGCCTTCTGGTCGCGAACGTAGAACCACTTGTCCCTCCACCCTTGGACGGACTTCATCAGCTTGATGTCGAAATAAGTGGCGGATGGATCGACGTGGATTCCGCAGCCACCTACATCATAGACTAAAGAGCCAGACGCAGATTGGCGCTTCAACTTGAAGAGGCTGAAGTGCGGCTCGATTCCGAGCCAGCACTCGCAGAGGGTGATGAAGCAAGAGATATGGAGGATAGAGTTCGGGGACAGCTGATGGAGCTGAAGCCCATAAAAACAAAGGAGACCCCTGAAGAAGGGATGCAGGGGCAACGAGAGGCCGCGAATGATGAACGCCAAGAACATCACTCGAAAACCAGCGGGAGGAGAGGGAATTATCTCATTGCCGGGGACGCGCGCGTCGAGGACTGCGGCGGACAGCACTCCATCTTGA
Organism: Avena insularis; assembly: GCA_023614405.1. NCBI lineage: Eukaryota > Viridiplantae > Streptophyta > Magnoliopsida > Poales > Poaceae > Avena > Avena insularis. Next base: position 103,930,784 of record CM042684.1, on the reverse strand, counting down.
CGAAGAAGACAAAGATCAGAGGACTTGATGATGGACCGACGCCACGCGCCATTCGTGACGCGGGTGCCCATGCCCTTCTTCTTCCCGCCAGTGGCGGTACTGGTGCCCGCAGCAGCGGAGCCGCCTTTCTTCTTCACCGCATCAGTGGTAGCCGCGGAATTGGCCGCAGCACCTCCCTTCTTCTTTCCCATTGCGCGACGGCGATGCGACCGGAGAAAGTAGCTAGGAAATGCACGGAGCTGGTCCAGCACCGCGGAGGAAAAGAGAGCAGAGAAAGCAGGGGAGCAGCAGCAATGACGATGAAGGCAAAAAGATGAGCGAAAGCAGATGTGAATTTTACTATCTCAGCATCACTACTTAACCCCTGGAAGATGCAATCCAACAACTCAGAAAAACCCTACTGGACACATGGCGTTCATCCTGCTCGACACGTGGAGGACCTGAAACATGAACCATCCCCCCACTACTCCCATTACGTGTGGAAATCAAGGAGGCACAGTTAAAATAAAGATTACACATGCCCGGTCAAATCAGAGTCAGGGAATGGGACCCACCGCTCGTCACGTCCCGTCAAACTCGCTCACGCGGACAACTGAGGTCATAAAATCATCAGCACTGACGTCATCAAAAGCTACGCAGCAGAAGACTTCGATTACTTTAGTTCTTGCTCGAGTCTTCAACTCCACCAAGCACTCGGGGGCTACTCCCATAGGGAGCGCTGGTCGCGCACCCTACGATTTTGTTTCTTCTTCTTTTTCAGGAGCATGGACAATCAAAGCAAACCCAACCACTCGAAGCATGATTTGACTATGGACATGGTTTACTCCCATAGGGAGCGCTGGAAGTAAATTTTGACTGAAACAAGCAAACAAAAGACGACAGCAGTCGCAAAAGTTCTTTAGTCCCTGCCTGAGTCTTCGACTCAACAGGCACTCGGGGGCTACTCCCATAGGGAGCGTTGGTCGCGCACCCTATGATTATTTGTACAAAGTACTATGTGTCGATAACATCCGCACTCGAAGTTTATGGCGACACCGCCTCAACAATTTTTCCCTACAAAGAGACTGTGTTTCCTGGGTTACCCAAATCATCTCCGCGATGATAAAATTCGGATGCCGCGCTTATAGCGTGAAGGTAAGACCTGAATAAGGCCTGGCGACGCATTAAGCTGCGCACTACCAGAAATATATCTGTGCCTGCAGGTACGATGAACATGCCTTGGCGGACGCATCGAGTGCTCACACCCATATACTGGAATTCGACTCCTGTAAGACCTCCGTGGCTTGAGTCAAATCACACCAGCACTTTTCCGGATTCGAGTCCGGGGACTCGAGTTTGAGTAGGTGGCATTGTTTTACCCTAAGGTAGTTAACTGATACTGGTACATCGGTTAAAATCAGGCACGCGCACCAACAATCCCTATGACACAGACAAAGCAGTCAAAAAATGTACTCGGTCATGCACTCGAAAGGCTTCATAAAGTCTCCAGTCGAATCTGTGATTCCACTGGACACTTGGTGGCTACTGACATGGGTATACCCTGCAGGTACTCGATCTTGGTATATACGGCCTAAATATGTAAAGGCCCACGGTGTCGCCAAGGCCCAAATGAAGGATTCGAGTAACCTACGGACTCTCGATTGCTTGAAGAACAAGAAGAAGCTAAAGATAGAAAGTTTGAAGGGGAAAACTAACTTGTAACCGACTCGACCTGCTACCCGAGACCTAGCCTATCTATATAAAGGCTAGGAGGGGGCGGCGAGGAGGACACATGCAACCCTAGTTTCCACAACCCTTGCCAGATTGCATCTGTGCACCATTGTAATCCTCGATTCCTTTGATAATTCCACGAGCAGACAAGCAGGAGTAGGGACCTCTACGAGGCCTGAACCTGGGTAAATCTTCGAGTCCCCTGTGTGCTTGTTTGCTAGCCGATAGATGTCTCCAGTGCTCCCTCCTCCAAAACCCAAGTCCATAACAATGGGCATTGATGAGTTAAACCCTCGTTAGTGGGGGTGCCCCTTTTGATACTTGTTGAATTTAAATGCACTCCTCTCTTTTATTGATGGATGGTTAGTCTTATATGCCTCTTGCTTCGGCTGTAATAGGGTCCTTCGAGTGTTCCTCTTGACTCTCTTCCCACCGATGAAACTGTGGCGCAACCATGTTCAAAGGTGGAGGAGTTGTCGCTGCTTGTGCGACTTCGCGATCACATAAAGAAGTTGGAGCGAGAGTTGCCCGTGATCCGTGGTAACGCGGACGTGTGGAAGTCAAAGGCTGAGAAGGCCAGCACACGCGAGAAGTACCTCCTGGGCAAAGTTGCTCAATTGAATGAGCAATTCAAGTGTTAGCTCTCTAGCTTCTTATCCATTTCTCTAGTCATTCGCAACGATGCTTTGTCCTTATGCTTTGCTCTATTTCTTGTAGTTGTTAGCACTCGTCACCCGCAGGATGAGGTAATCGGGTTGCCATTCGCCTGCATGACCTGACCTAGGAGCAGCTGCAAGCTAGCGGATATTTCTAGGTGGACCATGATCATGCAATCGCATTGGCGATGCTACAGGATCGTGCATCGCAAGTGCTGCAGTGCTTGAAGAAGGCGCAGTCATGCCTTAGGCATATTTTTCAGGCGATGTTTCCCCTAGATGTAGTGCCTTCAAGCTTCCTAGCCTTGCTGTCAAAGTTTCAAGATATTAGTGCGGTCCGCGAGTGCGTGCGCCAGTAGTTGGTCGTGGGTGCCAAGGCTGCATTGGCACTTGTTCGCCTGCATCGGCCAGATGTGGATGTCACAGCTGTTGCTGATGGTCCACCACCTTCGCCAGAAGGGATGACATGGAACATGGTGCCACATTACCAGGCGGTTGATCGGCCAGCCAAAGATATCATCGATTTCTTTGAAGATTAAACAAATGTTCTCCTTTTGCAGCAGTAGTGTAGTTTGGACCTACACATGGATGTATAAGTGTTGTAAAGTTCATATAATTGTGCTGGGTGTTTTTGATACCCATTAGTGTGTAAAGAGCTTGCTAGCTTGTATGTTTTTCGAGTGTATTGTAATCTACAATTCCTTTTTGTTAGCCTAATGTATATTCATCTCAGCACCTTGCCAGCTTGTCAGGTGTGTTGTAGCTGGGTTGGTTTTATCAAGGGTTCGATTGGTAGTGCGTCAGCTACTCAGGATATTGCGTTGTTCGTGGAACGAGGTGTAAAGGGTGGCGCAGTCCCCGAGTGATATAATTGCAAAGAAAACAGAAAAACTCAAGGTTTAGGGCACTTAGCTTTATTTATTCGCAGAATATCACGAGGTACAATGTATGGCTAAGTAGCCTGGCTGAACAGCCTTATTTGTAAAGTAAAAAACATCTAAGGGTAGAAACGGCATAGTTACACGACGTTCCAGGGGTTGGAGTATGCGACTCCGCTCTCTAAGTCTTTAAGGCGATAGGCGCCACCTGGGATTACTTCGGTAATCACATAAGGTCCTTCCCAAGGGGACTCGAGCTTGAGGTGCCCTTGTTGCTTCAGTCACAGGACCAGATCTCCTTCGACGAAGGATCTAGGGCATAGCCTTCTATTGTGGTAGTTGAGGAGGTTCTGCTGGTAAATCGTGGATCTCTCCACTGCAATCTCGCGTGCCTCATCAAGGAGGTTGATGGAGTCTTTGAGTGCGAGAGTTTATTCGGTCTCACTGTATGCTACTACCCGTGGGGCTTTGTATCAAACTTCTGCGGGTAGTACCGCCTCGGCACCGTGTACCATGAAGAACGGAGTGTAGCCTATGGCGCTGTTTGGAGTTGTGCACAGGCTCCATAGTACTGATTGAAGCTCGTCGGGCCAGCACCCGACAGCTCTTTTGAGTGGTCGAAGGAGCCTTTTCTTGATCCCGCTGCAGACGAGGTCGTTGGCCTTTTCGACTTGACCGTTGGTCTGGGGGTGCGCCACTGAGGCGTAGCTGATGTTGATTCCCAGTTTTTCGCAGAAGCCCTAGAATTCATTTGAGGTGAAGTTTGTTCCGTTGTCGGTGATGATGTTGTGTGGCACCCCGAACCGGAATACGATGGAGTCAAAGAATTTAATGGCACAGGCTCCTGATTGGTTTGTCACCGGCGTGGCCTCAATACACTTGGTGAATTTGTTGACTGCGACGAGAAGGTAGACGTATCCTCCAGGTGAAGACTTTTGGAGCTTGTCGACCATGTTGAGTCCCCATTGCACGAAAGGCCAAGCCACGGGTATTGGCCTGAGCTCCGCGCCAGGTGTGTGCGGCTTGTTCGTGAATCTCTAGCAGGCGTTGCAATGATGGACGATGTCCTTGGCGTCGCGCATTGCCATTGGCCAGTAGAATCCAGCTCGTAGAGCTTTGGCAGCGAGGGCGCGACTGCCGGTGTGGTGCCCGTAAGTGCCTTGATGTATGTTGAGGAGGATGGCTCTTCCATCCCCGTTGGAGACGCACCGCTGAAGGACTCCCGTGATGCTGCGCTTGTACAGTTTTCCATTGATGAGGGTGAATGCCTTGGATCGTCATGCTGTATGACGTGCATTAGTCGGGTCATCTGGCAGCCTTTTGCTGAGAGAGTATGTGATGTATGGTTGCGTCCAGGATGGCTCGATCATCATGTCTTCCATGGGGCCTTCGAGTCCTGTGTCTGGCTCCATGTTGTCGAGTGTCGTTGGCTCGTTGGGTGTCATAGCCCCTGAGTCCTTTGACGTGCTAGTTTTATGCTCTAGAGCTTTTGGTTTGATGGACCACTCAGAGCTGTACTTGAGAAATACTAAGGGTGACACTTGGGCGGAGGTGGAACCGATGTTGGCGAGTATGTCTGCCTCCTCGTTGCTCTTGCAGCCTACGTGTCGCAGCTCGCAGCCGTCAAAATCCCCTTCGAGTGCGTCGTAGAGGTCACGGTAGGCGATCATATTGTCGCTCAGAGCGTCGCAATCATTCATTGTTTGGTTGAGCACCAGTTTGGAGTCGTTGTAGATGACGAGTCACTTGGTGCCGCAGGCTTTTGCCATATGCATCCTGTGTAGCAATGCTTCGTATTTAGCTTCGTTGTTAGAGGCGGTGAACTGCATTCGCAGAACATACCTCATCTTGTCACCTTGAGGCGATGTCAGGATGACGCCCGTGCCAGCTCCCTCCTTGCACTTGGACCCATTGAAGTGCATTGTCCATAGATAGGACATGTCTGGCTTGTCGGGGAGCTGGTTTTCCATCCAATGCACAAGGAAGTCCAGGAGAACTTGTGACTTGATTGCGTCTCACTTCTCATATGTGATGTCCCACGGGGACAGTTCTATCCCCCAGAGCGTGACTCGTCCAGTGGCGTCGGGATTGTTGAGTATGTGCACAACCGGGGCGTCATTCACCACTACGATTGGGTGCTCCTGGAAGTAGTGGCATGGTCTCCTAGCTGTCATGAAGACGTCGTATGCCAGCTTCTGATAATGCGGGTACCGCGGTTTTGTTGGCGTGAGCACCTCGCTGAGGTAGTAGACTGGGTGTTGCACCCCATGGAATTTATTTTGTTCGTCTCGTTCTACTACGAGAACAATGCTTACCACCTAGTTGGTGGTGGAGATGTATAGCAACGGTGGCTCCTTTTCGCGAGGTGTTAGCAACACCGGCGAGGTGGACAGTAGACGCTTGAGGTCCTCGAATGCTTCTTGTGCTTCGTCTGTCCACTCGAATTTGTCAGCCTTGCGGAGAAGTTGGTAGAAGGGGAGTGCATTTTCTCCCATTCGACTGATGAATCGACTGAGCACCACGATTTGCCCAGCCAGCTGCTGGACACCTTTTACATTCTTCGGCTTCTCCATGGCCAGTATGGCCTTTATTTTCTTCGGGTTGGCCTTGATCCCTCTCGCGGAGATAAGGTACCCGAGCAGTTGCCCACATGGTACGCCGAAGGCGCATTTGTCCAGATTCAGCTTGATCCGATAGCGGTCGAGGTTATCGAAAGTCTCATGGAGATCGTCGAGTAACGAGGCTTCCTCCTTGGTTTTCATGATGATGTCATCGACGTAGACTTGATGTTGCGACCAAGCTGGCTCTTGAGGCAGGCCTGCATACACCGCTGGTAGGTGGCTCCTGCGTTTTTCAGCCCGAAGGGCATCGTTGTGTAGCATAAGACACCAAAAGGCGTAATGAATGCCGTTTTCTCCTGGTCCTCCTCCTTCATTCGAATCTAATGATAGCCTGACTAGGCGTCGAGGAAGTAGAGGTGCTCGCATCCCACGATGGAGTCGATTATCTGATCGATCTGTGGCAAAGGGAAGTGGTCCTTCGGGCAATGCTTGTTCAGGGAGGTGAAGTCCACACACATCCGCAGGATATCCATGTATTTTTTAGGAACGAGCACGGGATTTGCGACCCAGGTGCTTTACTTGATCTCGCGTATGAAATTAGTGTCAATGAGTCTGTTGACTTCCATACCAACCGCTTTTGCCCTTGGTTCAGATAGTCGTCGTATTGTTTGTTTGACTGGCCTTGCTTTAGGATTCACGTTGAGTGAGTGCTCGGCGAATTCCCTGGGAACTCCTGGCATGTCCGCTGGACACCAGGCGAAGATTTCCTAGCGCTCACGGAGGAATTCGACGAGTGCAAGTTCCTATGCAGGACTCAATTTGTTGGCAATGAGGGTCGTCTTGGTCGGGTCCATTGGGTGGACCTAGACTTTCTTGGTGTGCACCGACGTGTCGAAGGATTGGTCGGGTGAGCTTGGCTTGCTCGGGGGAGGCAGACTGTTGTCTGTCAACTCCTTTAACCTCGCCAGTTCCTCTTGCATGCCAAAATACTGGGAAATTCTGTTGAATTCCCTATCGCAGCTGTCGGATCTCTCGAAGCTTCCGTTGACTATGATAATGTTGTTTGGGCCCGGTATATTCATCTGTAGATAGGCATAGTGTGGTACCGCCATGAACCTCGCGAACGCGACACGTCCGAGGATGCAGTGGTATTGAGAGGGCCAGTGTTCCGAAGATGACGTCGAGGTTGATCTTGCCTAGGGGGTATACTCCCTTCCCTAGGACGATTCCATGGAAGGTCATGCCTGAAACTTCTAGACATGTCAGAGGGATCTACATTGCGCGCAAGGTACTTGCGAACATGAGATTAATGCCGCTTCTGCCATCCATGAAGACGCGACTCATCTCAAAGCCTCTGATCTAGTGCCTCGAGCACCAAGGGATAGTGGTCGGGGCGAGGTACTTGGCGCGGATGATCATGCTTGTCGAAGGTGATGCAGGACTCGCTTCCACTAAGGTACACAGTGGTGGAGGGCGGAGAATTCATCGCCAAATTGACTTGGCGAGTGATTGCCTTCTGCACTCGATTTGAGGGGCGTCCTTTTTGGATCATCCCCATGTTTCCTAGCGCTCGCGGGTATGGCTGGCCTCCATGGTTTTGGACTGGCGTAGCCATAGGTGGTGGTGGCCCATGTGTTGGTTGATGACCCACAAGTATAGGGGGTGTATTGCAGTATTTTCGATAAGTAAGAGTGTCGAACCCAACGAGGAGCAGAAAGTGCTGGCTAGTGGTATGGATCAGGAATTCTCTGCAAATACTTAGCAAACGGATTTTTAGGGGTTTTTGATAAAGTAAGTAAACAAAGTACGAGTAAATAAAAGATAGTAGGAATAAATGCAGCAAGTGGCCCAATCCTTTATGCAGCAAAGGACAAGCCGGTTGTATTACTTAAGATGACCAAACGTTCTTGAGGACACATGGGAAGACTGTCAAGTGCTTTCGCTTCATATAGTTGATTAATCTTCTCTAGCTTGCTAAGTGTTGTGTGGGTGAACCTGTGCTAATGTACCGCCCCATCCAAGACTAATACATACTTGTGATTATACCCCTTGCAAACATCCGTAAGTACAAGAAAGTAATTAAGGTAGAAACCTAACCACAGCTTTAAACTCTAAGACCCTTACATCCCTTGTGCAATGGTTTCCTAACGGGGTTTCGGGTTTCACATTCGCAACCCCTACGATTAGTAGCCAAATACACAATGCATTCCCCTAGGCCCATATAGGTGAAGTGTCATGTAGTCGACGTTCACATGACACCACTAGAAGAAGTACACCACAACTTAAATAACAATCTATTAAATCTTTCTCAACACAACTCCACTACTAACAACAAGACTTCTCCCATGTCCTCAAGAACAAGACGAACTACTCACAAGACATCATATGGATCATGATCAGAGATGGAATAATGGTGTATAACAATCTGAACATAAACAATAATTTAATGGTTCACTCAATAGCATCAACTACAAAGAGTAATCAACACCGGGAAAGTTTCCCCTATGAACTAATGCAAGATTCAACTCAATTGTTACAGCAATATGGAGATGGTGATGAGGGTGATGATGGTGATGATGGTGGTGGTGATGATGATGATGATCCCGATGAAGTCCAGCTTGATGGTGGTGTTGATGGCGAAGATCTCCCCTCTCCGGGAAGAAATTCCCCCGGTAGAAATCTGTCTGCCCGAGAGATCTTTCTCTCTCGGTGTTTTCCGCCCCGCAGAGGCGGCGGAATCTTTCTGTGGTCGCTCCCCGAGTCTTAGGGTTTCGGGAGGTTGATATACGCCGGGAGAGGAGTGGTCGGTGGCTGACCACCTCCTGGCGTACTCTGACCGCCTACGGGTGGTGTGGGCCCCCTGTGGCCCATCTCCACTCCGTCTTCTGGCATCCTTATTCTTCTGGAAAAATAGGATTTTACGTATATTTTCCCGGATTTTCTGATCTTCGCGAATTTTGCCTCCAAATAGCACCTTTTCCATCAGAATCCTGACTGCAGCGGTCCATGCTGCAAAAGTCATCAACCCTGCAAAGTCATCAACTTCGCTTGTCCCCAAGCGAAACTGAGCTCAATAAACATGGCCTCGGGTTTATGGAGTGAAGAGTCGATAAAAGAATACGGACAAGAAGCATCACATTCATCAAATACATAGATCATAATAGAAGACAACTCACTATTATATAACTTAGCTTGCAATGAGTAAAGGAAACACAATAAAGATACATAAAGTGAATCATAATTGGTAATGGCAAACTTAGCTCTTGGTCGAAGAATAGTTGATAATTTGTTGGAGTTCACAAATAGCTGGTTTTCAAAGATAGCTTTCAAAGTAGTAAACATCAAGATAAGAGTAATGTGCAAAACAAGGAACATAAGAAACATGATTGAATAAATCATCATATGAATGAATGAAACACAACAACTCAAAATACTTGCTGAGATAGAAGGGAGTAGGTTTACTGACTCAACTACAAAGTAAAAGAAAGGCCCTTCGCAGAGGGAAGTAGGGATTGCAAGTCTCATAAAGAGCTCCCAAAAATTATGATACTTACTAGTTTTTAGCTCTCATTGCCCCTATCATAGGCATCTTTAGGTGATTAAGGTTAAAGTGATCAAATATGAGGATATGCATTGACAAGTTGTAAGTTGAGAATCTCATGTCCCTTGAATACGAGGCCTCTCCTCATGCAACTCAAGTTTAGTCAGTGGTAAGTTCTTGTCATCGTAAGCATATGTGTATCATTGAGGACCTCCAACGTGGTACCCCTTGCCCGATGATACGAAAGAATCCCATATCAAAATGACAAGGCAAGCAGACAACAAGTATCTCAGCAATCTTCTTATTTACCATGGGAATATGGTGCTTTTTTCTCTCTTTCCTCTTTTCATAATATCTCTTTTTTTCTTTTCTTTTTCTCAATCTCTATCTCTTTTTTATATAAGAAGAATGCTTCATAGATACTCGTTATGGTTATGCTACAGGTTTCCACCATATCAGCATGGATTAGACCAGCGGCCTAGGCGTTTCTCTAACACATATGCATAACTCCATGGACTTACAAGCTCCCCTTTCATTTTACACCGACGACATCCATAGACAAAAGAACATGATATCAACTAGGTACAAAGCACCAGTACAATGTTGAAAGCGTTCCCCATGACAGCATGGTTCTGCTAATCCACAACTTACAAAGCGCAAGCATATACACAACATAGGTGAGCACAATGGTTCAAGTTTATTAAATGCAAGAAAGTAAAGTGTGCCATCAAGTTCGTGAGAGCTTTAATCACTAATTTTCACATAACAAGTTTAATTTGGGAGGTAGATAAAACAAGAATTTACTTGGAATAGCAATAATGCTAATAGGTAGGTATGGTGGACACAAATGGCGTGGGTTTTGGTTTAAAGGAGTTGGATGCACGAGAAGAATACCCTCTCAGTACAGGTTTTTGGCTAGCAAGGCTGGGTAGCAAGTATAAGAGTTGAAGGAAACAGACAAACATACAAGTGATAAAGACAAACATGCAAGCTTCCTTGGATGCACAAAAGATCTTAACTAGAGAATACTAGACTTATGAGCAAATCAAGAAAGAAAGATGATGAAATTATTTTTCTTTAGAGTACTTTTATCTTTTCATTCAACTCTCATAAATAGTGTTGCTACTGACCGAGCCAGGTTTTCCAAAACCAACTAAATTAACTCAATGATCCCAAAGTGATACCAATACTAACAACAAGATCAATCATATAACCACGAATTGAAAACTAATATAAGCTATGCAAAAGAGTGAATGATAGAACTTCTCATTAATATTCCATAACGGAAACTCACACCAATGGATACATATCTAACGAGAGAGGGGACACTTCCATATTGCAAACCATCCTACATAATAACTTCTCTATTCATGATATGACTCTACTAATAAGGCAAAAAGATAGAAGATAGTGATGTGATACCGCGGCACTCCCCCAAGCTTGGAACAAACCAAGGGGATGCCAAACCTGATGACGAATTACTCCTTCGGTGGTGGCGGTATCCTCTCGATGAGCCCTCTGATCAGTTTCCCCAAGTCCTCAATCTCGAAAGTGAGATTACAAATCAGCTGTGAGTTTTGCTCAGTGCGGATCATGATCATGTCGTGTTGAGAATTATTCTTTCCCCACTCTTCCTCCTTGAAGTCTTCTTTTCCTGCATGGTTATGGATAAAGGTATGGAAGGGATTCTTGGTGTGTGGAGGAAGTGACCGTGGAGCCAAACTGTGACGAGGAGCTTTTCCCCCAGTCTGCATCCATGCAGTCCTTCTAACCCTGGTAGGTTCTGTCACAACTCCAATGCTTGCAATGGTAGTGCCGGTGAGCGGATGTTGGCCTTGCTCCTCTTCATCTTCACTTTTGATCTCCTTCTCCTTCCCGGGGTCTTGGAGGTCTTCCTCCATAGGCTCCTTCTCTTTATCCTTGGCGGACACCATTTGCTTCTAAACCTTCGAAGAGTATTTCCTGGTAGAAACAGATCGAAACAAAAACACGACGAAAACACGATATACGAACCTCAGGGGATCCGGGGGGTTATATATTACGAAGTTTCATATCAAAAGGAAGGTACTAGGAGAAAACGAGTTGGAGGCGGAGTCCGGGGTGGACTCACCACCTGGTGGTGCGGCCAAGGGAGGGCCCGCGCCACAGGGTGGTGTGAGCCACCCTGGCTCCAATTCCGTCCATTTTTCGCTTCGTAGCTTTCCTTATTGACTGAAAACTGCAAAAATATAGTTGGATAGTATTTTCGCGGAACTTTTCTTACCAGAACTATTACCTATTTGAAAGCGGACTCTGTAGGTCTCTGAATTTGGTATCTAGTAGATTCTTTCGGAATCACCACTTGAATAACATCAATATCTTTATCTTCATACACTTACTACTTGAGTCATAAAACCCTTCTCTTCCTTATTACACCATTATCTCCACTACCTGGAAATTTCTTTCACACAAAACTTCACACGGTTCTCATTAGCAACATTAGTATAAGTGAAGTGATAAAACCTTTTGAGCTCAATTTCAACTGAAAATTAACAAAACATAAGCTACTGTAGCAACTCCTTCCAAAAATCCAAAAAGAATTCAAGAAGGAAATCGAATAAAGAAGCAAATGCAAGATTGGCTAAATCTGTCAAAACAGACCAGCAGGTAAAGATCAATTTTTTCTAAAATCTTCTATTGCTCAAATCAAAAAGTGCAAAGATAACTAAAGTTAAATAACAACCTGGGGCAGAAGCACAAAAAATTACAACTCAATCCGACAAACAGAGATCTCTCACGAATTTTTACGGTGAAGCACTAAAAATCTGTTTCGGGATAGCAACTTCCCCAAATCTTACTTCTCTCTCATTAGAGGTTGATCTTGACACAAAAACCAAACAAAATGGATAAGGAGCGGTTATTACCGAAGTAATAACTTCCAAGACTCAAAGAAACAAAAACAAACTGAAAGAAAAAACAAATTGGTTTGTCTCGCAAAAAGCTCTTTCTTTATAGCCATTAAGATGGGCATGATAATTTTGAAGATGCTCACATAAGAATATGAATTGAAGTGAAAGTGAGCATTAAGAAGAAAAAATACACACATTTAAGTCTAAGCCACTTCCTATGCAAGGGAATTTTGTAAACAAACAAGTTATTAAAACCAGAGGCAACTTGCATAAGACGAGGAAACTTGATATTATTGAGATGCATAAGAACACTTTTCCCTCTCTCATAGTAACTTTCAGTATCATGCATAAACTTAACAATATAGCTATAACAAGGACCATCATAGCAATGATCACTTATTCTAACAGAAAACACAGGAATACTAGCTCTCATAACACTACTATGTGAAACAATATTAGAGGTATCCTTACAAAGGATAGTGTGTCCCTCTTTTTCATATTTAGTGACAAAGTCTTTCACATTTGATATTATAGGTTCATCAACCATTTGTTTATTAGGTTCAACAACTTTATTTGTACTTTCATTAACCATACTAGCTATCATAGAATGTTCCTTTATCTTAACTAGGAAAGGCATTTTCTCAATGTAAGGTTTAGGTAAGACATGATTAGCAGTATAAACTTCAGTATTTCTTGTAGGGACACTCTTAGCAATATCTTTATAAGGTTCATGATACTTATTCCAGTTCTTTTTTGGCACTTCAATGTAGGAAGCAAAAGCCTTAAAATAAGAAGCAATAGCTTGAGAGTCTAGACCATAAGCATTTTTAATATTTTGAAAGTCATCAGTTCCCATAAAAGATTCAATGCATTCATAATCATAATTTATACCTGACTTTTTGCCTTTGTCATTCTCCCAAGATTCAGCATTGTCTTGAATACGGTCCAGAAGATCCCATTTAGCTTCTTCTTTCATGCGAGTGAATGATCCAGCACAAGAAGCATCCAATAAATCCTTATCATGTAGAGGAAGCCTTGCATAGAAGTTATTGATAATAATATTGTTGGGGAGCTCGTGAATGGGACATTTGAGCATTAGTAACTTCAATCTCCCCCAAGCTTGAGCTGTACTCTCTCCATCAAGAGGCCAAAAGTTGTATATTTGATTCCGATCTTTATGAATCTCACTAGGAGGATAAAACTTTGAATAAAAGAGAGGCACTATTTCCTCCCATTCCAGAGCTTGACCATTCTTCAGCAGCTTATACCACTCCTCAGCTCTTCCTTTCAGTGATAATGAGAATAACTTCTTCTTGACTTGATCTGTAGTAATACATGCACACTTGAACAACCCGCATAATTCGTGTATAAAGATTAAACGATCACCAGGATGGACAGTTCCATCCCCAACATAGTAGTTATCCATAACATGATCAATAATTCTTGTAGGTATTTTGAAAACATCATTCTCAGCAGGTGGTGTCTTATCTACTACCTTAGCAGTGGTAGTAGCATTACCAAATAAGAAACTCAGCGAATTATCCATAACGAAAATAAAGCGACTAGCAGAAGTAAACAATACTCACAGTAGAAGTTTCCTTTACCAGTTCCACTCTCCAATAGCGCTTCACTCCCTGGCAACGGCGCCAGAAAATATTCTTGATGACCCACAAGTATAGGGGGTGTATCGCAGTATTTTTGATAAGTAAGAGTGTCGAACCCAACGAGGAGAAGAAGGTGCTGGCTAGTGGTATGGATCAGGAATTCTCTGCAAATACTTAGCAAACGGATTTTTAGGGGTTTTTGATAAAGCAAGTAAACAAAGTACGAGTAAATAAAAGACAGTAGGAATAAATGCAGAAAGTGGCCCAATCCTTTATGCAACAAAGAACAAGCCAGTTGTATTACTGAAGATGACCAAACGTTCTTGAGGACACATGGGAAGACTGTCAAGTGCTTTCGCTTCATATAGTTGATTAATCTTCTCTAACTTGCTAAGTGTTGTGTGGGTGAACTTGTGCTAATGTACCGCCCCATCCAAGACTAATACATACTTGTGATTATACCCCTTGCAAACATCTGTAAGTACAAGAAAGTAATTAAGGTAGAAACCTAACCACAACTTTAAACTCTAAGACCCCTACGTCCCTTGTGCAATGGTTTCCTAACGGGGTTTCAGGTTTCTATCACTCCGGCAACCCCTACGATTAGTAGCCAAATACACAATGCATTCCCCTAGGCCCATATAGGTGAAGTGTCATGTAGTCGATGTTCACATGACACCACTAGAAGAAGTACACCACAACTTAAATAACAATCTATTGAATCTTTCTCAACACAACTCCACTACTAACAACAAGACTTCTCCCATGTCCTCAAGAACAAGACGAACTACTCACAAGACATCATATGGATCATGATCAGAGATGGAATAATGATGTATAACAATCTGAACATAAACAATAATTCAATGGTTCACTCAATAGCATCAACTACAAAGAGTAATCAACACCGGGAAAGTTTCCCCTATGAACTAATGCAAGATTCAACTCAATTGTTACAGCAATATGGAGATGGTGATGAGGGTGCTGATGGTGGTGATGATGATGATGATGATCCCGATGAAGTCCAGCTTGATGGTGGTGTTGATGGCGATGATCTCCCCTCTCCGGGAAGGAATTCCCCCGGCAGAAATCTGTATGCCGGAGAGATCTTTCTCTCTCGGTGTTTTCCTCCCCGTAGAGGTGGCGGAATCTTTCTATGGTTGCTCCCCGAGTCTTACGGTTTCGGGAGGTTGATATACGCCAGAGGGGAGAGGCTGGAGTGGGCCAGGGTGGCCAGACCACCTCCTGGCGTGGCCTAGGGCTACCCGCGCCAGGGGGTGGTGTGGGCCCCCTGTGGCCCATCTCCACTCCGTCTTCTGGCATCCTTAGTCTTCTGGAAAAATAGGATTTTCCATATATTTTCCCGGATTTTCTGATCTTCGCGAATTTTGCCTCCAAACAGCACCTTTTCCATCTGAATCCTGACTGCAGCGGTCCATGCTCCAAAAGTCATCAACCATGCAAAAATAGATGAAATAACATAAGTATCACCTCTCAATATGAAATATATCAATGAATAATAGTGAATTAAGACATAGAATAGTGATGCAAAATGGACGTATCAGTGGTGGAGGAGCTCCATGAGCCAGAGCACCCGGGGCAGCTCCATAGCCCTGGTTTATCCCGTCGCGATTCATCTGGGCCAGGCCTTCGTGGAGCTTGAGGAACTTGCAGCAGTCCTTTAGGAGGTGGCTGGACTTTTTCTTGTCATCATGCTTGTCTATGTAGAAGTGTATGTTGCACGGTTCGGATAGTTTGTCCTGGATGGATGTTCCAGGTGCCTCGTCGCGAGTGCGGTGCTGCCACACTTGCGTCGTTTTTTCGCTGTCGCGGTATCCACCATTGCGGTATCCGTTGTTGCGGTTGTCATCGCGTTTGTCGGCGTAGCCAGCCGCGACCATGTCGACCTCTTTGCGGTCCTCGTATCCGCACATTCAAGGTTTTCCTCGACGGTCACACCTTCGGCCGAGGTCGACATCGTTAGAGTGGGCACGGTTTTTACCGAGTCCTGTCCATCGGCCCACCTATTCGCGATCTCCATCAGGTGGTCGATTGTCTTGGGCTTCGAGCGGCCCAACTCCTCCCTGAGCTCTCTTTGGTGTATGTCGTTGTTTAATGCATCGATTGTGTGATCCTCAGAGATGTCCGCTGCAGAATTTTTTATAATGGACCATCTCTGGATATACAAGCGTAGCGGCTCGCTGGTCGTCTGGTAGCAGCCTCGCAATTCTTCAATTGATGCGGGCCTTTTGTAAGTGCCCTTGAAGTTTCGTACGAAGCTATAGACTAGCTCTTCCCAGCTACGAATTGATCCGCGTGGGAGGTTGTTGAGCCACGCACGGGCGACACCTTGCAGCTGCAGCTGGAGGCATTGCATCACCGTGCTTGTGGTTCCGCCATGTAGCCTGACAGAGGAGATGTGATCCTCTAGCCAGATATTCGGGTCCTGTAGGTTGTCGAATTTCGGGTTCTCCAATGGGAGTTTAAACCCCTTTGGCATTCGCTTCTGCCTGATGGCTCTGCTGAAGCAGCTGGCACTGCAGAGCTCTATCCCATCATCTTCCGAGTCAGTCGAACGGGCGCGCCTTGCGCGCATCTTGTCGACCTTACGTTGTGTGATGTCATCACATGCGTTGTAGTCGTAGTCGTGCCATCACGAGCGGCGTCGCCGTGACAAGTCGTGGTTGTCGTCCCTGGAGGAGGGCGATGAATAGCGCTTGGCTAGAGCTTTGTTTTTCTTCGGCTCCAGTGTTGGATCCTTGGTGAGGGCAGCTTCGACAAGCCCCAAGCCCGCTATCGTAGATCGGTGCATGGCAGCTCGCGGATCCCTAGACGGTGGCTAGTTGTTGAGGAGGTACATGGTGGCCACTGTCACCGCTGCTTGTGGTGTTTTTGGGAGCACATTGCCCCGCGTATCCACCATCATGGATGAGAAGTCGAGGACTCATGCAGCCTCTTCTCGCTCCTTGTCAGTGAGGTGGGTCAGTCGAGGGTGCCTCTTGGCAGCCACATGGTCATTGCCCTTAGAGGAGGATCCTCCCATGGAAGAGAGCTGAGCCCGCCGAAGGCTCGACTCGTCCGCCGCCTTTCTACGCGAATCGAGCTGTGCGATTACTTGTTGTTGGCGCTTGTATTCTTCCTTGAGGAGCCAATGGTAACCCATTAGCATGTCTTGTGATGAGTTTGGGGGCAGGGGATTGCCCCGCAGGGCTTCTCGACAGCGGGCCCACTCGTTGTCATTGAGCTTGATCAGCACGCGCTCTTTGGTGCGCTCATTCGCCGTGAGATGCGGGTCTCCTTGTGTCCTGTTGTTGGTGGGTGTTCCATTAGCGGGACCACCATTTGTGACTAGGATGCCACTGCCGGTAGCGGTGTTATCTCGAGTGCCGTCATTCTCGCCTGTGTTGACAACGACGCACATGTAGTGTTTGGGGAAGTTGTTGCTTCCGCGGCTTTCGGATCCGAAGCCGTAGGTTCCATCTTCCATGGCCAGATCACCCAGATCGGATCCGCGACTGCTGTCGCTGATCGTGTTTCCGTCTGTTATCGGGGCATCGAGTTCGCTCAGGGTGCTGATCGGCGGTGGAAACCACGATGCTAGAGCAATCGCGGGAACCGTTGGCTGGTCAGGGAGGCGAAGCGTGCCCAGCTAGCCAACTTGGAAGTGTAAGCTCCCGATCGCCAGGCCAATCCCTTCGCCCATGGACTCGAAAGCCGAGCAAGTGGCCAGCGTGTGGACGGTGAAGTCAAAGGCATCGAAGAGGAGGCGAATCTCTACTACTGCAGAGTTATAGATCGCAGTTGATGGGGCCGAGGAAGCCGCAACATCAGCAATCCTAGTTCCCACATACGGCACCAATTGATGAGGGTTAAACTTGTAAGATAGGGGAAACCACACGTTAGGTGGCCTTGTATTGCTCATTATATAAGAGGATTACAAGGAGTCCCGGTTGCATACAACACTGACATATATACAAAAAATACACAAGCATACGTATCCTACATCTATACAAACATGTGTAGGATATGTATTCTAACACCCTCCCTCAATCAAAACTAGGCAGCCGATGAATGTTGAGACTATCCCGAAAGTCCAAGAAGAGAGGCGATGGTAATCCTTTGGTGAAGATGTCCGCAAACTGTGATGAACTAGGAACGTGTAGCACCTTAACCTCGCTAGTGGTCACGCGATCTCTGACGAAGTGTAGATCAATCTCCACATGCTTGGTACGCTGGTGATGTACTGGATTCGGTGTCATGTAAACAGAGCTCACATTGTTACAGAAGACAACTGAAGCATCATGCACCGGTCGATGAAGCTCCAAAAGTAGTTGTCGAAGCCAACAAGATTCAGCCACCACATTTGCTACCGCCCAATACTCAGCCTCCGCACTCGATCAGGAAATAGTGTGTTGCCGCTTAGCCGACCAAGACACCAAATTCGCGTCCAGGAACACACAATAGCATGAAGTAGACCATCGAGTGTCTGGACAACCTGCCCAGTCAGCATCAGAGTAGGCCAGCAATTTGTTCGATGTCCGTCGATACCAAGTGAGACCATAGTCGGTGGTGCCGCGGATGTGGCGTAGAAAACGCTTCACTAGGAGCAAGTGATTAGCCCGTCGATCATGCATATGAAGACATATCTTCTGTACTACATAGGAGATATCTGGCCGAGTGAAAGTGAGGTATTGGAGACCTCCTGCAATACTGTGATATTCTGTAGGATCAGCCACGGGATCACTAGACTGAGCTACAATCTTAGAAGTTGTATCAACTGGAGTCGAGATAGATTTACACTATAACATACCAGCTTTGTCAAGAAGCTCCAATGCATACTTCTCCTGTGAGAGGAACAAACTGTCCTTAGTGCGTCTGACTGAGATGCCCAGAAAATAGTGAAGCTCACCCATATCTGTCATGCTGAACTCTTTACAAAGAGAAGCAATTAAACTGTGCAACAAAGTCAGAGAAGACGCTGTCAGGATAATGTCATCCACATAGAGCAGGAGATAGGCCATGTCAGTGCCACGCCGGTAGACAAACAGGGAGCTATCAGACTTGGAGCCAACAAAACCAACAGTAGCAATGAACAAAGCAAACCGCTGAAACCATGCTCGAGGCGCCTGCTTCAAACCGTAGAGATATTTGTTGAGGCGACACACCTTGTTAGGAAATCTGGGATCAGTAACCCGAAAGGCTATCGAGCATACACGGTCTCGATGAGTGTGCCACTGAGGAAGGCGTTCTTAACATCAAGCTGATGAATCGGCTAGTTACTAGAGAGAAAAAGTGATAACACCGTGCGTATGGTGGCTGGCTTGACCACATGGCTGAAAGTCTGATCAAAATCAATACCTTCGTGCTGAGTAAAACCCTGGAGGACCCAACGAGCTTTGTATCATTCCAACGAACCATCAGACTTCATCTTGTGATGAAAGATCCACTTCACAGTGACAATGTTGGCACGGCGAGGAGGATCAACCAAGTCCCAAGTGTTGTTGGAGAGGAGCGCACTGTACTCTTCAACCATTGCAGCATGCCAGTTGGGGTATTTGAGAGCACCACGATAAGTCTTTGGTATTGGAGACAATCATTCAACATGAAGATCAAAAATCGTCTTGGGCTGCACAATGTCGTGCTTGGCACGCGTGAGCATGGTGTGAGACGGTGGCGGCGGTGGTGCTCGAGGACGACAAGCCCGAGGAGCATCCGTGGTGGGAGGAAGGGTAGAAGCCGTGGATGGCGAGCTCGTAGAAAGCTCTGGGGAACCTTCATTTGTAGATGTGGCGGGCGAGGGAGCGGACGAGGGCGATCCTGATGGTGACGATCCAGCCGAGGACAGGCCAGGCGAGGTGGCCCGAGGCGGCGTGCACGTGGTGGGAGATCCTACCGCGGCAGGAGATGTGCCCGCGGCAGGCTGCCGAATGGCCGCGATAGAGCCCGCGGCAGAAGTTCCCATGGTCAGCACGGTGAATGGCATCGGCAAGATCGGATGCTCAACCTGTAGAAAGTCATAACTTTGCAAAGTAGGAGTAGAGGATGGTGGTGATGCGTTAGAGGCAAAGGGAAAGACAGACTCGTCAAACACGACATGGCGAGAGATGATGATCTTTTGGGTGGAACGATCAATGCAGCGATAGCCATGATGTTGAGATGGATACCCAAGGAACACACCCGGCATGGAGCGAGGTGCAAGTTTATGCGGGGCAATGGTGGTGGTGTTGGGGTAGCATAAGCATCCAAAGACCCTAAGACCGGCATATGCAGGGTCGACACCATGAAGGGCTCGAAAAGGCATGTGATCCGCGATGGCCTTGGAAGGCAGCCAATCGTGTAACAGCATGGCTCTATGGAGAGCCTCGGTCTAGAAGCGAGGTGGCATGCTAGCTTGAATTAGAAGGGTGCGAGTGATGTCGTTAAAAGTGCGAATAATTCTCTCGGCTTTACCATTTTGTTGTGAAGTATAGGGACATGAGAAGCGGAGTGCTATCCCATGGCGTTGGGCAAACAATTATAGGGATGAATTATCAAACTCACGACCATTGTCACACTGGATGGCTTTCAAGGGTGCATGAAACTGAGTTTGGGCTAAGGCGTGGAGGGACGACAAGTGTGAGAAGGCTTCTAACTTGGCACGTAAAGGATAAACCCAAGCGTATTGAGTGAAATCATCGAGACAAACGAGATAATACTTAAGCTAGAAATACTCTCAACAAGAGATGTCCACAAATCACAATGTATAAGTTGAAACGGAGAATGTGTTACACGATTGGTAGAATAAAAAGGTAGACGAACATGGCGACCTAATTGACAATCATGACACAAACTAGATTTATTTTGATCGTTAGGAATAATCCAGGAGCGAGCTAATGACTACATGACTCGCCATCCAGGGTGTCCAAGGCGCCGATGCCACATAGCAGGGTCGAAGACAAGGAAGGCGTGTGGGCGGCTGGGGAAGGAGGTGCTGACAGGGTAGAGGGCTCCGGGACTATTGCATCTGAGAATCTCGGTCCTGGTTAGAAGGTCCTTCATAGAAAAACCAACAGGGTCAAATTCGACGGAAACACGATTATCAATGGTGAATTGACGAATGGACAGGAGGTTTTTGACTATATCGGGAGCTACTAAGACATTGCAAAGATGTAGAGGACGCGAGGGAGTGGAAATAGGAAAACGTGCATGCTCGGTAGCGGTGATCGGAAGGGTGGAACCGTTACCGACAATGACAGCACAAGAGGAAGAAGAAGGAGGAGACACGGAGGTGAGCATACCGGGGTTTGATGCGAAGTGGTAGGTGGCGCCAGCGTCCATGACCCAATAGGTGTTGGGCGCTTGAAGGCCCTTCGTCTGGAACTGATTCATCAGCGCGGACTAGTCCCATGAGGCAGTCGATGAAGCCAGTGATGATGGGGGTGCAGTGCCGAGCCCATATGCAGGAGCCTGAGGAGCATAGCCGCCGTAGCCATAGCCATAGGCGTGCGGCACGTTGTAGGGCCCTTGCGTGTAGAAGACATGCTGCGGGGGCGAGGGGCGGTGCATGTAGCTGGGGGTCGAGCCTGCATACCAGGGTCGTATGGCCACATCTGGATCACGCCGTTCCAGGGCAGGAGCGGCGTGGGCTAGGTTGGAGGAGAGGTGGCTGGAGGTGTGATGACGGGGCCGACTTGGATGATGGCGGTGTGATATGTTGCAAACGTATCTATAATTTTTTATGTTCCATGCTTGTTTTATATCTACTTTCTTATGTTTTGTCCACACTTTGGAGTACTTTTACACATTTTCTGGAACTAACCTATTAATAAGATGCCACAGTGCCAGTTGACTGTTTTCTGCTGTTTTTGGTTCCAGAAAAGCCAGAAAATGAATATTCTCGGAATTGGACCGGACAAAAGCCAAAGTCGATATTTTACCGGAAGACTCACGGAGCTAGAAGACGAGACGGAGAGGGGCCAAGGGCTGGCCACACCATGTGGTGGCACGGGTCCCCCCTAGTCATGCCACCAGGTGGTGTGGGCCCCTGGTCCACCCTCTGACATCACCCCTTCGCCTATATATGCCTCCCGGGACGAAAACCCTTAAGAATCCAGCCTCCAGCCACGAAAAGTTCAAGAGCTCACGCCACCAAGAAGGAGATTCGGGATAGAAAGTCTGCTTGACCGCCGAGACGGGCAAGTGCCCCCGGAGCCATCTCCATCGATCTCCACCACCATCTCCATCGTCGTTGCTGATTCCCATGATGATGAGGGAGTAGTTCTTCCTCGAGGCTAAGGGTTCTACCGGTAGCTATGTGTTCATCTCTCTCTATCTATGCATGATCATATTGTGATCATGAGCTTTGTAATCAAGTAGATCTACCTTGTTACTCAAGTGCTTTAATAGATCTTTGGCTCTCCCCACGTGTGTGAAAGTGACAGCGTGCACACCATGGTGGCACTTAGGCTAGAGATTACAAATACTTGTTATGAGTTATATTTGGAGTTGGATGTCTCTATGAAATTGTGGTGTTTGTTGGAACCATCTAGCGCTCAAGGTGGCAGTGTGGGGTTATCTAGATGGGAAAGGCGGACTTTGAGGAGTGTTGTTATAGCCCTACCATGGATTAGAGTGTCCAACCGGAGAGTAGTTCAGAGTAGTATCATGAAGAGAAGATATTTATATGAGAGTGTTCACTAGTGAAAGTATGATCCCTAGGCCTTGTTTCTAAGCATTGAAACACCGTTTGCAACTAGATTTGTTACATGTTTGGTTGCTGCCATCTTTATTTTAGTTTGCCTTTAGTCTCTTCCATGCCATTAAGCTATTTTCTGGCACCGTTGTCTTATATCCATACCACTTGTATTTCACTATCTCTTTGCTGAACTAGTGCACCTATACACCTGACAAGTGTATTGGGTGTGCTGGGGACACAAGAGACTTCTTGTATCTTGATTGCACGGTTGCCTTAGAGGGATACCTTTGACCACTTCGTCCCTGAGTTTGATAAACCTTGGGTAATCCACTTAAGGGAAACTTGCTGCTGTTCTACAAACCTCTGCACTTGGAGGCCCAACAACTGCCTACAAGAATAGAAGTGCATAGACATCACGGTGTCCTTGGCAGCATCCGTTGTGGCCTTCTTCTTTCTCTTTCCCTTGCCACCATTGCCCCGTCTGGAGTTGGGGCGATGGCGGTGTTGGAGTAGAGGGCCGTGTCGCTGTTGCCATTACGCGAGCGATGATTCTTGCGCTTCATTTCTTGGAGTGCGAAAGAGAACGGCACTTCTCAAATGAGATGTCGGGCATGAGGGAGATGAGATCAGCGGCGCCCTCGTATTGCTCGAAAAATCCGTTGAGGCAGTGGATCACCAGCTTGGCGTTATCTTTCGGGGAGCCGAGATCCGCGAGACCGTCGGCGAGGGCCTTGATCTTCTTCAAGTACTCGGTCATGTTCATCTCTCCCATCTTGATCTCGCCCAGCTCGGTGGAGAGGTGGAGCTGGCGGTTGATCTTGTGGTCGTTGAAGAGCCCGTTGATGCTTGTCCACAGCTTGACGGCAAGGGGGTCTTTGCCCGGTGTCATGACAGCTTCGAGGAGGCCAAGGGACATGGACCCGTAGAGCCAGGAGACGACCGTGGCATCCAAGAGATCCCACTCCGGAGTCGGAGTGGACGGAGCAGGGGCGTCGACATGGTGGAGCAACGCATACTTGCGGAGGGCGACGCGGAAGAAGGTGCGCCATTGGCGATGAACGTCGGTGTCGAGCGCCAGCTCGACGGGGACATGCCCCTTGATGGAGTGGAGGACGATGTCTTGGGCATGCAACAAGGTGAGCGAGAAATCCCCTGCGCTGGAGGAGGGGGCGGTGGCGAGGGCGAGCTTCGACTGGGCGTCAACAGCTTCTTGGGCCTCGTGGTCTTCTTTTTCCTTAGCGGCTTGCGCGATCCGTGCGGCGTCGTCACCCATTGCAGAGGGGCGGCGAGGATAGAAGGGGAGAGATGGGTGGTTTGTAGAGGCTAGGCACCGATATTGGCGGCGGCGGCACCGAGATCGGCTGCTGCGGCGGCGGCGGAAGCGGGAGGAGGCGTAGGTTTGGTTAGGGTTTTGCGTCTGATACCATGTAAGATAGGGGAAACCACACGTTAGGTGGCCTTGTATTTCTCATTATATAAGAGGATTACAAGGAGTCCCGGTTTCATACAACACGGACATATATACAAGGAATACAAACGCATACGTATCCTACATCTAAACAAACACATGTAGGATATGTATTCTAACAAAACTCATCAATGCCCATTGTTATGGACATGGGTTTTGGAGAAGGAGGGACTGATGTAGGCATCAATCGGCTAGCAAACAATCACATAGGGATGCAAGGTTTAACCAGGTTCAGGCCTCGTAGAGGACCCTACTCCTGCTTCTCTGCTCTTGGAATTATCGAGGGAGTCAAAAGTTACATGGGTTGCGCAGATGCAATCTGGCAAGGTTGTGGAAACTAGGGTTGTGATTGTCCTCCTCGCCGCCCCCTCCCAGCCTTTATATAGATAGGCTAGGTCTCGGGATAGAAGGTCGAGTCGGTTACAAGTTAGGGTTTTTCCCTTTAATCTTTCTATCTTTGAGCTTGTCGTGTGTCGCAAGTAGTCGGAGTCTCCTTCGGTCACCCAAATCTTTGATTGAGCCTTGGTAACGCCGTGGGCTTCTGCCAGATTGGACCGTATATGCTAATCTTGAGTACCTGTAAGGTATGCCCACGTCAATATCCTTCTTGAAATTAACATAGGGACCTATATCACCAAAAAAGTTCCTTCCAAATATAACTGGGCAAAGAGTATCAGTTGGCATATCAAAAACTACAAAATCGATAGGAAAGTTTTTGTTGTCAATTGTGACAGTTGCATCTTCAACTACTCCCATTGGAATTCTAAGGTTTTTATTGGCTAACATAATTGTCATATCAGTATTTTCAATTGTAGCCGGTTCTATTTCTTCTTTTATTTCTAAGTAGAAATCATAAGATATAACATTAACTTCGGTGCCAAGATCACATAAACCGTAATGCGAGGTTTCTTTAAATATGCAGGGAAGAATAGGCTTACCCACATCTTTTACCTTTGTTTTACCTTCAACCAATATGGAAGTCTCTTCATCAAGTTCAACTATGTTACAATGTGCGTACATAGCCATAATTGCTTCCTTGGTTACCTCTTCATCTTTGGTCTCTTCCAGATGTTCCACGACTTCTAGCATGCTTTCCTCTTCCTTCTTCTCCTATACTGCTTTAACCTGTTCATATTCACGAATATGCTTTTGTGCAGTGTTAGGGAAAGGAATTTCATATATTGGTTCTAGGGAGGCCAGTGTTGCTTTATCTTCTCTTTTCTTTTCAGGTTCAGGTGGTGGATCATACTTAACTGGATCCTCCTTTGGAGCTTTTATATGTTTAGTAAAGGCTCTAACAACTTGCAACACAAGATCTGAATCTAAATAAAGTTCTTTAGATAATTCTTTAACATGGCCTTTTTTATTATAGTCATGAATACAATCATGCTCTATTTCTACGGCTCCTTCGCTTCCTAGACCAAAATTCCATGAAACTCTATGATCACGAATTCTATTTAGTAAAGCCCAAGCTTTAGGTATAGGAAGATTCATAAAGGCTTCTTCCGTGAAAGAGTCTAGTTCAATTTTATTAGGTTCAATTAAACCACCATAAAAGATATGTAGTAAATACCATTCAGGCAAATCATGATGAGGACCTAGTCATAGTAAATCTTTAAATCTAATATAAGCTCTTACCAGTCCTTCAATAGAACGATTCTTCCAAGTCATTATAAGACGCCTGATTCCAAAAGATTTTGATAATGGATAATATTTTGATAGAAATTCACAGGCCAGATTATCACAAGTAGTCGTGGCTTTAGGGGGTAGAGATCTATACCATGAGAGAGCTATACTTGTCAAAGTTTGACTAAAAAGTTTAACCCTTACCTCATCAGTGGTATATCCCGTCAATAGAAAAGTGCCACATATATCATTGAAACATGCAATATGCTCATATGGATCAGGATCTTCTTCATCTCCAGTAATTTGCTTCTTATGTAGAATACTAAGTAGTAGAGGATTTATTACAAAACCCCTTGTCTTCTCATTGGAGTTGTCTCTCTTATAAATATCATAGGGCTTCCGAAGTGGTTGAGTGGGTTAGCACTAGTCATATGCTCAAACTCCATAATGTTGGTGGAAACCTGTAACTCAAAACAAAATTTAGCAAGACAAAAATAGATAAGCAAAACCTAAAATACCTACAGTGCTTAGCTCCCCGGCAACGGCGCCAGAAAATAGCTTGATGACTGCAAGTGCAAAATATTACAATAGAAATGCTAGATGAGGTTCTAAGTGACAAGATAAAATGCGAGTATTGTGTAAAAAGGTGTTTTTGGGTTTTGGGTATAAGAGAAATAATAAAGTAAAGTAAAACAACTTACTACAGAAAGTAAGTATCGCGTATGTAAGAGAAATTGGAACTGCAATAGGGAAAAAGCATTCTCAGGGAGTAACGACTACACCACTAGTATTGTAAGGATCTAAGATAAAGATTATCATCATGAACATTCTCAACTATGTATGTGTGGGAGGAACTCCATATTTGGACAAATAGGCAACAACTGTTGCTCACATCATCCTCCTATCCACAACAGTCAGCAATCGACATCAATCGAATTACTGTGCTATTAAGGAACGTAATCCCGTAGGACGTATCCCATGGCATGGATAGTGTTCCGTGAGTTTCCTCGGTTTCCCAAGTTGATATCTAAGGGGTGCCAACAGCTTTATAGTCACTATAAGTGCTAGCACACCTCCATTTACCAACAAGTAGTTTCCTCCATCAAGCCGCCATGAGAAGCAAATATTGAGAGGTCGATTTCTCTCAACATCAAGATGTAGAAAATCTAACACATGGTCACAACGATGAATATCATAATAGACTTTATCTTATTTCAGTCTCATACTAGGGTTTTCTCCATCTCCCCAAGAACTAATGATCTACTCAGACATGGAGGCAATAAACATCATGGCAATGGTAATGGAAACAATCATAGATGAATAGTACTTGTATAAATCCACAACGAGTATAGAAATTACAACAAGATCTATACAAGATGTAGATGGGATGGATGGAGATGGTGGTGATGCAGCGGTGGATGATGAAGATCGATGCCTTAGCCTCCCGGATCTGTGCAGGGCGAAGATGGATCCCTTGTGGATGAGTTCCCCCTCCAGATGCCTTTCGGAGGTGAGGTTTCTACGATTTCTAGGTGTTCTGTATGTCGTCTCCTCGAACCAATTGAACGGGGTAAAACTATTTGACGAGGCGAAGGCGGTGCCAACTATACGGCCGGAGCTATACGGCCAGAAAAGTTGCTCCGGTCATATAGTTGGTCATTGGACTCTCTGCCTCCCTTGTTCGCTTCTGGTTTACTTATGGTATTATTAATATTTCCCAAAACAGAGATTTACGTTGTTTTTGACTCTTTTTCTCCATAGTACAACTGCTCCAATAATTGTATCCATCGGATCCATCATATGTTCTGATCCTGGTGAAAACATACATAAAATGTGCGCGTGAGCGCCATAAAATACCAAGATCCTTGACATGGGTATACCCTACAGGTACTCGAGCTTGGTATATACGGCCTAAATATGTAAAGGCCCACGGTGTCACCAAGGCCCAAATGAAGGATTCGAGTAACCTACGTACTCTCGATTGCTTGAAGAATAAGAAGAAGCTAAATATAGAAAGTTTGAAGGGGAAAACCCTAACTTGTAACCGACTTGACCTGCTACCCGAGACCTAGCCTATCTATATAAAGGCTAGGAGGGGGCGGCGAGGAGGACACACGCAACCCTAGTTTCCACAATCCTTGCTAGATTGCATCTGCACACCATTGTAATCCTCGATTCCTTTGATAATTCCACGAGCAGACAAGCAGGAGTAGGGACCTCTACGAGGCCTGAACCTGGGTAAATCTTCAAGTCCTCTGTGTGCTTGTTTGCTAGCCGATAGATGTCTCCAGCGCTCCCTCCTTCTCCAAAACCCAAGTCCATAACAATGGGCATTGATGAGTTAAACCCTCGTCAATCCTACATCTACAATGCAAAATAATAATGTAAAACATGATGCAAATATGCACTCATCACATATCCATAAACACTGAAGCCCCTACAAGCCACATGCATAGAAATAATCTTTTGATCCAACAGTTATACCATGAAGCACCAGGATTTAAAAATTATTAAGTAACATACAGATCAAAGCATGCGGTGATGTTGTTGTTACTCCCAAGTGGATCCCTAAATGAAGACCTTACCCCCCTTGTTGTCACTGGGTTTCGCATGAAGTCGATGTTCACCACTCATCTTACCTCGTGCCTTTATCAAGCCCTAGGATCTTAGGTACCTACAAGTCCATGGATCAAGACAAGAGACAAAGAAACAAAGATACATATCTCCTAATCACCACACAATATTCACATGTATTAGATGCACATAATCTCTGTGAGGTTTCACCCCAACGCGCAGCCCGTGAGGACTTCTCACTCATAGCAATAAGATCAATGTTAAAAAACATTATGCATATACTTAGATTAAAATCAAATATTCTTACAATGGTCGCTGAATCACAAGGAGATCTCAAGTACAATATAATGGAGAGGATGAACTATGGTGGTGGATCTCCTTTGATGGTGTTGTGATGCAATCTGAGAATGGCGTCTCGATGCACGGCAGCTAGAGTCTCAAAATATATAGTCCTTGCCACGCCTCTACTCTGATCATCGGCATCACTCATCTACATCGCGCCCATGTGCATGTCCTCTCCGCTATCGTGGATACCTCGGCAAGCTATTGTGGCCTAACAACAGGCTATCGCGCACCTCGGATGACTGCTACATCTTCCTCGGAAGGCTGCCGCGGCCGCCCTCCTTGGATCATCTTCATCGTCATCGTCAAGGACTTCACTGATAACACCACCATTGACTCTGATCTACGCGTCATCCATGCCATGGCGCATACGGCGCACCATCGGTATGATCATCCGATGTTGCCCCATCTACACCAAGTATGTCCCCGAGCATGCGCCTACCACCGATCGAGTTACGGGTTGCCGATGCGTCGCCCCTTCGGGCAGCAGTGCCACCGCCTTTGGTCCATGCTACCAGCTTCCAACACGTGTTCCCTAGCATGTACATCGTCAGTGGACTCCCAGCCGCTACACCGACTCGCCCACTATAGCTATGTCACCCCTCTGGGCCATAGCATCGCTGCACGTAGTCAACCACACCATCCCCACGCACTAACGTCCTCAACTTATACCGCGCCATCTCCTATGGCACGGATCGCCGCCGTTTGCACATGGTCTTTGCCACATTGTTGGGTTTCTTCCTCGCTTACTTCGAGCACCACCGTCGTGCTTCACAAGGTTACTTGCAGGGTGACTTCTCGCTGTCGCAGGTCCCGCCGACTATCCCATCGCCAACATGACCACCTGTAGCATCACAATTGTCTAACATTGTAATGCTACATGGTTTCAATCAATATATTGCTATCTCCATATAATAATTATTGCATCATCATAATATCATGCTCATGTCATCATGCCACATTGTATTTGAGAATCATATTAAAACCCTTTTCATTTGGTTCTTCTTCTCATATTGCATTGCCTTATTAATATTTTTCTTCTTGATATAATGCTTGATGCCCAAGTTGAGTTGGGGGCATAAATCTTATAGTACCACCACCATTGCCACCTTCCTTTGTTTCCACCCATCCTTCTACCATTCCATTTATATATGAGTTATTGCTATCTCCCTTGACTTTATCTATAACTCATGTCTAGTTGGTTATGGATCCTTCTAATTCTACATGCTCCCATATATATGTTCCATATTATTTTCACAAGATGAATCATGGCAGCCACATGATCGCCTTTGCATGTCATGTGAGTAGAATTCATCCATAACCTTCCATATGGTCTTATTTGAATTAAGGTCATGTTTGAATATATTGTGGTCATATGATTTAATAGTGGAACATACACACTAGAATGGCCACATTCTACTCATGCATTCCCATTATTCCATATATGCCATGTGTGTTGGAGAGTGTTACATATTCCAAAACTTTGCCCTCTCTCTACTTTCTTCTCTCTTTCTGTTGTTGTTTTAAAAGGCCCGAGTTGCCTTGGTTTTTGAATGCCTCAAATCCTTATAGCCTATACTATCTAGTCTTACCATCTTCACCTAAAAACTCTAAACCTCTCTCTATATCTCTCTCTTCTAAACCTAGAGAAAATAACCTAGCTAAACCCCAAACCTCATTTTTGGAGCTAAACCTACAAGATAATCCCAGCTACCCTAAACCTGACAATCTACACCAACACGCCTCAGCCATGATGGCCTAGCTCGACAACCCAAACCCCACCTAGCTAGACCCAGACCCTACCCCAGCTAAACCCTAACAGACCCTGGTGGCTAACCTTGGTCCCTCCCCGGCTCTCTCCCTGGCGCGACCGAGAGCAGTAGAGAAGCAGCACCAGCCCCGGTCACACCCCATCTCCCTACATCTGGGCTCCACCACGACCAAACCCCACCGGCCAGGTGCCCTATTGATCTTCTTGACTCACTCACATGCCCAACAATAGTCGAGCAACACCCATGGCTCGCTCGTGGCTCTTTGCTTTTGCTTAAAGCTAGCGCAGCAGCCATAGTGCCCTCCCCATCCACCCTTCCCCAGATCAGATCCCCACCTAACCCTCCTCTCCGCCTCCCCATGGCCATGGCGCCTACCAAAACCCTAGCCTCGCCTCCTCCCTCGTGATCTGCTACTACTGAAGTTTCCACCGCATCCCGGAGTGGTGCGGAACACAGGAGTAGGAGCACATTACACAAATCTAGGAGGAGAATTACCTGAGCCGCCACCCTCGACCCATGCCCCTGTTTGAAGCTGCGGTCACCACCGTCTCTGTCATGCCGCCGCTCCTCACTCTGGCCAGCCAGGCTAACCAATGAGTGCATGGTGAGCTGCTCGTCCTCCTCGTGCCCTTCCCCTATTTGTTTGCTTCTTGTCATGTCCGCAAGCACTATCAAACACCTGCACCTCCCCCCTGTTTGTTGTCGCTCTCTGTTGTTAAGCTCACCACCAGGTGCATGTACATGTTGCTTGCCTGTTCTCGGAGACCGAGCCCTCTCCACCATCCTCCTTCGACCAACCCAGGAACGTCGTGTCAAAGAGGATTGTCCCATCTTTCTATTGCATCGCCACATGGGCAGTTTGCTCCAGTATCACGGACGTGATCATCATCAAGAAATCGTGCCACCGAGCATGTGCATTGTGTCTCTGTCAGACACAAATAAGCCCAACGGATCGCCTATGTTCCTCGCTAGATTCTAGCCGCCCCATTACCTCTCCGATGCGGAAGATCACACGCCTGAAAAGAGGGCACAACCCTATTTCTATAGCGCTAATCCACACACAAAATGGAGAACCAAAGCACTCGCAATCCTCGGTAGAAGTCCGGCAGATCTCGCTATTGTAACTGTCATAGAAGTTCAGTTAACAACAACCCGCCAGGAAGCTTTTGTAGAAAAGCCCCTCCCTGTTTTAGGTTGTCAACCCGTAGTCCCTATTCGCCCAACGTGTCAGCCCTCAGCGCCTCACTCCGCCAGCGGCCTAGTCAACGTCCGGACCCGCTTGTCATCGACTATGGCTGGAATTTCTTTGGTGTAAAAGGTTCCAGATTATTTTTTCCAAATAATAAAAATTCTAGAAATGTTTCAACTACAAATTAATTCATATCTTTTAAAATAATTGGAATTTGTGAAAACTTTCAAAATGAAAAGTGAATATTTTTCAAATATGAATTCAAATACATATTCTAAAAATTCCAGAATTACCCCTAACTATTCAAACTAATGACACCTTTGCCATTTTCTTCACATAATGCATTTTTATCAATTTAAATTCACTATTTTCAAATACTACATGTTATATATATTTTGTGATCAGAAAATGCAAGGATTACTAATACATCCAAAATAAATTTTGAACAAGAATTTTTTTCGAAATTATTTAAATGCTATTAAATGCCTTTTATTAATAAAATCATAACTTTTAATTTGTAACACCGAATTCGACAAATGATATGTCTAAATCGATTAGCTCGACGAGACCTTTCCAACCATGCATTCCATGATATAAATTGAAGAATAAATCATATAAATATTAAATGTTAAGAACTGTTTATGCAATCAAAACTTGAATAATAAATTATGCAAATGCTTTATTCTTGTTCTAGCACCTCACCCCATGCCATGTTATGTTATACCATGCAATTGTGCATCATTCCATCATGGAATACCATGTTTTGCTTGCTGCATATGGTTCATATGTATGCGCTCTTTATTTATTATGGCCCTTGTTTATTTGGCTTTTATTCTGGATAGACGGCGAGCAAGGTAGTTATCAGGAGGCAACAGAGTATTATCTAGATCCTAGTTATTCCATTGCTGAGCTAACAGGCAAGCATTTCCCCATGTGTGCATTACATATAGCACCTATGCCTCTATCTTTATTCTTGCACCATTGGGTCGCGATTCGAATTAAATTGCAATCCCAAGTACTAATACTTATACCCTCAATCCTATCAGACTTTACTACAGAAATTTTTTGAGCCATGCGAGTCATAGAATTGCATGTGTAGGGTTTGTGCGAGTTTGTTGCGGATAACGAGGTACCTAAACAACTTAAATTGTGTAGTAATGGGATAACTAAAGAAAGAGGCACCAGTAGGCAATATCTGATATTTGGCTTTTAACCGCTCACCTGTGTCCCTTTGGATCCGAGTACTTGATACATGTTCCTTGACTATCGCACTATCCACATGTGGGAGACTTTATGGATCCCCCTTTGCATGAGCTTGATTCACACCTTATTTCTTGGGGCCACAAAATAGTTTGGGGCTTTACTACTATCCTATACCTATGACATGTTTTATTGCTTTATTTATTGCTGTTGATCGAGGGGCGGTTTACGATTTTACTATTTTGGATCGTAGCACAATTATTTTGTTTGGACAAGCCCAATCACACTTTTAGGTTCCTAGTCTTTCTTAGATGTTCTGTCAAAGCCCTTGGTCTGTCTCGGAGCCCGATCGACTTTGTAGTGGGTATCTTAGTGTGGTGGCCCCCTGAAATCATTTTTGAATCTTGTGAATGCATTGTCGTGATGCCTCGTTGCTTTTCATTTGGTTTTTCTCGAGGCTATTGCTATTTGTGCACCCCTACAGGGTAAATCTTTCTAAAAGTTGTGTCCCGTGGTTATGGACTACTTGGAGCACAATTTCTCGATCATAGATAACTATAACAAAAGTACCGTGTTTAACTTACCTAAACATGACTAGTAATTAGTGCAATACTCATGGAATGGTTAATAAAATTGCGTACGGATGGGTGATGAGTCCAAAATTTATGCATATCTAAGTATATAAATTATTCATATTTTCACTCATTACATGTTACATCTATCTATAACTATGCCTATTGTGTATGATTATTAGTTTTCATTCATTTTCACATGGGCTTTGCACCATATTAGTTTTATTAGGATTTTATTACCTTTTTATTGTCTTTGATTTGTGTGTAGGTGCTATGGAGAATCATGGATAAAAGGAGCCAAGAGGATTCAATATGGAGGAGTTGTAGGCACCAGACTTCGCCATTTGAGAGGAGGAAAAAGTTGATTTTCCATCAACTCCAAATAATGATCCAAGGTCATGGTGTTGTATCCCTCGTCCATACGAATCCAACGAGACAAAGAACACCTCAATCGGAGTCTGTATGAA
The DNA here is from genome assembly GCA_023614405.1 of Avena insularis. Taxonomy (NCBI): domain Eukaryota; kingdom Viridiplantae; phylum Streptophyta; class Magnoliopsida; order Poales; family Poaceae; genus Avena; species Avena insularis. The sequence continues at coordinate 103,897,062 of CM042684.1, read as the reverse complement.
GAAATGGTGGCCAAAATACTACGAAGTACCGCAGGGATAACGACCACTAGTACGGGCAGAGCCCGCCCATACCATACAGCAGTACCTCCCTCTGACGGCTTTGTTTCATCAAATGGAACAACATTTGTGAAGGCCCAATGGGCATATTCGGCCCCTAGCTCCATCGATTCGCAAAACCGACCTCCAAATGCCTATTTAAAGAGGGGAAAACCCTAAAACAAGGGGAGAATCCATCCACGCCTAAGGGGCGAAGCCCTGCCGCTCCGCCGCCTCCATAGCCACCGCACACAATATCCACATGTCCACACCATCAATCAAGAGGAGGAGAAGGATCCCCCCATCTTCACCGCATGCACTGTTCATCATCATCATCTCCAATGGCGTCTCCATCTCTCTCTCTGGTCTTAGATCTTGTAATTGTAAGATTGAAAATGGTTGTGACTTCATTAATATATTCATCTATGTTTTATTGTTCATCCATGTGTGAGTGATTTATTAGGTTCTAGGTTGAGGTTTGATCTAGTGCGCTAAGGTAGAATGTACTTGTGATCCAAGTATTCAATTACATGAGTTACGCGATGAGTTCACGGGATCCCTTGGTCCGGAAGTGTACGTTTTCCTCGCGAGTAACACGTGAGAATCATGCATACTACACATAGTGTGATAGCCCGGTAATCAAGTGGGTAACTTTTATTTGTTGAAGGAATCTATTGTAGATAATGGATTCGCACATATATTTGCCCATCTAGTACTAGTGAGACCGAAGCCTAGAAACCCTCTCTCATTCCATTCAATCCTATAGCTACAACCCCCTTTAGTTTAGTTCTTGTTCTATTTTACTTTTAGTACTTTATTTACTTTGTTACTAGTTACCTTAAATCTCTCTTGTTTACTATTACTCTAGCAACTTATAGTGTAGACTATTTCCAAACACTGTTTTGGGTGCGAACATGGCTACATTGACAACGCAGTTGCAGGGTTGTGTGGTTTCCAACTTGCAAAGCTCCTTTTGGATCAATCTTTCTAATAAATAGTTGCTTCTACTAGTACTGCAATAACCCTGTCGTTGGATGCAGGAACCCTGCCATCAACTTGGCGTCGTTGCCGAGGAGCAAAGCGTTTGGTTATTACCTACCCACACGCACATAGTTTATTTCAGTTTGTTGTTATTTACTGCTTTCACTTATTTGAAAAGAACAAAAAATTATAAAACCAAAAACCCATAAATATTTATAAAACAAAAATTATAAAACATTTTCTACTAATCATGTCTTCTGAGATTTCTATTTTAGAACATATTCAACTTGCAAAGGAGGAGAAGAGACAAAAAGAATCCTTGTACACGTACAACGAAGAACTCATAACTACTAATGATATGCATGTATATGATATGTATTATCGGGTAATATGTTGTGGTCACATATTATGTTCTTCATATCAAATAATATGTCTTTAGTGTATGTGTGTCGGGCATTTTTGCTTTCAATGTTCTCATACCTATGATGAATCTTTGGCGTCTTACAATAGTAGTGATGCTAATAGAGAAGTTATAGAGTATGTTCTTTATGAAGGTGCCCATGAACTACTCCGAAAAATAATGATACTTATGATGAGTAGTGATAATGAATTTTTACAAATGGCATATAAAACCTTGCAATATATTGCTGAGTATTGTCAAGGACATCTTAGTGAGAATGCACTTGTGTTGGAGAGTAATGCACGGTGTAAAGCTGTAGTGCCTGAAGATAATCATTTGCAGGAATCACAAGATGAAAATGAGGAGCACAAAGGTGAGGTTGAAAAATATTGGCACACTACAAATACTTTGTTTGATAATGATGCCTCTCTCTCTAGTAATGATTCTTATAATGCTAAAACTAATTATAATTTATCTATGGAGGCCGTGTGCCTAGAAACTCATAAGGAGAGCATTATTAATGATGAACTAGAGATAGGACCTTGCTATGAAACTTTCAATGCTAATATGCAGGGACCTGATTTACTCCTTGTTGCAAAGAAAGAATACTATGAAGTGTTCCCCTACAATGGTAACCAAGATAAAAATTTAAATATTATATTTGAATCTCTAATCCTCTCATTGCAGCTACATAAGGAGGCATGCTCACAAATCTTGGTGCATCCACGCTCGCTTATAAGCAGAACTTATTTATCTATATGATGTCGATGCACCACAAGAGGGTACGACTTCGATTGCACTCTATTATGAGATGCTCCAACCCTCGGCTGGAGGTAAGTACCATCACCCCACGGGTTGATATCCCTTGGGATCCAGGTAGGTAATTTAATGGTGCATCTAAGCCTGGATATATGGCTTCAAAGAAAGCGCTTCCCGGGAGGCAACTCGAAAGTTTTTAGGTGCCTTTCTGAATTTTTTGTCTTGAGTCTAGTTGCATTCATGTTTCATTGGCACTTATATATATGCATGATTTCCTATTAGAGTTGGCTTGGGACTATTTTCGACAAATAGAATTATTTGTTGCTCTAATAATGTGTTGCATATCTTGGTTAAATCTTCTCAACAAAAATATATGTTTGCTTTGTTTGGATGATGGACTAATGTTTTAGGTCCTTAGTATAATTTTTGGAGAAAAATAACTTGTTCTGGAGCTCGCAGTGAGCTTAATGAGCAGTAGTACGAGCGGATATGTCCGTACCACGCGCCTGTACCGCTCATGTGACAATTCGGATGAACTAGAAAATTCTCCAGGAAGGTGATAGCATGCTTAACGAGCATTGGTATGGTTGGACGCGCCCGTGCCGTCCGCCCGTACCGACCTTGTTATCAGGCAAAGCAAACATGAAGAGGACACTGAAGTTTTAATGACCACCCATATGGGCGCATCTCACCCGTACCACCCGGTCGTACCAACTTCGTCGGGAGCCCTTCCAAAAAAGAGAGAGAAGAAGAATACAAGGTGTAGTACGTGTGGAGCCCGTCCGTACCGCGTGCCCGTACCAAGAAGCAGCACCACGCAGCAAGGGCACGGACAAGTACAAAAAGGCTATAACCCCAGCAATCTTTTTATTTTGACAATCTTAGGTCAGTGGGTTACCTTCTATATGTTCCATTGTACTTCATTTTCTTTTACCTACCTTCAAAACTCCCTAGACTATAATTCTTTGTGGTGTTTCATGTTTCTTTTATTTTCTTTTCATGGTTGGGTGAACGAACTTCGTTCGTACACCGAATCGTTTTCTTTTACTTTCTTTATTATTTTCGCAAGGACTTGAACCTCGTGTAATGACATGTATGGTTTGTGTCAAACGTGTAAATACTTGCATAAACCACTTGGTTGTTTCAACTCAACACTTCAACAAGGAAGTATTCGTTGAACCAAAGGTCCATGTCCATCAAAATTGAGGTTATTCGTACCTCAATGGTAAAGTGTGTCACCCTTGCTTTGTTCAAGCTTGGGGAGGTAACCACTTCTCACAGTCTCATTTGATAACTGCATTTTTCCCTTTTCTTATGGTAATCTATTCAAGTTTGTTTCTTGAAAAAGTTCTAGCTTGGGGAAGTTACTTCTGCATGTGTAGAGTCTTTTGCAGTGTTCTTGTTCGATGAAAACTCTTGTGCAATTATGTATTCCACTGTTTTTGAATGCTTGCTTGGGTAAGTTATGTTTCATGTTTATATAATGGATGCACTTGATTTTGTTGGGATTCATAGGAGTTGAGCTAGAGCTTGATACACGTTGTTAAAATCTTTATCCAACTTGAGAAGAACTTTGTGATCCTCTAAAAATACACTGCCATGATTTTACACTTAAAACCTTTGTCTCCCACTTTTGAAGTTTGAATTGTTTATCTTGGTTGGCGGATTTGTGAAGATGCCATGCTAGTTGGAGTAATTCAAAATAGTTAGAGTAAAGCTTTTATTTGAATGAATGATTAGTTGTGGAAGATTTTGCTCTAGTTTTTTATTTAACCGAGTCTTGCCTTGGAAATAATAATGACAAAAAGTACAACAAGAAAAAGTCTGAAATTTATGACTTGTTTGATGAATGATTGTCTTGAGAGTTTACCCTTGAAGATACTTAACTCCATAGATGTTTTGATAGACTTGACGACACTCTTGAATGGAGTTGTTTGATTGAAATGAAGTCTAGTGGTAATTGTGATGCATGCCAAAGCTCACCTTGTGGATCAAACTGTGGTACTAGTTAAAAAGTTCTATGTTTCTCATGCACACCTTTGGATGCCAACAACTCCGCTGGCCTACGAACGATTTATGGTACAACCCCTGATCTCGGCTATGAGTTAACGACATGTGTGGCACAAATGTCACGGTAATGGGAAAAACTATTCGTACTCTCAAAGGTTGTGCAAGCTATTGTAAAAGAAACACTCAATGATCCCTGAAGGAAGAAAAAAAACGAAGATCCACATATCAAGTCCTTAGCATGGTCTCATTACTACTTTATGAATTTTCTTGAAAGACAATGATTGGATTAGAAGTGTTTTTGATAGCCTTGATTTACTGATGTGGGTGTCAATAATACACTTCACTTTATGCTACTTAGGACATGAACTCTCTTACTCAAATTTGCTATTAAAACATCCTAGTGTTCCTTGGCAAGCTAAGAGTTAACTAGAAGAATTGGATTGATTGTTACACTTCTAATTATTTATACTTATATTAAACTCTACTTTGATTGTCTTGATTTACCAAAGCTTGTATAGTGTTCTTGCCATCTCTCTACCTTTGATGAGTCTTTCAAATAGATGAAGTGCTGGACCTATATGACTGCCAACCGTAAGTGGATTCATATTCGCATTGACGCCCTTACTTTACAAAAGTAAGGAGATACAAAACTTATTAAAAGGCTCAATAAGAGGATCACAAGTTTGCTTTCAAGCTAGATTCACTTTTTGACATGGAGCATTGAAGTTTTAATTGATCTTTTATGGATTGACATAACTAAGCTTGTGTTGCATTGTATGAATATGTTCTTTCCTACTTTGAGCTTGCAGGGAAAATAAGGATACAAGGCATTGATCTTCTACATCCGGTATTATACTTTTGTTCAATTTTTGCCTCATTTATGTTATTGACTCGTGTCTCATGAACACGATGACCTTGTCCATCAGCCACTTTATTGCGGGACGAGCAAGAGTCTAGATTTGGGAAGTTGATGAGTCCAAAATTGATGCATATCTAAGTATATAAATTATTCATATTTTCACTCATTACATGTTACATCTATCTATAACTATGCCTATTGTGTATGATTATTAGTTTTCATTAATTTTCACATGGGCTTTGCACAATATTAGTTTTATTAGGATTTTATTACCTTTTTCTTGTCTTTGATTTGTGTGTAGGTGCTATGGAGAATCATGGATAAAAGGAGCCAAGAGGATTCAATATGGAGGAGTTGCAGGAACCAGACTTAGCCAATTGAGGGGAGGAAAAGGTTGATTTTTTCATCAACTCAAAATGATGATCCAAGGCCATGGTGTTTTAGAGCTCGTCCATATGAATCCAACGAGACAAAGAACACCTCAATCGCAGTCCGTATGAAGAAATGACAGCCAAAATGTTACAGAGTACCGCAGGGATAACGACCACTGGTATGGGCGGAGCCCGCCCGTATCGTACGGCCGTACCACCCTCCGGTGGCTTCGTTTTGTCAAATGGAACAACATTTGTGAATGCCCAATGGGAATATTTGGCCCCTAGCTCTATCGGTTCGCAAAACCATTCTCTAGATGCCTATTTTTAAAGAGGGGAAACCCTAAAACAAAGGGAGAATCCATCCACGCCTAAGGGGCAGAGCCCTACCGCTCCACCGCCTCCATATCCACCGCACACAAGATCCACATCGCCACACCATCAATCAAGAGGAGGATAAGGAGGGCCCCCATCTTCACCGCATGCACCGTTCATCATCATCATCTCCAACGGCGTCTCCATCACTTTCTCTTGTCTTAGATCTTGTAATTGTAAGATTGAACATGGTTGTGACTTCATTAATATATTCATCTATGTTTTATTGTTCATCCATGTGTGAGTGATTGATTAGGTTATAGGTTGAGGTTTGATCTAGTGCGCTAAGTTAGAATGTGTTTGTGATCCAAGTATTCAATTACATGAGTTACGAGATGAGTTCATGGGATCCCTTGGTCCGGAAGTGTAAATTTGCCTCGCAAGTGACACGTGAGAATCATGTATACTACACATAGTGTGATAGCCCGGTAATCAAGTGGGTAACATTTATTTGTTGAAGGAATCTCTTGTAGATAATGGATTCGCACATATATTCGCCCATCTAGTACTAGTGAGACCGAAGCCTACAAACCCTCTCTTATTACATTCAATCCTACAGCTACAACCCCCTTTAGTTTATATCTTGTTCTAGTTTACTTTCAGTACTTTATTTACTTTGATACTAGTTACCTTAAATCTCTCTTGTTTACTATTAGTCTAGCAACTTATAGTGTAGACTATTTCCAAACACCGTTTTGGGTGCGAACGTGGATGCATTGACAAAGAAGTTGCGGGGTTGTGTGGTTTCCATCTTGCAAAGCTCCTTTGGGATCAATCTTTCTAATAAATAGTTGCCGCTACTAGTACTGCAATAACCTTGTTGTTGGATGCAGGAACCCAGTCATCAAATGGGATATTCTTCCGCCTTCTCGTTCGATAAGCAAGGAGGACGATTTATGTTTACTTATATTGTTTATATAACTATTGGTTTCAAGTAACGAGTGTCCATCTATATATGGTTGGGCGGATGTTGTAGCGTGTCTCTATAGAACTGTTTAGATGTTTATCTTTCATTGCAATTGTGTCACCCCAGGTTATCCCTTTAGTTGCATAAAGATTTTGATGAGTGCTCCTAGGGTCTCGCGTCATAATATTGATCAGATTGTCAGGTATATCCATATGGAGGTTACTACGTCGATGAGGTTAATGATGGAGGCAACAACCCTCTTGCGTAGAGATTCTAGGGATGGAGATCTCTGAGATCTGTGGGCAGGAATGTGCTTATTTCATGGCATCTTATGCCGATTTGACTCTTGATCCATACTCGGATCTGTGTTTTCTCCTTCCGCTTGATGATTTGTTGAGCGATGTATGAGGATATAATCCTAAAATATTATTACTACTATATATATTTGGTTCTTGCCATAATGGCGTTGCAATATATTTATATCTCTTTTAGATGGAACTTCTATGTTGTACTCTTGTATGTCGTTGGCGTACATACTCACTTGTGTACGCTATACTCGCAGCCAGTCAGTCACGTTTCTCACACTCGAAGCTATAACCATGAATTTTTTGGTGGATGGTTGGCCGGTACCGTGCCCTGCCATTGCAGTCTACTTGTGGGCAGCCTCGCGACCTCCAAAGTAGTACGTCCTCCACAGATTCGGATTATACCAGCTTGTGATTTAGAAACGTGAGGTCCAGGGATTACAATTGGTATCAGAGCCATTCCCCCCTTCAAGGTCTCAACCAAGGTGGTCGTTGTCAGTCTAGAAATATTTTGGTAGCAATATACTAGGGAAAAACTAAATGTGAGAGTAGGAATGTTTCCATTTTTCTTCTTACCCACTCACCCACCCTATTCTGGTAAGGAAGTTTAACATTTATCTATTCTCTTATAAAAATTCAAACTAGGATTCATGTGTTTGAGGGTATCTGTAGTACCATAGTATGTGATATTCCTTTGTTGATCAGTTGCATCCGACCTTGTTTCATAATCTTCCTTTGGTTATCAACTGTTGGTACATTCCATACCGGCTGGCTTATGTGTAAACCGACACGATCTATCTGACTCTTTGTTAACCGATGCAATCTTGTTAAGGGTGTTGTTCCATTCGGCATGCTTTCACAGTATGTGGATTTGCTACTCTCTATCAGTTAAGTTGTTTCTCGCGTCTAGTTGGTATTTTAGTGCCGAAAAGTGCAGTTTTTTTGTTAGATGCAGCTGTGTTTCCACACTCATTTTCAGTCGTGTGATATGCTGACTATCTTATTTTGTCGGCATATTCATGCTAACTCCTTGTTGTCACTGACACATGAATCTGAAGTTTTTTACTTCATCTTCAAATTATTTGGGGCTAAATACATCACTTGTGTAGATCCGATGCTTACGATTGTAATTTGGTTTTCTGTATATCTATATGACACTTATCATGAGTGGAATATGGTCAATGATATCAATCTAATTCTCCAAATGATGGCAGTTATCTCTTGTGAATTTGAGTTGTACCATGATAATATCTATGTCATATTCAAGTATCTTTGGCAAATCCGAAGATTTCTGAAGGCACTATGATGGATCATCATCCAATTTTCGTGCTTCATTTGAACTCCATATCCGCAAAGGTTCGCTTTGATACAAGAGAATCTCATCCTTTCATCTTTGATATATTTGCTTAAATGTATGAGTTATCATTGGTCCTTATCCAAAATATTTTGTCATTTCAACCAGCAATTTGATCGACTATGTAAACTAGTCGATATCTCTTCTCTCTTCCGATGGGCCAGATAACCTATTCATCTAGTGCATCTATTCCAACACAAATCCATGCTCTTAATGTTGATCTTTCGAAGAGCATTGAGCTCAGAAAGTGTTTCGAGCATTCATTCATTTCTCCCGCCTCATGAACTTGGTATTCTTGGAATATATAGTTAATTTGCGGTGCTATATCTTGATGATATGCTTGCCTATTCTATATCAATGGAAGAACATGAAGAACAACTTCTTCTCTTTCTCTCAAGCTTCGTGAACACCGCCTGTGTGCAAAGTTCTCAAAGTGTGATTCTGCCTTTTTGAAGTCACTTATCAGGGCTATGTCTTTTCTACTAAAGACATGACTACAATTCTGGAATCATCAACTCATGTGTTGTTTTCCATCATCCTACATATTCCAACCAACTCCTAAGCTTATCCTCGGTTTGACAAGTAATTATCAATGCTTTGTTAAAGACTTACTCATGGCAACTAAATCTCTCGCAGATATTCTCAAGAAGGATAAAAAGTTCGTTTGGTCTCCAACTCGTCAAGAAACCTTTTGGAATCCTCTCTCTCTATTTTCTATGCTCAATCCAACGGATGCCATGAAGACTTTTTAGATCTTTTGTAATCCTTCTATTCAAGTTGGTGCTATCTTTTTCTCTATCTATTGAATTTTGCAGTTGTTCTCCATAATCTTCCTTCATATATTTTCCGATGGCTTGGGACTTCTGACACAAAGAAAACATCATCATCATCTTTATCTACTTTGGATCCGACGAAGTATTTACATCACATCCTTGTTTTATTATGAAGCTTCATGAATTCTTCTTGTCATGATCTTCAGTCTAAATTTCTGAGAGTTGCGTTGCACAATTTTCCTTTTCATGTGCGGAGTAATACTTTGGGTGTGGGATGGCGTAGCTACCACACCATTACTCTTATCATTCACTCTTGTACATTGGATTGGTTGATCAATGCGATTTTACTCATTCCACTGAAGTTAGAAGTGACCTTTATCTCTTGAGACTTTTACTTCCGTCCTTCTTTTTCTAGAGTGTTCTCTCAAGAACATAATCAATAACCTCTTATTGGTGGTCTCGTCTATTTCTAGATGGAGAAAAATCTTCAAGAACCTGGTGAAAACAAATGCAAAATCTCCCCCTGATACTCTTATTTCTACCGGAGCTCGACATCGTCAAACAAGGTGGATGGAAGATATCGATGACTTCCTTTTTGTAATTCTTCCTCTTGGTAAAGCCAATTATGGTTGATGCCATCAATCAAAAATCTATTGCAATAACCTCATGGTTAAGGAAAGCAAAAGGCATCTCTATAATAACCTCTAGATATTCAACATTTAACTTCTTCCGCAGGATTCCACCATAAACATGTGTTCTGTTGAAGAATAAATCCATGTACCGCAATTGTGTGATCTTTTGGTTCTTACTAGCATCGAGAAGAATTGAATCCAAGAATTCCTCTATTATAATCTTTTCCGCTTATGTCAAGAAACTCTGTTGTTTGAAGACAGTGTCGTTTTCTAAACTTCATTCCCCTAAGTCATTCTTTTCTTATGGAGAGATCCAGAATCATCTTCACTTGCCCCTTTTGATCTTTAATCCTATTGATATGCCTCATCCATCAGCTTGAAGTAAGAACTTTGCTTCTCCTGAACCTCTTCTAGTCCTTTGCTTTGAAGAAGCAAAATGCAAGACTCACAATAAGTCTATCAGTTTTCAAGGTGCAGTGGTCACACCATTCCATTGAAAATCCACTTGGGAACGTGAGGATCATCTTCATTCTGAGAACCCACCACTCTTTGTATCTTCTTCTTTTCCTAGGAATCTCGGAACGAGATTCTTCTTAAGTGGGGAGAATTGTTTTAGTCAATATAATGTTGTCTCAAAACAATAATTATTGCATCATCATAATATCATGCTCATGGCATCATGCCACATTGCATTTGAGCATCATATTAAAACCCTTTTCATTTAGTTCTTCTTCTCATATTGCATTGCCTTATTAATGTTTTGCTTCTTGTATAATGTATTTGCTTCTTGATATAATGCTTGATGCCCAAGTTGAGTTGCGGGCATATCTATTATAGTCCCACCACCTTTGCAACCTTACTTTGTTTCCACCCACCCTTCTACCATTCCATTTATATATGAGCTATTGCTTTCTCCCTTGACATTATCTCTAGCTCATGTATAGTTGGGAATGGATCCTTCTAATTCTACATGCTCCCATATATATGTTCCATATTGTTTTCACAAGATGAATTATGGAAGCCACATGACCGCCTTTGCATGTCATGTGAGTAGAATTCCTCCATAACCTCCCATATGGTCTTGTTTGAATTAATGTCATGTTTGAATATATTGTGGACATATGATTTAATAGTGGAACGTACACACTAGAATGGCCACATTCTACTCATGCATGCCCATTATTCCATATATGCCATGTGTGTTGGAGAGTGTTACATGTTCCAAAACTTTGCCCTCTCTCTACTTTCTTCTCTCTTTTTGGTGTTGTTTTTAAATGGCTTGAGTTGCCTTGGTTTTTGAATGCCTCGAATCCTTCTAGCCTATACTAGCTAGTCTTACCATCTCTTATACCATCTTCACCTAAAAACTCTAAACCTCTCTTTATATCTCTCCCTTCTAAACCTACCAAAAAAACCTAGATAAACCCAAAACCTCATTTTTTGGATCTAATCCTAGCTACCCTAAACCGACCATCTACACCAACACGCCTCAGCTATGATGGCCTTTATCGATAGGCCAAACCCCACCTAGCTAGACCTAGACCCCACTCCAGCAAAACCCTAACAGACCCCGGTGGCTAACCTTGGTCTCTTCTCGGCTCTCTCCCTAGTGCGACTGAGAGTAGCAGAGAAGCAGCGCTAGCTGCGGTCACACCCCCTCTCCCTGCATCTGGGCTCCACCGCGACCAAAACTCCTCCTCCTCGTAAGCTTGGTCGGTACTATCGTCTATAAATACATACGGAGTACACAATCACCAAACAATACTTAACTAGTCTACTTAGCACTCTAAGGCACACATTGGATGATCTATTATCATCACAAGCATCACAAGGTTTTATTAACTAGTTTCATTCTTTTTATTTGAGAAAAGTAATTTCTACTTATTGAAAATAACTAAGATTTAATATTCTCCACTTAGGATATGGGATCATGTGGACACATGTCATCACCACATATTCTAACATATGGGAATGAGATTTAAAGGTTGGATCACTTTTAATTAAGTTTATTATTTAATGATTTAAAGTGACTAGAAATGCCTATATAGCATTATTTTGGTACAAGTCCAAAGTCACTGCATGAAAACCTTAATATTATTTCATATTCAGATAGGTATGGTTAAATGTGATTTTTGAGAGTTGGAATCAACTCAAAAGCAATCATGGTTGATTTTATAAAAATGTTTGAATGTGCAAATGCTTCTGTCTTGTTATTTTTACTAGGAGAGATATCTAACTCTAAATGAATTAAATCCAACGGGCTTGGATAGATCTTTTCAGAGGCTTTCTAAAAAAAATTGAATCACTCAATTTGGTTCAGTAGATCTTCTTGAATTGATTTTTGAACTAAGGGACAGAAGTGAGTTCAAACTAAAATAGAAAAATCTATATTTGAACTAACTGGGTCGCGCGGGAAAACTAACGGGCCAGCCCAGTGGTGCTCCGCGGCACGAATGACAACTGACAAGAGGGTCCCGCAGGTCAGCGACACATCAAACACGAAGTGGTACGAGGCACTCTCAGCGCTACGATTAAAAGGTTGATCGACGGCTGAGGATCGTCGTCCCCGACGAACAGGTCGCCGGCAAGAGCTAACCCTAGCAGCTCGGTGGGGGTACATGGGGGCTTACCAGGGCTCCAGCTAGACGTGGCGATGGGGGCGATCGAGCTGGTGGAAGACGGCGGTTCTATGCATGGTCACGGTGGCTCCTAGGGTGGTCACAATAAACGACGCCTCTCCTCCTCTGCTGCGGCAAGCTCCGGCAAAATTCCGGTGAACGGCGGCCCGCCTTGCTCCGGGAATGGGGTGGAAGGATCAGTGGAGAGAGGGGAGTGAGATGGTGTGAGGAGTTTGTGCTGGGGTGGCCTCCTTTTATAGGTCGACGAGGGGACCATGCGGTACGACGGTGATCTCGTTGGTGACGTTGATACAGGCCGCTAGAGGCATGGACTAGGTAGGAGGACGGTGGCCTGCCTCCTAGCGGTCAGCCATGGCGCAATGGCGCGGCTAGGGGCGGTGCCATTTGGTCGGGAGCGTCCCGCGCTCTGGGAGACAGAGGCGATGCTCGACACGGCGCTCTGCGACTGTGGGTCGCACGGCGGCGCACGGCCGTGTCTGGCGGGTTACTGGGATCGAGGCCGAGCGGCGTGCACGGTATTGGGTCGAGGGACGGTCTGTGGCGTGCTGGCGGTGAGGGCGCTCTGGCGCGCTCTGGATGCACGCAAAGAGAATGGGCGGCGAGGCTGGGGAGTGGTCCAGGGCCTGGTTGGGCTTGGGGAAGGGGCAGGGAGGTGCGGTAGGGTTAGGCGGAGCTAGTGGTGGTGCTGGAACGGCACGGCGCTGTCTGTGGTGCCTTGCCCATGTTCGGCCGGCGGTGACCAAAATGTGGCGGCGCTCCACTGCTGTTGCGGCTTAGGGGTAGGCCGGTGAAGGTCTGGTTGGACTCAGGAGGACAAGGGTGATCAATGCAACTCAATTTGCTCGACAAGATTTGATCAAAAACAGTAATAGTTAGGCTAATTTGATTCTGCCTGCCAGGTGTTCGACACAATGACCGCATGAATCAAATATTTGAATTTTGGGCTGAATTTTGGTGGAGTGTTGTATCTTATGCTTGAGCTTCTAGGTGAGCTTGGGTTTTGAAAATGGAATTCATTTGATTGGTTTTTGAATAAGTGTGATCTATACATATGAACTACATTCAATTTTCAACTGTCATTTGAATTCAGTGTTTGAAAATTTTTGGTAGATCACAAAGTGGGCCTTGGTACATCAATACTTGTACTAGCAAGGGGTGCAAAGATCCACATTTTTTTCTGTTAAGAATTGAGTCCTAGGAATATCTAAAGTGGGCATGTTGATTAAAATGGCACAAATGACCATTTGCTTCTTTTATTCATTTTGATTTGTTTTTCTTTGGGATTTGTTTGGGAATGATCTAGATGATGTTTATTTCACCTAAGAACCATTTTACAATCAATGGATCACTTAAACATGGCAATTCAAATCAACTCCTAATTTAAATGCACACACATATGAATGCTTTAATATTTTTAAACGGAAAAGTTTTTCTTAACTCTAAATTTGATGATTTGGATCTTGATCACTTGGATTAAAGTTTTGGGATGTTACAAACCTTCCCCCATTAAACAAAATCTCGTCCTGAGATTTACGAAAGAAAACTAGGAACTAAAGAGATCTGGGGACTCTGTCCTAATGTAATCTTCTCGCTCCCAAGTGGCTTCCTCTTCGGTATGGTTGCTCCATTGAATCTTGAGAAATTTGATACTCCTAGTTCTGGTGGTTCTGTAGGCGTCCTCCAAGAAACGGATGGGCACTTCACGGTACGTCAGATCCTTGTTGATCTGTATGGCTCGGTGATCGATGTTCTTGAAAACTTCAGTCTTCTCCGGCACTTCTAGGCATTTGCGAAGTAACGAGATATGGAACACATTGTGGATGGCTGACATCTCTTCAGGTAGTTCCAGTTGATATGATACTTCTCCTCGACGGTTCAGAATCTTGGGCTAACTTTCCTTTCAGACTAAAAGGTTGGGTTCCTTTCAATGGCGAAACCTTGAGATATACAAAATCTCCAACATTGAAAGTCAGGTCTCTCCTTCTCTTGTCAGTATAACTCTTCTATCTGGATTGGGCGGTCTTGAGGTGCTCACAGACTTTGTGAACCTTATCTTCGGCTTCTCGGAGAATGTTGGGTCCGAAGATCTGACTCTCTCCTACTTGAGACCAATTCAAAGGGGTGCAACACTTTCTTCTGTATAGGAACTCAAATGGTTCCATTTGCAAACTGGCTTGGTAACTCTTGTTATATGAGAATTCTGCGAAAGGCAGGCAGTCTTCCCATTTTGATCTGTACTCCAAAACACAAGCTCTTAACATATCTTCTAATATTTGGTTGACTCTTCCAGTTTGTCCATCAGTTTGCAGGTGATAAGCGGTGCTGAAATTCAACTTGGTTCCTAATCCTTCCTGGACTTTCTGCCAAAATCTCGAGGTAAACTGGGTTCCTCGATCTGATACTATGGTCTTGGGGGTTCCATGCAGATTAACAATTCTAGCAATATACAGCTCTGCCAGCTTCGAACTCTGGTAGGTGGTCTTTACAGGTATAAAGTGAGCTACCTTGGACAGTCTATCAACGATGACCCAGATTGAGTCATTTCCCCTACTAGAAGTAGGCAAACCGGTGATAAATTCCATTCCGACGGAATCCCATTTCCACTCTGGAATCTGCAATGGTTGCAACAGTCCTGCGGGTCTCTGATGCTCTGCTTTGACTCTTTGACAGATGTCACACTTGGCGATGTAGCTTCCGATTTCTCTCTTCATCTTGTGCCACCAAAATTGTTCTTTCAAATCTTGATACATCTTTGTTCCTCCGGGGTGGATAGAATAAAGAGTATCATGAGCTTCCTGCATGATAACTTGCTTCAGTTTCGAATCTGCTGGCACACAGATACGTCCTTTGTACCACAGAACTCCTTCTTCATCTTCAGTGAATCCAGGTACCTTTCCTGTACCAATACGACGTTTGATTCCATCGATACTTTCATTTCCCTTCTAGGATTCCTTGATTTGGCTAATCAAAGTGGGTTGAAGTTCAATGCTAGCTAAGAATCCTTTGCTAACTAGCTCAGTCCTAAACTGCTCCAACTCCTCATACAAACTTGGTTGCTTCTCCTTGATCATGGTATTTAGCCTACATGGCAATCTGCTAAGAGCATCCGCTGCCACATTGGCTTTGCCGGGGTGATAGTGAATGTCAAGGTCATAATCCTTGATTAACTCTATCCATCTCCTTTGCCTCATATTCAGCTCCTTCTCAGTGAAAATGTACTTCAAGCTCTTGTGATCTGAGTAAATCTCACAGTGATTAACCATCAGATAGTGACGCCATGTCTTCAATGCCAAAACTACGGCTACTAACTCCAGATCATGGGTCGGATAGTTCTACTCATGCTTCTTCAGTTGTCGAGATAGATACGCGATAACTTTGCCTTCTTGCATCAATACACATCTGAGACCAATCTTAGATGCATCACAATATACATCAAACGGCTTCTTGATATCTAGCATGATCAGTGTTAGGGCTGAAATCAATCTCTTCCTCAACTCTTGGAAACTGGCTTCACATTTGTCAGTCCATTCAAACTTCTTGCCCTTCTTCAGCAATTGGGTCATGGGTCTGGCGATGCTCGAGAATCCTTCTATGAACTTGCGGTAATATCCCGCTAATCCGAGAAATGCACGGACTTGGGTTTGTGTGGTTGGGTCTTCCCATTCTTCGACATCTCTGATCTTGGTGGGATCAACAGAGACTCCTCCAGTAGACACAATATGTCCTAGGAATCCTACTACTTTCAGCCAAAACTCACACTTGCTGAACTTGGCATATAACCGATGCTCTCTCAGGGTTTCTAGGATGATTCTCAGATGTTGCTCATGCTCTTCTTCTGACTTGGAGTAGATAAGGATATCGTCGATAAACACAACGACAAACTTATCTAGGAAATTCATAAAGATCTTATTCATGAGATTCATGAAATAAGCAGGGGCATTGGTTAATCCAAAATACATAACCGTATACTCGTATAAACCATAGCAAGTAGTAAAGGCGGTCTTCAGAATATCCGTTGCACGAATCTTAGGTTGTGATAACCAGTCCTAAGATCAATCTTTGAGAATACCTGGGCACCAGTCAATTGATCAAATAGATCCTCTATCTTTGGCAAAGGGTACTTGTTTTTGATGGTGACATCATTCAACTTTCTGTAATCGGTGCACAGACGGTTGCCTCCATCTTTCTTGTCGACGAATAACACTGGTGATCTCCATGGCGATGCGCTTGGTTGAATCAAGCATGTTGCTAACATAGCATCCAACTGCTTCTTCAATTCTACTAACTCTGAGGGGTTCATACTCTAGGGTCTCTGGGCTATGGGTCCGGTTCCGGGGATTAATTCAATAATGAACTCAATATCCCTATCCGGGGGCATACCTGGCAATTCATCTAGGAATACGTCGGGGTATTCACAAACTACTCGGACTTGGTCAATGGTGGGCATGGCTAGACTCTTGTTACACTTGAATTGATGGGGTAAGGTTTCAAATATATGCTCTACTGTTAGTCCAGAGCTACTGGTCATGGTGATGGCTTTCTTAGCACAGTCTATCAGTTCTTTATGCCTTGACATCCAGTCCATACCTAGTACTACTTCCAATCCTTTGGTTCCAAGTACTATTAGGTTGGCATAAAAATCTATCCCATGTATTCTGATAGGCACAGCTTTGCAATTTTTTCTAGCTTTTATAGTTGATACGGGGATTTGAACTATCATGACATGCTTCAAGTTGGTTGGGTGGATCTTACTAGTGCATGCAAATTCTTCGGTGACAAATGAATGTGATGCTCCCGAATCAAACAATACTCTTGCTAAAACTGAGTTGACCGAAAACATACCCAACACTACATCTGGCGCTTCTTGGGCTTCTTCGGCGTTCATGTGGAAGAGACGACTGTTGCGGTTGTGCGGGTTCCCTGGGGCAAATCTTTTCCCTGGTTGAACACGACGCTGATGTTGAGCTGGGGCATTCACATTGGCAGTGGCGGCAGTCTTCTTGGGGCACTCATTGGAGTAGTGACCCTTCACTCCACACTCGAAACAGGTGATCTGAGACTTGTCTTTAGCTGCGACAGGCACAACATTGCTTCCAGTTCTGGGTGCAGTGTTGTTGTTGTTGTTCTTGGGAGGGGTACAGTTGAAATTGTTGGTGTTTCCCGAGTTATTGTTGTTCCCTCCGGACTTCACATTGCCTCCGCTACGGTTGGGGTAGCTTGGGCGACACATTGGGGGTCGGTTGTTCCTCGGTGCATATCCTGGTGAGGGGTTGGGACGGTACTTCTGGTGACTATTGGATCCAGTTTGCTGCATCATACGATGTTTGCGGTTGTCGTTTGCCTGGTTAATCTTTCCTTCCATCTGAATTGCGGAGTCGACTAGCTCTTCGAGATCCTAGAAACAGATGTTGACGAGGACAGTCTGCATCTCATCATGTAGTCTATTCAAGAATCTATCCTTCTTCTTGGCCTCTGTGTTGATCTCATCAGGTGCATATCTGGCAAGTGACAGGAATCTGTCATGGTACTCCACCACAGTCATTCTGCCTTGCTTCAACTCTCTGAATTCATCCCTCATTCTGGTGACTAAGACCTGTGGCACGTGGGTGCGGCTGAACTTGATTTTGAAGGCTTCCCATGTCATCACTTGACCATGGTTCATCAGGCGGATGCTATTCCACCATGCTCTTGCATCTCCTGCCAAATAGTGGGTGGCAAAGAGAACTTTCTCGTTGTCATCAACTCTGGCAACTTCTAGATTGTTCTCCATCGTCTGCAACCAGTCATCTGCATCTAATGGGTTCTCCAAAGTGCTAAAGATTGGGGGATTGGTATTCTGGAAGTTTTTTAGCTTGGATCCTTGATGATCCTGATTTCCATGGTTCTGGTTGTTGAGAGCCATCTGGGCGATCTGTTGCAGTGTTGCTAGATTAGCTTGGTGCTCTGCACTGCTTGCTTCTCTGTCGGCGATGAGATTCTGCAGGATCTACAGCATTGGTTCTTGCGACGAGCTGCTCCCTCCTTGGTTTCCACGAGTCATCTGAACATTGAGGTAAATAAAGGGGTAAGAGGGAAAGTTCTAAGGCTCATGGTTTTGATTTCAAAGCTAAAACTTTGAGTTTGACTCAGGCTTTGCAACTAACTCCATTTCATTCATTCAAACAAGCACACGATACAAACACACAGACACCACAACAACAAGGAAAACAGATGGTTTTAAGAACCATTCTGCAAGCTACGATACAGTGGGACCGATACATCTCATGCTACGACTGTGATCTAGTGCATCTACTCATCGTCAATGAAGTCGGAGTCCTCATCGTCAGTGTAGAACTGCACGGCATCCTCCTCTAGAAAGTCATCATCATTGCTGAGGTAAGAATCCATATCTCCCTGGATGTCTTCACCCTCCTCTTCTTCTTCCTTTGCTGCAAGCTGAGCTTCTTGCTCCTTGACGGTCTTCTCGAGGTCGGACACCTTCTTGCGAAGACAGGCGATGGTGCGATCCTTCTTCTAGCGCTGGAGGCGAAGAGTCTGATGGTCCTTGACAAGAAGTGAGAAAGTGTGGGCCTTCTGGGCGGCAATGGCACAGTTGTGGTTGGCAAACTCCCTAGCATTGTCCAATTCCTTCTGGCGATCGTACAGCAGGAAATCAAGGTTCTCCACTTGACGCTTCAACTCCGGGTGACTTGGCATTTCCATTGGCATTCCCATGAAATCACGTCTTGCATAGTGAGAAAAACGGGTTCCTTGGATTTGGTTGATACTAAGGGCACATAGACATGCGAGAGCTTCATGCATTACCCTGGCTAATCCATCTAGCCAGTTGTTCTCTCTGACGAAGAACCGGATTCTCCCGGACGTTGGTGCTTCTATGCTTCCTCGAAGATCAGCGGTGACTAGCCACTGTAAATCTCCTCCTGGGGGTCTAGGAAGTTGAGCTCCAAGAAACTCCGGATGTGGGCATCCCAATAACTCAGACAGTGAATCCAGATCCCTCTCGAAGATCAGTTGGCCTCCGTTGCCCAATTGGTAGAACTTGCTAAACTGATTCTCCATCTACACGAATTAAGGATGAGGAAGTTAGTGAGGTGATCACGTGTGTCAAATTTTAGGTAGTAATGTAAGACTTGGAGGAACATGAATTTTTGAGAAAGAATGAATTCCCAAGGGTAAGAGAGGAAATAGTTTTTCATAAATACTCACTTTGGTTTTGAAATTAAGTTTTTATTCGGACGTCCGTTCTAACTAGGGTCTCCTGTGGTCAGGATGGCTCTGATACCAACTTGTCAACACCCAGATTTTTAATCCCAGATGCCTGTTATGTCATACATCGCAATCCCAGGATTACCATTTTTGCGAGACATAACAGATTGGATATCACAGTACCTCATCCATTACAAACCATAAATAAGGTCTTACACAAATAAGGATCTCCTGATCCAGTCTTAATACAACAAGCAACGGAATAAGTAAAAAGTGTAGTGGTGGGGTCCATATTCAGGGGCACAGGCAATGCTGACGAAGGCAGATAGTCCTAGTTATCATAGCCGTCCTGTTGTCCGTCATCTTGGTAGTCTCCTTCATAGTCTGGCCATAGGAATAGCCAGGGACAAAAGCCATGAGTACTCTTTAAGTACTCGCAAACTACCACTAACAAGTAAGATAGTTCTAGTAGGAAAAGCTAACTCTAAGGTTTAACATTCAAGTTAAGTTTGAAACCTAAGCTGAGTTCTGAAACAAAGAAAGATAAAATAATGTTCTAGAATCACTTAAGTTGGGAAGCTAGTGTCATAGTCACAACCCTATTATGGTCAAGTCAAGATTCATCATTCATTCCATAAGTCATTTTGAAAATATCTGACAACGAAACAGTATGTCCACTCCAACTGTCCATAACCGCGGACGCGGCTATTCGAATAGTTTGACACTCTGCAGAGGTGGTACACTTTCACCACAAGATTCGATACATCTATCAAGGATAACCCTGAATCATCATACTTAGTATGCAGATAATCAAACATAACCTTTCCTTTACACACTCTAGTATAAGCACCTCTCCTATGAGCATGGCCTCCCAACCATGACCATCTGTCATCTTGGGCACTACATAGGTGGACAACATTGAGAGGTAGCCTCAGCTCAAACCTCTCCCGTGAGGGAACTAATACTAATGCATATAAACTTCCAGCTAAGCCTTACCCAATTCAGGTATTGTGGTTGTATGGTAAATTTGGAATGGTATCGCATCTGAATCCAACCATCAGTTTTGTAAAAGGGTTAAGGCTCATGCCTCAATATTTTCATCATCCTAAACCATTTGTGTTTCTCAACACATGTCAAAACATCTCAATAGAATAACTCATCATTCCAAGGTTTTCACAAGTCATTTTCACCAAGTATTCCCATCTAAAGTGGCTCAAGTTTTAGTTTAGATCTAAACTACTAAGTTAAGAGTGTTCACTAATGTGGGATGCTAAGATCAATCTCATGCCATAGAATGACATCTAAGGTTATCTAGATAGGTCAAGTTTTATACTCTTTATGCTACCTTCAAACAAGTAAGGTACTCTAATAAAGTAAAGAAGTAAAAGCTTGGAAATAAAACTTGGGGTAGGTGATGACCCACAAGTATAGGGGGTGTATCGCAGTATTTTCGAGGGAAGTGAAACCCAATTTATTGATTCGACACAAGGGGAGCCAAAGAATATTTATAAGACTTAACAACTGAGTTATCAATTCAGCTGCACCTAGAAACAATCTTGCTCATAGCGTTTATCGAGTGCAGTTTTGTAGTAGGAATAGTAAAGTAGCGATAGTAAAGAAAAGACAGCGATAACAATAGCGATGTGAGGATTCGAGTGTAAGCATAGGGATGGATGGATGAGCGTTGCATGGACAAGACAATTCACATAGCAATCAACATAGGGCAATTGCGTATAAATAAGATAAAGCATCCAAGTACTAGATAATCCTAGGCATGTGTTCCATATATAGTCATACGTGCTCGCAATGAGAACTTGCACAACATCTTTTGTCCTGCCAGCCCGTTTGCAGTGGGGCCTCTAGGGAACTACTGGCAATTAAGGTGCTCCTTTTAATAGAGCACCGGAGCAAAGCATTAACACTCCGTGAACACATGTGATCCTCACATCAAAGCCATTCCCTTCCGGTTATCCCGATTTCTGTCACTTCGGGGCCATAGGTTCCGGACAACAACGTGTGTATACAACTTGCAGATAAGACCAGAAACAACACTATCATAATGAATCAATAACAAGTTCAGATCTGAAATCATGGCACTCGGGCCCTAGTGATAAGCATTAAACACAACAAGTCGCAACAAAGTCATAAAGCACTAATAAAAGATACTAGGCACCATGCCCTAACAATCTGATGCCATTACATGAACGATCTCATCCAATCCCTACCATCCCCATAGCCTACAGCGGGGGATTACTCACTCATAGATGGGGGAAACATGGATGGTCGATGGAGATGATGGTGGAGATCGATGGAGATGGCTCCGGGGGCACTTCCCCGTCCCGGCAGGGTGCCGGAACAGAGACTTTCTGTCCCCCGAATCTCCCCTTCGGTGGTGGCGGCGCTGCGGAACTTTTTCTAGAAAAACATCGAACCCCCCGGAGTTTTTAGGTCAGAAGGCTTCTTATAGGCGAAGAGGGAGACCGAGGGGGTGCCTGGGGCCACCACACCATGCCCTGGCGCGGCCAGGCCCAGCCCGCGCCTGGGGGGTGTGGCCAGCCCCTGGCCCTCCTCCGTCTCGTATTCTGGCTCCTGGAGTCTTCTAGAAAAATAGGCACTTTGGCTTTTGTCCCGTCCAATTCCAAGAATATTCATTTTCTAACTTTCCTAGAACCAAAAACAGCAGAAAACAGGCAGCTAGCACTATGGCTCTTGTTAATAGGTTAGTCCAAGAAATCATATGAAAAGTACTCCAAAGTGTGGACAAAACACAAGAAAGTGGATAAAACCAAGCATGGAGCATCAAAAATTATAGATACATTTGCAATGTATCAACATCCCCAAGCTTAACTCCTGCTCGTCCTCGAGTAGGTAAGTGATAAAAAGAAAGAATAATTTTTGAGGTGACATGCACCATCAAAGACTTGATCAAAATATTTGTAAAACATTCAAAGCTGGGATCATAGTACTTCAATCATAACATGAAAGACAGAGTTCTAGCAATAAGACAAAGAGACTATGATGCAACATGAAAAGGCACAAACAAAAGATTCATGAATAACAATGCCTTGCAAGACATTTGTTTGTTTCACATAAAGAAAACATAGCATAGTGGCATTCAGCTTGTCCCTCATAGAGTAGCAAACATAAATGCATAGGACACCTTCAAAGTTTATAAGAGTGACTAGATACAAATAGTTTAAAACAAGCAATATCAAGGTATGCATCAATCAACAAGTCTTGGGACAGTGCAAATAGAACTAAGAATGGCCACTATGCTCTCAAGAAAGTGCTCATAGAATGTGTGGAGACTTAACAAGGAAATGAACACGTTTTGAAAAGTTTGAAAGGCTTCCAAATGCTGAAAGTATGGTACTCATTAGCTTTGAGCTCTCATTGCCCCTGTCATAAGTATCTTTAAATGGTTACGGTTAAAGTGACTCAACTAAGAGGATATGCTTGACAAGTTATAAATCGAAGTCTCATGCCCCTTACTTACGAAGACCGATCCTCATGCTACTCAACTTCAGTCACAAGTAAGCTATTGTCATTGTAAGTATATACGTATCATAGAGAACCGCCAACGGGGTACCCCTTGCACATGATACAGGAGCTATCCCATAATCAAAATGACAAGGCAAGCAGACAATGAGCATCTCAGCGATCTTTTTATTTACTATGTGCATAGATTTTTATTGAGGATGCTTCATAGAATGCTCATTATGGTTATGCTGCAAGTTTCCACCATGATTAGGCATGGCTTAGGATAGCGGCCCAGGCGTTTCTCTAACATACATACAAACTCCATGATCTTACAAGTTCCACTTTTATTTCACACCGCCGGGATCCATAAGCAAAAGAACATGATATCAACAAGGTACTAAGTACCAGTGAAATGTTGAAAGCGGTCCCCATGATACATGGTTCTGCTAACTTCAACTCATAAAGTGCAAGCATATACGCAACAAAGAAGGACGCAATGGTTCAGGTTTATTAAATGCAGGAAATAAAGTGTGACATCAAGTTCGTGAGAGCTTTACTAACTAACTTTCTCATAACAAGCAAACATTTTATTTGGAAGAAAACAAGGCATATTGAATATGCACGGAAGTAGCAAATGATGCTAATAGGTAGGTATGGTGGATACTTTGGCAATATTTGGTTTAAGGGAGTTGGAAACATGAGTAAAACACTCAGTGTAAGTGAAGGCTGGCAATAATAAGGGAGCGACAAACGAGAGAGCAATAATGGCCATAATCATGCAGAGTGACAAAACATCATTGATCAAAGCATAAGGTGATACTACAAGTTGAAAACTAAAGGATCATAAAGGCTTATGGTGACTTGGGATAGTCGTAACATGGTGTCAGCATGTGCCAAGTCAACCCAAATAAAGCATCAAAGGAGAATACCACAATACTATGCTTTAATATGCTAAAATAACGCATGATTCTTCCAAAGCACATTAAGCAATCTCAATTGTTTATAACAAGTCATGCTACAGCAAAGAATGCTAAGCATAAAGCCAAAAGAATATCAAGCATGGCATGACAAAGCATAGGCCACAGTCAAAAACAAGCTCTCTTTACCACTTAAGCTTCCTACTCTTTTCCAATCCAAACCAAACTATTTGAACACGAATGTATGAAAGAGGAGGTCCAACAAATTTATTCAGAAAACTAAGCAAACCACGCAAACTAAAAACCAAAACGAAAACAAAAAAGAAGACGCTCCAAGAACAACACAACTGTGCATGAAACAATAAAAATGAAGTGTTTGAAAGAAACCTGGGATTTTTATTGATGAAGAGGGGGATGCCTTGGGCATCCCCAAGCTTTGACGCTTGTACTTCTTGGATATTTCTTGGGGTGACATGCGTGGCATCCCCAAGATTGAGCTTTAGTCCATCCTTCATCTCATTACTCATTCCTTCCATACACCTGAAATTTTTCCTTCATACAAAACTTCACACAATCTTTATTAGCAACATTAGTGCACTCAAGATAATAGGTCTTAAGGTTCAGTTACAACAACAATAAAACTTCCATTAAAACACTATCTACTGTAGCACTTCCCTCAAAAAGCTCAATTCCCCAAAAGAACTCAAAAAGGAACCAACAAGAAGCAAATGCAGAAAATGGCAGAAATCTGTCAAAACAGACCAGCAGGTAAAGACGAATTTTTTTGAAGACCTTCTGTTGCTCAAATTAAAAAGTGTTGAACTAACAAAAGTTATATAACAACCTGGGGCATAAGCACAACAATTCACGCCTGAAAAAGACGTTCAGAGATTTTACACGAATTTATACGGTGAAGCACAGAAATCTGTTTCGGGACAGCAACTTTCCCAATCATTACTTCTCTCTCATTAGAGGTTACTCTTGGCACAAAAAGCAAATAAAAAGGATAAGGAGCGGTTATTACTGAGATAATAACTTTCAAGACTCATCTAAAACTTTTGGGTTATCTCCCAATAAGTACTTTTCTTTAATGCCTTTAAGTTAGGCAAAAGCAAAAACTAAAAATGGATAAAATAGAAGTAAGCGGAGATAATCATGGTGAAAACATTGTTTTGTTCAATGAAATCCTTTTTTTAACAAGGTTGATCAGGTCTTGTTACCAAAACAATTTCATATGATACAAAACTTTGTATTCCTCTAATGATCATGTTACCTCAACCTTGATAGCAATGGTCCCAATCATAATAGTTTCAAATTTTTCTCTTGGTATGGGACAATATATTTCTCCAACTTGAATGCCCTCATCATGTTCAATTGAATTCAAAACCATAAGTCCTTTAAATCTTCTTGGGGAAATAGATAGTATGTTCCTTGTCATTAACATTGAAGTTCACCTTCCCTTGATTATAATTAATAACAGCTCCTGCAGTATTTAAGAAAAGCTCTCCCAAGAATAATAGACATATTGTCATCTTCAGGCATAATAGTTTGAGAGGATGCTCTCATAAGAAATATGAGTTGAAGTAAAAGAGAGCATCAAAAAGCAAATTCAAAACACATTTAAGTCTAACCCACTTCCTATGCATAGGAATCGTGTATGCAAATAAATTCACAAAGAACAAAGTGACAAGCATAGGAAGATAAAACAAGAGTAACTTCAAAACTTTCAGCACATAGAGAGGTGTTTCAATACCATGAAAACTTCTACAACCATATTTTCCTCTCTCATAATAATTTTCAGTAGCCTCATGAATAAACTCAACAATATAACTATCACATAAAGCATGCTTCTCATGATCTACAAGCACTAGAGCTTTATTACAAACATCTTCAAAAGAATCCTCAGGAACATAAGATTCATCCTCCTTTAGTAAGCATGGAGGACAATCAAATAATGTAAGGGATAAAGAGTTACTCTCATTAGAAGGTAGGCATGGGTAGCTAATCCATTCTTCCTCCTTTTGTTCATCACTCTCCTCCTCTTTTTCATCTAATGAGATTTCAGGTTCATCATATTCTTCTTCCATAGGATCCTGCAAGGCATTAGTCTCTTCCATTTGTGGAAAGCATCTATTAAAATATTCAAGAATATAGCCATTTTCATCCTTATAATTATCAAAGCAAAATTTAAGTATACCATAAACCTCATACTTATAAGGTGAATCATCAATATTTTCAAGAAAACTAGCAAGTTCAAAAGCACCCTTCCAAGCAATAAATTCTTCAATTTGTCCTGCATCATAAAAGTCATAAATTCTTTTAGCATAGGAAGATATGGTATCATTATCATTATACTCACATTGAAAAAGGAGGTGTTATATCTATTTCTGCAACGAGATTCATCACAGGAATAAGTAACATTATAAGTAGAGCACACGTTTCTAGCAATGGTATACAATCTATCAATTTGTTCCCATAAGTGTTTCCCTTTTTGTGACAAGCGGTGTTCCTTCTAATAATATTTTTGATCTTCCGTGAACCCACCTTGCCAATAAGCTTCAGTTTCAAAGAAACCAACCATTGACAACAAGCATGATAACGCAAGACAATAACAGACCAACAAAAATAACAACTGGAGTAGGAACTAAATTTTTTTGTATTTTTTGATAAAGAAACAAGCAAACAAGGCGAAAATAAATTTAGCTTGAACAATAATGAATCCAGGTGAACTTGATAAATAAAGCTATGCTTCCCGACAACGGCGCCACAAAATAGTCTTGATGACCCACAAGTATAGGGGGTGTATCGCAGTATTTTCGAGGGAAGTGAAATCCAATTTATTGATTCGACACAAGGGGAGCCAAAGAATATTTATAAGACTTAACAACTGAGTTGTCAGTTCAGTTGCACCTGGAAACAATCTTGCTCACAGCAGTTTATCAGTAGCAATAGTTTTGTAGTAGGAATAGTAAAGTAGCAGCAGTAGTAAAGAAAAGACAGGAATAATAGCGATAAATGAGGATTCGAGTGCGGTAGGCATAGGGATGGATGGACGGGCGTTGCATGGACAAGACAATTCACATAGCAATTAGAACATAGGGCAATTGCAGATAAATAAGATAAAGCATCCAAGTACTAGATAATCCTAGGCATGTGTTCCATATATAGTCATACGTGCTCGCAATGAGAACTTGCACAACATCTTTTGTCCACCTTGACCCGTTTGCAGCGGGGCCTCTAGAGAACTACTGGCAATTAAGGTGCTCCTTTTAATAGAGCACCGGAGCAAAGCATTAACACTCCGTGAACACATGTGATCCTCACATCAAAGCCATTCCCTTCCGGTTATCCCGATTTCTGTCACTTCGGGGCCATAGGTTCCGGACAACAACGTGTGTATACAACTTGCATATAAGACCAGAAACAATACTATCATAATGAATCAATAACAAGTTCAGATCTAAAATCATGGCACTCGGGCCCTAGTGACAAGCATTAAGCACAACAAGTCGCAACAAAGTCATAAAGCACTAATAAAAGATACTAGGCACCATGCCCTAACAATCCGATGCCATTACATGAATGATCTCATCCAATCCCTACCATCCCCATAGCCTACAGCAGGGGATTACTCACTCATAGATGGGGGAAACATGGATGGTCGATGGAGATGATGGTGGAGATCGATGGAGATGGCTTCGGGGGCACTTCCCCATCCCGGCAGGGTGCCAGAACAGAGACTTTCTGTCCCCTGAATCTCCCCTTAAGTGGTGGCGGTGTTGCGGAACTTTTTCTAGAAAAACGTCGAACCCCCCGGAGTTTTTAGGTCAGAAGGCTTCTTATAGGTGAAGAGGGAGACCGAGGGGGTGCCTAGGGCCACCACACCATGCCCTGGCGCGGCCAGGCCCAGCCCGCTCCTGGGGGGGTGTGGCCAGCCCCTGGCCCTCCTCCGTCTCGTATTCGCCTCGAGTCTTACGAAAATAGGCACTTTGGCTTTTATCCCGTCCAATTCCGAGAATATTCATTTTCTGACTTTCCTAGAACCAAAAACAATAGAAAATAGGCAGCTAGCACTGTGGCTCTTGTTAATATGTTAGTCCAAGAAATCATATGAAAAGTACTCCAAAGTGTGGAAAAAACACAAGAAAGTGGATAAAACCAAGCATGGAGCATCAAAAATTATAGATACATTTGCAATGTATTAGTAGGTAATAGTCAAAGTGGTATACCAAAGCATGCCTAATACATCTTGCTCAGGTTATCTAGCTTAATTCTAGCTTGCTAACAAGAGCTTGCTCAGTTTACTTGAAGTGCTAGGCTTGCTAGTATAATACTTGCAAGTGTTAGCTTGGCTTGGGTAGTGTAGTGGTTGAAGTTTTCTTCCTCCTCTTCTTGGTAGAACTCCCCCTCCTCCTCATAAGCTTGGTCGGTACTATCGTCTATAAATACATACGGAGTACACAATCACCAAACAATACTTAACTAGTCTACTTAGCACTCTAAGGCACACATTGGATGATCTATTATCATCACAAGCATCACAAGGTTTTATTAACTAGTTTCATTCTTTTTATTTGAGAAAAGTAATTTCTACTCATTGAAAATAACTAAGATTTAATATACTCCACTTAGGATATGGGATCATGTGGACACATGTCATCACCACATATTCTAACATATGGGAATGTGATTTAAAGGTTGGATCACTTTTAATTAAGTTTAAGTTTATTATTTAATGATTTAAAGTGACTGGAAATGCCTATATAGCATTATTTTGGTACTAGTCCAAAGTCACTGCATGCAAACCTTAATATTATTTCATATTCATATAGGTATGGTTAAATGTGATTTTTGAGAGTTGGAATCAACTCAAAAGCTATCATGGTTGATTTTATAAAAATGTTTAAATGTGCAAATGCTTCTGTCTTGTTATTTTTACTAGGAGAGATCTGTAAGTCTAAATGAATTAAATCCAACGGGCTTGGATAGATCTTTTCAGGGCCTTTCTAAAAAAATTGAATCACTTAATTTGGTTCAGTAGATCTTCTTGAATTTATTTTTGAACTAAGGGACAGAAGTGAGTTCAAACTAAAATAGAAAAATCTATATTTGAACTAACTGGGTCGCGCGGGAGAACTAACGGGCCGGCCCAGTGGTGCTCCGTGGTGCGAATGACAACTGACAGGGGGGGTCCCGCAGGTCCGCGACACATCAAATGCGAAGCGGTACGGGGCACTCTTAGCACTACGATTAAAAGGTTGATCGACGGCTGAGGATCATCGTCCCCGGCGAACAGGTCGCCGGCGAGAGCTAACCCTAGCGGCTCGGTGGGGGTACGTGGGGGCTTACCAGGGCTCCAGCTAAACGTGGCGATGGGGGTGATCGAGCTGGTGGACGACGGTGGTTCTTGGCATGGTCGCGGCGGCTCCTGGGATGGTCACAATCAACGGCGCCTCTCCTCCTCTGCTGCGGCAAGCTCTGGCAAAATTCTGGCGAACGGCGGCCTGCCTTGCTCTGGGAATGGGGTGGAAGGATCAGTGGAGAGAGGGGAGTGAGATGGTGTGAGGAGTTTGTGCTGGGGTGGCCTCCTTTTATAGTTCGACGAGGGGACCGTGCAGTACGATGACGAGCTCGTCGGTGACGTTGATACAGGCCGCTAGACGCATGGGCTGGGTAGGAGGACGATGGCCTGCCTCCTGGCGGTCAGCTATGGCGCAATGGCGCGGCTAGGGGCGGTGGCATTTGGTCGGGAGCGTCCCACGCTATGGGAGACAGAGGCGGTGCTCGTCGTGGTGCTCTGCGACTGTGGGTCGCGCGGCGACGCACAGTCGTGTCTGGCAGGGTACTGTGGTCGAGGGGGAGCGGCGTGCACGGTATTGGGTCGAGGCGATGCGTGGCGTCTTTGGCGGTGGCGCTTCTGGCGCTCGGATGCAAAGAGAATGGGCGGCGAGGCTGGGGAGTGGTCCAGGGCCTAGCTGGGCTTGGGGAAGGGGCAGGGAGGTGCGGTAGGGTTAGGCGGAGCTAGTGGTGGTGTTGGAACAGCACGGCGCTGTCTGTGGCGCCTTGCCCATGTTCAGCCGGCGGTGACCAAAATGTGGCGGTGCTCCACTTCTGCTGCGGCTTAGGATAGGCCAGTGAAGGTCTGGTTGGACTCAGGGGGACAAGGGTGATCAATGCAACTCAATTTGCTCGACAAGATTTGATCAAAAACAGTAATAGTTAGGCTAATTTGATTCTGCCTGCCAGGTGTTCGACACAATGGCCGCATGAATCAAATATTTGAATTTTGGGCTGAATTTTGGTGGAGTATTGTATCTTATGCTTGAGCTTCTAGGTGTGCTTGGGTTTTGAAAATGGAATTCATTTGAGTGGTTTCAGAATAAGTGTGATCTATACATATGAACTACATTCAATTTTCAACTGTCATTTGAATTTAGTGTTTGAAAGTTTTTGGTAGATCACAAAGTGGGCCTTTGTACATCACTACTTGTACTAGCAAGGGGTGCAAAGATCCACATTTGTTTATGTTAAGAATTGAGTCCTGGGAATAGCTAAAGTAGGCATGTTGATTAAAATGGCACAAATGACCATTTGCTTCTTTTATTCATTTTGATTTGTTTTTCTTTGGGATTTGTTTGGGAATGATCTAGATGATGTTTATTTCACCTAAGAATCATTTTAGATCAATGGATCACTTAAACATGGCAATTCAAATCAACTTCTAATTTAAATGCACACACATATGAATGCTTTAATATTTTTAAATGGAAAAGTTTTTGTTAACTCTAAATCGGATGATTTGGATCTTGATCACTTGGATTAAAGTTTTGAGATGTTACAGAAGTACTTGAGCCACCACCCTCGACGCACGTCCCTGTTAGACGCCACGGTTGCCACCATCTCCATCACGCTGCCGCTCCTCACTCCGGCCAGCCAGGCTGACTGACGAGTGCATGGTGAGCTGCTCTTCCTCCTCGTGCCCTTTCCCTGCTCGTTTGCTTCCTATCATATCTACAAGCACAATCGAACACCTGCACATTGCCCCTGTTTGTTGTCGCTCGCCGTCGTTCAGCTGACCGCCATGTGCGTGTACCCACTACTGAGCCCTCATCATCATCCTCCTCCGACCAACCCAGACACGTCGCGTCGAAGAGGATTGTCCCACCTTTCTACCACACCGCCACACAAGCAGTTTGCTCCAGTATCATGGACGTTGTCGTCATCAAGAAATTGTGCCACTAAGCGCGCACACCCGTCTCTATCAGACACACATAAGCCTGACGGATCGCCTATGTTCCTTGCCAGATTCTGGCCGCCCCAGTACCTCTCCGGTGCGGAAGATCACACGCGTGAAAAGAAGGCACAACCCTATTTCTATAGCGCCAAACCCCACACAAAACGGGGAACCAAAGCACTCGATCCTCGAGAAGTCCGGCAGAACTCATGTTGTAATCGCTTGAGAAGTTCAGCTAATAAAGAATCATGAAGCTTTTGTATAAAATCCCCTCTGAGTTTTAGGTTCTCAACCTGAAGTCCCTAGTGGCCCCACGTGCCAGCCCCCCAGCGCCTCACTCCGCCAACGGCCCAGTCAGTGCCCGGACCCGCTTGTCATTGACTGCGGCTGGAAATTCTTCGGTGTAAAAGGTTCTAGATTTTTTTCCAAATAATAAAAATTCCAGAAATGTTTCAAATACAAATTAATTCATATCTTTTAAAATAATTCGAATTTGCAAAAACTTTCAAAATGAAAAGTGAATATTTTTAAATTATGAATTCAAATATGTATTCCTAAAATTCCAAAATTGCCTCTAACTATTCAAACTAATGACAATTTTGCCCTTTTCTTCACATAATGCATTATCATAAATTTAAATTCACTATTTTCAAATAATACATGTTATATATATTTTGTGATAAAAAATGGAAGGATTAATAATATGCTATCCAAAATAAATTTTGAACAATTAAAAATTTCGAAATTATTTAATGCTATTAAATGCCTTTTATTAATAAAATCATAAATTTTTAATCTGTAACACTGAATTTGACAAATGATATGTCTAAATCGATTAGCTCGATGAGACTTTTCCAACCATGCATTCTGTGATATCAATTGAAGGATGCATCATATAAATATTAAATGTTCAAAACTTTTTATGCAAGCAAAACTTGAATAATAAATTATGAAAATGCTTTATTCTTGTTCTAGCACCTCACCCATGCCATGCTATGTTATACCATGCAATTGTGGATCATTCCATCATGGCATACCATGTTTTGCTTGTTGCATATGATTCATATGTTTCACACTTTATTTATTATGTCCCTTATTTGTTCGGCTTTTATTCCGGATAGACGCTGAGCAAGGAAGTTATTAGGAGGCAACAAAGTATAATCCAGATTCTAGTTATTCCACTGTTGAGCTAACATGGAAGAATTTCCCCATGCTTTCATTAGATATAGCATCTATGCCTCTATATTTATTCTTGCACCATTGTGTCACGATTCGAATTAAATTGCAATCTCAAGTACTACATAACCTTTACTTTTGAATCCCACTTAATCTTATACCCTCAATCCTATCATACTTTACTATAGGAATTGTTTGAGCCATGCGAGTCATAGAATTGCATGTGTAGGTTTTGTGTGAGTTTGTTGTGGATAATGAGGTACCTAAACAACTTAAATTATGTAGTAATGGGATAATTAAAGAAAGAGGCACCGGTGGGCAATATATGATATTTGGCTTTTAATTGCTCAGTTGTGTCTTGTAGGATCCGAGTACTTGATACATGTTCCTTAATTATCGCACTATCCACATGTGGGAGACTTTATGGATACCCCTTCGCCTGAGCTTGATTCATATCTTATTTCTTGGGGCCACAAAATAGTTTGGGGCTTTACTACTATCATGTACCTATGCCATGCTTTACTGCTTTATTTACTAATGTTGCTCGAGGAGCGGTTTACTACTGTATTGTTTTGGATCGCAGCACAATTATGTTGTTTGGACAAGCCCAATCACACTTTCAGGTTCCCAGTCTTTCTTAGACGTTCTCGCAAAGCCCTTGGTCTGTCTCGGAGCCCGATCGATTTTGTAGTGGGTATCTTAGTGTGGTGGCCCTCTGAAATCATTTTTGAATCTTGTGAATGGATTGTCGTGATGCCTCGTTGCCTTTCATTTGGTTTTTCCCGAGGTTGGTCGTGCGTGTGTTGCTATTTGTGCACCCATGTAGGGTAAATCTTTCTGAAAGTTGTGTCCGCAGTTATGGACTACTTAGAGCATAGTTTCTCGATCAAAGACAACAATAACTAAAATATTGTGTTTAACTTTCCTAAACATGACTAGTAATTAGTGCAATACTCATGGAATTGTTAATAAAATTGCCTACGGATGGAATAATGTTCCGCCTTCTCATTCAGTAAGCGACAAGAAGGATGAGTTATGTTTACTTATATTGTTTATATAACTGTTGGTTTCAAGTAATGAGCGTCCGTCTATATCTTGTTGGGCAGATGTTATAGCGTGTCTCTATAGAACTGTTTAGATGTTTATCTTTTGGTGCAATTGCGTCACCCCAGGTTATCCCTTTAGTTGCACACCATAGTATTGATCAGATTGTCAGGTATATCCATATGGAGGTTACTACGTTGATGAGGCCGATGATGAAGGCAACGACCCTCTTGCATAGAGATTCTGGGGATAGAGATCTCTGAGATCTATGGGTGGGAATGTGCTACTCTTAATTCATAATTAGATCCATGTTTTTTGCTTCTACTTGATGATTTGTTGAGTGATATATGAGGATATAATCCTAAAATATTATTACTACTACATGTATATTTGGTTCTTGCCATAATGGTGTTGCAGTATCACTAGTAGAGAATTGCTTATCAGTGGAGCATCCTTTTTCCTACCAATGGATCATATGGGATTAGTGTTGCACCATTAGTAATTATTTATCAATGGCACATATCAAATATGCGCCATTGATAGTGGGACAACCAGTGGCGCACCTTAAATATGCGCTATTGATATTTTACCAGTGGAGCATATATCCAAATGCGCCACTGATACTAGATGCACCACTGGATGAATAAAATATGCGCCACTGATGTTTCGTACAGGTATACATAGTACAAGGATCTCAGGTATTTATACAGGTACATATACAG
Organism: Avena insularis; assembly: GCA_023614405.1. Classification (NCBI taxonomy): domain Eukaryota; kingdom Viridiplantae; phylum Streptophyta; class Magnoliopsida; order Poales; family Poaceae; genus Avena; species Avena insularis. The sequence goes on along the minus strand of CM042684.1, from coordinate 103,862,882 downwards.
GTATTTATACAGATCCACAACAGTATAAAAACAGAGATAATAATACCAATAGAATAATACATCATCACATCAATTAGAACCCGACATAGTGACAAGTGCCCGAATATTATACAAGTCTAGAACAAATTGATCTCATCTTCTCATACATTATTAATTACAACAAGTTGATCAGCATCATTAGCCAAGTCCTAAACTACTAAAGGACCGAGTAGAGTACAACCGCAATGGCGGTGATGAGCAGGACGGGGAGCACGATCATCAAGGTCTTCATCTGGTTCATGTCTCTCTTCTCTCCAAGGAGGTGGTTCCTCCACCTAGCTTCCGCCTGCTCTCTCGTCGGGTACCCTTTGTATCTGTTGCCACTGAACTTGTTTACTTGCTTATGACAATCCTCCCACTCGTCGTAGACTCCTGGGACCCTCCCTCTGAACACCACATAGCACGGCATCTCTATACACAAGGCATATAAGTACTATATCATGCAACAAAAAGAATTAAAAGGTTCATCACATGCATCTCCACAAAAAAGAAGGTTTCGATCTAAGGCAAGCTATTAAGTTTCATACATATGGTAATAAGTAAGCGAAGTCCAACAACGACCGTTTCGAGCTAAGGCAAGTTAAAGTTTATGACACACACACACACACACGAGATACACAAACTGGCTGAGCGCTAGCTAGCTAGGAACACTACATCATGATGACTTTGTTTTACACGGCGCCGGGAACGGTTTGTAGCCGTCTTTCATTGTCCATGTCCTACGGTCACCCTGCACCTCGAGCCGTGCTTCGATCTCGCGCTTACTGAACGCTCTTTTGTAGGATAAGCCCCCCCCCCTTGTGATGACATCTTCTTGTACGATGGTCGCAATCTGAGTCTGGATGCGTAAGAAGTCGTCCTTAGGTTCATCATCGTCCATTCTTGCCTCAGCTTCGGCCCATGCTCGGAGACTAGATGGCAACATAATGATGTGTGCATCCCGGACGATCGCCCGCAGGTGATGGAGGGCGTAGTAGGCCTCCTTGACACTGTTATCCGGCTGCTTGACGCAGGCGAACTTCATTACGTGTTTGAACACGTGTCTGCCATCCCTGAAATTTTCCGCCCCCTTCTTGAATTCGCCTCCATTTTCAGCGTATACCTCGAGAGCATCATCTAGAAGACTCCTTATGTTGGTGTCGTCTTTCTTCTTTTGCTCGCTCCCCGAGTCCAAGTACGTGGCTAGCGAATAACTCGGGTGAATGAGGATCAGTGTGCAGTATTTGTCTCTGCGCAAAACAATTGAAACGAAAAATGTTGGAAAAAGAGCAACCGAAAACTAAGAAAGGACACGTTACGGCGACGAGCGAGTGTGTGCACTTACTCGGGAAAGAAAGGCAAAATAAGCTCTTTTCCACTCTTGTTGTCCACCATAAAATTTTGGAGGTAGTTCCTTGCGCTGGCCCGGGTCACTGGATCCACCAACTGGCTATCACGCATGAAGTAGGGGTCCACTATCGCGACGTCGGGGGTCTTCTCTCTGTTGACCTTCATCGCCCGATGGAGCGCGTATAGGCGGACCAAGTTATAGTTCATCCGCTTTCCATGGAAAAGCTTGAAGATGTCCTCATATGATATGAAGAAGATATCCGCGGGGGCATTATCGACGAAGCCCACGCCCGTTGGAACATTGACCGTGAAAACAGGGTACGATGGATTTGCTTCTTTAAGAAGGCACTCCTCTAGATATAGAATACCATGCTGCAGGTTAGCCATCGCTCCACTTGCATTTTTGATCAGCTCTTCACTCAGAATCGGTTGACCAACTATGTGAACCCTGGTCAAGGTGCCCTCAGGGGGCTGTGTTAACGGGTCATCCTGAGCCCGGGGCCTCTTCGGACCCGGCTGGCTCAAAGACTGCTTATTCTTCTTTGTTCTCTTGTGATGCTTATTCGTCTCGACATTAGCAGCCATCTGCTCATCCGCCGCCTTATGGAGTGTGGTGGGGCTGAAAATGATTCCCTGGGTGCCTTTATAAGGACCAGCGGCACCAGCATCCGGAGGCGTCTCCTCTAGGGTACCATGGAAGTCTAGACACGTGCATGTTCTGGTACAAGCATTTGGGTCGTCGGCAACGTGGTAGGGCTCGTCCATGTTTGGCATGAACAAAGAGTCCGTGACGCCAGTGTTGATCCAGTTATTTGGGTTGTCATCATCATCGTTAATGTTGTCCCCAGGTGCATCCTTGGGCGGTGGCAGTGCAACGGCGGCCTTGCCATGTGGAGGCGGCAGTGTGGCGACAGCCTTGCCATGTGGAGGCGGCGGCGCAGTGGCAGCCTTCCCATGTGGAGGCAACGGTGCAGTGGTGGCCAACAATTGCTAGTGACGAGAGGTGGTGGTGGTGACTGGTTGTTGTGGTCGTCATGGCAAGGCACATGTGGCTGCTGAGTTACTTGTTGTTCCTTCACAAGCCGAATCTGGGTCTTTGGCCATGTCAAGACGCAGCCACATCAATCTTGAAGGTTCTTATGATCATCAGCGCCTCGAGGTTGGTTGGGGGTCCATGTCTTCGCACCCCGGCAACACCCGAGCCAGCCGGACCTTGAACACGTCATCCTCCATCGACTTGTGGTGCATCGTGTGGCTATTTGGTTGAATAATTGTGCCCTTGCCAACATCCTTTAGATCGCCGTCCATGTAATGCAAGAGCGTGCAAGGAGTGTCCTGCGGAAGAACAAGCATCGTGAGATTGCGCTAGCTAGTCATCAAAGGCAAAGGAGATGAAATGTTATCAACATGCATGTGTTGGCCGGCGTCATTACCTTGGAGATGGCGTTGAGCTCGGCTAATGTCGAGACACCGGTATAATCCTCCCGCTGAGATGCCTTACGAAGCACCGTTGGTTGCGCCTTAGTTTTGGCGGGAGGGGGCATCGGTGTGACCTGCGGCTCTGTGTTGGCGCCGGCGGGAGGTGTCACCAGAGCGACCTCCGGCTGCGTGTTGGTGTTGGCGCCGGCGGGAGGGGGCACCGGAGCGACTGGGTGCATCTCGACGTTGGCGGACTCGGGCGTCACCACGTTCGGCGACACGTGCTGGATCGAGTTGCTGCCGGAGAGGCTGGGCACCATGAGCAGCCCTCGTCGACATGTCGCATTCCAAGCAGCGATCCCCTCCCATAGCTCATTGGGAAACATCTCGCGGATCTTCTCTTGCACTTTCTTGTCGATCAGCCTCGGCATTTTTTGCATCTGCTCCCGGAGGACTTCAACCTCGCATTTTTCACTTGCCGCCGCTGCGGCCTTCCTCTCTTTCTTTGCCTTTGGGTCCTCTTTCCTAAAGTCGCCAACCTTTTCGTACGTACCATAGCCGGACACACGGCCAAATGAAGTCAGTGGCGCGGACTTGGCCCTCCCCTTGAACACATTTGTCGCCCTGTTGAAGGGCGTGTCCCACCGCGGGTCCGCCGTCGACCCCTGGGACGAGCTCGCACTTGACGCACAAGACTTTTCTTCGGATCTCTGAAGAGAAGGAAAGTGATCCCATTTAGAAATTTGGCTTCATTACTTAATTAAAAACACATATGTACTCCGAGATAAATTCCTTACTAGCCTTTTCTAGAACTTCCTCACATCGTCGTCATCGGTAACGAATTCCTTGAGTTCGGGGTGGAGATAGTAGCGGGCGCAGACAAACTGCATCACCTGCTCGTCCGTGAATTTGTGCCACGGATTATCTTTCCCTAGACGGGCATACTCGGCGTCCTCCTTTTCCCAAATGGCCTTTTTTCCTCAGTAACCGCCGCTTCCGCAATGTTGGTTACCTATGTTCAGCTCCCACACACTCCTCCCCCACTCAGTCCATTCCTGACCTTGAGGTGAAGTGCAGTCCGCCTTGAACTTGATGAATTCATCTTCGTCGAGCACCGGCTCGGCCTTCTTTATCTCCTCCCAACTTTTACCCTTGTTAATCCTCCTCTTCACTCGGCTTTTCCAGCTGCTCAAGGCGGTGCTCATCCTCGTGAGGGCTAACTTGTTTACCTTGTTCCCTATGAGCTTTTGGTTATCGTACTCATCTAGGAACTTGTACCGTTTGTGAAGCTTCCCAATGAGGAGTTGTCGCAACCGTTTGCTCTTTCTTATGTCCTTCTAGTTGATGCTCATGCTCTCCCGCACGATGCACCCGAGTTGTAGGCCGTACCCAGTGGCAAGCTTCGCAGGCTCCAAGGGTTGGCCACCCGGTTTCACAAGGGTGAACTCTTCGCGGTTGGTGCCGAGTTTTGGCAGCATCCGCTCCTGCCTTTCCGCCTTATTCTTCTTCTTCCTAGCGGGCGGGGAGGCGCCATCGCCGTCCACGCGTTCACCGCCATGACTTGCTTCGGCCTTCTCATCACCATTACTGCTTCCGTCGTTGTCGCCATCTTCGGCCTCCTCCTCATATTCAGACTCCTCGTCATCTTCTTGGTCCACAGCTTGGGCCTCCTCGTCAACTTCATCGTGATCCGTAGCTTCGGCCTCCTCGTCGGACCCGCTTAAGTCATCGCCAAACCGCCAAAACTTGAGGTTGGCTCTTCTTGCTTGTTCTTCGATGCTCATGGGCTGAGAAGGGCCAGCCCCGACGTCTTTGTATCTGCTCGATATGTTTGCTCTTCATAGAAAAAATGCAACAATTTAATTAGTACAAGCTAGAGTCGACCGAAAAATTCGGCATGACCTTTGCTGTTTTTTGACTTAGGAGTGCCCGTTTCTCAACCGAAACGGAAGTGAATCAACATTTCGGGAGAAACGGGCAACTCAAATGAATTCCCTGCAATAGTTTTCATACAAAATAATGTGCTCCAGTTTTCAAATTGATGACAGCCATCCAATCACACATATATAAAGAGCAAAAAATAGCTCCAGGTGCAGCAAAAAATAGCTCCAGGACAAGCTAAAATAAGCTCTAGGACAAAAATAGCTCCAGGTGTAGTTTTCTTTTATTAAAAACCAACACACATACATGGCAGCTGCAAAAGCTTCCTTTTAACACTAGTCAAATTCACACAGAAAAAGAGCACCACCTGCTATATATACTGATGGTGACATCATGTTGATAGTGTTTCAGAGAACATAAAAAATACATTTATCCTTGTTATATATATATATCAGGTTGCTATATATAAGAAGTTTGATACATTAGATCAGAGGACATGGGTCAAGTATTATCAGGTTGCTACACCTTTCTAACAGTGGGTTCAAACAATACCAGTCTGAGACAAGTAGGCGCTGAAAAATTCCTGGTTCCTTTTAACTTAAGCTCAAAAATGGTCACTGGATGTACCTTGCATGCTTTGACATTTCTATGACAGAGACAAGTAGGCACATATGATTAATGCTGTGCGTAAGAAACCAATGCAGATACCGTAAAATAAACAATGGAGAAACCAAGACAGCAGCTAGCTGTTTTGCATGACAACCTCACCCTTTTCTCCAATAATCTGGCACTGTTTCTTTAGTCTGGGTATCTGGACAGGATTTTGATGATTTTCCATTTGTGTTCTTAATAGTTAGCATTTCCTAAGGGCCTTACTTCAGCTCCTGGAAGACCCAGAGTGGCCCCGAGCAGCCCCGTCGTATTTGACGTCAGCCTATTGTTCATACCAGGTCTTGATGATGATGAGTAAAAAGAATTGTATCAAACATTTTATAGGAGGAAACTGAGGCCAATGATTTACCCATTCTCAATTACCATGTATGTGGAGTGACAATTGTTTTTGGCAGCAAACTATACAGAAGTATGACGATTTGTATTAAGTACATAGCAACATTGGTGATGAACAGATTGGGTAGCATCAGTGTTATAGATATATGTGCTAATCCTTCTACTCTGTTGCCAGTGTTTTATGGGGAGATTCGGTGTGTTTCAGTGAAGTGTCAGGTTCAGAATGCAATAATAAAAAAAGGAACATGGAGCATTCAGTAGAGCAATTGTTTTAGTCCAGGTGCAGAAGTAAACGATACAAAAAACTTCAGAGGCCCGAAAGATAGTAGTGATAGTAAAGCCATCTCACAGTTGAAAGGCAAAATAAATGACATGGAATAGAAATTTTGGGTATATCCTCATCGCAGATACAGCAATATTAGTATGTGTTACGCTTCTCCACTGTCTACATATGATTAATCTGACGCCACCAAAATAAACGGCATAGATATTTTCTTCTCGGTGAGCCACCATATTACATTGATATTAATATTTCCTTATTTGCTACTACGACATGTGTGTTCAGGTGGGTTGTTCCAACCCACCATTGATTCTTCGAAAAGAAAAATATTACATTGATCCAACAATCTAACAAGTGCATTATAAATGTCCTTGAGAATTTTTAGTATAACATTGCTCCAACCTTTGCCTAGGAATTCCAATAAGAAAATAGGTTGACATAAAAGAAAAAAGTTAAAATTAACAGATTATACTGGTGGTAATGGCACAATTCCCGCTTTAAGCTTTAATTATAGAATAGCAAGGTGCATAAACCTCTGGCGTCTAACAGAAAACTAATGCATTGCGAAACACAAAAGAAAGGAGTTATATGAATTATGTACTACTATTAAAAAGAAGGGTTTTCTATTTTCGTGTATCCTTGAGAAATTTGAGTATATTGAACCTTTTTCCTAGGAATTCCAATAAGGAAAATAGGTTGACATATAACAAAGAATTACAATTAACAGATTATACTAGTGGCAGTGGCACAATGCCTTCTTTCAGCTTTAATTACAGAATGGCAAGGTGCAAAAATATATGGCATCAAAAAAGAAAACTAATGCATTGCAAAACACAAAAAAGGAGGGTATTGTATAAATTCTGTACTATAAAACATGAAAGGGGTTCCAGTGAGACTAGAACCACTTTATTTCTATCTGAAAAAGAGAGACTAGAAGTCTGGAACCACCTTGGGGCTTAGTTTTCTCAGCTTTGCCTCTATAAGCATCATGTCTCGCATGTATGAGTACATGGCACTCACTGACACAAAGTTTCACAGACAGGCCCCATTACTAATGAATGTGTCTACCTCTCCAAAGTCGATAATGAGTTCGAACATGCGATTAGTGCATCTTGATACTGACTACTCGTGGGTATTGAAGGGTTATCGATTAATCTTCAAACAAACACAACTACATAATTAATATGGTGGCTCACCGAGAGGGAGAGAGGGGAAAGAGAGGTCTCACCGAGAGGAGCTAGTTGATGGTGGCTTGACGGTGAGCAATCGAGGGAGGCGGCGACAGTGACCGCGGCGAGCTCTTGGCGACGGTGACCATGCTCCTCGTCGGTGGTGCGTGCGGCGCTTCTCCTCGTCAGTGGGTTCGCGCGCGCGGCCCTTCTCCTTGTCGGCGGTGCTCCTGGTGCTCCTCCTCCTCCTCCTAGTTTCTCCAAGGGGACGGGGTGGGGCTCCTAGCAAGGGGACGGGGTCAAGATTAGGGGAAGGGAGGGGGAGGAGGAGGGAGGGAGGGGAGAGGAGGACGGTGGCGCCACCGGCACGATCGCCCGGTGGCGGCAGGGCGACTCGTCCGGCGTGCTAGGGTTCTTTGCGTGAGACACGAAAGAAAGGGGATTGATATGAGACAGTGAGAGTGAGAAGAAAGGGCCGATCGGTTTTTTGACTAAGTGTAAAACATCCGTGGCGCATATTTTTCAATATGCGCCATTGATATGAGACACTTAGTCAAATAAGGCGACACACTCATATGTGACAGTAACACAGGCTTACCGCAGTGGTTTGACTCGTGGGGCAAAATCTGGGCCCGGGCATCCAGGTTTGATTCCTGGTTGCCTCACAATTTTTGGGCCGAGCGTTTTTGTCTAAGTGCCAAATATCCGTGGCGCATATTGCCTAATATGCGCCATTGGTATTTGGAACTTAGCCAAAAACCACGATGCCCTGGTCTATGTCAACAACCCAAGGTTACTGCAGTGGTTGTTAACGCGGTGTGCTGTATCTGGAGCAGCCAGGTTCGATTCCTGGCTCTCTCAATTTTTTTAGTATTTGGCACTTAGCCAAAATACTTGTCATTAATATCTAGTATATTTTGTAACAAATAGTAATTAAGTTTAACATTCACAAATCTATTTAAAACAAGGACATCCATTTGCAAGTACATAGGCAATTATTAATTTATTTAAAACAAGGACATCCATTTGCAAGTACATAGGCAATATCCATACACACCAATATTCTTCATAAATCTAGCGTCTCTTTGCAATCTTCTTGCCCTTCTTCCTCGCGGTTGAATACTTTAGCCCGGAAAGGTTAAGGTTTCTTCTCGTGAACGGACAACCTTTAGTAGGTAGGGTGGTCTTCCTTTTTCCTGCAGCAGTCAGCTTGTTGAAGTACTTGTCGAATTCCTCTTCGATCTTCGGATCACTGTTCTTTTCTAAGACTTGCTCGATGGCGGGTCCGTCCATTCCGATGATGCTCCTCTTGTCCCTCCTCACGACAACACCGCTTGGCTTTGACGGGTCATTGATGAAGAAACATTGGTCAACTTGGCTCGCGAGTGCCCATGGCTCATTTTTTGTGGAGGCATTCTTCGCAGAGGCATCGGGTATAACCATGGTGGTGAAACATCGGCACCTTCTCTCCGGCGTAGTCAAGCTCCCAGATCTCCTCGATCCTTCCGAAAAATCGTTCCTTGACGGTGGCTTCATCATCGGCATAGGATAGCATCGTTACTCCTGAGTCCTGATAGTCGCTGCTCATGTCCCTTTTCTCGGTGTAGAATCTGTACCCGTTGAGGTCGTATGCCTGATATGCCCTCATGTTGTGCCCGGGGCCATTTCACAAGGCGAAAATTAGTTTTTCATCCTCCGTAGAAGGCGTTTGCGGTTCTACGGGGGGATTGTCTTGAAGCTTCTTCTTGAACCAAGCCGTGAAGCTAGAGTTGTGCTCTCTTGTTACGTCTCCCTTCTTCCTTAGTCGACCAAGGTCAATGAACTTCTGCTCGATTAAGCTTTTGTGCTCTTCCACCCAAGGATCGACCAATTCGATGTGTTGTAGCACGACTCAATGTGCCCTGTCAAAGTCGTCACGTCGACCCTTCGCGCCAACATGCATGGTGCGAAAGCCCTCGCGGTGGCCATATCCAGCGAGCCTGCCGAGGTGCGTCCTTTTAGGCAGACCAACAGGGTCATCCTCGTCGTCCGGGTCGATGCGTAGATAATTCTGGCAGAAAGAGACGCACTCGTAGGTCAGAAAGCCCTCAATGCTTCCATCTGGACGGGACCTGTTGCGTACGAATCCTTTGATAACACCGTTAAGCCTTTCAAACGGCATTATGTTGTGCAGGAACGTCAGCCCGAGATGAATGATGTCATCCACGACATGGACGAGTAGATGGACCATGATGTCGAAGAATGCGAGCGGGAAGTAAATCTCGAGCTCGCATAGTATCACGACGATCTCATCTTGTAGTGTGTCGAGCTGCTTCAAGCCAATCGACCTCCTCGAGATGACGTCGAAGAAGTTGCAGAGGCCAAACAGCGTCTCACGGACGTGCTCGTCCATTATCCCTCGGATCGCAACGAGAAGTATCTGCGTCATCAGCACGTGACAGTCGTGAGACTTCATCCCGCTGAACCTCTTCTTTGCTTTGTTCAGATATCTGCCTATGTTCCCCGAGTAACCGTAAGAAACTTTGACTCCTAGGAGGCAGTTGAAAAACTGCTCAAGCTCCTGCTCACTTAGAGTGAAGCAGGCAGCCGAAAACACTTCAATTCCCCTCTTAACCATTTTGCGGCGACTGATACATTGCAAATGTATCTATAATTTTTGATGTTCCATGCTTGGTTTTATCCACTTTCTTGTGTTTTGTCCATATTTTGGAGTACTTTTCATATGATTTCTTGGACTAACCTATTAACAAGAGCCACAGTGCCAGTTGCCTGTTTTCTACTGTTTTTGGTTCCAGGAAACTCAAAAATTGAATATTCTCGGAATAGGACGGGACAAAAGTCAAAGTGCCTATTTTTCCGGAAGTCATCAGATGCTAGAATACGAGACGGAGAAGGGCTGGGGGCCGGCCACACCACCTGGCCGTGTGGCCAGGCCTGGCCCGCGCCAGGGGGTGGTCTAGCCGACCCCAGCACCCCCTCGGTCCCCCTCTTCGCCTATTAGATGTCTTCTGACCTAAAAACTCAAGGGGGTCGATGTTTTTCCAGAAAGAGTTCCGCTCCACCGCCACCACAAGATTCCATGATTCAGAACCGAAAACCTTCGGCACCTCGGCGGACGGGAATTGGAGGAGATCATCACCATCATCATCACCATCGCTTCTCCATCGACCATCCATGTTTCCCACATCTATGAGTGAATAATCCCCTGCTGTAGGCTATGGGGATGGTAGGGATTGGATGAGATCGTTCATGTAATGGCATCAGATTGTTAGGGCATGGTGCCTAGTATCTACTATTAGTGCTTTTTGACTTTGTTGCGACTTGTTATGCTTAATGCTTGTCACTAGGGCCCGAGTGCCATGATTTCAGATCTGAACATGTTATTTATTCATTGTGATAGTATTGTTTATGGTCTTACCTGCAAGTTGTATACACACGTTGATGTCCAGAACCAATGGCCCCGAAGTGACAGAAATCGGGATAACCGGAGGGAATGGCTTTGATGTGAGGATCACATGTGTTCACGAGTGTTAATGCTTTGCTCCGGTGCTCTATTAAAAGGAGCACCTTAATTGCCAGTAGTTCCCTTGAGGCCTAGCTGCAAACAGGCTGGCAGGACAAAAGATGTTGTGCAAGTTCTCATTGCGAGCACGTATGACTATATATGGAACACATGCCTAGGATTATCTAGTACTTGGATGCTTTATCTTATTTATCTGCAATTGCCCTATGTTATGATTGCTATGTGAATTGTTTTGTCCATGCAACGCCCGTCCATCCATCCATATGCCTACCGCACTCGAATCACACTGTTTACTTTTAATATTACTGCTGTCTTTACTTTACTGATGCTGCTACTTTGCTATGCCTACTACAAAACTGTTGCTACTGATAAACTGCTGTGAGCAAGATTGTTTCTAGGTGCAGCTGAATTGACAACTCAGTTGTTAAGGCTTATAAATATTATTTGGCTCCCCTTGTGTCGAATCAATAAATTGGGTTTCACTTCCCTCGAAAATACTGCGATACACCCCCTATACTTGTGGGTCATCAAGACTATTTTCTGGCGCCGTTGCCGGGGAGCATAGCTTTATTTATCAAGTTCACTTGGATTCTCTATTGTTCGCTGCTATCCATCCATCATGGGTAAGGCTCGTGATGGCAAGGTTCCTATTTTACCATCCACTACAAGAAGAGGTACAGTTCTGAACTCCTCTGTTGCTCTTGATTCACCATCTGTTATAAGTAAGCTCATTACACCACCACATACACATGTTACACACACTGCTACTACTGCTAAATCTGAAACTTCTGATACTTATGATGTTGCTTCTACTGTGCTTGATAAGAGTGGTTCATTACGTCCTTTCCTAGATGCTACGATTGCTAGAACTATAGCTGGAAATACTGAAACTCCTAATGAAGACACTACTACACCTGTTAGTTCACCTAAGTCTAGTGAAAGTTATGATATTGAAGATGGTTATGTTGAGATGACCGATGAATTTATTAAAGAATGTAAAAACACCCATGATAGGAGCGCTGCTAAGAGTCTCCTTGAGAGGCGTACTATTAGACCCAAATTGTCTCCTATTGCTAAGTTTGCTGCTTCTCCCATAAACATTATAGATGAAGATTATGATTTCTCTCTCGATCTATCTTACATAGCTATTTTTGAGAAAGAACCTTTTTGTGGGACTAAGAATGAAAGTGCGGTAACACATATGAATGAACTTTCTACCATGAGTGGCTTGTTTTCTGATGATATTAAGATGCGTACTTACTTTGTTGCTAAGATTTTCCCCTTTTCACTGAAAGGAGGAGCTAAAACTTGGTTTAGTAATTTACCACCTGGATCTATTGATAGCCCTAATTGCTTGATTAGTACTTTCCTGCAGAAATATTTTCCTCCTAGTGCTAGACATGCTATTTTGCAGGAATTTTTTGATTTTAAACAGGGAGAAAAGGAGATATTGCCCGAAGCATGGGCAAGATTTTGTGCTTTGATTCATGCACAGACTGGAAGTCCATTACCTAAGAATGAGCTTCTTGATATACTTTATAATGGACTAACTGAGGAATCTAGGACATACCTAGATAGTTGTGCTGATTGTGTTTTCAGAAATAGGACTCCTAAGGAAGCTGAGGAATTAATGGCTAAAATAAGTAAGAACTATGAAGATTGGACTCCTCCTGAACAAGCTATACCTGAAGTAATTGTACCTGAACCTACTATACCAGTGCCTATTCCAACATCAAAGAAGAGGGGAGTTATTGAATTAAATGATGAAGTGATGAAGGAAGCTAAGAAATGTCTTAAGGAGAAGGGAATTAAAGCTGCAGATGTCAAGAACTTACCTCCTATAGAAGAATTATGTAAGCCTATTCCCTACTCATCCACTATCGAGGTACACTCTCTCCAACACTTTGATGAAGGTGATATCCCTTACTCTAAACCTCCTGATCAATGCTTAGAAGAATTCGATATCTTTATTGTTAAGCAAGATAATTTTAATAAAAGGGTGCAAAATCATCTAATGGAAAACACTAGAGCTATTGTTGAGTTGAAAGACATTGTGGAAAGAACCTCTAATGATGTTAAAATGATTGTTAAACACTTTCAAATGGTTCAAACTCAAATAGATCAACCCGTTAAAGTGCAAAAAGACTTGCTAGTTAATGCTGCTAAAGAAAAACATGCTTATGAAATTAGAACTAGAAGTGGAGCTGCTACCCAGGATCCTCTATATCCCGAGGGGCATCCCAAAAGAATTGAGCAGGACTCTCAACAAGCTGAAAATAGTGGCTCTACTCATAAGAAAAGGAAAAGGAAACACAAAACTATTGTAGAACCCTCTGAACCTGCTATAGATCCTAATAGTATATCTATCTCTGATGCCGAAACTGAAAGTGGTAATGAAGAAAATGAAGTTCCTAATGAAGAAAAAGTTGAAGAAGAACCTGAAAAACACACTAAGAATACTAAATACACTAAAGAAGATTTTGTTGCTAAGAAACATGGTAGTGAAAGAGAACCTTGGGTCCAAAAACCTATGCCTTTCCCTGATAAGAAACACAAGTCAAAGGAAGATGAACACTATAATAAGTTTTGTGAGTGGATGAAACCTTTATTCTTGCAAATTCCTTTGAATAATGCTATTAAATTGCCTTCTTACTCAAAATATATGAAGGATATTGTCTCGAATAAAAGAAAGATCCCTAATGAGAAATTTCTACTTTGCTTGCTAATTATTCCTTTAATGGTAAGGTTCCTAAGAAACTTGGAGACCCAGGGATTCCAACTATCCCTTGCTCTATTAAGAACGGTTATGTTAGAACTTCTTTGTGTGATTAATGAGCTGGAGTTAGTGTTATGCCTTTCTCTCTCTATAAGAGGCTTCAACTAGAAAAACTGATACCAACTGATATATCTTTGCAAATGGTTGATAAATCTACCACTATTCCTGTTGGTATATATGTGAGGATGTACCTGTTCAAGTGGAACATAATTGCTTGATATTAACTGATTTTGTTGTGCTTGAAATGCCTGAAGATGATAATATGTCTATTATTCTTGGGAGACCTTTTCTTAATACTGTAGGAGTTGTTATTAATTGTAATCAAGGAAAGGTGACTTTTAATGTCAATGACAAGGAACATATTATCTATTTCCCCAAGAAGATTGAAAGGACTTATGGTTTGAATTCAATTGAACATGTTGAGGGCATTCAAGTTGGAGAGATATATTGTCCCATACCAAGAGAAAATTTTGAAACTATTATGATTGGGACCATTGCTATCAAAATTGAGGTAACATAATCATTAGTGGAATACAAAGTTTTGTCTCATATGGAATTGTTTTGGTAACAAGACCTGATAAACCTTGTTAACAAAAGGATTTCATTGAACAAAATAATGTTTTCACCATGATTATCACCGCTTACTTCTATTCTATCCATTTTAGTTTTCGCTTATGCCTAACTTAAAGGCGTTAAAGAAAAGTACTTATTGGGAGATAACCCAAAAGCTTTAGATGAGTCTTGGAAGTTATTACTTCAGTAATAACCACTCCTTATCCTTTTTATTTGCTTTTTGTGCCACGAGTAACCTGTAATAAGAGAGAAGTAATGATTGGGAAAGTTGTTGTCCTGAAACAGATTTCTGTGCTTTACCGTAAAAATTTGCGTAAAATCTCTGTACGTCCTTTTGAGGCTTGAATTTTTGTGCTTCTGCCCCAGGTTGTTATCTAATTTTAGATAGTTCAACACTTTTTGATTTGATCAACAGAAGGTCTTCGAAAAAAATCGTCTTTACCTGCTGGTCTGTTTTGACAGATTTCTGCCATTTTCTGCATTTGCTTCTTGTCGGTTCGTTTTTTAGTTCTTTTGGGGAATTGAGCTTTTTGAGGGAAGTGAGTGTTTTAATGGAAGTTTATTGGTATTAGAACTGAACCTAAAGACTTATTACTTGAGTGCACTAATGTTGCTAATAAAGATTGTGTGAAGTTTTGTATGAAGGAAAAATTTAAGGTGTATGGAGGGAATGAGTAATGAGATGAAGGATGGACTAAAGCTCAAGCTTGGGGATGCCACGCATGTGACCCCAAGAAATATACAAGAATTACAAGCGTCAAAGCTTGGGGATGCCCAAGGCATCCCCTCCTTCATCAATAAAAATCCCAGGTTTCTTCCAAACGCTTCATTTTTATTGTTTCATGCACAGTTGTGTTGTTCTTGGAGCGTCTTCTTTTTTGTTTTCGTTTTTTGTTGTTTGCTTGGTTTGCTTAGTTTTCTGAATAAATTGGTTGGACCCCCTCTTTCATACATTGGTTTTCAAATAGTTTGGTTTGGCTTGGAAAAGAGTAGGAAAGTTCATGCTTAAGTGGTAAAGAGAGCTTGTTTTTGACTGTGGCCTACGCTTTGTCATGCCATGCTTGATATTGTTTTGGCTTTATGCTTAGTATTCTTTGCTATAGCATGACTTGTTATAAACAATTGAGATTGCTTAATGTGCCTTGGATGAATCATGCGTTGTTTTAGCATATTAAAGCATAGTATACTGGTATTCTCCTTTGATCCTTCATTTGGGTTGACTTGGCGCATGCTCACACCATGTTATGACTATCCCAAGTCACCATAAGCCTTTATGATCCTTTAGTTTTCAATTTGTAGTATCATTTTATGCTTTGGTCAATGATGTTTTGTCGCTCTGCATGATTATGGCCATTATTGCTCTCCTAGTTTGTCGCTCCCAGTCTTTTGCTAGCCTCCACAACCAAGTATGAGTTCCACTCATGCATCCAACTCCCTAAACCAAGTTATTCCAAAGAGTCCACCATATCTACCTACTAGCATATGCTATTCCAAGTATATTCATGTTTTTGTTTACCTTCCAAATTAAACTTGTTATGAGAAAACTAGTGATTAAAGCTCTCACGAACTTAATGGCACACTTTACTTTTCTTGCCCTTAATAAACTTGAACCATTGTGTCGTCTATGTTGTATATGCTTGCACTTATTTGTTGGGAATTAGCAGAACCATGCTGT
This sequence comes from Avena insularis, assembly GCA_023614405.1. Classification (NCBI taxonomy): domain Eukaryota; kingdom Viridiplantae; phylum Streptophyta; class Magnoliopsida; order Poales; family Poaceae; genus Avena; species Avena insularis. The sequence continues at coordinate 103,847,210 of CM042684.1, read as the reverse complement.
CATGGGGAATGCTTTCAACATTGCACTGGTACTTTGTACCTAGTTGATATCATGCTCTTTTGTCTATGGATGTCGTCGGTGTGAAATGAAAGGGGAGCTTGTAAGTCCATGGAGTTATGTATATGTGTTAGAGAAACGCCTGCGCCGCTGGTCTAATCCATGCTGACATGGTGGAAACCTGCAGCGTAACCATAATGAGTTGTCTATGAAGCATTCTTCTTATAAAAAAAGAGTCCTATATTGAGAAAAAAAAAGATTATGAAAAGAGGAAAGAGAGAAAAAAGCACCATATTCCCATGGTAAATAAGAAGATTGCTGAGATACTCATTGTCTGCTTGCCTTGTCATTTTGATATGGCGATTCTTCCGTATCACCGGGCAAGGGGTACCCCGTTGGCGGTTCTCTATGATACACATGTACTTATGATGACAAGAACTTACCGATGACTAAACTTGAGTAGCATGAGGAGCATCCCTAGTATACAAGGGACATGAGATTTCTAACTTATACTTCGTTAAGCATGTACACCATAGTTTGTTCACTTTAACCTTAATCACTTCAAGATGCTTATGATAGGGGCAATGAGAGCTGAAAGCTATAAGTACCATAATTTTTGGAAGCTCTTAATGAGACTTGAATCCCTGCTTCCTAATATGAAGGCCTTTCTTCCACCATTATATTGAGTCTCCACCTTCTATCTTTATGCACTTACTTTGAGAGAATAGTGGCCATTCTTAGTTCTATGTGCATTGTCCCAAGACTAGTTGATTGATGCATAACTTGACACTTCATGTTTTAAACTATTTGTATCTAGTCACTCTTATGAACTTTGAAGGTGTCCTATGCATTTATATTTGCTACTCTATGAGGGACAAGCTGAATACTATTATGGTATGTTTTCTTTATGTGAAACAAACAAACGTCTTGCAAAGCATTATTATTCATGAATCTTTTGTTTGTGCTTTTCATGTTGCATCATAGTTTCTTTGTCTTATTGCTAGAACTTTGTCTTTCATGTTATGATTGAAGTACTATGATCCCAGCTTTGAATGTTTTACAAATACTTTGAGCAAGTCTTTGATGGTGCATGTCACCTCAAAAATTATTCTTTCTTTTTATCACTTACCTACTCGAGGACGAGTAGGAGTTAAGCTTGGGGATGTTGATACATTGCAAATGTATTTATAATTTTTTATGTTCCATGCTTGGTTTTATCCACTTTCTTGTGTTTTGTCCACATTTTGGAGTACTTTTCATATGATTTCTTGGACTAACCTATTAACAAGAGCCACAGTGCTAGCTGCCTGTTTTCTGCTGTTTTTGGTTCTAGGAAAGTCAGAAAATGAATATTCTCGGTATTGGACGGGACAAAAGCCAAAGTACCTATTTTTCCGGAAGTCATCAGATGCCAGAATACAAGACGGAGAAGGGCTGGGGTCACACACACCACTGGCAGGCGGCTGGCTCCAGCTGGGGTGGTCTGCCGACCCCAAGACCCTCGGTCCCCCTCTTCGCCTATAAGATGCCTTCTGACCTAAAAACTCAAGGGGGTTCGGCGTTTTTCCAGAAAGAGTTCCGCTCTGCCGCCACCACCAGATTCCACGATTTAGAACCAGAAACTCCATTCTAGCACCCTGCCGGGATGGGGAATTGGAGGAGATCATCGCCATCATCATCACCATCGCTTCTCCATCGACCATCCATGTTTCCCACATCTATGAGTGAGTAATCCCCCGTTGTAGGCTATGAGGATGGTAGGGATTGGATGAGATCGTTCATGTAATGGCATCAGATTGTTAGGGCATGGTGCCTAGTATCTACTATTAGTGCTTTTTGACTTTGTTGCGACTTGTTATGCTTAATGCTTGTCACTAGGGCCTGAGTGCCATGATTTCAGATCTAAACATGTTATTGATTCATTGTGATAGTATTGTTTATGGTCTTACCTGCAAGTTGTATACACACGTTCATGTCCGGAACCAGTGGCCCCGAAGTGACAGAAATCGGGATAACCGGAGGGAATGGCTTTGATGTGAGGATCACATGTGTTCACGGAGTGTTAATGCTTTGCTCCGGTGCTCTATTAAAAGGAGCACCTTAATTGCCAGTAGTTCCCTTGAGGCCCCGCTGCAAACGGGTTGGCAGGACAAAAGATGTTGTGCAAGTTCTCATTGCGAGCACGTATGACTATATATGGAACACATGCCTAGGATTATCTAGTACTTGGATGCTTTATCTTATTTATCTACAATTGCCCTATGTTCTAATTGCTATGTGAATTGTCTTGTCCATGCAACGCCCGTCCATCCATCCCTATGCCTACCGCACTCGAATCCCACTGTTTACTATTATTGTTACTGCTGTCTTTACTTTACTGCTGCTGCTACTTTGCTATTCCTACTACAAAATTGTTGCTACTGATAAACTGTTGTGAGCAAGATTGTTTCCAGGTGCAGCTAAATTGACAACTCAGTTGTTAAGGCTTATAAATATTCTTTGGCTCCCCTTGTGTCGAATCAATAAATTGGGTTTCACTTCCCTCGAAAATACTGCGATACACCCCCTATACTTGTGGGTCACCGGCGACCTTGAGTATCTTCAGGCGCCGTCTCATCATCATCATCATCATCATCATCGGGAGGCGGCGTCTCATGAAGTTCTTCCTTGATGCCAAGTTCCATCAGGTCGTTCCTTGCTTTCGGCCCGTCTTTGGTCCTATCCGGCATGTTGATGATAGTGGCAAGCAGACTCTCGCACACGTTCTTCGTGATGTGCATGACATCAAGGCTATGGGGCGTGTGGAGGTATTTCCCGTATGGCAGGTCCCAGAAAACAGGCCTAGCTTTCCACACACCATGGTTTCATCCTCGGACGCTTCTTTCCCGGCAAAGGGCACTCTTCCCAGTTGTCCAACATATCTTGGATCACTTCTCCGCTCCTCGGTCGTGGGGCTTTTTCAAGCTCTACTTTGCCATCGAACATATCTCTATGATTTCTCCACGCGTGATCCTTTGGAAGCAACATTCGAGTCTGTTGGAACACGGTCTTCGATGACCCGGGATCCCTTGGTAGCTGGAGATGCGGGGTCTTATCCATGCACTTGACACATGCTTTGTGTCCGTGGTTCACCTGGGCAGACACGTATGCGTAACCTGGATAGTCCTGCACCGTCGTGAGCAGCGCGGCTCTCATAGGGAAATAATCTCCTGTGTATGCGTCCCACGTATGGGCTGGCGTCTTCCACAGCGTGGCTAACTCTTCTTTCAGCAGCCCGAGATACAGATGCATGTCGATACCTGGTTGTTTAGTCCCCTGAATCAGAATACACATGTGTACGTATCTCTACTTGGTGCACAGCCAGGGAGGGAGGTTGTACGGCCATACAAACACGGGCCAGGTGCTATGTATGCTACTCTGGTTGCCAAACAGATTGAGTCCATCGGTGCTCATACCAAGCCTGATGTTCCTTGGATCGCCCCCGGAGTCTGGAAAGTCAATGTCCAGTGCGTTCCACTAGCTAGCGTCCGAAGGGTGTGTGAGGATCTTGCTCTTATGTGGATCATCTTCGGCCGGCTTCTTCCTTTCCGCGTGCCATTGCATGATCTTTGATTCCTTAGGGTCCACGAAATACTGCTGCAGACGGGGAGTGATAGGAAAGTACCATACCACTTTCCGAGGAACTTTCTTGTTCCCTCTCTTGTATCATCCTTGGCCACACACCGGACATGTGGTTCTATCCTTGTACTCGTCCCGATAAAGTGTGCAGTCATTAATGCAGGCGTGGTACTTAACATATGGTAGGTCGAGAGGACATACGATTTTCTTGGCCTCCTCGATACTAGTTGGACACGTGTTCCCCTTGGGAAGACGTTCTTGCCAGAATCTCATGTTTTTGCTGAAGCTTACGTCGGTCCGTTTGCTTTCTGCCTTCATCTCCAGAGCCTTGAGCGTTACGTTCAAGCGGGTATCCTCGGGCCGGCACCCAGGATACAATGGAGTTTTCCCGTCTATCTCCATCTGCGCTAGCTTAGCTTTCTCCCTGGCAGCAGCTTTGGTGTTGCTCGTATCCCTGAGAAGAAGTTCCTGAACATGAGGGTCCTGCAAGGCCGAGGTTAGCCGCGTAGTTTGTGTGTCTCTGTCTTCTCCACCGGCACCTCCTTCGTGATGATCATCATGTCCGTCACTGCCATCATCTCCTTCGTGTTGATCATCATGTCTGCCGCTGCCGACATCTCCTTCATGATCATGATCATGTCCGCCGCTGGCATCTCCTTCATGATGATCATCATGCCCACCCTCGTCTTCAGGATCGTTGATGTCCTCGTCATCTTCAGAATCATAGCCGCGCATGAAACCACGCGTGAGTAGGTGATTCTCCAGGTCTCCGGAATCAGGGTCAACCAAGCTCCCGAGATTGCATGTTCGACATGGACATCTTATTGAGGTCCTCTTGTTTAGAATCATGTCGGCCACCGCACATTTCTTGTATCTAGCTGCTCGACCTTCGCTCATGTGTCTAACCATGGTTTCCTGCGCGGTATAGAGCAAAAAGAGAGAGTATCTTAGAACCACAGTACCATCATGCACACACACACACATGCATGCATGGCCGCCGGAAAAATTCGGCATGACATCTCCTAAAAATGGGACATATGGATAGTGCAAAAATTTGCCGAAACAGAAATTAATCGACATTTCGGCAAACATCCATGCACCACCAGAGCAAGCAACATGCTTTCTTCTTCGTCACCTGCAAACATTCATGCACCACATCCATGCAAACACATCATCCCTCTCGCAATAAGAAGGCTTCACAAACATAAGCATGCACACACATACACACCGCACCGACGTCCACCCTCCACACAAAACATCCACATGCATGTCCTCCAACAACTCACCTAGTAGAATCGTTACCGAGCCAAGTCCGCAACGAGATAGTGTGGTTGTTGTTGGAGAACAAGATGGATGTTGGAGGAGGAAAACTAGTTGGTTTAGTAGATCTACAACAATTGGAGAAGCTTCCTCTCACAAAACTATGAAGCAAGGTAGGTTCAACAACCAAGAATGGAGAAAAGAATGGAGAAATTGAGGTGGTGGGAGGAGAAGGACGAGCTAGATCTAGTTTGGGATGGTGGGTGGAGAAGAATGGAATGGTGGTGGTGGGTAGGGGTGGATGCCAACTTGTAGATCTGGACGAAGTTATCAGTGGCGCATATTACACTAAATGCTCCACTGATAAGTCTGCCACCTTTTCAGGTGGTGGGCCCAAGGCTTATCAGTGGCGCATTTACTACTATATGCGCCATTGGAAGAAAAGTATCAGTGGCGCATATCCTGAATGCGCCATTGATATTCCTGCCACCTTTCAGAGTGGTGGGGTCCAGGTGGGGCCCACATAGTTACCAATGGCGCATGTAGGAGAGGATGCGCCATTGGTGAGGAGAATATCAATGGTGCATATTGCATATGCGCCACTGATAATAATATATCAATGGCACATATGATATTTGGTCCACAGGCCTCCAGAGTGTTGGGCCCACATTATCAGTGGCGCATTATTTGTGATGTGCGCCATTGGTTATAAATAATATCAGTGGAGCATATTTTTAAATGCGCCACTGATAATTATCAGTGGAGCATATTCAAAAAAATGCTCCACTGATAATAAATCTATCCATAAGCCTTTCTCTAATAGTGTATATTTCTATTTCTTTTAGATGGAATTGCTATGATGTACTCTTGTATGTCACTGGCGTACATACTCACTTGTGTACACTAGACTCGCAGCCAGCCGGTCATGTTTCTCGCACTCGAAGCTATAACCATGAATTTTTGGGTGGATGGTTGGCCGGTACCATGCCCTGCCATTGCGGCATGCTTGTTGGCGGTCTCGTGGCCTCTATGGTAGTACGTCTCCCCGGATTCGGGTTATACCAGCTTGTGATTTAGAAATATGAGGTCCAAGGATTACACCACCCTAAGTCACCACTATTTTCGTCGCCCTCTAAGTCTTAGTCCACTACAACTTTGCTGCCAACATCATTGCCTCGTCCCCGACTACACCACCTGCTCCTCTACTACGACAACTGCGGATAGCATCGGCATCTCTCCCTTCACCGCTCTACGCCTCACAACCATTCTAGAAGCCTCTTCTGCTAGTCTCTATGATATCACGAAAAGTTCATTATGGTCCCTGCCTCTCGCACGCCTGGTACTGGCAACACCGGGAGTGCCTTCGTCCCGACGCATTCCCGAGTCTGGCAAACTCAGATCGACTCTGAAGGAAATATGCCCTGAGAGGCAATAATAAAGTTGTTATTATGTATTCCTTGTATATAATAGATGTTTATTTTGCATGCTATAATTGTATTGATAGGAAACATCAATACATGTGTGTTTAATAAACAAAAAGGGTTCCTAGTTATGCCTCTCTTATAGACTAGCTTGTTGATTAACAAGATGATCAAGGTTTCCTGATCATGGACATTGGATGTTGTTAATAACAAGGTCACAACATTTGTGAAATGATGTGATGAACATTCATCCGAAGTATAGCATTATGATCAAGTCATTATGTTTATATTGCTATAACATCATACGAAGTAATCTTTATCCTTAGACCATGAGATCATGTTAATTGCTAACACCGGAAGAGTATCTTGATAACATCAAACGTCACACCGTAACAGGGTGACTATAAAGATGGGTTCGGTACTACGAAGGTGTTATGTTGAGGCTCATGGATCAAGAGTGGAATTTGTCAATCCAGATGACGGATAGATATACTCTGGGCCCTCTTGGTGATATCACATTACGATAGCTTGCAAGCAAGTGATGTGATCACTAGAATGTTATATCACGGGAACGAGAAAAGAGTGCATGTCGGTAACAAGATCAAACTAGGTATGGAGATACCGATGATCGAATCTCGGACATGTAATATATCGAGAGACAAAGGGATTTAGTTACAAGCGTTAAAGGTTCTCACGATCACAGGAGTCATCGTTGAATGTGTAGGAGTCAGTACGGATCTCCAGGTCCCGCTGCTGATTATTGATCAAAGAAGGGTCTCGATCATGTCTGCATTATTCGTGAACCGTAGGGTGGCACACTTAAGAGTTACCGGACACCATTTTGGAGCACATATGTTTCAGACGAAAGAATTGCAAAGCGCAGGAATTGTTTCAATAGAAACCGGAAATTGTTTCGGGTGAAATTGCAGAAGGTGGTTCTGCATGTGATATTGAAATATTGCAAGGGGCTATATGTGAATGTTTGTTAATTAAAGTAATTAACAAAATTCTGAATAAATTTAATAAAAATAGTTTTATTAAATAAGAGAGCATTAAATTTAATGCATTTAAAGTGGAGACTTTAAAAGGGAATGTGAAGAAGCATTTTAATGTGGAGGGGTTACCACCACATGAATGGGGGAGGTGAGGGGTCACCCCCCCATGCGCCGGCCATGGAGAGAGGGGGCACCCCCCCTCCTCCTATAAAAGTCCACCCATTCCCTCCTTCATCCTCACACCTCCTTGTGAAGGATCTCTCTCCCCCTCTAGAATTATTTCCCCATGGTCTCGGATTAGCGAGATACATGTTCCCGGTGGCATTTAAATGCAGAATGAGTTGTTGCTCACTGGATCGCTGGAGCAAGGAGGTGGAGGTTGTCCGGTGGCTTGAACGTGTGTGCGAGGACGGATGCGCTGCTGATTTGCGGCGCTCGGACTTCCACACGATCTTGAGATCGGCAAGCGTACGACTACATCAACCACGAGTTCCTACTCGTTAACAAAACTCGTTGTCTTCGAGGGTAAGTTCTCCATGGATGTATGTCCACCCGTTGCTTTGTATCTAGTAGATAGATCTTGGCGTATAGTTCTCATCGTAGGAAATTTTTTGTTTTCTATGCTGCGGACCCAACAGTGGTATCAGAGCCTGATCTATGCGTAGGTGCTTTGCACGGGTAGTACACATATGTTTATATGTGGGCGATGATGATCATGTTATTGCATCTTCTATGTACTTTGTTTATTAGTGGCATAGTGGGATGAAGCTACTGCACCAACCTTACATGTCATCCTACATGAGACCGGTTCCACGACTGACATGCAACTAGTTTTGCATAAGTGGCTAGCGGGTGTCTGTCTCTCCTACTATAGTCAATATCTGATTTACAACGAGTTGCTAATAACTTGGTTATCCTCGTTGTGGTTCATGTTCGTAGGTAAGACCGTTTCTATCTCCAAAAGCCCTAAGCCACGTAAAACTTGCAATTGATAAATTAGAGGCGTCTAGTTTAGATCGTTGCTGGGCTAGTGTCTTGATATGGTATTGTTATAAGTAGATGTATGATAGATACTCTTACAACTCACTTAACGTGTAAGTTCCATAGACCTTGGCCTTACACACAAAGGAATGATAGAGATCATACCACGATGCAAATGATAGAGATCAAATGCATGGACCATATCACCTCACTTCACACATTAGCATCTTATATTGCTAGTTTGGCGCTTTTGGTAGCATTATAAGATGATCCCTCATTTAGATATCAAGATAAAATGTGTTCTTCCTTAAGTATGCACCGTTTTATGGATCGTGTTTTGAGGCATCACGTGATGATCGGGTGTTCTCGACTCTACGCTTTCATACAACGGGTGTAAGACAGTTCTACACATGCAAATACTAAGGTTCTTACTTGACGAGCCTAGCATGTACAGACATGGCCTCGGAACACGAACCTAAAGGTTAAGCATGAGTCATATAGTTGATATGATGCCCATATAGATGCTCGCCTTTGAAGCTACACCAACTCACGTGATGATCGGACTTGGTGTAGTGGATTTGGTTCATGTAATCACCAAAAGGACACGAGGGATGTTGTTTTTGAGTGGGAGTTCATTAGTAATTTGGATTAGTTGAACTCAATCTATCATAAACTTAGTCTAAATATATTTTACAAATTCTGTTGTAGATGGCACCACCTGCTTTTAATTTCAATGTGTTCATGGAGAAAGAGAAGCTTGCTGCGAATGGTAGCAACTTCACCAACTGGGCTATGAATTTGAGGATTCTCCTCACTGCTGCACAAAAGCAATATGTGCTAGAGGTGCTGCTAGGCCCCCCACCAGCTCCTGATGCCCCTGACGAGGAAAAGAACGTCTATATAACTCGTCAGGAGGACCACAACTTAGTTCATTGCGGCATACTGTATGGGCTAGAGCTAGAACTTCGAAAACGTTTCGAAAATGGCAATGCCTTTGATACCATGGGAGAATTGAAAATGATTTTCGATACCCATGCTGCCGTAGAGAGTTATAATGCTTCTGAAAAGTTCTTTAGCTGCATGATGGAGGAGAACAACTCAGTAAGTGAGCATGTACTCAAAATGTCCTGGGTACGATAAGCTTGTGTCCTTGGGAATAACGATTCCCATTGACTTAGGCATACATTGTGTTCTCCAATCTCGCCACCTAGCTACAAGAGCTTCGTGATGAACTATAATATGCAGGCATGAAGAAGTCTCTTCCCGAGCTTCACAATGCTTAAGACTGCAGAAGTGGAGATTAGGAAAGAACATCAAGTGTTGATGATCAATAAGACCACCGTTTCAAGAAGGACAAGAAAGGCAAGGAAGGGAAAGAAGGGTGGCAAATCTGTTGTCGCTGAAAAAGAAACCCCGAGCTAGCCCTAAGTCCGACATCGAGTGCTACTATTGCAAGGATCGCCATTGGGCATAACTACCCCAAGTATTTGGCGGACAAGAAGGCCAGCAAGGCAAACAAAGGTATATGTGATATACATGTTATTGATGTGTACTTGACTAGTACTCACAGAGCACCGGTATTTGATACGGATCGTTGCTAATATATGTAACTCGTTCAGGCTGCGGAACAAGCGACAACTAGCAAGGGATGAGGTCATGATGCGGTCGGCAATGGATCAAGAGTTGATGTGATTGCATTTAACGCTGCCTCTCCATATGCCGTCGGGATTAGTTATAAACCTGAATAATTGTTATTTGGTGCCTGACCGAGCATGAACATTGTATCCGGATCGTGTTTGATGCAAAGTGGTTATTCGCTTAAGTCTAAAAACAATGGTTGTTCGATTTATATGAATAATATCTTTTATGGTCATGCACCGTGTTGAATGGTTTATTTCGTTGGATCTCGATAGTAGTATTACGCATATTCATAATGTTGATGCTAAAAGGATTAAACTTGATAATGATATATCTACATATATGTGGCATCGCTGTCTAGGTCATATTGGCGTTAAACGCATGAAGAAACTCCATTCGATGGACTTTTGGAATCACTTGATTTTGAATCATTTGATACATGTGAGTCATGCCTTATGGGCAAGATGACTAGAACGCTGTTTTCGGTTCAATGGAACGGGCGATGATTTATTGGAAATCATACATCTTGATGTGTGTGGATCAATGAGTGTGTCATGAGGTGGATATCGTTATTTTGTTACTTTCACGGATGATTTGAGTAGATACGGGTATATCTATTTGATGAAACATAAGTCTGAAACCTTTGAAAGGTTCAAAGAATTTCAGAATGAAGTGGAAAATCATCGTAATGTAAAGATCAAATTTCTGCGTCCGACCGTGGAGGAGAGTATCTTAGTTACGAAGTTTAGCACACATATGAAAGACTGTGGAATAGTTTCACAACTCACGCCGCTTTAACACCACAACGTAATGGTGTGTCAAACGTCAGAATCGTACTTTATTGGATATGGTTCGATCTATGATGTCTCCGATCGACTTGCCACTGTCATTTTGGGGTTATGCACTGGAAACCGCTGCATTCACTTTAAATAGGGCACCATCTAAATCCGTTGAAAAGACACCGTATGAATTATGGTTTGGAAACAAACCTAAGCTATCATTTCTTAAAGTTTGGGGATGCGATGTTTATGTGAAGAAACTTCAACCGGATAAAAACTTGAACCCAAAGCGGAAAAATGCGTCTTCATAGGATACCCTAAGGAAACGATTGGGTATACCTTCTATCACAGATCCGAGGGCAAGGTCTTTGTTGCCAAGAATGGATCCTTTCTTGAGAAGGAGTTTCTCGCGAAAGGTGTGAGTAGTTGGAAGGTAGAACTCGAAGAGGTTATTAAACCTTCTCTTCATGAAATGGCGAGTAGCGCAGCTCCAGAAGTTGTTTCGGAGTTGACTTCACCTAATGAAGAGAGAGCTAATGATATTGATCATGAAACTCTGAAAGAGGACACTACCGAACCTCGCAGGTCAAGCAGGACACGTGCAGCTCCTAAACTGTACGGCAATCCTGTTATGAATTTCATGATTGATGAAATAGATGACCCTGCGACGTATGAAGAAGCGATGATGAGCCCTGATTCCAACAAATGGCTAGAAGCCATGAAATCCGAGATGGAATCCATGTACGAAAACCAGGTTTGGACCTTGGTGGACTTACCTCACGATCGAAAGGTCGTTGAGAATAAATGGATTTTCAAAAGAAAAACCGATGTTGATGGTAATGTAACCATCTATAAGGCTCGACTTGTCGTGAAGGGGTTTCGACAAATTCAAGGAGTTGACTACGATGAGACATTCTCTCCCGTAGCGATGCTTAAGTCGGTTAGGATTATGTTAGCAATTGCTGCATATTTCGATTATGAAATATGGCAGATGGATGTCAAAACTCCGTTCCTCAATGGTAATATTGAAGAAGAGTTGTATATGATACAACCTAAGGGTTTTGTCGATCCTAAGGATGCTGATAAGGTGTGCAAACTTCAGCGATCCATCTATGCACTAAAGCAAGCATCCCGGAGTTGGAATCTCCGCTTTGATGAGGTGATCAAAGATTTTGGATTTGTCCAAACTTATGGAGAGGCTTGTATTTACAAGAAAGTGAGTGGGAGCAATGTGGCATTTCTGATATTATATGTGGATGACATATTATTGATTGGAAATGATATAGATCTTTTAAATAGTGTTAAAAGTTATCTAAACAGCAAATTTTCGATGAAGGACCTTGGTGAAGCTTCATATATATTAGGCATTAAAATCTATAGAGATAGATCAAGACGCCTAATTGGGCTATCACAGAGTACATACCTTGATAAGATATTAAAGAAGTTTAATATGGACGGAAGTAAGAAGGGGTACTTACCTATGTTGCAAGGCAAGACATTGAGTAAGACTCAAAGTCCGACTACGGGAAGAAAGAAAGATAATGGATAAGATCCCCTATGCCTCAGCCATAGGCTCTATAATGTATGCCATGCTATGTACAAGACCGGATGTGGCACATGCTATTAGTTTGACTAGTAGGTACCAATCTGATCCAGGTTCGGAAAACTGGATAGCGGTCAAGAATATCCTTAAGTACTTGAGAAGAACTAAGGATATGTTTCTTGTATACGGAGGTGAAGAAGAGCTAGTCGCTAAGTGTTATGTTGATGTTAGCTTTGACACTGATCCGGATGACTCTAAGTCTCAATCGGGATACGTATTTCTCTTGAACGGAGCAGCAGTTAGTTGGAGGAGCTCCAAACAACCTGTGGTGGTTGGATCAACGACGGAGGCGGAATATGTTGCTGCTTTAGAAGCAGCGAAGGAAGCGGTTTGGATGAAGGAGTTCATAACGGAACTAGGTGTGGTTCCTAGTGCGTTGGACCCAATGGTGATCTATTGTGACAATAATGGAGCCATAGCCAACGCCAAGGAACCAAGGTCTCACAAGAATTCCAAGCATATTAAGCGCCGGTTTCACTCCATCCATGAAAGCATGTCAAGGATGGAGATATAAAGATTTAGAAGTGCACACGGACCTGAATGTAGCAGATCCGCTGACTAAAGTACTCCTAGGGCAAAACATGATCAACACCAGAACTCCATGGGTGTTAGATTTATCACTATATAAACTAGATTATTGTCTCTAGTGCAAGTGGGAGATCAAGGAAATATGCGCTGAGAGGCAATAATAAAGTTGTTATTATGTATTCCTTGTATATGATAGATGTTTATTTTGCATGCTATAATTGTATTGATAGGAAACATCAATACATGTGTGTTTAATAAACAAAAAGGGTTCCTATTTATGCCTCTCTTATAGACTAGCTTGTTGATTAACAAGATGATCAAGGTTTCCTGATCATGGACATTGGATGTTGTTAATAACAAGGTCACAACATTTGTGAAATGATGTGATGAACATTCATCCGAAGTATAGCATTACGATCAAGTCATTATGTTTATATTGCTATAACATCATACGAAGTAATCTTTATCCTTAGACCATGAGATCATGTTAATTGCTAACACCAGAAGAGTATCTTGATAACATCAAACGTCACACTGTAACAGGGTGACTATAAAGATGGGTTCAGTACTACGAAGGTGTTATGTTGAGGCTCATGGAACAAGAGTGGAATTTGTCAATCCAGATGACGGATAGATATACTCTGGGCCCTCTCGGTGATATCACATTAGGATAGCTTGCAAGCAAGTGATGTGATCACTAAAATGTTATATCACGGAACGAAAAGAGTGCATGTCGGTAACGATCAAACTAGATATGGAGATACCGATCGAATCTCGGACATGTAATATATCGAGAGACAAAGGGATTTAGTTACAAGCGTTAAAGGTTCTCACGATCACAGGAGTCATCGTTGAATGTGTAGGAGTCAGTACGGATCTCCAGGTCCCGCTGCTGATTATTGATCGGAGAAGGGTCTCGATCATGTCTGCATTATTCGCGAACCGTAGGGTGGCACACTTAAGATTTACCGGACACCATTTTGGAGCACATATGTTTCAGAGGAAAGAATTGCAAAGCGCGGGAATTGTTTCAATAGAAACCAAAAATTGTTTCGGGTGAAATTGCAGAAGGTGGTTCTGCATGTGATATTGAAATATTGCAAGGGGCTATATGTGAATGTTTGTTAATTAAAGTAATTAACAAAATTCTGAATAAATTTAATAAAAAGAGTTTTATTAAATGAGAGAGCATTAAATTTGGAGAAATTTAATGCATTTAAAGTGGAGACTTTAAAAGGGAATGTGAAGAGGCATTTTAATGTGGAGGGGTTACCACCACATGAATGGGGGAGGTGAGGGGTCACCCCCCATGCGCCGGCCATGGAGAGAGGGGTGTGAGATCCAGGCACATGTCTTAATAGGATTGATAGGATACCCATATCAACAAGTTGCAACTTCTTTTCCGGAAGCTCATTCGAAAAGAACTCTAAGGTTAAGCGTGCTTGGCCTAGAGCAATTCTAGGATGGGTGACCGACCGGGAAGTGGGTAACCCAAAAGCACGAGTGAGGACAAAGTGCGAGAAAATACTAGTGTTGGTCCTGTGGGGCCACCTAGATATCCTATTGTCGCCAGAGTGACACCCCTGCCCGTGGAGTGGACGGGGTGTTACAAGGGGGCACCCCCCTCCTCCTATAAAAGGCCACCCATTCCCTCCTTCATCCTCACACCTCCTTATGAAGGATCTCTCTCCCCCTCTAGAATTATTTCCCCATGGTCTCGGATTAGCGAGATACATGTTCCCGGTGGCATTTCGTCTGGAAGGAGTTGCTGCTTCCGCTGGATCGCTGGAGCGAGGAGGTGGAGGTTGTCCGGTGGCTTGAACGTGTATGCGAGGACGGATGCGCTGCTGATTTGCGGCGCTCGGACTTCCACACGATCTTGAGATCAACAAGCGTACGAATACATCAACCACGAGTTCCTACTCGTTAACAAAACTTGTTGTCTTCGAGGGTAAGTTTTCCATGGATGTATGTCCACCCGTTGCTCTGTATCTAGTAGATAGATCTTGGCGTATAGTTCTCGTCGTAGGAAATTTTTTGTTTTCTATGCTGCGGACCCAACAGACTCCTCATCTTCATCACCTTTGATATGGTCTTCTTCGACATTGGTATCCTCCTCTACGGCTGCCTCAACCACATCAGCAACGAGTTCTTCTTTGAATACTCGGTTCTAGCAAAATTGGAGTGTGCGTTTGTCCCTGACGTGCGCCTAGTTCTGGAAAAAATATGGCCGCACCTTGTCCTCGATGGCTCAGACTGCATCAGCTTCGGCATCGAAACCCTAAACGACAGCCTCTACTCGTCTCCATCATTATCCTTGCGCAATATGCTCCCACGGCTTCACGTGCGACTACCTCGACACCGACACCCAACCATGACATCGACCACGACAACCCCTCGCACGGCTACCTAGACCAAGTTTGCAGCGCTAACCGCGCCCAATGCTCTCGGTTCCCTCGACATCGGCACAAGGGCTGCCACCTCGCTTGATCATCATAAACTTCCTCTATAGTGCAAGCTACCGTGTAATGACACCGCCCACTATATTCCCGCTCCTAATGTGTGTGGGGGGGGGTGTCAACCCATTGATTCTACTTCAGTTTATCTTTAGTCTGACCGTCCGCGATATTCATGTTGTTCACGATGCTACCGCTACGACTGCGGGAGGATGTTAGAGTATTGTATATATATGTTTATTATGGCAGTATAGGATAGAGGCTGGATATGTTTCCATACTATCCTAACTTGACTTGTACTCCAAGATGATCCCCTGTACATCTATGTATACTCGTCCATCAAGCTTAATAGTACAACCATTATATTCCGCTAATGTCTCCCTCTCTATTGTTCTACAATTACACGACAAGGAAAATCATACAAATCACCAGGTTTATAAGAAACATCCATGCGAATATTTCCTAGCTTTGTCCGTGCATGGAGCGAGCTCTTGTACATTGGAGTAGCATATTTTGTTGGAGGCCAACACCCATGGCCTGTTTGGTTCACATGATCTAAAAAATACACGAATAGGAAAAATGATAGGACTAGCGTGACATTGAAAGGATATTTCCCTCCCTATGTGTTGTTTGTGTGTTTGTTGACCAGACGACTTAGTTTAACCATGTGCTAAGTGTTTTAGTTTCATTTGATGGATAACACAAGACAATGATCAACCTCTCAAATGTGAAAAATATCGAGAAGGTTTCCTTAGTTTTTCTTGTTGCTTGAGTCGTAGGTAACCCGTACTATCAAGAGGGCTTGCTCCTTGGGAGGTAGGTGAGAAATCAAATCACGAACACAAATCCAAATGCACCCACTAAGCCTTCCCATAGCTCAGTAGAGAGGAACTCTCAAAAACATGTGCCTAGAGACTCTAGTGTACGAGGTGTGGATACTTTGGGGTGTCAACCCTAGAGACTCTGGCCAAAGTCTCCAGCCCTTGACTGGGTCAGGGCTTGCAAAGCCTCTTGAGAATTTTTGGAGACTCCGGTACTCCTAGACTAGAGACTCCGGGGTGCCAAAACATGCAATCTTTGAGAGCTAGCCCGGAGACTCCGATCCTCTAGGGGCCAGGGCAGAGACTCCGGGGTAAGTGACCCACATCATTTAGTTTTTTGAGGGTACCTATAAAAGGCAGTCTTCTTCCTCATTGAGAAGCCGCAACTTTCACCCCCTCTCCTTCGTTGTTGTTGATCTCAATCTTGATAGTTCTCCCTCCCTATCCACTAGAACTTGAGGCCCTTTGGGAAATCAAGGAAGGAAACCTAGATCTACACTTTCACCGAAGGGATTTGATTTTAACTTCCATTGAGGAACTTGTTACTCTTAGGTTGTTGAAACCCTAGACAGAAGAGGTCGCCCCTGAAGCTCTTTCTTAGTGTTTTGAAGCTTCCTCATCGTATTGGGAGACTCTAATTAAGTTGTGGACATTTCCCAATAAGTTTGTAAAGGTTCTTATCGTCACATTCAAGTCCACTGCATATTGGATCAAGTGCCCGCCTTTATGACGTGCACACAGGAGAATAATGTGAGACTTGGTGGTGTTGGTGGCCTTTGTGGCACCACACCTATCCAATCAAGACGTAATTCACTTATCAAGGAAGAAACATTGGGAGTACATCATCGTGTCTCCATTGCGGGTATTTCTACCCTTTACTCTTGTATCGTTGTTTACCTTTATTACCTGATTGCTTGTCATATAGGGGAATTCACTTGGTTGCATATCTATGGAATTTACCTTTATGTCAAGTCTAAATTGAAAAATAAAAAATATGGTTATCTCCTATTCACCCTCTCCCCTATAGTCGCTCGTACCAATCCTTTCACATGGCATACGGAATCCTACATGAAATGTTAACGGATGAATCTGTATTAGTAGTAGTTTGGTTCCATCATTGGAAAATGCAGGAATTTTTGTGAAGGAATAGGTGGATGGCATAGTTGTCACCGAGAAAAAGAAAATTTTCATGAGGTTAGACCTAAGGAAAATTTCCTATGGGATTGCATGCAAAGTAGTCCTAGGAAAACGTCCAATGGTGAAAGGATAGAGATGGTAACTTAGACGGGTTGAATAAGTTTCTACATTTTTTCCTTTTCCCCCGCAAGTTCTAGTCTATGTGATAAATAAGGTGAGCCTAATAACTAAGTGACACAATATATATGCTACAAAACAAATGTTATCATAATAGTAGATACACAAGTGAAAAATCTCGGATAAAAATAACTGAGGCACACAGAGACGAAGATATAACCCGGTGTTCGTTCCCTGGGAGGAACTACGTCATCATTGGAGAGATGTGAATTACCATGAAGGACCCCAAATGCCACGAAGGCTCGGCTTCTTATCCTTGAGCCTCTTCCACTAAGAAAGAGCTCAATCACTAGTTTTAGACCTTGAGGTGGCCTCCAAACCCTTACAAACTTTTCATGGGGCAAAATCACAATCCAAAACCTTCGGACGGCCCTAGACGTCTAGGGTTTCCCACGGACCCAAGAGTAAGAAGCTAGCTTGATGAACTCACGGGGAATGAAGTATGGCTTGGTGAGATTATAGATCAGGACCTCCTCCTTTCTACCAAATGGAGTTGTATTTTGTTGGGTAGAATAGGAGACCTCAAGCTTTGGTATTTCAACAATGGTGAGAGAGACGAAAAAGATATTCTGATTTGGAGATGGTGAAATTACCCTTCAGAGAATAAGGGGTGGCTTTATAGTCCATGTAAAAAACTAGCCATCTAGTGTTGTATTTGGGCGTCCGATTCCAGCTACGATTAGAACCGGTCCCTAGACCGGACCACCTAGTCTAAACCGAACTCACAACCAACTAGTTACCGGACCTATTTGATTGACACCCAGTTGGGAGTCCGGTTAAAACTGGACCATCCGTCCAGATAGGAAGGTTTTATTTTGGAAAAAAAAAGACAAGCCGGTTTTATTAACCATTTATACATATACTATGATGTTCCTTGAAAAAAATTGTCGCCAAAAATATGTTCTGTTCGCCATTCCGATACTCAGAGCAAGTGCCCTTTGTTGGTCTCCAGCATTGGGAATCACGCCTTTTTCTCTGTTGCCACACTTTTCGTAGTAGAACTGTCACCCGATTTTTTTGATTTGTTTCGTAGCAGCGGTACGTTCAGCTAGCAGCTGACCACGTAGACTCCTCTGGCGCCGATGAATTGACCTATTCCAGCAGCCCAGCGGGCCTTGAGCGCAAGGTGGTGCCCTGGTTATGGGCCCCAGCGATCGGTGGAAAAGGGAGAGCCACTCGTCTGTCGGGCCGTCGATCACTGCACTTCGCGGGGACGCGGTCACGCGGGCGAGCG
Organism: Avena insularis; assembly: GCA_023614405.1. NCBI lineage: Eukaryota > Viridiplantae > Streptophyta > Magnoliopsida > Poales > Poaceae > Avena > Avena insularis. The sequence continues at coordinate 103,828,565 of CM042684.1, read as the reverse complement.
AACGTCGCATTCTTCTCAGCGCCTCCGCGAGCTTCCTGTCCCCGTCCTGTTGCTTCGAGAAGCTTCCACAGATCCCGGGATGAGGTGCTCCGGCCGCAGGCAAGCGAACAACTCGTGTGGCCTCCCGAGTCTCCGACCTACTTTGGGGCTTTGTTTGAAAAAACGACTTCTTTTTTTAACAAGCGAGGGGTCTCAAAGGACCCCGGTGCAGCAATTAATTTCTAAGCGGTGGGTACAATTTTGCATACAGGACCCTGCAGAAAAACAGCACTGCAGATAATGTCTGTATGATTACACAAAGGCCCCTAGGAGAAAAACTAGAAAAGCAACCGAGTTCCTGGTCCTCTCCACCGACAGCGAGATTCCAACTCCGGCCACTCTTTCACCGCCGAGGACGCACCACTTGGCCGTGGGAGAGCGTTGAGTGCCGGTGAGGAACTCCAGATGAGGCCTCTGTCGAGGTTGATAAGACGCTGCTCTGGCGTCTACGATGGCCACCGAGACAGCCGCAGATCGCGACGACACTACTGGCCGCCGCGTGATGTGCTCCATGTTGCTGCAATGTGGCGCCCCGCAAAAAACCACTACTAGAAAATCGCGTTGTTTTTGTGCATTGCATCATCATGACCGCATGCTCATGTCATCATGTCACATTGCATTTGAGCATCGTCATCATCATGCATTTGTTTGTCTGAAACTATTTTCGAAAAACATATTTTTGTTTTCTAAATACCCCGTCTTTATTTCAAATTCAAAACCCGGGTCTCCGGAATATTTTGCTTTGTCTACCAACGGTTTTCAAAAGCACCGTTTTAAATAATAAATATTTATTTTATTTTTAGGCAACGTGACGCCGATCCGACCTATCGGCCACCAGACAAAACCAGACTACTCAAAACTTTTCCTACCTAACCCTAACCTACCCAGTCCCCAGCCACATCACTCCCTCCAATCCCATGCCGCCACCTCACCACCCCCATCCTTTTTTCCCTCCACCTCACCCAACACACCCCAACCAGCTCGGGCGCGTCCCACCACTCAACTCCCGCCTCGGCCCACCTGCCCACTCACCACCTGCACCGCCTCCCCACTCACCAACCCCACTGACCACCTCCTGACGCCCTCCTACCACCTCAACTCCCCGTGCCGCCTCCCTTGGTCAGGCCCACCTGCCACCGACACTGCCCGCCTCCCGCCTCAGACGTTTTCCACCCCACCTGGACCAACCGACCACCCCGGTCCCACCTCCCCATCTCCCGCACGCAAGCCCCGCACCGACGCCACCTACCCCTGCCTCCGCTCGATCCCAGAGCCTCGCCACGCCCGCCACCATCCCTCCTCGCCTCTCGTGGCGTCCTCAAGGCTCCACTCGCCATGTCCTCGCCCGGCCGACCTCCTCCCTGTGTCGCCGATCACTTCTGCCTGCAGACCGAGCCTCCGCCTGGCCCTACCACGGCCGCGCCGACCAGCGGCTCTCCTTCAGACTACATGCGCCTCTTCGTCATGCAGCTCCTCCGCCGCCTCGACCCGTCGCGCCTCGAAGCCCTCCTCTTCCGCCTCGCAGCTGAGGTCTCCACGCCACACATCTCTCGCCGCCCGCTTGCTTTCGTCGATCCCTGCCATGGCCACCGGAGCGTCTCCCTTCCAATGCCAGCCACGATCGGGCCCAGCCCGCCCGAGCACGCCGCCGCTGTTCGCCGCCTCCTTCCCGAGGGAGCCAACGCCCCAACCTCGCGAGCCCCCCTCACGTCGTGCTCCTCTCCTCTGTTCCGCTCCCCGACGCGCTCGCGTGGCGTCCCTCCTCGAGCCGTCGCGTGGCCTCCTCGTCCCTAGGCCCTTCTGCCGACCACCTCCTCCGTCGTGCGCCCGTCGCCCGCCGCGTGAGCGCGCCGGTGCCCAGCTTCCTTCGTTGCCTCACTGCGAAGCGCCTCGCGGCCCCTGCGTCGTCCGTGTCTCCCGGCCCGGCCTCTGCGTATTCGCTAGCGCAGCGTGTGTGTACCCGCTTCTCAGAGCATCTAGTTGGACCGATTCCGGGGGAATCTGACCAATAGGTTGCTGCCAGTTTGCTACTGACGTTTTTTTCAAGATCGCCACCGGCAACCGAAGCCATAGTGACAAGACCTTCGTCACACATTAAAGGACCCGGGAGATTGTCTACACGGACGTCATGATCTTCGATGCAGGACTGCTCGTGGATCGGTACCAATGCGAGAAGCTCGAAGCCCCGTTGCCAGGCCCGGATGTTTCAAACGCGAAGATCTGCTACCTGGATTCGAAGACCGATCCCGGCGCGCCCAAACCCCGTCGAACACCAAGACCCTCAGAATCGCCAAGTTCTCCTTCTCGGATCAGAAGACCGAACCCGACACGCCAAGTTCTTCCTCTCGGATCCGAGGACACCGAGACCCCGGTGCGACAAGTACTCCTTCCCGGACGCCAAGTTCGCCAAGAACCCGGATGCCAAGGTCGCCGACACGGAACGACAAGACCTCCTTTCCGCACCGATGCCGACGATGTCGCACGCCAAGTTCTTCAACCCGAACGCCAAGACCGACCGATATGCGGACCCGACAAGATCTTCGCAACGACAAGATCGACACCGACCAGGACGAATCCGATGCGCCCCGACGCCGAACCAAGTCCTTCTTCGCGGAACGCCAAGATCTACTCTGTTATCCGAGAACGATTCCGCCGAGACCGAACCCCGGATCCGGACCCTGAGACCCGACCCCGAACCCCTCGGAGCCCAAGTTCGCCGAACCCTAATGTGATTCCCTAACCGAGACCCCATTATTTTTATAATATGACATTATCGACGGATGCATATTAAATTGTTCATGCATGCATACTTGTCTGTGGTTTGGGGGCATTATGCCAATTCATATCATAATTAAATATGGAGTCTATATGCGGGATATCTTTGTCTTATTTCGGACTCCATTTAAATTGGCATAGCGAACCGAAGCCCTGTTTTGTCTTGCTAATCCAACATTTAATTTGCGGGGTAGATAAATAACTTGAACCGTTTAATTAAATGTTGGGACCCCGGTTCCATTAATAATTGCCTAATTGCATCGCATCTTGCCATGTCATACATCATACATGCATCATGCCCGGTCTTCTGCCGTAATCTTAAATAGTGCATCCGGTGTTTCTTCTAGTGCTTTGCTTCTTCACGGACTAGGCCGATGAGTTGATGCGAGTGACGCCCGTTCTTCGGATGAACCTTCGACAATGTTTTTCAGGCGAGCATCTCCCCCTTTCTACCTATCTTACTTTTATAGTATTTATTTCCTCCTGTTGACCTATTGCTATCCGTGTTGCGTTGCTCTAGTCTTCGTGCCCGTGATATCCCTTGCAGCCTTATATTGCCTTGGACACATCCTATTACCTGGTGTTTGGTAGATAATTGGACTTGCGCGTCGTAGTCGCTTGCTCAAGTGCTGTTGCGTGTCGTCCAGTACCACAGTTGTTGGAGTATTGCCGCATGTTTAATGTTGGAGAGGATCTTGGCTTTAATTATTGTTTAATAACTAAAATTGAAAGTAGGTAAATGCAGAGGCACCGGTGGATAATAGACAATATTTGGTTTTTAACCGCTCACTGGTGTCCCGTAGGACCCCGAGTTCTTGACACATGTTCCGAGATCGAGCGCGCTAACCACAGGTGGGGTGTGTGGGCACCCCCATCGATTAGTACCTGATTTCAAAGTATTATACTGGGGGCCACAAAGTAGTTTGGGGCTTTATTACTATTCTGTACTTATGCCATGCTTTACTGCTTAATTTAAAATTGTGCGAGGTCGCACTGTCTTGTTAGGATTGCGGAGTGTTTTTGCGGTATCGACAAGCCCAGTCACACTTTCGGGTTCCCAGTCGTTTACAGCCACTGACGCAAACCCTGAGTCCGTCTCGAAGACCGGCCGACTTTGTTGCGGGTAGCTTAGTGGGATGGCCCCCATGTACTTGCTTTGGATCTGGGAAACGTCATGACTTAGGCCCCGCCGACATACCGATGGGTGTATGTTAACTGATCTGGCAAAAAAGGTCGAAGTGCGTGTGGATACTTTGGTGCACCCCTGCAGGGTTCAATCTTTTCGAAAAGCCGTGTCCGCGGTTATGGACGACTTGGAGCACAGTTCTCGATCATAGACAACTATAACTAAAGTTTACTGTTATAATTTGACTTGTATCCGAGTTGACTAGTAATCAGTTTCACTGCAACGGAATGGCTAAATAAAAGTACCAACAACTGCTGGGCTTGGGATATCTCATGCTAATCGTATCTGACTAGTAAGTGTTGCAACTACAACGGAATTGTTAACTAAAACTGCCCACTGCTTATTATATCAGGATGACTCATGCTACCTATACCTGACTAGTAATTGCTGCAACGATAACTGAATAAATAAAACTGCCAACGGTGTGAGTTCCTCGGTTGACTTCCTCGTTTGGTCTCGAGGGGGAAAACATCAGGATGGGTATGTTTGGTGGTAGCATCAGGTTGGTTCCGAATAGGTCTTTCTTATCCCTCTCTGATAGCCGACAGTTATATTGAGTCTCTATAGGTTGTTAGTGCATGCTGCGCTGCCGCTTCAGTCCACCATACCTATGTAGGCGAGGACCGTCGAATTCTAGTCTCGCCGTCTTGGCCTCGATCGACCGCTCTCTTTTTCCTTTGCCCTTTGTCGGCACCCCTTTTGTTTAAGCAGGTTGAGATCGACGTCGTTAGCAGGGTTACCCTTCCGGCTTGGCCTGGGCAGGGTTATGGACGCCGTTGGTTATTCTTCAGGGCTCTTAGCTCAATTCGCATCTTGTCCGTACTCGGACGCCGTATCGTTTTTAAGGTGATTTGGATCTTTGTACTGTATATCTGTATTCTTGACTCATGGAGTCGTTGTTGTATATATCTGTTCTGTGGGTTCCATCGTGGACTATTGTGTAATGGTATTACTTCGTTTTCCACCCGCACGCAAGTGCCTGGTGGGCACCTTTGAATCGTTTCTATGCGGGTTTGGCGGGAATCGCTAAAACTTGCATAGGGCCGATTCTGAGGGTGTTACATGCAAGAACCTACTCCGCTGTCGCCCCAAGGAAAGAGCGCCGGTGCAAGCCATCTTCCCCCCCTCGCCACCAAGGCCGGCCAGGGAAAGCTCAGCAGCTCCTCCGCTCCACTTGCAGCAACAGCACCCTTCACAACAGCGCTTATTGAAAAGGAGGCTCGCCTCCAGCAAAGCCACCTCTGCCTTCCCCCATGGAAGCACAACGGCAGGAAGTGGAGACGAACGCCTGGTGTTGCGCCGATGCGCCAGGGCAGAGGACCTCCAGCTCCCTTCCAATCTGCTAGCACCACCGCTGCGACCTCCCCCCCCCCTCGCCTCCACGGCCGGCCGGCAAGAGAGGAAGTAGCAAAACAGTGCCCCAGATCAAAGGGAGGCAGACATCGGTCTTATTTGCGGAGATGCTTGTGGCAGCAACACCCTCCAACCTTTCCGTCCACCGGAGCTCAAACAGGAGGAGGCAGCCCCACAAGTTGCGCCAGATCTGACCGAGATAGATCGACGCCCTACTCCAACTACTAGGCAGCACGCCCAAAGACGGCAAGCAACCGAACCTAGACTTACTCCTACCTACTCCGGCGCCTCCCCTCTGCCATCTCCGGCCGGCAGCGCCGCCGGAGAGGGCTCGGGGGCGGCCCGGTATCTCAAGGGCGACTCTCAAGGGAGGAACATGCTAGGGGAGGGGGAAAGGAAAGTGTGTCCTAGTCGGAAAAAAAAACGACCTCTCACGTCGTACTGTTCGTGCTTTCGTTAGTACTACATTGACATCTGTGATAGTAAAATTATCATTTTATTTATGTAAGAAAAATATTTCTTTTGTACACGATTACTGGACTACTGGTTTTGTCGCCGTACATATGTGCCCAAATAGTGTAGATTTCCAACGCAAGACCTACGAAAACCGCTGGTTCTATATGAGGAGTAAGTAAAAACAATACGTATAATTTAAGTGACAAAAGAGTATACTCCCTTCGACCCAAATTAATGTTACTATCAGATTTTTTTATATTCAGATGTATCTAGAAAGTAAAAAACAATTGGTAGAAGCATTTGTTAAAAAAATAGAACATCATGAACAATTTAAAAAAGTCACACAGGAAACCATATAGATATTCCCACCGGGTTTATCTAAGATTAATAGTGAAGTTTCAAGCTTGTCAAAAGCATATATGCATCTACGATAGAAATAATAATCGACCATAGTGAAAACTACGCAGCCAAATTTCGCTCTAATCCATGATAGGTAGGGGAGACGAACACTTGAAGAAATCCATTCAATCACTTGATTCTTTCTGTAACAATACCTAATTATCTACCTCTTGGATCACCTTCATTGTTCTACACCTTTTTTGATACCAATAACGCAATAGTGAATATTGTCATACAGACGGATATTGTAAAAAAGTATTAAAAAAAGGTACGCATGCCATGTAGTATTGCAACGAATATGAGAGTTTTTTTATCGATCAATTGGTAGCTTTGGATGTACTTCCTCCGTTTCGAAATATAAGATGTTTTAGCTTTATGAAAGCTTTGTGAAAGGAGAATGAACCTACACATTAAAAAACATCTAGATACACTATTTTTATAAAACTAAAACATCTTATATTTTAAAACAGAGGGAGTAGATATAATGTCTCATCACTTTCCCCAGTTCATAGGACAAAAACAGGAACACTAAGGTACTTTACATCATTATTAGGAAGCTAACTTTTGCAATATAATAAATATATATATAAATTAAAGTACTAAAGTTGATGAAATGTTTGCTATCCCTCTCTCTAAGTGACAACTTTGTCTAGATATATATTTTAGACATAGGGAGTACACTCTTTCAGATTTTTATTTTGGTCCAATTGGGGAGACAAAAAAATTAATAGCTGATGGCAATGAGAAGAATTGAAACTCTTGCAATATTTTAAGAATGTAATAGATACTATGAATTTAATTGTGCTTATATGACATCTCCTTGGATTACTGATTATACATTTTGGCTAAATAGTACCCTCTCACTTTTAAAATAAGTGACTTAGATTTGTCTAAATAGATACGACGTGTCTAGATACAGGGCCGAGCCGGTTAAATTCAAGGCCCTGTGCCAAAACCTAAAATGGGACCCTATCTTCCTAAAAAGGAATAAACAATAATTATGAATATTGCATAATTTTTTATGTGGAAATTGGATATATTAAGAATCATACTTATTTAACTCCCAGTTGTATAATATTTGTTTGAACAAAATCATTGTTAGAGTGTTTTTTAATAAAATCTAGAACACTACATAAAAAGACGTATAAGACCAATTAAAGGATATGAATTAGCAATCCATTGAAGAACTGACATAATTATTATTTGACAGTTAGATGGACTGTGGCACTAACCTGGTGTATTGGTTGAATTGCTACACCGCTACTCCTAGCCAAACGCTTAACGAGAAATCCCTGCCGAATTGCTGCACGGCTACTCGTTCCCCCTTGTTGCTTGCAGGTTCTGCGCGTTGGATTCCAGCTCAATATTCAGAATACTCAGGTCTTGTGCGGCTCGAAGAGGTGGGAATCTAGGGATCGCGGGTGACAGGAGCCCTCTCTTGTAACGAGAGGAAATTTTAAGGCTGGAAACAGGCATAGGAATACGGGAGGGGCAGAAATCCAATTTGGTCCCACGGGAAGATGGCCAAATTCCGACGAGAAAACCAGCCGCCGCCGCCGCCTGAACCTTCAAACCCATGCCAGAGCGAGGCCCTAATCGATCGACAGGGGCTGAGAGGACCTTTGGCAGAATCGTTGCTCGTTCCGTTCAGGAACCAGTCGCGCCTACCGATGGCCTTTCTACATGCGCAATTGACTTGATGGGCTGCGAACGCTGAAACCTCTATAACGCCTTGTAAAAAATTTGGAGCCCTCGGAATTTTTGGGCCCTGTGCGACCGCACAGTCCGCACTCCGCGTTGGCCTGTCTGAATCTGCATTTAATGAAAAACCATCACAATTGCGAGAGGAGCTCGAAAAACCACCGGGTTACACAAGTTTTGCAAAAATCCACCGAGATTGCGCTGGTTCGTTCGATGTGCACTAATGCCGATATTTCACTGCGCTAACCACGATTCTGACGGTAGGGACCCACTGTCAGGGGTGACGTGGCAAGGACAAAAGGGTCAAATATTAGAAAAATACGTTTTTTTGTAAATTTCCGAGGTAGGGTCCACCCGCTGCGAGTCCTCATCGCTAGATCTCCCCGTGCCAACCACAACACCGTTGCGCCTGCCTTAGGGAAGGAGCACCAGAAGCTCATCGCACCGCCTCGAGCTCGCCCGTCTCGTCCTCCGGTGCCACCACGAACTCCCGCCTCGTCCGGCCGCGCCTGCTCCACTACCGCTGGGAGCTACCGCCTCTCCTAGCTCGCTTGCCGCCTTCGTCTGCTCTCACTGCCAGCTCGCCCACTCACCTCGAGCTCACGCCTTCCCTGAGGACGCTAGCCAGAGATCTCTGCCTCCCTGCACAACTCGCAACGACGGGGAGAGCGACGGCCGCTCCGGCGCCGTGGACGGAGGTAGGGTTGTTTTTTACTTATTTTGACTTGACTGTGCGGGATTTGGAGAAAGAGAAAAGGGAAATAAAAATAATAAGAATTGAGAAAAGAAAGAAGTGAGAGGATTGACATGTGGGTACCACGGAAATTTACTAAAAACCCAAATGTTAGATATGTCTAACGTTGGTGGGTCCTCGACCATTCCCGCCATGGCACGTCACCCTGACAGTGGGTCCCGTAAGTGCACATTGCAGCGAACCAGCACAATCTTGGTGGATTTTTACAAATTTTGTGTAACCCGGTGGTTTGTCGAACTCCTCGTGCAATTGTGGTGGTATTTTGCAATTAACTCAATTTAGACAAATACGAATCACTTATTTGTGGACGGAAGAAAGTATGAAAATTATAGTATCATAGCAAGATTTTTTTTACATCTTACATCTAAGAAAAAGACCTATTTTCTTTAGCTTTTTTATGATGAGTGAGAACCGCAAATGGCAAGCATCTTTTTTCGCCAATAGCAGCATCTAGAAGGAAGAAAATCCAAAGCAGCCCAAGAAGCCACAGGCTGGCTCCCAGAGTCTCCTTCCCACACGAAAACCCTATAAAACCCTCCTCCCCTTCCTTATCCTTCCCCGTCCTCTCCTCTCGCCATTCTTCCCAATCCCACAAAACCCACGCGAATCCACCGCTCCCTTCCTCCCCCTTCTAGGGTTTCGCTTGCCCCGCTGTCCACGCTCGCGCTCTCAGACATGGCAACGACGACCTTCCCCTCCTCGACCCCCTTCTTCGTCCACCACGGCAGCCGGCGCCCCTCCGTCAACGTCCGAACGGCGGCGGCGGTGTACGGGCGCGGGGGGCGGCGGTGGCGGCCACTGCGGGTCGCCTGCGAGAAGGTGGTGGGGATCGACCTCGGGACCACCAACTCAGCCGTCGCGGCGATGGAGGGCGGCAAGCCCACGATCGTCACCAACGCCGAGGGGGCGCGAACCACGCCCTCGGTCGTGGCCTACACCAAGGCCGGGGACAGGCTGGTGGGTCAGATCGCCAAGAGGCAGGCCGTCGTCAACCCAGAAAACACCTTCTTCTCTGTCAAGCGGTTCATCGGCCGGAAGATGAACGAGGTCGCCGAGGAATCCAAGCAGGTCTCCTACCGCATCGTTAGGGACGATAACGGCAACGTCAAGCTCGATTGCCCAGCAAACGGCAAGCAATTCGCCGCCGAGGAGATCTCTGCACAGGTATACAGCTGATACCTACTCCTAAGTCCTAACAATGTGTAGTTTGCTCGGGAAAGATGGCACTTTGTTTTTCCTATGTTAGAGATATATTGCTATTCAGGGACTTTTAGGTGTATAATTGATAATTCTTGCCTTGAATTGGAACTCTTTCCTACTGTTTATACTCAAAACATTTGTGATGGATTTGTTGTCAACCATAGTTGTCCTGCAAGTCCATGGAACGACGGTCATCAAAATTTGAACTAGAAATGACAAAATGAACTATAAGTGGGATCCTGACACCTTAATGACGGTTGAGTTAAATCTTATTACTTGCTTGCATGTTATGCTCCTCACACAGTGTCAAGCTGTGTGCTCTACTACATTATTCGACAATATAATCCCTTAAAAAAGATATTTTTCAACAGCATTAATACTGGACTGGAATATCTGAACTGTTGGTCAGAACACATTTTTCAACTAGCAATTGTCAGTTGTTTTTGTCAACATAATACTCCCCCTTTTGAAATCCGTGGCGGATTTCGATAATCTAGATCCTGTAATATTTCGTTTATGTTATATAAACTTGACAGCAACTTGGTTTGTTTTAGAAAGTAGTTTCTTACGAGTGTCATTCGCAACTGTTAACAGATATTGTATGTGTAGAAGTCCAAGTTTAGAGAGTCAAATTACACCTGATATTCTTAGACAGAGAGAGAGTATTTGCTATTTTCGCTGCATTTAGTTGTCATACAGCATTAGTGTAAACAATCAGTCAACAATTGAAAACATTGGTACAACAAGAAAAAATATGGCTAGTGATGCAGGTGTTTGTTAGCTTAAATTGTCCAATAAGTGTATCTAGAGATGAATAACACGGCAAATGTCATTTATCTTCGTTATGTTCTGATCCTTGGTTCACTTCCCATGTGCTACCTTTCTATCAAATTATGTTTGTGCCCCAAGCTTTTTCTGAACATTATTTTTTATCCAGGTTCTGAGAAAGCTGGTTGATGATGCGTCAAAGTTTCTTAATGACAAAGTCACCAAGGCAGTGATCACAGTCCCTGCTTACTTCAATGACTCCCAGAGGACGGCTACAAAAGATGCTGGTCGCATTGCTGGGTTGGATGTTCTCCGTATCATAAACGAGCCTACTGCGGCGTCGTTAGCATATGGTTTTGAAAAAAAGAACAATGAGACCATTCTGGTTTTTGACCTCGGAGGAGGCACCTTCGATGTGTCAGGTATATATTTTAAAATTTGAGATCTTTATTCATACTCTTTGCAATCAAAATTGATGACCAGTAACTGCTGCAATATGCAGCAGTTTCAACAGTTATGTGTTTGCATTTACAGTAGAGTGCATAATTGTTAACATAACTAATAGTGCAGTTCTATGGAAGATATGACTAGAAAAGCTTTTGTTGTGGAGACATGGGTAACTGGTAATTGATGTATTCGTTATTACCTCAGTTCACTGAAACATATCCTGATGCACTAGTCACAGAACTTGTAACATCGTGCTATGAATATATAAGCACACGGTAAAACATTTCGCTGTTTGATTAATATAAGTTCTGAAACAGTCGTCTGTCTTACAGAAATATTCTACCTTTAGGCCCTTATGAAGTACTAGGCAGCAGCAGGGGCTATACTAGGCTAGTAGAAACATGTTCTGTTACTTCTGTATGCTGAATTGAATTGATGGTTCAGAAATGGAAGCTTAGTTTGGCCTGTATTTTAGGCAACTATCTTCTCTAGTGTTTTCGATGAGCCACTCAAGTTAAGTTCACTATTTCACCTGTCTGACCATATCTCAGTTCCTTATTAAATCTCTTGTTATGCTTTCAGTTCTTGAGGTTGGTGATGGTGTTTTTGAAGTGCTATCTACTTCTGGTGACACCCACCTTGGGGGTGATGACTTTGACAAGGTATACTTTATATGCCCGTCTGTCTGGCGCTAGCATTATTGATCACAAAATTGTTTGGTCTGCCTCATCTTGTTTGCTGTTTCTTCGGCTTAGAACTTATATCAAATTTGCATCATGTAACTGTCTGTGTAGTCATGATGCAAAAGAAATGTGCAACATGGTAATGGTAAGTTATTATTTCTGTATGGATTAAGTTGTACACTTCACTGTCTATAGTGATTTTGTGTCTATTCAGTTCCATAGTCAATTCATAGTATTCTCTTTTGTTGCCTGTTCTAGTCTTCTAGACAAGCAGGAGAACAATGAGTGAGTAGCATATTAGGTTCTGACTATATTATGCTTTTCATTGGATCCCTGGATCTAGGTAATCAACTACGTGTCTGCCCGTTCTCTAGTGAGCTCATGTGTCCCGACTCCCTTCAGTTATTAGAATCTGCGATTGGCTGTATATATATATATATATATATATGCATTTTGATTGGCTAAAGAGATGAACCAAGATCCACATCTTGGTTTGTATAATAATCTTACCCCTTTTTGTCCTCACTAACAGTCTCTGTTAGCAAGAGTCATCAGCATCCTATTTAGTTCTTTATGGTTCTGCATGGTGTATATTCTCACAAACCATTTCTGTTGCCAGAGAATTGTTGATTGGTTGGCTGAGAGCTTCAAGAACGATGAGGGTATTGACCTGCTGAAAGACAAGCAAGCTCTCCAGCGACTTACAGAAGCAGCTGAGAAGGCAAAAATGGAGTTATCATCATTGACCCAAACAAATATTAGGTTAGTTTCCTCTGCCTCCCATTTTGGTGCTAAGATTGTGTTTTTGGCAACTCAGTTTCTCACCTATTCTTTTTTTTTCAGCTTACCTTTCATAACAGCTACTGCTGATGGGCCTAAGCATATTGAGACAACAATTACCAGGGGTAAATTTGAGGAGCTATGCTCAGATCTTCTTGACAGGTACAATGTCATGGTTGCTTGTTTTTTCAAATGCATCTAACAACTACTATGAATGTTTGGTGAGCGTCATGGCTGGATTTTGTCAAGCAAAAACTTATCTAATATTTAATTTTACAATCATCTTTCAGGCTGAAAACACCTGTCGACAATTCTCTTAGAGACGCGAAGCTGTCACTTAAAGAAATAGATGAGGTTATTCTTGTGGGTGGTTCCACCAGGATTCCAGCTGTTCAGGAACTTGTGAAGAAAATGACTGGCAAGGATCCCAATGTGACGGTCAACCCTGACGAGGTTGTTGCACTTGGAGCAGCCGTGCAGGTCAGTGTTAGAATCATTTCTTCATAGTCGGCTTACTTATATGATCCCAGTGTTCCTTTTCTATGCTACTTATAACAACAGCGAGCAGATAATAAACAATCTTGGTGCCGAATATATGGCCCTAGACACAGCAGTCCTTTTGAAATTACCTGAAGGAGTTGATAAAATCATATGTACAGCTTAGTAGGTAGTGCTGCTATTTTGTGGCAAGTGGCTATAGCACTGGGTGACTATCAGTGCTCTCTGATATGTTCTAGAATTGCATTTACTACATCAATTATGTCAATTACTACATCTGACAAGAAAATGACAACAGGCAGGAGTATTGTCTGGCGATGTGAGCGATATTGTGCTTCTGGATGTTACGCCACTTTCTCTAGGTTTGGAGACACTAGGTGGGGTGATGACCAAGATTATCCCAAGGAACACGACCCTGCCTACTTCCAAGTCAGAGGTCTTCTCGACTGCAGCTGATGGACAGACAAGCGTGGAGATTAATGTTCTTCAAGGAGAAAGAGAGTTTGTGAGGGACAACAAATCCCTCGGTAGCTTCCGGCTTGATGGAATTCCTCCTGCTCAACGTGGTGTTCCGCAGATTGAAGTCAAGTTTGATATTGATGCCAACGGTATCCTGTCTGTTGCTGCTGTGGACAAGGGCACTGGGAAGAAGCAGGACATCACTATCACTGGTGCCAGCACATTGCCCAAGGACGAGGTATATGCATTTAGGAAGCCCTTGCTTGCCAGGCTTTACTTTTTCTTGGCTTTTATATCATTATAAACATCTCTGGTCCTTTGGACTAACATCAATGAACAACTATTCAGGTAGAGAAGATGGTTGAAGAAGCAGAGAAGTTTGCAGCGGAGGACAAAGAGAAGAGAGACGCAATTGACACCAAGAACCAGGCGGAGTCTATCATCTACCAGACTGAGAAACAACTGAAGGAGCTCGGAGACAAGGTCCCAGGTGATGTCAAGGAGAAGGTGGAGGGGAAGCTCAAGGAACTCCAGGACGCCGTTGCTGGCGGATCAACACAGACCATGAAGGATGCGCTAGCTGCATTGAACCAAGAAGTGATGCAGCTTGGTCAGTCCATCTACGGGCAGCAGGGCGCCCCTGGAGCTGGCACTACCCCTGGAGCTGACGGGGCCGCTGACTCTGCAGCTTCATCTGAGAAGCCAGGCGATGATGGTGACGTTATAGATGCTGATTTTACCGACAGCAAATGAATATTTAGTAGGTAGGTGGCAACAACGTAGTACTTGGGTTGCACCTTGTTAGATTGGCACCTTGTTTCCTATCGGGCTATAGGTGGAGTTTTTGATGGTAGTTGAGTTGAGCTTGGGGGTTTGAGTCTTCACTTCAGATAGATAGATGGCTTTGCCTATCTACAAAAGCATCTGGGAATCAATACTTGATTGGTCCTGTTTAGCATAAGTGAAAAAGGGGAACCGTTGGATTTTGATTGCCATGATCATGATGAGCAGGGTCCTCACACCTGTGTTTGTGTCCTGTGTTTGCTATGAGAACATCCCATGAACCTTCCTATTCTCTGCCAAGCTTACAAGTATGGTAAAAGCTTTGCTCCTATCTATTTATTAAGAGAGTTTGGTAAGTAAAATGCAAACATTATCGAGCCCTTACTCGCCTGGCATTGCACCTGCTACCCCACAAGCAGGTTTAATTTTGTCTAGGACTAATTTAATCTAGGATCACTCTGAGGCCATGTTTGTTAGGAAGACTTGTACGCTCATTCTTAATCTTCCATGAGGAGGTTAACATGATGGTAAAAACTAAGAGCAACTCTAACAAAGACTTTAAACTAGGGAAGTGTAAAAGGCGGGTATAGTCCATGGAACCATGGAAAACTGTTTCACAGTTTATGAAACAGCCGGCGCAGAACGATACTCGCAAACTCGACCCGTGGAAGGAAGGACACAGTTTCAGAACGATAAATCCAGAATTTAAACATTTCAACATATTGCATACACAAATCATATGCAAATTGATTCATAAAAATGATAGCAAATAGTTTAACAAGTTATTACATAAATCATCTTCATTACAGAATTATCCCAATCAAATCAAATTACAATAATAGTACCAAACAAATTATTACACAAATAGTTTGATCAGTGGAGATCAATCAAATCTTTTTGGAGATGCTTATGGGTGCCCTCGTGTTCAATTTCGTTGTACGAGTCAAGAAATGCTTGAAGACGGTTTGCGTTCCTTTCTGGCCTCACTTGGCTCCCATTGTCATAGAAGCACTCCAGTTCTAACCCTATCCCGTCCTCGATGATCATGTTGTGAAGAATGACACAACATGTCATGGTGTTCCTGAGGGACTTAATGTCCCAGAAATGAGCAAGGCTTCGCACAAATGCAAACCTAGCTTGCAAAACACCAAAAGCTCTCTCAATATCCTTTCGGGTAGCCTCTTGAGCCTTGGCAAATACAACTTCTTTCCTTGTTTCAGGCTCATGAATGGTCTTTACCAAAGGTGCCCAATCTATCTGGATATATGCCATCAACTAGATAGTAGCCCATGGTGTAGTCATTGTTCATGACTTTGTAATTACAAGCTGGTGCATCTCCATGGGCAAGTCTTTTAAATAGATGGGATCTATATAAGACATTGATGTCATTGAGTGGCCCCGACAATCAAAAAACAATGCCAAATCCACAGGTCTTGAGATGCTACGGCTTCAAGAACAATAGTTGGGTCGTGGCTTTTACCGCAATATTGGCCTTGCCAGGCTTTTGGGCCATTCTTCCACTTCCAGTGTATACAATACACACTGCCAAGCATGTCGGGCCAGCCCCTCAAGGTTCATATCCATCAATCTTTTTGTATCTTCGTTGTTTGGAGCTCGAAGATAGTCATCACCGAACAACCGGATCACAACCTTTGCGAATCTCCGAATAGATTCAATGGTGGTATCTTCAGAAATGCGAAGATACTCATCGCAATATTTTGCAGGCACGCCATATGCAAGCACACGCATAGTTGCGGAGATTTTTTAGTACGGGCTAAACCCAAGCACCCCGTCGCCGTCTCTACGGCGTTGAAAGTACGTGCAGTTGGCTTTGCAAGCCTCTACGATTTTCACGAACAACTCTCGCCGCATGCAAAATCGCCTACGGAAGAGATGCGGGGGTAGGTCGGTACCTCGACGAAGTAGTCTTGCATCAGCGAATTGTAGCCTTGCCAGCGGTTGCACGGGAGACAAATCCGGCTAGGCATCGATCCGTGGCGCATGTTTAGCCTCCTCCTATCCTCGACCTCCTTGACGGCGAGGATGACGGCCATATGCTCGGCCTCGTCGTCGTGGAGCAGCTCGTCGAGGTTCGAGTCGTCGACACTGTTGGATTATTAGGCAGAATTTCCATAATTAATTCTAATATATAAATCATGAGTACACTAGCTACGAACACGTGAAACTCTAACATACTAGATGTATTAATCAGCATGAACAATAACAGTGCAATCGCAAGAACAGCCATAGAATAGCCACAAATCAAATCAAATCACGATATATGTACCGGTCAGTTGCATATGAAGTCGTCGTTGGTGCAGAGGTTGTTGTTGCCTGTCGAAGAAGTCGGCGTAGCAGACATCGAGCATGTGGATGCTCTTGACGCCCATGAAGACGAGCCGTGATGACGAACTTGAGCAGTCGCGTAGAGCGCTTTCCAAAAACCTTATTTGCCCTCTCCCGTACAAGATCACAAAGGCGAGTGGTTCCGGAGACCTACTCTCCCGTCCGCCGGTGCACGCCGTCAAGCGGGATGGAATAGACTACGGTGGCGGCGCAAGCAGAGAGGAGGCAAAACCCTAGATTGGTTTTCGATGTGTCCATGGTGGAAGTCACACATGCGCTTATATAGAGCGGATCGATAAACCCGCACAAGGCACGTCGTGGATCAAGCCCATGTTGCACACGTTCGGGTCGGTTACTGAAAGGATAGAGATATCGCCTAGAGGGGGGTGAATAGGCAATTTCAATACTATTACGGTTTTGGCTTGATAGAATGCAGAATTAAACTAACGTTTATTTTACAAGCACAAAACCTAAATAAACTAGGCTCAACTAAGTGCACCAACAACAAGTTAAGCTAAGCAAGATAACACAAGATAAATATACCACAAGTGATCTGCAAGATATAAGTACTTCAAGCACGATGGCTATCACAAGAAAAGTAAGCTCGGGTATAGAGATAACCGAGGCACGCGGAGACGAAGATGTATTCCCGTGTTCCCTTACAAGAAGGTACGTCACGTTGGAGAGGTGTGGGATTCCACGAAGGATTTCCCAATGCCACGAAGGCTCACCTTCTTCTCCGAGTCTATCCCACGAAGGAATAGGCCCTTTCTTTATGGCTAGCTTTTCCTCTACTCCGGAGATGGAAAGCTCCACAACCACTTCACAAGCTCCATGAAGGAGAAGCCCGGGTCTCTTCATAATCTACCACGAAGAGCACACCGTGGCACCAACCACCAAGCCAACTAGGAGGTCACCCTCCAAGAGTAACAAGTTCATGGTCTCTCACTCGAACAAATCGTAATGGAGAGTTCAACACTTATGCAAGAATGCAAAGCAAGAACACCAAGGGTACTCAAATCCTTCACTCTCAAATCCCACCAAAACAACAAGTGCTAGGGAGGAATTAGAGAGGAAGAACAATGGTGGAAGTCAACCAATGACACCAAGATCTAGATCCAAAGGGTTCCCCTCACTTAGAGGAGGAATTGATTGGTGGAGATTGTAGATCTAGATCTCCACTTCCAAAGCCCTAAAAAAGATGCAAGAATCATAGGAGGGAAGGGAGAGGAAGCAAGCTCAAGAGGTTCAACAATGGAGGTCAATTTCATGGTCAAGAACACCCAAAAACGCTGGGGGAAGAACCCCCTTTTATAGGAAAAAGCAAATATGGCCGTTGGAGAGAAAACAACAAAAACTCGGTTTAAAAGTCGGTTGGACCGGCCCCAGAATCGGTGAAAGGATACAAATTCCGCCTAGAGGGGGGGTGAATAGGCGGTTAAAAACTTTTTCGAGAGAGGCTCAACAAAGGCGGAATTAAACTAGCGTTTACTTTGTTAAGCAAAAAAACCTAGAACAACTAGGGTTCACCTATTTGCACCAACAACTTATGCTAAACAAGACAAGCAACTATGATATAGCAAGATATAAATTCAAGCACGAAGGCTATCACAAATTAAGGTGCATAAGTAAGAGCTCGGGTATAAAGATAACCGAGGCACGCGGAGACGATGATGTTTTACCGAGTTCCTCCCAACATGGAGTATGTCTCGTTTGGAGAGAGGGTGGTATCAAACCACTGAAGCCATAAAAGGCCTCCCTTTTTCTACTATGAATCTCACCCTAACGGAATCGATCCACACTTGCACTATCGGTGCACTTGTCGGTGGCAATCCGGAACCTCTCACAAGGTTGGGGCACTTCTCCACAACTCAATTGGAGGCTCCCAACAAACAAGCTTGTGGAAAGATCCACAACTTAATTGGAGGCCCCAAGTAATCCACAAACCTGCAAAACCACCAAACCGTCTAGGGTTCCAATGAACCCAAGAGTAAAAAGCTTCACAACTTTTCACCCAATCGAATCCTCACCGAGAACTCAAACCAATGCACCAAAATGCAATGGCAAGAACACAAGAAGTGCTGAAATCCTTCTCTCCCAAATTCCACCAAAGCTACAAAATCTTATGGGGGAATAAGAGAGGAAGAACAATGGAGGAAATCCACAAAAGACTCCAAGATCTAGATCCCAAGATGTTCCCCTCATTTAGAGGAGAGATTGATTGGTGGAGTTGTAGATCTAGATCTCCTCTTTCAAATCCCTCAAGAATACGCAAGAATCATAGGAGGGATTGAGAGATAGCAAGCTCAAGAAGGTCAGCAATGGAGGGGAAAACTTGCAAGGAAGGTTGGAAAACCATTGGGGAAGAAGGGCCCCTTAAATAGGTCCCTAGAAATCCAACCGTTAGGCCCAGGAATCGCCCAGTCCGGAGCCTCCGGACTGGGACGGAAGTCTCCGGTGTACCCAGGCCAAAAAGGAATAAACTAGGGGACAATCAGTACTCGGTCCGGAGATAGACCGGAGATTTAGTTCGGAATCTCTGGTCTAACAAAAGCTGACAGAAAGATTAATACGAAAACAACCATAACTTTTTCATCCGGACTCTGATTTTGATGATCTTGGGCTCGTTTTAAAGAGGACAATAAGCTCTAAAAGATCATACAGAAAAACATCATAGTCTAGCAAGGAAGGATAGAACCAAATGACGAAAGGTTTGACCTCTCTCAAAAAGACGAACCGGTAAAACCTCCAACATCGAAAACACAATAGAGAATGCATATGAAATCCATTTTAGATGAACTTGGGCTTATCATGAAGATTAACACAAGCTCTAAATCCTATAATGGATAAGAACCAAATAATGGAAGGTTTTACCTGTAACACCCTCGAATCGGCCCTATGCAGATTTTAGCGCTTCCCGCCAAACTCGCATAGAAACGATTCAAGGACGCCCACCAGGCACTTGCGTGCGGGTGGAAAACCAAGTAATACCATTACACAATAGTTCATGATGGAACCCATAACACATATATATACAACAACGACTCATTGAGTCAAGAATACAGATATATAATACAAAGATCCAAATCATCTTGAAAATGATACAACATCCGAGTACGGATAAGAAGCAAATTGGACTAAGAGCCCTGAAGAATAACCAATGGCATCCATAACCCTGCCCAGGCCAAGCCGGAAGGGTAACCCTGCTAACGATGTCGATCTCAAACCTGCTAAAACAAAAGGGGTGCCGACAAAGGGCAAAGGATAAAGAGGAGCGTCAGTACTGAGGCCAGTACACGGCTAGTCTAGAATTCATCGGTCCTTGCCTACATAGGTATGGTGGACTAAAGCGGTAGCGAAGCATGCACTATACAACCTATAGAGACTCGATATAACTGCCGGCTATTAGAGAGAGGTAAGAAAGACCTATTCGGAACCAACCTGATACTAACACCAATCATACACATCCTGGTGTTGCCCCCTCGAGACCAAACGAGGAAATCAAACCGAGGAACTCACATAGTTGGTAGTTTTATTCATTCCATTATAGTTGCAGCACTTACTAGTCAGATATAGATATCATGAGTCATCCTGATATCATAAGCAGTAGGCAATTTTAGTTAACCATTGCGTTGTAGTTGCAATACTTACTAGTCAGATATAATTAGCCATAGATATCCCAAATCCAGCAGTGGTTGGCACTTTTATTTACTCATTCCGTTGTAGTGAAACTGTGAAACTGATTACTAGACAAGTCAAAGTCAAATTTATAGCGCTACTTTAGTTATAGTTGTCTATGATCGAGATACTGTGCTCCAAGTCGTCCATAACCACGGACACGGCTTTCAGAAAGATTTACCCTGTAGGGGTGCACAAATAGCAACACACGCACGATCAACCTCGGAAAAACCAAATAAAACCCAACAAGGCTTTCACGACAAAGCAATCACAGGATTCATAAAATATTTCAGGGGGCCACCCCATTAAGCTACCCGCAATGAAGTTGGCCGGCTCCGAGACGGACCCAAGGTTTGCGTCCATGGCTGTAAATGACTGGGAATCCGAAAGTGTGACTAGGCTTGTCGATACCACGAAAACACTCCGCCATCCTAAACAGTACAGGTGCTCCACGCACAATCATAAATAAAGCAGTAAAACATGGCATAAGTATAGGATAGTAATAAAGCCCCAAACTAGTTTGTGGCCCCAAGAAATAAGAAATGAATCAAGCTCTGACTAAGGGGATTCATGGTCCCACATGCGGATAGTGCGATAGTCAAGGAACAGGTATCAAGTACTCGGGGCCTACGGGACACAAGTGAGCGTGAAAGAACCAAATATTAGCTATTGCCCACCGATGCCTCTGCATTAGTTATATCTATTCCCAACATTTTAATTGACAAGTTGTAATTAAAATCATGATCATCTCCATCATTAAGCATGTGCCAACCTTCCAACAATGATGGAACAACAACGACGCGAAGCAGCACCTGAGCAAGCAAACGACTCGCAACACCGACTATCCATCAAACAACAGACAATAGGATGTGTCCAAGGCAATATAGAGGCTGCAAGGAATATAAGTGGTGCACGGAAACTAAAGCATCGTAACACGGATAGCAATAGATCAATATGAGGAAATAAAGACTATAAAAGCAAAATAGGTAGAAAGGGGAAGATTGCTTGCCTAGAAAACATAGCCGAAGATACACCGAAGAACTTGTCGATACTCGCATCAACTCAATAGCCTAATCCGTGAAGAAGCAAAACACTAAAAGAAACACTGGATGCACTATTTAATACTACGGCAGAAGATCAGGCATGATGAATGCGTGATGCATGACATGGCAAGGATGCGATGCATCGAGGCAATATTAAGCGGAACCGGGGTCCCGACAATTAATTATATGGTTTATGTTGTTTGGATACCCCGCATTTTAAAATGTTGTATTCTCAAGCAAAATATGACATCGGTTCACTACGCAAATTTAAATGGAGCCAATATAAAGCTAGATTTGCCCGCATATGGTCTCCATATTTAATTATTAGGTGAATCAGCATAATGTCCCAAACCCACATGATGAGATGTATGCAAGCATGAACCATTTAATATGCAACAATTTATATAGATGAAAATTTATAAAATAGGGCCAGGGAAAGGGATCACACATCAAGGTCCGAAGATCTTGGGGTTCGCCGAGGGGGTTCAGGGGGGATCGGTCTTCGGATCCGGGTGGAAGATCTTAAGGGTCCACGTCGAAGAAGGGCTTGGGGTTTTCGAACTCCACCTCAACCATCGGGCGGTCGACGATACGGGAAGTAGATCCTAGCGTCCATGGCACGGCATCGTACCGATGGAGATCTTGGTGTTCCATCTTGATCAACTCTGGCGGACTTGGTTTCGGGCGTCCGGTCTCACGGATGAATTTGGATAAGCATTGGCAACACATCGCCGGGCAGGAGGTCGGCTGCTGAAGAGGGTATGGCGAAACTTGACAGGTCGGGCGAGCTTGTGAGAGACGAGCCTGTCCAGACAAGAAGTATACTGCAGGAAGCATCTGAAGATACAATGAATCATGACAAGTAACAGGTGGCCTTGTGCTTGCAGAGGAAAGAAAACAACACAGCCACGGCGTCGCACGCTTTAAGGTGGTCAGGATCAAACGCAGGCACAAAAGGCATGCACATCGTAGGAAGAACCCGCGCGTCGGAGAACGGTCCTGGTGGTGTTGCGGCAGAGAGGCCGCGGATGGAAGACGTGCTCAGGAGACTCGTGGAGGCGGTGTTCATAGCGGTGGCGAGCACGACTCGGACGGCTGCCAGAGAACGGGGCGCCGCGCGATCCTAGAGGCGAGGCGAGCGGGCCGGCGAGGTGACGACGGACAGCGACGGTGATGATGCTCGCAGGGGTACCGCTGTAGAGGGGAGAGGCTGGCGGCGAGGTACAATGGGGCGCAAGGATCTCGCCGCAAGGAGGAGGTAAGGCAGGGCGACCGGAGCTTGTCAGGCTCAAGGAAGGCAGTGGGGTGCCAGGGGACGGTGGAGCTTCTGGTGGCGGCGTCCCATGGCCGCGGATCGAGGCGAGATCAGCGTCGAGGAGGCGCTCAAGGCAGGTAGCTAACGACGGCGGTGGCTGGCCTCCAAGGCAGCATCGTGGTGAGCGGGGAGGTGAGCTGCGTGGCGGGAAGGCTCGGTCCCTAAGCGCTGCTCATGGAACGACGCCAGAGAGGAAGCAGTGGTGCTGGATCGAGAAGACAAGGGCAGGGCCATGGGATCGAGGGTGGGTTGCTGGTTGGTTGGCAACATGCACGGGAACGTGTGGTGTGTGTCACTGGGCTGGGGTCGGGGCGAGGCGCTGGCGTAGCGCAGTGGGGTGGGCGTTCACGTGCGGGAGGTAGGACCAGGTGCAAAGGCGGACGAATCTGCGTAATGCGTGTCTTGCGTGTGTCTGGTTTGGGTAGGTGGTGGGTGGCGGCGGCTGGGAGGTAGGGTTAGGGTTTTGGTGGTTAGGGTTTGCTAGATTTAGATCTAGGGTCAGGATTAGCCGAGGTGGTAGGCTGCTGCCAGCTGGGCCTGGCCGGTGGCGGCCTTCCCCGGTTCAAAAAATATTTTATTTATTTATTTTTATTTAAATACTTTTGTAAATATCTTTTAGACAAATAAAATATTCGGAAGAGACCGGGGTTTGATTTGAAATAAAAGAGGAGGATATCTGGAAAACGAAAATAGGCTTTTGAACAATAGTTTTAGCAAACATATGCATAATGACATGACGATGCTCAAATGCAATGTGGCATGATGACATGAGCATGCGGTCATGATGACGCACAAAACAGAAACACCAAGCGATTTTCTAGTAGTGATTTTACCGGGGTGCTACAATTCGACACCACTAACAATGGATCTCGCCCTTGAGATCCGCTTCATGGTACGGGGAAGAAGATCAATGATCATATTCTTCATGCTTCGTGTAGATCCCCATGACACCACTAACAAAGATTCTTGCTCCATCTTGAAATCGGCGACACCACCAACAAGAGGTTGTTGTTCACGTTCATCGAAAGAACACTCCGGAGAAACAAAGATGAAAGGATAGGTCTCAACATATAAGTCTAGCTCTAACTTCCGTAAAAGGAGTAAAGTTGCATTGATCCACCCATTCAATATACAGAAGCGAATGATAAGAGTAGTGGTATGGTCACGACTCCATCCCGCACTCAAAGCATTACTTTGTACATAAATAGAAGATTTATGCAACCAACTCTCAGAATTAAGACTGAAGATCTTGACAAACGATGTACAGAAACACAAAGGAGTGATGCAGGATCTTCATCGGATCTGACATAGAAGATATCATCGCATTGAAAAACATCGAAAGATACAAAAATGATTTCAGTGGATTTTGATCCATCGAAAGGTACAATAGATGAAGGGTGCTCAGATAGCACAAAGACCGAATGTGGAAACACCATTGCAAAAGGAATCGAAGCCCTGAAGGTATGACGGAAACCCAACCACGAGAATTCCTATACTCGAAGAAAAGATGAGAGAGCAGATTTAAAACACGCAAAGGTAAGAGGAGAAGAGCATAGGGGTAAGGAGTAAAAGCAGACCTAATCAGATCCATCCAACCGATTTTGCAAAATAGCTTTGACACTCTACATCGGCCGTTGGCTAGGTTATCCTACAGGCTGGACCAGTGGGGTATTGCAACCGCTGAGCACTGATACCACTTTGTAACACCCTCGAATCGGCCCTATGCAGATTTTAGTGCTTCCCGCTAAACCCGCATAGAAACGATTCAAGGACGCCCACCAGGCACTTGCGTGCGGGTGGAAAACCAAGTAATACCATTACACAATAGTTCACGATGGAACCCACAACACATATATATACAACAACGACTCACTGAGTCAAGAATACAGATATATAGTACAAACATCCAAATCACCTTGAAAATGATACAACATTCGAGTACGGATAAGAAGAAAATTGGACTAAGAGCCCTGAAGAATAACCAATGGCGTCCATAACCCTGCCCAGGCCAAGCCGGAAGGGTAACCCTACTAACGACGTCGATCTCAAACCTGCGAAAACAAGAGGGGTGCCGACAAAGGGCAAGGGAAAAGAGGAGCGTCAGTACTGAGGCCAGTACACGGCGAGTCTAGAATTCGGAGGTCCTCGCCTACATAGGTATGGTAGACTGAAGCGGCAGCAAAGCATGCACTATACAACCTATAGAGACTCGATATAACTGCCGGCTATTAGAGAGGGGTAAGGAAGACATATTAGGAACCAACCTGATACTAATACCAATCATACCCATCCTGGTGTTGCCCCCTCGAGACCAAACGAGGAAATCAAACCGAGGAACTCACATAGTTGGCAGTTTTATTCATTCCATTATAGTTGCAGCACTTACTAGTCAGATATAGATATCATGAGTCATCCCTATATCATAAGCAGTGGGCAGTTTTAGTTAACCATTCCGTTGTAGTTGCAATACTTACTAGTCAGATATAATTATCCATAGATATCCCAAATCCAGCATGGGTTGGCACTTTTATTTACTCATTCCGTTGTAGTGAAACTGATTACTAGATAACTCAAAGTCAAATTTATAGCGCTACTTTAGTTATAGTTGTCTATGATCGAGATAATGTGCTCCAAGTCGTCCATAACTGCGGACACGGCTTTCAGAAAGATTTACCCTGCATGGGTGCACAAATAGCAACACACACATGATCAACCTCGAAAAAACCAAATAAAACCCAACGAGGCTTTCACGACAAAGCAATTACAAGATTCATAAAATATTTCAGGGGTCCATCCCATAAAGCTACCCGCAACGAAGTTGGCCGGCTCCGAGACGGACCCAAGGTTTACATCAATGGCTGTAAACGACTGGGAACCCGAAAGTGTGACTGGGCTTGTCGATACCGCGAAAACACTCCGCCATCCTAAACAGTACAAGTGCTCCACGCACAATCGTAAATAAAGCAGTAAAACATGGCATAAGTACAGGATAGTAATAAAGCCCCAAACTAGTTTGTGGCCCCAAGAAATAAGAAATGAATCAAGCTCTGGCTAAGGGGATTCATGGTCCGACATGCGGATAGTGCGATAGTCAAGGAACAGGTATCAAGTACTCGGGGCCTACGGGACACAAGTGAGCGTGGAAGAACAAAATATTAGCTATTGCCCACCGATGCCTCTGCATTAGTTATATCTATTCCCAACATTTTAATTGACAAGTTGTAATTAAAATCATGATCATCTCCATCATTAAGCATGTGCCAACCTTCCAACAACGGTGGAACAACAACGACGCGAAGCAGCACCTGAGCAAGCAACTATGACTCGCAACACCGACTATCCATCAAACAACAGACAATAGGATGTGTCCAAGGCAATATAGAGGCCGCAAGGAATATAAATGGTGCATGGAAACTAAAGCATCGTAACACGGATAACAATAGATCAATAGGAGGAAATAAAGACTATAAAAGCAAAATAGGTAGAAAAGGGGGAGATTGCTCGCCTGGAAAACATAGCCGAAGATACACCAACGAACTTGTCGATACTCGCATCAACTCAACAGCCTAATCCGTGAAGAAGTAAAACACTAAAAGAAACACCGGATGCACTATTTAATACTACGGCAGAAGATCAGGCACGATGAATGCGTGATGCATGACATGGAAAGGATGCGATGCGTCTAGGCAATATTAAGCGGAACCGGGGTCTCGACAATTAATTATATGGTTTATGTTGTTTGGATACTCCGCATTTTAAAATGTTGTATTAACAAGCAAAATATGACATCGGTACGCTACGCAAATTTAAATGGAGCCAATATAAAGCTAGATTTGCCCGCATATGGTCTCCATATTTAATTATTAGGTGAATCGGCATAATGTCCCAAACCCACATGATGAGATGTATGCAAGCATGAACCATTTAATATGCAACAATTTATATAGATGAAAATTTATAAAATAGGGCCAGGGAAAGGGATCACACATCAAGGTCCGAAGATCTTGGGGTTCGCCGAGGGGGTTCAGGGGGGATCGGTCTTCGGATCCGGGTGGAAGATCTTGAGGGTCCACGTCAAAGAAGGGCTCGGGGTTTTCGAACTCCACCGCAACCATCGGGCGGTCGAAAATACAGAAGTAGATCTTGGCGTCCATGGCACGACATCGTACCGATGGAGATCTTGGTGTTCCATCTTGATCAACACTGGCGGACTTGGTTTCGGGCGTCGGGTCTCACGGATGAATTTGGATAAGCATCGACAACACATCACCGGGAAGGAGGTCGGCTGCTGAAGTGGGTATGGAGAAACTTGACAGGTCGGGCGAGCTTGTGAGAGACTAGCATGTCCAGACAAGAAGTATACTGCAGGAAGCATCTGAAGATACAATGAATCACGACAGGTAACAAGTGGCCTTATGCTTGCAGAGGAAAGAAAACAACATAGCCACGACGTCGCACGCTTTAAGGTGGTCATGATCAAATGCAGGCACAAAAGGCATGCACAGTGTAGGAAGAACGCGCGCGCCGGAGAACGGTCCTAGTGGTGTTGCGGCAGAGAGGCCGCGGATGGAAGACGTGCTCAGGATACTCGTGGAGGCGGTGTACATAGTGGTGGAGAGCACGACTTAGATGGCTGCTAGAGAACGGGACGCCGCGCGATCATAGAGATGAGGCGAGCGGGCTGACGAGGTGACGACGGACGGCGACGGTGATGCTGCTCGCAGGGGTACCGCTGCAGAGGTAGAGGATGGTGGCGAGGTACGGTGGGGCACGAGGAGCTCTCCCAAAGGAGGAGGTAAGGCAGGGTGGCCGGAGATTGTCAGGCTCGAGGAAGGCAGCGGGGTGCCGGAGGACAGTGGAGCTTCTGGTGGCGGCGTCCCATGGCCGCGGAACGAGGCGGGATCAGCATCGAGGAGGCGCTCGAGGCGGGTAGCTGATGATGGCGGTGGCTGGACTCCAAGGCAGCGTCATGGTGAGCGGGGAGGCGAGCTGCGTGGCGAGGCGGCTCTGTCCCTGGCGTCGGCTCGCGGGCGGAGCAACGCATAGAGGGGAAGCAGGGCGGCGGCGCTGGATCAAGAATACAAGGGCAGGGTGATGGGATCGAGGGTGGGCTGCTGGTTGGTTGGCAACATGCACGGGAACGTGCGGTGTGTGTCATCGGGCTGTCAGGGCGCTGGCGTGTAGCTGGGCGGGCGGGGCGTTCGACCTGTTGGGAGGTGGGACCAGGGTGCATGCGGGACGAATGCTGCGTACATGCGGTTGAGTGTGTATGCGGGCGGGTCGGGGCGGTTTGGGTAGGTGGTGGGTGGCGGCGGCTGGGAGGTAGGGTTAGGGTTTTGGTGGTTAGGGTTTGCTAGATTTAGATCTAGGGTCAGGATTAGCCGGGGTGGTAGGCTGCTGCCAGCTGGGCCTGGCCGGTGACGGCCTTCCCTGGTTCAAAAAATATTATATTTATTTATTTTTATTTAAATACTTTTTTAAATATCTTTTAGACAAACAAAATATTCGGAAGAGACCGGGGTTTGATTTGAAATAAAAGAGGAGGATATCTGGA
The DNA here is from genome assembly GCA_023614405.1 of Avena insularis. Lineage (NCBI taxonomy): Eukaryota > Viridiplantae > Streptophyta > Magnoliopsida > Poales > Poaceae > Avena > Avena insularis. Next base: position 103,800,348 of record CM042684.1, on the reverse strand, counting down.
AAACAAAAATAGGCTTTTGAACAATAGTTTTCGCAAACATATGCATGATGACATGCCGATGCTCAAATGCAATGTGGCATGATGACATGAGCATGCGGTCATGATGACGCACAAAATAGAAACACCAAGCGATTTTCTAGTAGTGATTTTACTGGGGTGCTACATTACCAATCTCTAAAAGACAAACTGGTAAAACCTCCAATATTGAAAACACAATAGAGAGTGTATATGAAATCCGTTTTTGATGAACTAGAGCTTGTTATAAATATTACCACAAGCTCAAGAACCTCACATGGATAAGATCCAAATAACAACCAAGAAAGATTATGCCAAGTATGCAAAGGTTTGAGCTCTCACGAAGGATATGATCAAGTTACTCACTCGAGATCCCCTCTTGATAGTACGGCTATCTATCCTATAAACCGGTCTCCCCAACTAACACCATGAGACCGGTAAGAAAGAAACCCTATCAAGAACATACCTTTGCCTTGAGCATATTCCACTTGAGCTTGACGATAGCGATCTTGTCCACCTCAAGATGGAACACCTTTCTTGATTGCACTAGCTTGGTGAAGACTTGCAAATTGCTCTCCCATACTCCACTATGGTAGAGCTTCTCTCTTGGGCTTACCATCTTCCCATATCCATGATCATCATAGGATGGCAAGCTTCAAGCAAATGATCTCTTCCAGATGGCTTATCTTGAACTTGCACATCATTTCTTCTTTCTTCATTATGTTGGTGTCTTGAAGGCACATAAGAGATATCACTCCAACTTTAGTTTTCAAGACACACTTGCTATAGGCTCAACTCTCACTTGACCAATCTCCGGATCACTCATTGAAATATTGGTCAACACTTAATCTTCTTCACTTTATTCTTCTCCCAACCTTGAAGCCAACATATGGTTCAAGCATTTCCTATGGACAAATCCTACAAGTAAAACTCAATGCAAACATAAGTCCATAAAGATTGTCATTAATTACAAAAACCACACATGGGGGCACCCATGCACTTTCAATCTCCCCCATTTTGGTAATTGATGACAATCCCTTTGAGAGGGTTTATATAAGGAATTAACCAAACAAAATGTTTTTCTAACATCAAATACAACACAAGTATGTGATGTTAGTACAACCACAATATAGAGCAAACTCCCCCACAATCTATGCACGTGTGGATGAACTTGAATTTCATTGCATATATTGCCAACCATTACCGGTGGTGGAGTTTTCTCTATATATTCAAGATGCCATGTAACACACTAAGATGCAAAGCACATGAGGCAAGTGTTTAAGTACAAAACTCACACCACACAATAAAATTCCCTAAAACCCTCTAAAACTTCTCCCCCATTGGCATCGATTGCCGAAATGGGTGAAAAACTTTAGAAGACCAATTTAGTGAGAGTTCCTCCATATGGTGTGCATTTCTCATAATATGAGGGGAATCAAATCCACGTATCCAATGATGAATACCATGAGGAAATCAAACTAAACTGAGGACCCAAAGATTGCAAAGAAATAAAATGGTGAAGAAGCATCAACAAATGAAGCAAGCAATCAAAAGATCGAAAGAAGCACTTCACAAAAGGAAGATACCAAAAGAAGGATAGATATTATGATAAGATTGAAAAGAGAGTGATCTAAATAATATGATGATACTCCCCAAGGTTTGTGAACAAATTATAATTTTGCATTTGAACACAATATGCACAAACATGGCATCCTCATTCCCTCTATATCATTTAAACCACGAGCATGAGCAAGAGAGAAGATATTATGATGAGAGAAAAGGAGTGTTTAGATGAAAATAGGAAGCTCCCCAAGGTTCATGGACAACAAAGTGCACAATTATGGAATCCTAACTCCCCATAATCAAACAAAACACCAAACAAGAACAAGAAATAAAATGTGTGTTCTTAGGTAGATTAGGAAAGCTCCCCAAGGTTTATGTACCAAATATAATAATTGCTTTGAATGCAAAGAGCATAAACATGGTATCCTTGCTCCCGCAAACTTACCTAACAACACAAAGGCATGAGAGATCAACGTTCTTAACGCCAATGAGTGCCAAAAGATGCAAATGAAAAGGTCAAGCACTCAAAGCAAAACTTTTGGAGCCACCAAAGAATAAAAAGGAGCATAAGGTGTAGACTCCAAAGAAAAAGGATATAAACTAGAGATTTAGCCATAATCATGTGTATAAGTTTATAGGTAGACAACAATCACCAAGATATACATCCACAAAGAAACATGTACACACAAAATGGATACTTAAGAATGAATAAGATATCCAAAAGAAAGTTATAGATAATGCCAATAGGATTTTTGTTAGAAAGCATGACCAAAGGCTCAAATTTATCTAATTGATCATCAATGACCTTCAAACACCAACGAATACATCACAACTATCACAAGGGAACAAGAAATAGTTGGAATGCATTGGGAAAAAGAAACAAGTATCATAAAGAACAAATAAACCTTACAAATTCATCCATATAGTACATGAGAGAAATTGAGGAAATGATTGGCAATAGAATTGCTAGATTGGCATATGTGGGATTGGTGAATCATAAATATGATTTTTATATACTCCCCAAAATATGCATTCATCTCAACTTACTCATATAACAATAAGGATGATACAATAAAATCTTGCAAGAACCACAATAGAAGCAAGTGAAGGAAATCAGGCCATGATGCAACCACAAAGGTTGGACGCTAGAAAAGTATGCATGAGAGGGATACTTTTTACCGAGATACCATTGGTAGGATGTAGTAGATATGAGTATGTTGATCACCCTAGCTTGCCTCCAATTATCATTAGTCACCACATCTTCTTATTATTGAGACAAGCATCCAGTGTATCTCCAATGTACCTAAAACAACATTAAGTACACTATGGTCCCCAAACAAATTGGGTCTAAAGTAGTTAGTGAAACTACAATATATAGGAGACCCTCCACATAAATATGTGCATATTGATATGAAGTTGAATTTCATGCACATCTTAGCCGATAGGATTTGGTGGAGAATCCCCTATATAAAGGATCAAGAAAGCAAGCATGTCATAATATAGAACATGTAGTAAATATGCATGCACATGATTTTCAAGAACCAAAACGGAGATAGAATTTGAACAAAAACACCAAGTAAACCGAGAAGTCGCACACAATAGTGTGACACGACAAAGGGGTGTCCAAATTGCATCAAAGAGCCAAATCAACACATGAACAGACACAAATTCAACAAATTAACAAGGCAAAAGCCAAAGAGCAAAATACAGACAAAAACACCAATGCTCAAGGATTTATCTCATCCTAAGGGATCAAACAAGTAACAAGGAATGAGACAAAACCGACTCCCAAAAGAGCAAGGTTCCAAGACACAAACCAAACTCTCTACACTTTTCATGATGGCACAAAGTACCAAAACAAAAGATCAAACTTCCAAGCACATAAAACATGATATGGAACAAAACAAGAAACATAAATATGAGTGTTCTAAATAATATAGGAGAGCTCCCCCATGGATAGTGCATTATGTAGGATTTTCCTTTTGAATGCAAAATGCACACAAATGGGTTCATCACTAGTACCTTCATTTAATAAAACACACGAGGATACCAATACAATAAGAAGATCCGCAAGAGGAAAGGAAAGCTTGGGAGACAATACAAAAACATTTTATTGGAAACATGTAGTACAAAATTTAAGCAAAGGCCAAAGTGAATATGATCAATAAATTCTACCATATACGGAGTACCACTTGTCCAATGACAAGAATTATGGGGAAACATTTCCCAAGATAGTTTTCAAGGATATTGATACATTGCAAATGTATCTATAATTTTTGATGTTCCATGCTTGGTTTTATCTACTTTCCTGTGTTTTGTTCCAACTTTGGAGTACTTTTCATATGATTTCTTGGACTAACCTATTAACAAGAGCCACAGTGCCAGTTGCCTGTTTTCTGCTGTTTTTGGTTCCAGGAAAGACAGAAAATTAATATTCTCGGAATTGGACGGGACAAAAGCTAAAGTTCCTATTTTCCTGGAAGACTCACGGAGCCAGAAGGAGAGTCGGAGAGGGGCCACAGGGTGGCCACACCCCCCTTGGTGCGGGCAACCCTAGGCTGCGCCAGGGCATGGTGTGGGCCCCCTGGCTGGCCACCGACCTTGTCTCCTTCGCCTATAAGAGCCTCCCGATACCAAAACCCTAGATAGTCAATCAGAAATCCACGAAAAGTTCCATGGCCTGCACCAAGGGAGATTCGGGGACAGAAGTCTCTGTTCGGCACCTACTTGGACGGAAGTGCCCGGAGCCATCTCCATCGATCTCCACCGCCATCTCCATCACCATTGCTGATTCCCATGATGAGGAGGGAGTAGTTCTCTCTTGAGGCTAAGGGTTCTACCGGTAGCTATGTGTTCATCTCTCTCTCTCTATGCATGATCTTATTGAGATCATGAGCTTGTAATCTATAGATCTACCTTGCTACTCAAGTGCTTTAATAGATCTCTGCTCTCCCCATGTGTGTGAAGTTGAAAGTGTGCAAACCATGGTGGCACTTAGGCTAGAGATTACAAATACTTGTTATGAGTTATATTTGGAGTTGGATGTCTTTATGAAATTGTGGTGTTTGTTGGACTCATCTAGTACTCAAGGTGACAGTGTGGGGTTATCTAGATGGGAAAGGCTTACTTTGAGGTACGCTGTTATAGCCCTACCGTTGATTAGAGTGTCCAACCAGAGAGTAGTTAAGAGTAGTATTATGAAGAGAATATATTTATATGAGAGTGTTCACTAGTGAAAGTATGATCCCTAGGCCTTGTTTCTAAGCATTGATACACCATTTGCGATTAGATCTGTTACATATTTGCTTGCTTCCTTCTTTATTTCAGTTTGCCTTTAGTCTCTTCCACACCATCAAGCTATTTTCTCGCACCGTTGTCTTATATCCATACCACTTGTATTTCACTATCTCTTCGCCGAACTAGTGCACCTATACACCTGACAAGTGTATTGGGTGTGTTGGGGACACAAGAGACTTCTTGTATCTTGATTGCAGGGTTGCTTGAGAGGGGATACCTTTGACCACTTCCTCCCTGAGTTCGATAAACCTTGGGTGATCCACTTAAGGGAAAACTTGTTGCTGTTCTACAAACCTCTGCACTTGGAGGCCCAACAACTGTCTACAAGAATAGAAGTGCGTAGACATCAAGCTATTTTCTGGCGCCATTGCCGGGGAGGAAAGGTAAAATGTACTCACACCAGAGGATTAAATAAGAAGAACCTCCCACGGCAAACGCCTATTTTCTAGCGCCGTTGCCGGGGAGGTAAGGTAAACGGTACTCACATCTTCCGGTGTGAGTGCTCGAAGTTATTTCCTTTAGATTCTGCAATTTTGTCTTTTTGTTTCTCTTTTTCACTAGTTAGGCTTAATGGAAAACAACAACAAAATTAGAGAGCTTTATAGTATTTATCTTGAGTTAGGACATGAAGTGTTTGAAGAGAAAATTAAAAAACCTATGGAACTTTATTTGCATGCTAATAGCAATGTTGTTAGTATGAATTCTTTGGACACCATTATTGCTAATGCTATGGAAAAGTCTAAGCTTGAGGAAGCTAGTTTTTATGAAAATGATCTTTTTAGTTCCCCAGCTTTGGAAGATAGCTATTCTATTGCTTATGATGATACCAAACCTCCAATATATGATGATTACAATGATGAATATGATATTTTCAGTCCACCTACTATTGAGGAGAAAATTAATTATGATTACAATATGCCTCCTATATTTGATGATTATGGTGATGAGAATAATAATGATAGCTATTTTGTTGAATTTACTCCCACTATAATTAATAAAAATGACTATGTTTATGTGGAGAGTGTTAATTCTTTTATGCATGTGGCTCATGATAAGAATGTTTTATGTGATAGTTATATTTTTAATTTTATTCATGATGCTACTGAAAGTTATTATGAGAGAGGGAAACATGGTTTTATGCATCTCAATAATATTAAGTTTCCCCTCTTTATGTTGAAAGTCTTGAAGTTGCACTTGTTTTGCTTTACTATGCTTGTTGCTTTGTGCTTTCATGACTTGTTTCTTTACAAGATTCCTATGCATAGGTAGTGGGTTAGACTTAAATGTGTTTTGAATTTGCTTCTTGATGCTCTCTTTTACTTCAATTCATATTTCTTATGTGAGCATCTTCTCAAACTATCATGCCTAACTTAAAGGCGTTAAAGAAAAGTACTTATTGGGAGATAACCCAAAAGTTTTAGATGAGTCTTGGAAGTTATTACTTCAGTAATAACCTCTCCTTATCCTTTTTATTTGTTTTTTTGTGCCAAGAGTAACCTCTAATGAGAGATAAGTAATGATTGGGAAAGTTGCTGTCCCGAAACAGATTTTTGTGCTTCATCATAAAAACTCTTATAAAATCTCTGAACGTCTTTTTGAGGCGTGAATTTTTGTGCTTCTGCCCCAGGTTGTTATCTAACTTTTGTTAGTTCAACACTTTTTGATTTGAGCAACAGAAGGTCTTCGAAAAAATTCGTCTTTACCTGCTGTTCTGTTTTGACACATTTCTGCCATTTTCTGCATTTGCTTCTTGTTGGTTCCTTTTTGAGTTCTTTTGGGGAATTTAGATTTTTGAGGGAAGTGCTTCAGTAGCTAGTGTTCTAATGGAAGTTTATTGGTGTTAGAACTGAACCTTAAGACCTATTATCTTGAGTGCACTAATGTTGCTAATAAAGATTGTGTGAAGTTTTGTATGAAGGAAAAATTTCAGGTGTATGGAAGGAAATGAGTAATGAGATGAAGGATGGACTAAAGCTCAAGCTTGGGGATGCCACGCGTGTCACCCCAAGAAATATCCAAGAAGTACAAGCGTCAAAGCTTGGGGATGCCCAAGGCATCCCCTTCTTCATCAATAAAAATCTCAGGTTTCTTCCAAACACTTCATTTTTATTGTTTCATGCACAATTGTGTTGTTCTTGGAGCGTCTTCTTTTTCGTTTTCGTTTTCGTTTTGGTTTTTCGTTTGCTTAGTTTGCTTAGTTTGCTGAATAAATTGGTTGGACCCCCTCTTTCATACATTGGTTTTCAAATAGGTTGGTTTGGATTGGAAAAGAGTAGGAAAGTTCATGCTTAAGTGGTAAAGAAAGCTTGTTTTTGACTGTGGCCTATGCTTTGTCATGCCATGCTTGATATTGTTTTGGCTTTATGCTTAGTATTATTTTCTGTAGCATGACTTGTTATAAACAATTGAGATTGTTTAATGTGCCTTGGATGAATCATGTGTTGTTTTAGCATATTAAAGCATAGTATAGTGGTATTCTCCTTTGATGCTTTATTTGGGTTGACTTGGCGCATGCTCACACCATGTTATGACTATCTCAAGTCACCATAGCCTTTATGATCCTTTAGTTTTCAACTTGTAGTATCACTTTATGCTTTGATCAATGATGTTTTGTCGCTCTGCATGATTATGGCCATTATTGCTCTCTTAGTTTGTCGCTCCTAGTCTTTTGCTAGCCTCCGTAACCAAGTATGAGTTCCACTCATGCATCCAACTCCCTAAACCAAGTTATTCCAAAGAGTCCACCATACCTACCTACTATCTTATGCTATTCCTAGTATATTCATGTTTTCGTTTACCTTCCGAATTAAACTTGTTATGAGAAAACTAAAGCTCTCACGAACTTGATGGCACACTTGACTTTTCTTGCCCTTAATAAACTTGAACCATTGTGTCGTCTGTGTTGTATATGCTTGCACTTATTTGTTGGGGATTAGTAGAACCATGCGGTCATGGGGAACGCTTTCAACATTGAACTGGTACTTTGTACCTAGTTGATATCATGCTCTTTTGTCTATGGATGTCGTCGATGTGAAATGAAAGGGGAGCTTGTAAGTCCATGGAGTTATGTATATGTGTTAGAGAAACGCCTGGGCTGCTGGTCTAATCCATGCTGACATGGTGGAAACCTGCAGCGTAACCATAATGAGCTGTCTATGAAGCATTCTTCTTATAAAAAAAGAGTCCTATATTGAGAAAAAATAGAAAAAGAAAAAAAGAGATATTATGAAAAGAGGAAAGAGAGAAAAAAGCACCATATTCCCATGGTAAATAAGAAGATTGCTGAGATGCTCGTTGTCTGCTTGCCTTGTCATTTTGATATGGGGATTCTTCCGTATCATTGGGCAAGGGGTACCCCGTTGGCGGTTCTCTACGATACACGTGTACTTACGATGACAAGAACTTAGCGGTGACTAAACTTGAGTAGCATGAGGATCGGTCTTCGTAAGTAAGGGGCATGAGATTTCGGTATATAACTTGTCAAGCATATCCTCTTAGTTGTGTCACTTTAACCTTAATCACCTTGAAGATGCTTATGATAGGGGCAATGAGAGCTGAAAGCTATTAAGTACCATAATTTTTGGAAGCTCTTTATGATACTTGAATCCCTACTTCCTTCTATGAAGGCCTTTCTTCCACCATTACATTGAGTCTCCACCTTCTATCTTTATGCACCTACTTTGAGAGCATAGTGGCCATTCTTAGTTCTATGTGCATTGTCCCAAGACTAGTTGATTGATGCATACCTTGATATTGCTTGTTTTAAACTATTTGTATCTAGTCACTCTTATGAACTTTGAAGGTGTCCTATGCATTTATATTTGCTACTCTATGAGGGACAAGCTGAATACTATTATGCTATGTTTTCTTTATGTGAAACAAACAAACGTCTTGCAAAGCATTGTTATTCATGAATCTTTTGTTTGTGCCTTTTCATGTTGCATCATAGTTTGTTTGTCTTATTGCTAGAAGTTTGTCTTTCATGTTATGATTGAAGTACTATGATCCTAGCTTTGAATGTTTTACAAATACTTTGATCAAGTCTTTGATGGTGCATGTCACCTCAAAAATTATTCTTTCTTTTTATCACTTACCCACTCGAGGACGAGCAGGAGTTAAGCTTGGGGATGTTGATACATTGCAAATGTATCTATAATTTTTGATGTTCCATGCTTGGTTTTATCTACTTTCTTGTGTTTTGTTCCAAATTTGGAGTACTTTTCATATGATTTCTTGGACTAACCTATTAACAAGAGCCACAGTGCTAGTTGCCTGTTTTTTGCTGTTTTTGGTTCCAGGAAAGTCAGAAAATGAATATTCTCGGAATTGGACGGGACAAAAGCCAAAGTTCCTATTTTCCTGGAAGACTCACGGAGCCAGAAGGAGAGTCGGAGAGGGGCCATAGGGTGGCCACACCCCCTTGGTGCGGGCAACCCTAGGCCGCGCCAAGGCATGGTGTGGGCCCCCTGGCTGGCCACCGACCTTGCCTCCTTCGCCTATAAGAGCCTCCCGGTACCAAAACCCTAGATAGTCAATCAGAAATCCTCGAAAAGTTCCGCAGCGCCACCGCCATCGAAGGAGAGATTCGGGGGACAGAAAGTCTCTGTTCCGGCACCCTGCCGGAACGGGGAAGTGCCCCCGGAGCCATCTCCATCGATCTCCACCGCCATCTCCAGCACCATTGCTGATTCCCATGATGAGGAGGGAGTAGTTCTCTCTCGAGGCTAAGGGTTCTACCGGTATCTATGTGTTCATCTCTCTCTCTATGCATGATCTTATTGAGATCATGAGCTTGTAATCTATAGATCTACCTTGCTACTCAAGTGCTTTAATAGATCTCTGCTCTCCCCATGTGTGTGAAATTGAAAGTGTGCACACCATGGTGGCACTTAGGCTAGAGATTACAAATACTTGTTATGAGTTATATTCGGAGTTGGATGTCTTTATGAAATTGTGGTGTTTGTTGGACTCATCTAGTACTCAAGGTGACAGTGTGGGGTTATATAGATGGGAAAGGCTTACTTTGAGGTGTGCTGTTATAGCCCTACCGTTGATTAGAGTGCCCAACCGGAGAGTAGTTAAGAGTAGTATCATGAAGAGAATATATTTATATGAGAGTGTTCACTAGTGAAAGTATGATCCCTAGGCCTTGTTTCTAAGCATTGATACACCATTTGCAATTAGATCTGTTACATGTTTGCTTGATTCCTTCTTTATTTCAGTTTGCCTTTAGTCTCTTCCACACCATCAAGCTATTTTCTCGCACCGTTGTCTTATATCCATACCACTTGTATTTCACTATCTCTTCGCCGAACTAGTGCACCTATACACCTGACAAGTGTATTGGGTGTGTTGGGGACACAAGAGACTTCTTGTATCTTGATTGCAGGGTTGCTTGAGAGGGGATACCTTTGACCACTTCCTCCCTGAGTTCGATAATCCTTGGTTGATCCACTTAAGGGAAAACTTGCTGCTGTTCTACAAACCTCTGCACTTGGAGGCCCAACAACTGTCTACAAGAATAGAAGTGCGTAGACATCAGATATCATGATCATATTCACAACACAAAACATATGACGAAATATAAAAATTAAGCTTGATGCTTAGATCGAGATTCTTGATAGCTCCATATAGTCACACAATCATAAAAGATTAAAGTAACTTGAAGAAAATAGTTTCCATGGAGGATATGGAGGTCCAAATATGGGAAGCACATACCAAGAAAACTCTCACAAACAAGATCCAAATGATGAGTAATAAAATCAACCCAAGGGAATTGGAACTTGTTTGAGCTAAATGTGTCACTTAGGAGCTAGATAAATACAAATATCAATTCTAAGTGACACAACCTCAAATGTCCACATTTTCTAGGTTTGTAATATGCACAAAGCATATGACTCCACCATAATGTGGTAAACCAAGAATACTCAAACAAGAGGTAAAACATCCAAATAGAGATGATTAATGAACATTATGGAACTTGAATTTCACATGAGAAAGACATACCACGTAGAGACTAGATAAAACTTGCAATATACTCCCTCCGTTTCAAAATATAAGATGTTTTAGCTTTGTAAAAGGAGTGTATCTAGACTTCTTTTAGTGTGTAGGTTCATTCAAAATCTAGATGAACCTACACACTAAAAGGGGTCTAGATACACTCTATTCACAAAGCTAAAACATCTTATATTTTGAAACGGAGGGAGTATATACTAAGTGGAATTCCTCATGTACACACATTTTAGGATTGTGGAATGCCCAAGCATAACACTCCCCCAAAATGGGATAGTCCATTAATCTCTCACAAGAGCCACGAAAGATACCAAATAAATACAACAAAGGCTCCAACCCAAGAGACACAAGTACATGGTGTGCCACCCAACATACACAAGTATACTAGATAACTTAATATAAGTACGAGGGAAGCACAACATGTACAAACACAAAGGTACAAAACCAACACATGCATAAGGGAGCAAGTAACTTCCAATGTAAATGAGTTAAGCACATGTTACCGCAAGGAGGAGTCATTGGATATATGATAGAAGCATGATAATCCAAATGGCTTTACTTGACAAGAATAAATGATGAAGATCCCTCAATTCTTCATAATGTAGCCAAGCCTCCAATGCCCTCCAATAACACCTATTGTTCAATATTTAGCTTGTTGGTCCCCAACCAAGTTGGGTCCTAAGAGGTTAGTCACAATAGGCTTGGCAACCCAAATGGTTCTTTTCTTAAACCCACATTGAGCACCAACAAATTTGGCAAACACGTTGCCAACCTCATCCTTACAAAGAGAATAAACATCATCAATAATGATAGGGTTGGATGAGGAGATACCAATAGTGCATGAGGAAGAAATATGCCCCTTCTCACGGCATATATAGCAAGTTCTTCTCTTGCCATCTTTCTTCTTAGGTGAGGCCACAAATCGAGGAAGAGCTCGAGTAATCCTCTTAGGAAGAGGCTCGTCAATGACTTGAGGTGGAGCTTGAGGCTGCTTACCTTGTTGCTTCACCCTAAGAGACTTCTTCTTCAATGGGTGATGTCTATGCACTCTGTGCTTTTTGTGATCTTCCCTTGCCAACTCTGTGAGATGATCACGTTGTTGGGCCTCCAAGTGTAGAGGTTTGTAGAACAACAACAAGTTTTCCCTTAAGTGGATCACCCAAGGTTTATCGAACTCAGGGAGGAAGTGGTCAAAGGTATCCCCTCTCAAGCAACCCTGCAGTCAAGATACAAGAAGTCTCTTGTGTCCCCAACACACCCAATACACTTGTCAGGTGTATAGGTGCACTAGTTCGGCGAATAGATAGTGAAATACATGTGGTATGGATATAAGATAACGGTGCTAGAAAATAACTTGATGGCGTGGAAGAGACTAAAGGCAAACTGAAATAAAGAAGGAAGCAAGCAAACATGTAACAGATCTAATTGCAAATGGTGTTTCAATGCTTAGAAACAAGGCCTAGGGATCATACTTTCACTAGTGAACACTCTCATATAAATATATTCTTCTTGATGATACTACTCTTAACTACTCTCCGGTTGAACACTCTAATCGATGGTAGGGCTATAACAGCACACCTCAAAGTTCATCTTTCCCATCTAGAAAACCCCACACTGTCACCTTGAGTACTAGATGAGTCCAACAAACACCACACTTTCATAAATACATCCAACTCCAAATATAACTCCTAACAAGTATTTGTAATCTCTAGCCTAAGTGCCACCATGGTGTGCACGCTGTCACTTTCACACACATGGGGAGAGCAGAGATCTATTAAAGAACTTGAGTAGCAAGGTAGATCTACTTGATTACAAAGCTCATGATCTCAATAAGATCATGCATAGAGAGAGAGATGAACACATAGCTACCGGTAGAACCCTTAGCATCGAGAGAGGACTACTCCCTCCTCATCATGGGAATCAGCAACAGTGATGGAGATGGTGGTGGAGATCGATGGAGATGGCTCAGGGCACTTCCCATCCGTGGTGCTTAACAGGACTTCTGTCCCGAATCTCCCTTCGGTGGCGGCCTTGGAACTTTCGTGGCTGGAGGCTTGACAATTTAGGGTTTATGCATCGGGAGGCTCTTATAGGCGAGAGGGGAGACTGAGGGGGTGCTGGAGGGGCTCACAACACCCCTGGCACGACCTGGCCTGGCCCGCGCCACCAGGTGGTGTGGCCACCCTCTGGCCCTTCTCCGACTCGTATTCTGGCTCCAAGTGTCCCCCGGTAAAATAATAACTTTGGCTTTTGTCCTGTCCAATTCCGAGAATATTCATTTTCTGACTTCCTGGAACCAAAAATAGCAGAAAATAGGCAGCTGGCACTATGGCTCTTGTTAATAGGTTAGTCCAAGAAATCATATGAAAAGTACTCCAAAGTGTGGACAAAACACAGGAAAGTAGATAAAACCAAGCATGGAACATCAAAAGTTATAGATACATTTGCAATGTATCAATGGGCAAGATCTAACATGATGCCCTTCTTCCTTGCACTTGAAGCAAACAATGTTGGCCGGATTCTTGACTTGATCTTGGCCATTATTCTTGTTGTCCTTGTGCTTCAAATTGATAGTGGACTTGTTCTTGACATTGGAGTTGGATCCAATCCCACTCTTGTCATTGGGAGATTTTTGCACACTCAAGATTTTGTTGAGTGCGGTTTTCCCTTGATGACCCTTTTTCAAGTCATTCTTCAAAGACGTGACTTGAGCCTTGAGATATTTGATTTCCTCTACAAAAGTACTAGAGGAAGTGGATGCTACATTGTTAGAGCAACAAGGCACGAAATGTAATTCATCATGAGATATAGCATGGTTGTGAGAGGATGAATTACAAGGACTAGCACAAGGCAATATAACATTTGGAGTAGATATAGTGCTAATGTCCACATGATGCCCACTAGATGTTACCTTTGACACGATGGCCTCATGAGATATCTTTAGACTCCCATGGGAGACTAGAAGATCCTCATGCGAGCTTGAGAGCTTGACATGACTTTCTTATAATTTCCCATAGTTGCTAGTTAGCAACTTAAATTGAGCCCTTAACTCAACACTCTCCTTCAAAATAGATGCTTCACAAGGAATAGAGTTAGTAGCACAAGCATCATAATTAATTGCAAGAGGTGAGGGCAACTTAGAAATCTCTTTTGAGTAAGAGGCTTTAAGTTGCTCATGTGACTCGGTGAGTTTGATGAGCTCACTCTTGATGACCCTAGAGCCATTTTTGAGGTGCTCAAAATCCTCAAGTAGTTTAGCATAAGCAACTTGAAGCCCATCATTTTTTACTTTTGAGATCACTTGCCACCTCAAGATCTCTATCATGAGATTCCTTCACTCTAGACAACTCTAGAGTAAAAGTCTCCTCAAGAGATTCCTTAGTGGTTTGTTCCTCTTCAAGAGCTTCATTTAGCTGTGCAGTTTGATTAGCATACTCACGCTCAAGGCTACTCATTTTATCAATGGTGTTCTCATGCTCCTCAATTTGTGCTTCTAACTTATCAATATGTTCTTTGTTCTTAATAGCAAAGTCCAAGATTTCAACGAACTTAGAGCAAGCAATATTATTCTTAACAATAGCATGATAAACCATCTCACCCTTTTCATATAAATCATCAACATTAATCTCTTTTTCCTCATCATCCTCATCCTCATCATCACAAGAGGTATTGGGTTCCAAAGTAGGAGTTACCTTTGAATCCCTAGACATAAGTCATAGGTGGGTACCGTGAGATGATGATGATGAAGAATTACTTGAAGCTCTATTCGAAATTGTGTCTTTACCAATAGAATCTTCGGTTTCCTCTACATTGTTAGACACACAACAACTAGAGGAACTATAAGCATTTATATTATGGCAACAAGGCAAAGAGAGAATATCATTATGAGATCTATTGAGGCAATTTATACATGATATGCAAGGACTATCAACACTAGCATGTAAACCATATATATTGTTAGACGTGTTCAAGTCCAAAGATGAAGCATTGCAATGAGATAGAGATGAAGGATCATCAAGAGTAAGCTTACTATCAACATAGCAATATTCATCACCACTCACCATATCATTACCTTGTGTCTTGCCACACTTAGGTGAAGTGGAAAAAGATGAGAACTCATCATGGTCGGAAGTGGAAGCAATACAATCATCCTCAATAATGTTGGACACATCATATTTATCTTGAAGTTTTGTCCATAACTCATGAGCGCTCCAAAAATGTATGATTAAAGAAGTAACTACATATCTCAAGGCATTAACAAGCACATTAAAAGCTTGAGCATCAAGATATAAGTTTTTCTCATCCTCACAAGATAGATTTTCGAAATCCATAGGTGGAGAAAAACCTATATCTACAATATGCTCCAAATTTGGGTCCATGTCCCGAAAATGGATAAGCATACGAGTTTTCCAAATATCATAATTTGTGCCATTGAATATGAACATTTCATTGTGCACTAATCCCCTAGTCGACATCTTTACTCTCAAGGTGGTGAAGACTAAAATGAGAGACCGGGCTCTGATACCAATTGAAAGGATACAGATGCCACCTAGAGGGGGGGGGGTGAATAGGCGGTTAAAAACTTTTCCAAGAGAGGCTCAACAAAGGTGGAATTAAACTAGCGTTTACTTTGTTAAACAAAAAACCTAGAACAACTAGGGTGCACCTATTTGCACCAACAACTTATGCTAAACAAGACAAGCAACTATGAGATAGCAAGATATAAACTTCAAGCACGAAGGCTATCACAAAGTAAGGTGCATAAGTAAGAGCTCGGGTATAGAGATAACCAAAGCACGCGGAGACGACGATGTTTTACCGAGTTCCTCCCAACATGGAGTACGTATCGTTTGGAGAGGAGGCGGTATCAAACCACCAACGCCACAAAAGGCCTCCCTTTTTCTGTAACACCCCAAGAATGTTAATCAAGTTTATCAAGTTCTAATCACCCAAGTTTAGGGTTAACAAAAACTTTTATTCCCAAAAATCTATATGAATGCATGTGTGTTTTGCATTAGTGTATGATTGAGTGAAATTGCCATGTTTGATTGCTAAAAATGACGAGAACTGGTTTAAATATGAATGCTACATCATCTAGGCCAATTACAAACAAAATCAAAATCAAAAGAAATCAAATATGAATTAAATAAGCAAATGGTCATTTTGACCAAAGTTAACCACTAGGTCACTTTGAGTGTTCCTAGAAAAGAATTTCTAACAGAAACATTTCTACTTCTTTTCACACCTTGCTAGACCAAGTAAAAGTGAACTAAGGCCCACTTTACAAACTCACAAAAACTATTTTCAAATCTATTTAAAAGACAATTCAAAATTTAATCAAGTTCATATGGTAAGGTCACCATTTTGCAAAAACTAACTAAATCAATTCACCTTTCCTTTTCCAAGCAACCATAGACACTCAAGCATAAGTTTAGACCACTCACCAAAATTCATTCAAATATTTCAAATTCAAATTCTTTCGGCCATTTAATCAAACACCTTGCAGACACAATTTAAATCACTGCCTAACTTCACTGTTTTGAGCAGTGATCATTCAACCAATTGCCCTCATTACACCCCCTGTCACCCCTAGCCTCTAGCAGCACTAGACACGCAGCCCTCTTTGCCGTTGCACCAGTGCGCCGCTGCCCGAAGCCACACTCGCCGGCCGACCATGGACAGAGCGCCACAGACCACGCCGCCCTCTCCCACGACACGCAGGAGACAGGCGACCGTCCACCGCCACCCCCTGTCCAGCCCTCAACCACAGCCAGGCCCTAGACCACCCCAGCAGCGCCGCGCCTAGTGTCTCTGCACTGTGCCGAGAGCGTGCCAGAGCGCCGCAGCCGACCAGATCGGACGCGCCACGCCTCTCCCTCGCCTCGCATGCACTAAATCGCCATGATCATAGCTAGCTCCCAGACACCCCCGTTTGCCGCCGCGCGACCCGTAGCTCCTGTGCGCCGTCTCGAACATCGCCGGTTCCGCGCAGAGTGTCGCACGCGCCCGACCGTTCCAAACCGCCCCGTGCCGTGCCATTACGCCCGTGATGACCGCCAAGGAACACCGCACCGCCCTACCCTCAGCCACGCCGATAGCACGTTTTACCGCCCTCACTGGAGACGCCAGCCCATCCCGCTCGGTCCCCTCGTCGGTGTATAAATAGAGGCCCTCTCTGCCCCATTTCTCCACACCACCTCACTCCCCACTCCTCACCACACCTCCCACACCCTTCCCTGGAGCAAGGCGAGCACCGCTTCGCCGGAATTTGGCGGGAGCCCGTGTAGCACCCTCAGAATCGGCCCTATGCAAGTTTCAGCGCTTCCCGCCAAACCCGCATAAGCGCGATTCAAAGGTGCCACCGAGCACTTGCGCAGCACTTTATGGTGGAAAACGAAGTAATATCATTACATAATAGTCCTTGATGGAACCCACAAAACATATTTATACCAAAGCGACTCAAAGAGTCAATAATACAGATTTACAGTACAAAGATCCAAATCACCTTGAAAACAATACCGCGTCCGAGTACGGACAAGATGCAAATTGAGCTAAGAGCCCTGAAGAATAACCAATGGCGTACATAACCCTGCCCAGGCCAAGCCGGAAGGGTAACCCTGCTAACGACGTCGACCTCAAAACCTGCTTAAACAAAAGGGGTGACAACAAAGGGCAAAGGAAAAAGGGAGAGCGGTCGATCTTGAGGCCGATGCAGCGAGGCTAGAATTGGCGGTCCTCGCCTACATAGGTATGGTGGATGAAGCGGCGTGCAGCATGCACTAAACAACCTATAGAGACTCGATATAAGCGCCGGCTATCGAGAGAGGATAAGAAAGACCTATTGGAACCAACGATGCTACCACCAAACATACCCATCCTGGTATTTCCCCTTGAGACCAAAAGAGGAAGTCAACCGAGGAACTCACCAGTTGGCGCTTTATTTATTCGATTATCGTTGCAGCAATTACTAGTCAGGTATAGATAGTCATCCTGATATAATAAGCAGTGGGCACTTTTGGTTAACCATTCCATTGTAGTTGCAACACTTACTAGTCAGATACAATTAGCATGAGATATCCCAAACCCAGCAGTTGTTGGTACTTTTATTTAGCCATTCCGTTGCAGTGAAGCTGATTACTAGTCATATCGGATACAAGTCAAATTATAACGTAAACTTTAGTTATAGTTGTCTATGATCGATAAGCGTGCTCCAAGTCGTCCATAACCGCGGACACGGCTTTTGAAAAGATTTAACCTAGGGTGCATCAAAATATCCACACGCACTTGACCCTTTTGCGGATCGGTTAACATACACCCATCGGTATGTCGGCGGGGCCTAAGTCATGACGTTTCCTGGACCCAAAGCAAGTACATGGGGCCACCCACTAAGCTACCCGAACGAAGTCGGCGGTCTCCGAGACGGACTCGGGGTTTGCGTCAATGGTACATGTATTGGGAACCCGAAAGTGTGGTGGGCTTGTCGATACCGCTAAAACACTCAATCCTAAGCAATACAGTGCTCACGCACAATCTTAAATAAAGCGATAAAGCATGGCATAAGTACAGGATAGTAATAAAGCTCCAAACTACTTTGTGGCCCCAGTTCAATACTTTGAAATCAGGTACTAATCGATGGGGTGCCCACACCCCACTGTGGTTAGCGCTCGATCTCGCAGTGTCAAGAACTCGAGGTCCTCACGGGACACGGTGGTGATTAAAACCAAATATTGTCTATTACCCACGGTGCCTGCATTTACCTACTTTCAATTTTAGTTATTAAACGATAATTAAAGCCATGATCATCTCCAACATTAAACATGCGGCAATACTCCAACAAGCGTGGTACTTGACGACCGCATAGCAACACTTGAGCAAGCGACTCATTGCCGCAAGTCCAACTATCTACCAATCAAGGTAATAGGATGTGTCCAAGGCAATATAAGGCTGCAAGGGATATCACGGGCACGAAAACTAGAGCATCATAACCACAGATAGCAATAGATCAACAGGAGGGAATAAATACTATAAAAGTAAGATAGGTAGAAGGGGGGAGGTGTTCGCCTGAAAACACTGCCGAAGGTTCATAACCGGAGAACTTGTCGATACTCGCATCAACTCATCGGCCTAATCCGCGAAGAAGCAAAGCACTAAAAGAACACCGGATGCAATGTTTAATACTAGAGCAGAAGATCCGGCATGATTATGATATGCATGCGAGATGAACATTTAATATGCAACAAGTTATAATGTCATAATATAAAATAATGGGGGTCTCGAATCGGGAATCACATTAGGGTTCGGCGAACTTGGGCTCCGAGGGGTTCGGGGTCGGTCTAAGGGTTCGACGGGAGAACGGCTCGACGAAAGCGGTCTCGGACAACAGAAGTCGATCTTGTCGCATCCGAGAAGAAGGACTTGGTTGGCGTCGGGGGCACATCGGATCCACCCTAGTCGGTGCCGATCTTGTCGTCACGAAGATCTTGTCGGGTCCTCGTATCGGGTCGGTCTTGGCGTTCGGGAAGAAGAACTTGGCGTGCGACGTCATCGGCATCGGTGCGGGAAGGAGGTCTTGTCGTTCCGTGTCGGCGACCTTGGCATCCGGGTTCTTGGCGAACTTGGCGTCCGGGAAGGAGTACTTGGTGGTCTTGGAGCGGTTTTGGGTTCGTTTCTTGGAGTCTGAGAAACGCTCTTCAGGTTCCATGAAGTAGTCCTCGCTGATCTTCTCGGCATTCCTCGGGTTCATCTGCGCGCGTCGGTCTTCGAAATCGAAGTGCTTGGCGCCCATGACGAAATGCGAAGGCGATGTCGATGATCGGTGAGCTTGGGGTCTAATCGGCGTGCGAGGTACCCGAGGCGTGTGCTGTAGTGTCACGAAGAACAATAGGGCCGCCATGAGTACTACAACACACACAAGCCACGCAGCAGACAAGCGTGACCGCTAAGCGTAAAGGTGGCTAAGCGCGTCCCGATGGGGTCTGAAGGCGGCGCTGCAGGGCTTGGTGGCCTGACGGAAGGGAGGAGGCGGCTCGGCATCGGAAGAGGCATGGGCGGGGACGAGCATAGGGTCACGGCGAGGAGGACACGCGTGACGCCGGAGACCGTTGGGGTCGGGAGGCGCGCTGGTGACCAGGCTCGACGGAGGTCTCGCGGGGTGTCGGTGATGACGCGGATGGCGGTAGAAGCGTGGCGGCGTGGCGTGAAGAGGAGCCCCGGTAGGAGACATGGCAGCCGCGGCGCTTCTTGTGGCGGTGGCGCTGCTGAAGTGGAGGCAGGCGGGTCATGAGGAGGGAGAAGCAGCGGGGAGAAGCGGCGCCTGGCGTAACCCGCGAGGAGAGGCGACAGGTGGGAGTCCGCTGGCGGTGGCAGCTCGAGGAGGAGGCGCTGGGGGCGGAGGCGGGGCTCGTCTTGAGGCAGACGATGACGTCTTTGGTGTGGCGTGCTCGGATGGTGTCGACTTACGCCGAGGAGGCCGACGGCGGGGGAGCGGAGCTTCGAAGGAGAGCAGGCCGGCGAGGTGGAGGCAAGGTGCGGTGGCGGTCTGAGCCGAAGGGAGGCGGTCGCAGGAGGAGGCGCTCGGGGATGGGGCCTTGAGCTTCGGTGGCGAGGCGAGGAGGTTGAGGAAGAGGCGCCCTCAGGCCAGCGAGGACAGTCAGGCCCGTGGTGATCTGTGAAGAGCCAGGAAGAAGCGGGGAGATCTTGGGTGAGGGGCCTTGAGGTCGGGGTGGTTTCAGGGAGGAAGCCGGTGGCAGACCTTGGGACGAGGAGAAGGACGAGGCGCATCAGGGAGAGGTTAGAGGAGGCGGTTTGGGAGAGAGAGAGGAAGGAGAGTTGCGCGGGGTTGGTGGCGAGGGTATTGGGGGTGATGGTGGCTGCGGGTGGGGCTGAGCGGGACAGGGCGGTGGTGGGGCAGTGCGGTTGGGGCATCTGACTCGCGTCGTGTGGGCGTGGAAAACGCCAGGCGGCGGTGGGGGCCGCGCCAGTGGTTTTAGAGGCGAGGAAAGCGTCTTGTGGTGGATGGGCGGTGGCAGCGGGTGATTGGTGGGGTTTGGGCCAGGGGTGATGTGGCGTGATAGGATAGGTTGGGGTGAGGTGGAGGGAACTGGGTAGGATAGGGTGGGGTAGGAAAAGGTTTTGCGTAGTATGGTTTGTACTGGGGTGGCCGACTGGGTCGGATCGGCCCGGTACGGCTGCCCCCTAAAAATAAACTAAATATTTTATTATTTAAAACGGGGCTTTTGCAAACCGTGGGTAGACAAAACAAAATTATTCCGGAGACCCAGGTTTTGTGTTTGAATAAAGACGGGGCGTTTAGAAACAAAACAGATTTTTTTTGAAAATAGTTTTTAAACAAACCATGCAAGATGATGACGATGCTCAAATGCAAGGTGACATGATGACATGAGCATGCAGTCATGATGATGCAATGCACATAAACAACGCGATTTTCTAGTAGTGATTTTTGCGGGGCGCCACAGCCCGCCGCTGCAGAAGGAGAAGGGCGCCATCGATTAGAGCCGTCCCAAGAGCTGCCACGACCATCGTTCGAACCACTATCATTGACCACGTCGTTCGCCGCCATCACCAACCCTAGCTGGAGCCCAGGTGAGCCCCACACGACCCCCATCGCTGCGTTAGGGTTAAAACCTCGCCGGAGCTGTTCGTCGTTGAGGATGAACTACAACCGTTGGATCACTTTCTAATCGTAGGGCCTAGATTGCAAGATACTGTTTCGGTTAGTTTGAGTCGCTGACTAGTAGGACACCCTTGTCAGCAGCCCTGCACGTATTGTCTTGATTAGGCCGGCCGATTAGTTTCCATGAGCACTGTAGATTCAAATAATTATTTTCCAATTTAGTTAAAACCATATTCTGTCAGTAGATTTAAAAATCAATTCATAGAGATTCACTAAACCAAATTGCATGATTCCAATTTTGTTAGAAATATATTTAAATTATCTATCCAAGACCGTTGGATTCAAGTCATTTGAAATTATAGATCATCTATAGTAAAAATAACAAGACAGAGACTTTTCCACATTCAAACATTTTTCAAAAATCAACCATAATTGCTTTTAAGTTGATTCCAACTCTCAAAAATCACATTTGATAAGCTCTATTTGAATATGTAAAAATATTTAGGTTTCCATGTAGTGACATTGGACTAGTACCAAAAGAATGCTATTTGGGCATTTCTAGTCACTTCAAGTCTACTAAATGATAATCTTAAACTTTATAAAATATGATCAACACTTTAAATCATATTCTCATGTATTAGAATATGTGGTGATGACATGTGTCAACATGATCCCATATTTTAATTGGAGAATATTAAATCTTAAGTATTTTTCAATGAGTAGAAATTACTTCTCTAAAATAAGATAAATAAGATTAAGTCCTTATTTCATGTGATGATGCTAGATCATCTAGTGTGAGCCTTAGTATGCTAAATAGAAATAGTTAAGTGTTGTTTGATGATTGTGTACCCCGTAATTATTTATAGACGATAGTACCGACCCGGGATACGAGGAGGAGGAGTACTACCAAGAAGAAGAAGAAAACTTCAAACACTTCACAACTTAAGGCAAACTAACACTTGCAAGTCTCATACCTATGCAAGTCATCCTTGCTTGATAACTTAAGCAAGATGCATTAGGCATGCTTTGGTCATACAACATTGATTATACCAATCCCAAGTTTTACTTGTAAGCTTTATTCTTTTACTTTACCAAAGTTCTTTACTTTTAGTTAGTGTTTTGTGAGTATTGGAAAATTAGTATAGATACCATAAAGAGTACAAAACTAGGCCTAACTTGTTACACTTAGATGTCATTCCATGGCATGAGATTGGAGATTAGCACCCCTCATTAGTGAACACCCTCAACCTTAGTGGCTAGTGCTAAGCATAAAAGTTGATCACTTTAGATAGGAATACTTGGTGAAAATGATTATGAAAACCTTGGAATAATGATTCATTCTATTGATATGTTTTGACATGTGTTGAGAAACATAAAAGGATTTGGTGATCAAAATGTTGAGGCATGAGCCTTAGCCCTTTTTAAAAACTGATGGTTGGGTTCGGATGCGATACCATTCCAATTTTACCGTACAACCACAATACCTGAATTGGGTAGGGCTTAACTGAAAGTTTATATGCCTTAGTATGGGTTTCCTCACAGAAGAGGTTGAGCTGAGGCTACCTCGTGTGTGTGAATGTCCACCTATGTAGTGCCCAGGATGGAAGATGGTCATGGCTGGGAGGCCAAGCTCATAGGGGAGATGCCTATACTATAGTGTGTAATTGAAAGGTTATGATTAATTATCCGCATACTAAGTATGATGATTCAGGTTTATCCCTGACGGATGTATCGAATTTTACGGTGAAAGTGTACCACCTCTGCAGTGTGTCAAACTATTCGAATAGCCGCGTCCGCGGTTATGGACAGTTGGAGTGACCATACTATTCTGTCGTCAGATGTTTTCAAAAATGACTTGTGAATTGAACTATGACTTTGACTTGACCATAATAGGTTTGTGAATACGAAAACTAGGTTCCCACTTAAGTGATTTAGAACATTAACTCAGTGTAATACCCCAAACTTTTAAATGCTAAATATATTATGCTTATTTAATCTTTGGCAAGACAATTAGGAACTGGATGATATTAGTATAATGGAAGTAGGCCTTTGGGAAATAAAAAACAAAAGAATAAAACAAATGCGATTGTGAGTACTCGAGCACTTGTTTAAAAGACAAAAGGAAGTTGTCAACTGCTCCATCTAATCGTCCGTATCATAGTACCAGACTGAATGAGACTACGTTGTTGTAAGCAGGATCAAGACGAGAGAAAAGAAAGCAACGGGCTGGGCTTTGTACTCTAGCCGGACCATACTGCCCGGTTGTGCTGCTATATAGTACCGGTCAAAATAGGAGGCCATCCCCACTTCTTCGCCCTAAGGAATTGTGCAGCCCTAGTGCTCTTAGGCCGCCGCCGCTGGGTCCTCCTGTTCAGCGATGTTGCTGTCGTCGGTTCGTCGCCACCGCTGCGAGGCCGTGAGGATGTGAGTCTGCGACGCTACTATACTGGGATCTCCTCATCAAGTTGTTCCATTGTTAGCCAGGTACCCATCTACCAATTGGTTAGTTCTCGATTATTTTATAATGTCTTCCTTCACAGAAAATTTCTAGAGTCGTTGCTAGATTTGAGAAGGAGGAGGCTTCCCATCCTTTGTCGATCTGTAGTTTCGTTTAGAGGTTTGGCTCCATGTTCTTGTGTGAGATTCCAAGGAGTATCGTTTCTGAATTTCTAGGACCCTACTTTGTTTTAGGGATCTGTACTATGCCTACACAAGTATATTTTGTAGTGCAACCTTGAACTCCACCTTGATGGGAGCAACCTTCGGTTAGGCAATTAGATCTTGGACATGCTAATTAGACCGCAGGTTTTGGTTGTGGAACCACTACCTTATTGCATCATCTAGTTTGAGTTCTATCGTTTTGGTCGCTTACAAGAGTCAGGTCCAAAGCTCTCAGCCCGTAGGAATTTTTTTTATTGAACCCTTCCTAGCTCAGTTTGATGCTTTACGGTAGGAAACTCTGATTTGGGTTGTACGTAGTTATTCTG
This sequence comes from Avena insularis, assembly GCA_023614405.1. NCBI lineage: Eukaryota > Viridiplantae > Streptophyta > Magnoliopsida > Poales > Poaceae > Avena > Avena insularis. Next base: position 103,775,841 of record CM042684.1, on the reverse strand, counting down.
AGTTCATGTTGCCAGCGAGTCAGCTGTATATATATAATAGTTTGCATATACTAAGTGTCACTAGTAAATTACAGTTAAATAAAGTAAAATGGTTCTTGGTCTGGTCATAGACGGCAAAATTCTTTGCGGTTCAATTTTACCTTTTGTAGTATTTAGGTATTTTCCCGTGTTTATATATATGAAGACCAGAGACAGTCTTGTGTTTCGTGTAGGAGCGATAAAATATTTACCTTGTATGCCTTTGAAGTGATGAATTGTATTGAGTGTGGCATATGTTGTAGCAGGTGTTGGAAATTCCGGTTCAGAGTCCTACAATTTATAGTTTGTGCTTCGTGTTTGAGGCAAGTGCATGACGGGATAATACTTTGCGTAATCCCTTCACTTGACTTTTATTTTATAGCACTTGTTCATTACTTATTTGGTATATATTGGTTTATATGTGTGGAGGTAAATTAGTGGATATAGAAAAGGATACAATTGTGCTTGCATTGTTGCATAGCATGTTAAAGACAGTGCATAGTGTTGTGACCTACTGAGGTAGGCACCTTGAGACCGTCGATGTTGAGATGAGTCCTATATTATCGGCAACCTCTACAAGTTGGAGTGAGTAGGATATCGACGGGTGTCCACTCAAGCGATACCGGTATACGCAAAAGAAAAGTGAAAGCAAAGAGCATGTAGGCATACACTCATCGTGACATGACTAGTGTTACAATATAAATGTTGGTGTCGTGTTTTATGCAATGCTTTATTATTTCGTTATGTACTTGTTGAGTAGTTTGTACTCACCCTTGTGGCTTCTATGTTTTTTGGTACCATTTGTGGACGACATGCATGGGATGGGAGTAGCACCTCTACATTTTACACAAACTACTTTGCACACATTCTAACACCTTATAAATAGTGAAGTGTAACAATTGCTCAAAATTGCTCTTGACTTATTGTTTGCTGTATGATTTGGTTTGATTGTGGCTACCGAGTTGGTAGATGTGAGACATCTTGGATCAGAAGTTTTAATTTGGTCTTGTTGAACCGTGTGGTTGTTTGTACGGAAAATTGGATGAGTAATATTGTTGTGTTCTTGTGGATGTCCCCGTAAACAAAGGAGACTTTGCAGAAATTTATAGTTTTATAGCATTATCATAAGTGTTTAAAGTTTGTGTAGCATTTCCAGATAGGGTGGATATCTAGGGTGTTATAGTTGGTATCAGAGCCTAGGCTTTAGGTCTCTGGAGTAGGTTAGATAATATAACTTGTTAGGATCTTTAAATAACTAAAGCTAGTATTTATTTTTCCTAAACAACTAAAACTTGACACACTGGTGCACAATAGGATGGGGTTGGGTTATGCATTGCATTTACGCTTTCACTATGTTTACTGTTTTTTATTCGTTTATGTGGTTGTGTGCGTGTGGGAAGGTTATTTCCTTGAGAGGATTGTAGACCTTGCTTAAGGCACCGCTGTCCCTTTATTATTGGTAGTTGACTAGAGAGAGAGAGAGGGATATAATCTTCATGCTTGATGACTTTAGCATTGGAAGGGAAATATCTGCACATGATAACATCATAAAGGTCTCGGGTACGTATATTTAGATATTTATGTTACCTTACTGGAATCGTGAGGACATAGTTGAAGAGTTTGGTTTTGGTAGCAAAGTTTGAGTTGAGTATAATATTAGCTTGGAAGATTCAAGTTTTTTGTTCAGATTGTTTGAAGATTAAATATCAAAGGAATTTAAGAGATATCAAAGAAATTTGGGAGAACAATCTGCTAATCTTGAAGATGCGATGGATAAGGTGGTTGGTTTTCAAAAGTATAGACCTTGTTTGAATAACCTAGTTGGTGGAGTAGATAATATAATGTTACGACTTATCTAGATCCAAATCCATCCAAATCCTTATTAGAAGTGATATCCTCTATCTATGTCTCCTTAACCCCAAATTTCTTTTGTCTTCCGTATTCCCATTCACCAATCCTTTCTAGTGCACCACATGCACTTGTCTTGGTCTAAGGATCTGCCATCCAGCACTGGAATCTTTGTATTGATTTGTTGTGTAAGGATGATGAAGTATGTCAATCATGTACTTCAGATATCCTTCTGTTTTGACAATTAGTTTCCCAGAATTAACATCTTTTATTTGTCCTATTCTCTGCATGGTGTGTTATTATTTGATATTCTTTGGTGCTTGTTCCACCACCATGGATTACAAATAATGGTGAATGTGTTGTTCTACTTGGAGGCATCATGGATGTGCTTTAAAACGTTTTGTTTCTAAAAGCCTTTTCCTTGGTTGGAATTCTAGTTGAGAAGCTTGTATTTCCTTTATCCGGAACGTGTTAGTTTTATCTGTCAAGCCACTAGCCATCCATAAAGTGACCATATGTGTTCTTTTAAAAGCGTGGTTTCTACACACAACCCTAAGGGTCACTGAGAGATCGATTGATTAGGATTTTGTATCGGTTTTGCAAGAACGATTGATGGGGGTCGACCTCGAACCTTTGTTCGTGCCCATGAAATCTGTTTGGAATGCAAGTAAGGATGCCTCAGAGTTAGCGTTCAGCGATTCATCTGTTCACTTACAGAGTTAATAGTTTGGGTAAGGCATGGATTGGCCTCCATACCATTTACCCTTACTATTTCCTCTTGTACATTGGATTTATGAATCTCTGTGTGTTTTCCTTCATTAGCTAAGATGACACTATGTGTCCTAAACCATATAATGTTATGATGTTCCACTTGAAGTAGAGGCGACATTAACCAAGCCTAGGAGATATAGTGGGGCTTAATCTTCATAGTTTTATGGTACCATATCATAGACCACCATGAGAGTTTCAGATAGATTATAATCTATTCACTAGTTGTGTTCCAAACTTAAATAATATTGAGAATTCATTGGCCATGTAACATCTACAAGGATTTCATGCTATACCAAGGAGAAGGACAGTTGGTTATGACTTAGATACTATGTTTGTTTCCAAGTTCTTCAAGAAAGGGATGTGTAGTTTTTTGTTGATCTCATTCCTGGTACTCGACTTATCTCTGTCTCCTTATCAATTGTTATGACCATTGAGAAGAAAGGAAGAAGCCGTTGGTTGTCTGTTATCCAATGGTTTGTTTCGACATTGTGTATCACCTTAAGGGGAGCCCATTATGTTAAAAACCAAGAGGGATGAAAGTCAGAAAAAACTTATGGATTACCATGTTCTTAACAACATAGACATTAGGAGAAATATCCATTGCTCCGCATCAACGATTTGTTTGATCAGATCTTTGCAGCTAAGATATTTTAGAATATCAATCTCTAGCCTAGTTGTAATCATATTCGTCTGCAATAACATGATACTGAAAGATTGCCCTCCTCCACTTGGTATGGGGATTCAGAAAATAGACTTTTCTTTTAGACCAACCAATACTCAAGCCCTCTTTATAATAGCAATTAATAATATGCTACATATGTTCCTTGTTAATTTTGTGGCAATGTTCGTGGGTAATATCCTAATATATTGAAAGACAAGAAGCGCATGAAGCGCCATTTGATGCTTATGCTTGAGACTTCGAGAAAGAATAAATTTTATGCAAAGCTAAGTTGTTGGCTTTCAAAAGTTGTTTTAGGGCATGTGTGTCCTCATACACGATGGAAAGGTTGTTTCGTAAGCTTCTAGGAAATTGGAAAGGTTGTTTCGTAAGCTTCTAGGAAATTAAAAAAACACATTATATAGGACCATTCGACTCATTATATAGATCTTGCACTTGTGTTCTTTGCACTCAATACTGGATGTTTTATCTTTATGGGAATCTTGTGATGTTTTCACTCATCATAGGAATCTCAATGACCTCTTTCCACAAAACGGGTTGAAATTTGGGTAAACGTGGAAGCAAGATTTGATAAATGACATTCATCTCTTTCAATCAGCCATTCTAGATAGAAAGAGAGAAGCGTGCCATGATGATGGACTATTACCACACTTATGAGAGCGCATTCTCGAAGGTAGAACTAGAAAGTTCACTATACGCAAAATCGGAAATGTTTGTGTTTGTGTCCATCTTTGTGTGGCACAGAAGTCTCGGGTGAAGTAACTAGGACATTATGAGGGAGGAACATCGTATCACATAACCGGTCATCCTAGAAAAAAAAATTTAGGACCTAAGTTTTTTACCTTATTGGTGGAAACAAATGAAAAGTTGAGTGGCCGAAGCGTGTGTCCCCTTCTAAGGTTTCTCGGCGATTAAAGGCTTATCTTATGCGGCTTCGTGGAAAAGGGTGTAGATCTCTTATTTGTTCGATTTTTTTTTGGAAAGGCAGTGTTGGAACCAAATTGGGTTCAACAAACTACATAGAGGATAGCTGAGGTTATGGAACATATGTTAGTAGCATAGAGCAGAAGATGAGTTATGCCGGTTTTAAGAGATTGAATGTGGACTTCCAATATGGTGAGGAGGTACTCTTAAGGGTGTCACCTGGAAAAGGTATTATATATAACGTGGTACATTGGACCTTTTATGATAGTAGCTCGAGCGGGGAAGCTACCTTGCCAACTAAGTTCCCGGAGTCAGTGAAAGAGTTTCTTATTGTGTTCGAAGTCTCTATGTTGAAGTGGCACCTTCGAGATCCAGAATGAATAATAACCATAGAACCAAGTACGATTCAAGAAAATTTAACTTTAGAGGGTTATCCTTGAAGGATACCGAAAGAGCCTAAGAGAGTAGTGAGGCTTGTAATGTTAAATTATGCAAAGGTCTTTTGGGATACAACAGACCGAGCATGAGACGGCATGGGAGCCCTAGTCCCCCATCCCAAGTATTCAAAGTTGTTACCTTCTGCTATGTGTTGTATGCTGATGTTTTCTACATTTTTTACGAGTAGTAAAGTTTGGAAGAATTCGGGGTCGAATTCTTCTTAAGGGGGTGAGAATGTAATACCCTAAACTTTTAAATGCTAACTATATTATGCTTATTTAATCTTAGGCAAGACAATTAGGAACTGGATGATATTAGTATAATGAAAGTAGGCCTTCGGGAAATAAAAAACAAAAGAATAAAACAAATGCGATTGTGAGTACTCGAGCACTTGTTTAAAAGACAAAAGGAAGTTGTCAACTGCTCCATCTAATCGTCCGTATCATAGTACCAGACTGAATGAGACTACGTTGTTGTAAGCAGGATCAAGACGAGAGAAAAGAAAGCAATGGGCTGGGCTTTGTACTCCAGCCAGACCATACAGCCCGGTTGTGCTGCTGTATAGTACCGGTCAAAATAGGAGGCCATCCCCACTTCTTCGCCCTAAGGAATTGTGCAGCCCTAGTGCTCTTAGGCCGCCGCGGCTGGGTCCTCCTGTTCAGCGATGTTGCTGTCGTCGGTTCGTCGCCACCGCTGCGAGGCCGTGAGGATGTGAGTCTGCGACGCTACTATACTGGGATCTCCTCATCAAGTTGTTCCATTGTTAGCCAGGTACCCATCTACCAATTGGTTAGTTCTCGATTATTTTATAATGTCTTCCTTCACAAAAAATTTCTAGAGTCGTTGCTAGATTTGAGAAGGAGGAGGCTTCCCATCCTTTGTCAATCTGTAGTTTTGTTTAGAGGTTTGGCTCCATGTTCTTGTGTGAGATTCCAAGGAGTATCGTTTCTGAATTTCTAGGACCCTACTTTGTTTTAGGGATCTGTACTATGCCTACACAAGTATATTTTGTAGTGCAACCTTGAACTCCACCTTGATGGGAGCAACCTTCAGTTAGGCAATTAGATCTTGGACATGCTAATTAGACCGCAGGTTTTGGTTGTGGAACTACTACCTTATTGCATCATCTAGTTTGAGTTCTATCGTTTTGGTCGCTTACAAGAGTCAGGTCCAAAGCTCTTAGCCGGTAGGAATTTTTTTATTCAACCCTTCCTAGCTCAGTTTGATGCTTTACGGTAGGAAACTCTGTTTTGGGTTGTACGTAGTTATTCTGAGTTCATGTTGCCAGCGAGTCAGCTGTATATATATAATAGTTTGCATATACTAAGTGTCACTAGTAAATTACAGTTAAATAAAGTAAAATGGTTCTTGGTCTGGTCATAGACGGCAAAGTTCTTTGCGGTTCAATTTTACCTTTTGTAGTATTTAGGTATTTTCCCGTGTTTATATATATGAAGACCAGAGACAGTCTTGTGTTTCGTGTAGGAGCGATAAAATATTTACCTTGTATGCCTTTGAAGTGATGAATTGTATTGAGTGTGGCATATGTTGTAGCAGGTGTTGGAAATTCCGGTTCAGAGTCCTACAATTTATAGTTTGTGCTCCGTGTTTGAGGCAAGTGCATGACGGAATAATACTTTGCGTAATCCCTTCACTTTGACTTTTATTTTATAGCACTTGTTCATTACTCATTTGGTATATATTGGTTTATATGTGTGGAGGTAAATTAGTGGATATAGAAAAGGATACAATTGTGGTTGCATTGTTGCATAGCATGTTAAAGACAGTGCATAGTGTTGTGACCTACTGAGGTAGGCACCTTGAGACCGTCGATGTTGGGATGAGTCCTATATTATCGGCAACCTCTACAAGTTGGAGTGAGTGGGATGTCGACGGGTGTCCACTCAAGCGATATCGGTATACGTAAAAGAAAAGTGAAAGCAAAGAGCATGTAGGCATACATGATCATCATCGTGACATGACTAGTGTTACAAGATAAATGTTGGTGTCGTGTTTTATGCAATGCTTTTTTATTTCTTTATGTACTTGTTGAGTACTTTGTACTCACCCTTATGGCTTCTATGTTTTTAGTACCATTTGTGGACGACATGCATGGGATGGGAGTAGCACCTCTACATTTTACACAAACTACTTTGCACACATTCTAACACCTTATAAATAGTGAAGTGTAACAATTGCTCAAAATTGCTCTTGACTTATTGTTTACTATATCATTTGGTTTGATTGTGGCTACCGAGTTGGTAGATGTGAGACATCTTGGATCAGAAGTTTTAACTTGGTCTTGTTGAACCATGTGGCTATTTGTACGGAAAATTGGATGAGTAATATTGTTGTGTTCTTGTGGATGTCCCTGTAAACAAAGGAGACTTTGCAGAAATTTATAGTTTTATAGCATTATCATAAGTGTTTAAAATTTGTGTAGCATTTCTAGATAGGGTGGATATCTGGGGTGTTACACTTAGTTTTCTTTACTTCTAAACTCAGCTTTAGATAAATCTGGCTTTTGCAAATAAACCTAGAGCTTAAGATTTCTACTAGAACTACCTTACTTGTTAGTGATAGTTTGCGAGTACTTAAAGAGTACTCATGGCTTCGTCCCTGGCTATTCCCGTGGCCAGAATATGAGGAGGACTATCAGGATGATGGATAGCAGGAGGTCTACGACAACTAGGATCATCTCCCATCGGCAGCATTGCCTGTGACCCTGAAGATGGAGCCCCTACTACGTTTAATTTCCGCTGCTTTGATTGTATTAAGACTGGATTATGAGATCCTTTATTTGTAAGATCTTATTATGGTTTGTAATGGATGATGTACTGTGATATCAATCTGTTATGTCTCGCAAAAATGATAATCCTGAGATTGCGAGGTATGCCATAACAGGCATTTGGGATTAAAAATCTAGAGGTTGACATTTTCTCCTGTGAATCTCACCCCAACGGAATCGATCCACACTTCCACTATCGGTACACTTGTCGGTGGCAATCCGGAACCTCTCACAAGGTTGGGGCACTTTTCCACAACTCAATTGGAGGCTCCTAACAAACAAGCTTGGGGAAAGCTCCACAACTTAATTGGAGGCCCCAAGTAATCCACAAACCTACAAAACCACCAAATCGTCTAGGGTTCCAATGAATCCAAGAGTAAAAAGCTTCACAACTTTTCTGCCAATCGAATCCTTACTGAGAACTCAAACCGATGCAACAAATGCAATGGCAAGAACACAAGAAGTGCTCAAATCCTTCTCTCCCAAATTCACCAAAGCTACAAAAACTTATGGGGGAATAAGAGAGGAAGAACAATGGAGAAAATCCACAAAAGACTCCAAGATGTAGATCCCAAGATGTTCCCCTCATTTATAGGAGAGATTGATTGGTGAAGTTGTAGATCTAGATCTTCTCTTTCAAATACCTCAATAATATGCAAGAATTATAGGAGGGATTGAGAGTTAGCAAGCTCAAGAAGGTCAGCAATAAAGGGGAAAACTTGCAAGGAAGGTTGGGGAACCATTGGGGAAGAAGGGCCCCTTAAATAGATCCCTAGAAATCCAACTGTTAGGTCCAGGAATCGCCCGGTCCAAAGTCCCTAGACTAGGACCGGAGTCTCCGATGTACCCAGGCAAAACGGGAATAAATTGGGGGACAATCAGTACTCGGTCCGGAGATAGACCGGAGATTTAGTCCGGAATTTCCGATTTAACAAAAACTGACAGAAAGACCAATACGAAAACAACCATAACTTTTTCATCCGGACTCCGATTTTGATGAACTTGGACTCGTTTTAAAGAGGACAATAATCTCTACAGGATCATACAGAAAAACATCATAGTCTAGCAAGGGAGGATAGAACCAAATGACGAAAGGTTTGACCTCTCTCAGAAAGACGAACCGGTAAAACCTCCAATATCGAAAACACAATAGAGAATGCATATAAAATCCGTTTTCAATGAACGTGGGCTTGTCATGAAGATTAACACAAACTCTAAATACTCTAAAGGATAAGAACCAAATAATGGATAGTTTTACCAATCTCTAAAAGACAAACTGGTAAAACCTCCAATATTGAAAACACAATAGAGAGTGTATATGAAATCCGTTTTTGATGAACTAGAGCTTGTTATAAATATTACCACAAGCTCAAGAACCTCACATGGATAAGATCCAAATAACAACCAAGAAAGATTATGCCAAGTATGCAAAGGTTTGAGCTCTCACGAAGGATATGATCAAGTTACTCACTCGAGATCCCCTCTTGATAGTACGGCTATCTATCCTATAAACCGGTCTCCCCAACTAACACCATGAGACCGGTAAGAAAGAAACCCTATCAAGAACATACCTTTGCCTTGAGCATATTCCACTTGAGCTTGACGATAGCGATCTTGTCCACCTCAAGATGGAACACCTTTCTTGATTGCACTAGCTTGGTGAAGACTTGCAAATTGCTCTCCCATACTCCACTATGGTAGAGCTTCTCTCTTGGGCTTACCATCTTCCCATATCCATGATCATCATAGGATGGCAAGCTTCAAGCAAATGATCTCTTCCAGATGGCTTATCTTGAACTTGCACATCATTTCTTCTTTCTTCATTATGTTGGTGTCTTGAAGGCACATAAGAGATATCACTCCAACTTTAGTTTTCAAGACACACTTGCTATAGGCTCAACTCTCACTTGACCAATCTCCGGATCACTCATTGAAATATTGGTCAACACTTAATCTTCTTCACTTTATTCTTCTCCCAACCTTGAAGCCAACATATGGTTCAAGCATTTCCTATGGACAAATCCTACAAGTAAAACTCAATGCAAACATAAGTCCATAAAGATTGTCATTAATTACAAAAACCACACATGGGGGCACCCATGCACTTTCAACCGGAAACTTGGTCCCCAGGCCGGAGGACCGGCCTACAAACCAGAAAACCTCTGTTTATCAACTCGGAATAGACTCGGTCACGAAAACCGGAAAATCCGGTTTTAGATCCGGTCTAACCGGCGCTGGCACCGGACCGTCCGGTGTGTGAGTTGGTTGAACCAGACCCACAACCGGGATGAAACAGACTTCACAAAAAACGCAATAACTTTTGCATCCGGACTCTGATTTCGATGATCTTGGGCTTGTTTTTACGAGGACAAAAAAATCTACAATATGGTGCATGAAAACATCATAGTCCAACAAAGGAGGGTAGAACCAAATGAAGAAAGGTATGAAGCCTCCCTAGGAGAAGAACCGGTAAAACCTTCAAACTCGAAAATGCCATAGAATATGCATACGAATTTCGTTTTTGATGAACTTGGGCTTGAGCTAGAAACAAGCTCAAGAACCTCACATGGAGAAACACCAAGAAGAAACAAAATAGGAAGATGCAAAGGATGCAAAGGATTGAGTTCCCTAAGACAATGTGATCAAGTTACCCAACCGAAAGCCCCTCTTGATAGTGCGGCTATCTATCCTATAACCTGGTATCCCAACAACCACCTTGAGACCGGTAAAAGGAAAACCTAGCAAGGACATACCTTTGCCTTGCGCATCCCGCTTGATCTTGATGACAATGGTTCAAGCTCCATCCAAGCCAGAATGCATTACTTGATCATTGTTGCTTCGTGAAGACTCATAATTTGCTCCCCCCATACACCACTATGGGATAGCTTCATTAAGACACGTCTTCAATGCCCATTATCACCAATATGGATGGAAAGCTTCAAGCAAATGATCTTCTCGAGATGCTTATCTTGAACTTGCCTTTCATACCACAAGACACGTGGTACATTCTTTATGCTTCACGTGTTGACCAATCTTGAATCTAAACTTCACCCTTTGTATTGGTCAACCAAGTATCTTCTCATGATCCATCTCAATATCTTGAGGTACATAAAGAACTCTTCATTTGATTACATTCTCTAAATCTTAGTCAACCTTAGCTCAACTAATGAGGCTATCATGAACCAACTTAGAGCCATATCTTGAATTATTCTATTGAGATCACACTCTCAAGATGTTGATCATACCATATTATTCTTCAACTCGATAATCTTGATGCCAATACTCAAGGTATATCTTTATCTTCATGGCATCCATACTTGAATCCAACACATGGACTACAAGCATGACCTATGGAATATTCCTTCCTATAAAACTCAATGAAAACATTAGTCAATAGGGATTGTCATTAATCACCAAAACCACACATAGGGGCAATTACCCTTTCAGTTACACATGGGCTTTGAGATTTAGGGAAAATCTGAAATCACACATGGGTCTACTGTTTAGCCCATTATTTCTAACAATCCCCCACCAGATATCAAATGCCTATTTGAAGATTTGCCAATCCTTGCTACTTGTTTATATACCAGTGTTTCAGCAGAGACTGTTAAGTTGAACTTCGTTCTAGAATCTTGATCTACGTCTATCAGCAACTTGAACACTAGACGAACCTTGAATTGCAAGTTTGGTGCCAATAGATTTCACTCAAAATCATAACTAGTACCTGGCTTCCAGTAGCCTACCCCACGGGTTGGAGCATATGCATCATACTCCCTAGTCTCTTCATGAGTTTACTAGAGACCACCCAAGTCTCATAGACCGCGACGTTTACAGTCAAGCTCATATAGGTGTGTCTTTTCAAGAATACCCTGTAGGACGACATCTTTGCTAGTTATAGCCAACAGAAACACATTAAGGCATGTTGCCAACCAGCCTTACAAATTTTGAGAGTTATGCATCTTCACATAGAGAGGGTTACAAAATACTCTCCTCAGTTAAAACATTAGGTTGTTCTTACCAGATCCTAATTCACGGGATCTCCGATCACATAGGTTGGGTTACCACTATGGTGTGACATCCATGGGTCTCAACCCCATCTCCCTTGATGCATTTTCTATCACAATTCAGGATAGTCCCTTTATAAAGGGATCTGCCAGATTTTATCTGTTTGAATATATGTAACAGTTATTACTCCGGAGTTTCTCAATTTCCATACAGATTTCAAACGTCTCTTTACGTGTCTTGATGACTTCGTGTTATCCTTTGAATTGTTCACTTTGACAATAATGGTTTGGTTGTAACAATTCAAAAGAATTGCCGGCACAAGTTTTTCAACCACAAACAAGTCCATCAAGAGCTCACCCAGCCACTCTGACTCAATAGTGGATGTGTCCAAAGTAGTAAGCTCTGCTTCCATAGTTGATCTCATTAATATGGTCTGTCTACGAGATCTCCATGACACTACGCCACCTCCAAGGGTAAACACATACCTGCTCGTGGCGTAGAGTTCATCAACGTCAAAGATCCAATTCGAATCACTATATCCTTCAAGCATAGTAGGGTGCCCTGAATAGTGAATCCCATAGCTCATTGTACCACATAGATAGCGCATGACCCTTTCAAGTGCATGCCAATGATCAATACCCGGGTTAGACATGAACCAACTCAACTTGCTCATAGCAAAAGAGATATCAGGTCTTGTAGCGCATACTAATTACATGAGAGAACCAACAATTTGTGAATATTTCAACTGGTTTGTTGGTTGCTTCCTATTCTGTCGCAATGTCAAACTAGGATCATAAGGTGTTGGAGAAGTCTTGCCATCAATAAAGCCAAGATGGATCAAGACCTTATCTGTTGGAAATATGCCCTAGAGACAAATAATAATATAGATTATTGACATATTTCATTAAGTTCATAATATGTTTTATATCATTCTATAACTGTATTGATAGGAACGTCAATACACATGTGATATGTAAACCACCAAAGTCCCTGGTGATCCTCTAGACACTAGTTCATTAGTCAATCGATGATCGAGGTTTCCCGATCATGGACATTTATGTCAATTGACAATGGGGTCATTTCACTGAGTTAATGAAAGTGATGGACATACCTAACACAGGAATTGTAACACGATCAAGTCACGAATTTCACCGTTACAATGACTGGAAACATAGTAACCAATTCCTTAGACCGTGAGACCATATCAATCACTGTCACCCGAGAATACTTATAGCATCAAACGTCACACGGTGACACAGTGATCATAAAGGTGTGTTCAGGTATTCAGAGGGGCATGTAGAGGCATTATGTGTCAAGAGCGGGATTTATCCATCCGCGTGACGAAAAGATACTTTGGGTCCACTCAGAGACATGACATCCATAAAGCTACAACGTGTGACTAGGTCACAGGGATGGCATAGCTCCGAATGAGTAAAGTTATACTTGTAGATAACGAGATTGAACACGGCATGGAGATGTCGTTGATCGGATCTCGGACAAGCAAAGTATCAAAGTAACAAGGGAATTGGATGCTATCTTTCACGGTTCAATGATGAAGATTCTCGTGGAATGCACAGGGGTCATCATGGGCATCCAGGTCCCGCTAATGATCATTAGTTCGAGAGAGGTCTCAACCATGTTTGGAGTGTTCCCGAACCATAGGGTAACATACTTAAGGGTTTGACAATGCTCGAAGATCGTTTTGGTATCATAGGAATCACCAAAGAAGAGAGAAGGGAAAACCGGAAGGGTTTCGGAAAAGTCCGGCGAGTGTCCATAGTTGTCTGGAAGGGGTTCCGGTGCAAACGGGATTAAATAGTATGTAAATATATGTTAATTATTGAATTATACATGTATTCATATTTATTTAATAATTTAAATATGATTTAATGGGGTAACCCACCTAACGGGCCAATTCCCGAAGGGAAAAGGGCCCAAGAGGGGGCCGCCACCCTAGGAGGAGCCTAGGAGGGGCCGCCGACCACATATGGGCTGCTCCCCACCTCCTCCTTTGATTAGTCCCACCCCGGGAATTTGAGGGAGGGAGTACCTCCCTTTCCCCTATATAAAGGAGGGCATATGGAGGGATTCAAACACACCAATAAGAATTATCTTTGGCTAGAATATCCCCTCCTCTATCTCTCTCTTGTGAGCACGGCCCCATGGGAAGGGCTATGCGAACGAGTGTGTTCTTCACCACGAAGCGCCGTCGCGTTGCGGGGATTCCGGATCCAGGAGATCTACTTCCGCAACCGTTGCTGGATCAGGGTCCGGGAGTCATCGTCAAACACCATATGTGCATGACTCCCCACGAGGCACTACACTAGTGGTGATCAAGTCGTTCGAGCCGTTGAAGTCATTGGAGCTAGTGGAGCCATCCACGACCTTGAGGTCAGCGTCGGTACGACTACATCAACCACGTTCTCCCGAATGTTGACAAAGCTTTTTGGTCTTCAAGGGTAAGTTTCAAAAAGCCCCTAGTTACTGGATTACTAATGGATAGATCCTGGCATTAGGGTTGTTGCATAGGAAAAATTATTGTTTTCAGGCGCTAAACCCCTTCAGTGGTATCAAAGCTAGATCTATGTGTAGTATTGCTAGTATGGGTAGAACACATGAGTTGTAGCATGCGGGCGTTGATCTTATAGTTGTTACCCTACCACGTGTACTTGTGGATACCGAAGTATGCTTGATGAATCACCCCCAACCGACTTTACATGTTCTTTCGTGAGACTGGTTGTCAGGATCCTGAAGAACCTAATGAGCCAAATTCAGAATTCAGTAAGCAGTAGACAGGATCAACGGTCCAGACGTCGCTTCTAGAAGCAGTGATTAGCTTAATGTAATCTGTTATTACCATTGATCCTTGTAACTTAATTAAGCACTAATAGCTTGGGCACTGGGCTTCGATATAAAACCTAGTGAGAGGGTGGATGGGAGGCAAGCTATGAATAAACCTAAAATTTTCCCTTTGTCTTTGTTTTCCTTGCAATACTTCCTTCCTTAGTATAAACTGTATTCGGTCCTGACAGTGGTATCAGAGACTCAACTCTCCCGAGCGAGCTCCCCTCCTTTTTTCCCCTCTGGTCTATTGATCCCTCACCCCAGGTTACCAATTATCTTGAATTGGCAGTAAAATCCCTCGGCTGGGTGTCTCGACATACTCCAACTCGCTCCGCAGAGTTCAGATCCGTGAGTCTGGGCAACAAATCTAACCTTTCCTTCCCATGGCGTCAAGCGGCCATCGCCGAACTCGTTCCCAGGAACGAGTTGTACAAGCGGAGGAAGACGCCGTGATCTTGGCTGCGGCAGAAGAACAAGCTCGTGCTGAAGAAGAGATCAGCACGTGCCTCCCGTGTGAGGTGCTCACCATGTCACGTCGCCTCGATCAGCACCAAGCGAGCTCGCAGGCCTCGTTAAACTCCATCCAAGGTGAGCTCTCAAAACTGACGCATATGATTTCAGGCTTGGCCACATCCATGGTTCAGACCTCTCCCACACCTCCACCAGCTCCCTAGATCCATCATCCTCCCACCAAGCAGCCACCTTTTCCACCCCACCACCACCACCGAGAACCCTCTCCCCGATTCCAGAAGTGGCAACTACGCCTGCTCCACAACACCAACGACCACCATCTCAACCAATTCACTTCGGTAACCTCACACCAGAGCAGATGCCCCATCCAAATTACCCCCCGACAGGTGTTCGACCAAATGCCACAATCCCAAACACACACCACAACAACCAACCTTTCGCTCAACCAAATACCTATCACCAATTCTCAAACCCCAACACAAATCCCCAGATGTACCAAAATCCACAACCTCTCCCACCACCACTATCGTCGGATTGAGGACAAGTACGCCATGAGGGGGTCTTCGAGGCGTGCGGAAGAGAGGGGTGTGAGACGTACGGTGTTCCGGGACGGTGAGCACACAAGTTTACCCAGGTTCGAATCTGCCGGCTTTGGACGGACCCTACTCCTGCTAGCAATCCAGTAATATGGCAGAGCCGGAATATGGGTTATAAGGGTTTCGCCTGTGCGAGCTGAGATTGTAGACTATTGTGGGGTGCCCTAAAGGCTCTCCCTAGGGAGGCTTATATAGATATCCGGCCTAGGGTTTACATGAGAGATCTATCCGGCTACGACTGAGAGTCGGTTACAGAGTATATCTTGAACTACAAGTAATAATATGGGCCTCAGACGGTAAGTCTTCTGGGCCTTACCATAGCCGGATTGTACTCCGTCTTTCTCCCTGACTGGGCCGCCCGTGAAGCAAAGCTCTAACCCAAAGTGGGCCACCCTGGTCAGTGAGGAACTGTGAGGATACCCGGAAAGTATATCCCCAACATCAGCCCCCGGAAGTCTCCAAGATCCAAAGTCGGATTTTATCATCGTCTAGCTTGATCTTCGGCTTGCAGAATCTTGAAGGATTCCTGAAACTTCACAACAAAAAATACGATCCGGGTCTTAAAAATAAGTCAGACCTATCAACAGGTTACTCAGATTTTGTAGCTTGATTTCAAACTAAGCCGGAATTTGGTCTCTAACGCCACCTGACATAAGTCATGGTCAGGTCACGTCATCAGCAGACATCCTCGCCAAGACGCATCACAGGGTCTGCGATTCAGCGGAACCGAGGCGCCGTTTTAATGCATGCACAGAGATCGAGGCGACGTAATCATCGCGTGGGTCCTTCCCAGTTCCTTCCACGATGCGTGGCGGTTACACTGTAGCATTTGCATGAATCTTGGCGTGGTTAGGTGGATATAAGGGGTGAGGATTCTTCTCCTCTTCTCTTCACCTGTCCTTTGCCTTTTCCTCTCCTCCCAATCTCCCCCGTGCGCACAGAGCTCCTCTTCTTTCCCCCAAAAAACTCCAAACGCCGCCCATCCTAGGTCAACTGCCCGCCGGAGAAATGACTTCTTCTTCCTCTTCTGGCTTGGCGGCGGCGGCGACGGCGGCGACAGAGAAGGAAAGCTTTCGCGGGGTCTGGATCCCCTGCGTACTTGACGATGAGAAGCTCCAGAACATGGAGACAGAAAGGGCTCCTCCACTTGACGATCAGGCGGAGCTTCAAGGAAACCGTCCCCAACTCAGCAAGGCCGTGGCCGGGTCCACTTCGGCACCCACCTCGACAGAGGTTTGTCCTTCCATCCCTCGGAGTTCTTCTCCGAGGTGATTGACCATTTTGGTGTCCAACTCCACCATCTTCCTCCCAACTCTCTACTAGAGATGAGGGCTTACGCTTCTTTGTGTGAGGGATTTCTCGGCATTAGGCCGAGTTTGACCTTATTCCGGTACTATTTTCATGTCCAGAGAAACTCTATCATTGCCGATGTTCCTTACATCACCGGTACTATTAGTTTTTCACTTAGACGCGAGCGCGCATATCCCAAAATCCTAGTTAGTGACTCGGTCAAACAATGGCCAGCCACATTCTTTTATCATAAGGATATTCCGTCTCCGGCTTTCATCGACGGAGCTGCCACGGCCCAACCGTCTTGGGACGAGGCTCTTCCGGCTCTCACTGACGATCTGATCCTCGCTAAGAGGCGGATCGAATACTTGATCAAACACAAAGGACTGAAGGGATCCGACTTGGTCCAATGCTGGGTCTCATGCTGGATCGAGCCCCTTCAGTACCACGGAAATTGACTGATGCACTCCATCACGTCGTCCAAGAAAGACTCCCTCCGCATCAGCCCCAAATCTTACACCATACAGGGCTATATAAGCCAGATCAAGTGGCTGATCAGGGAGCAGATCGAGAGGAGGATCCCGGAGGTTTCTCTGGATATGCATACGGCAGAAAACCCCGTAGTGCCGGTAAGCTTCTATCAGTACACTTTTTATGTGTTTCAATCTTTGAGTTACATTGCAATACTGATATGTTTTTTTTTCAGCAAGCTGACCTCTCCGAGTCGGAATTCGCTCCGCTCAAAGGATATCCTCCAGAGTTTTCTCAGGAGACAGAAGTGGTACCATTGCCAGATGCTACGCTCAAGAAGCACAAAGCTCTAACTATGGCTATTGGCACAAAGGAGGTGCCCGTCGTGAAGAGGTAACTTTCAATCACAACTTCCGCCTTTGTACTTTATTCAAATTCTCTTCTGAGATGTAATGTTTCCGACATTATCACATTCTCAGAGCTAAACAGCTCATCAAGGGCAAGGGGAAGGGAACTTCTTCGAAACCCCTACGATAGACAAAGCTTACCATAGCTTCTCTCGCCGTGGCTCCTCCGACTCCTGCCCCTCAACCTTCCGCAACCCCGGTGATCATCCCTTCTCCGGCCGTCGCAGAAGATCCGACTCCTTCATCGGAGCCCGTGATCCTTGAATCACAAACTGACGTCACCATGTGTGAGTCAGATTTAGATAAGGGTGAACCCTCTTTGGGTAATGATCCCTCGACAGAAACCTTTGCCGAAAACCTTATCAGCAATCCGGGACTTGCCAAGTTTGGCCTATCCCGGAAATCTGCTGAAGAGATCCAGCGGCTGGCCAGGCAATGCCTGGAGAAAAGAAACTTATCTGCCGAAGAAGAAGCACAAGAGGCAGAGGACATCAAGCACTCTGACCTTCTTGAACAAGTGCGTCTTTGCAACGAGAGGATACAGACCGGTGAGCTTCCAATAGCTCCAGTGATCCCTCTAACTTTCGCTGAGAAGGTTGCTGCTAAAGTGAATGCGAGTTTGGATAAACTGACTCGCGAACAATATGTAAGTCGGAATTCTAACTCCTGTTTTTCCTTTATTTCATATCATATCCTCTAGCCCCCAAGCATGAAGTAGGATAAATAATCCGGGTTTATGCTTCCTTACGATGCCAAAGAACGAACTAGTGTAGCCCCCAAGGCTCGTGCTGATATTAGAAAAAATATTAGCCCGAGTCTTTAGTAGCTTTCTGACTTTGGATATTCTAACTTACAGAAAGTATATTCCTATAACCAGGATTTGTTGAAGAATGTCTGTGATAAGCGGAGAGAGATCAAATCTCTCCGACTTAAAAAATGCTGAACTTAAAGTTGCCAAGGATGAGGCCGAAGGTAAACATTCCGAGACTCAAACTTTGTCTTTGCGTTTTCATAGTCGAATTTTTTCGCTGAACTATTGTTCTTTTTTGACTTATAGCACCGGTGAAACAATCCTGTGCCATGATTGAAGAGGCCGAGAACCTCAAGACATTGGTGGTGGAGAACAAGGAGCTGCACCAAGAGCTGGATCAGCTCAAGGCGGATCATGAAAAAAGCATCGCTCAAATCCTTGAATGCTCCTCCATGGCTACTGATGAGCGTGATCGCAAGATCGCTGCTCAATATCAAAAAATCTCGGACCTCAATAATGAGCTTAGCAGAGAGAGGGACCTTTCCGAGGCGCTTCGGGCTGAACTCCAGAGTCTTCGGGAAGAGAAGACCAAAATTGACGACGTCATTTTCGGTACGTTCCATCTGTCTGACTTTTCCGCTTTCTTCGACTTCTATCAATGTCGGATTTTTCTTAACTTGTTTTTTGTATAGGTCCTCTGAACTTGACGGACTCCTCCTCCACCGAGCCTCGCACCCATCGGCTTACCCAAGTCGGTGACCTACTTCATGACTTCCGCCAATCCCTTGAGGACATCGGCGAAGCTCTCAAGATTCCGGACATGCACAACATGTCGGATTTTCAGGTGCGGGACAAGGCAAAGGAGATGCCGCAACTTGTCCAGGATTGGAACATGTCCTACGCGCGGACTGCGGCGCAGAACGCTCTCACCATAGTCATGAGCCACCATGGAAACATGGAAATATGGCAAGTGACCAGAGGGTACTGCAAAGTAGATGAAGACGGCCAGAAGCAGGACCTTCAAGCCATCATGCACTCCTGTGCCGGATATGGGTGTCACGTGGCTGACTTGACCAGCTACGAAACTCCTTTCTTCACCCGCGTGGACACTCCGCCTCCGCCTCCGCCTCCAGAAGAATCAGCAGAAGTTTCCGACGATGACCACACCGTTTCGGATGTGGATATCTCGGAACGATACCAAGGCAGTGTATCCAGCGAGCCGGCAGCTCCTTCCTCTCCTGCATCATAGATTACCAGAAATATTTGTATTATTCTGAAAAACATGATGGGCCTGTAAATATGCAGTACTATAATTTTGCTAGTGCTAAGCTTTTTATCTATTCAGCACTTTTGGCTTTAAATATTTATGTGCCTGAAATGTTTACATAAGCACTTGTATTTTTTCGTCTATACTTATCATTTATTTGGCTTTCCGCCTCGTCCCTTTCGTGAGCTGGCTAAACCTTCTGTCAGAAACTTTGTCGAGCAATGGAGCTCAATTGCTAAACCAGTTTAAACTCAAAAACAAAGCCGGCTTCCAGTACCAACAATTCACTACTCGGAAAATGCCCGCATCCAGCAATCAGACAAATAATCAATGTAAAGACTAGAAACTTTAGAGTTATACACGAGGGTAGCAGTTTTAGAATCGGAAATCTAAACCAGAACGAACATGAGCATAAAGTACTTTCAAGCATTCTGGGATTTTTGACTATGACATGATCATTCGGAAATAAGATGGTAAAAACTTCTCAGAAAGAACTTGATGCAACCAAAACTTTTATTTCTCACAGAACATGTACATATATATGATCACAAAGAAGGATAAACTAAGAATAAAAGGGACGTACCTGAGCAATATTCCACGGTCTGTCTAACTCATCCAGATTTGTACTGCCTCCAGCTCTCTTTCTCTTCTTGGTAGCAGATCTTTCTTTGACTGGCCTCATGTCAGTTAAGTAATATGAACCATTGTGCAATACTCGACTAACTAAAAAGGGACCTTCCCATACTGGGGAAAGTTTGTGCTTTCTTTGTTGCACAAGCCGGAGAACCAAATTACCTTTATTGAAAGATCTGTCTCTGACTCTCTGGCTATGATACTTGCGTAACTTCTGCTGATAGGCTGTTGATCTCATTTCAACAACGACGCGAACTTCTTCGACTAAGTCGAGATCATTTTGTCGAGAAAACTCGGCATCCTCTTCAATATACGCGGCCACTCTAGGAGAAGTGTGAATTAAATCACTAGGAAGAACTGCTTCTGCACCATAGACCAAGAAGAAAGGTGTGTATCCGGTTGACCTGTTCGGAGTCGTTCGTAAACTCCATATTACAGAGGGTAATTCCTCTGCCCAAGCTCCCGCAGCACGTTGTAGTGGTGCTTCGAGTCTTGGTTTTAGGCCTTGTAGGATTAAACCATTTTCTCTTTCAACTTGTCCGTTAGCCTGTGGATGTGCGACTGACGCAATGTCAAGCCGGATATTTTGCTCATTGCAGAATTTGGCCAATTCTCCCATAGAGAAGTTACTCCTGTTGTCCATGATAATGCTATGCGGATAACGATACCGGATTATAACATCCTTGACAAATCTTTTGGCTGTTACTCCATCACAACTAGTGACAGGTTTAGCCTCAATCCATTTGGTGAATTTATCCACCATCACTAAGAGATGAG
The DNA here is from genome assembly GCA_023614405.1 of Avena insularis. Taxonomy (NCBI): domain Eukaryota; kingdom Viridiplantae; phylum Streptophyta; class Magnoliopsida; order Poales; family Poaceae; genus Avena; species Avena insularis. The sequence continues at coordinate 103,754,863 of CM042684.1, read as the reverse complement.
TAAATCCACTTGGAGCTTGTTTAAATGGTCCTACCATATCAAGCCCTGCATCAAAGCCATGTTATAGGTATTGTTACAAATCGATCAAATGAATATGAGCTTGTTTGGCGTACTTTTGGCAGCCTTTGCACGTCTTGACTAATCGTTCAGATCTGGCGTCAGAAGCGAGTTTAAAAATCCGTGTCTAAAATCTTTTGCCACTAAAGATTTGGCTGCAGCGTGGTGTCCACACTCGCCTTAGTGGATTTCCCTTAAGATTTCCACTCCTTCTTCTGGAGACACACAGCGCTGAAAACCCCCAGAAACACTCCACTTATAGAGCTCACCTTTACCTATAGTGTAGGCTTTCGCTCGTCAGATAATCTGCCGGCTCAGAACCTCATCTTCGGGTAATTTGCCATCTACTAAATAATCGAGGTAGGGTTGAGTCTAGCTGGGAATTACAGCCAGAACTGCTATCAAAGGTGAGTCGGATTTGGTCAGATATTCCTCATCTACTCCCTTTATCGAGGGAACTTTGAGGTGCTCTAAAAAAGCGCCATCCGGGACCTCTTTCCGTGCAGAACCTATCCGAGATAGTGCGTCTGCTTCCTCATTTTCTGCTCGAGGGATGTGTTGAACCTCAAACCTTTCGAACGATTTATATAGATCATCCACGACAGCTTTATACGCCGCCATGTGCTTATTTGCATTACAAATATCTGACACTTGTTGAGCAACAAGATCCGAATCTCCATAACACATCAAACGTCGGATGCCAATATCCTTAGCAATCCGGATTCCATGTAGCAGTGCTTCATACTCGGCAATATTATTTGTCGCTGTGAAGTGGATCTGCAACACGTATATTAGTTTATCTCCTTGGGGTGATTTGAGCACCACGCTAGCCCCCGAGCCCCCTCGAGCCTTAGACCCATCAAAATAGAGGGTCCAATATTCCGACTCAGGGAGGATCATGTTCTCCTTCGTCTCTGTCCAATGAGCGACAAAGTCAGCAAGGATCTGGGATTTGATTGATGTTCGAGGTTTATACTCAATATCAAAAGCTGAAAGCTCTATGCCCCATTTGGCGACGCGTCCTGTGGCGTCACTGTTGTTGATTATGTCTCGCATGGGAGCTGTGCTCACCATGGTAATTGGATGCTCCTGATAATAGTGTCGTAACTTACGAGATGCTAGAAAAACACCGTAAGCCAACTTTTGATAGTGCGGATACCACTGTTTTGACTCTGTCAGGACTTCACTGACAAAGTAAGTCGGACGCTGCACCAGGTGCTCCTGATTTTCCTCCGGTCTCTCCACTACCATGACGATACTAACGACCTTATTTGTCGCAGCAAGATAAAGCAACATTGGTTCTTGAGGTTCCGGCGCTGCAAGGATAGGAGCAGATGAGAGTACTTTCTTCAGGTCTTGTAGTGCAGTTTCAGCTTCATCAGTCCAAACAAAATATTTGGTGTTTTTCAGGAGTTTGTATAATGGTGCGGCTCGTTGATACATTGCAAATGTATCTATAATTTTTGATGTTCCATGCTTGGTTTTATCCACTTTCTTGTGTTTTGTTCCAACTTTGGAGTACTTTTCATATGATTTCTTGGACTAACCTATTAACAAGAGCCACAGTGCCAGCTGCCTGTTTTCTGCTGTTTTTGGTTCTAGGAAAGTCAGAAAATGAATATTCTCGGAATTGGACGGGACAAAAGCCAAAGTGCCTATTTTTCCGGATGTCATCAAGTGCCAGAATACGAGACGGAGAGGGGCTAGGGGGCCACCACACCACCTGGCCACACGGCCCAGCCTGGCCTGCGCCAGGGGGTGGTGAGGCCAGCCCTAGCACCCCCTCGGCCTCTCCTTCCGCCTATAAGTTTCCCTCAGGACGAAAACCCTAAGTACCCGATCAAAAATCCACGAAAGAGTCTGTAGCCGCCATCGTCTCCATCCCTAGATCGGGAGGGATCTGAAGCTCTTCCCGGCACCCTGCCGGGGAGGGGAATTCACCCTGGAGGCCTTCTTCATCACCATGCAAGCCTCCGGTGTGATGCGTGAGTAGTTCATCCTTGGACTACAGATCCATGTAGTAGCTAGATGGCTGGTTTCTCCTCCTTTGTGCTTTCATGTTTAGATCTTGTGAGCTCCGTTCATGATCAAGATCATCTATTTGTAATCCATACATGTTGTGTTTGCGAGGATCTGATGGATATTGAGATGCTATTTCAGATTGATTATTGATTCTATCATGTCTTTGTTATTTGAGATCTTGCATGCTTTCCGTTGTTAGTAGCTATCTTGGCCAAGTAGATGCTAGCAACTCCAAGAGTTAGTATTTATGCTCGATAGTGGGTTCATGCCTCCGTAATCTGGGAAGTGACAGAAATCTCTAAGGTACTAGATGTGTGTTGCTACTAGGAGAAAACAACAATCCTTTGTTCATAGAACAATCGTATTGTTTACTTTACACGTAGTTCAGAAGCAATAATCTGTTGCTTGCAACTTAATACGGAGGGGTTCGATGATAACCTGCAGGTGGATTATTAGTCATAGATGCAGTTGGATGGCGGTCTATGTATTATGTTGTAATGCCCAATCAAGTCTCAAAGGAGTCAAGATGATTAGTATATGCATGTATTGCTTTCTCGGTGTTTGTCAATTGCCCTGCTGTAATTTGTTTACCCAGCATGTTATCTATCTTAAGGAGAGCCACCTCTAGTGAACTATGGATCCTGGTCCTTTGTCTTTACATACACTGTATAAACTGTTTCTGCTTTGTGTTTACTTCCTGCAAACTTTTACTTCTTTCCATTCGATATGTTTAATCCTTTGTTTTCCGCAAAACACGGTGAGATTGACAACCTCATCGCAAGTTGGGGACAAATTTCTGTGGTTGTGTTGTGCAGGTCTCCACGTTGCTACTAGCACCGGTAGTGCGCCCTGCCAAAGCTCAGCTAGTAACACCTTTGGGGTGTTTCCTTGCTCCTACTGGTTCGATTAAACCTTGGTTTCATAACTGAGGGAAAACTTGCTGCTGTGCTCATCATACCTTCCTCTTGGGGTTCCCAACGAGCTCTACGTCGATCGTCGAGCGCATCAAGACGTTTTCTGGCGCCGTTGCCGGGGAGTCAAGGACATCTTCACAAGGGGAGTCCCTCATAACCAATCTCTTTACTTTGTAGTTTTTGTTTTGCTTAGTTTCTTTTTGCTTTGTTTGCTTGTTTTTTCTTCAAAACACAAAAAATTAGTTTTACTAGTTTGCTTTCTTATTGGAAAAACACAAAAAAATTAGTTGTTTTCTTAAGTTGCCTTTATGACTAGATCTGCTCCAGTCACTATTTCATTATGGATAGCTCACTCAGTTTCCTATTTGGAAACAGTATTATGGCTGCTAAGGTAATAGATGAACCACCGCCTGCTAGAACCTCTATGGAAGAAGAAATTGCTGAACCTGAAAGCTCATTAGATGAAAAATAGGAGGAGAGTGATGGACAAAAGGAGGAAGAATGGATCTACCCATGCCTACCTTCTAATGAGAGTAACTCTTTATCCCTTACATTATTTGATTGTCCCCCATGCTTATCAAAGGAGGGTGAATGTTATGTTCCTGAGGATTCTTTTGAAAATGTTTATAATAAAGCTCTAGTGCATGTAGATCATGAAAAGCATGCCTTATGTGATAGTTATATTGTTGAGTTTATTCATGAGGCTACTGAAAATTATTATGAGAGAGGAAAATATGGTTGTAGAAGTTTTTATGGTAATGAAACACCTCTCTATGTGCTGAAAGTTTTGAAGTTACTTTTGTTTTATCTTCCTATGCCTGTCACTTTGTTCTTTGTGCATTTATTTGCATACAAGATTCCTATGCATAGGAAGTGGGTTAGACTTAAATGTGTTTTGAATTTGCTTCTTGATGCTCTCTTTTACTTCAATTCATATTTCCTATGAGAGCATCTTCTCAAATTTTCATGCCTAACTTAAAGGCGTTAAAGAAAAGTACTTGTTGGGAGATAACCCAAGAGTTTTAGATGAGTATTGGAAGTTATTACCTCTGTAATAACCGCTCCTTATCCTTTTTATTTGCTTTTTGTGCCAAGAGTAACCTCTAATGAGAGTGAAGTAATGATTGGGAAAGTTGCTGTCCCGAAACAGATTTCTATGCTTCACCGTAAAAATTCCTGAGAGAGCTCTGTACGTCGGATTGATCTGTAATTGTTTCTGCTTCTGCCCCAGGTTGTTATCTAACTTTTGTTAGTTCAACACTTTTTGATTTGAGCAACAGAAGGTCTTCGAAAAAATTCGTCTTTACCTGCTGGTCTGTTTTGATAGATTTCTGCTATTTTCTGCATTTGCTTCTTGTTGGTTCCTTTTTGAGTTCTTTTGGGGAATTGAGCTTTTTGAGGGAAGTGATACAGTAGCTAGTTTTCTAATGGAAGTTTATTTGGTGTTAGAACTAAATCTTGAGACTTATTTATCTTAAGTGCACTAATGTTGCTAATGATATTGTGTGAAGTTTTGTATGAAGGAAATTTTTAGGTGTATGGAAGGAATGAGTAATGAGATGAAGGATGGACTAAAGCTCAAGCTTGGGGATGCCACGCGTGTCACCCCAATAAATATCCAAGAAGTACAAGCATCAAAGCTTGGGGGTGTCCAAGGCATCCCCTTCTTCATCAATAAAAATCCCAGGTTTCTTCCAAACGCTTCATTTTTATTGTTTCATGCACAATTGTGTTTTTCTTGGAGCGTCTTATTTTTTGTTTTTGTTTTAGTTTTTAGTTTGCTTGGTTTTCTTAGTTTTCTGAATAAATTGGTTGGACCCCCTCTTTCATACATTGGTTTGCATTTAGTTTGGTTTCGTTTGGAAAAGAGTAGGAAAGTTCATGCTTTTGTGGTAAAAAGAGCTTGTTTTTGACTGTGGCTATGCTTTGTCATGCCATGCTTGATATTGTTTTGGCTTTATGCTTAGTATTATTTGCTGTAGCATGACTTGTTATAAACAATTGAGATTGCTTAATGTGCCTTGGATGAATCATGCGTTGTTTTAGCATATTAAAGCATAGTATAGTGATATTCTCCTTTGATGCTTTATTTGGGTCGACTTGGCACATGCTCACACCATGTTATGACTATCACAAGTCACCATAGCCTTTATGATCCTTTAGTTTTCAACTTGTAGTATCAATTTATGCTTTGATCAATGATGTTTTGTCGCTCTGCATGATTATGGACATTATTGCTCTCTTAGTTTGTCGCTCCCAGTCTTTTGCTAGCCTCCACAACCAAGTATGAGTTCCACTCATGCATCCAACTCCCTAAACCAAGTTTTTCCAAAGAGTCCACCATACCTACCTACTAGCTTATGCTATTCCAAGTATATTCATGCTTTTGTCTACCTTTCACTTGTTATGAGAAAACTAGTGATTAAAGCTCTCACGAACTTGATGGCACACTTTACTTTATTGCCTCTAATAAACTTGAACCATTGGGTCCTTCTTTGTTGCGTATATGCTTGCACTTTATAAGTTGAAGTTAGCAGAACCATGTTTCATGGGGAACGCTTTCAACATTGCACTTGTACTTTGTACCCCGTTGATATCATGTTCTTTTGCTTACGGATCCCGTTGGTGTGAAATAAAAGTGGAACTTGTAAGATCATGGAGTTTGTATGTGTGTTAGAGAAATGCCTGGGCCGCTAGCCTAATCCATGCCTAATCATGGTGGAAACTTGCAGCATCACCATATGTTGGGGGGATACCCCCGGGTAGGGTCACTCCAGGGTATAAGGGCCGATTTAGCCGAGGTTTGACAAGGTCAAAGCGGATGCTGGCCGGGTCACCTCAAGGCAGGCCGGATCACGGAGTAACCCGGACCAGGGGGTCGCCTAACATTGTCTCATCCGACTTAAGGAGTAAGTCGGAAGTGCTTGTCTAACTTATATGCAGGAACAGGTGTGGCCGGATCTACTATGATCCGGGTTCGCTTAGCTTCTGGGAGAAGGAAGGAATCTCTCTGGTCAAAAAGAAGGTACGGTACGCACTGCATGAGCGGAGAATGCAAGGGCAGGACCACCGGCTCATGGCCGACAAGGGTGATGACGCCCATGTCGGCTAACGCGGGTGCCGCAGAGGCTTACGTCGCTAAAGCATGTGTGACGCGGGGGAAAAGCACCCCAGTCGGGTTACCACTTTGGGAGGGGGCATATTCTTAGGAATATGCCTCCACGTATGCCCTAGGCAGGGACCGAACTTCCTCTATATAAGGGGGGCTAGGTTTCTGGTAGAGGGGGTTGGTTGAGCTCTAGTTGATTTGGTGATTCCATAGTCACTGGTTGTGTTCTTTGAGGCCTTAGTGCTAGTTGATCTAGGGTTCTAGGGAAAAATAGTAGGCAAGAGTAAGAGAGCTCCTTCTTCCTCCTCTCGCCAATACAGCTCAAGGAGCACTTGTAATCTTGAAGGAAATCAATACAAACTTGTCTGTGGAGAATCACTCCACTATCCCTCCCTGGATTCCCCTAGCGTGTATTAGTCCCCACCTTTAGCCTATCCATGGCATCTGCCATGACACCACCACGATAGTTGGCACCCACCGTGGGGCTAGCAGCGCTAGCAGGGGTGAAGATCCGGACAGGAAACCTCATCGGCACCGGCAAAGGCATCGTCTCCGGGCTCGTTCAGTGCTTTGGAGCGCTAGATTTCGTCAGCGACAACGCTGGCTGCTTCGGCACGTGCCCACTTCCGCGCAACGGCCTCTTCGTCAAGCTCGGTGCGCACAAGGTCTACGTTGCGGTGGACGTATCATGCGTTCATCCGCGCCGCGTCGTCGACGCGGGGGAACCACCCCTCACTGTGGCTCGCGGGGCGTGTATCGCTCGCTCCCCGGACCATGCGGAGGTGATGATGACTGCGCCAGGTACAAGCGCAAGCAAGGATCCAGCACCGGACCCGGAGGTAACGCCTAAGGCACCGAGGAAAGGTAGAGGACCTCCACTAGAGAGGCCTGAGAACGTACTGAGAGAAGCTATGGATAGCTTGGCTAACCCGGTAGCAGCAGTGGTAGATCCGGCTCAGGCACAGGCCGAGCTAGAGGAAACTAGGCAAAAGATACTAGAGGGCACAAAGAAAATAGCCGCGGCTCTTCAGTCGCTGAACATGACGCTGCGTGAGTATGCAAAGGCAAACAAAGTTGATACGGTAAAAGTAAAAGGGTGAAATCTCATAAGCGAGATGAACAGAGAAGGTGATGATGGAGCAGAAGGGTCGGAAAACTATCTATCTGTGGGGTTACCGAAGTATAGTACCCCGGCGAAGAACCTCAGAGCAGCAGATGCGGCTGCATCCGAGTTAGAGGGTCTGACGGGTGAGGCCCGTCCGAGACAGCAAGATAGGGTTAACGAGCTGGTTCGGATCGCGAACAGACAGAACGAAGAGCTGCTGAGAGCTAACCCGGAGAGAGCTGGAGCTTCCAAAATCGTCCATTCGGTGATGGGTAACCCGGAGAAACTACCGGAGCCGCATCATCGCCTCATGGTGGTCCAAGGAGAGAAGAGGTAGTAACCTCGCCGACGAAACAAACAGATCGTCTGCATTTAACCCGACGCGCAGGAAAGGAAAAAGAAATGCGGAAAAATGATGATCGACGGAGTGTGAGCCGAGGTGAAGCTGGCCGAGGTAATCACGACCAAGGCAATGCCAGTCAAGGGAACGCTGCCAACGACAATGCTGGACAGCGAAACTCCACAGGAGCAGGACAACCGCAGCAGCGGAATATACCAAGGCAAGAGCAAAGCGCCGGCCGAGGTATGCAACAGAAAGGTGTGCAACAAGAGCAAAACCGATACAACGACGGTGATTCGGAGATGGTGAACGCAGGGTACCCCAGACCGGATTATCATGTGATAGGGTCAAGATTGGGAAGCAGTGATTTAATGCCGGATGACGCCAGGTTAAAACTGGATCGTCTGTATAGGTCGGAATAGATCGAATGTCAAGGTCCCTCGGGTCCAGCATGCTTTGGACCCCGGATCATGAAGGAGCCACCGGTACCAAACTTCCAATTACCCAGAGACACGAAGACGTATGACAGCAGTACCAAGCCGGAGGATTGGCTGATAAACTATGCTACGGCTGTGAAAATTGCCACAGGCAACTTGAGATGGGTCACGACACGCACCCGGATGTTGGAAGGTCCGCCAGAGTATGGCTGAATAATTTACCACCCGTAAGCATCAAGCTCTGGATAGATTTTGAAGAAATGTTTATCAGCAACTTCTCAAGTACATATCAGAGGCCGAATAGACCGCAGACCCTAGCAATGTGCAAGCAAAGACCTAACGAGACGGATCGTGAATTCTTGACCCGGTGGTGTACCGTGAGAAACTCGTGTGAGGGTGTCATAGAGTCACAAAATAGCGTGGTTTGCACAAGGGTGCAGATATGGCAGCGAGTTGTGGATGAAATTGCAAAGGAAAATGCCAATTACGTTGGCAGAGATGATCCGGATTGCAGATTCATATGCTTTGGGCGATCCGACAACCTAGGCTCGCGTCAAATGAGTCAAACGAGGAATACTATCAGAGGGATGGAGCTGGGTCATCCCGGAGGAACGATTACAGAGGAAAAAGGAGAGATGATAGACCGGATCATCGCTATGGTTCGCAACAAGTTGCAGCTGTGAATCAAGATCAACCCGGAGCAGGGAGCAACCAACACCAGAGAACGGGAGGGCAATGGACTCCAAGAAATGATGGCAAGAAAACATGGACTCCAGAGCAAAAGAAACAGTGGCAGGAAAAGAAAGACCGTCCGAGGTATACCTACAAGTCAATGTTGGACCAGCCGTGTAAGTTTCACACGCCAAACCCGAATAGCCCGACGGGTCACACAACGAGGCAATGTGAGTGGATGCGTAAGATAGAACAAGGTGGTTCGGGGAATGCTCAGGCACCCCGGAATGATCAACCTCGGTAGGAGTTACCTCGGCAGCAATTGCTCTCCGGGGCGAACACGCAACAACTAATGTTGCCTCCCCCTCCGCCGAGGTATGACAACAATGAGAGAAGGGATGCAGTGCATCAGGTGGAAAATCAGCAACAACCGGATCAGAGGTACCCCGGAAACGAGGGAAGGAATGAGTACAGGGAACATCACCAGAGTTATTGTGTGTTCACGACTGAGGAAACAGATAGAAAGAGCTTGCAGCGCCGACATATGGAGGTCAATGCGGTCATGCCAGCAGTGACGAGGTACATGCCTTGGTCAGATCAGGAAATCACCTGGAACATCAAAGATCATCCTAAACTTATGCTGAGTCCAGGTTCGTATGCGCTAGTGCTAGATCCGACATTCATTGGACCGAACATCAATGTGAGGTTCTCCAAGGTACTAATTGATAATGGCAGTAGCATTAACATAATGTATGCGAATACGATGCGCAAGTTGGGCATCTCGGAGAACATGCTCCAGGCTACGAGAACAACTTTCCATGGCATTGTACCAGGCATTTCTTATGAGCCCATAGGCAAAGTCCGGGTCCACGTGCTATTCGGCACAAGGGATAACTGCCGAACTGAAAATCTGGAGTTTGAGGTGGTGAACTTGGAAAGTGCATATCACGCGTTACTCGGAAGACCAGCATTGAACAAGTTCATGGAAAGCTGTCACATCAGTTATCTGAAGATGAAGTTGCCCGGGCCAAATGGAGTGATTACCATTGCTAGAGATTTCCGACGTTCCATTGAGTGTGCTTCAGCCGGGTCTAACCTAGCCGAGTCACTCGTGATTGTGCAAGAGAAAAGAAAAATCCAAGAGGTGGCGGCATTAGCTCAGTCCGCGCAACAATATATGCCGGCGTTAAGTAACCCGCATGGCAGCGTTTCATTTCAAGCCGCAAAGGACACCAAGAAGGTTCCAGTTGATAACATGTTCTCGGAGTGCACCGTAACAATTGGTGCCGGGTTAACTGACAAATAGGAAAGCGAGCTCGTCAACTTCCTCCGTGAGAATCGGGATATTTTTGCTTGGTCTACACAGGACTTGCAAGGTGTTCCGAGGGAGTTGGCCGAGCACTCTTTGAACGTAAGACCCGGAGCAAGGCCGGTGAAGCAACCTCTCCGCCGCTTCGCCGAGGATAGGAGAAAAGTCATTGGAGACGAGATAGCTCGATTGCTAGCAGCAGGATTTATCATGGAGGTACTACATCCGGATTGGCTCTCTAATCCGGTGCTGGTAGAAAAGAAGAAGGACGATCCGAACGTGGCGGTGGTTTGGCGTATGTGTATCGATTACACGAACCTGAACAAGGCGTGTCCAAAAGATCCATTTCCACTGCCGAGGATAGATCAGGTCATAGACTCGACCGCGAGATGTGAGCTGTTGTCATTCATTGATGCATATTCTGGTTTCCACCAGATACCTCTGAACCTGGATGATCAAATAAAGACTGCGTTTATTACCCCGTACGGGGCTTACTGCTATCGCACTATGCCGTTTGGTTTACGTAATGCAGGTGCAACGTACCAAAGATGTATGCAAAAATGTTTGCACGACCAAATAGGTCAAAACGTACAAGTATACATGGATGATGTGGTTATCAAGACCAAGGAAAGCACAACGCTCCTTGACGACATAAGGCAAACATTCGCGAACTTGAGAAGGTTCCAGATGAAGCTTAACCCGGAAAAATGTACCTTCGGTGTCCCGGCTGGAAAATTACTCGGATTTCTCCACCGAGGTATCGGGTTAATCCAACTAAGATCCGAGCCATCGAACGAATGGAGCTGCCGAAGTGTCTTAACGACGTCTAGAAGTTCACTGGATGCCTGGCATCGTTGAGTCAGTTTGTATGTCGGTTGGGAGAAAAGGCACTGCCTCTCTACCAACTCATGAAAAAGTCGGATAAATTCGTTTGGACGCCACAGGCCGATGAAGTCTTTGCCCACTTAAAAAAGATGTTGGCCACTGCACCAGTGTTAGTTTCTCGACTATCAAAGGAGCCAATGTTGCTCTACATAGCCGCAACCAACCGAGTTGTAAGTACAGTGATTATAGTGGAGCGCGACGAAGAGGGTAAGTCAGTGCAGAGGCCAGTATATTACTTGAGCGAGGTATTGTCTGCCTCAAAACAGAACTACCCGCACTTTCAAAAGGTGGCGTATGGTGTCTATATGGCGGCGAAGAAGTTAAAGCATTACTTTGAGGAGCACCCCATCAAAGTAATATGTGAAGCTCCCATATCCGAGATAATGGGTAACAAGGATGTGAGTGGCAGAATTGCAAAATGGGCAATTGAGCTAGCCCCTTATGCGCCCCAATATGACTAAAGAGAAGCGATCAAGTCCCAGGCTGTGGCGTACTTTTTTGTGGATTGGGCCGAGGTACAATACAAACCACCGCCACCAGATCCGAACTACTGGAGGATGAACTTTGACGGGTCGAAAACCAAAACCGGATTAGGCGCCGGGGTTGTGCTTACCTCGCCAAAGAAGGATCAGCTAAAGTACGTATTGCAGATCCATTTCGTGGCATCGAACAATGTCGCTGAGTATGAGGCTCTTGTGCATGGGCTCAAAGTGGCAAAAGAGATTGGCATACGTCGGATAATATGCTTTGGCGACTCGGATCTGGTGGTGCAGCAGGTGTCCGGAGTGTGGGACGCCCTGGATCCAAACATGGCACTATACAAATTTCACGCGTAAGATATCCGTTACTTCGAGGAGTGTGAATTTCACCATGTACCCCGAGTGGAAAACGAGGCTGCCGACATGTTGTCGGCTCGGATCGACCAGACAGTAATTCCACCGTGTAGCATTGGAACACCTCGAAAACCATCTATCGTGCCGCCCCGTGAACCGACTCGATCTATGTCTCGGAAAATACGGAATCCGGTGAGCCCATGGACATTGACACGGGAGGTAGTACGCGAGACCTGTGGACTACATCAGAAACCCGGGACTGCCTCGGCAAACCCGGACTACCTCGCTAGACCCGGGATCGCCAAGCGTGATCCGGCTGAAGTTATGCCGGTGGATCAGATGGAAATTGATGAGGACGTATTCCCTCCACGAGCGATACCAGCCCGGGCACTGCCTATATTCCAATTTCTGAAAGACGGAACGTTACCCGCTGAGGAGGTGTTAGCTAGGCAAACTCAGAGGAGAGCAAAGGCATACACGATCATTAATTCCGAGCTATACAAACGGAGTGTAACCAACGTCCTCCAGCGATGTGTTGACCCGGAAGAAGGACTTGACATCCTCCGAGATATACACCAAGGAGAATGCGGGCATCATGCCTCATCCTGAGCCTTGGTGGCAAAGGCATTCCGGCATGGATTCTACTGGCCAAGCGCCTTAGAACAAGCAGAAGATCTGGTGAGAAAATGCAATGGTTGTCAAAGGTACGCCACCAAGACACATATGCCTATGTCGAAACTCAAGACCATACCAATTACGTGGCCATTTGCTGTATGGTGCTTGGATATGGTTGGCCCGTTCAAACCAGCAAGAGGAAACATGACACACATTTTGGTCATGGTGGACAAGTTTACAAAATGGATTAAAGTGAAACCTTAAGAAAATGTGATGGAGCTACGGCCGTGACATTTCTCAAAGACATCATCTTGAGATACGGTTATCCACACAGTATTATAACTGATAATGGAACAAATTTTGCGGAAGGAGCATTTGCGTGCTTCTGCAGAGATAAGAAGATCCGACTCGATGTCGCCTCGGTAGCCCTCCCCACATCGAATGGACAAGTGGAAAGATCCAACGAATTAGTATTATTCGGGATAAAACCCCGGCTCATTGAGCCGCTGCAAAGATCAGCGGGGTGCTGGATAGAAGAACTACCAGCGGTACTGTGGAGTTTAAGAACAACTCCGAATCGATCAACAGGCTATACGCCATTTTTCTGGTATATGGGGCAGAAGTTGTATTACCAGCCGACATAGAGCATGATTCGCCTAGGGTCACCCAATACACAGAAGCCGAAGTGCAAAAAGCCCAGCAAAATGATGTTGATCTGCTGGAAGAAGCGAGAGAACTGGCACTGTTCAGATCCGCCATATATCAGCAAAATCTCCGACACTATCATAGCCAAAAAGTGTGCCCCCGAGTCTTTCGGGAAGGCGATCTGGTGCTCCGGTTGGTACAACGTACTACTGGCATGCATAAATTATCCCCCCATGGGAAGGGCCATTCATTGTGAGCAAAGCATTGCACAATGATTCTTACTATCTTATAGATGCAAAGCCACAGGAAAAGAACAAGGCGGACAGGTCCGGAGAGGAATCTAAGCGACCGTGGAATGTAGCACTACTTCGTCCCTTCTACACTTAGCTAAGAAGTGTATGTATCCGAGTCGTCTCATATGTCGGTATGTATGTCGGCAATGAGCTTATCAATGAAATAGCAACGCCTCGAGCAGTAACTCGGGGACTGTCTTAATAACGTTTGTTGTTACTTCTTATGCGGTAGCTGGAATAAGTCGTTCTACTTAACCCGGATTAGTAATGTGTGAGCACCAAAAACCCAACTCTTCGACTTGCTGCTGTCCAACAAGAATTGGCTTCATGGCAAGCAAGAGAACAAGTTTGGAATTGCGTAGCACATGAAAAACGACTAAGGAAACGAGTTTATTCGAGCTAACGTTTGTTTTTCGGACTAACCCTGTATTTATTTTCAAGTTATTATGCTGAATTATTTTGAGCTAAGCCTAAAAGTTTCTAAGTATTGGTAAAACAATTTTTGAAGCTCGGGTTCGTAAATCGTAAAACCGAATCAAGGTAGACACGGACCGAGTCAGAGAATTGGACGAACAAGAAAATTAAACTCGGGGACTGCGCCCAAGTTAATCCGGCATAGAAATGTAGTAGCAAAATATCACATATCCAACATACAATTGCACCCGGCATACCGGGGATCTGATAAATTTTCAAGTTTTTTGGAACTAAGGAGCAGCAGGAGGAGGAAGTTCGGCATCGTCGTCACTGTCTTCAATATCTGAAGCATCATCTTCTCTGCCCTCATCTGACCCATCTTCAACGTTCTCATTGTGCTCGTCCCCAGCGGATTCCAGGAAGCTCGGTCCTTCAACCCAGTCATGAATAGGAGAATTTTCGACGAGGCTGTAGGCGCAAGCCTGAGAGCTACCACTCGGATCATCGGTCCATCTGGATCCGGTGCGCCGGCGTGTAAGGAGGCTGAGGTCGATCTTCTCGTACCATGTGAGAATATGGTGAAGGATGGTATCAGCTGCGGCACGCCCAGCGGACTCTCTCTAGAGGTCAAGCTGGGTCTCAATCTCCATTAACTTCTCGACGAGAATCGCGATGGTCTCCGGGCTACTCTCTCCGGGCCGGAACATATTGAAAATGCGAACTGCGACATCGAGGATATCCTTGCCATAATTCTTGATGGTCTCCACGCGAGCTGACAGGCTGACCAATAGGTCCTCCATGTCTAAGGGAATGTTCTCACCATCAAGAGCGACGAGAGTACCCCTCTCTCGGTGAAATTTGGCAATAGCAGCGCTTGCAATAGAAGTACCCTCTAGAAAGTGGTCTGGAAACAAAGCAAAGGAAGAAGGTAAAGAAAAGACATATGAGGTAACCCGGAGAATTATGTCGGATAAGGGAAAGGAACTTACGAGAAATATGGCTATGGATCCGGGTTAACTCCTTGATGCATTCATCGCGTCTTTTGCAAAGTTGCTCAAGCTCAGCGTTTGCCGACCCAAGCTGGAGGTCGGATTCTTTGAGTAGGTCCTAGTCCTTAGAGATCTGGAGAGTAAGGCGCTCACGCTCTTCTGAGAAGTTCTGGCCAACCTTTTGGAGCTCGGTTTGGTGTCGGGCCTTCATCTTCTCCATCTCAGCCTTGAGCTTGGCAATCTCGTCGTCCTTACTCCGGAGGAGAGCAAGCTCATCATCCTTTTTCTTCAGCTCGGCTTGATGCTTCCCTGCTTGTTCGAGAAAATGCAGCATCATATCAGGCACGGGCACACTATCCTCAAGCGATGCTGAAATAGTATGTTGACCCGGCAGAGCCGAGGAATGAATGTTTGCCGAGCCAAGGACAAGAAGAAATGGAAAACACTACGAGGTCGAACAAAAGAGGACATACCCCGGATTTCCTCCAAGTTCTTCCGCATGATCTTGTTCTCAGCCTCCACCCCAGCTGCAAAAACCGAATGAGGAGATTAGTTCGGCGGAAGAAAGTGAAGAAAAACGGAGAGGTGCCGAGGGAGAAAATTACCCCTCTTTTCATGTTCTGCACTAAGTGCAACATGTTTTGCGCGTAGCATCTTGTGGGTATCCAGTAGGCGTTGGAATTCAGCGCTCCGGCGATTGGTGGTTACCTGAAAAAAGTACAGAAGTGTAAAATTAGCTTGGTACATATTCGAAGTGTACAAGATCCGGGCCAAGTGGAACTTAACCCGGCTCTAGGTGTGTGCATATTTGAAGTATACAAGATCCGGGCCAAGTGGAACTTAACCCGGCTCTAGGTGTGTGCATATTCGAAGTGTACAAGGTTCGGGCCAAGTGGAACTTAACCCGGCTCTAGGTGTGTGCATATTCGAAGTAGACAAGATCCAGGCCAAGTGGAACTTAACCCGGCTCTAGGTGTGTGCATATTCGAAGTATACAAGATCCGAGCCAAGTGGAACTTAACCCGGCTCTAGGTGTGTGCATATTCGAAGTATACAAGATCCGGGCCAAGTGGAACTTAACCCGGCTCTAGGTGTGTGCATATTCGAAGTATACAAGATCCGGGCCAAGTGGAACTTAACCCGGCTCTAGGTGTGTGCATATTTGAAGTGTACAAGATCCGGGCCAAGTGGAACTTAACCCGGCTCTAAGTGTGTGCAGATTCGAAGTTTACATGCAGCTACGTTAGTTTTCTAATGAGCATCCGGCCGAGTAACAAGCTACTCCACCGGAGGCTCGGGGACTAATGGTTATTATCTACAACATGTAAAGGAGAAACGACATACCTCCATCATTCGCCCGGCGAGGTTAATTGCCTTAGTGACGGTATTCATCTGGGCTAAAAATTCTGCGCGGCCGAACTTTTCCGGGAGATCGTCGTTGTGGACGAACTCCACCTTGTTCCAGTTCATGACGAACTCGATAAGGCTCGGAGGGTACCGCTCGCCGGTGGGCATATGGGGTGCCACCAAGCCCTTCGCGTGAGCTTCTTTCCTCTCAACTAGGGCAAGAGCTGGGCTGGTATGCAGAACCATCTGCTGCGCATCAGTTGGCTCGGCAGGAACATCCTTCGCTGCTGGAGTTTTCTTGGGAAGCATTGATGCTAGGGTTCGCTGCCCAACCTCGACAGATGTAGACTTGGTGGCATCCGGAGCCTTTTTGCCCTTAGCTTGCTGGGAAGAAGTAACTGCGGTGGATTTCCCCTTAGAGGCTGCTGGAGTAGTTCCTCGCCGAGGCTGAGATGACTCGGACGAGGCGGAAGAACTTGGCACTGGAGCTCTTGTAGCTGGATTTGGAGCTGTGGTTGGTTTTCTTGGTGCCGGAACAGATGCTGGAGCCGGTTCGGTCGCTGATACTAGAACTGCTACTGGTGCTAGTGTTGAGATAGACTCGGTGGTTGCTGGTTGCAGCGATGCCGAAGTGGTGGACGCCGTCGCCTCAGCTGGACCGACCCCTCCCGCTCTAAGGTCGCGTTCCTCTCGATGAGGTACTGCGGAACCCGGAGCAGCCGCAGAACCCTCCGGAATAGGGCTCAGCGGGCGTGACTCGTCGTCACGAGGAGGAGAAGGGCCAGACCGAAGGGGTGAAGAGATGCTTAATCCGCTCTGAGGGACCTCCACCGGAGGCCTGAAAAAGAGAATAATGTCCGAAGAGAAATTACCACGATGCAAGGAAAAGTGATTTATGCAACGAAAAATGACTTACGCATCCGAGGTTTCGGCCTCCTTGGGTTTCCGAGCCCTCCGTGTCGGGGCTTTGCCTGCCCGCTTGGAGGCAGTCTTGTCTCCGGCCTTCTTTTGCCTTTTTTGATGCGGCTCTGCGCTTCTTCTTCGATGCCACCGGAACCGGCTCGCCCGTAGCAAGTGGAGGATCCTCGTGGATATGCCCACCGGGGTTAGCTGATGCCGGAAAGGCAAAAGAAAGAGGGATAGCCTCAACAGGTTCAATCACGTCGACATCCGAGTCATCCTCATCATCGGGCCAATCTCTAAGAGAAGAGAATTTACCGCTGGGTCGTTTGGTAGCGTCGGTCATAGGGAGGAACATCTCCTAGTCCGGCTCCTCCTCATCCGGGATTTCTCGGTCCGGCGCCCACTTAAGGGTCGGGTCCGTACCATCCTCGAGAGTTTGCTGAAGGAACAACTGTGAAAAAGCACGAAGAACAGAGTCAAAAATACAACAAAAACCGACACATACTTGATCCGAAATAAGTTTGCCCCGTGAAGCTTACCGCGGGAGGGAGTCTGTCACGACAGTAGTGCTCGATTCCCCACGTCCATTCGGCGGAGAAATCCTTGTAGGTGGTGAAAAGAGCCTTAACCCGGCGAAAAATCTCCGTGTTGCTCAGCTCGAAGGAGGAGGTCCGGTTGGGGTCGCGGCCGAAACTCATGTGGCACAACTTATGGGTAAGCTTCTGGAGGGGAGAGATTCGGTTGCGCACGAACGTGATCATGGCATCCTCGTTGCACAATCCGAGTTTCTTCAGCTCCGCGAACCTCTTGTTAACTTGGTTGGCCAGAGCTGTAGGCTTCTTGGGGACCTCCTCCCAGAATTCTGTGTCAGGTGGACCCGGAGCGTAGGGCAGCAACCGAATCAAATCTTCAGTACCCTCATTCCGGACGTAGAAGAAGGTCCGGGCCCATCCTTTGCAAGATTCAAGCCCGGTAACCCGGGGAAAGACGGAAAGTCTCCGGGGCAAGATGGAGGCAGCTCCGAATTGGGTGAGCTGCTTATCCTCCGACTCTACTTGGATGTTGGGGATGACGTTACGATGAAGGCCGAAAAACTGGATCCACAGATCCCTCGTGGGCCATAGTCTGGTGTAGCCTTCGATCATAGAGGCAAAGGCGGAGAGAGAGGTGATAGCGTTGGCTGGGAGATGGTGCGGCTGCAAGTGGTAGGTCCTAACCCAATCCCGGAAGAACTCGCTCACCGGCAAACCAAATCCCCATTGGAAGTGGGACAAAAACACAACGAACTCACCCGGATTGGGTGAGGGGCGGTCGGCGGAGGGAGGCAGCGGCAGCAGAATGCGTCTGGTCCGGTAGAGCCAGTCAAGGTCATCTTGACAGACCCATGATCCGGCCCACGCGCCGCGGTCCGCCGTGGCGGCGTCCTCCTCCATCTCCTGCTCGGCGACGACGAGCTCCTCCTCCGTCATCTCGTATTCGCTATCCTCGCTGGAGCTAGCGGCGGCGGAGATCTGAGGCCTGGATTGGCGTGGACCCATGGCGAAGAAGCTGCGTAGCGGTGGATGCGATCTGAGAGGCAGGAATGTCTTGGGCGCTGCTGCTAGAAGCACTGGCGGCGGCGCGGTCGCTAGGAAGACGAAGGAGAAAGGCAATGGGAAGAGGGGCGCAGAAGTGGAAAAATGCTAAGGGGTGCGCCCCTTCGCTACTTAACCGCCCCCTGAGATGGGTGAGTGGGATCGCGCTGCGCCAACAAGCCACACGGTGTGTCCGTGTATCACCTGCAACAGCCAATCGGGGAAAAGCCACACAGGGGGCCACAGAGTAGAAGCAATCCCATGACGCGACGCGCTGATGCGGTAAACGAGGAGGCAGGCATGACGTGACTCACGCCGGTGATAATCGACAATTCTTGTGGCGATTCTTGTGCAAGCCCTTAAAATAAGACGAGGTAATGATTAGCCTCCACGTGGGTTGGCGTATGAGAGAAGGAAACGGGGCCCGGATCAAACCATGATAACCATGGGATCCGAGCCAAAGTGGTAACCCGGCCGGCAAGTGAAAACTTGGAATGTGCGAAGGGAACATAAATCCATATAATCCGAGATAAGGAGCTAACCTGGAATTAAACGTCCAAGGCTCGAACATAAATGAACCTGATGTGGCCTTAGCGGCCAAGGCAGCTAAGACCGTACCAGCTTCGGGGACTAATGTTGGGGGGATACCCTCGGGTAGGGTCACTCCGGGGTATAAGGGCCGAGTTAGCCGAGGTTCGGCAAGGTCAAAGCGGATGCTGGCCGGGTCACCTCAAGGCAGGCCGGATCACGGAGTAACCCGGACCAGGGGGGTCGCCTAACATTGTCTCGTCCGACTTAAGGAGTAAGTCGGAAGTGCTTGTCTAACTTATATGCAGGAACAGGTGTCGCCGGATCTACTATGATCCGGGTCCTCGCTTAGCTTCTGGGAGAAGGAAGGAATCTCTCTGGTAAAAAAGAAGGTCTGGTACGCACTGCATGAGCGGAGAAAGCAAGGGCAGGACCACCGGGTCATGGCCGACAAGGGTGACGACACCCATGTCGGCTGACGCGGGCACCGCAGAGGCTTACATTGCTAAAGCATGTGTGACGCGGGGGAAAAGCACCCCGGTCGGGTTACCACTTTGGGAGGGGGCATATTCTTAGGAATATGCCTCCACGTATGCCCTAGGAAGGGACCGGACTTCCTCTATATAAGGGGGGCTAGGTTTCTGGTAGAGGGGGTTGGTTGAGCTCTAGTTGATTTGGTGATTCCACAGTCACTGGTTGTGTTCTTTGAGGGCTTAGTGCTAGTTGATCTAGGGTTCTAGGGAAAAATAGTAGGCAAGAGTAAGAGAGCTCCTTCTTCCTCCTCTCGCCAATACAGCTCAAGGAGCACTTGTAATCTTGAAGGAAATCAATACAAACTTCTGTGTGGAGAATCACTCCACTATCCCTCCCTGGATTCCCCTAGCGTGTATTAGTCCCCACCTTTAGCCTATCCATGGCATCTGCCGTGACACCACCACGACACCATAATGAGCACTCTATGAAGCATCCTCAATAAAAACCTATGCAAATAGCAAATAAAAAGATCGCTGAGATGCTCATTGTCTGCTTGCCTTGTCATTTTGATTATGGGAAAGCTCCCGTATCATGTGCAAGGGATACCCCGTTGGCGGTTCTTAATGATACACATATACTTACAATACCTTGATATTGCTTGTTTTAAACTATTTGTATCTAGTCACTCTTATGAACTTTGAAGGTGTCCTATGCATTTATATTTGCTACTCTATGAGGGACAAGCTGAATACTATTATGCTATGTTTTCTTTATGTGAAACAAACAAACGTCTTGCAAAGCATTGTTATTCATGAATCTTTTGTTTGTGCCTTTTCATGTTGCATCATAGTCTCTTTGCCTATTGCTAGAACTTTGTCTTTCATGCTATGATTGAAGTACTATGATCCCAGCTTTGAGTGTTTTGCAAATACTTTGATCAAGTCTTTGATGGTGCATGTCACCTCAAAAAATATTTCTTTTTATCACTTACCTACTCGAGGACGAGCAGGAGTTAAGATTGGGGATGTTGATACATTGCAAATGTATTTATAATTTTTGATGTTCCATGCTTGGTTTTATCCACTTTCTTGTGTTTTGTTCCAACTTTGGAGTACTTTTCATATGATTTCTTGGACTAACCTATTAACAAGAGCCACAGTGCCAGCTGCATGGTTTCTGCTATTTTTGGTTCTAGGAAAGTCAGAAAATGAATATTCTCGGAATTGGACGGGACAAAAGCCAAAGTGCCTATTTTTCCGGATGTCATCAAGTGCCAGAATACGAGACGGAGAGGGGCCAGGGGCCACCACACCACCTGGCCACGCGGCCCAGCCTGGCCCGCGCCAGGGGGTGGTGAGGCCATCCCTAGCACCCCCTCGGCCTCTCCTTCCGCCTATAAGTTTCCCTCGGGACGAAAACCCTAAGTACCCGATCAAAAATCCACGAAAGAGTCTCAGAGTCTGCTGCTCCATCCCTAGATCGGGAGGGATCTGAAGCTCTTCCCGGCACCCTGCCGGAGAGGGGAATTCACCCTGGAGGCCTTCTTCATCACCATGCAAGCCTCCGCTGTGATGCGTGAGTAGTTCATCCTTGGACTATGGATCCATGTAGTAGCTAGATGGCTGGTTTCTCCTCCTTTGTGCTTTCATGTTTAGATCTTGTGAGCTCCGTTCATGATCAAGATCATCTATTTGTAATCCATACATGTTGTGTTTGCGGGGATTCGATGGATATTGAGATGCTATTTCAGATTGATTATTGATTCTATCATGTCTTTGTTATTTGAGATCTTGCATGCTTTCTGTTGTTAGTAGCTATCTTGGCCAAGTAGATGCTAGCAACTCCAAGAGTTAGTATTTATGCTCGTAGTGAGTTCATGCCTCTGGTAATCTGGGGAAGTGACAGAAATCTCTAAGGTACTAGATGTGCTGTTGCTACTAGGGAGAAAACAACAATCCTTTGTTCATAGAACAATCGTATTGTTTACTTTACATGCAGTTCGTAAAGCAATAATCTGTTGCTTGCAACTTAATACTGGAGGGGGTTCGGATGATAACCAGAAGGTGGATTATTAGTCATAGATGCAGTTGGATGGCGGTCTATGTATTATGTTGTCATGCCCAATCAAGTCTCAAAGGAGTCAAGATGATTAGTATATGCATGTATTGCTTTCTCGGCGTTTGTCAATTGCCCCGCTGTAATTTGTTTACCTAGCATGTTATCTATCTTAAGGAGAGCCACCTCTAGTGAACTATGGATCCCGGTCCTTTGTCTTTACATACAATCTATAAACTGTTTCTGCTTTGTGTTTACTTCCTACAAAATTTTACTTCTTTCCATTCGATACGTTTAATCCTTTGTTTTCCGCAAAACACGGTGAGATTGACAACCTCATCGCAAGTTGGGGACAAAGTTCTGTGGTTGTGTTGTGCAGGTCTCCACGTTGCTACTAGCACCGGTAGTGCGCCCTGCCAAAGCTCAACTAGTAACACCTTTGGGGTGTTTCCTTGCTCCTACTGGTACGATTAAACCTTGGTTTCATAACTGAGGAAAAACTTGCTGCTGTGCTCATCATACCTTCCTCTTGGGGTTCCCAACGAGCTCTACGTCGATCATCGAGCGCATCACTCGGTCACCAAGCTGGCTTACAAACTGACTGACTGCAGCAATGCAACCAGTTAGTCTTTGTACGTCCTTCAGGCGAGTTGGCCTGGAAATATTGAGTATAGCCTTGATTTTTTCCCGGTTCACCTCTATGCCTCTTCGAGACACGATGAAACCTAACAATTTTCCGGCTGGTATTCAAAAGAAACATTTCTTCGGGTTAAGCATGATGTTGTATTTTCATAGATTGGCAAATGTTTCCTCCAAGTCGGAAATCAGCGTTTTCTTCTTTTTGGACATCACTACGATATCATCCACGTATGCATGTACATTGCGTCCGAGTTGTTCATGGAGGCAACGCTGCATGGTGCTCTGGTACGTAGCTCCTGCGTTCTTCAGCCCAAAGGGTATCGTAACAAAACAGAAGGTTCCAAAGGGGGTTATGAATGAAGTTTTGACTTTGTCAGATTCCTTCATCCGGATTTGGTGATAGCCGGAATATGCGTCGAGAAAACAGAGGAGTTCCGAGCCTGCCGTAGAATTGATAACTTGATCAATTCTAGGCAGAGCGAACGGATCTTTTGGACAAGCCTTGTTCAAGGCAGTATAATCAACACACATCCTTAAATCAGTGGTGTCCTTTTTAGGGACCATTACAGGATTGGCCGACCACTCAGTGTGGATGACCTCTTCTATGAATCTGGCTAACTCGAGCCGTGCTAGTTCCTAAGCTATTGCCTTACGATTTTCATCGCCGAAACATTGTAAGGACTGTTTGACGGGTTTAGCATTCGGGTTTACATTTAAAGAGTGCTCGGCAAGTTCCCTAGGTACTCCGACCATGTCAGATGGCTGCCATGTGAAGATATCTTGATTTGCTTGGAGGAACTTGACGAGCGCGCTTTCCTATGCGCTACCTAGGCCTACACCTATCTGGGTCACCTTGGAGGGGTCATCATCCTTCAACGACGTCTTCTTCGTCTCTTCTGATGCCTTGAACTCCGGATTTGGCTTTGTCACCTCCTTCTTCGTTGCGGGCATCTCAGACGGATCTATGCTCTTCTTGATCTCCTGGTACTCCTGGGCATGCAGCACGGCTTCGGCAAAGGCGGCATTTCCATCCTCGCACTCTCGCGCTTTCTTCAGGTCTCCCCTGATGGTGATCACGCTGTTGGGACCTGGAATTTTCATCATATTGTAAATGTAACACGGGCGAGACATAAAAGCCCAGTAAGCCGGACCACTTCAAAGGAAAGTGCCTCCGTCCGACAGTTCTTTGGAGTTCCAAAGGTAACATCCAAAGTGATCTCTCCCAGGGAATTGGCTTGTGGGATAACTCCGTGAAAGATCACAGAGCTATGGTTCAGCTGGGTTTCCGAGATCTTCATCCGGCGTAGCGTTTCGACATAGAGAATATTGATACTGCTACCACCGTCCATGAGGGTCTTGGAGAAACCATAACCGTCAATAAGTGGATTGACGATTAAGGCGTATTTTCCTCGCTTGTGCAACTTAGGCGAATGATCAGCGCGGTCAAATGTGATTGCCACTTCCAACCAGTCTAGGTATTGGGGGACAGCCGGAACTGTTGCGTTGAGCTCATGTAGAACTGCTTTCTTGACCTTTGCTGGTTGAGATCCGAGGAAAGTGACATAAGTGTCCTTCTTGGTGGGAAATTTTTTCTTCCCTTCCGGCTTGGGATTTGAAGCATCAGCTTCCTCCATGTCGGAATCTTCCTTGGTCTCTTTTTCTTTTTCGGGATTCTTCTTTCCCTTCTTCCGCTTAGCTTTGTAGCCCGCAGTGTCATCTCTTTTGATGTCGTCATTGAAACGACATTCGGCATTGGTGTGGGATGAGCCCCCATTGGCGTCTAGGTGATGCACACACGGGTTATTGGCAATGTCGGCCCAAGATTAGGTTTCGCCTGGTTGTTGATCTCCTCTACCTTGGACTCTTGAAGTTCCACGCCCACGGACTCCACCGCGTCCTCCTCGTCCCCCAGACTCGAAAGTAGCAGTGACCACTGCCGTTTCCACGTTGGGTTTTTCTTCCGAGGTATTTTTACGCTTCTGAGCTTGTTGCTTTGGTTGTTTTGCTGACTGTGGCACAACTAGGGCATTGAGTAATCCCTCTGCATTGTCGTTGGCGTCTGCATACTTGCTCGCTGTTTCTATCATCTCTGCCAGATCAGTGACTTTGTCACACTTCAAGCGATGGCGCAGTAGGCCAATTGGGATACCTGCGATGAAAGCTTCAATCGCAGTTTGATCGTTTATTCCTTCACAGGAGTTCTTCGTGTCGATCCATCGTCCGAGGTAATCCTGACAAGTTTCTCCGGCTTTCTAGGTGCAACGCTGTAGGTCTCCGACCGTACAGGGCCTCCGATATGTGCCTTCGAAATTCCGAAAGAACGCACTTTGCATGTCATACCAGTTGTGGATGGTGTTCTCCGGAAGTTCATTAAGCCATGATCATGCCGTCTTCCACAACATAAGTGGGAGATATCGGGTTGCGACCAGGCTGTTTCCGCCTTTGGCGATGCAGCATGCTTGGAAGAAGTCATGTAGCCAGGTATTTGGCCGAGCAATGTCGTTGTAGGCTTGGATGTGTCTTGAGATAGCAAATCCTTCCGGGAATTTTGTAGCTCTGATGCATGGTCCGAAGCACTTAGGGCCCACGTAGATATCGTTGTTTTCGTAGCACCGTGCCTCTATGTTGGAGTTGATTCTATGCCTTGCGTCGTTCGGGGATAGAGATCGTCCCGAATGTCGGCTGTGGCTGCGGCGCCTTGGAGCCGGACTTCGGCTTCTGCCACCACCTCCTCCGCCATGTCGTCCTCCTTGTCCCCCTTGAGAGCGTTGTGATGACTACTTGGTGGAGAGGGTGCGGCAGCTGGATTATTTCCGGCTGATCGCTGGCCTCCGTCCGGAGAATCATTATTCCGGTTCCGAGGAGGGTCTTCACTATGACGGGCCCCCTGCCGGCTTGTACCGGCATGGTTTCCATCATTCCTTCGTTCGTTGTTCCCACTACGGTGAGGCTCAGCCGGACAGCTTGCATGTCTAGGAGGTGGCCTTTTTTGATGATCCTCCTTCCTACGTTTCTCTTTATCTTCTCCCCTTCGATCGTTTGACTCACGTCGGGAGGATTCCTCGGATACAGTGCAGCAATGGCATCTTGCTCCGTCGCTGGAACAACGTTGCTCCAGTCACGTGCGGTTCTGTGATGCTGTCCTGATGATCCGGTTCTGGAGTAGTTATCTTCCTGTCGGTCGGAACGGTGACACTGTTCCGGAACACGCTGGAGCCTTATATCATTCCAGGCTAAGTCCGTGTGACATTGGTCGGATTTCGAGACCAGTTTTCCACTTCTGGATTTCGCAGCCATCTGTTGCTCCAGACCCTTGGTGAGTAGCTTGATGCCCAATTGAACCTGTTCTGGGCCTGGGTTATTTGATAGAATATCTCGAGCTGCGACAGTGTTCTGTACCAGTGTTGGGTACACCAGGTCTCGTTTGCTATCGAGCCGAGGCATCCCTGGATCTCCTTCAAAGAGTAACCTGTTTACTTCCGGAAATTTACCATCACATGTGTAACATTTCCGGGTCTTCTGATGCAACCGAGACATGTAATCTTTAGTTGCCAAGCGTTTCTTTTCTCCCTCGATGTTTTTAGCTTCATCTAGGAGTTGTTGACGACGCGCTTCTAGGGCCTGGGCCCTTTCGTCTAGCTCTTCAGCAGTGAGTTCTGCAGCTGTAGGGATAGGTGTGGTTAATGCAGCATCGATGAGTTTACGCGCACCTTTAGTGATCACGTGTCCATCCACCGATTCTTCTTTTTTCGGCTCTTCTGGGATAAGTGCTCCATCCGAGTCTTCCTCATATTCCTCGGCGATCACCTCCTCTATCAGAGGGTCTTTTGCCGGGGTCTTGTTCTTCTTGTTCTTCTTCTTTACCTTCTTGGCAGCGCCGGTAGCAAAGACGGCTTTGGGTCCGTTTCCTGAAGTCAGGCTCTGATCGGTACTTTCGGACATCTGGACCTCGGGATTATCTCCGACGTCCATGTTATCCTGCACTTTGGGAGAGTGTTCCCCGGATCCTTCATCCATGGCTTCTCCTTCTTCTGCAGCTTTGGAGTTGTACTCCTCTTCATATTCCATGGAGAACTTTTGGAAATCTGCTGACGTCATCGATTCATCCGAGGATGCGGGTACGTCGGTGTTTGTTCCAATTGCCTCCAGCACAAAGTCAGTGCTTTCTCCAGCATCGGCAGAGCCAGATCCGGATCCCACATATCCGACGAAGTGCGACGCGTGCTTCCTGAGGTACCTGCGGCTCTCGCAATCAGCCATGTCGAAACTTTTGATGGTCTCGAGAATTGCATCTGCGCTTGCATCTTGCATTATCATACGTCGCAGTGTGTACCTTAGGAAAGGCCTGTCTGTCCCGGCGTCATCAGAGCCGGAATCAGTGTCGTTGATATGCTCCTCCTGGATTTCGACTTCCGCGGGTGGGTCGATCTGGGATACGGTCTCTCCGAGGAGATCCACTCCAGATTCGGCTTTAACCGCTAGGTCTTTCTCAGGCTCGGATTTCTCCACTATCTCCGCAGCTGGTGCGAGCTGGGTGGTATTAGGGTTTTCTAAGATCCGGAACTCTGCCGCCTCCGTGGACAAAGGGGACCCAGAAGATTCTTCTGCCTCTATCATCACCGCTGGGGTGGGTGGGGCAGGTTCAGCGAAACCGATGTAAACATCGATCTCGCCAAAAGACATGATTGTGTAGGCAGTCACGGCCTCCCTAGCCGGAATCCACGTCTCGTCGAGAACGATGAGAGGGACGTCACTGACGTAGAGGATGCGACCGACGGCGATGGTCTCGCCAATTCCGATTCTTGCAGATTCCGCTCGGAACACAGATCCGAAGCTCACTTTCCCCACGGTGGGCGCCAACTATCGTCGGATTGAGGACAAGTACGCCATGAGGGGGTCCTCGAGGCGTGCGGAAGAGAGGGGTGTGAGACGTACGGTGTTCCGGGACGGTGAGCACACAAGTTTACCAGTTCGAATCACCGGCTTTGACGGACCCTACTCTGCTAGCAATCGAATACGTCTGAGCCGAATATGGGTTACAAGGGTTTCACTTTGTCTGAGCTGAGATTGTAGACTATTGTGGGGTGCCCTAAAGGCTCTCCCTAGGGCGGCTTATATAGATATCCGGCCTAGGATTTACAGGAGAGATCTATCCGGCTACGACTAAGAGTCGGTTACAAAGTATATCTTGAACTACAAGTAACAATATGGGCCTCAGTCGGTAAGTCTTCTGGGCCTTCCGATAGCCGGATTGTACTCTGTCTTTCTCCCTGACTGGGCCGCCCATGAAGCAAAGCTCTAACCCGAAGTGGGCCACCCTGGTCAGTGAGGAACTGTGAGGATACCCGGAAAGTATATCCCCAACAACCATCCTACCAATATTACCATCCACCACATTTCTATCCACCTTACAACTATCAACCGCATCAATTTCCCCCACCTTACACATACGCCTACCCACAAATTATTCCACCTTACTCACACCCTCAATTCCAACCCCCACAACAGCCATTACAGCTTCCACAACAACCACCACAACAAATCCACCATAACCAACAAAACCTCCCTAGCAATAATTCCTATCACAACAATTCTGAAGTGCACCTGCGAAATCCTCATATCGAGCTGCCATTATTCACTAGAGATAACCCAACGGCTTGGCTACTCGAATGTGCAGATATCTTTTCTTTGGTAGGTATTCCTCATGAACAAAGAGTTAAATGGGCAGTTGCACATATCATAGGACAAGCCAAGACGTGGCTGAAAATAGTTCAGGCCTTGACATATCGAAACTCACTTGGGAGAAACTAGGCAAAGAATTGTTGGAAAGGTTCCCAGATATAGTTACTATTGATCCCATGGAGCAACTACAACAGCTGAAACAGACAACATTTGTCAATCTGTACATTGATGCTTATGAAACTTGGATGACAACTATTCGTAGAGACAAGCCATATCTCACTGCGGATTTTTTCGTGGAGAGATTTATAAGTGGACTCAAGGAAAACATTCGCCATACAGTGCAATGCCAAAAACCAGAACACTGCTCTCAGCTTATTGGTATGCTTGCCAGTACGAAAAAACTACCTTTCAAATTTCAAGAAAACAACAGTACCATCTACAGTTATTAGAACAAACACTGTTACTGCACCAAGACCTGGCACACCAAAATATTTCAGGCTAAGACTAATTGATAAGGCCAAAGAATCCAAGAGGTGTTGGTACTGCCCTAAAACTTGGACATTTGGGCACAAGTGTCAACAAATGCAAAAGGCATTAAACATGATTCAAATGCAAGGGTACACTGATGAAGATTGTGCTGAAGCAGCACAACTGGAAGAAATTCAGGAAATCACACAACATAATGCAAATTCTTTGCTGGACAATGATAAACCACCTGCTGAGCAACTAATGCAAATTTCAGCTGCAGCCTATCAGGGTATGCCAAGTGATGCTACTATATCACTCTTGCTGGTCATTAATGGGTCTTCAGCTCTTGCTTTAGCTGACACTGGTAGCACTAGTACCTTCCTGGACTACAACTTTGCCTTGCATAACAACATCCAGCTAACATCTGCACCAACCAGAACTGTCAAAGTAGCTGGAGGAGGAGAGCTTGTTTCAGATAAAGTAGCACTGAACTGCCCCTTTTCCATCCAAGGCAAGCAATTCACAGCTAATTTCAGAATCCTGAAACAGCAAGGATCTGATGCAATTCTTGGAGTTAACTGGTTCAAACTATATAATCCAGTTACCTTCGACTTCATTGGCAGAAATATAACGATGTGAATTGATGGTACACCACATACCTTACAAGATCATCTGGTCCATAAGAACAAACTCTTGATCAATTCAGATGAATGCAACAAATTACTACATCAAGGATCAACAGGCTATCTGCTATTTTCAACTGATCTTGACTCGGACAACAAGTCACAAGAGGAAATTCCAGCAGATATATCAACCTTAATATATCAATTCCAAGATATCTTCCAAGAACCTACTAGACTACCTCCACACAGGGATTGTGACCTGAAAATACCTCTACTTCCTAGTGCCAAACCACCAAACATCAGACCATATCGAATGTCACATTCCTAGAAAAATAAAGTGGAACAATTGATCAAGAAAATGCTCCAAAGTTCGGAAATCAGACCTAGCAACAGTCCATTTTCATCTCCAGCCATCTTGGTGAAGAAAAAGGATAAATCTTGGCGTCTATGTGTCGACTATAGAAGTTTGAATGAACTAGCAATCAAGAACATATTTCCTATACCAGTCATAGAGGACCTACTTGATGAACTTCATGGAGCAAACATATTCACTAAACTTCATCTTCGTTCTGGTTATCATCAGATCCGAATGCAAGTTGAAGATATACCAAAAACAACCTTCTCTACACATTTAGGCCATTATGAGTACCTTGTAATGCCTTTCGGCCTTAGTAATGCACCTGCTACCTTCCAAGAGCTGATGAACTCCATATTCTCCAAGTACTTAAGGAAGTTCGTCCTAGTGTTTGATGACCCACAAGTATAGGGGGTGTATCGCAGTATTTTCGAGGGAAGTGAAACCCAATTTATTGATTCGACACAAGGGGAGCCAAAGAATATTTATAAGCCTTAGCAACTGAGTTGTCAATTCAGCTGCACCTGGAAACAATCTTGCTCACAACAGTTTATCAATAGCAACAGTTTTGTAGTAGGAATAGTAAAGTAACAACAGTAGCAAAGTAAAGACAGCAGTAAATAGTGGGATTCGAGTGCGGTAGGCATAGGGATGGATGGACGGGCATTGCATGGACAAGACAATTCACATAACAATCAAAACATAGGGCAATTGCAGATAAATAAGATAAAGCATCCAAGTACTAGATAATCCTAGTCATGTGTTCCATATATAGTCATACGTGCTCGCAATGAGAACTTGCACAACATCTTTTGTCCTGCCAGCCCGTTTGCAGTGGGGCCTCTACGGAACTACTGGAAATTAAGGTGCTCCTTTTAATGGAGCACCTGAGCAAAGCATTAACACTTCGTGAACACATGTGATCCTCACATCAAAGCCATTCCCTTCCGGTTATCCCGATTTTTCTCACTTCGGGGCCATAGGTTCCGGACAACAACGTGTGTATACAACTTGCAGATAAGACCAAAAACAATACTATCATAATGAATCAATAACATGTTCACATCTGAAATCATGGCACTCGGGCCCTAGTGACAAGCATTAAGCACAACAAGTCGCAACAAAGTCATAAAGCACTAATAAAAGATACTAGGCACCATGCCCTAACAATCTGATGACATTACATGAACAATCTCATCCAATCCCTACCATCCCCATAGCCTACATCGGGGGATTACTCACTCATAGATGGGGGAAACATGGATGGTCGATGGAGATGATGGTGGAGATCGATGGAGATGACTCCGGGGGCACTTCCCCGTCCCGGCAGGGTGCCAGAACAGAGACTTTCTGTCCCCCGAATCTCCCCTTCGGTGGTGGCGGCGGAGCGGAACTCCTTCTGGAAAAACGTCGAAACCCCCAGAGTTTTTAGGTCAGAAGGCTTCTTATAGGCGAAGAGGGAGACCGAGGGGGTTCCTGGGTCCACCACACCATGCTCTGGCGCGGCCAGGCCTAGCCCGCACCTAGGGGGGGTGTGGCCAGCCCCTGGCCCTCCTCTGTCTCGTATTCTGGCTCCTGGAGTCTTCTAGAAAAATAGGCACTTTGGCTTTTGTCCCGTCCAATTCCGAGAATATTCATTTTCTGACTTTCCTGGAACCAAGAACAGCAAAAAACAGGCAGCTGGCACTATGGCTCTTGTTAATAGGTTAGTCCAATAAATCATATGAAAAGTACTCCAAGGTGTGGACAAAACACAAGAAAGTGGATAAAACCAAGCATGGAGCATCAAAAATTATAGATACATTTGCAATGTATCAACATCCCCAAGCTTAACTCCTGCTCGTCCTTGAGTAGGTAAGTGATAAAAAGAAAGAATAATTTTTGAGGTGACATGCACCATCAAAGACTTGATCAAAATATTTATAAAACATTCAAAGCTGGGATCATAGTACTTCAATCATAACATGAAAGACAAAGTTCTAGCAATAAGACAAAGAGACTATGATGCAACATGAAAAGGCACAAACAAAAGATTCATGAATAACAATGCCTTGCAAGACATTTGTTTGTTTCACATAAAGAAAACATAGCATAGTGGCATTCAGCTTGTCCCTCATAGAGTAGCAAACATAAATGCATAGGACACCTTCAAAGTTTACAAGAGTGACTAGATACAAATAGTTTAAAACAAGCAATATCAAGGTATGCATCAATCAACAAGTCTTGGGACAATGCACATAGAACTAAGAATGGCCACTATGCTCTCAAGAAAGTGCTCATAGAATGTGTGGAGACTCAACAAGGAAATGAACAGGTTTTGAAAAGTTTGAAAGGCTTCCAAATGCTAAAAGTATGGTACTCATTAGATTTGAGCTCTCATTGCCCCTGTCATAAGCATCTTTAAATGGTTACAGTTAAATTGACACAACTAAGAGGATATGCTTGACAAGTTATAAATCGAAGTCTCATGCCCCTTACTTACGAAGACCGATCCTCATGCTACTCAACTTCAGTCGCAAGTAAGCTCTTGCCATTTTAAGTATATACGTATCATAGAGAACCGCCAACGGGGTACCCCTTGCACATGATACAAGAGCTATCCCATAATCAAAATGACAAGGCAAGCAGACAATGAGCATCTCAACAATCTTTTTATTTACTATGTGCATAGATTTTTATTGAGGATGCTTCATAGAATGCTCATTATGGTTATGCTGCAAGTTTCCACCATGATTAGGCATGGCTTAGGCTAGCGGCCCAGGCGTTTCTCTAACATACATACAAACTCCATGATCTTACAAGTTCCACTTTTATTTCACACCGCCAGGATCCATAAGCAAAAGAACATGATATCAACGAGGTACTAAGTACCAGTGAAATGTTGGAAGCGGTCCCCATGATACATGGTTCTGCTAACTTCAACTCATAAAGCGCAAGCATATACGCAACAAAGAAGGACGCGATGGTTCAGGTTTATTAAATGCAGGAAATAAAGTATGCCATCAAGTTCGTGAGAGCTTTACTAACTAACTTTCTCATAACAAGCAAACATTTTATTCAGAAGAAAATTTTGAATATTGAATATGCACGGAAGTAGCAAATGATGCTAATAGGTAGGTGACGAGGGTTTAACTCATCAATGCCCATTGTTATGGACTTGGGTTTTGGAGAAGGAGGGAGCACTGGAAGTCTCGATCGGCTAGCAAACAAGCACACGGGGACTCAAGGTTTACCCAGGTTCAGGCCTCGTAGAGGACCCTACTCCTGCTTGTCTGCTCTTGATTGATGAAGGATTCGAAGGATTACAATGTCGCCGATGACGGTGTCACGCAGATTGGATCTGGTGTATGGGAGATCGTAGATCTGTCTATTGTCTATTGCGGTGTCTAGATCTATTGTCTATTGTGGGAGTCGCGATTGAGAGATTGCCTGTTGGGGGAGAGGATGCCTTCTCGTTGGACCCTCCTAGCCTTTATATATGGGGAGGCTAGGTCTCAGGTACCAATACGAGTTCGTTACAAGTTAGATTAGAACTCTAGTCTTGAGCTTTCCTTGACTTGTGCGTTTGGGAGTCCGTGTCCATATGGGCTTCATACCACTCGAACCGTCATAGGCGTCATGGACCTTGGAAATTCGTCGAGTGGGCCTTCTGTCGTGCCGCACCAGGTAGGTTGTAGTCGAGTGCCTATTGGGCATACCCATGTCAGTAGCCCCCGAGTGTCCATGTGAATCGTAGATTCGGATGGAGACTTAGAAGTCTTGAGTCTTGCATTAGGATGTCGAAGTCGACAATTATGTCGAGTGCGAAGCACTTCACCCGGAAGTTCATCGGGTCAGTCGAATTTATAGTAGTTCATAGGGATGATGGTAAACATGCCTGGTGCGCTTGACGGATCGGAACCAGTTAATTGCTCTAGGGCAAAAACAACGTCACCTACTCAAACTCGAGTCCTCGGACTCGAATTCGGAAATTGCTAGCGTAATTCGACTCATGCCGCGGAGGCCTTACAGGAGTCGAATTCCAGTGTATGGGTGTGAGCACTCGACGCGTCCGTCAAGGCATATTCATCGTACCTGCAGGCACGGATATATCTCTAGTAGTGCGCAATAGATGCGTTGCCAGGCCTTATGCAGGTCTTATCTTCACGCTGTAAGCGCGGCATCCAAATTTTGTCATTGCGGAGATGATTCGGGTGGCCCAGGAGACGTAATCTCTTTGTAGGGAAAATATGAGGCGGAGTCACCATAGCATTCGAGTGTGGATGTTATCGACACACAGTATGATGTACAAGAAAGAAATAATCATAGGGTGCGACCAGCCTCCTATGGAGTAACCAAAGTGCCTGGTTGAGTCGAAGACTCAGGCAAAGACTAAATAACTTTTGCGACTACTGTCGTCTTTTGTTGCTTGTTTCAGTTGAATATGCTTTCAGCACTCCCTATGGGAGTAACCCGAAGCCCACAATCGAATCATAGATTCGAGTGAAGGGTTTTCATAATGCTTGGATATCTTCATAAATTTCTTCGGGTGCACGGCCAGCGCTTCCTATGGGAGTAGCCCCCAAGTCCTTAGTCAAATCGTGGATTCGAGTGAGGATTCAGAGTGTGTCACTCGAGGATATTGTATATGCGCGTCCAGCGCTCCAGTTTGGAGTAGCCCCCGAGTGTCTGGTGGAGTCATATACTCGGGCAGAGACTCGAGACTTGTATCTTGTAGACGCAGTCGGCAATCACGCGAGGAGAAAACACTTTGTCGGGTGCGTGGCCAACGTCATGTCTTTGTAGCATCAAGCGATGCAACCATCCGAGGAGGAACTCGACTCGGGTCTTGAATGTATGTCGTAGCCAGTTGTTTTGTCGACCCCTGCTAGAGGATCCGATAGAATAGCTCGACGTAGTCGACATCCTTGTAAGCTGTATAAAACATTAAGAATTGTGAAGTACTTGTATCTCGTAAAGAATATTTGCATGTCGCCTTGTAAAGTAAGATTCTGGTGCCAATCGAGTCGACACTTTTGCACTGTATGCTAGGCCTTTTTGTTAGCCTGATTACCCTTAGTCTCAGTACCTTGCCGAGGTGCTCGGAGTTCAAGGATTCGACGATCAGGCAGAATCAGCTACTCGGGCTGTCGCGTATGAGGTGCTTGAGTGCGTGGAGTCGATGACACGTTAAGTTACTCGAAGAGAGGCGCAGCCCCCGAGTGTATCGAGTGCGATTAAAGTGAAAAGTTAAAAAAACTCTAAGTAAAGGGTAACTTAGCTTTATTGGTAGTTGTCGTGATGAACGAGTTGCAAGATCTGATGCAATCGGTAGGTCGTGGGAGTCGAAGATTGTAGCGGCTCGCTGTCGCGGGAGTCGAGGGAGCACTCGAGTCACCTAATATGAAGACTACAGCAGTCGTTGAAGTTGAAGACTGCGGCGGTTGCTGAAGCGGAGGGAGTCCCCCGAGTCGCTGGAACCGAAGATCGTAGCGGATTTTCGATGGAGTCGAAGACGGCAGCAGGTTGCGTGATGGAGTCGAAGACTCAGTAGGTCGGCGGAGTCGAGGACCACAGCGAGTCGCTAGATCACCAATGTCGAGGGATCCCCCGAGTCGCTGGAGTCGAGGACCACACCTGGTGATCGGAGTCGAAGAAGTCATCGAGTTGCCAGAGTCGAAGGCCACAGCGGGTCGCTAGAGCCGAAAGAGTCCCCGAGTCACCGGAGCCGAGAACCGCAGCGTGTCGTCGCAGTCGAAGACCATGGTGGGTTGCCGTATTCGGAGACCGTGGAGGGTCGCTGTAGAGGAGGGAGCCCCCGAGTCATTGGAGCCAAAGATCGCAGCAAATTGCTAGAGTCGAAGACGACGCTGCGGACTGAAGTCACGTGGTGATGACGCGTTTCCGCATCCGAAGACCGTAACAGGCCATAGCAGTCGAAGAACGCGACGGTCGGTGCAGCGGAAGACCGCAGCGGGTTGCATGATGGAGTCAAAGACTCAATAGGTCGGCGAAGTCGAAGATCGTAGCGGGTCGTCGGAGTCGAAGTACGTGGCTGGTCGCCGTAGAGGAGGGGCCCCCGAGTCTCTAGAGCTGAAGATCACTGCGGGTCACTGGAGTTGAAGGAGCCCCGGAGTGTAAAGTAGATGTGGTTGATGTATTGGATAGTCGTGTGGTGGACACGGAGTCGCACGTCAGAGTCGCGTAGCGGAGGGAGTCGAACCACGACCGGAGTCGCGTGGAGGAGCCGACGAACAAGGCGTTAGCCAAAGTACTTGATGGGGACGTCTGCTCGATCTGTGGACTTCTCATTGCATCATGATTTTATGTGTGCATGTGTTGGTATTCTGAAAATTCATGCGATGCACTCTTTCGTAAGATCCGTAGACGTTGCTTGCTTATATAATTCTTTCTCTCCTTTTGTGCCTTGATCTGTACTAATCGACAAGACTTGACATGGACCCTTTTTTTAATTTGATCTGAGATGTCTAGATGCCACGGGAGGACGTGACGTCCTTTTATGGATTTTTTTTCTTATCCCATGAGCTTAATCGATCGAAGGATCCCACCTTGGCATTTTTCTGGATGATCAGCCATTGGGAGCTGTGGGATCATGTACGAATGCATGCAGTCAGCTGTTGCTGTTTTTATTATTTTAAGCTGTCGTACGCAACTAAGACTGTCAGTTTCCTTTTTCCTTGCTTATTTTGATTCAGCTGCGCACGTCCTTCGGCTTCCTTTTTTCTTTGATTGGGTACGGACTCCAGTCTAGCAGCGAGGACTTTGATTCGGATTGATTGGATGAGCGGCCCAGGACTTGCTAAAGCTGGAGGCTGGATCTCCTTACTGCTGGACTTTTTCTTTTGCTTGAATCGACTTTAAGATTTTCAGTCGTGCGTCCGTACAAGAGTCCACAGACTTTCATGAAGGTGCGACTCCAGATTGACTATGTGCTCGTATGGGAGAGCCACAGGTCCATGAAGCTGATCGTATTTGGTGTAGTAAACAATTTTGGAGACTGTGTATACTGTCGTGACAAAGAGTAAATTGACCGCAACCGCGTGGATTGAATGCTAGATGAGATCCGGCCGCCATTGATGATGAGGGATCTGAAGTTGATCTTCTTGTCGGAAGTCGACGAATTGTAGATTGCCGGTGATGGGGCCGTCGAGATCGCAACATCAGCACTCACTATTCCCACAGACGGCGCCAATTGACGAGGGTTTAACTCATCAATGCCCATTGTTATGTACTTGGGTTTTGGAGAAGGAGGGAGCACTGGAAGTCTCGATCGGCTAGCAAACAAGCACACAGGGACGCAAGGTTTACCTAGGTTCAGGCCTCATATAGGACCCTACTCCTGCTTGTCTGCTCTTGATTGATGAAGGATCCGAAGGATTACAATGTCGCCGATGACGGTGTCCCGCAGATTGGATCTGGCGTATGGGAGATCGTAGATCTGTCTATTGTCTATTGCGGTGTCTAGATCTATTGTCTATTGTGTGAGTCGCGATTGAGAGATTGCCTGTTGGGGGAGAGGATTCCTTCTTGTTGGACCCTCCTAGCCTTTATATATGGGGAGGCTAGGTCTCAGCTACCAATACGAGTTGGTTACAAGTTAGATTAGAACTCTAGTCTTGAGCTTTCCTTGACTTGTGCGTTTGGGAGTCCGTGTCCATATGGGCTTCATACCACTCGAACCGTCATAGGTGTCATGGACCTTCGCAATTCGTCGAGTGGGCCTTCTGTCGGGCCGCACCAGGTAGGCTGTAGTCGAGTGCCTATTGGGCTTACCCATGTCAGTAGGTATGGTGGACACTTTGGCAATATTTGGTTTAAGGGAGTTGGAAACATGAGTAAACCACTCAGTGTAAGTGAAGGCTAGCAATAGTAAGGGAACGACAAACGAGAGAGCAATAATGGCCATAATCATGGAGAGCGACAAAACATCATTGATAAAAGCATAAGGTGATACTACAAGTTGAAAACTAAAGGATCATAAAGGCTTATGGTGACTTGGGATAGTCGTAACATGGTGTGAGCATGTGCCAAGTCAACCCAAATAAAGCATCAAAGGAGAATACCACAATACTATGCTTTAATATGCTAAAACAACGCATGATTCTTCCAAAGCATATTAAGCAATCTCAATTGTTTATAACAATTCATGCTACAGCAAAGAATACTAAGCATAAAGCCAAAACAATATCAAGATGGCATGACAGAGCATAGGCCACAGTCAAAAACAAGCTCTCTTTACCACTTAAGCTTCCTACTCTTTCCAATCCAAACCAAACTATTTGAACATCAATGTATGAAAGAGGAGGTCCAACCAATTTATTCAGCAAACTAAGCAAACCATGCAAACTAAAAACCAAAACGAAAACGAAAAAGAAGACGCTCCAAGAACAACACAACTGTGCATGAAACAATAAAAATGAAGCGTTTGGAAGAAACCTGGGATTTTTATTGATGAAGAGGGGGATGCCTTGGGCATCCCCAAGCTTTGACGCTTGTACTTCTTGGATATTTCTTGGGGTGACACGCGTGGCATCCCCAAGCTTGAGCTTTAGTCCATCCTTCATCTCATTACTCATTCCTTCCATACACCTGAAAATTTTCCTTCATACAAAACTTCACACAATCTTTATTAGCAACATTAGTGCACTCAAGATAATAGGTCTTAAGGTTCAGTTCCAACAACAATAAAACTTACATTAAAACACTAGCTACTGTAGCACTTCCCTCAAAAAGCTCAATTCCCCAAAAGAACTCAAAAAGGAACCAACAAGAAGCAAATGCAGAAAATGGCAGAAATCTGTCAAAATAGACCAGCAGGTAAAGACAATTTTTTTCGAAGACCTTCTGTTGCTCAAATTAAAAAGTGTTGAACTAACAAAAGTTAGATGACAACCTGGGGCAGAAGCACAAAAATTCACGCCTCAAAAATACATTCAGAGATTTTACACGAATTTTTATGATGAAGCACAGAAATCTGTTTCGGAACAGCAACTTTTCCAATCATTACTTCTCTCTCATTAGAGGTTACTCTTGGCACAAAAAGCAAATAAAAAGGATAAGGAGCGGTTATTACTGAGGTAATAACTTCCAGGACTCATCTAAAACTTTTGGGTTATCTCCCAATAAGTACTTTTCTTTAATGCATTTAAGTTAGGCAAAAGCAAAAACAAAAAATGGATAAAATAGAAGTAAGCGGAGATAATCATGGTGAAAACATTGTTTTGTTCAATGAAATCCTTTTGTTAACAAGGTTGATGAGGTATTGTTACCAAAACAATTTCATATGAGACAAAACTTTGTATTCCACTAATGATTATGTTACCTCAACCTTGATAGCAATGGTCCCAATCATAATAGTTTCAAATTTTTCTCTTGGTATGAGACAATATATTTCTCCAACTTGAATGCCCTCATCATGTTCAATTGAATTCAAAACCATAAGTCCTTTCAATCTTCTTGGGGAAATAGATAGTATGTTCCTTGTCATTAACATTGAAGGTCACCTTCCTTTGATTATAATTAATAACAGCTTATGCAGTATTTAAGAAAAGGTCTCCCAAGAATAATAGACATGTTGTCATCTTCAGGCATAATAGTTTGAGAGGATGCTCTCATAAGAAATATGAGTTGAAGTAAAATAGAGCATCAAAAAGCAAATTCAAAACACATTTAAGTCTAACCCACTTCCTATGCATAGGAATCGTGTATGCAAATAAATTCACAAAGAACAAAGTGACAAGCATAGGAAGATAAAACAAGAGTAACTTCAAAACTTTCAGCACATAGAGAGGTGTGTCAATACCATGAAAACTTCTACAGCCGTATTTTCCTCTCTCATAATAATTTTCAGTAGACTCATGAATAAACTCAACAATATAACTATCACATAAAGCATGCTTTTCATGATCTACAAGCACTAGAGCTTTATTATAAACATCTTCAAAAGAATCCTCAGGAACATAACATTCATCCTCCTTTAGTAAGCATGGAGGACAATCAAATAATGTAAGGGATAAAGAGCTACTTTCATTAGAAGGTAGGCATTGGTAGCTAATCCATTCTTCCTCCTTTTGTTCATCACTCTCCTCCTCTTTTTCATCTAATGAGATTTTAGGTTCATCAATTTCTTCTTCCATAGGATCCTGGAAGGCATTAGTCTCTTCCATTTGTGGAAAGCATCTATTAAAATATTCAAGAATATAGCCATTTTCATCCTTGTAATTATCAAAGCAAAATTTAAGTATACCATAAACCTCATACTTATAAGGTGAATCATCAATATTTTCAAGCAAACTAGCAAGTTCAAAAGCACCCTTCCAAGCAATAAATTCTTCAATTTGTTCCGCATAATAAAAGTCATAAATTCCTTTAGCATAGGAAGATATGGTATCATTATCATTATACTCACATTGAAAAGGGAGGTGTTTATACCTCTTTCTGCAACGATATTCATCACAGCAATAAGTAACATTATAAGTAGAGCACACGTTTCTAGCAATGGTATACAATCTATCAATTTGTTCCCATAAGTGTTTCCCTTTTTGTGACAAGCGGTGTTCCTTATAATAATATTTTTGATCTTCCGTGAACCCACCTTGCCAATAAGCTTCAGTTTCAAAGAAACCAACCATTGACAACAAGCATGATAAAGCAAGACAATAACAGACCAACGAAAATAACAACTAGAGTAGGAACTAATTTTTTTGTATTTTTGATAAAGAAACAAGCAAACAAGGCAAAAATAAACTTAGCTTGAACAATAGTGAATCTAGGTGAACTTGATAAATAAAGATATGCTCCCCGACAACGGTGCTAGAAAATTGTCTTGATGACCCACAAGTACAGGGGGTGTATCGTAGTATTTTCGAGGGAAGTGAAACCCAATTTATTGATTCGACACAAGGGGAGCCAAAGAATATTTATAAGCCTTAACAACTGAGTTGTCAATTCAGCTGCACCTGGAAACAATCTTGCTCATAGCAGTTTATTAGTAGCAATAGTTTTGTAGTAGGAATAGTAAAGTAACAGCAGTAGGAAAGTAAAGACAGCAGTAAATAGTGGGATTCGAGTACGGTAGGCATAGGGATGGATGGACGGGCGTTGCATGGACAAGACAATTCACATAACAATCAGAACATAGGGCAATTGCAGATAAATAAGATAAAGCATCCAAGTACTAGATAATCCTAGGCATGTGTTCCATATATAGTCATACGTGCTCGCAATGAGAACTTGCACAACATCTTTTGTCCTGCCAGCCCGTTTGTAGCGGGGCCTCTAGGGAACTACTGGCAATTAAGTTGCTCCTTTTAATAGAGCACCGGAGCAAAGCATTAACACTCCGTGAACACATGTGATCCTCACATCAAAGCCATTCCCTTCCGGTTATCCCAATTTCTGTCACTTCGGGGCCATAGGTTCCGGACAACAACGTGTGTATACAACTTGCATATAAGACCAAAAACAATACTATCATAATGAATCAATAACATGTTCACATCTGAAATCATGGCACTCGGGCCCTAGTGACAAGCATTAAGCACAACAAGTCACAACAAAGTCATAAAGCACTAATAAAAGATACTAGGCACCATGCCCTAACAATCTGATGCCATTACATGAATGATCTCATCCAATCCGTACCATCCCCATAGCCTACAGCGGGGGATTACTCACTCATAGATGGGGGAAACATGGATGGTCGATGGAGATGATGGTGGAGATTGATGGAGATGACTCCGGGGGCACTTCCCCGTCCCGGCAGGGTGCCGGAACAGAGACTTTCTGTCCCCGAATATCCCCTTCGGTGGTGGTGGCGGAGCGGAACTCCTTCTAGAAAAACGTCGAAACCCTCAGAGGTTTTAGGTCAGAAGGCTTCTTATAGGCGAAGAGGGAGACCGAGGGGTTCCTGGGGCCACCACACCATGCCCTGGCGTGGCCAGGCCGAGCCCGCGCTTGGGGGTGTGTGGCCAGCCCCTGGCCCTCCTCCGTCTCGTATTCTGGCTCCTAGAGTCTTCTGGAAAAATAGGCACTTTGGCTTTTGTCCCGTCCAATTCCGAGAATATTCATTTTCTGACTTTCCTGGAACCAAAAACAGCAGAAAACAGGCAGCTGGCACTGTGGCTCTTGTTAATAGGTTAGTCCAAGAAATCATATGAAAAGTACTCCAAAGTGTGGACAAAACACAAGAAAGTGGACAAAACCAAGCATGGAGCATCAAAAATTATAGATACATTTGCAATGTATCAGTGTTCTTTGACGACATTCTTGTCTACAACTCATCCATAGCTGAACACAAAAGACACCTCAGAGCAGTATTCAAAATACTGAGACTACATGACCTAAAAGAAAAATCCACCAAGTGTTCTTTTGGCCAAGACAAGGTTTCCTACTTGGGTCACATTATTTTAGGCTAGGGAGTAGCTACGGATCCAGCTAAGATCAGTGATATTACTAATTGGAAAACTCCAGCCAATCGGACTCTACTAAGAGGATTTCTGGGATTGACTGGATACTACCGCAGATTTATACAAAGCTATGCAATTATGTGCAAACCACTACATGCAGCTCTCAAAAAGGATGCATTCACATGGGGTCCTGAGCAACAAGCAGCATTTTCACATCTGAAAACCATTATGTCCACTCCTCCTCTACTTGCACTACCAGATTTCAATCAAGAGTTTGTATTGGAAACATATGCATGTGCCACATGCATAGGAGCAGTGCTAATGCAGCAAGGCAAACCCCTAGCATTTTCAGCAAAAGCTTGGGTCCAAAAGCTAGTGCGAAGTCAGTATATGAAAAAGAAGGCATGGCTATTTTAGAAGCTCTAAAAAAATGGAGGCACTACTTCTTGAACAACAAGTTGATTATAAAGACAAACCAACAAAGTCTAAAACATTTAGGCAGCCAGAGATTGTAGAGGGCATACAACACAAATTGATGCTCAAGCTTTTGGAATTTTAATATTCCATTGAATATAAAAAGGGTTGTGACAATTCTGTAGCAGATGCCCTATCTAGATATGATCATGCCCTAGTTTCAGATTCTTGCTTAGCAATCACAACAGCTGTACCCGCTTGGACACTTGACATTGCAGCTTCTTATGTTGATGATGCAAGCTGTATTGCGTTGCTACAGGAAATTGCAGTCAAACCTGATAGCAATCCAAAATATACACTACAATCTGGTGTATTAAGATATAAAGGCAGAATCTACATAGGCAGCTCCACTGATCTAAGAGCAAAACTCTTCCACTCCTTTCACTCCTCAACATTGGGTGGACACTCGGGCAACAGGGTAACATATCACAGGTTAAAACACCTATTCTATTGGCCACACCTTAAACAGTTCATAGCCAAGCTAGTTTCCAAATGTCCTGTGTGTCAGATATCTAAGTATGAAAAAGTATCATACCCGGGCCTCTTACAACCTCTCCCAATTACTAAGGATAAATAGTCTGAAATCAGCATGGATTTGATCGAGGGACTGCCCAAATCCAGAGGCAAGGATGTAATATTCGTGGTTGTTGATCGATTGGCAAATTATGCCCATTTCCTTCCATTGTCTCACCCTTACACGGTGCATAAGGTCGCTGATATATTCATCAATAACATCTTCAATCTACATGGTCCGCCAACAACCATAGTTTCTGATCACGACAAGATCTTCACTAGTAAGCTCTGGCAGGAAATCTTCAAGACAATGAACATT
The DNA here is from genome assembly GCA_023614405.1 of Avena insularis. Lineage (NCBI taxonomy): Eukaryota > Viridiplantae > Streptophyta > Magnoliopsida > Poales > Poaceae > Avena > Avena insularis. Next base: position 103,711,863 of record CM042684.1, on the reverse strand, counting down.
TCCTTGAATTTCACCACTACTTATCATCTAGAATTTGATGGCCAAATGGAACATGTCAATCAATGTGTTGAGTAATACTTGAGGTGTATGACATTCTCGGAGCCCAAGAAATGGGCTGATTGGATAGCTGCAGCTGAACTCTGGTACAATAGCTCCTATCACACAACAATACAAATATCTCCATTTGAAGCACTATATGAGTACAAACCACTGCATATCAGCCAAGTGTCAGTTCCTTGTCACATCTCTCCTAAGGAAATAGTCATTTTACAAGATAAGGAACACATGTTGCAGAAACTGAAGCACAACCTTGCTCAAGCATAGCAACGAATGAAAAAAATTGTTGACTTGAATCGAACAGAAAGATCATTTGACATTGGTGATCTAGTCTACCTCAAAATGCAACCATATCGAGAAACAGCTCTTGGCTTGCGAAATTCGCTAAAACTGACGTCCAAATGGTACAGACAATTCAAAGTTACAGCCAAAGTTGGCCATGTTTCCTACAAACTACAACTCCCAGAAGGTACGCTGCTGCATGATACCTTCCATGTTAATCAGCTGAAAAAGCATCTGGGCCCTGCTGCTGTTCCAAATTCCAAGCTACCCTTGATCACACATGATGGGAAGATCAAAGTGGCACTAGTAGCTGTGTCGCCGCCAAGTTCTTCGAAATGCTGGTGAATATGATATTGTTGTACCACAATGGCTTGTGCATTGGGAGAATCTATCACCTGAAGCGGCCACTTGGGAAGACGCTCAGTTCATACAGGCAACATTCTCTCATTTCAAGCCCTGAGCTCTTGCCTCAAGAAGGGGGCATTATCAGGATCCTGAAGAACCTGATGAGCCAAATTCAGAATTCAGTAAGAAGTAGACATGATCAACGGTCCAGACGTCGCTTCTAGAAGCAGTGATTAGCTTAATGTAATCTGTTATTACCGTTGATCCTTGTAACTTAATTAAGCACTAATAGCTTGGGCACTGGGCTTCGATATAAAACCCAGTGCGAGGGTGGATGGGAGGCAAGCTATGAATAAACCTAAAATTTTCCCTTTGTCTTTGTTTTCCTTGCAATACTTCCTTCCTTAGTATAAACTGTATCCGGTCCTGACACTGGTCCACGCTTGATATACGGCTTGTACCGTATAATATGGCTTTAGGGGGAGTCTGTCCCTCTCGCATTAGTTGGTATGCCATTTGCAACGGAGGGCCTCGAAAGGGTTGTAGTATAGACAACTACTTGATTAGAATTGTGGTGGAAGTTCGTAGGTAAGAATCGGTTCTAGTGCGAAAGCCCTAGCATCCACGTAAAACATGCAAAGATAAAGTAGATGCGTCTAACTTTGTTTTGCAGGGGTGTTGTGACGTGATATGGTAGTAGTCAAGGTAAAGTAGTTTACTTTCTATTGCTAAGTAGTAGTAATGGTCATAGTGATGATGGACTACCGCACCGGTACCCTGGTGCCTATGGTGCCGGAACCCTGGTTTCGGGATCCGGAGACGCAGGATGGAGATCACAACGGGAATACCATATTGCATCGCACTTACACTAAATGTTTATTGTTTGTGCATCTTGTTGTGTGCTAGTATTAGATACTCGATAGTATCCTAATATGATAATCCCTAAAAAAATACCAATGAAAGTGTTCTCCCTTAGTGTGCACCACAAGAAAGTTCTCTGTTATGAGGCAAGCCGTGACGATCGGGTGCCAGACATATCTGCGTTCGCATACGGTGGGTGTAAGTCATGTTGCACAACGTATACACTAAGGTTGAGTTGGCGAGCCTAGCATTTCTAGACATGGACTCGGAATACGTATGGTCGAAAGATCGAGCATGGGTGACATGAATGATGTGATTGATATTAGAGAATGTTTACCTTTGCAGCTATGTTGCCAGCCGTGGCTATCGGGGGTGACATAGTGAATAGGGATCATGTAATCACTAAAATTACTTTAGGGACGTTTGTTTTAGTGGGAGCTCATCTAATATAATATGATTATAATTTGAACTCACATATTATGAACTTAGTCTTAATGTCTTTGCAAATACTTTTGTAGATCATGTCAAAACCCAAGTATCTATTTAGTTTTGAGGGATTCGTGGAGAGTGAGAAACTCAAATTAGATGGGTACAACTTCATATACTGGTACCAACACCTGAGGAATATCCTCATCTTCCATGATCTGTTATCTGTCCTATGAGAACCGCTAGGAGATTTTCCCGTGGGTTTCACCGGACTGTCCGATGATCATGAGTATTGTGCCCGACATGACGCCTTCATGTTAGTCAAATACACTATGGTTCATGTCATGGAGCCTGCTTTAGGAGCACGTTTTCATGAGATTGAGGACTTCAGTTTGGCTGATGGACTTAAGATGCTCTTTCCATCTCAAGTTAGAATCATGGAGTTTGAGTACATGGATGATTTCCTCTCAAGCAAGATGAGGGAAAACACCATCCTGGAAGACCACTTGGATATCACTAAAAGACTTCATGAGTGCCTTGTGGACATCATGGACTACTAGGTGACCGAAAAATTTGCGATAGATGTGGTGTTGCGCTTGCTACCCCACAACTACAAAGATGTCGTCTTAAACTACCTCGTGGAAGGGAAAGAGTTTACCTTCCTTGAGTTCATGGATCATATGAGAACCCGGAATGTAGTACCTGCTCCAGGAGCTGCCATCAATAGGAAACGTATATATTTGATATACAAAGTTATAAATGTTTAATTTCAAACACTTATAGCAGTTTACGAAGTATTTGATACTTGTACTATTTTGTGAAAACAGGACCTGCTGCTTGAGAAATGATTGAAGGAGTGGGAGTGGCAACGCGTGTTGATGGCAAACGAGAGGCCAACGACGCTCTCCTTTGGAACTTATCATTTGGATTAGAAGTTTTGAATAAATTTGTAATCAATGAGAGTGAACTACATTAGTGTGTCTTGCATTTGTGATACAGTTATTCATATGAATTCGAGACAAATCAGTTGTTTCATTCCTATGAGTAATATATTTTATGTTCACGGTTTTGATTATGAATAGGTTATTCATATTTTTGATCTTAATGATAGAAATTTAAATGTTTATAAATCATGAAAATGCCAAAGGATATTCAAAACTTATAATGACATAATTTTGAATGACACTATTTTGTTAAGTCATATTGGTACATGTAAAAGGATTCATAAGTGATGAAACCATGGTCTTAAAGATACTTGATCTTTTGACACATACAAACCATGCCGTTGTTAGGCAAAATGACTAAAACTCAACATCTGGTAAAACAGAGTGTGTGTTGAATAATTAGATATCATACATGATGATATGTTGTACTGTTCAATGAATGGTGGATATTATTATTTCGTGAATCTTCATTGTGAATCTAAATGAATAAATGTATTTGCTGAATGAGACACAAGTCTGAAACTATTTGTTATAAACAAAGAATTTCAGAATTAAGAAGAATATTGAATTAACAAGAATACGAGTCTTTATGATTTGATCAAAATGACAAGTATTGAAGTTGTGATTCAGGCATACAAGACTTGTGAAAAGTGTTCCACAAATTGCAAAGCTAAGAATGTGTCAATGTGTTGACATGTATAAAGAATTGTAATCATACCATATTAGATACTGTATGGTCTAAAGTAATCTCTTATCATGTTAGCGTTAGCATATTTAGATAAGATCGATTAGAATAGCAAACACTTACTTATTGTATAAAGAATCATCAAGGATTTGTGGAAACAACACCATAAGTGTATGGCACATTGTGGTTTCTAGAAACTCTAGAGTTATATGATAATTCAGAATTCGAATGAATAAAACTTTGTAGTGTGTTCCTAGGAAACTAAGAATACACATTCCACAACTGTAGCCAAAGGAGCAAAACATGTATTGCTCAAGGTGGTGATTTATCGAGAATATTTTCTTAATAAAAGAGTTGATGGATAAAGGTGAAAGCTCAAATAAGGTTGAGAACCTTGCCTCCAAATGTTAGAGTAGCGCAACAGAATTGATTCTGGAACAAAACTCTACACATAGAGGAGAAACTAATGATAATGATCAAAAGTTTCAGTGGGAGATTTTACTAAAAGAAAGTAGGATTCATGAATAAGTTCTGCCTCATTGCAGAATTGAATTCATGATTCACTTGTCATGTTAATAGAACAATGGCATACCTACGAACTACAAAGAAGTGATGGTGAACCCAAATTTGAAAAATGACTTAGTGTCATGAAATTCTGTACATTAAGTTACAAGTAAGATGGTAAAGTAAAATGTTACTTGATATTATCAAAGTAAATATGTTACTTGATCTTCCCAAAGGGACTACTAGAGTAAATGATCATGGGTTAGGTCAAAAGTGTTCGTGCCTCCGTGCCCAAGTTCATTGTCTATCTGAGTCGCAAGGAAGAAGTGAAACTTAAAGTAAAACATAAAGCTTGATTTGTGTCAAGAAATGTCTTGAACAAATTCAAATGGTTGGCTACAATGTGTAGCAATGCTTAAGTCGGACAAATGGAATATTGTAGCTGGAATTCTCAATTTGATGAATGATCAAAGGATTTTGGGATTGTGCCCGGAGTATTGAGAAGACCTGCATTTACAATAAACTGAGTGGGAGCTAAGAGAGTTCCTTACTCTTATATGTAACTAACATATTTGAGTGGGAGCTTGATGAAACATTCTCATATGTGATTGACATATTGTGAATGGTATTGTTGGTATTAGTAGATATTAGAGAATATTAAGTAGATGATGTTGAATGAATATTGAACATTGAAATCTATCAAGATAGATTGATATGTTTAATGTCATTAATTCGAAATGTTTTCTTAGATTCGATTCTGAAGAAGTTTAGAATGGATCAAGTTAAGAAGGAGGTTCTTACTTGTCTAACTAGGAGAAGCATTGAGATTGTCTCGGTACGAAGATGGTTAAAAGAAGGAAAGGATGTGTGACATCTACTGTGCCCAAGTCATAGGTTGCATCTTGTAAAACCATGTCATATACTCGATATAATGTGACCCAAGTTCTTAACCGGAAGAACATGTTTCGAAGTGATCTCCGAGTGTATCTCTGAACAAGGAGTTAAGTATAGTCTTCAGTGTCTAGAGAGAACTGAAGGTATACATCTAATATATAAAGGATGGTGAACTTACTTGTAGAAGTCTAAAAATGGGGAGCAAAGGAAGAGGCAGGCTGAGCTGACTCTTGTTCAATATCATTCTCATGATGTGTGGTGCAAAGAGAAGATTCTTGTGGAAATCCCTTCTTTCTAGCTTGATCAATTTATGTAAGAATGAAGCTAGTGACATTAAACTTCTGGCTCTTCATTATGAAGTCAACTACATGCCAAGACCCTTTATTCCAAGTAGATTGCATCTGCATTTCCTTGGGGAAGAAAGTTCCGTCAGACGGTAGCTTAGCCATTCATCAGATACATGTCGGAGATCCTTCTCTTGCGTAATAGTAATATCGATTGTTCCTCTACGAGAGCCAAGTGAACAATGAAATTACACAGCGAGTGATTACTAAGAAACAGCTAGCAGTATCGATATGACCGCAATAAGATAGTGAGTGAAGACAGTGCAGGTGTCGCAAGAGAATATCCACATGTGTACTTTACTGTAACCACGGGATTTGTGGCATTCTATCTTTATTGAAGAGAGCTTATTTCTCACTGTTTCTACCATTCGAGGGGGAAGCCATTACGAGGATGCGAGCTTGCCAACAGAAGATTTTCCGATTGGAAGTCCCGGCAATGGCGCAAGCAGGCCAAGAACTGGAAGCAAAGCGGGTTATTGACCACACAGCTAAAGCAGGGATTGGATTGGATAAATAAACAATATGAGCACTGGGCTGCAAAGATCTAGCTCGACGTATGCGTTGCTTTCCTCCGCCCTGCCTACCTGGGTAAAAAAAATCAGTCAATCTATTGCCTACTGAATTCTTCCCAATTGACATATAGTACTGTGCTTAATTAAGTGAAGTTTGCTATTCTAGTGCGATGTTCAGTTCACTGTCTCCACTCCACTATTCTTATCTTACATAATAACCTGCCTCTTCTTTAATTGATTGGAAAGCTGGTCAATAAAATGCCAGTGGGAAATCCATTGAGTAGCAGCTCGTATCCAAGGAAAAGGCCATAACAAGGTATTCCCCGCAATCTTATTATCTTTCCCTTTCGAAGGAAGAAGGTCAGACATCACTGGTCAATAGGATCGGGTGGGCTGGGCACATAGCCCACAATAATAAATGGCAACAAGGCTCAATAGAGCGGAGACACTCTTGTTTCAACCCTGTTTCAAATAGTAGGTCTTCTTCCTCGAATTGCAACTTCGGGATCGAAAAAAGTGTAAAACAGATACGTTGGCTAGATTGAGGTTCCCTTGGGTCATCAACTTCAAGAAGAAAGTGTGTGGGAAATTACCTGTCCTCAGAGACAGCTAGCATTGATCAAAATATCATTCACCGAATTGTAGAAGGGTTACGCCAGGAAGTTCCACCCAACCTAGAGGATTGAAGTTCTCACCACATTGAGTGCCTTAGAATAAGAGAAGCGCGGTTAGACATCAAAGTGGCATTTAGTGCACTGTCGATTAGATTTACATTGATAGAGAAGTTGATGGGGATATGCCGAATGGGGTATGCCTAGCAGGACGTTCCGATTGGGCCAAAGGCCTCGCGAGTGGGCCTACAGGACGGCGACTAGAATGCGACTAAGGAGAAGGCCTGGTGACTGGAGACTGGAGGCCCAGAAGCATACTCGAAGCCCAGTTGGATTAGGTCAAAGCCTCCGAATCCATATCTTACTCTGAAGACTTACGTTCCATCATACACCCCTTCGAGCGACTCGCTGCTTAGACGCCGAGATCGCCACCCTTGTAACTCCCTCTCCATCAATCTAATCTAGCAGGAGTAGGTTTTTACCCTCCGGGGGCCGAAACTGCATAAACCCATGTGCATCCGCCCCCATCTCTCACCGTAGATGGACGCTAGCTCTCGCCCCCGATTCTATCAATCGCTGCCTACTGTAGCGACTGTCGTGGCCATTTCCACACAGTGGCGCCCACCGTGGGGCCTAGCTGGACTGGCCTGAGTTCTGCGGTGAGACCCAACTCGCCGATCGATCGGCCAATCGCCATCGGCCGCATGATCGCCATCAGCGGGATATTACAGATCCTGCCCAGCAGCTACATCCCGGCATCACGCCCGATCACCCACAGGGCGATAATGCCAATCGGCACCATCAACCTCTTCGTCGGCTTCACCGGCGCAGTCGACCCAACAGCAACGGTGATCGTCGGTGGATCACCGACGTGCCACGATCTGATCTCGGAGGAGTAAGTCCGCTCCATCAGGAGCCTCATCACCGAGTATGACTCGGCCGCCAGCAACACGGCTAAGACCAACACCGCCGCGGACGACGTGGCCCTACACGACGATGCCGACTCTGCGACCCCTGCCTCGGTCGACGGATCCATCACCGCGGCATCACGAGAGGACTCCATCACGTGGGTCTCCAACCCCGAGGATTTTGAGGATTCATCAATCCTTGGGATCTTCGATTCCGACTCAGGCTCGGAGTCCCCCGAGGACTTCCGTGCTAGATCCAATCGCTTCAACACGATCTACATGGCGGGCAGCACGGTCGCCCCGCCAGATCAATTCTCCACACCAATCCCTCCAAACGCGATGGCCACAGAGGTGGAGGAAGCCCGCCAGCGACTAGAGGAGGCGACGCGAAAGGAGATAGCCGAGCGCGAGAAATTCTGCCTCGAGTCGGCAACGGCGCAGGAGCTGTCGCTCTACCACCAGCGCCGCATCAGGACCCGCCTGAACTCCAACGTCCAAGGCCACGTCCTAAACTTCAACGACGAGAGCGACCCCACACGTGCGGCTGAGCACGAGTACTATGAGAATGCACCACCAAGCGACAACAATCGACCACCACCAGGCGCACCGACGACTGGGGCCCCGCCACCACCCATTGGTCGCGCACCCCCGCCGGACCAGCCGTGGATCATAATCTCGCCACAGGCCTGCGACGCCAACGGACTCCCACTATACTCCACCCTGATGGACAACGTCGTCGCGGCCGCCAACCTCAACGTCCAGGGAGAGGGTGCATTGCAGATCCAGTATGCCAAGGCTGTACTCGCCAGGGCCGTCGAGCAGCAAGCCAGCGGAGTCGGCCTGCGGGGGCGGATTTATTCCCGCTCCTCGGCAAGCAGGGGGGCCTCAAGCGGTCACCCAACTGTCGCCAACGCCGTAACCTGCCCACCACCATAGCCCCTGGCAACACAGCCACAAGCCGCCAACCTCGCGCTCTCCACCAACGAGCCGCGACCGGTGAACAACACGGTCGTCGCCAACGGGCAACCCATCGACGCCCGAATGCACATCGTTAATAACCAGGCTTGGCGGGCGCGCCAGCCCAATGACTTGAGGCACACCCTCACCAACTGCGGCGACCCCAAACCTAGGGGCTCGCTCAGCCGAGTCACCCCCTAGTGCTTCGGACCTATGATCCAAGGAGAGAAGTATCCCGCCAACTTCAAGGCGCCCAAGGAGATCGAAAAGTACGATCCGACGTACGATCCAACGGTCTGGCTGGACACATACCTCATGGCGATGGGAATTGCCGGCCACACCGACCTGCTAGCCGCTTGCTACCTCCCCCTGATGATGGAGGGTGTGACCCGACAATGGATCAATACCCTCCCCGCTGACAGCATCGACTCCTGGGAGGAGATGCGGGATGCCTTCGTCAGGAACTTTGAGGATTCCTACACCCGCGCCACCACCATTGAGGACCTGGAGCGATGCATCCAGTGACAACGCGAGTCGACCCGCCATTGGATTCAAAGGTGGCAGGAACTATGGATCAATGCCTCCGGCATCCACCCGGACACGGCGATACATTGCTTCAAGAATGCGTGCCGGTACGAGCCCCTGGTCGCTAAGATCAAGAGGGTCTACCGGACGCTCGACAACATCCCCGACCTCCTCGAGATCGCCAAGCGCTACGAGGAAAAGGATCCCAACCAGGACTCCGACGACGAGTCAGGAGGAAGACGCCGCACCAGCGGCCACGACAACGGGCGACAACGCGACATGCGCTACAACAACACTCGCATCACCGGCAAGCGCCGTAGTGATGGGCGAGTTGACATCGTCGCCAACGCTGGCTACGTCCAACGCGACTCGAAGAACTTCCGCCGCGATGGAGGAAACTACCGCAACAGCAGAAATTACCGCGCCAATAACACGGCGAGGCCGAAATTTGACCCCGCTGCCCTACTGAACCAGCCCTGCATCTACCATAGAAGGGAGGGAAAACCTGCCACCCACACTACCACCGACTGCCACTCCCTCAAGGAGATCGAAAAGGCAAGACGAGCACGCGACGACCCCAACAACAACCTGCCACGGGATAACGGAAATGCCGGCGGCTTCGGCAACACCGTCGGATCGCTACACACCTTCACCGGGCTCGGCACCAAACGCGAGAAGAAGGTCCTCGCCCGCGCGGTCGCCGTCAATGCGGTGACCCAAGTTGACATCCCCCGCTTCCTCAACTGGTTCGAACAAAGCATCACCTGGAGTCACCAGGATCACGCGCCCAGGATCAAATATCCAGGGCGAGTTGCCCTGGTGGTCAGGCACAAGGTGGCCGACTACTGGCTGCCCAAGACACTGATGGACGGCGGGAGATCCATCAACATCATGTACCTGGACACGTTCAAGAGGCTCCAGCTCCCAGAAGCAGCAATCGAGCCGACCCTGACAACCTTCCACGACATCGTCCCCGGTCAGAAGGCATACCCGATTGGAAAAGTGACGCTCCCAGTCACCTTCGGCACACCGGCAAACTACCGCACAGAGAGGATCATGTTCGAGCTGGTGAACTTCCGCAGCCCTACGGCATCACAGGGCGTAAGCGTTCGCCAAATTCATGGCGACTCCCCACTACGCCTACAACATGATGAAGCTTCCAGGGCCAAGCGGCATCATCACCATCCACGGCGACCCCGATATGGCCGTGGAATGCGAGGACAAAGGCGCTGAGCTTGCTGACGCCATCATTGCCGCGGAGACAGACCACGCGGAAGAACTCGCGAAATACGCGGGCAACATCAACAAGGATGACCCCACCATACTGAAGAAGCCAACCGCCGCGAGCTCCATGTTCAAGGCGACCACGCACACCTGCACCGCCGAGCTCGTCCTAGGCGACTCCAGCCAGACAGTCACCATTGGGGCGCACATGAGCCCCGCATAGGAAAGCGCACTCATCGGGTTCCTCCGTGAGGATCGCGACATCTTCGCATGGAAACCATCTGACATGCCAAGTGTCCCGAGGGAACTCGCTGAGCACAAACTCAACACTGACCCCAAAGTACGACTAGTAAAGCAGTCGCTACGGCCCTTCAATGAAGAGCGCCGTCGAGCAATCGCCAAAGAAGTACATCGCATGTTAGCCGCAGGCTTCATTCGGCCAATAAAATACTCCAAGTGACTGGCAAACTCAGTCTTGGTCCTGAAAAAGGACAACACGTGGAGAATGTGTATCGACTACACCAACCTCAACAGCGCCTGCCTGAAGGAGGAGTTCGTCCTACCGCGTATCGACCAGATCATCGACTCGAACACGGGATCGGAGTCGCTGTGCTTCCTCGATGCGTACTCTGGTTACAACCAGATCAAAATGGCGGTCGAGGATGAGGAGAAGACGACGTTCATCACACCATTCAGCGCCTTCTGCTACACGGCCATGACGTTCGGCCTCAAGAACGTCGGTGCCACATACCAAAGGTGCATCAGGAGTGCCTTGCGAGCCAAATCGGCCGCAACATTCATGTCTACATCGACGACATGGTGATAAAATCCACCCGCTAGGACGACCTTCTCGCCGACCTGGCCAAAACCTTCGCAAACCTGTAGAGTACAACATCAAGCTAAACCCAGGAAAATGCACCTTCGGCGTCCCTACAGGACAGCTCCTAGGATACATGGTCTCCAAGCGAGGCATCGAGGCCAACCCCACCAAGATCGACACCATCGCGCGACTCGGGAAACCCGAGTGCCTGCGCGACGTCCAGAAGTTGGCCGGCCGAGTCACGGCTCTCAGTCGCTTCATCCCCTGGCTCGGCGAGAAGGCAATGCCCCTCTACCGCCTGATGCGCAAGAACTCCACCTTCCAATGGGAGGCGGAGGCGGACGACGCACTCAAAGCGCTCAAAGAAGTGCTACTCGCGGCCCCACTCCTTGCCGCCCCAATCGACAAAGAGCCAATGCTCGTCTATGTGGCGGCCTCCAGTCGAGTCGTCAGCACCGTGATGGTCATCGAACGGCCAGAGGAGGGCAAGGAGCACCCCGTACATTGCCCCGTCTACTATATTAGCGAAGTCCTGACAGACTCAAGACAGCGCTACCCGCAGTACTCGAAACTGGTATACGCGGTATTCCGAGCTCAACGGCGACTCCCCCATTACTTCCAGGAGCACCCAATCACGGTCGTCTCCTCCACACCACTGTAGGACATAATACGCAATCGCGAGGCAACTGGGCGATTCGCCAAGTGGGCCGTCGAAATCGGCGTCCAGAACATCAAATACGAGCCCCGCAAAGCGATCAAGTCGCAAGCCCTGGCTGATTTCCTCGCAGACTAGGAAGAAGCACAGCAGCCGGAGAAGCTACCATACTTCAACTACTGGTCGCTCCATTTCGACGGGTCCAAGAGCACCGATGGCGTAGGGGCCAGGATCATACTGACCTCCCCTAAGGGAGACAAGCTCCGCTACATGCTCCACCTCAACTTCAAGCCTTGCACCAACAACATGGCAGAATATGAGGCCCTCCTTCACGGCATGCGGGTCACCAAGGAGATGAACATCAACCGCCTATGGTGCTACGGCGACTCCGACCTAGTCACCGGCCAAGTCGCCGAAACCTGCGATGCTGTCTCCCTGACAATGATAGCGTACCGCCAAGCAGTAGACTAGCTGGGAGGACACTTCGACGGTTACTCCGTCGAGTGGATCGACAGGCGAAAGAATGAGGAGGCAGACGCCCTTTCCTGCATCGGGTCGGCTCGAAAAATGCCACCCGTAGGCGTCTTCCTCGACATCATCCACAAACCTTCGGTCTGCCCACCGAAGGAGATCGACATCGGGATACCACTACAACCCGAGCCGGCCCTAGTCACCATGATCGTGGAGCCCAGCGAATGGACGACACCATATGTCGCCTTCCTCGAGCACAAGATCCTCCCAAGAAACGAGATGGAAGCGTGAATGATTGTGCGCCGCTGCAAATCCTTCGTCATCATCAATGGCAAGCTCACAAACACAGTGTGACTGGTGTGTTCCAGCACTGCGTACAACCAGAAGAAGGCTGCAAGATCCTCCAGGACATCCACGTCGGCGACTACGGACATCATGTCAACGCTAAGTCGCTGGTCGCCAAGGCCATGCGGCATGGTTTCTACTGGCTTACCGCGCACGCCGACGCCACCGACATCGTCCAACGATGCGTCGGGTGTAAGAAATATGCCAACCAGATGCGCCTCCCTGGTTTGGCACTCAAGACCATCCCCATCACATGGCCATTCGCTGTATGGGGCATGGACATGGTCGGCCCATTCAAGAAGGCCCCATCCGACTTCACCCATCTCCTGGTCGCGGTCGACAAGTTCACCAAATGGGTCGATGCCAAGCCGATCAAAAAGTGTGACGGCAAGATGGCCACCAAGTTCTTACGCGAGCTCATCTACCGGTACGGCTACCCGCGTAGCATCATAACGGACAACAGTACTAACTTCGTCAAGGGTGTCATGGCAGAGTTCTACGAGGAACACGACATACAACTCGACCTCGCCTCAGTCGCCCACCCGGAGTCGAATGGCGAAGCAAAACGTGCCAATCAGAGTGTCCACCACGGGCTCAAGCCGTGACTCCAAGTGCCTCTCGAGTGCACCCTAGGATGCTGGGTCGAAGAGCTCCCCTCTGTAATATGGGGGATCTGCACCTCCTTCAACCGCTCCACGGGGTTCACGCCCTTCTTCATGGTGTACGGCGCCAAAGCCGTAATGCCAACCGACCTGGAGCACGACTCACCTCGACTCGCCAACTACATCGAGGCGACAAACGAGATCGCCCGCCAAGACAGCATCGACCAAATCGACAGGGCACGCGACTTGGCTCGCTCTCGCACCGCCATCTACAAGGTGGAGTCCGTTCTACACACGTACCGGTCCGAAGTCGGTGGACCGCACCTTCTAGGAGGCGATTTGGTCCCTCTGACGGCCCAGGACAAGAAGGGCATGCACAAACTCTCCCCCCATGGGAGGGGTCATTCGCCATAGGGCGAGTCCTCGGCAATGACGCCTACTACCTCATCGACATATGAGGCGACGGCTAGCTTGAGGTTGGGAGGCCATGGAATGTAAACCTTCTCCGAAAGTTCTATACATAGAACTCAAACTTGTACCCAGATAATATATAATGAAATTCATTCAGATCACACAAATTGTGTCTACTCGCCATACACTTGTGCCACTCGCACTCGTACGATTAGCAATATGCTACCGACGGAAGTCAACCTTTGGTCGAGCGACCGGCATGGCTAAGTAGTGTGGCCCAAGGGCACCGAAAATATTCGAGCTTCGTGTCGTCCACGAATACGCCAACCCAGAGCCACCATCGGAGTCGCCCATATCGACTGGCCCACCGGGACAAGACGACCGACATACGCTTCCCACAGCGACCTGTCCTTCCCATCCTCGCGCAAAGCGACTCGAATGGTTAAGTACCACGCACGGGGACTTCACAAACGAAAACCCTCACGCGGCTCGGGAACACACCAAGTAAGAGAGCTGCCTTGGACTCGCCTACCGACTGGCTATCCAAACCAAGGGAAGAGACGCGTTACAAACAACGAACCGGTAACTCACAATAGGCACGCGCCCAAAACGGCTAAGTACTACGCTCGTGGACTCGCCTAAAAACAATCCTACTCGCGCTCGGGAACTCGCCCCTCCAGATATACAAGGGACAACCAACACAAAATCCAAAGAAAACACATATGTATACAAACGAGTTATACCCCACTAAAGGGCGGACGCGCTCGGGGACTCGCTCAAACAAATAGTTAAACACACCACACAATTAAGCTTGCATTGCGAGTCGATTGACTCCTCTTACTCCCATACAAAATATCGTTCATATTACAAAAGTCGCCACTTGGCATATCTTACAAACTGCCTAGATAAGCTATGTATTTTGTAGGCCCTGATGAAGAAGCATCCCCACCACCCTTGACATGAACAAATGGCCGCCATTGGTTCGTCGGGTAGTTAGATAGCGAATTCGATAGCACTGACCAGAAGGGCTTCTCCGACTTCAGGTCACGATGTTCCGGTTCAGGGTCGTCTGGCGCCACCACCGTCTCCTGGTATGGCAGCAAGTCCCTAATCGCCAGCACCCGATCAGCGAAGGGGGCGGCCTTGGCAGTCAGCTTCAACACCTCCGACATCTCCACCGTGCCAGTCGCTAAAGGGTAGCCGCTGGTGACATCGTCGAGGTCGAAGTCATCGGGGAAGTGAGCAAGCCCCAGACTCAACGCCGTGGTGGCACCGCGCCTGAAAGCCGAGCGCGCCATCTATTCTACGATGCTGGGAACCTCCTCCAAATAGCGCCACAGTTCATTCAGTCCCCCAGGTATAACCTCGGTGGGAGACTTTCCTTGAAGAACTGCCTGGACGCACAACGCCGAGGCGGTGGCCGCGTTCACCACCGCAATCACACATTGCGAGGCATTGAAGGTCTACACCACCGGGTCGCTTTGCCCTATCACAGCTGCAACTTCAGACGTTAGTGCCACTACGGATTCCCCCACTCGGGGTCTCACCGCACATATCAAATGAAAGAGCAGCGACTCACCTAGGAGCTTCCGGCAGTTCTCGGTGACGTGCTTCTCCAAGGCAGCATGATCGCTTTGTAGACCAAGGATGATTGAGTCCGCAGCCTTCCGCTCCTATTCAACCACAGTGACTGCGGCCTTGGCCCTATCCTCGGAAGGGATCAAGGCCGCCTTCGCCACCTCCAACTCCTTGACCAGCGAGTCGATATGCCCGTTCGCCACGTCCAGCTCGGCAACTAGGACATATCCTTCTCAGGCCTTGGCAATCGCAGCCAAAAGACCATCTGAACAGAACAGAAACGACTGTCAGCACTCTGGAACACCAGCAGCTCGTGGTCGAAAAATGAATCAAGCACTCACCAACAGTCTCCTGGAGTCGCCGGTTTGCCTCCTGCGCCACGCGCAGATCACGCTCCAGATGCTCTTTTGCGGCCTGGCGATCAGCCGACTCCCTCTGCAAGCCCTACAAGCAGAACAAAAAATTAGCGATTGCAAAAACACAAATTCAGTCTCCAGCCGCTGAAATTCAGCGACTAGACACTTGGGGACTAGCGACTAGAAGAAACTCAATGCCTAGCCGCTGAAATTCAGCGACTAGACACTCGGGGACTGGCGACTAGAAGAAACTCAGTGCCTAGCCGCTGAAATTCAGCGACTAGACACTCGGGGACTGGACGTACCTGAATGGCGGCGCCAAGCATATTTTGAAGTTCTCTGGTGTCCGTCGAAGGGACACGAAGGAGGTACGCCCGCGGCAAGACCCAACATCCTCATCAACAATCTTCAGCATCTGCGGAGACTGGTTTTCCACCGCACCCGAAAAACCCTTCGCCATGAAGCGCGGAAATGTCGCAGAGGCCCTAGCCGGGGCACTAGTCGTTGGGGCCGACGGTTCCGTCTTTGGAGCCCCTTTGGCTGGCTCCGATCGGGTAACCGTTACCTCCTCGGCGCCTGCGGCAGGATCACTCCCCTTGGCACTATCTCCTGCCGCTGCATCACCGGCACCTCCCTTCTGCTTCTTTGCGCCCTCCGCGGGTGCGACGTCTATAGCAGGCTTCCTCTTTTTGGGGAGGTCGCCTTCCCCTGTGGTGGCGACTGGCGGAATTTTCGCCACTGAAGGGCGACCAATCTTCTTGACACCAGACCTGCTGAACCTCCAGAGTCAGCTGGGAAATCACACAAAAACAGATCAAGAATTGGAAGGGAGAACTCGAGGCTTACTTGGCAACCGGGAGAACACGCAACCCCGTGTTGATGTGGGCGGGCTTGTCTAACTCCGTCCCCAGCTTGCGCGTGAGGCCTCTCTTGAAAACATCTGAAGGCCACGACACCGCGGGCTTCTTTGATGATGAAGCCGTGGTCGTCGGAATCTCTGGCTCCAAAGACGCGGCCGTTCCCGAAGGTTGCGGCAACTTCGATACCGCGGCCTTAGCTGCTTCTTGCTCTGGCGCCATCGAAGTTATTGGTGCGATCACTGCAAGAGGGACTTCTACCACCACTTCAGTGCCCTCAGCCTCCAATCCCACCATCGGAATTGCGCCCTCCGGGATCTTGCGTGAGGTCTCGGCCGCGTCATCGTCAGATTCATCATCTGACTCGAACACCACCGCCGACCTGGGCGGTGACACCGTCTTCTTCGCTGGCGACTTCAGTTTGTGCGCGGGCTTCGCCGACGTGGCTGTTTGCCGAGAAGTGTGCTCTTGCAAGATCTCATCGCCTTCTTCGCGCTCTTCGAGACTACGGCTCGCCTCGAACTCGCGTTGCTTCTGCATGCGAGTCTTGCGGGTCGCGGGCGCTAGGGGAGGAACTTCTATTTCCTCCTCTTCGTCCTCAGAAGATTCTCCTGAGGCACCCTCCTCGAACTCATGGGGAACCTCTTCGGCAAGTGGGGGGAGCCAGCCTTCCAAAACCTGAAACAACTGAGAGTGGACACAAATAAATTTTAGACGATGCGGCTGCAAATTGCACCGCAAGAATTACGACTAAAGATAAATTTAGAGAGAAGGACTTACTGTGGGGGCTTCGTTCTTCACAGGCACGTACGGAGCGAGCCTGGCTGACGTGGTTGTAAATTCCGCGTCAGTGATCTTCTTCAGGGCGGCCTTGTAGTCTTCGGCGTCCCATGATTCCTTGCTGGTCCGGGAAGGATCATTCTTCCCGCTATACTCGTACATCTAGTGCGGCCGGGCCGCCAATGGGACCAGTCGCCGCCCGAGCCAGCAATTATACAAGTTGATCGAGGACAACCCTGGTCCTTCAGCTTTTGGATCGGGTCCATCATCTCCACGACAGCCATCCTTTGATCATTGGGGAGCCTATCCATTGCCAGCCGATGGGGTTCGCTTCTTTCCACGACGAATTCTAGCAACGCTACTTCATCGGAGGGAGTGGACTCCTTCACGTAGAACCAGATCCTCTTCCACTCGCTCGTGGCCTTCTTCGGCAGCACAAGCTTGACGAAGTTGGCCTTCGGCTTCAGCTGAAAGGTGACGCCTCCGGCCGCCAAGATCAGGCCGCCGGACCCCTCGTGTCCGATGCGGCCATGGAAAAGCTCCAGCCACAGCGGGAAGTATGGCCTGCAGCCAAGGTAACACTCGCAGAAGGCGACGAAGTTCGCCAGCTGCTCGATGCTGTGCGGGCCGAGATCTGACGGCTTGATCACATAATATGCACAAAATCGCCGGAAGAATAGCAAGGTAGGGAACCCCAATCCCCTCTCCAAATGGCTTGGGAAGCAGATGAACTCACTGGCGTGCGGCTTCGGCTCGATCTCAAAAGATGCGGGGATCCGCCAATTCCCCTTGCGGAGGACCCCGGCGTCCTCGAAGGACCTGAGCTGCGCCGCGGTGCACTTTGATTTCCCCCACGAGCCTTTCGGGGGCGCCATCAAGAAGGAAGACAGGGTCGCTTGGTCTAGAGAGTGTGGATCGAGGGAAGACAGAAGAAATGGATGCGTGAGAATGAAGAATGTGGGGAAGGATCTGTAGGACTAATCTATCGCTCCCCTTATAAGGGGATACTACACGCCAATCTCGGGGTAGCCATTACCCGCGATAATTGCGCCAAAGTTACCATTGGACTATCCAACGGATAGTTTGACCAAGTTGATGGTCCAACTCCTTCACTCGACTCGCTTGCAACTGGGCCCTATCCACTCGCCGAAGTAGCGACTTGATAGCGGTTGCATTCGCCGAAATGGCGACTGGAAACCTGGGGAAAATTTCCTTGGTTTCGGTGGAGTCCATCGCCGATTCGACTGGGCGTCCAAATTCGACTCGCCTACTCCGACAGCCAAATGAACACCTGCGTCTGAATCAACGATGGCCTCGGGGACTACTGATGGGGATATGCCGAATGGGGTATGCCTAGCAGGACGTTCTGATTGGGCCAAAGGCCTCGCGAGTGGGCCTGCAGGACGGCGACTGGAATGCGACTAAGGAGAAGGCCTGGCGACTGGAGACTGCAGGCCTAGAAGCGTACTCGAAGCCCAGTTGGATTAGGTGAAAGCCTCCGAATCCATATCTTGTTCGGTTGTAAACTGTAAACCCTAGTGAGGTGCCTCCTATATAAACCTCCCTAGGGTACTCTGAAGACTTACGTTCCATCATACACCCCTTCGAGCGACTCGCTGCTTAGACGCCGAGCTCGCCACCCTTGTAACTCCCTCTCCATCAATCTAATCTAGCAGGAGTAGGTCTTTACCCTCCCGGGGGCCGAACCTGGGTAAACCCATGTGCATCTGCCCCCATCTCGCACCGCAGATGGCCGCTAGCTCTCGCCCCCGATTCTATCAATCGCTGCCTACTGCAGCGACTGCCGTTGCCATTTCCACAACAGAAGTATATGAATACTTTAAAAGGTATAATATGTAATGTTATGGCTGGGGAAGTCCATCTTCCCACAGAGTGTGTTCCCAATGCTCATGCTAATGAAAACGTCATCTTTTGACAGACTAATCAAATGTTATGGCTGAAGGAACAAAAACAACACCATGTCGCCAAAACATAAATATTTATACCGCAAGGTTATCATGTGATGATAAAGGGAAATGTCAAATCAGATGACATTAACAAATTTGCAAAGACATAAGGATTTTTATAGTACAGTCCATAGACGAAACCTCTTCCATGAGCAAGCATGATCATAACACCAAAAGTTATGGTGTAATGATTCGTTTAAATGCAACTAGTCTATTTGTACTCTAGTGCAAGTGGGATACTGTTGGAAATATGCCCTTGAGACAAATAATAATATAGATTGTTCACATATTTCATTAAGTTCATAATAAGTTTTATATCATGCTATACCTGTATTTATAGGAACACAATACATGTGTGATATGTAAACCACCAAAGTCCCTGGTGATCCTCTAGACACTGGTTCATTGGTTAATCGATGATCGAGGTTTCTCGATTATGGACATTTATGTCAATTGACAATGGGGTCATTTCATTGAGTTAATGAAAGTGATGGACATTTCATTGAGTAACACGATCGAGTCACGAATTTCACCGTTACAATGACTAGAAACGTAGTAACCAATTCCTTAGACTGTGAGACCATATCAATCACTATCACCTGAGAATACTTAGATAGCATCAAACATCACACGGTGACACGATGATCATAAAGGTGTGTTCAGGTATTCGGAGGGGCATGTAGAGGCATTATGTGTCAAGAGAGGGATTTGTCCATCTGCATGATGGAAAGATCTCTAGGCCCACTCGGAGACATGACATCCATAAAGTTGTAGCATGTGACTAGGTCACGGGGATGGCATAGCTCGGAACGAGTAAAGTTATACTTGTCGGTAACGATATTGAACATAGCATGGGGATATTGTTGATCGGATCTCAGACAAGTAAAGTATCGAAATAACAAGGGAATTGGCCGTTATCTTTCACGGTTCAACAACGAAAATTCTCGTGGAATGCACAGAGGTCATCATGGGCATCCAGGTCCCTCTAATGATCATTGGTTAGAGATAGGTGTAAAACATGTCTGGAGTGTTCTCGAACCATAGGTTAACACACTTAAGGGTTTGACAATGCTCGAATATCATTTTGGTATCATAGGAATCACGAAAAAAGAGAGAAGGGAAAATGGGAAGGGTTCCGAGAAAGTCTGACGGGTGTCTGGAGTTGTCCGGAAGGGGTTCCGGTGCAAAGGGGATTAAATAATATGTAAATATATGTTAATAATTTAATTATACATGTATTTAATAATTTAAATATGATTTAATGGGGCAGCCCACCTAATGGGCCAATTCCCGAAGGGAAAAAGGGCCCAAGAGGGGGCCACCGCCCTAGGAGGGGCCACGGGCCACATGTGGGCTGCTCCCCACATGGGTCCCATGTGGGGGCTGGCCGGCGCGCCTCCGCACCTCCTCCCTTGATTAGTCCCACCTCGGGACTTTGAGGGAGGGAGTACCTCCCTTTCCCCTATATAAAGGAGGGCATATGGAGGGATTCAAACACACCAATAAGATATTCTCTTTGGCTAGAATATACCCTCCTCTCTCTCTCTCTCTCTCTCTCTTGTGAGCGTGGCCCCACGATAAGGGCTATGTGAACAAGAGTGTTCTTCACAATGGAGTGTGATCGCGCTGTAGGGATTCCGGATTCAGGAGCTCTACTTCTGCAACCGCTGCTGGATCAGGGTCCGAGAGTCATCATAAAACAACGTATGTGTGTGACTCCCCACGAGGCACTACACTAGTGGTGCTCAAGTCGTCTGAGCCATTGAAGTCATTGGAGCTAGTGGAGCCATCCACGACCTTGAGGTCGGCGTTGGTACGACTACATCAACCATGTTCTCCTGAACGTTGACAAAGCTTTTCGGTCTTCAAGGGTAAGTTTCAAAAAGCCCCTCCCGTTACTGCATTACTAATAGATAGATCCTGGCATTAGGGTTGTTGGGTAGGAAAAAATATATTTTGCAGGCGCTAAACCCCTTCATTATCAACATAATGAGATTGCGTTAAAGTAATCTCATTCTCGTTCTTAATAAGCTTGATGTTCAGAATCACATCAGCCTCTCCCAGATCTTTCATGTCAAAACTCTTTGACAAGAAAGACTTGACTTCATTTATCGCTTTCATGTTGGTACCTGATGAGTGCATATTTGCATCATGTTTTATATCATTATTTTGCATTGTAGATGTAGGATCTTGGTATTTTACGGTGCTCGCGCGCACATTTTACGTCTATTTTCACCAGGATCAGGACAGATGATGGATACAATGAACTCAATTCTTGGAGCAGTTGTATTGGAGAGAAAAGGAGTCAAAAACAACGTAAATCGCTTATTTGGCAAATATCAATAATACCAAAAGAAAACCCGAAGCAATCAAGGCTTACAGACGGTTCAACGACCAACTATACAATCAGAATACTTTTTTTGGCCGTATAGTTTTGGTCGTATAGTTAGCGCTGCCACTGCCTCCTCAAATAGGTTCACCCCGTGCAACTAGATCGGGGAGACGACATACAGAACACCTAGAAATCGTCGAAAACCTCACCTCCGGAAGGAATCTAGAGGGGGAACTCGCCCAAGGGATCCATCTTCGCCCTACGCAGATCTGGGAGGCCAAGGCATCGATCTTCATATTCATCAACCGCTGTAACACCGTCATCTCCATCCATCCCATCTTCACCCATCTAGATCTTGTTGTAATTTTTGTACTCGTTGTGGATTTATACAAGAACTATTCATTTACAATTGATTCCATTACCATTGATATGATGTTGATTGCCTCCATGTCTGAATAGATCTTTAGTTCTTGGGGAGATGGAGAAACCCTAGCATATGATTGAGATAAGATAGAGATTATTATGTTATACACCATTATGTGTATGAGTTAATTGTCTTCATCTTGATGTTGGGAGTTGTGCACCTCCTTAATATTTGCCTCTTATGGGGACTCGATGAAGGGGATTACTTATTGGTAGACGGAGGGATGATAACACTTAATGTGACTATAAAGCTGTTGTCATTCTTTATGTACTAACTTGGGGGATCAAGGAGAACTCATAAAGCCATGTACATGCCATGGGAGAAATCCCTTAATAGCAGGATAATACAATTGATGTCGTTTATTTGTCGGCTGTGTTTATGAAGGATGATGTGAGCAGTGGTTGCTTCCTATTTGTCCATATATGGAGCTCCTCCCACAAACATACATATCATGAGAATACTCGTTATAATAATCTTGATTGCTTAGTCTAAATTGCTAGTGGTGTATCCACCACTCCCTGAGAACGCCTTTTTCCATATTGGAATTCTAAGTTCTTTTACACACGTGATCCTTACTTTCTACATTAAGTTTTACTTTACTTTAATTGTTTCATTCAATAAAAAACCCAAAAACAATTCTACTTTTCTTGCATCTTAAAGTTATTTCTTAAGTACTACTTTTAGTTTTAGTTAAAAGCATTTTAGTCTTTCGCCTACTGCTCCCTGTGGATCGATATCTTTATTTCGAAACTAGCTACAAACGATATGTGCACTTGTAGTCATCAAGCTATTTTCTAGCGCTGTTGTTGGGGAGCTTAGCGCTTTAAGTCACTTTACTTTTAGTTATTTACTTTCGTTGTACTAATTTTTAATTTAACTTGCAGGACCGCAACAATGGACAACACTCACCATTTAATCCAGCTTGAGGCAGTAAGGAAAATGGTTTCGCCCATGGACGCTTTTATAAGTGTCAATAAAAGCATAAATACGGATGGAATTGAGATCCACCCTTTATTATTGAACTACTGCACTCTAAGAAATTTGCAGGAACTAATGAGGTGAGTCCATATGGACACTTACAATTCTTTGAAGACATTCTCAGTTCCTTTATAACATGATTGTAATCTTGATATGGTTAAAACCCAGTTGTTTAGAAAAACTCTCTCTAATAATGTTTGTGACTGGTATAGATCTTATTGTGCAGAAATATCGTGGTATTGACCACGGCAGATGCTACAGGGTAGCTTACGTAGAGGAAAGGGCAATGTGGCGTAGGAGAATCCGGGAGCGAGATTGGCACACGATGTATCCAGGTTCATGTCCCCTCGATGGAGGATCACTACGTCCTGCTGTCAATCCAGTATATGATCATAGATTGGTTACAATGGAGTCGCCGAAGGCGGTGGGAGAGACTAGATCTAATATGACGTGGGCGAGAGCTGATATCACATACCCCATGGGGGTGCCCCTGGTGGGTTTATATATGCAGCCAGTTAGGGTTTATAAGTATGCTAATTGGATTTGTATTAGAGTCGCCGTCTTGGGCCTTCAGTCGGCGTGGCGTTTGGGTATAGTATGCGCCAGTCGCCGTATTCGGCGAGTCTATCCGCCTAGGGTTAGGCTTAAGTCGGCTCGCTCCAGCTGGCGACTCCACTTCATGGGCATACCCTGATTGGTTCTCCCCCATCAGTAGTCCCCGAGCGCGTCAGGGACTCGGTGATGACTTCAAGCCGCCGAATGAGCGCAGGTGATTCTAGGGTGGAGTCAATGGTGAGTCGTTGGCGAGCTCCTGAAAGAGAGAAATAACTCATGAAGTAGTCCATTCGCCTGGGTGAGTCGACGCGCCATGCGAGTTAGTGTTGGGCAGAGTCGCACCTTGCAGAAGTTTTACTAGCGCCTTGTCAACTTGATGTCACAGAGGTTGATGAATAGCAGATGTGGAGGCCGCCAAGTCGTTGATGATGAAGTCACCAAATCGGCGTAGGCGATTCCATGATGGGCGAGCCTGCGAGGGGAGTTCGTGATGGTGACTCCCCGAGCATGGCGAGTCCGCAAGGGCAGCGAGTCACCGAGCGTGAAGAGTCCGCGAGGGCAGCGAGTCACCGAGCGTGAAGAGTCCGTGAAGGCGGCGTGTCCCAGAGCGTGTTGAGTACGCGAGGGCGAGTCCGCGGTGGTGAGTACCTGAGCGTGTTGAGTATGCGAGGGTGAGTCTGTGGTGGCGAGTCCCCAAGCGTGTTGAGTACGCAAGGGCGAGTCTGCGGTGGCGAGTCCCCGAGCTTGTTGAGTACACGAGGGCAAATCCACGGGGCAATTCCCCGAGCATGTTGAGTACGCGAGGGCGATTCCGCGGCGGTGAGTCCCTGAGCATGTTGAGTACGCGAGGGCGAGTCCGTGGCGGTGAGTCCCCGAGCATGTTGAGTACGCGAGGGTGAGTCCCCGGGCGTGTTGAGTACGCGAGGGCGAGCCCGTGGGGGGAGAGTCTCCGAGTGTGGCGAGTCCGTGATGATTGCGAGTCTGCGAGGGCAGAGTCCCCGAGTGTGGAGAGTCCGCGATGATTGCGAGTCTACGAAGGAAGAGTCCCTGAGCGTGGCGAGTCCGTGATGATTACGAGTCTGCGATGACTTTGATTGCGCTGTTTTTGTTAGCAAGTCTCTCATCTTGGCCCGTGTAACATCCCAAAACTTTACTCCAAGGTTATTAAGATCCAAATCATCAAAATTAGGGTTAACAAAAACTTTTCCAATTAAAAATATGAAAGCATTCATGTGTATGTGCATTTAAAATAGGAGTTGTTTGAATTGCCATGGTTCTGTGATCCATTGATTGTAAAATGATTTTTAGGTGAAATAAACATCATCTAAATCATTCCCAAACATTTCCCAAAGAAAAACAACTCAAAATGAATAAATGAAGTGAATGGTCTTTTTTGCCAAATTAACTATCATGCCTACTTTGGCTATTCCTAGTACTCAAAACCTAACAGAAACAATGATGGATCTTTGCACCCCTTGCTAGTACACATAATGAGGTACCAAGGCCCACTTTGTGATCTGCCAAAAACATTCAAATACTATTTTTAATTGACATTTGAAAATGGAATCTATTTCAAATGGGAAGATCCCATTATTTCAAAAACCACTCAAATGGGCTCAAATTTCAAAATCCAAGCAACCACAGAGTCTCAAGCTTAGTACTAGAACACCCACCAAAAATCTTTTCAAAATTCAAAAAGAAAGTTCTTGCGGCCATTTCATTAAACACTTGGAAGGCAGGGTTTAAACTCTAAACATAGCTCACTATTTGCAACAGGGTTTTGCACCCAATTTTCCTCCAAACACTCCCTCTGTCCCCAAATGATCTAACCATGTCATTATCACCCCTCCCCTATCCCCTAGTGGCCATGCCATGCCATGCCGAGCACATGCTGGCCGGCCGACCATGCCACCACCGCAGCAGACCACCTCGCCCCCTCTCACCATGTCTAGCAGCTAGCTCACACCTCACCGCCACTCTCTGTCCCCTCCCCGAGCCAAGCCAGACCGTGGACCACCGAAGAACCGCCGCGCACTGCCTGTCTGCGCCATGCCGAGCACGCGCTAGAGCGTCGTGCCTGACACGCGTGCACAAGCCGCCGCTCGACGACAGCCCGCGCCCACCGCTCCGCCATGACTCCAGGGACATGCCAGACACGCCCATTCGCCGTCCAACGCTTCACAGCCACCGCTCGTCGTGGACACCACCGTATCTGTCGCTCAGAGCGCCAGCACCGCCCGACCGCATACCACCGCCCCTAGTCCCGCATTCACTTTCTAGAGCACCGCTAGGAGACCAGCGACCGCCCCCAACCTCGAGCCACGCTGCTAGCACGCTGTGCAGCCCTCGCCGGAGTCGCCTGCCCATCCTTCTCGGTCGCGTCATCGTCCTATAAATAGAGGCCTTCCCCGGCCATTTGCAGCACACCACTCACCTCCCCTCACCTCACTGACCATTCCCCACCTCTAGCCGGGGGAATTGCACTGGAGCAGGCCGCCTCTGGAGGAGAAGGGCGCCGCTGATTGCGACCACCCCTAGAGCTGCCTCGACCGTCCCTGAGCTCGCCGTCGACCACCAGTCCGTTTGCCCCCATCGTCGTCGTTGCTGGAGCCCTGGTACGCCCCCTATGCACCCCGACCGAGCCGCTAGGGTTAGAGTTCGCCGGCGACCAGTTCGTCGTCGACGACAATCCCCAGCCGTTGATCCCTGTTCTAATCCAACGACCCATATCGCCCCGTACCGCTTCGCGTGTTATAAGCCGCTGACCGGTGGACCCCTCCTGTCAGCTGAGCCCCGCGTCGCGTAGTGTCACTGGGCCGGCCCATTAGCTTTCCCGCGCGACCCAGTTAGTTTGAATTAGGATTTTCTTTTTAGTTTAAACATAGTTCTGTTCCCTAGTTTGAAATTCATTTCAGAGAGATTTATAAATCCAAATGGAGTGATTCCAATTTTGTTAAAAAGCTACTGAAAAGATCTACCCAAGCCCGTTATATTTAATTCAATTAGAGTTAAAGATCTCTCCTAGTAAAAACAACAAAACAGAAGCATTTGTACCTTGCAACATTTTTATAAAATCAACCAAGATATCTTTTGAGTTGATTCCAACTCTCAAAAATCACATTTCACCATACCTATCTGAATATGTAATAATATTAAGGTTTACATGCAGTGACTTTGGACTAGTACCAAAATAATGCTATCTAGGCATTTCTAGTCACTTTAAATCATTAAATAATGAACTTAAACCAAAGTAATTATGAACCAACCCTTAAATCACATTCCCACATGTTAGAATATGTGGTGATGACATGTGTCCACATGATCCCATATTTGAAGTGGTGAATATTAAATCTTAGTTAAATTTTCAATGAGTAGAAATTACTTTTCTAAAATAAAAAGGAGGAAACTATTGAATAAAACTTGTGATGCTTGTCATGATAATAGATCATAAAATGTATGCCTTAGGGTGCTAATTAGACTAGTTAAGTATTGTTTAGTGATTGTGTATATCGTATGTATTTATAGACGATAGTACCGACCAAGCCTACGAGGAGGAGGAGTTCTACCAAGAGGAGGAAGACAACTTCAACCACTGCACCAACCAAGGCAAGCTAACACTTGCAAGTATAATGCTTAGCAAGCTAGGATTAAACTAGATGGTTTAGCAAAGATGCTTTAGGCATGCTTTGATCATACCACTTTGACTAGTATTTACCCCAAGTCTTATTTTCAAGCTTTACTTCCGTTACTTTACCCAAAGTTCTTTACTTGTTTTGAAGGTAGCATAAAGAGTATAAAACTTGGCCTATTTAGATAAACTTTAGATGTCATTCTATGGCATGAGATTGATCTCACCTTCCCACCTTAGTGAACACTCTTAACTTAGTAGTTTAGAGTAGATAAAAACTTGAGTCACTTTAGATGGGAACACTTGGTGAAAATGAATTATGAAAACCTTGGAATGATGAGTCATTCTATTGAGATGTTTTGACATGTGTTGAGAAACACAAATGGTTTATGATGATGAAAATGTTGAGGCATGAGCCTTAACCCTTTTCCAAAACTGATGGTTGGATTCGGATGCGATACCATTCCAAATTTACTGTACAACCACAATACCTGAATTGGGTAAGGCTTAGCCAGAAGTTTATATGCATTAGTATTCGTTCCCTCGCGGGAGAGGTTTGAGCTGAGGCTACCTCTCAATGTTGTCCACCTATGCAGTGCCCAAGATGACAGATGGTCATGGTTGGGAGGCCATGCTCATAGGAGAGGTGCTTATACTAGGGTGTGTAAAGGAAAGGTTATGTTTGATTATCTGCATACTAAGTATGATGATAGGGTTATCCCTGACAGATATATCGAATCTTGTGGTGAAAGTGTACCACCTCTGCAGAGTGTCAAACTATTCGAATAGCCGCATCCGCGGTTATGGACAGTTGGAATGGCCATATTGTTTCGTTGTCAGATGTTTTCAGAACAACTTATGAAATGAATGATGAATCTTGACTTGACCACAACAGGGTTGTGTTTATTACAATAGCTTCCCAACTTAAGTGATTCTAGAACTTTATTTTATCTTTCTTTGCTTCAGAACTCAGCTTAGGTTTCAAACTTAACTTTATAGTTAAACTTAGAGATATCACTTCAACTTAGAACTATACTACTTGTTAGTGGTAGTTTGCGAGTACTTAAAGAGTACTCATGGCTTTTGTCCCTGGCTATTCTCATGGCCATACTATGAAGGAGACTACCAAGATGATGGCCAGCAGGACGGCTATGATAACTAGGACTATTCCGCCTTCGGCATTACTGTGCCCTCGAAGATGGACCGCACCGCTACGCTTATCTTTTATTTTCGCTGTTTGTTGTATTAAGACTGGATCCTGAGATCCTTATTTGTGTAAGACCTTATGTATAATTTGTAATGGATGATGTACTGTGATATCCAATCCGTTATGTCTCGCAAAAATGGTAATCCTGGGATTGCGAGGCACGGTATAACGGGCATCGGGGATTAAAAATCTGGGTGTTGACAAGTTGGTATCAGAGCCATCCTGACCACAGGAGACCCTAGTTAGAATGGACGTCCAAACAAAAACTTAATTTCCAAACCAAAGTGAGTATTTATGAAAAACGATTTCCTCTCTTATCCTTGGGAATTCATTCTTTCTCAAAAATTCATGTTCCTCAAAATTCTTACTTTACTACTTAAAATTTGACACACTTGATCACTTCACTAATTTCCTCATCCTTAATTCTTGTAGATGGAGACTCAATTCAGCAAGTTCTACCAGTTGGGAAATGGAGGTCAACTGATCTTCGAGAGGGATCTGGATTCACTGTCGGAGTTATTGGGACGCCCGCATCTGGAGTTTCTTGGAGCTCAACTTCCAAACTTCTAGGTACCCCAGGAGGAGATTTATAGTGGCTAGTCACCGTTGATCTTAGAGGAAGCATCGAAGCACCAAAATCCGGGAGAATCCAGTTCTCCGTGAGAGAGAACAACTGGCTAGATGGATTAGCCAGGGCAATGCATGAAGCTCGCGCACATCTATGTGCCCTCGGTGTCAACCAACTCCAGGGAACCCGTTTTGCTCACTATGCAAGATGTGACTTCATGGGAATGCCGATGGAGATGCCAAGTCACCCAGAGTTGAGGCGTCAAGTGGAGAATCTTGACTTCTTATTGCACGACAGACAGCAGGAACTGGACAATCCCAGGGAGTTAGCCAACCAGAACCGTGCCATTGCCGACCAGAAGGCCTAGACTTTCGCACTGCTCATCCAGGATCGCCAGTCTCTTCGCCGCCAGCGTGCAAAGAAGGATCGCACCATCGCCCATCTTCACAAGAAGGTGGCCGACCTCGAGAAGACCGTCAAGGAGCAGGAAGCTCAGCTTGCCGCAAAGGAAGAAGAAGAGGAGGGTGAAGCCATCCAGGGAGAAATGGATTCTTACCTCAGCAATGATGATGACTTTCTAGAGGAGGATATTGTGGACTTCTACACTGACGATGAGGACTCTGACTTCATCGACGTTGAGTAGATGCACTAGAGCACCATCGTAGCATGAGATGTATCGGTCCCACTGTATCGTAGCTTGCAGAATGGTTCTTCAAACAATCTGTTTTTCCTTTGATTCTTGTGGTGTGTGTTGTATCGCGTGCTTGTTGCATGAATGAAATGAAGTTAGTTGCAAAACCTGAGTCAAACTCAAAGTTTTTAGCTTGAAATCAAAACCATGAACCTTAGAACTTTCCCTCTTACCCCTTTATCTACCTCAATCTTCATATGACTCGTGGAAACCAAGGAGGGAGCAGCTCGTCGCAAGACCCAATGCTGCAGATCTTGCAGAATCTCATTGCAGACCGTGAAGCAAGCAGGGCAGAGCGCCAAGCCAACTTAGCAACACTGCAACAGATCGCCCAGATGGCTCTCAACAACCAAGGGCATGGAAATCAGGATCACCATGGATCTAAACTCAAAAACTTTCAGAATACCAATCCCCCAATCTTCAACCAATCTAAAAACCCACTAGATGCTGATGACTGGTTACAGACAATGGAAAACAACTTAGAAGTTGCAGGAGTTGATGAAAACGAGAAAGTTCTCTTTGCCACCCACAATCTGGCGGGAGATGCAAGAGCTCAGTGGACTAGTATCCGCAATATGAACCATGGTCAAGTGATGACATCGGAAGCTTTCAAGACAAAGTTCAGCCGCACCCACGTGCCGCAAGGTCTAGTCACCAGACTAAGAGATGAGTTTCGCGACTTGAAGTAAGGCAGAATGACTGTGGTGGAATACCATGACAGATTCCTGTCCTTGCAAGGTATGCACCTGATGAGATCAACACGGAGGCCAAGAAAAAGGAGAGATTCCTGAACGGACTACATGATGAGATGCAAACTATCCTCGTCAACATCCGCTTCGAGGATCTCGAAGAGCTAGTCGACTCTGCCATTCAGATGGAAGGGAAGATTAATCAGGCAAACGACAACCGCAAACGTCGTATGATGCAGCAATCAGGATCCAGCAGTCACCAGAAGTACCGTCCCAACCCCTCACCAGGATATGCACCAAGGAACAACCGACCCCCAATGTCTTGCCCAAGCTACCCCAACCGTAGCGGAGGCAATGTGAATCCTGGAGGAAACAATCACAACTCCGGCAATGCCAACAATTTCAACCGTGCACCTCCCAAGAACAATAACAACAATACTGCACCCAGAACTGGCAGCAATGTTGTGCCTGTCGCAGCAAAGGACAAGTCCCAGATCACTTGTTTTGAGTGTGGAGTGAAGGGTCACTATTCCAATGAGTGTCCCAAGAAGACTGCAGCCACTGCCAATGTGAATGCCCTAGCTCAACAGCAGCGTTGTGTTCAACCAGGAAGAAGATTTTCCCCAGGGAACCCTCACAACCGCAACGGTCGTCTCTTCCACATGAACGCAGAAGAAGCCCAAGAAGCGCTAGATGTAGTGCTAGGTATGTTTTCTGTCAACTTAGTTTTAGCAAGAGTATTTTTTGATTCGGGAGCATCGCATTCATTTGTCACCGAAGAATTTGCATGCACTAGTAATATTCACCCAACCAACCTGAAGCATGTCATGATAGTTCAAATCCCCGGATCAACTACAAAAGCTAGAAAATTTGCAAAGTTGTACCTATCAGAATACATGGGATAGATTTTTATGCCAACCTAATTGTACTTGGAACCAAAGGATTGGAAGTAGTACTAGGTATGGACTGGGTGTCAAGGCATAAAGGACTGATAGACTATGCTAAGAAAGCCATCACGATGACCAGTAGTTCTAGAGTAACAATAGAGCATATATCTGAGACCTTACCCCGTCAATTCAAGTGCAACAAGAGTCTAGCACTACCCACCATAGACCAAGTCAGAGTAGTCTGTGAATACCCCGACGTATTCCCAGATGAATTGCCAGGTATGCCCCAGATAGGGATATTGAGTTCATTATCGAACTAATCCCCGGAACCGGACGCATAGCCTAGAGACCCTATAATATGAACCCCTCAGAGTTAGTGGAACTGAAGAAGCAGTTGGATGCTATGTTAGAAAAAGGCTTGATTCAACCAAGCGCTTCGCCATGGAGATCACCAGTGTTATTCATCGACAAGAAAGATGGAGGTAATCATTTGTGCACAGATTACAGAAAGTTGAATGACGTCACCATCAAGAACAAGTAACCCTTGCCAATGATAGAGGATATATTTGATCAATTGACTGGAGCCTGATGGCTCAATGCACGGCACCCAGAAAAATGCTTGATGGCGATGTTAATGTAGAGCTCGTTGGGAACCCCAAGAGGAAGGTATGATGAGCACATCAGCAAGTTTCCCTCAGTTATGAAATCAAGGTTTAATCGAACCAGTAGGAGCAAGGAAACACCCCAAAGGTGTTACTAGCGGAGCTTTGGCAGGGCGCACTACCGGTGCTAGTAGCAATGGAGACCTTCACAACACAACCACAGAACTTTGTCCCCAACTTGCGATGACGTTGTCAATCTCACCGTGTTTTGCAGAAAACAAAGGATTAAACGTATCGAATGGAAAGAAGTAAAAGTTTGCAGAAAGTAAACACAAAGCAGTAAAAGATTGTAGATTGTATGTAAAAGACAAGGACCGGGATCCATAGTTCACTAGAGGTGGCTCTCCTTAGATAGTTAACATGCTGGGTGAACAAATTACAGCGGGGCAATTGACAAACACCGAGAAAGCAATACATGCATATACTAATCATCTTGACTCCTTTGAGACTTGATTGGGCATTACAACATAATACATAGACCGCCATCCAACTGCATCTATGACTAATAATCCACCTTCAGGTTATCATCCGAACCCCATCCAGTATTAAGTTGCAAGCAACAGATTATTGCTTTATGAACTGCGTGTAAAGTAAACAATATGATTGTTCTATGAACAAAGGATTGTTGTTTTCTCCCTAGTAGCAACAGCACATCTAGTACCTTAGAGATTTACACTTCCCCAGATTACCAGAGGCATGAACCCACTATCGAGCATAAATACTAACTCTTGGAGTTGCTAGCATCTACTTGTCCAAGATAGCTACTAACAACGGAAAGCATGCAAGATCTCAAATAACAAAGACATGATAGAATCAATAATCAATCTGAAATAGCATCTCAATATCCATCGGATCCCCGCAAACACAACATGTATGGATTACAAAAAGATGATCTTGATCATGAACGGAGCTCACAAGATCTAAACATGAAAGCACGAAGTTGGAGAACCAGCCATCTAGCTACTACATGGATCCGTAGTCCAAGGATGAACTACTCACGCATCACACTGGAGGCTTGCATGGTGATGAAGAAGGCCTCCAGGGTGAATTCCCCTCTCCGGCAGGGCGCCGGGAAGAGCTTTAGATCCCTCCCGATCTAGGGATGGAGATGACGACGGCTACAAACTCTTTCGTGGATTTTTGATCGGGTACTTAGGGTTTTTGTCCCGAGGGAAATATATAGGCGGAAGAAGAGGCCGAGGGGGTGTCGATAGCTACCACACCACCCCCTAGCGCGGGCCAGGCCTGGCCGCGCGGCCGGGTGGTGTGGCCAGCCCCTAGCCCCTCTCCGTCTCGTATTATGGCACTTGATCCCTTCCGGAAAATAGGCACTTTGGCTTTTGTCCCGTCCAATTCCGAGAATATTCATTTTCTGACTTTCCTGGAACCAAAAATAGCAGAAAATAGGCAGCTGGCACTGTGGCTCTTGTTAATAGGTTAGTCCAAGAAATCATATGAAAAGTACTCCAAAGTTGGAACAAAACACAAGAAAGTGGATAAAACCAAGCATGGAACATAAAAAATTATAGATACATTTGCAATGTATCAACATCCCCAAGCTTAACTCCTGCTCATCCTCGAGTAGGTAAGTGATAAAAAGAAATAATTTTTGAGGTGACATGCACCATCAAAGACTTGATCAAAGTATTTGCAAAACACTCAAAGCTGGGATCATAGTACTTCAATCATAACATGAAAGACAAAGTTCTAGCAATAAGCAAAGAAACTAGGATGCAACATGAAAAGGCACAAACAAAAGATTCATGAATAACAATGCTTTGCAAGACGTTTGTTTGTTGCACATAAAGAAAACATAGCATAATAGTATTCAGCTTGTCCCTCAGTAGAGTAGCAAATATAAATGCATAGGACACCTTCAAAGTTCATAAGAGTGACTAGATACAATAGTTTCAAACAAGCAATAACAAGTTATGCATCAATCAACTAGTCTTGGGACAATGCACATAGAACTAAGAATGGCCACTATGCTCTCAAAGTAGGTGCATAAAGATAGTAGGTGGAGACTCAATATAATGGTGGAAGAAAGGCCTTTTGTAAAAGGAAGTAGGGATTCAAGTCTCATAAAGAGCTTCCAAAAATTATGGTACTTATAGCTTTCAGCTCTCATTGCCCCTATCATAAGCATCTTGAAGTGATTAAGGTTAAAGTGACACAACTAAGAGGATATGCTTGACAAGTTATAAACTGAAATCTCATGCCCCTTACTTACGAAGACCGATCCTCATGCTACTCAACTTCAGTCACGAGTAAGCTCTTGTCATTGTAAATACATGTGTATCATTAAGAACCGCCAACAGGGTACCCCTTGCACATGATACGGGAGCTTTCCCATAATCAAAATGACAAGGCAAGCAGACAATGAGCATCTCAGCGATCTTTTTATTTGCTATTTGCATAGGTTTTTATTGAGGATGCTTCATAGAGTGATCATTATGGTGATGCTGCAAGTTTCCACCATGATTAGGCATGGCTTAGTCTAGCGTCCCAGGCGTTTCTGTAACACACATACAAACTCCATGATCTTACAAGTTCCACTTTTATTTCACATCGCCGGGATCCGTAAGCAAAAGAACATGATATCAACGGGGTACAAAGTACAAGTGCAATGTTGAAAGCTTTCCCATGGTACATGGTTCTGCTAATTTCAACTTATAAAGCGCAAGCATATATGCAACAAAGAAGGACCCAATGGTTCAAGTTTATTAGAGGCAAAAAGTAAAGTGTGCCATCAAGTTCGTGAGAGCTTTAATCACTAGTTTTCTCATAACAAGTGGAAGGTAAACAAAAGCATGAATATACTTGGAATAGCATAAGCTAGTAGGTAGGTATGGTGGACTCTTTGGAATAACTTGGTTTAGGGAGTTGGATGCATCAGTGGAACTCATACCTTGTGGTGGAGGCTAGCAAAAGACTGGGAGCGACAAACTAAGAGAGCAATAATGGCCATAATCATGCAGAGCGACAAAACATCATTGATCAAAGCATAAAGTGATACTACAAGTTGAAAACTAAAGGATCATAAAGGCTATGGTGACTTGTGACAGTCATTACATGGTGTGAGCATGTGCCAAGTCAACCCAAATAAAGCATCAAAGGAGAATACCACTATACTATGCTTTAATATGCTAAAACAACGCATGATTCATCCAAGGCACATTAAGCAATCTAAATTGTTTATAACAAGTCATGCTACAGCAAAGAATACTAAGCATAAATCCAAAACAATATCAAGCATGGCATGACAAAGCATAGCCGCAATCAAGAAAGAGCTCTTTTTACCACATAAGCATGAACTTTCCTACTCTTTTCCAAACCAAACCAAACTATTTGCAAACCAATGTAAGAAACAGGGGGTCCAACCAACTTATTCAGAAAACTAAGCAAACCAAGCAAACGAAAAACCAAAATGAAAACGAAAAAGAAGACGCTCCAAGAAAAACACAACTGTGCATGAAACAATAAAAATGAAGCGTTTGGAAGAAACCTGGAATTTTTATTGATGAAGAAGGGGATGCCTTGGGCATCCCCAAGATTTGACGCTTGTACTTCTTGGATATTTCTTGGGGTGACACGCGTGGCATCCCCAAGCTTGAGATTTAGTCCATCCTTCATCTCATTACTCATTCCTTCCATACACCTAAAAATTTTCCTTCATACAAAACTTCGCACAATCTCATTAGCAACATTAGTGCACTTAAGATAAATAAGTTTTAATGTTCAGTTATAACACCAAATAAACTTCCATTAGAACACTAGCTACTGTAGTACTTCCCTCAGAAAGCTCAATTCCCCAAAAGAACTCAAGAAGGAACTAACAAGAAGCAAATGCAAAAAATGGCAGAAATCTGTCAAAACAGACCAGCAGGTAAAGACGAATTTTTTCGAAGACCTTCTGTTGCTCAAATCAAAAAGTATTGAACTAACGAAAGTTAGCTAACAACCTGGGGCAGAATCACAAACAATTACAGCTCAATCCGACATACAGAGCTCTCTCATGAATTTTTACGGTGAAGCACAAAAATCTGTTTCGGGATAGCAACTTTCCCAATCATTACTTCACTCTCATTAGAGGTTACTCTTGGCACAAAAAGCAAATAAAAAGGATAAGGAGAGGTTATTAAAGAGGTAATAACTTCCAAGACTCATCTAAAACTCTTGGGTTATATCCCAACAAGTACTTTTCTTTAACGCCTTTAAGTTAGGCATGATAGTTTGAGAAGATGCTCACATAAGAAATATGAATTGAAGTAAAAGAGAGCATCAAGAAGCAAATTCAAAACACATTTAAGTCTAACCCAGTTCCTATGCATAGGAACATTGTAAGAAAATAAATCAAAGAAGCACATAGTAGCAATAATGGGTAGATAAAACAAGAGCAACTTCAAAACTTTCAGCACATAGAGAGGTGTCTCAATACCATGAAAACTTCTACAACCATATTTTCCTCTCTCATAATAATTTTCAGTAGCCTCATGAATAAACTCAACAATATAACTATCACATAAAGCATGCTTTTCATGATCTACAAACACTAGAGCTTTATTATAAACATTTTCAAAAGAATCCTCAGGAACATGACATTCGTCCTCCTTTGGTAAGCATGGGGGACAATCAAATAATGTAAGGGGTAAAGAGTTACTCTCATTAGAAGGTAGGGATGGGTAGATCCATTCTTCCTCCTCTTGATCATCACTCTCCTCCTCTTTTTCATCCAATGAGCTTCCAGTTTCAGCAATTTCTTCTTCCATAGGCTCTTGCAAGGCATTAGTCTCTTCCGTTGGTGGAGAGCATCTATTAAGATATTCAACAATATATCCATTCTCTACCTTGTAATTATCAAAGCAAAATTTAAGTATATCATAAACTTCATATTTATAAGGTGCATCATCAGTATTTTCAAGGAAATAAGCAAGTTCGAATGCACCCTTCCAAGCAATAAATTCTTCAATTTTTTCCACATCATAAAAGTCATAATTCCTTTTAACATAAGAAGATATGGTAACATTATCATTATACTCACATTGAAAAGGGAGGTGTTTATACCTCCTACAGCAACAAGATTTATCAAAGCAATAAGTAACATTATAAGTAGAGCACATGTTTCTAGAAATGGTATACAATTTATCAATTTCTTCCCATAAGTGTTGCCCTTTTTGTGACAAGCGGTGTTCCTTATAATAATATTTTGTTCTTCTGTGAACCCACCTTTCCAATAAGATTCAGTTTTAAAGAAACCAACCATTGATAGAAAGCATGATAAAGCAAGACAATATCAGACCAATGAAAATACCAACTATAGTAGAAACTAATTTTTTCGTGTGTTTTTGATAACAAAGCAAGCAAACAAAACAAAAAGAAACTAAGCAAAACAAAAACAACAAAGTAAAGAGATTGGTTATGAGGGACTCCCCTTGTTAAGATGTCCTTGACTCCCCGGCAACGGCGCCAGAATAATCTTTAATGGCGTGTAGTTGACGTGGGAGTTTCTTCTTCTTCGTTCCCCGGCAACGGCGCCAGAAAAATGCTTGATGGCTCAATGCACGACGCCCAAAAAAATGCTTGATGGCGGTGTTGATGTAGAGCTCGTTGGGAACCCCAAGAGGAAGGTATGATGAGCACAGCAGCAAGTTTCCCTCAGTTATGAAACCAAGGTTTAATCGAACCAGTAGGAGCAAGGAAACACCCCAAAGGTGTTACTAGCTGAGCTTTGGCAGGACGCACTATCGGTGCTAGTAGCAACGTGGAGACCTGCACAACACAACCACAGAACTTTGTCCCCAACTTGCGATGAGGTTGTCAATCTCACCGTGCTTTGCGGAAAACAAAGGATTAAACGTATCGAATGGAAAGAAGTAAAAGTTTGCAGAAAGTAAACACAAAGCAGTAAAAGATTGTGGATTGTATGTAAAAGACAAGGACCGGGATCCATAGTTCACTAGAGGTGGCTCTCCTTAGATAGATAACATGCTGGGTGAACAAATTATAGCGGGGCAATTGACAAACACCGAGAAAGCAATACATGCATATACTAATCATCTTGACTCCTTTGAGACTTGATTGGGCATTACAACATAATACATAGACCACCATCCAACTGCATCTATGACTAATAATCCACCTTCAGGTTATCATCCGAACCCCATCTAGTATTAAGTTGCAAGCAATAGATTATTGCTTTACAAACTACGTGTAAAGTAAACAAT
Source organism: Avena insularis (assembly GCA_023614405.1). Taxonomy (NCBI): domain Eukaryota; kingdom Viridiplantae; phylum Streptophyta; class Magnoliopsida; order Poales; family Poaceae; genus Avena; species Avena insularis. Next base: position 103,674,097 of record CM042684.1, on the reverse strand, counting down.
ACGATTGTTCTATGAACAAAGGATTGTTGTTTTCTCCCTAGTAGCAACGGAACATCTAGTACCTTAGAGATTTCTATCACTTCCCCAGATTACCAGAGGCATGAACCCACTATCGAGCATAAATACTAACTCTTGGAGTTGCTAGCATCTACTTGGCCAAGATAGCTACTAACAATGGAAAGCATGCACGATCTCAAATAACAAAGACATGATAGAATCAATAATCAATCTGAAATAGAATCTCAATATCCATCGAATCCCCGCAAACACAACATGTATGGATTACAAAAAGATGATCTTGATCATGAATGGAGCTCACAAGATCTAAACATGAAAGCACAAAGGAGGAGAACCAGCCATCTAGTTACTACATGGATCCGTAGTCCAAAGATGAACTACTCACGCATCACACCGGAGGCTTGCATGGTGATGAAGAAGGCCTCCAGGGTGAATTCCCCTCTCCGGCACGGTGCAGGGAAGAGCTTCAGATCCCTCCCGATCTAGGGATGGAGATGACGGTGGCTACAGACTCTTTCGATGATTTTTGATCGGGTACTTAGGGTTTTCGTCCCGAGGGCAATATATAGGCGGAAGAAGAGGCCGAGGGGGTGTCGGGAGCCACCACACCACCCCCTGGCGCGGGCCAGCTCATGCTGTGACCAGGTGGTGTGGCCGCCCGACCCTCTCTCCGCCTCAGATTCTCGCACTTGATCCCTTCCGAAAAATAGGCACTTTGGCTTTTGTCCCGTCCAATTCGAGAATATTCATTTTCGACTTTCCTGGAACCAAAAACAGCGGAAAACAGGCGGTAATCGTGGCTCTTGTTAATAGGTTAGTCCAATAAATCATATGAAAAGTACTCCAAAGTTGGAACAAAACACAAGAAAGTGGATAAAACCAAGAATGGAACATCAAAAATTATAGATACATTTGCAATGTATCAGAGCCCAGGTATTCTCAAAGATTGATCTTAGGACTGGTTATCACCAACTTAAGATTCGTGCAACGGATATTCCGAAGACCGCCTTTACTACTCGCTATGGTTTATACGAGTATACGGTTATGTCTTTTGGATTAACCAATGCCCCTGCTTATTTCATGAATCTCATGAATAAGATCTTTATGAATTTCCTAGATAAGTTTGTAGTTGTGTTTATCAACGACATCCTTATCTACTCCAAGTCAGAAGAAGAGCATGAGCAACATCTGTGAATCATCCTAGAAACCCTGAAAGAACATCAGTTATATGCCAAGTTCAGCAAGTGTGAGTTTTGGCGGAAAGAAGTAGGGTTCCTAGGACATATTGTGTCTGCCGGAGGAGTTCTGTTGATCCCGCCAAGATCAAAGATGTCGAAGAATGGGAAGCCCCAACCACTGAAACCCAAGTCCGTGCATTTCTCGGATTAGCGGGATACTACCGCAAGTTCGTAGAAGGATTCTCGAGCATCGCCAGACCCATGACCCAATTGCTGAAGAAGGACAAGAAGTTTGAATGGACAGACAAATGTGAAGCTAGTTTCCAGGAGCTGAAGAAGAGATTGATATCAGCCCCAATATTGGTCATGCTAGACATCAAGAAGCCGTTTGATGTGTATTGTGATGCATCCAAGATTGGTCTAGGATGTGTATTGATGCAAGAAGGCAAAGTCATCGCGTATCTGTCTCGGCACCTGAAGCAGAATGAGCAGAACTATCCGACCCATGATCTTGAGTTAGCAGCCGTAGTGCTGGCATTGAAGACATGGCGTCATTATTTGATGGGTAATCGCTATGAGATTTACTCAGATCACAAGAGCTTAAAATATATTTTCACTCACAAGGAGCTGAATATGAGGCAAAGGAGATGGATAGAGTTAATCAAGGATTATGACCTTGACATTCACTATCACCCCGGTAAAGCCAATGTGGTAGCGGATGCTCTTAGCAGATTGCCGTGTAGGCTTAACACCATGATCAAGGAGAAGCAGCCAAGTTTGTATGAGGAGTTGGAGCAGTTCAGAACTGAATTAGTTAGCAAAGGATTCTTAGCTAGCATTGAACTTCAACCCACATTGATTAGACAAATCAAGGAAGCCCAGAAGGGGAATGAAAGTATCGACGGTATCAAACGTCGTATTGGTACAGGAAAGGTACCTGGATTCACTGAAGACGAAGAAGGAGTACTGTGGTACAAAGGACATATCTGTGTGCCAGCAGATTCGGAGCTGAAGCAAGTTATCATGAAGGAAGCTCATGATACCCTTTATTCTATCCACCCTAGAGGAATGAAGATGTATCAAGATTTGAAAGAGCAATTTTGGTGGCACAAGATGAAGAGGGAAATCGGAAGCTACATCGCCAAGTGTGACATATATCAAAGAGTCAAAGCAGAGCATCAGAGACCCGCAGGACTATTGCAACCATTGCAGATTCTGGAATGGAAATGGGATTCCGTCGGAATGGACTTTATCACTGGTTTGCCTACTTCTAGTAGGGGAAATGACTCAATCTGGGTCATAGTTGATAGACTATCCAAGGTAGCTCACTTCATACCTATCAAGACTACCTACCAGAGTGCGAAGCTAGCAGAGTTATACATTGCTAGGATTGTTAGTCTGCATGGAACCCCCAAGACCATAGTACCAGATCGAGGAACCCAGTTTACCTCGAGATTTTGGCAGAAAGTCCAGGAAGGATTAGGAACCAAGTTGAATTTCAGCACCGCGTATCACCCGCAGACGGATGGACAGACTGAGAGAGTCAACCAGATCCTAGAGGATATGTTAAGAGCTTATGTGTTAGAGTACAGATCAAAATGGGAAGACTGCCTGCCTTTCGCGGAATTTTCATATAACAAGAAATATCAAGCTAGTTTGCAGATGGCACCATTTGAGTTCCTATACGGAAGAAAGTGTTGTACCCTTTGAATTGGTCGCAAGTAGGAGAGAGTCAAATCTTTGGACCCGACGTTCTCCGAGAAGCCGAAGAGAAAGTTCACAAATTCCGTGAGCACCTCAAGACCGCCCAATCCAGATAGAAGAGTTATGCTGACAAGAGAAGGAGAGACCTGACTTTCAATGTTGGAGATTTTGTATATCTCAAGGTTTCGCCATTGAAAGGAACCCAACCTTTTAGTCTGAAAGGAAAGTTAGCACCCAAATATATCAGACCCTTCAAGATTCTGAACCGTCAAGGAGAAGTATCGTATCAACTGGAACTGCCTGAAGAGATGTCAGCCATCCACAATGTGTTCCATATATCGTTACTTCGCAAATGCTTGGAAGTGCCAGAGAAGGCTGAAGTTTTCAAGAACATCGACCACAGAGCTGTAGAAATCAACAATTACCTGACATATCGTGAAGTGCCCATCAGTATCTTGGAAGAAGCTTACAGAACTACCAGGACCAGGAGTATCAAATTTCTCAAGATTCAATGGAGCAACCATACCTAAGAGGAAGCCACTTGGGCGCGAGAAGATTACATTAGGACAGAGTTCCAAGATCTCTTTAGTTCCTAGTTCTCTTTGTAAATCTCGGGACGAGATTCTGTTTAAGGGGGGAAGGTTTGTAACATCCCAAAACTTTACTCCAAGGTTATTAAGATCCAAATCATCAAAATTAGGGTTAACAAAAACTTTTCCAATTAAAAATATGAAAGCATTCATGTGTATGTGCATTTAAAATAGGAGTTGTTTGAATTGCCATGGTTCTATGATCCATTGATTGTAAAATGATTTTTAGGTGAAATAAACATCATCTAAATCATTCCCAAACATTTCCCAAAGAAAAACAACTCAAAATGAATAAATGAAGTGAATGGTCTTTTTTGCCAAATTAACTATCATGCCTACTTTGGCTATTCATAGTACTCAAAACCTAACAGAAACAATGATGGATCTTTGCACCCCTTGCTAGTACACATAATGAGGTACCAAGGCCCACTTTGTGATATGCCAAAAACATTCAAATACTAATTTTAATTGACATTTGAAAATGGAATCTATTTCATATGGGAACATCCCATTATTTCAAAAACCACTCAAATGGGCTCACATTTCAAAATCCAAGCAACCACAGAGTCTCAAGCTTAGTACTAGCACACCCACCAAAAATCTTTTCAAAATTCAAAATGAAAGTTCTTGCGGCCATTTCATCAAACACTTGGCAGGCAGGGTTTAAACTGTAAACATAGCTCACTATTTGCAACAGGGTTTTGCACCCAATTTTCCTCCAAACACTCCCTCTGTCCCCAAATGATCTAACCATGCCATTATCACCCCTCCCCTATCCCCTAGTGGCCATGCCATGCCGAGCACATGCTGGCCGGCCGACCATGCCACCACCGCAGCAGACCACCTCGCCCCCTCTCACCATGTCTAGAAGCTAGCTCACACCTCATCGCCACTCTCTGTCCCCTCCCCGAGCCGAGCCAGACCATGGACCACCGAGGAACCTCCACAAGATCGCCATGCTTGGCATGACGCGCCGAGCCTTGACACGCATGCACAGCCGCCCGCTACCACATACCGCACTCCGCTCCGCCATGACCCCAGGGACACGCTAGACACGCCCATTCGCCGTCCAACACCTCACAGCCACCGCTCGTCGTGGACACCGCCGTCTCTGCCGCTCAGAGCGCCAGCACCGCCCGACCGCATACCACCGCCCCTAGTCCCGTAGTCACTTTGTAGAGCACCGCCAGGAGACCAGCGACCACCCACTACCTCGAGCCACGCCTCTAGCACGCTGTGCAGCCCTCGCGGAGTCGCATGTCCATCCTTCTCGGTCGCGTCGTCGTCTTATAAATAGAGGCCTTCCCCAGCCATTTGCAGCACACCACTCACCTTCCCTCACCTTACTGACCATTCCCCACCTCTAGCCGGAGCAGCGCAAGCAGCCATTCGCCGGAATTGCACCGGAGCAGGCCGCCTCTGGAGGAGAAGGGTGCCGCTGATTGCGACCACCCCCAGAGCTGCCTCGACCGTCCCTGAGCTCGCCGTCGACCACCAGTCCGTTTGCCCCCATCGCCATTGTTGCTGGAGCCCTGGTACGCCCCCTATGCACCCCCACCGAGCCACTAGGGTTAGAGTTCACCGGCGACCAGTTCGTCGTCGACGATCCCCAGCCGTTGATCCCCGTTCTAATCCAATGACCCATATCACCCCATACCGCTTCGTGCGTTATGAGCCGCTGACTGGTGGACCCCTTCTGTCAGCTGAGCCCCACACCGCGTAGTGTCACTGGGCCGGCCCATTAGCTTTCCCGCGCGACCCAGTTAGTTTGAATTAGGATTTTTCTTTTTAGTTTAAACATAGTTCTATTTCCTAGTTTGAAATTCATTTCAGAGAGATTTATAAATCCAAATGGAGTGATTCCCAATTTTGTTAGAAAGCTACTGAAAAGATCTACCCAAGCCCGTTAGATTTAATTCAATTAGACTTAAAGATATCTCCTAGTAAAAACAACAAAACAGAAGCATTTGCACCTTGCAACATTTTTATAAAATCAACCAAGATATCTTTTGAGTTGATTTCAACTCTCAAAAATCACATTTCACCATACCTATCTGAATATGTAATAATATTAAGGTTTACATGCAGTGACTTTGGACTAGTACCAAAATAATGCTATATAGGCATTTCTAGTCACTTTAAATCATTAAATAATGAACTTAAACCAAAGTAATTATGAACCAACCCTTAAATCACATTCCCACTTGTTATAATATGTGGTGATGACATGTTTCCACATGATCCCATATTTGAAGTGGTGAATATTAAATCTTAGTTAAATTTTCAATGAGTAGAAATTACTTTTCTAAAATAAAAAGGAGGAAACTATTGAATAAAACGTGTGATGCTTGTCATGATAATAGATCATCAAATGTATGCCTTAGGGTGCTAATTAGACTAGTTAAGTATTGTTTGGTGATTGTGTATACCGTATGTATTTATAGACGATAGTATCGACCAAGCTTACGAGGAGGAGGAGTTCTACCAAGAGGAGGAAGACAACTTCAACCACTGCACCAACCAAGGCAAGCTAACACTTGCAAGTATAATGCTTAGCAAGCTAGGATTAAACTAGATGGTTTAGCAAAGATGCTTTAGGCATGCTTTGATCATACCACTTTGACTAGTATTTACCCCAAGTCTTATTTTCAAGCTTTACTTCCATTACTTTACCCAAAGTTCTTTACTTGTTTTGAAGGTAGCATAAAGAGTATAAAACTTGGCCTATTTAGATAAATTTTAGATGTCATTCTATGGCATGAGATTGATCTCACCTTCCCACCTTAGTGAACACTCTTAACTTAGTAGTTTAGAGTAGATAAAAACTTGAGTCACTTTAGATGGGAACACTTGGTGAAAATGAATTATGAAGACCTTGGATTGATGAGTCATTCTATTGAGATGTTTTGACATGTGTTGAGAAACACAAACGGTTTATGATGATAAAAATGTTGAGGCATGAGCCTTAACCCTTTTCCAAAACTGATGGTTGGATTCGGATGCGATACCATTCCAAATTTACCGTACAACCACAATACCTGAATTGGGTAAGGCTTAGCCGGAAGTTTATATGCATTAGTATTCGTTCCCTCGCGGGAGAGGTTTGAGCTGAGGCTACCTCTCAATGTTGTCCACCTATGTAGTGCCCAAGATGACAGATGGTCATGGTTGGGAGGCCATGCTCATAGGAGAGGTGCTTATACTAGGGTGTGTAAAGGAAAGGTTATGTTTGATTATCTGCATACTAGGTATGATGATTCAGGGTTATCCCTGACAAATGTATCGAATCTTGTGGTGAAAGTGTACCACCTCTGCAGAGTGTCAAACTATTCGAATAGCCGCGTCCGTGGTTATGGACAGTTGGAATGGCCATACTGTTTCGTTGTCAGATGTTTTCAAAACAACTTATGAAATGAATGATGAATCTTGACTTGACCACAACAGGGTTGTGTTTATGACAATTGCTTCCCAACTTAAGTGATTCTAGAACTTTATTTTATCTTTCTTTGCTTCGGAACTCACCTTAGGTTTCAAACTTAACTTTATAGTTAAACTTAGAGATAACACTTTAACTTAGAACTATACTACTTGTTAGTGGTAGTTTGCGAGTACTTAAAGAGTACTCATGGCTTTTGTCCCTGGCTATTCTCATGGCCAGACTATGAAGGAGACTACCAAGATGATGGCCAGCAGGATGGCTATGATAACTAGGACTATCTGCCTTCGTCAGCATTGCATGTGCCCCTGAAGATGGACCCCACGGCTACGCTTATCTTTTATTTCCGCTGCTTGTTGTATTAAGATTGGATCCTGAGATCCTTATTTGTGTAAGACCTTATGTATGGTTTGTAATGGATGATGTAATATGATATCCAATCCGTTATGTCTCGCAAAAATGGTAATCCTGGGATTGCGAGGTATGTCATAACGGGCATCTAGGATTAAAAATCCGGGTGTTGATAGCCCGGGGGGCCAGTCGCATGGCGACTCCAAAGATGGCTCTCGGCTTAGTGTTCTTCTGGATGATCCGAGGCTCGGTTTGCGAGTCCTCGTCCGCAATACTTGGCCGTGCGAGTCGCACTATCTAAGGTTGAGGAGGACATGGTGCTGTTTGTGTAGCACTACCATTTGTCTTGGCCTGGAAGGCCAGTCGAGCAAGGCGATTCCAATGATGGCTCTCGGTTAGCATTTTTCATGGACGATCTGAGGCTCGGTTCTCGAGTCCTCGTCCGCACTACTTGGCCATTACGAGTCTCTCTTTCAAAGGTTGACAAAGGCGAATCAATTTTCCCGGGGGGGAGAGACGCCTAGTGGCAAGTCCATGCAACGTGGCATGTGACCCTCTCTGGCGACTTGGATGATGAAGGTCCCTTAGTAGGCGCGGCATACGCATTCGACGTAGCGGAAGTGTAGGCGCGCTTTGGCAGGGTCGACGCGGCGAACATAGAGTCGACGCGATAGACGGAGGTCGTGCTATGGCAAAGTCGACGCGGCGGACACAGGGTCGACGCGGCGGACGTAGGTCGCGCTAGGGCGAAGTCGACACGATGGACACTGGGTTGATGCGGTGGATGGAGGTCGTGCTAGGGCGAAGTCGACGCGGCGGACACGGGGTCGACACGGCGGATGGAGGTCGCGCTAGGGCGAAGTCGACGCAGCAGACACGGGGTCGACGCGACAGAGAGATGTCGCGCTAGGGTAAAGTCAACGTGGCGGACATGTGGTCGACGCGGCGGACGGAGGTCGTGCTAGGGCGAAGTCGACGTGGCGGACACGGGGTTGACGTGACGGACAGAGGTCGTGCTAGGGCGAAGTCTACGCGGCGGACACGGGGTCGACACGGCGGACGGAGGTCGCGCTATGGCGAGGTCAACGTGGCGGACGGAGGTCGCGCTAGGGCGAAGTCGACGTGGCGGACACGAGGTCGACGCGACGGAAAGAGGTCGCGCTAGGGCGAAGTCGACATCGCGGACATGGGGTCGACGCGACGGACAGAGGTCACGCTAGGGCGGAGTCGACACGGCGGACACGGGGTCGACGCGGCGGACGGAGGTCGCGCTATGGCGAGGTCGACGCGGTGGACGGAGGTCGCACTAGGGCAAAGTCGATGTGGCGGACACGGGGTCGACGCGAGGGACAGAGGTCGCGCTAGGGCGAAGTCGACGCGGCAGACATGGGGTCGACACGGCGGACAGAGGTCACGCTAGGGCGACGCGGCGGACACGGGGTCGATGCGGCGGACGGAGGTGTAGCATCCCAAAACTTCAATCCAAGATTATCAAGAGCAAGTCATCCAAAAATGGGGTTAACAAAAACTTTTCCAAATTTAAAATGAAAGCATTCATATATGTGTGCATTTAAAATAGGAGTTGTTTTGAATTGCCATGATTGTGTGATCCTTTCCTTCTAAAATGTTTCTTAGGTGATTTAAACATCATCTACATCATTCCCAAACTTTTCCTAAAGAAAATCAAATAAAAAAGAATTAAAATGAAGGAATGGTCATTTGGACAAATTTAACTCTCATACCTACTTTGGCTATTCCTAGTACTCATTTCTTAACAAAAACAATTCTTGATCTTTACACCCCTTGCTATTACACATAATGAGGTACCAAGGCCCACTTTTTGATCTACTAAAAACCTCCTGTAAACTATTTTAAATGACAGCTTAAAATTGAATCTAATGCATATGCATAGATCACCCCTATTTCAAAAACCATCAAATTGAGCACCATTTTCAAAACCCTTGCAACCAGAGACTACCTATCACTAGTGGAGATCACCCAAAAATTTTGAACTCAAAATTCAAAACTTTTTATCTTGCGGCCATTTCATCAAACACTTGGCAGGCAGAAGCACACCTTTAATCCTAGCTCACTGTTTTGAACAGAGTTTTGCCCCCATTTGATCCCCATTTACTCCCTCTGTCTCCTAATGATCTAACCAAAGCCTAAACACCCATCCCCTACACCCCTAGCAACAATGCCATGCCGACCCGAGCCATGCCTCGCCGGCCAAACTTGCAACCGCTGCAGCAGACCACCCCTCTCCCCCTCTCCATGTCTAGGAGGCAGCCAGCACCGCACCGCCCCTCTCTGTCCCTTGCCCGAGCCAAGACCAGTCATGGACCACAGAGGAGAACCCATGCACAGTGCCACTGAACCATGCCAACGCCGCCCGCAGAGCGCGCACTGTCCCCGCGTGCACAAGCCGCCACTCGACACCAGCCCGCGCCCACCGCTCCGCCTCGACCTAGAGAACACCCCAGACACCTCCGTTCGCCGCCCAAAGCCCCACAGCCACCGCTCGCCGTGGACACAGCCGCTTCGACCGCGCAGAGCGCCACCTCACCCCGACCACATGCCACCTCCCCTACGGCCGCATTGAAGCGCTAGAGCACCGCCAGGGGACCGCCCATCGATCGCCATCCCCAGCCATACCGCTAGCTCGCCGTAGCCATGTCGCCACCGTCGACCGCCCATCCCGCTCGGTCTCACCGTAGAGCCTATAAAAGGAGCCCTCCCCAGCACCAAAGACTCACACCATTCCACTCCCCTCACCTCTCTGAACCACAGCCACCCATCGCCGGAGCAAGTGGAGAAGCAGCTCGCCGGAATTGGATCCGGAGCCGCCGCCTCTGGAGAAGAAGGGTGCCGTTGATTCCGGCCACCCCAAGCTCCGCCGCGACCACGCCTCGCCTCGCCGTCGTCTTCCACTTCGTTCACCCGCATCGTCGACCCCGCTGGAGCCCTGGTATGCCCCCAGTAGACCCCCACCGAGCCGCTAGGGTTCGAGCTCGCCGGCGACCCATCCGTCGTCGACGACGACCCTCAGCCGTAGATCTAGCCTCTAATCGCTTGACCCACAAGCTGCACCGTTCAAGCGTTTAAAGAGCCGCTGACAAGTGGACCCCTCCTATCAGCTGAGCCCCGTGCCGCGTAGCACCACTGGGTCGGCCCATTTCCTTTCCCGCGCAAGCCCGTAGATTCAAATCTAGGTTTTTCTTTTTAGTTAGAATATAGTTTCTGTCCAGTTTTTCAAAATTCAATTCTGTGTGTTTGAAAAATCCAAATTACATGAAACTAATTTTGTATGAAAGGTATTGAAATGCTCTATCCAAGCCCGTTGGATTTAATTCATTTAGAGTTATAGATTTCTCCTAATAAAAATAAGAAGACAGAAGCTTTTGCAACTTGAAACATTTTTGTAAAATCAACCAAGTTATCTTTTGAGTTGATTCCAACTCTCAAAAATCACATTTCATCATATCTATCCAAATATGTAATAATATTAAGGTTTACAGGCAGTGACTTTGGACTAGTACCAAAATAATGCTATATAGGCATTTCTAGTCACTTTAAATCATTAAATAATGAGCTTAAACCAAAGTAATATTGATCCAACCTTTAAATCTCATTCCCACATGTTAGAATATGTGGTGAGGACATGTGTCCACATGATCCCATATTTTGGTGGTGAATATTAAAGTGTAGTTAATATTTCAATGAGTAGAAATTACTTTTCCAAAATAAAAAGGTTGAAACTATTGAATTAAAACTTGTGATGTTTGGGATGATAATAGATCATCAATTGTGTGGTTTAGAATACTACTTAGCCTAAGTTAAGTATTGTTTGGTGATTGTGCACTCCCTATGTATTTCTAGACGCTAGTACCGACCAAGCCTTCGAGGAGGAGGAGTTCTACCAAGAAGAAGAAGAAGAAGAAGAAAACTTCAACCACTGCACCAACCAAGGCAAGCTATTAGTGGCAAGCTAACCCTTGCAAACATGCTTTAGTAAGCTCTTGTAGCAAGTTAGAATAAAACTAGATAGTTTAGTAAAGATGCCTTAAGCATACTTTGATCACACCCCCTTAGTTTACACAAAGTTCTTTAATTAATTTTGAAGGTAGCATAAAGAGTATAAAACTTGACCTATTTAGGAACCTTTAGATGTCATTCTATGGCATGAGATTGATCTCACCTTTCCACCTTAGTGAACACTCTTAACCTAGTGTTTTAGAATAGATCAAACTTGAGTCACTTTAGATGGGAACACTTGGTGAAAATGAGTTATGAAAACCTTGGAATAATGAGTCATTCTATTGAGATGTTTTGACATGTGTTGAGAAACACAATTGGTTTATGATGATGAAAATGATGAGGCATGAGCCTTAACCCTTTTTATAAAACTGATGGCTGGATTCGGATGCGATACCATTCCAAATTTACCGTACAACCATATTACCTGAATTGGGTAAGGCTTAGCTGGAAATTTATATGCATTAGTATTAGTTCCCTCACGGGAGAGGTTTGAGCTGAGGCTACCTCTCAATGATGTCCACCTATGCAGTGCCCAAGATGACTGATGGTCATGGTTGGGAGGCCATGCTCATAGGAGAGGTGCTTGTACTAGGGTGTGTAAAGGGAAGGTTATGTTTGATTATCTGCATACTAAGTATGATGATTCAGGATTATCCCTGACAGATGTATCGAATCTTGTGGTGAAAGTGTACCACCTCTGCAGAGTGTCAAACTATTCGAATAGCCGCGTCGGCGGCTATGGACAGTTAGAATGGCCATACTGTTTCGTTGTCAGATGTTTTCTAAATAACTTGAAATGAATGATGAACTTTGACTTGCCCACAACAGGGTTGTGTAGATGATAATAGCTTCCCAACTTAAGTGATTCTAGAACATTACTTTATCTTTTCTTGCTTCAGAACTCAGCTTAGGTTTCAAACTTAACTTGATAGTTATTTTTTCAATTCAGCACTTTAACTTAGAATTATAACCCTTGCTAGTAGTAGTTTGCGAGTACTTAAAGAGTACTCATGGCTTTTGTCCCTGGCTATTATCATGGCCAGACTATGAAGGAGATTATCAAGATGATGGTCAGCAGGACGGCTATGATAACTAGGACTATCTCGCTCACAAGATTGCTCGTGCCCTCAAGATGGACCCCACCGCCACGCTATCGCTTATTTCACGCTTGTTGTATTAACGACTGGATCATGAGATCCTTATTTGTGTAAAACCTTATGTATGGTTTGTAATGGATGATGTACTGTGATATCCAATCCGTTATGTCTCGCAAAAATGGTAATCCTGGGATTGCGAGGTATGGCATAACGGGCATCCGGGATTAAAAATCCGGGTGTTGACAGGAGGTCGCGCTATGGCGAGGTCCACGCGGCGGACATGGGGTCGACGCGGCGGACGGAGGTCAGGCTATGGCGATGTCGACGCGGCGGATGAAGGTCACACAGCCGATAGAGTCATGTTGTGGTGGGGTCGTGCGGCATTTAGCCAGTAGAATGGCGAGTCCGAGATGGGCGAGCCGCCGAACCTGGCAAGTCCGCAGCCATCACGAATCCACGATGAACGAGTCCGCGACGGGGGAGTCCCCGAGCGCGGTGAGTCCGCGAGGGGCGAGTCCGCGGCGGGCGAGTCCCCGAGAGTGGAGGGGTTCGTGATGGCGAGTTCGCGGCGGTGAGTCCTCGAGCATGGTCGTGAACCAGCTTTCGGAGATAGGCGGATTCGAGTCGAGCTCGGCCGGGGCAGTGGGACAGTCGCCAGATCGCCTCATCTTCTCCGTAGATTAATTCTCTCGCGGTATGCATGTGAGAAATCACATACGTAGATGTATTCAAAAAGGACAATAGGTGAAGGATTAGATTCAAATAAAATAAGTAATAGACAGAGTAATCAATAAGCGTCTATAAGAAATATGAGATTGGATAAAGCAACACCCATTAATTATGGCCACTCGAATCGGATGGACCTGTGTCCCGCCAGCTTCATGCGCGTGCGTGTAGTGCGCTGGCCATGGCGGACTGGTCTGTCCCAGGTCCATAGCTGAACCGATCCACTCATGATCTCACGTGAGACTAGAATCGGCAGAACTGCCTGGACCGCATGTCAATGCACGGTGCTGAGGTGCGGTGATGGTCGTGGCACGATTGGTCGTCGAGCCGGCAACCCGGCCGCCGCCATGGAATCGCTGATGAAGTAGATCATGTCTGATGCAATCCCGCATCTATTAAATCCTTCCAAAGTATAATGCATGATTATCCTAAATTAAATAATAAATTGGCAGAATAATTATAAAAGAAACGGGATTTCTTAGAAAACTCAGCCACATTGACTGATCTTGCATGTTTGCATGCGGGAGATTTTTCCAAGTTGACGCCGGCATGTGTCTTGACCATGCTCGGTGGCAGCCAGATCAGATTCGATCAGCTCCCTAACTCCTGAGTCGCCGGAAGACGGTTCTCGCGCTAGGTGTGAGCTCTTGGTCTGCGATCGGTGAGGAAGAAGTAGCACAACCAGATGTAATCTGGCCAGCCGTCCATGGTGATGGATCCTGTCCAGATTATCATCTCCGAGCACCGCTTGCCCCATGGTAGGCGCCAACTGTCGTGGTATTGACCACGACAGATGCTATAGGGTAACTTACGTAGGAAAAGGGCAAGGCGGCATAGGAGAATCCGGGAGCGAGATTGGCACACGACGTACCCAGGTTCATGTCCCCTCGATGGAGGATCGCTACGTCCTGCTGTCAATCCAGTATATGATCATAGATTGGTTACAATGGATTCGCCGGAGGGGGTGGGAGAGACTAGATCTAATATGACATGGGCGAGAGCTGGTATCACATACCCCGTGGGGTGCCCCTGGTGGCTTTATATATGCAGCCAGTTAGGGTTTACAAGTGTGCTAGTGAGTTTTGTATTAGATTCGCCGTCTTGGGCCTTCACTCGGCGTGGCGTCTGGGTATAGTATGCGTCGATCGCCAGATTCAAGAAGTCTATCCGCCTAGGTTAGGCTTCACGCCGCTTCATTTGGCGACTCCGTCAGGCACACCCGATTGGTTCTCCCCCATCAAGAAACACCAAGGACTTGTACGGAATTAACAACCAATTTCCTATCAAAATATTACTCAAAAAGCAAAGCTCACGGGATGAGAGGTATTATTATCAGTTTCAAAAATAATCCTGATGAGGGTTTGTACGAAGGGTATCTAAGGTACAAGAGTTATCTAGATATTTGCCCCCATCATTGTTTGCATGATTGGTTGATCACTCATAACTTTTATGGAGGGCTTAATAATGAAAATAGAATGAATTTAGACACCGCTTCTAATGGTAGTTTTCTATCTTACACCTATGATGAAGTTTGGAAATTAATAATGAAAATAAGGGAGACAACAGAAAATACTAAAAATGAGGAGAACATTACAAATAGTTTTTCTAAATATGCTTGTGTTAACAATTTCCTTGCAGATGAAAGGACTCATGTAATGATTAAAATGCTTGGTATTGATTCTTACTTGGTAAAGAAAATGATTGAGAATTATGTAGGGCATTTACAGGTACCTACAGAATGGGAACCCCATAAACCCCTCGAAGAAAAGAAGCGTGCAAGAGTGCTAATGGAAGAGTTCTCCTCTGCACCTATTCAAGAGAATATCAAGAAAAAGCAAAAAGAGGAAGAACAGATAAAAAGAAGATTAAAGAAACCAGAAATGAACCCCAAAGCTACCAATATAAATAATGTTATATTGAAGGATCTTACGGAAGCACGAACCGTGGATAATGAAGTGGTTATGCTAGACTTTCAAACCTCAGAATTCATCGAAGGTAAGGTACGAGGTAACGAAACTTCTAAACCTATGACTCCTATATATTATGGAGAAACTTTCTTATACATAATTTGTGAGCCGATCTCCACTATAAATATTATGCCTTCATCACTTTATGAAGAACTTCACTATATTTTAAATAATCCAGATGTGGAACCGGTAGACACTACTATTAAATTGTCTAATAGAACTAATATAAAACCGTAAGGGGTTATCAGAAACATATATGTCTTTATTGGATCACTCATGTTCCCCCTTGATTTTCATATTGTTGACATGCCTTGAGATTATTTTTGTCCTATTCTTTTAGGCAGGTCTTTTGTTTCCATAACCAAAGCTCGAGTTGATAATAAGAAAGAGACTATTTCACTGATGTTTGGAGAAGAGTAAATGACATTCCACTTTGCCAAACTAAAGAAGAGGCCATATGAAGTGTCAGATATCAAGGAAGATAAAACGATTGTCGAGCTGGTAGCAATTCATTTTAGTACTCCACAAGATGAATTAGAGAGGAGCCTAATTAATTGGGAGGAAGCACCAGATGATGAGGAGAGAGAATACATGGATGATTATCTTGATTCAGTTTCGGAAGCACAAAATCCACATGACTATGAAGAACTGGTAAGAAAAGGAGATGAAGAACCTCTACCAATTGAATTGAAACAACTTCCAGACGATATGAGGTATGAGTTTTTAGATAATGAAAATAAATGTCCTGTTATTATTAGAAAAAATCTATCATAAAATGAAACAAATAAACTCATTTCGGTCTTGGTTAAACATCGTGAAGCCTTTGGATATACTCTAAGTGATATTAAAGGAATAGATCCATCTATTGTAACACATAAGATTACCATGCTTGATGATGTTGAACCTGTAGTTGATACACAAAGAAGGCTTAATCCTAAAATGAAAGAAGTAGTAAGAAAAGAGGTTATACGCTTATTAGATGCAGACATAATATATCCTATTTCTGACAGTAAGTGGGTTAGCCCATCTCATTGCATAGCAAGATAAGGGGGTCTTGATGCTGCTATGAATGAGGATGGTGAGCTAGTTCCTGTAAGACCTATTGTTGGATATCGTATGTGCATTGATTTTAGGAAGCTAAACCATGAGACACAGAAAAATCATAAACCTATACTATTTATGGATAAAATTTTAGAAAGACTTAGTAATAATTCTTATTTTTGTTTTCTTGATGGTTATTCTGGATATTCTCAAATTGCCATACAATCGGAAGATCAAGAGAAAACAACTTTCACTTGCCCTTATTCCACATATGCTTATAGATTAATTCCGTTTGGCTTATGTAATGCAGTAGCAACTTTTCAAGAATGTGTTTTAAAAATATTTGATGATTTTGTTGAGAAGACTATGGAAGTTCTAACAAATGATTTTGTTGTTTGTGGAACAACCTTTGATAATTGCGTCTACAATTTAACCAAAGTTTTGTAGAGATGCAGGCAATCAAATTTGGTTTTGAATTGGGAACAATGTCGTTTCATGGAAAGAGAAGGTAAAGTTTTTGGGCATAAGGTTTCAGAGAAGGGAATAGAAATAGATAAAAGTAATATAAATGCTATAGAAAATCTTCCAGTACCTTAGGACGTAAAAAACTTAAAAAACATTCGTGGACATGCAGGTTTCTATAAGCGTTTTATAAAATATTTTTCTAAAATAGCTATGCCTCTCACCAACCTTCTTGAGAAAGAAACTCCATTCTACTTAGACTATAACTACATTGCAGCTTTTTAGAACCTTAAAAACAAATTAGTTTCAGCACCCATCATGCAATCTCCAAAATGGGATGAACCTTTTGAAATCATGTGTGATGCTAGTGACTATGCTTTAGGGGATGTGTTAGGACAGCGAGACAGAAAGAATTTAAATGTTATTTATTATGCTAGTAGACCTTATTAAGATTCAGAAAACTTATGCTACTACATAAAAAGAGTTCCTAGCTATAATGTTTGCTTGCAACAAATTTAGATCTTACATCATTAATTCTAAGGTGATAGTTCATAAGGATCACCAAGCTTTACGTCACCTCCTTGTGAAAAAGGATGCGAAGCCCACGTTGATTAGGTGGGTTCTATTACTATAAGAATATGATTTGCAAATATAAGATAGGAGAGGTAAAGATAATCCGGTAGCAGATCATCTCTCTAGGATGGAGGGAATAATTACTAACCCCATACCTATAAATGAGTCATTTCCAGGAGAATATTTAGCAAATGTTAAAATTGTTGATCCTTGGTATGCAGAGTCTGCTAACTATCTCACAGTAAAATTTATACCTCCTGGTATGACAAGAAATCAAAGGATGAAATTATTTAGTGATCGTAAATATTACTTTTGGGATGATCCGTATCTATATCATCATGGACCTGACGGAATGATTCGGAAGTGTGTTCCTAACCATGAAATGAATGTGATTTTGCAAGCTTGTCATGACAGCCCGTATGGTGGACATCATGCAGGCAAGCGAACTGCAATAAAGGTACTTCAATCCGGATTCTATTGGCCAACCTTGCTTAAGGACACACACAGGTATGTAGAACACTGTGATGCTTGCTAAAGAAGAGGTAATATAGGTAGGAGACAAGAAATAGCAATGAATTATAGTCTTATAATCGAACCCTTTGATGTATGGGGAATGGATTACATGGGACCTTTCATAGAATCAAATGGTTATACTCATATTCTTGTTGATGTCAATTATTTTACTAAATGGGTTGAAGCTATTCCAACAAGCCATGTAGATGCTGCCGCCTTAGTGAAGATGATCAAGGATGTAATATTCCCCAGGTTTGGAGTTCCTAGATTCCTAATCACTGACGGTGGTTCTCAATTTATGAAATATGGAGTAACTTATCGCGTTGCTTCACCATATCATCCTCAAACGAGTGGTCAAGTGGAACTCTCCAATAGAGAATTAACGACCATACTCGAGAATACGGTGGACAAATCAAGAAAAGATTGGTCATACAAGTTAAATGACACTCTATGGGCATACCCTACTGCGTTTAAAAATCCAATGGGTATGACACCTAATAAGATGGTATACGGTAAGGCATGCCATTTACCTTTAGAATTGGAACACAAAGCTTTCTGGGCAAGCAAGAACCTAAACTATGATCTTAAAGCAGTAGGAGAAAAACGTTTATTAGATATTCATGCTTTAGACGAGTTTAGAAGTGAGGCTTATGAAAATGCTAGATTGTTAAAAGTAAAAGTGAAAAGATGGCATGATAGAAAAATAGAAAATAAGACCTTTAAAAGTGGAGACAAAGTGTTGCTCTATAATTTCTCGTCTTAAGTTGTTTCTGTTGGAAATATGCCCTAGAGACAAATAGTTATAAGGACTATTATCATATTTCATATAGTTTATGATTAAGTTTTATATCATGCTATAATTGTATTGAGTGGAAACATCAATACACGTGTGATATATAAACAACCAGGGGTTCCTAGTGAAACTCTAGTCACTGGTTCATTGGTCAATAGATGATCAAGTTTCTTGATCATGTGGCATTTATGCCAGTTGGAAATGGAGTCAACTCATTTTGAGAATGATATGATGAACCAATACCCAACCTAAACATCGTGAACCAATCATGTCACGAAGTTCAAGTTACGATGATTAGAAATGGATCCTCGTAGACTATTCCTTAGACCGTGAGGCTATATCAATCACTGTCTCCCGAGAGTGCTTAGATAGCATCAAGCGCCACTTGGTAATATAGTGGATATAAAGGTGTGTTTAGGTACTCGGAGGAAACCGTAGAGGCAATATATGTCAAGAGCGGGATTTGTCCGTCCATGTGACAGAAAGATACTCAAGGGCCCACTCGGAGAAGTTATATCCAATAGCTGCGCAACGTGTGATTTGATCATAGGGATATCACTTGTCGGAATGAGTCAAGTAGCATTGTTCGGTAACTAGATTGAACACGACATGGTGATGTCATTGATCATATCTCGAGCAATGCAAGTATCAAGAGACAAAGGGAATAAGACACGACTGTCCCGGTTCAAACGACAAAAGATCTTCGTGGAACGCACAGGGGTCACATGGCCATCCAGGTCCCTCTGTCGATCATTGGTGCGGTAGTGTCCTGACCATGTCTGGAGTGTTCCTGAACCGTGGGGTATCATGCTTAAGGGCTTGATGATGCTTAGAGAGTGTTTATAAGATCGGAAGAATCACTAAAGAATAGTAGAGAGAAAACCGGAAGGGTTTCGGTAAGTCCGGAGGATGTCCGGAGTGGAGGTGGAAGGTGTTCCATAGCCACGGAGGTTGAATAATATGTGAATGAATGTTAAATATTGATTTAATCATTTATTCATAATTATTTAATAAAAGAGAAAATCAATTTAAATGGTCAAAGGCTTAATGGGCCAATTCCGGAGGGAAGAGGGCCCATTAGGGAAAAGGCAAGAGGGAGAAGAACCAAGAGGGGAAGTTGGTGCCCTAGTGGGCCACCCCACACAAGGGCCCATGGGGTGGCCGGCGGCGCCACCCCATCCCCCTCTCCTCTCCTTTAGTCCCACCCCGGGACTTTGAGGGAGGTAGTACCTCCCCTTCCCCTATATATAGTGGGGGTATATGGCCAGATAAATACACACAATATTCAATAAAGGTCTTCTCACTTTTGGGAAGACCTCCAATTGATATTTTCTCTCTCTCTCGTGACCGTGGTCCCAAGTTTGACCATAACGAGAGATATCTTCATGTGAGCGCTGTCAGGCCACGGGATTCGGATCTAGGAGCTCTACTTCCGCAACTGTTGCTGGATCGGGGAAGCGGGAGTCATCGTCAGGCACCGGACGTGTGTAACTCCCCGTGAGGTGTCACACTTGAGGCACTCAAGTCATTGGATCCAAGGGAGCGCAAGGACTTCATCACGACCTTGAGGTTGACTTTGGCTCGTCTATATCAACCACACTCTCCTGAGTGTTGACAACGCTTTTTGGTCTTCAAGGGTAAGTTCGCGAAAAGCCCCTCCTATTATTGTATTACTAATAGATATGTCCTGGCAACATCAGGGGTTCAGGGGCGTAGGGTAAAATTTTATTGTTTTCATACGCGGAACCCCTTCAGTGGTATCAGAGCTAGATCTATGCGTAGTAATGTTTGTACGGGTAGAACACACGAGATGTACCGTGTGGGCGTTGATCTTTTAGTTGTTACTCTCCCACGTGTACTTGTGTATACCGCTGTAATGCTTGATGAAGCGGCCCCCAACCGACTTTACGTGTTCATTCGCGAGCCTGGTCCACGCTTGACATACGGCTTGTACCGTATAAAGTGGCTTAGGGGTGTGTCTATCTCTCTCTCGCATTAGTTGGTATGCCATTTGCAACGGAGGTCCCCGAAAGGGGTGTAGTAGAGATAACTACTTGATCAGCGTTGTGCTAAAAGTTTGTAGGTAAGAACAGTTCTTGTGTGAAAGCCCATTCAGCCACGTAAAACATGCAAAGATAAAGTAGATGCGTCTAACTTTGTTTTGCAGGGGGCGTTGCTTTGTGATATGGTTGTGGCAAAGGTAAATTGATTACCTTATGTTACATAGTAGTAGATAGTCACGGAGGTGACAGACTACCACGCCGGAATGACACCAAATTCTAGGGTTCTAAGGCGCGTAACCTCGGGCGCCGAATCCGGTGACGACGGATGGAGATCACGACGTGAAGGACCATATCACATCGCATTTACATTCAATGTTATTGTTGGCATATCTTATTGTGTGCTAGTATTAGATACTCGACGGTAGCCTAATAAGATGATCCCTATTAAAATAACCAATGATTGTGTTCCCCCTTAGTGTGCACCACCAAGAAAGTTCTTCGGTATGAGGCGACCATGGTGCCTGGGTGTCAGACATATCTCGTTTGCATACAGTGGGTGTAAGCCATGTTGCACAGCGAATACACTAAGGTTGAGTTGGCGAGCCTAGCACACCATAGAAGCGTGGCCTCGGAACACGGATGGTCAAAAGATCGAGCACGAGTCGCATGAATGATGTGACCGACATTTAGCGTCCACCCTTGAACCCACATTGATGGCCGTGATGATCGGGGGAGATGTGGCTGATACGGGTCGTGTTATCACTAGGACCCCTTATGGGGATAGGTGTTTTTGAGTGGAGTTATTATTAACTCATTTAATTATAAACTTAGTCTAAATTCCTTTTGCAATTGTAAATGTAGAAAAGATCTCCGTGATGCCACCTTTCCTGTTGACAATTGATTGGTTAGAAGGAGAGAAGCTCAGATTAGATGGATCAAACTTCTCTATATGGGTTGCCCGTCTCCATGTTCTCCTTAGCGAGAATGACGTAGTCTACTACATACTCGACGTGATGGATTTGGATCAGCCCATTGACTTAGAGACCCCATAACAGCGGGAAGACCGCTATCCCCATCGGGAGATGGCCTCCTTCATTTTAGTTACAATGCATTTCGGAATGCTGGACGAGCTGTAGCCTTTCGTGGGTGATGTAAACCCTCGTACGGTAATGCTACAGCTTAGGACACATTTTGTGGAACAAGCACGCATATGGGAGCGTGAGATGATGGGAGACTTCCTCTCCATTAAGATGGAGGAGAACTCATCACTTGACGACCACTTGGAGCGCATGCATGATGTGTACATGAGTCCTGGATAGCTGGATGACGGGCTATTTTGCAAATGGCGTTGTGCTGCGGTCGCTACCACCAAGTTACCAAGCACAAGTCAGGACTTGCATTATGAGAGGCGACGCGGAATCAATGGAATTCCACCGGTTCATATCACATCTCAGGAATGTGTTGGTTGAACTAGATGTCGTTGAGGTCATCAATGACAAAGGTATATATTTGATATACAATTTTATAAATGTTATAATCTTGCAAACACATTTGTAGTGTTAAGTAAATTTGATACTTGTTTTGTTTTGCTGAAAACATGTCCTTCTGCATGAGAGGTGCTTGCTGGAGAGGAGGTGACGTTGCGTGTTGATGGCGAGCATGATGATGATGGCCAAAGACACTCTCCCTCGACATTTATCACTTAGTTTATGTTTTGGATAGTTATTGTAATCAAAATATTATGAACTTCCTTAGTGTGTCTCACACTTGGTGAGACAGTTATTCATATGAGTTTGTAACAAACAGTTGTTCTACTTTTATGAATGATTTCTATTTGTGTTCATATCTTGTTTGATTATATGTAAATTATCCTTGTTGTTTGAAACTAATTGATAATGCATGAACATTTGTAAAATATTGAAATGCCTTAAAATACCCAACTTAATGATATGTTCATTAATGAATGAAACCATTGTTTGAATTCAAAGTTATAATTATAATATGTGAAAGTCATTCGATTTATTATCACATATAAATCATGCCTAAGTTCAGAAAAATAACTTGAACACCGTGTATTACTTGAATACAAAGTGTTTAATGAATTGCTAAAAGTAAATACATATTCGATGTATTGTGACAAATGGTAATTATCATTATATGATTGTTTAAATGTGTAAAGAAGTTTACTAAAGGAAACATGAGGATCAACAAAGGGTATAAATATAAAAGAGAATCTAATTACTATGATTTGATCAATAGTAATGAAATTCAACTTTATGAGATTGGCATAAAAGAAATTGTGGAATGCAAAGCGTTTTGAAACGTCAAAATGCAAAGCATCACAATGTGATATTAGATATCAAAATGGGTGTATAGATGGCACCAAATAAATCGTTGTAGTGTAGATGTAGAGACCATTAGTTAGAAATAGTTAGCACTATTAGAATGTAGTGAACCATTTGAATTCGTGAGAACGGGTCCATATCTAGTATGGATCGTCGTAAAAGTTTTGGGGTTATTAGATATAACCAAAACAATAGCGAATAAGTCCTTGTAGAGTATTCATTGGAAACTTTGAATACGAAATCCATAGCTGAAACCAAAAGGGAAGCAAAACTAGTATTGCTTGGATTTTGGTGCATTCTTGAGAAAGCTCACTTTTAGTGATATTTCTCGATTATGGAGCAAATGGAAGATAGTGAAAAACACGATAAGGATTAAAAACCCCGCATCAGAGTGTTGAGAAGCGCAACAGACAATGTTCCTGAACGATTATCTTCACAAAGGAAAGAATCAATGATAACGATCATTGTGTTTTCCCCACTGGTGTTTTCACTACATGAATTAAGATTCAAACTGTAACCCATACTTGTATGGAGACATTTGTGAATCATTTGTCATGATTCTTGGAATATGACATACCTATGAACTACTAAGGAAATAATGGTAAACTAAAATTATGAGAAATCCCAAAGCAAAATTCCCTTGAGATTAGAAAGCAATTAGTTGCTGAATCTCACAAGTAAAAGGGGTTACTTGAATTTTCCAAAATGACTCCAAAGCCATAGTGGAAAAGGGGGTAAATGACAAAAGCACAATTTGTCAAGTATTGGACAAATTCAAATGAATTTGATTCAAGTGTGCTGAATGTCTAGTGGATTTAAAACTAGTAAAAGTACTAGTATCTCATAGTAAAATCTCCAAGTTTGATATTTGATCAAAGGATTTTGAAATTGTTCAAAATAGTGAGTAGATATGCAATTTGCATGAAATTGAGTGGGAGCTATGAAAGTCTTCCTAAAACAATATGTGAATGACATAGTTTTGAGTGGGAGCAATATAAGTCTCAAATTCAAATATGTAGGAACATAGTTTGAGTAAGAGTAGTGACTCATACCCAAATATGTAGGAACATATTTTGAGTGGGATCTTATAGAGTGATTCTTAAGGATGTTAAGAATAAAAGCACAAGTACCAATAAATAATGATTTATAAGGAGTAGAAGTTGATAATAAGTATATTATGATATTATGTAGTATTCCTTAAGGGATTCTGAAAAGGGTTTCAGAATAGAAGTTAATTAAGGAACTAGACCTTAATAACTCAAGTTAGGAATAGTATTAAGTTTAAACATCAATGGTTGAAAGAAAGAAAAGGATGATCATCATCCACTATGTTGAGACATAGGTTCTATCTTAGAAAACCATGAAGATAACTTAACATAATATATATTCCAATAAGGAGCGTTTAAAAGTGATTAAGTTCGAATCACGTAACATTGAGCTAAATTTGTCCGCAGTATCTAATAGAGAACTATAGACATATTTTCCAAATCCATAAAGGATGACATATCTTAAAACATAAAGGGTTATGTTACAAGGGAATATGTTGGAAACTCCCGTAATACCGATTAGAGTCAAGTAGGAAGCAAGGTGAACAAAAACATCAAAAGTTGCATAGGGTGCAATCATGTTTCGATGAATACATTTATAATAATAGATAAGGGTACCATCTAAAGTGTTGTATAATGTTATGGCGGGGCTAGTTCACTTTTAACGTAGAATGATGTGTCCCAGGGCACAGTGCCCATGAGAAATCCCTCGAGGTTGATCTAAAGTCACTGTAGGCTCCTGGAATCAGGCCTCATTCTGCTGCCATAGCAACGATGCATACACACAGATGTTATCATATGATGATAAAGTATTAATGTCAATCAAGGTGACATTAGTAAGTTACAAAAGATTTGGGACTGTAAAGTACAGACCCAAGACTCAACCTCTTCCATGAGCAAGCATGTTTAGGGTACCAGATATATGGTGCCAATAATTAAGAACAAATGCAGCTAGTGTATTTGTACTCTAGTGTAAGTGGGAGACAGTTGGAAATATGCCCTAGAGACAAATAGTTATAAGGACTATTATCATATTTCATATAGTTTATGACTAAGTTTTATATCTTGCTATAACTGTATTGAGTGGAAACATCAATACACGTGTGATATATAAACAACCAGGGGTTCCCAGTGAAACTCTAGTCACTGGTTCATTGATCAACAAATGATCAAGTTTCCTGATCATGTGGCATTTATGCCAGTTGGAAATGGAGTCAACTCATTCTGAGAATGAGATGATGAACCAATACCCAACCTAAACATCATGTCCTGATCATGTCACAAAGTTCAAGTTACAATGGTTAGAAATGGATCCTCGCAGACTATTCCTTAGACCGTGAGGCTATATCAATCACTGTCCCCTGAGAGTGCTTAGATAGCATCAAGCGCCACTTGGTAATACAACGGTTATAAAGGTGTGTTCAGGTTCTCGGAGGAAACCGTAGAGGCAATATATGTCAATAGCGGTATTTTTCCGTCCACGTGACGGAAAGATACTCAAGGGGCCACTCGGAGAAGTTATATCCAATAGCTGCGCAGCGTGTGATTTGATCATAGGGATATCACTTGTCGGAACGAGTCAAGTAGCATTGTTCGGTAACGAGATTGAACACGACATGGTGATGTCATTGATCAGATCTCGGGCAATGCAAGTATAGAGAGACAAAGGGAATAATACACGACTGTCCCGGTTCAAACGATAAAAGATCTTCGTGGAACACACAGGGGCACATGGCCATCCAGGTCCCTCTGTCGATCATTGGTGCGGGAGTGTCCCGACCATGTCTGGAGTGTTCCCGAACCGTGGGGTATCACGCTTAAGGTCTTGATGATGCTTAGAGAGTGTTTATAGGATCGGAAGAATTGCTGAAGAATAGTAGAGAGAAAACCGGAAGGGTTTCGGTAAGTCCGGAGGATATCTGGAGTGGCGGTGGAAGGTGTTCCATAGCCACGGAGATTGAATAATATGTGAATGAATGTTAAATATTGATTTAATCATTTATTCATAATTATTTAATTAAAGAGAAAATCAATTTAAATGGTTAAAGGCTTAATGGGCTAATTTCGGAGGGAAGAGGGCCCATTAGGGAAAAGGCAAGAGGGAGAAGGGCCAAGAGGGGAGGCCGGCGCCCTAGTGGGCAAGCCCCTCTCCTCCCCCCCCCCCCCCCCGCGCGGGGCCCATGGGGTGGCTGGTGGCGCCACCCCATCCCCCTCTCCTCTCCTTTAGTCCCACCCCGAGACTTTGAGGGAGGTAGTACCTCCCCTCCCCCTATATATAGTGGGGGTATTTGGCCAGATAAATACACATAATATTCAATAAAGGTCTTCTCACTTTTGGGAAGACCTCCAATTGATATTCTCTCTCTCTCTCTCGTGACCGTGGTCCCAAGTTCGAACTGCACGAACGAGAGATATCTTCACCGTGGAGCGCCGTCGCGCTGGGGGATTTAGATCCAAGAGCTCTACTTCCGCAACTGCTGCTGGATCGGGGAAGCGGGAGTCATCGTCAGGCACCGGACGTGTGTAACTCCCAGCGAGGTGTCACACTTGAGGCACTCAAGTCGTTGGAGCCAAGGGAGCGCGAGGACTTCATCACGACCTTGAGGTTGGCTTCGGCTCGTCTACATCAACCACGCTCTCCTGAGCGATGACAACGCTTTTCGGTCTTCAAGGGTAAGTTCGCGAAAAGCCCCTCCCATTACTGTATTACTAAAAGATAGGTCCTGGCAACATTAGGGGTTCAGGGGCGTAGGGTAAAATTTTATTGTTTTCATACGCGGAACCCTTCAGTTTCCAGGAAAGCTCAGATCGAAGTGGGAAGGTCCCTATATAGTTGAAGAAGCTTATTCATCAGGAGTAGTGAAGCTCCAGGTAAAAACACCCTCTCTTTCATGGGTGGTAAATGGATAATGCTTGAAGCATTATTGAGTAAAAGAAGATATAAGTGCAGTCACCATACAAGTGATCACCCTACAAGAGGTGAATAAGCAAAGATATACAAGGGATGGCAACTGTAAGAAGAATGGACTCGGGACGAAATAAGCAACACTACGGTCAAGCTATTGACCATAAAATAGCACTTCATGGGAGGCAACCCATGCAAAGTAAAGGTTTCAGTAAGTTTATAAATTTTTAATTAAATTTTAATGAGCTTGTGTTAAATGGGGAACATTTGAAGCTCTAGAGAAGAAAGAGGAAGATTGATAATGCCAATATTGGTCAAAAATTTAAGCTATCATTTTTTGTCAAAACTTGATATTTCGTTAAGTTTCAGATTAATAAAGAATCCTTGGAGAAGCAGGAAAATTTTGGTGGACAAAGAGGGTTTAACGACCAACTATACAGCGAGAATAAAATTTTTGGCTGTATAGTTGCGGTTGTATAGTTGTTTCGACATCACCCCTTCCGTCCACTAAAGGTACTGATAGTTTAACGACCAACTTTATGACGGGAATAAAAATTCTGGCCGTATAGTTGCCATCATATAGATATCGATGCCTTTGACAAAGCTCTTTTCTGGGTACTGATAGTTTAACGACCAACTATACGGCGGGAATAAAAATTCCGCCTATATAGTTGTGGTCGTATAGATATCGACCCATCTCCACAAAAATTATTCGGAGTACAGAGAGTTTAACGACCAACTATATGGCCGGAATGAAAATCCCGCCCGTATAGTTCCAGCCGTATAGTTGGTTCCACCATAGAAGAAAAATCTATAGTTGGTTCGCAACTATACGGCGGGACCTATACGAGCCGCACCCGTATAGTTGCTCGTTACGAAAGGCGGCTAGGGTTTTCGACCTCCCCTTTTAAAGTTGATCACATCTAACCTTTTTCATTTAGTTTTCGCACAGCTACAGCCTCCAGCCTCGAAAAATCCCCGCCATCCCTATACAAGCCCCTCTAACAACATCCGTGCAGCGAAGCCATGCAACCCTTCCATGTCAACAAGATCTGGAGGAAGAAAGAAGAGAAGCCCGTGAAGAGGATCGAAGAAGTAGAACCTAAAGGATGGAGATCATGAGGCAGGCTGAGCCAAGAAAGAACAAGCATGAGTATCTCCCTAATCCCTATCGTCACAACATAGGATCCTATTATAAACCTCCTCTTGGTCCATCACCTCTTAAACCTAAGAAGGTGCAACAAGATGATATTCATGATAAGATCTATGAGTTGGAAAAGGTTTCGAAGGCATGTGCTAAAACAATTGGAGAATGGATTGACTCCTACTAGATGATGAGCAAAGACCTTGAGAAAAAGGTTGATGACGTCGATGGTAGAGTTGGTTTCTTGATTAAAATTGTTTTTGAGCTGACAGATGAGAAGAAATTCCTCAAGAAGAAAATTTTGAAGCTTTAGTACGACATAGCCGAGCTTAGCACCCGCTTTGCAAGCATAGTTAAAGATGGCAACACAAAAGAAGAGGGCAATACTCTTCCTACCCAGTAGGAGGAATAGGTTCAAACAAGGAGTTATTTGATCCCATCTAGATTGATTCCAAGATTGGGGAGATATTTAAGACCTTGTAATCTATCTGATAAATTTTATATTACTATCTTAGTTTTGCATTAGTTCGAGTTTAGAAATAAAGTTTGCATCATTTGAATTCCCTTAAGGAATAGTCGATCACATTTGTGAAATTCCGAGTTTATTATTATATATGGAGCATTATTGAGTTTGTGCTTGACTTATTAGATATATAAATGGCTTGAGTATAATTTTACTTGCACTCGCTGATAACAATATGAGTCTTCCACACCATTGATATTAATAGAACTATTGATCTTTGCACATTCCAATTGTTGTCATCGAGTGCAAGTAAAATTATACTTTTACACAAGCCATTTATTGTGTGTAAAATTATAAGATGTTTTAGCTTTGTGAAGTATAATTTGAACTCGTTCTTCCACACAATAGGAGTCTTCCACACCTTACCAGAAGAAAATCCGAAGCGATCAAGGCTTACAGACGGTTCAACGACCAGCTATACGATCGGAATACTTTTTCCGGCCGTATAGTTCCGATCGTATAGTTGGCGCTGCCACCGCCTCCTCAAATAGTTTCACCCCGTGCAACTGGATCAGGGAGACGACATACAGAACACCCAGAAATCGCCGAAAACCTCACCTCCGGAAGGAATCTAGAGGGGGAACTCGTCCAAGGGATCCATCTTCGCCCTACACAGATCTGGGAGGCCAAGGCATCGATCTTCATCTTCATCGATCGCTTCACCACCATCATCTCCATCCATCCCATCTTCACCCATCTAGATCTTGTTGTAATTTCCGTACTCGTTGTGGATTTATACAAGAACTATTCATTTACAATTGATTCCATTACCATTGCTATAATGTTGATTGCCTCCATGTCTGAGTAGATCTTTAGTTCTTGGGGAGATGGAGAAACCCTAGCATATGATTGAGATAAGATAGAGACTATTATGTTACATATCATTCTGTGTATGAGTTAATTGTCTTCTTCTTGATGTTGGGAGTTGTGCACCTCCTTAATATTTGTCTCTTATGGGGACTCGGTGAAGGGGATTACTTGTTGGTAGACGGAGAGATGATAGCACTTACTGTGACTATAAAGCTATTGTCATTCTTTACGTACTAACTTGGGGAATCAAGGAGAACTCATAAAGCCATGTCCATGCCATGAGAGAAATCCCTTAATAGCGGGATAATACGATTGATGTCGTTTATCTGTCTGCTATGGTTATGAAGGATGATGTGAGCAGTGGTTGCTGCCTATTTGTCCATATATGGAGCTCCTCCCACAAACATACATATCCTAAGAATACTCGTTATAATAATCTTCATTGCTTAGTCTAAATTGCTAGTGGTGTATCCACCACTCCCTGAGAACGCCTTTTCTCCTATTGCAGTTCTAAGTTCTTTTAGACACGCGATTCTTACTTTCTGCATTAAGTTTTACTTTACTTTAATTGTTTCGTTCAATCAAAAACCCAAAAACAATTCTACTTTTCTTGCATCTTAAAGTTATTTCTTAAGTACTATGTTTAGTTTTAGTTAAAAGCTTAGTCTTTCGCCTACTGCTCCCTATGGGATCAATATCTTTATTTCAAAACTAGCTACAAACGATCTATGCACTTGCAGTCATCATTACCAAAGATTAGAATATCATCCATGTACAAACATAATATAACACTATCGCCCCCACCATGGTGATAGTACACACACCTATCAGCCACATTAATGACAAATCCAGTAGAAAGTAGAGTTCTGTCAAACTTCTCATGCCATTGCTTAGGTGCTTGTTTCAGGACATGTAATTTTTTTAATAACTTGCACACCTTTATCTCTTCACCTTTTACCACAAACCCATCCGGCTGACCCATATAGATCTCCTCTTCCAACTCTCCATTAAGGAAAGTTGTCTTGACGTCCATTTTATGAACGAGAAGACCATGAGAGGCAACCAGGGACAGTAGTACTTGAATGGT
The DNA here is from genome assembly GCA_023614405.1 of Avena insularis. NCBI lineage: Eukaryota > Viridiplantae > Streptophyta > Magnoliopsida > Poales > Poaceae > Avena > Avena insularis. Next base: position 103,643,747 of record CM042684.1, on the reverse strand, counting down.
GGTCAGTCTAGCGACAGGTGAATAGGTGTCAAAGTAATCTTTGCCTTCGTTTTGTGTATAGCCCTTCGCTACAAGCCATGCCTTGTACTTCTCAATAGTACCATCAGACCTTAGCTTCTTCTTGAACACCCACTTATAGCCCACAGGTTTACAACCATAGGGACGTTTTGATAATTCCCAAGTTCTATTATAAAGAATCGAGTCCATCTCATTTTGGATGGCTTCTTTTCAATCATCTACATCAGGAGATGCATATGCATCAACAATGGATCTAGGAGTATCGTCCACAAGGTACACGATGAAATCATTACCAAAGGATTTTGCAATCCTTTGTCTCTTACTCCTCGTGAGAGGTTCATCATCATCCTTCTCAAGGACTTCCTCGTGTGGTTGTTCAGAATTCTCAATAGATGCACTAGATTGAGGAAGTATTCCAAAAGAAATTCTAGCAGTGCTATGCATATCTTTCACAGGAAACATATTCTCAAAGAATGTTGCATCACGGGATTCCATTATAGTATCAACATGCATATCAGGAACCTCAGATTTAACCACTAAAAATCTATAGCCTACACTCCTGGAGCATATCCTAGAAAGATACAATCCACTATCTTAGGTCCAAGTTTGCGTTTCTTGGGAATCGGTATGTTGAGCTTCACCAAACACCCCCAAGTGCACAAATACGAAAATGATGGTTTTCTCCCAACCCACTCCTCATAAAGGGTCTTTTCTTTATTCTTATTAGGAACTCTATTTAGGACATGACATGAAGTCAACAAAGCCTCCCCCCACCATGCCTTTGATAAACCAGCAGTGACTAACATGGAATTCACCAAGTCAGTGAACGTGCGGTTTTTCCTCTCAGAAATCCCGTTTGATTGGGGCGAGTAGGGAATTGTACTCTCATGAATAATGCTATGTTCCTCACAGAATTCGTCAAAGATTTTGGGAAAATATTCACCACCATGATCCGACCTAAGACATTTGATCTTTCTCTCTAGTTGATTTTCAACTTCGGCTTTATAAATTTTAAAGTAGTCTAAAACTTCATCTTTAGTACGCAATAAATAAACATAGCAGTATCTAGTCGCATCATTAATCAATGTCATGAAATATCTCTTTTCACCTTTTGTCAACACACCATTCATCTCGCATAGATCAGAATATATGGGTTCTAGAGGTGCCAAGTTTCTCTTCTCGGCAGCCTTGTGAGGCTTTCGAGGTTGCTTTCATTGCACACAACTATGACACTTAGAACCTTTGGCAATAGTGAAATTTGGAATTAAACTCATGCTTGACATCCGAGACATCAAACCAAAATTAATGTGACATAAACGAGAATGCCAAATACTGGTATCATCATTACCACTGCCACGCATATGATTCACGGATTTATTATAAAACTCTAAAAGAGAGAAATGGAACAAGCCTCCAAACTCATAACCTTTACAAATAAATTGTCCATGTTTTGAAACTATGACTTTATTAGACTCTAAGACAACCTTAAACCCATCTCTACATAAAAGGGAACTGCTAACGAGATTCTTGTTCATAGTGGGGACATGCTGCACGTTCCTCAGCCGCACGATCTTTCCGGAAGTAAACTTCAGAGCCACCGTGCCAACACCACGAATAGAAGAATGTGATCCATTCCCCATTAGGATGGAAGAATCCCGTGCGACCTGATAAGAAGTGAACATAGACATGTTAGCACACACATGAACATTAGCACCCATATCAATCCACCAACATGGTGATTGAAACACCGAAAGAACAGTAAATAAATTACCGTACCCATTCGTGTTGCTAGCGGACACAACGTTGACATTCTTCCCACTTTTCTCTCTGCGGTCTGCATGTTTTGGGCAGTCCTTAGAAAAGTGTTCGGGCTCTCCACAGGTAAAGCAACCTAGCTCGGCCTTGTTCGGCTTCTTTTTATTTTAAAGGTTGTAGTCTTTTCAGGCTTGTTGAAGGAGGGCTTATAGTTCCCTTTGTTCTTGCCGAAGGTCTTCTTCTGCACCATGTTGGCACTAGACTGATCCTCGCCTCCTTTCTCAGCAGTGTTCTTAGCCCGAGCCTTCTCCTCAATATCAAGAGATGCTATCAGGTTTTCAACTGATATCTCTTGTCTCTTATGCTTGAGAGTTGTGATGAAGTTCCTCCATGAAGAAGGTAATTTTGCAATAATGCACCTAGCCACAAACTTGTCGAGTAAGATACACTGAAGGATGTCTTATACTGCCACCTCTTAAAATGAACACCGATAAACTTTTTCAGCTTCATTGCATCTGCCAAGTGTCCCATATTTAACTCAGGAAATTGCTTACAATAAGGTTTTTGGATTGTTAAATTATTAGGCAGAATTTCTACAATTAATTCCAATATATAAATCATGAGTACATCAGCTATGAACACATGAAACTCTAACATACTAGATATATTAATCAACATGAACAACGGTAGTGCAACCGCAAGAACAGCCATAGAATAGACACATATCAGATCACGATATACGTATCGATCAGTTGCAGATGAAGTCACCATTGGTGCAGAGGTTGTTGTTGCATGTTGAAGAAGTCGGCGTAGCAGACGTCGAGCACGCGGATGCTCTTGACGTCCAGGAAAACGAGCTATGATGACTAACTTGAGCAGTCGCGTGGAGCGCTTTCCAAAAACCTTATTCGGCCTCTCCCGTACATGATCACAAAGGCAAGTGGTTTCGGAGACCTGCTCTCCCGTCCGCCGGTGCACGCCGGCAAGCGGGATGGAGTAGACTACGGTGACGGCGCAAGCAGAGAGGACGCAAAACCCTAGATTTGTTTTTGGTGTGTCCGTGGTGGAAGCCGTATAGGCGTTTATATAGAGCAGCTCGGGAAACCTTGGCTCGGCTCGGCGAGATTTCCCGCTCTTCTCACTCACTTACAAAGTGGTGAAACACTCTATCTTGTAGTGTAACTCTCCTCCAGCTTTCCACGTGGGACTAAAATTTAGCTCCCACTCCACTCACATGTGAGCTGACACCAAATTGGGCCAAATCACATATTGGCTTCCACACACATGGGCTTCGAGATTTAGGAAAAATCTGAAATCATACATGGATCTAATATTTAGCCCATTATTTCTAACAGTCGCCGGAGGAGGATTTCTCGAAGTACAGCTGCTCGCTCTCTGTCATCGATGAACTCATCTGAATCAAGCAAATACGACCGTCAAAATCGTTGAAACATAGCCGTGCCGGGGGAGATATCGAACAAGTTTATACCTTGGCGGCGGCGACGAGTGATTCGGTCAATTCACGAGGCGGCAGCACTCCTGGCTGCAGGACTGGCTCCGAGAAAGGTGGATCTATCGCCTCCGGTTCAGCGCGCCGCGGGCAAATCGCCTCCGTTCATCAAGCTATTTTCGGTCGGGCACTGTGAGGTCTTGAGCGTTGTCTATGGCGCGCGCGGGCGTGCATGGGCAGTCTATTCGAATCCACTGGTTCACGTCAAAGTGTAACCGATAAGCTGATCAAGAGTCGGGGAATGCACCTCTACAACTTGCAGCCGTCCAATCCCAAGCGTGTGCATGGTGACGGTGGGTTTCTTTCACGCGGACGGAACGGAGCCGCAAGCCAACAGCGTAAAGCTAGAAAAAACGGCGGATGCGAGAAGATCTCTGGACTCCTTTGACTCTAATAAAGCGTTCCTCTGATATTGTGACCATTGACTCATGTAGTAGTAGTACAGTGGAGTAGGAAGTAGTAGTACCAAGCTGCGCGTGCATAGCCGAGAGCGATCCAAACCGCAATGCACGGATCGAAACGCTGGCTTGTATTTAAGGCGTTGGAGGATATCCAGACATTCCAACCAACGCGCATGGAGGGAGATCCTTGCTCTCAAGCACTGAAATACTCACATGTCGTATCACGCCTCCCGAAAAGAAAATGGATAGAGCAGAGCAGTCGCTTCTGTGTACGGCGTGCTGCTTGCTTGCGCCGTGACGGGACGATTTTACTAGCTAGGTAGGGCCCTCATGTGAATTGAACCGCGCGTGCGTGCATGCGCCTGGCCGTTGCTTAACGTGATCGTTAAGCCCGCCGGAGCGACCGAGCAGGCAAAGATTCGGGCACGATCGCCGCCTCCATACTGCCGCACACCGCTACTATATACTCTATTACAGAATTAGTAGTACAACGCTTTTCGCCGCTTCTTCGTATCGTCAAGTCACGAGTTGCTGCGCTCGCTTCATTACACGAATTATTAATTACGATGATCCTCCTCACCGAAAACATGCAAAGCTAGTGTGATGAGGCGGCTGTAGGCCGGCACGCCCTGATCCAAAACAAACCCACCAATGGTAGGTACCGTACCATGTCGACGGGATATGGGTTTAGCAAGTTACCTTGAGGCCACACCTACCCAAGGGCTAGATCATTTTTTTTTTGTTGCAATTTTTTATTGTTGTTGAAGGCATTGTGTGAAGATTACACATACTTTTTCAGGGTGCAAACTTCATAGTATGTGATTTTCGTTTAGATCGGGCTACAACTATGCTTTTGCGATGTTTCCTCCCGGAAGGCTTCACCGTGGAGAACCTTCTTCACGGTCCGCATGCTTCCATTGGCCGTGGTTGTTCTAATTGCTCTGAGTCGTTGTTCAATATGTCTCGACTAGCTATTGGTTGTAGAGTCTAAGTGTAATTGGAATCTGCTAGATATTAATGTATTTTCCTTGATAAAAAAATATTATATATATATTTGGTGAAACCCACAAAAATTTGCAGTATTGGTCTAAAACGGCTAAAAAAGGGCACGAATAGATCCCGTAAAAGTGGTCAAAATCGTAAAAATTTGCAACTCCTCTATATTAGTCCTCGTGTACCGCATATATTCAGTTTTGTAAGTTCTTCTTACACTAAACTGCAAAACGGTCAACGCTTCCCTCCAACGAAAATACACCACGAACGGCTCCCGTCCACCTCCGATGGCGTCACCATCGCCGTCCTCCAAGCTCGATTCCCCGCGCCAATCTTTACGAACGAGGAGATCCGAATTTCTACATCTATTGTTAATTTTCGAACCGTAAATCATTGATTCTTTTGGACGCCATTGTTGAAGCCGAGCAGCAGCTATCCCAAGTAGTGTTTTAGGAATCTAAAAATAAAAGTAGTGTTTTAGGTGCCGGCCGGCCGACAGCACGCATGCTTCAAAGCTGGCCCATGCACGCAGCAGCTCGCCAGCCGGCCGTTTGCACGTGCGCACAGGGACCGAGCAGTGGCGGGCTGGGAAGGGGCGGTGGCCGGGCGGGTGTGCGCTAGGGATCTGCACGTCCGCGAGGAAGATGAATCTGCGAAGAAGACATAAAACATTTTTAAAATATTTTATTTTGCTGTTTAAATATACGGGATTTATTTTATCGAGACATAAATTTTACTGTAAAATAGGTTTGCGGTCTATCCCAAACTATTTTTGCGGTTTCGAGTTTTGCGATCTGCTAGAGATTCTCTTGCTACAAGATTATCTTGCGGTGCCAACTAAGCAAATGTATGACATGACATGTTGACAGGGTAAGGATTCTAGCATCATACTATGATACAATTTCACGATGTATCGCATGGGAATAATTAATAAAAAGCATATCCCATCCACACCTTTGTATTGAAATTCTACAAATGTATATACAAAGTGCGAATATGATACTAGCGTACTCACTCCGTTTCGACGTGGTTCTCTAAGTTTGAACTACAACCACACGAAGCATTTTGGAACTGAGGGAGTATTACACTAATGTGTAGTGGTAACTAAATTAGTACCATCTACTCCCTCCATTTCAAAATATAAGATGTTTTAGTTTTGTGAAGCTAATGTATCTAGACCACTTTTTAGTATAGGTTCGGCGAGGTTCGGAGTGAACCTACAAACTAAAAGGGTCTAGATACATTCACTTCACAAAGCTAAAACATCTTATATTTTAAAACGGAGGGAGTACTATGATATTAGATCATGATAATATGCAATATGAGAGACCTTGTTTTGTTGCTTTATGACTGTTATTGTTCTCTTTTATTATTTTTTTATAAACTAATATGTTGGATTCACATGTTAGGATGGCATAGTCATAATAGCCGACTCAGAGAGAAAATAGGACTTGTATTAAGTTCTGAGAGTTACATTTCATCATCTAGGAGCAGTTCCGTGATGTAAACAATACTAAACGGAGCCGGGCGCTATGTATGAGAGCGAGAGGTAATAAAATTCCAGTTATTCACCATATTGTAGGTGCATTTTGTTTTCCTTGTAGATAATTTGAATTCGTACTCTTGGTCTCGAAAGTGGTTTTTAAAATCTGGAAATGTCTGTACCCAGAGTTCATTTGAACGAATGCTTGTCAATTTTGCACTCTAGCTAGTTTTATGTTGTGGCATATAATTACACTCCATAAACTCTCTCCCTCTTTTTCTCCCTCCCTCGGGTTTGTAGTTCCGTCAGGTTCGCGAGTGCTCTTCACCTTCTTTCCCTTATCCTTGTAGGGTTTAGGAACGTGGATACATCTGAACCCAAATTTTGGCTAATATAGAGGGAGCAGAAAATCGTGTTTTCAAGTTACAAAAAATCACAAAAATATCATTCATGTAATGGATGAATACATGTATATATTATTAGACATGTAATATGATACGTATACGATATGGTGTAGTATCCCAATCGTATACATATCTCATCCTTGTACATGCGACGTGAGGGGCTCTTCCTCACCTATATAACACGTACACGATTGACCCCCAAGGGCAACGATCCTTCTCTCCAACCTAAAACTTCCACATGGTATCAGGCCCCTCCCTTCCACCCTTCTAGCCGTCGGCAGCGTCTCCTCACCGCCGGCGTCCGCCTACACCTCCGATCTCCAGATCGGCACAACCAGGAAACTCCTCTCCCCCTCTACCAATTCCCCAACTTTGTTTGATCCCACAAACCCCACAAAAGGCCCCACGTTCTTCTTCTCCCAAGACCCTAAAACCCTAGATCGCCTCTCTCTCTCTCATGTCAGGAATCATGTTGATGCCGTCTTCTTCTCTGTCGGCTACAAAGCTCACACACGATAAATTTCTGTATTGGCAAGCCCAAGTATTGCCTACCCTGCGTGGTGAAGGGTCATGGGTCTCCCCGAGGGAACCGACCTGGCTCCACCTGAGTTCCTGGAGGCTGAAGATGAAGAGAAGAATAAGATCAGCATCCCCAACTCGGCCTATGATGTATGGATCACGCGAGATCAGCAGGTGGTCAGCTTCCTCGTGAACTCTCTCTCTCTCTCTCTCTCTCTCTCTCTCTCTCTCTCTCTCTCTCTCTCTCTCTGAGGATGCTCTCCCACATGTGTTTGGGCTTTCTCATGTTGTTGACGTCTAGCATGCCCTCAGAGAGCTCTACTCCTCTCAGTCCAAGTCGAGGGTTTCCAATATCCGTGGTGCTCTTGCCAACACGAAGAAGATGGATATGGTCGTGCAACAATACATCTTCAAGATGAAAGGCTATGCTTCTGAACTTGCTGCTGCCAGGAAGACGATTGTTGATGATGAAATCAAGGACTATATTCTGAATGGCCTGGATGGCTCCTTTAATCCTCTTGTTGCTTCCATCAACGCCATTCCCTCTACCACCCTCAACGATATGTGTTCCCGGATTTTGGCATGTGAGAATCGTGAGAATATGCCGCAGAATTCTAGCCAAGCTCCTGGATCCTCCTTCACTTCATCGGTCAACGGGGATGCTTGGCATCCGAACCCTTCCTATGGGGAGGACATGCCCATGTGCCACCGCCTCCATCGCCATATGGGTACTAGCAGCCGACGCCCCCCTATGCTCTTGTATACCCACAACACACATACCGGCGACAGCCATCATACCCTCAACAACCCTTGGTGTACCCACAGTACCAGCCCCCGCTGTTGCCGTTCCCTACTCCCAGTATGCTCCTCCCCTAGCACCGTATCACCCTCCTTGCCCTTCACAGCAGCCCCAGCACCAGGATCAGGGGCGCTAACCTAAGGGGCACCGCCAGAAAGGGGGGCAAGGACCGTTGTCGTGTCGCCTCCCTGTTTCAGATAGGAGTGTACTGACAGATTTGCAAAAAGGAAGGTCACCACGCCAGCGAGTGTTGGTGGAGCTATGGTGACGATGTTGATGCTGATGATGACACACCACCGAAGGAACAAAAGGGTGCCTCTAGCGTCGATACAAACTGGTACCTGGACACATGCGCCACAAATCGTGTTGTAGGATAGCTCAACAAGCTTCAAATTCATGAGCCATACCAGGGGCATGATCAAGTTCACAATGCTAGTAGACAAGGTATGGATATTGCACATATCGGTCATTCAGTTTTGCGCACCCCAAATAGTTCCATACAACTTAAAAATATTCTGCATGTTTCTAATGCTTTCATGAATTTGCTTTCTGGCCATCAAATTTCTCTAGACAACAACGCTTTTCTTGATATTGACCCATTCTTTTTCTTGATTAAGGATCAGGAAACGTGGCAAATTATGTTTAAAGGTCTGTGTCATGGTGGCTTATATCCTCTCGTTCCAGTCGCTACGGAGTCCTCCAAGCATGCACTCGTCACCGTCAAGCATTCCTCCTCCACATGGCATCATCGTCTAGGGCATCCATCCTAGTTTATTGCTCAGAAAATTCTTAGAAAAATAATCTTTCATACACTCCAGAAATAAATTCTTACATATGTGATCCATGCCAGCAGGACAAGAGTCACCCGCTACCCTATTCTGTCTCCACTAGTGTTTTCACAGTTCCTTTGGAACATATATTTTCTGATATATGGGGTCCAGCTCCTCTTTCTATAGGCAAACATGCATACTATATAATCTTAATTGATAATTTTAGGAAGTTTATTTGGATATATTTTCTTAAGAAACGTTATGATGTGTACCAAGTGTTTCTTGCTTTCCAACAATATGTTGATTTCCAAAAATTCTTACCATGCAAACTAATTGGAGAGGTGAATATGAAAAATTAAATTGCTTTTTTCAACGAGTAGGAATTGTTCATCATGTCTCGTGTCCTCATGCTCATCAACAAAATAGCTCTGCTAAGAGCAAACACCGTCATATCATTGAAGTTGGCTTTGCCTTACTTGCCAATGCTTTCATGCCATTAAAATTCTGGGATGATGCCTTCCTTAGAACCACCTTTCTCATCGATTTGCTTCCCACTAAGGTCCTAAACATTGAGACTCCCACGGAAAAAATCCTTCAAGTCAAACCCAACTATGAGTCCTTACGTGTTTTTGGTTGTGCTTGTTGGCCCAATCTTCGTCCATACAACAAGAAAAAACTTTATTTCTGTTCAAAACTTTGTGTTTTTTGGGTTATAGTCCTCGCCATAGGAGTAAAATGCCTTTATGTGACCATTGATTGTGTTTATGTCTCTCATGATGTTTTGTTTAATGAGAACATTTTCCCCTTTGCATCTCTTCATCCAAATGCCAGTCGTTGCCTTTGCAAAGAAATTCTTCTTCTTCCTTCCTCTTCATCACCAACATTGCATGATAGGGGTGTGCATATTAATGAACATTATTTGCAAATTGTACCTGCTATTCATCGTACACAGGAAGCTACTGAAGAGGATACTAGTCAAAATTCTGAAGAAAATGGTACAAACGGCACATCAAATGATGATTCTGGTCAAAATCTGCACCAAATCTGCCTCTGATCACGAGCATGTAGGCTTCGACGCGGAAACTTCCGTGCTGCCAGACCTGCCCCAACGCCACGTCGCCTCCATCTGCAGTCCATGCCAGGTCGCTGTCTCCAGGCCGTGTGTGGGTGGGCGCGCGCCAGTGGGACCATGCCACGTCGCCTCCGCCAGTGGGTCGTAGCTGGTCCCTGTCCCCTGATCACATGCGGTCAGACCCGCCCTCATCTGAGTCGTGCGAATCGGATGGCGCCACGACACCCTCTCATGCGAGTCCATGCCGGTCGACGTCATCTGCGGGAAGGGATTCGCCATCCTCTCCCGTAAATGCAGCAGAAACACCTGACAGCAGCGGCAATAGGGCATAGGATCATGATTCTTCTCCAGGATTCTCTGCGCACAACACTCCTCCACCGCCTCCTGCTGCTGAACCGAGAACTCGACTACAAAAAGGTATGAGCCAACCCAAATACTGTTGGAGATATGCCCAAGAGGCAATAATAAAAATGGTTATTATTATATCTTTGTGTTTATGATGAATGTTTGCATCCCATGCTGTAATTGTATTATAAGGAAACACTAATACATGTGTGTTTTGTAAACATAAAAGGGTCCCTAGAAAGCCTCTTGTTAAACTAGCTTGTTGATTAATTGATGATCATGGTTTCCTGATCATGGACATTGGATGTCATTAATAACAAGATTGTATCATTAGGAGAATGATGTAATGGACACACACACCCATAGTAAGCGTAGCATTAGATCAAGTCATTAAGTTCACATTGCTATAAGCTTTCGATACATAGTAACCTAATCCTTCGACCATGAGGTTGTGTTAATCACCATCACCGGATGAGTACTTTGATGACATCAAATACCACTTCGTAACTGGGTGGTTATAAAGGTGTCATTAGGTATTCTGAAAGTATGTGTTGAAGCACATGGACCAAGATTGGGATTTGTCCATCCATATGACGGATAGATATGCTCTGGGCCCTCTCTTGCGTGGAATGTCATCTAGTTAGCTTGCAAGCATGTGACTAGGTCACAAGGGATGGCATAACACGGAACGAGTAAAGAGTACTTATCAGTAACGAGGTAGAACTAGGTATGGAGATACCGATGATCAAACCTCGGATAAGTAGAAGTATCGCGTGACAAAGGAAATTGGTTTCGTATGTTAATGGTTCTATCAATCACGAAGTCATCGTTGAGTATGTGGGAGCCGTTATGGATCTCCAGATCCCGCTGATGGTTATTGATCGGAGAGGTGTCTTCATCATGTCTGCATATTCACGAACCGTAGGGTGACACACTTAAGGTTCGAAGTTGTTTTAAGTAGATATTGAATGTGCGTTGGAGACCGAATGTTGTTCGAGTCTCGATTGGATCCGGACATCACGAGGAGATCCGAAACTGTCCGGGGAATAAGATTCATATAATGGGGATCATTTTCTAAGTTAGGAAATGTTCTAGAGTGTTTGTATGGGGATTCTAGAAGGTTTCGGAATGTTCCGGAAGGTTCTAGAAGATATCTTGGAGTTTATTTGAAAACCGAGATAAGATAAGATAAGATAAGATAAGATAAGATAAGATAAGATAAGATAAGATAAGGGGAGTTTAAAGGGGAAACTTGGGGGGGAAGGACTCTCCCCCCAAGCTCCCTAGTGCGCCGGCCCTAAGGGGTGGGCCTAGGGGTGGGAACCCTAGGCCACACCCCTCCCTCTATATATAGAGGGGTGGGCGCCACCCTCCTGCCCTCTCCCACTCCAAACCCTAGCCGCCTCTCTTCCTCCTTCCATCTGCTCCGCTTAGGCGAAGCCTGCAGAATTCTCCACCACCACCACCACCACGCTGCTGCTGGGATTGCGGAGAAGATCTACTACCTCCGCTGCTCGCTAGAGCGAGGAGAGGAAGGTCTGCTTCGACTCACGCAGACCGTCTGGAAGCGCTTTTAACGCGGCGCCGGAAGGATCATCTACTCGATCTTGAGATCGGCAAGTGATCGACTACATCATCCACGAGATCTAATCTCGTTAACGCTTTCGGTTCTACGAGGGTTAGTACCGATCTATCTCGTTGCTCATGTCTAGTAGATTAGATCTTGGCTTTTATCTAGATTAGATCTGAGTTTTGTTCGTTCTTGCGGTAGAAATTTTTTGTTTTCCATGCTACGAACCCATCAGTGGTATCAGAGCCTTGTCTATGCATAGATCTATTGCACGAGTAGAACACAATGGTGTTGTGGGCGTTGGTGCTCGTGCCATCTTTTGCTGTGTGTACTTTGCATCTTGCGGTATGGTGGGATGAAGGCTCGCTAACATTACATGTCATCGCACATGAGACTTGCTCCACGCTTGACGTGCAACTTGCTTTGCACAAGTGGCTTTGCGCGTGTCTGTCTCTCCCATCATAGTATAGATAAAATCTACACTTTGCACTTGATAGCACTTGTATCAACGTTGTGGTTCAGTTTCGTAGGTAAGATCCGTTCTTATTTGAAAGCCCCAAACCACGTAAAACTTGCAAAGAAAATTAGAGGCGTCTAACTTGTTTTGCAGGGGTTTTGTGATGTGATATGGCCATCATGTGATTGTGATTATATTTGATGTATGCAATGATCCTTGTTGTAATATGACAACCGGCAGGAGCCTAATGGTTGTCTTTAATTCTGTTAAGACCTACGTGTCTATTCATCTTGTAATAGCTTTATTCCAAGTAGTTGTAATAGTTGCTTATGATGATGGACAACCATGAAGCGGCGCCACTGACCTTGACGCAATGCTGGTAATGATGGAGATCATGTCCGTGCTTTGGAGATGGAGATCGAAGGCACAAGAAGAAAAGGCCATATCATATCACACTAATTATGAATTGCCTGTGATGTTAATCCTTTATGCATCTTGTATTGCTTAGATCGCGACGGTAGCATTATAAGATGATCCTCTCACTAAATATCAAGTAATAAAAGTGTTCGCCCTTAGTTGGCACCGCTAAGACTCGCTTCAAGCATCTCGTTATGATCGGGTGTGATAGATTCTACGCAGCATACAACGGGTGCAAGCCAGATTTGCACATGCGAAACTAAGGTTAATCTTGACGAGCCTAGCATGTATGCATGACCTCGGAACATGGAATACCGAAGGTAGAGCACGAGTCATATGAATGATATGATGAACATGAAGATTGTTAGCCGATGAAACTACATCTTCTCTCGTGAAGATCGGACTTGGTGTAGTGGACTTGGTCTGTAATCACTAAGACAATGTGAGGGATGTTGTTTTGAGTGGGAGTTCACCTAGTTAATTTAAGAATTGAAGTTGAACTCAATTTATCATAAACTTAGTCTAAACTACTTGCAAAATTTGTTGTAGATTATGGCGAACCTCTCCATCAATTTCAATGCGTTCCTAGAGAAAGAAAAACTTAAGAACAATGGAAGGAACTTCATGGACTGGCTCCGTGGTCTCAAGATTGTCCTCGGGGCTGGTCGATGACCTATGTGCTCGATGCACCGCTAGGTGACCCACCGCAGAAGATGCCACCGATGGCGTAAAAATGTTTACGCCACTCGGAAAATCATTACTCCACAGTTCATTGTGCCATCCTCAGACGGTGCAGAAGCGGAGCTTGAGCGCTTTGAGCACTACGACCGTTCGAGATCATTAAGGAGCTCAAGCTCATTTTGAGACTCACGCGGCCGGAGAGCTATGAGGCCTCCGAAAGTTCTTTACCTGCCAGATGGAAGAGGGAAGCTCCGTTAGGAGCACGTGCTCACCATGTCTGGGCACGCAAACAAGCTCCAAGAGTTGGGGATAACGATTCCTAATGAGTTAGGGATTCACCGTGTCCTCCAATCACTGCCACCGAGTTATAAGAACTTTGTGATGAACTACAATATGCACTGCATGAACAAGACGTTGCCTGAACTATCGTCGATGCTGAAAACTGCTGAAGTGGAGATCAAGAAGGAGCACAAAGTGTTGATGGTCAATAAGACCACCAATTTCAAGAAACAGGCAAGCCTAAGAACAAGGGCAACTTCAAGAAGGACCAAGAAAGCTGCACCGCTACGAAGCCCAAGGCTGGTCCTAAACCTGAAATCAATGCTTCTCTCGCAAGGGTGCTGGTCACCGGGCATAATTGCCCAAGTACCAGCAGATCAAGAACGGCAACATCAAGAAGAAAGGTATATTCGATATGCATGTTATTGATGTGTATCTTACTAGTAATCGTAGTAGTGCCTGGGTATTTGATACTGGTTCGGTTGCTCATATTTGTAACTCGAAATAGGAGCTACGGAATAAACGAAGACTGGCGAGACGCAGGTGACGATCTTGGCGTTGGAAATGGCTCCAAGGTTGATGTGATCGCCATCGCACGCCTCCTCTACATCTACCTTCGGATTAGTTTTAAATTTGAATAATTGTTATTTGGTGCCTGCTAAGCATGAACATTATATCTGGATCTTGTTTATTATGTAGACGGTTACTCTTTTAAGTCCGAGAATAAAGGTTGTTCGATTTATATGAGTAATATCTTTTATGGTAATGCACCTGAGATGAATGGTTTATTCTTACTGAATCTCGATAGTAGTGATACACATGTTCACAACATAGATGCTAAACGAACAAAATTGAATGATCATTCTACATACATGTGGCACTGCCGTCTTGGTCACATTGGAGTGAAGCGTATGAAGAAACTCCATTCTGATGGACTTCTTGAATCACTTGATTTTGAATCACTTGAAAGATGTGAAGCATGTCTAATGGGAAAAATGACTAAGACTCCATTCTCTGGAATAATGGAGCGAGCTACAGACTTATTGGAAATAATACATATCGATGTGTGCGGTCCAATGAGTGTAGCATCGCGTGGTGGATATCGTTATGTTCTCACTTTCACGGATGACTTAAGTAGATATGGGTATGTCTACTTTATGAAACATAAGTCCGAAACTTTCGAGAAGTTTAAGGAATTTCAAAGTGAAGTGAAAAATCATCGTAACAAGAAGATTAAGTTTCTGCGTTACGACATGAGGTGAATATCTAAGTTATGAGTTTGGCATGCATTTAAATAAATGTGGAATACTTTCAGCTTGACACCGCCGAACACCACAACAGAATGGTGTGTCCGAACGTCGTAATCGAACTCTCTTAGATATGGTTCAGTCTATGATGTCTCTTACAGATTTACCGCTATCGTTTTGGGGCTATGCATTAGAGACAGCCGCATTCACTTTAAATAGGGCACCATCTAAATCCGTTGAAACGACACCGTACGAATTGTGGTTTGGTAAGAAACCTAAGTTGTCATTCCTTAAAGTTTGGGGTTGCGAAGCGTATGTAAATAAGTTACAACCTGATAAGCTAGAACCCAAAGCGGAGAAATGCGTCTTCATAGGATACCCTAAAGAAACAATTGGGTATACCTTCTATCAAAGATCCGAAGGTAAAGTTTTGCGTTAAGAATGGATCCTTTCTTGAGAAGGAGTTTCTCTCGAAAGAAGTGACTGGAAGGAAAGTAGAACTCGACGAGGTTATTGAACCTTCTCTCGGGGTTGAGAGTAGCGCAGCACCGGAAGATGTTTTTGTGACGCCTGCACCAACTGGAGAGGAAGCTAATGATGGTGATCATGAAACTTCGAACTAAGTTACTACTAAACCTCGCAGGTCAACGAGGGTTCGTACCACTCCTGAGTGGTATGACTCTGCCTTGAACGTAATGTTGGTGGACAACACTGATGACCCTGCGACGTATGAAGAAGCTATGGTGAGCCCAGATTCCGACAAATGGCTAGAAGCCATGAAATCCGAAATGGGATCCATGTACGAAAACCAAGTATGGACGTTGGTGGACTTACCGGATGGTCGTAAGGCTGTCGAGAACAAATGGATTTTCAAAAGAAAAACAGATGCTGATGGTAATGTTACTGTCTATAAAGCTCGACTTGTCGCGAAAGGGTTCCGACAAATTCAAGGTGTTGACTATGATGAGACTTTCTCACCAGTAGCGAAGCTAAAGTCTGTGAGGATTCTGTTAGCAATTGCTGCATATTTCGACTATGAGATATGGCAGATGGATGTCAAAACGGCGTTCCTTAATGGTGACATTGAGGAAGAGTTGTACATGGTATAACCCAAGGGTTTTGTCGATCCTAGTGATGCTGACAAGGTATGCAAACTTCAGCGCTCCATTTATGGACTGAAGCAAGCATCCCGGAGTTGGAATCAACATTTTGATAAAGTAATCAAAAATTTTGGTTTTATACAAACTTATGGAGAAGCTTGTATTTACAAGAAAGTGAGTGGGAGCTCTATAACATTCCTAGTACTATATGTAGATGACATACTGTTGATTGGGAATGATATAGAACTTCTTAATAGCCAAAGCCTATTAGAATAATAGTTTTCAATGAAGGATCTTGGCGAAGCGGCATATATTCTAGGCATCAAGATTTATAGAGATAGGTCAAGACGCCTGCTAGCGCTTTCACAAAGTACATACCTGGACAAAGTTCTAAAGAAGTTTAGAATGGAAGAGAGCAAGAAAGGGTTCGTGCCCATGTTGTCAGGAAAGACCTTGAGTAAGACTCAAAGTCCAGCTACGACAGAAGATAGAGAGAAGATGAATAATGTTCCCTATGCCTCAGCCATAGGTTCTATCATGTATGCCATGTTGTGTACAAGACCGGATATAGCACATGCTGTTAGTTTGACTAGCGATATCAAAGTGATCCTAGAATGGAGCCTTTGGACAATGATCAAGAATATCCTGGCACCGAATAGGACTAAGGATATGGTTCTTTCTTATGGAGGTGATGAACAGCTTGTTGTAAAGTTACACTGATGCTAGTTGGAACACCGATCCGTATGACTCAAGTCACCCCGGATACGTATTTATTTTGAATGGTGCTGCAGTGAGCTGGAGGGTGCCAAGCAAAGCGTTGTGGCAAAATCTTCAACTGAATCGGAATACATAGCTGCTTCGGAGGCTGCACAAGAAGCCATATGGATGAAGGAGTTCATTACTGAACTTGGCGTGGTTCCTAGTGCGTTGGACCCGATGGCTATCTACTGTGACAACACAGGTGCCATAGCTAATGCACAGGAGCCAAGGTCACATAGCAAGCTGAAGCACATCAAGCTACGTTTCCATGCCATTCGCGAGTATGTCCGAGATGGTGACATAAAGATTTGCAAAGTACACACTGATCTAAATGTGGCAGATCCGTTGACTAAACCTCTCCCTAGAGCAAAGCATGACCAACACCAGAACGCCTTGGGTGTTAGGTATATTACCATGTAATCTAGATTATGGACTCTAGTGCAAGTGGGAGACTGTTGGAGATATGCCCAAGAGGCAATAATAAAAATGGTTATTATTATATCTTTGTGTTTATGATGAATGTTTGCATCCCATGCTGTAATTGTATTATAAGGAAACACTAATACATGTGTGTTTTGTAAACATAAAAGGGTCCCTAGTAAGCCTCTTGTTAAACTAGCTTGTTGATTAATTGATGATCATGGTTTCCTGATCATGGACATTGGATGTCATTAATAACAAGATTGTATCATTAGGAGAATGATGTAATGGACACACACACACCCATAGTAAGCGTAGCATTAGATCAAGTCATTAAGTTCACATTGCTATAAGCTTTCGATACATAGTAACCTAATCCTTCGACCATGAGGTTGTGTTAATCACCATCACCGGATGAGTACTTTGATGACATCAAACACCACTTCAGAATCGGGTGGTTATAAAGGTGTCATTAGGTATTCGAAAGTATGTGTTGAGCGCATGGACCAAGATTGGGATTTGTCCATCCATATGACGGATAGATATGCTCTGGGCCCTCTCGGTGGAATGTCATCTAGTTAGCTTGCAAGCATGTGACTAGGTCACAAGGGATGGCATAACACGGAACGAGTAAAGAGTACTTATCAGTAACGAGGTAGAACTAGGTATGGAGATACCGATGATCAAACCTCGGATAAGTAGAAGTATCGCGTGACAAAGGGAATTGGTTTCATATGTTAATGGTTCTATCGATCACGAAGTCATCGTTGAGTATGTGGGAGCCGTTATGGATCTCCAGATCCCGCTGATGGTTATTGATCGGAGAGGTGTCTTCATCATGTCTACATATTCACGAACCGTAGGGTGACACACTTAAGGTTCGAAGTTGTTTTAAGTAGATATTGAATGTGCGTTGGAGACCGAATGTTGTTCGGAGTCTCGGATTGGATCCGGGACATCACGAGGAGATCCGAACTGTCCGGGAATAAGATTCATATAATGGGATCATTTTCTAAGTTAGGAAATGTTCTAGAGTGTTTGTATGGGGATTCTAGAAGGTTTCGGAATGTTCCGGAAGGTTCTAGAAGATATCTTGGAGTTTATTTGAAAACCGAGATAAGATAAGATAAGATAAGATAAGATAAGGGGAGTTTAAAGGGGAAACTTGGGAGGGAAGGACTCTCCCCCCAAGCTCCCTAGTGCGCCGGGCCTAAGGGGTGGGCCTAGGGGTGGGAACCCTAGGCCACACCCCTCCCTCTATATATAGAGGGGTGGAGGCGCCACCCCTCCTTGCCCCCTCCCACACCAAACCCTAGCCGCCTCTCAATTCCTCCGTCCATCTGCGACGGCTTAGGCGAAGCCTCAGAATTCTCCACCACCACCACCACCACGCCTGTCGTGCTGGGATTGCGTGGAAGATCTACTACCTCCGCTGCCGCTGAACGAGGAGAGGAAGGTCTGCCGACCTCGCACGCAGACCGTCTCATGAAGCACGCTTAACGCGGCGCCGGAAGGATCATCTACTCGATCTTGAGATCGGCAAGTGATCGACTACATCATCCACGAGATCTAATCTCGTTAACGCTTTCGGTTCTACGAGGGTTAGTACCAATCTATCTCGTTGCTCATGTCTAGTAGATTAGATCTTGGCTTTTATCTAGATTAGATCTGGGTTTTGTTCGTTCTTGCGGTAGAAATTTTTTGTTTTCCATGCTACGAACCCATCAAATACGTGCCGATGGAACAATACATTGGTCTTTGCTAACATCTAACAGGAGAACCGAAGAATTTACAAGAGGCACTTCATGATCCTAATTGGAAAAACGCAATGCAATATGAATATGATTCCCTTCTTGCCAATCATACCCGGCTCCTTGTACCGCCGAGCTCAAATAAAAATGTTATTGTTGATTGCAAGTGGTTTTATCACATCAAGAAAAATGCTAATGGTACCATTGACATATATAAAGCTTGTCTTGTTGCAAAAGGTTTTAAACAGAGGTATGACATAAACTATGAAGATACCTTCAGTCCTATTGTCAAAGTTGCCACCATTAGGCTTGTCTTATCTATATCAGTCTCCCGAGGTTGGAGTCTACGACAACTAGATGTGAAAAACGCGTTCTTACATGGTGTTCTGGAAGAGGAGGTTTATATGAAACAACCACCTGGTTTTCAGTCTTCCTCTACTCCAAATTATATTTGCAAACTTGACAAATCCTTATATGGTTTAATACAGGCTCCTCGAGCATGGTACTTTGTCTCAGCTCCAAACTTCACACTCTTGGTTTTGTTCCTTACAAGGCTGATATCTCTTTGTTCCTGTTTGACAAGGTAGGCATTCAGATAATTCTTCTTATATATGTTGATGATATTGTTGTTACCAGCTCCACTGATACAACCATCACAACCTTGATAAAAAATTTAAGCACCGACCTTTGCTCTTAAGGATCTTGGAGATCTTCATTTTTTTTTTAGTCTTGAGGTTCACAAAAAGCAAATGGTTTGCTCTTAAATCAAGACAAATATGCTACTGATTTACTTGCAAGAGTGGGCATGACAGGTTGCACGCCTTGTCCTACACCTCTGTCCACTACATATACACTCTCATTGACTGATGGCTCCCACTTGGTTATCAAGATAGCACTCGGTACATGAGTGTTATTGGTTCTCTTCAGTACTTGACGTTGACGCGGCCAGATATATCTTTTTTCAGTCAATAGGGTATGCCAGTTTTTACATGCGCCCACTACTACTCACTAGACGGATGTAAAAAGGATATTGAGATATGTTCATGGCACACGTACTGTTGGACTTACTTTTCAGAAGTCCTCCTCCACTTTGCTTAGTGCTTTTTCAGATGCAGACTGGACTGATGATCTCGATGACATACAGTCTACAGGTGAATTTTCCATTTTCTTTGGTCATAATCTTATATCTTGGAGTGTTCGGAAACAACCTACAGTGTCACGTTCCAGCATAGAGGCTAAGTATAAAACATTGGCTAATGCCACTTCTGAATTAATTTGGGTTGAGGCTCTTATACGAGAACTTGGTGTTTCTCTCAAGGAAAAACCATGTCTGTGATGGGACAATCTTGATTCTACATACTTGTCTGCTAATCCAGTCTTTCGTGCTCGCACCAAGCATATTGAGATTGATTTTTTCTTTATTTGAGAAAGGGTTGCTAGCAAGCAAGTTGATGTGAGGTTTATCTCCAGCAAAGATCAGATTGCCGATGGTTTTACAAAAACCTTATGTCAGAAGAAATTAGATGAGTTTAAGCGTAATTTAAACCTCTTCTAGATCTAGATTAGGAGGGAAGGGGGTATTAGTCATGCAATATGATATGTGTACGATATGGTGCAGTATCCCAATTGTATATGTATCCCAGCCTTGTAGCTGGCACGTGAGGTGCTCTTCCTCATCTATATAACACATACATGATGGACCCCAAGGGCAACTATTGTTCTCTCCAACCTAAAACTTCCACATGTGTGTGCAAATTTTAAAACTTAAGTATGGCAATATATTGTGATCTACACAAAAATCACGAATTAATTCGTCGATGGTGTAAAATGCATCAGAATTCTAAAAGTATTTGAAGGGTGCCAAGTTAGTCTTAATTGTATGAAAATGCATATCCGAGTCCTAAAAAATAATTAAGCGTGCACCTCAAGTCGGGTAGTACTTAAGGTGGCACACTTAACAAGCCTTCAGAATTCGATCGGATAGCACTTGAAATACTCCTTCCGTTTCAGAATATAAGACGTTTTAGCTTTATGAATAAAGTGTATCCAGATCTCTTTTAGTATCTAGATTCATCTAGATTTAAAGTAAACCTAGACACAAAAAGAAGTCTAGATACACTCCTTTCACAAAGCTAAAACATCTTATATATTATGAAATGGATGGACTCTTTCCGAAAATAAGGTTGATGGTACGCGCCGATAACTGACTGATGACCAGTATGGCTTGCCGGTGTATTCGGCATTTCCGCCGGCCGTCGGAGTCCGCTTGTGACATAGCAGTAGGCACGCGCGCGCTAGCTAGAACACAGCGAGGCATGCAGTCCTTAGCCATTCTTTCTGTTGTGCAATCTTCACAGTTACTCAAGCAAAGATGGAGCCGAGAGTTCGTTGCTTCCATTTTGTGCCTCGTTCGTTACTCTTCACCGTTACTCCTTGGATTGGATCGTGATAACGACTAAACTAGTATATCTCTCTCGACATCGACGGCCGCCGCCAAATGTGCCCTATAAATACCGCAGCCACCGTGATCCATCGTATCCCATCACACACACTGCAGACCAGTATCTGGCCACAGCAAACAAACAGAGCTAGCTAGCCGTGCTTCCTCTTCGCTCTGACCGTCCTTGATCTTCACAACTCCCGGTCGATCGATCGGCTCTCACTCCCAACCCACTCCCGTAAGATGGCAACAAGCGCTCAGCAGGTACGTAGCGACCGTAACAGTGGCAGCACATGACCATGACCCCCGTAGTAAGTATACAGCTGCAGATATCTGTAGCACGCTCATTTGCAACGTCCGTGCACATGTGTGCTTGTTTCAGGAGGTGGCCTTCGACGTGAACCTGGTCCAGAACTGCACGCTCGAGGACGGCGGCCTCGCCGGCTGGGCACCGTTCGGCTCGCGCACCACGACGCTGTCCGTGCACACTGACGAGGACGCGCTGATCGCCGTGGGGCAGCGCGAGGATGGCGATGGCAAAAAACCCAGCGGCCGGTATATCCTCGTTTCAGGGCGCGTCGACGAGAAGGACGGCCTGCGCCATGCGATCACGGGCGCGCTCAAGCCTCGGATCACGTACCGCGTCACCGGGTGGGTCAGCCTCGGCGCGTCGTCGTCCACAGCCGGCGCGGCGGTGCGCGTCAACCTGGGCGTGGACGGCGACGAGAGCCTGCAGGTCGAGTGCGGCGCGGTGTGCGCCGAGGCCGGCTGGTGGACGGAGATCAAGGGCGTGTTCCGGCTCAGGACGGAGCCCCGCGGCGCGGCGGTTTACGTCCAGGGCGCGCCTGCGGGCGTGGACGTCAAGGTCATGGATCTCCGTGTCTTTGCCACGAACCGCAAGGCAAGGTTCGGGCTACTCAAGAACAAGACTGACAAGGTGAGCATGTGTGTCATGTATTACTACTGAGATCACACACACGCACGCACGCACGCACGCACGCACACACTTTGTTGCATTTGACAAGGTGAGTATACTACATCGTGACGCATATCTTTCTCTTTTTTGGAGAGCACGCGGAAAGCGTGCCATATTTTAAATGAAGGGAGCAAAAACAGTTACAAGAATAGTTAGAGCCAAATTGCAAACAATTAGCCTAACTTTACAAACATCGTGACAATATCAACACCGTGTTTTCATGTCCCACGTCTATACTAGTAGTAGCTGGTCGATCGACAGTGACGACATGCATGAGTATATGACACGCGCGTCGACGTGGTTCAATCGTTGCAGGTTCGCAAGCGCGACGTGGTTCTCAAGTTGGGCGCGGCGAGGATGGCCGGCGGCGGTGCGTCCGTCCGCGTGGTGCAGATGGACAACACTTTCCCTTTCGGCACCTGCATCAACACGTCGGTGATCCAGAACCCGGCGTTCGTGGACTTCTTCACCAACCACTTCGACTGGGCCGTGTTCGAGAACGAGCTCAAGTGGTACCACACGGAGGCGCAGCAAGGGCAGCTCAACTACGGCGACGCCGACTCGCTGCTCGACTTCTGCGACCGCCACGGCGTGCGCGTGCGCGGCCACTGCATCTTCTGGTCCGTCGACGGCGACGTGCAGCAGTGGGTCAAGAACCTCCAGGGCCGCGACCAGCTCATGGCCGCCGTCCAGTCCCGCCTCCAGGGCCTCGTCTCCCGCTACGCCGGCAGGTTCCCGCACTACGACGTCAACAACGAGATGCTGCACGGCCGCTTCTTCCGGGATCGCCTCGGCGAAGACGTCCCCGCGCTCATGTTCACCGAGGCCGCCAAGATCGACCCGGCCGCCAAGCTCTTCGTCAACGACTACAACGTCGAGTGCGGCAACGACCCCAACGCCACCCCCGAGAAGTACATCGAGCTCATCACGTCCCTGCAGCGCGGCGGCGCGGCGGTGGGCGGCATAGGGCTGCAGGGACACGTCAGCAACCCGGTGGGGGAGGTCATCTGCGCCGCGCTGGACAAGCTCGCCACCACGGGCGTGCCCATCTGGTTCACGGAGCTGGACGTGCCCGAGCAGGACGTGGGACTGCGAACCGAGGACCTGGAGGTGGTGCTCCGGGAGGCCTACGCGCACCCGGCGGTGGAGGGCGTCGTGCTCTGGGGGTTCTTGCAGGGAACCATGTGGCGCCAGAACGCCTGGCTCGTCAACGCCGACGGCACCGTCAACGAAGCAGGCCAGATGTTTGTCAACCTTCAGAAGGAGTGGAAGACGGACGCGCGCGGGAGCGTTGACGACGATGGGAATTTCAAGTTCAGAGGCTTCCACGGCACGTACGTCGTGGAGGTTACGACGGCGACAGGAGAACAGATGCTCAAGACATTCACCGTGGACAAAGGGGACAACAATGCACCCCTCCTGTTGGATCTGGCTGACGTCTAACGGTGACGCTATTTTAGTACGGAGTACCAAATAAAGTTACATGTACTACTACACAAATTGATTGAAGGGAACGACACTTGTTACGGAATTATACCATACTACATAAGGTATAATTTCACATTGTTAAGGTAACGGGTATTGTAAGAAAAATGTAAGGTATGCGCTGGCCAATGCAAACCAGCCATTGCTTTGTCTATATATACTACTAGTACTTACTACTAGAATACCCATGGTGTCTATGTTACACTTCGTGTTCTACTTTCACTTTTTCTTCTTACTAGTTTAATACCCGTACGATTGCTACGGTAAAAAAAAATAAAGATAAAAATTTGTAATTCATGATATATACATGGCATTCCGTGAATAAAATAAAGATAAGTAGTTCATCATTTTTGTTGAACCCGAATATTTCTTACATATGGTACATCTTCTTTACATAATTCAATTCAAATAGTGACATAAATGATAATAACATGGTGATCACAACTCTGTTTCTCGCACTTCATCAAGGTTTGGTGGTCACATTAGCTTCATTCACATCTTAGGCTCCACGCAAAACAACTGGTGTATTCGACTCAGCTTTGCAACGCGTGCTTGGCCTCCGGCCAGTGGGACATGCTTTGCTACAACAATGACAAACATTTTCCCGCATATGCTCAAAAATTGAAAATAACCTACTCATATCACTCATTTCTGTCAACTATCAAGAACAATGGCTATATAATTATTATGGAGCAAATCCAAAACATATAGGATGTGTATTAGATCAACATAGAGAGAAAACTAAAACATGTCATGTCGACTCACGTATGATATTCCAAACTAAATTAATTAGAATTGGGGAAACAAGGTTATAATCACAACCCTAATTAGACACAATTGACTACATGGATCTCATATGTTTATCGAACTATATATTATCAACCTATAGCTAAATACCGTGTGTTTCTACAAAATAAGAAATGAAATATTTTATTACATTTGTTAGCTAGGTTACAATCTTGTGTGTATGGTGGGAAATGTACGTGTGATCTACCACAACACAACAAAACGTCACGTTTTTATCTTGATTTATGTCCGACGACCATCATCGACATGTATCTTTGCTCAGTTTTGTTGTGGTTTTATCATTTTTTCGCCATAACGGTATCCGACTATTCTACTATCTCACTACACGGGGAATTGCATATATATAATTAATCTCCAATGAATCCCACTTAATATGTATGATCAAGACCCTCAAAAACATTCACCTTTTATATTCTTTGAGAAGGGAAGGTTTGTGACTACACACTCATAAGCATGACGTCGGATTGAACAAGAGGAATAGGAGACCATGATGAGATAATCCTTCATCGCGTCGTTGTCGACACCTTGACATCACTTCTAATCTACAAATAATAATATGCACAAATAAAATACATTTTTCTGAAAGTACAGGGAGAAAATATATAACATAAGTGTATGTAGCAGCGCCATCGGCCCCATATAGCAACCCTTGTAGCTGTGCCTCATGTTCATCGTAGCACGCGCCCTCGCTGATGGTAGCAATGCCCGCCGCCTTTAGTAGCAACTTCGGTGGCCGCTCATAGCGCCTGGGATGGCCTCGTAGCATCGACATTAAACGTCATCATGGCTGCTGCGACCACAGGGAGGCGAGATCGGTGAGCCCGACAAGGGAATAGGGATGGTGACAGCCTCCATTTCCAGCTACTACGCGAGATATAGGGACGGGGCGGGGCGAGCTATAGATGGTGCGGCGGCGCATGCTACAGGGCGCGGTGGCGCGAGCTGCAGGAGGCGGGGGCACGGTGGCCGGCAGCGCAAAAAGCAGCGGCGGCGAGTGCTGCTGATTCGATTTGACTTTGCCTGGGAAGTTCCATCCTCCAGGGGAACCCAATCATTTTTCTTTTACAAAATGGAATATCCCTAATCACGATTGAATATTTATGGGTCCAATTAAGACCTAAAGTTGAATATTGTTTTGTTCAGGTTCTTCTTTAATGTATACTTGTGGTTTATGAAATTAAGCTTGTCAATTTGACATAGGTCAAAAGAATAGTGAAATCAAAAAGGAGAAGTGCAAAAAGAGGCACGACCAAAACCATGTACAATCGAGAGCTAGCTCAAGCTAACTGCCCAATACTAAGCGATCAGACCGCCAGTGACACGACATGGTGCTACTGGTTGACCTAGGACTTGACGCCATCTGCAGTGTGCCCAGCGGAATCACACCATTGTCAACGCCATGGAGATGGAAGTGCAGCAGACAGATGACTCAAAAGACCTGCAGGCGCCGCCACGTTATTAGTTGCAGTTGGTGATCTTGATTCATGCGGACAAGTCATGGACGCTGCAGCGTCGTGCCCGTGGCCGAGGCGGTGGAGAGCACTCGCATGCCATCATATATGTGTGGACAGGAGGAAGTATGCACGACCCGAATGGGGATGGAGGAGCTATGTGGCGGTGACCCAACATAGTGCACCCGGCGACGAGGGGGATGCATGCACGGTGCACGCATGAACTCCCCTGGGTAGTCCAACATCAGTTCTGGTGCCCTCCTGCCATGATCGAGCCCATTTTATACGGAATTTGGTACACATATTTTCGGATAGAAAGCTAACAAACTGAGTAGATAAGGTTGCATGCAGCGTAACAAATCTAACTAACTCAGGTTGCATGTAGAGTGTATCATGCACAGTTAACAAACCTGAAGATAAAAGAGCGTCTCCAATGGGAGAAAAACATGGTGAGTGCGGTGGCATATGTTGTAATTAAGTGAAGTGTGTGACACCAAGCATTCACCACGTCTTTAGATTTAATAGTAAAGATAAATTATATATACAATTAGTTATCATATTTCCGAGGAAAAGAAAACAAATTAGGCGAAAGTTGGTGGGTTTGTACGGTCTTCAAAGTATCTTGTGGTTTTTTTTTCCTTTTTCGAACCATGCAGGAGAACTGCATGTATATATTTAGAAGAAAGACCCACCGAGTGGAAAAGAGTATATAAGTCTTAAAACAACTGGAACGGCCAAAATAAACAGATCAAAACTCTGCAAACTACAAGGGGAAGAGCTACACCATAAAAAAGTACATCAAATTAGGAAACATAATTTAAGGGTTAATCTGTTCGTCCTCGAGTTTATGTTTGTCAAAATTTGAAGGGACACCGCAGCAAAAATTTCTAGTTACAAAATCCTAAGACAAGTCCTAGGTCAAGCAAAAGGGTTAATCTCCTGGTATTACATTACTTAAATATTTTTCCCCGGCTAGACTCCAAGCTCTTGTCTCGAACTTGATCCTTGCAAGTACAATGAAAGAGGGCGATGAGTGGAGTTGAAAAATTATTGCATCGCGCTCCTTCCATATTTCCCATGAGACAAGCATGGTTAGAGTAGCAACCGCTCGCCGTTCCTTCCCCTTATCTAAAGCCATTTTTAATCCACCATTCATGGACCAAAGACTCATTGCCCCAATTCCTTATGGTGAACCGACATTTGTAGAGAAGACGAGTTGCCGATTCTTGCACTTGGTTGTAATCCTAGACCTCACATTGCTAAATCACAAGCTGATATAACCCGAATCTGGGGAGGACGTGCTACCATGCAGGCCGCGAAGCCGCCCACAAGAAGGCCACAATGGCAGAGCACGGTACCAACCATCCACCCCAATATTCATGGCTATAGCTTCAAATCATCAAGCAGAAGTGAAAACACAGATCTATTCCATCTAAAACGTGACCGGCTGACTGTCGTCGGATTGATGACAAGTACGCCATGAGGGGGTCCTCGAGACGTGCGGAAGAGAGGGGTGTGAGACGTACGGTATTCCGGGACGGTGAGCACACAAATTTAACCAGGTTCGAATCCGCCGGCTTTGAACGGATCCTACTCCTGCTAGCAATCCAGTAATACGGCAGAGCCGGAATATGGGTTACAAGGGCCCCTAGAGGCTCTCCCTAGGACGTCTTATATAGATATCTGGCCTAGGGTTTACAGGAGAGATCTATCCGGCTACGACTAAAAGTCGGTTACAGAGTACATCTTGAACTACAAGTAACATTATGGGCCTAAGTTGATAAGTCTTCTGGGCCTTCCCGTAGCCGGATTGGACTCCGTCTTTCTCCCTGACTGGGCCGCCCGTGAAGCAATGCTCTAACCCGAAGTGGGCCACCCTGGTCAGTGAGGAACTGTGAGGATACCCGGAAAGTATATCCCCAACACTGACTGCGAGTCTAGCATATACAAGTGAGTATGTATGCGAGCGACATATAAGAGTACATCAGAGCTATTCCATCTA
This sequence comes from Avena insularis, assembly GCA_023614405.1. Lineage (NCBI taxonomy): Eukaryota > Viridiplantae > Streptophyta > Magnoliopsida > Poales > Poaceae > Avena > Avena insularis. Next base: position 103,615,836 of record CM042684.1, on the reverse strand, counting down.
AAAGAAATAGAAATATTGCAACACTATTACGGCAAGATCCAAATTTATATAGATAGTAATAATAATATTTTAGGATTATATCCTCATATATCACTCAATAAACCGTCAAGCAGAAGTGGAAACACAGATCCGAGTATGGATTAAGAGTCAAATCGGCATAACATGCCATAGAAATAAGCACATTCTCGTCCACAGATCTCAGATATCTCCATCCCTGGAATCTTTACGCAACAGGGTCATTGCCTCCATCATCAGCCTCATCGACGTAGTAGCCTCCATATGGATGTACCTGACAACCTAATCAATAGTTGGTGTGAGACCCTAGGGGTACTTAGCAAGTCTTTATGCAACTAAAGGGAATAATCTGGGGGTGGCGCAATTGCAGCGAAAGATAATAGCTAAACAGTTCTATAGAGACACGCTACAACTTCCTCCCAACCAGATATAGACGGACGCTTGTTAATGGAAACAACACTTATATAATAGCATAATTAAACATCGCGCATCCTCCTTCTCGCTTACCGAACGAGAAGGCGGAAGAACACCTCATCCGTTTGCAGTTTTATTAACCATTTCGTGAGGATTGCACTAATTACTAGTCAGGTTTTAGTCAAGTTAAATATGGCACTTTAGTTATAGTTATCTATGATCTAGAAGTTGTTCTCCAAGTCGTACATAACTGCGGACAGGACTTTCAGAACGATTTACCCCGTAGGGGTGCACAAATAGCAACACACGCACGATCAACCCCGGGAAGAACCAAATAAAAAGCAACGAGGTATCACGACAAAGCATTCACAAGATTAAAAATGATTTCAGGGGGCCACCCCACTAAGCTACCCGCAACAAAGTCGACCGGGCTTCGAGACGGACCCAGAGTTTGCGTCAATGGCTGTAAACGACTGGGAACCCGAAAGTGTGACTGAGCTTGTTTGTACCGCGAAAACACTCTGCATTCCAAAACAGTACAGGTAAGCGATCCACGCGCAACAATAAAGCAGTAAAATATGCATAAGTACATGATAGTATTAAAACCCCAAACTAATTGTGGCCCCAAGAAATAAGATGTGAATCAAGCTCAGGCGAATGGGATCCATGAAGTCTCCCACATTTAGATAGTGCGATAGTCAAGGAACAAACACCAAGTACTCGGGTTCTACGGTGCTTCTTTTTTAGTTATCCCATTACTACACAGTTTAAGTTGTTTGGGTACCTCGTTATCCACAACAGACTCGCACAAATCCTAGACATGCAATTCTATGACTCGTATGGCTCAAACAACTCCTGTAGTAATGGCTGATAGCAGTGGCGGACCCAGAAACTTTTGAAAGCCTGGGCGGATATGTATAAAACGCAATTTTTTGAACAAAATCAGCATTGAAAATCATAAAATATAAGGCGCCGCGCGCCGCGAAGCCTAGGCGACTGCCCGGGCTAAAGGGATGGTAGGTCCGCCCATGGCTGATAGGATTGAGGGTATAAGCTTTGGTGGGGTTTAAAAGTAAAGGCTATGCAGTACTTGGGATTGCAATTTAATTCGAATCGTGACACAATGATGCAAGAATAAAGATAGAGGTATATGTGCTATATGTAATGCAAGCATGGGGAATTGCTTGCCTGTTAGCTCAACAGTGGAATAACTAGGATCCTAGTAGTACTCTTGGGTCTCCTGATAACTCCCTTGCCCGGCGTCTATCAGCCACTTTGGAAATAATTGGATAATTGGGAGTTGATGAGTCTAATGGCCCACTTTGGAAATTTTGTAAATAAATTGGGATGCCAGCCAGTACACTCCTAACCAACTCCAATTTAGCAGCATGATTCAGTAACTTACCTCTCTAGCCAGAAGCTCTTTAAGAAGTTTATCAACAACATGTTGTAAATCTTCTTTTCTGAGTTTACTATGATGGAGAGGAACACCTAAATACTTCAAAAGAAAAGATCCCAAACGATAGCAAAGGAATTGAGTAAACATCTGAGCCTCATCTTAGTCCACATTAATTGGTACAAGCTCACACTTATGGAAATTAATTCCGAGACCAGATATTTCCTTAAAACAAGAAAGCAACCATTTCAGGTAGTGTGATAAGACCACTAGGCTATTGCCCCGTTCTCTTTCTGGCCTAGTTTGGGCAATGTTTTGTAGTGGATCTTGTATTTAGTTCTTCCTCTATCTATAATGAAAAACAAGTGCATTCTCGGGGGTTCTGGAAAAAAAATCCCTGTCGGAGGGAGTTGTTTTTGTTGGTAACAAGAATGGATCACCAATCAACATTATAATGATAGTATTAAATCTCAATAAAGAAAGAGCAACACATTGGTAGTTGAAATCAAGGAACCGATGCGCAGTTCCCCACTGGCTACATGAGAAAGAGTGGCCGACACAAGTGGATTCTCAAGAACTGGTACATCTCATTCCTAAATAAAAGGAAAAATAAAAGTAGGCACATGTGAACAAATGATTGCCATATAACCATTCTGTACTGGAAAGCTGATCACTAGCCTGGTGCACCGTAGAACTAGTATTTTCAGGCAGCGGTATAACCAATCACTTATGTACAAAAAAAAAAACCATTCATTATGCTTTCAATTACACATAGCTGGCTGCCCATAAAAAGAAGAAAACTAATGTTTTAACCATGTTACATTAGATCAGTTATTACATGGTAGCCTCATCAGTAACACCACACAACACATCAATTCAAACATGAGACTGAAACACGCCTATCTGGTACAAGAGTAGCTGTAAGCCTGTTACTTGTAAACATCGAAACCAAGGGAAACAAGCGGTGTCGAATTCAGATCCCATCTTCTATCTCCATGTGATCAGGCTACTGACAGAAGTGACTGTCTCGGCATCCGACTCGGCCGCTGTCCCGAGGTTGAATCGTCCAAGGTTAACCCTTGCGCTCCAGTGCCAAGGTACTGGTTCATAAGTCTACTGTTCAGGGATCCATATTGCTTAGGTGTATACCTGGTCACTCCACTGGGACTTGGTGATGGTTCGTCTTTGTCCTGATGGACTGCTTCGATCCTGTCGACTAATGATGGCGATGAGGCTTGGGGCTGCATGACCCCGTTTGTGAAGCTAGCTACCGACCTCATCTTTGTTGTTGATGGGCTTGGCGTGCCCTTGGTTGCAAAGCTTCTCTTGTTGCCAAACAGGGAGCTCATCTTGGAGTACCTTTGCCTCAGTGGTGTTGGCGTAGTCTCCACATGGCTCCAGCTCTTGACTGAATCCACCGAGGAGGCGTCATCATCCAACTCCTTGAGTCCACCAGCTGATTTTTTCTCCTTGCGGAGAGGCCATCTGAGTAAACCCTTGAGATGTTTTGCCGCGCTTCGCATAGAACCCATCCTCTTAAGACCAGGTTCCTGAATTTCAGGTTCAGTCTTGTCAAAACTAGAGAATGAGGTGCTTCTTTCACTGATGCCTCCTGACATATCAATACCCGCGTGGAGGAAAACCTCGGCATCTGATATTCTGAAAGATGTCCCAGGGCTGCCTACAATGTGGTGCATCTTCAGCTGAGATGCGATAGCCGACCTTGTCTCGTGATCCCTCGAATTCGAGATCCCGCCGGCCAAAATCAGCTCTTTGATCAGTATCTCAGACGATGCTGTCTGCGGATGTTTCTTCAGTAAATCCAGAGGAGTCATGCCATTGTTGTCACGGACGTTGAGGTTAATAGATGGGGCGGTCATCAAGAGCTCAACGATGTTGGAGTGCAGATTGCCAACCACTGCCAAGTGAAGAACTGTCCTTCCATCGTCGTTTTGCACATTGATAACACTGCTGACATTCATGATTGATCCACCGACCAGTTGCTTTGTAAGCTCCATCTGCCGATCGACCCTTCGAAAACCAAGGGTTCTAAAGCCAGTCAGTGCCATATGAAGGAACGTGTCGCCAACTTCATTTGTAGAGGATATCAGTGATGGAGAAGCAGCAATGAGGACTTCGACCACCGGTAAATGACCTCGGAATGCTGCTATATGCAAAGCAGTATTCCCTTGGTCATCGACAGAGTTGACGATGTCGAAAGCAACGATTAGATCCTTCACAACCTGCAGTAAAAACGTGTTAGTACCCAGGCTGCATTATTGCAATAGGAAGTCGCTGATAAATCTATTGTTAGATTTAATGACAGATGAATCTTCTACTGCAGCATGGGAAATGATGAAATAGAACAGATCTCCAGAGACCCCTTCTCATTTATTTCATTTAGGAGTATTTTTTAATTTGTTTTGTTGATCTTTCCTTGTGCATGCTCAGGTTGTGAACTCTTTTTCTCTCTTTAATGGATGCAGAGCTCCTACCTTTTTGTTCAAAAAGAGAAACCCTTTTCATGATGACACTCCACACGGATTAGAATGAAAATTTATTTTGGTAGACCAGATGATTGAACAGAAATGCAAAATAAATAGAATGACAGGATAAGAACCAAGCGCTGGCTTGGTGGCTTGACCTCACGGTGGTGAGCTCGCCCATTCCCTCGTTGGTCAACATTTTTAGAATGACAGGATAGCGCCAGATAAATTCCATGAGATCAAGCCATGAGAGCATCTCCACTCGTGATCCCCATACGGGCTCCGGCGCGGCCATTTTTTGGGCCGTATGGGGGAGCGCCGGCGCGAAATCAGAAATGGGGGCCGGCCGGCGCCTAGCCGTGCACCCCAAACCGGCCATTTTTTTTTCTGAATTATTTCAACACAAACAATCAATCAAATTAACACAAATTCAATACAAATTCAACACAATTATTCAACAAGTTCAACATAGTACACAAATAAATTATGTTTAACACACCACACAAATTAAACAAGTTTGAATCACAATGGCCAACAAACTAGAGAGCTGCTTTTATGTTCCACAAATGCTCAATCAAATCATTTTGCAGCTGGTGATGAGTGTTGGAGTTTCGAAGTTCTTGACGCTTGGCCAGGAAAGAGGCAAAGCGAGGGCACTGATGATCAACATCGCAAGAGGACCACAGCGATAGTATGGTTGAGTGTCGAACACTGGGTTCTCCCACTCGCTCTCGATGATCATGTTGTGCAAGATGATACAAGCAGTCATGACCTCCCACATCTGATCCTTGGACCATGTAAGCGCAGGATACCGAACAATGGCAAATCGAGCTTGCAGCACACCAAATGCCCTCTCCACATCTTTCCTGCAAGCCTCCTGGCACTGAGCAAACCAAGCTTTCTTCCCTCTAGGCACTGCATTTGAAATGGTCTTGACAAATGTTGACCACTTTGGATAGATGCCATCAGCCAGATAGTAGCCCTTGTCATATTGGTGGCCATTGATCTCATAAGCCACAGGAGGAGAATTGCCTGAAACAAACTTGGCAAACACATCCGAGCAATGGAGCACGTTGATGTCATTGTGAGATCCTGCCATCCCGAAGAAAGCAAGCCAAATCCAGAGATCCTTATCAGCCACTGCCTCAAGAACCACACTGCATGCTCCTTTGTGGCCCTTGTACATGCCCTGGTTTGCAAACGGACAGTTCTTCCATGCCCAGTGCATACAGTCGATGCTTCCAAGCATCCTGTGGAACCCTCTATGCGCATTACATTGCAGCACACGAGCAGTGTCGCCTTCATTGGGTGTGTGTAGATGTGTGTCGCCAAACACCGCCACAATTGCCCTGCAAAACCTATACATGCAATCAATGGCCGTGGACTCGGCCATGCGCATGTAGTCGTCCTGTGTGTCTCCAGACATTCCATATGCTAGCATCCGAAGGGCAACTGTGCATTTCTAGATAGTGGATAAGCCAAGCGTACCGACGGCGTCCCTCTTCAGCTTGAAGTAGTCATCGAACTTCCTCAGCTTCTCGATGATCTTGAGGAAGAGCTTCCTGCTCATCCTGAAACGGCGGCGGAATGTGACATCGCCGTGCACTGGATCATCGGCGAAGTAGTCTGCATACAACATGCAGTACCCTTCCATCCTCTGCCTCGGCTTGCTCTTGCGGTGTCCAGGCGTCGAGCCGCCGCGGACCGGCTTGTCCTCCTCGATGATCATGGACATGAGGGCGAGGAGGATAGACAGGTGCTCGTCGTCCCCGGCCGCCGCTGCATTGATCACATCGACCTCCTCATCCATCAGAGCGGCCATGACCTCCTCGTCGTCCAAGTCCATCGCCGTGGCAAATGATCGAACACCTTGTGTGCGGGGAGGAAGTCGGGTGGGAGCAGAGGTTCGCCGGCGGTTATGCATAGACGCGGCGGAGAAAAGCGGCGTGGGTTTATTTGGCGGTGGGGAGTGCTACCGGAGGCGGGTTCCCGACGGGGAGGTAGGGGTGGTCGCGGCGGCCGCTAGAGGGTCGGCGGGGCGAAAGGGTATAGGACAGGATTTCTGGCCATTTGTCACCGACAAGGCTGGCCCGCAACGTTTTCTCGACGCGCCGGCGCCCCGCTTGCCTCCCTGTACATTGGATTTCGCCTGGGGCCGCCGGCTAAATAATTGGGCCGCGCCGGCGGAAATTCTAAAATGAGGGCCGCGGCTGGGCGCGTTTTTTGGCGCCGGCGGCCCTCATAGGGGGGGCTTTGAGGATCCCGAGTGGAGATGCTCTGAGACCTCAATATATGTGACATGACATGGTGTGTCGTTTAGCATTTTTGTAGATAGAAAAATTATCATGAACTAATTGAGTGTCCCCGAGCAAATCTCATCCTCTGGCTTGTCATAACACTTCCCTCAGAAGCATCTGTTAGCAAATCCTCGTCTAGGATGTTGAGACTTGGGAATAAATTTCAATGGCAACTTGTAGATAACACCATTAGTTTAATTAAAGCATGCCAAACGACCAAGTGCCCAGAAAGTATACCCTCAGAATCACAACCTGGCTAGCATGTTCACAGAATCAACTTACAACAACCACAATCATGTCACACACTAAATCAGCTACTCCGGGCAATATATTTGGTGTAAAAGTTCAGGGTTGAATTCTTATTTACTGTACTACTAAAGATCAACCACAATCAACTTACTGTACTAGAGATCTCAGAGTTGAATATAGTATTTACTTGGGTTGAATTCACTTTAACTATGTTCGTAGCCATTTGGTGTAAGAAGTTGAGTCGATTTAATTGTGTTCAAAATTGAGAAGCAGAAGTAGGATCACCTCAACTTGTCCCCTTGCGGCGGCCGCGTGCAAGATGGTCGCCCCCTGCGCGTCCCTGAATGCTGCGACATCGGAGCAGCCATCCAGGAGCTCCCTGAGGATCTCCAGGTCGCCACCCCTGGCCGCGGCATGCATCGCCCGGTTCATCATCTCGCGCCTGAACATGTATCCCCCGCCAATGGCATTCCCCAACTGATGAGCACTGTCCGGGGACAGCACCTTGTTGAGCAGCATCCGGAACACCTCCGGGCACCTGCTCCTGGCGGCGGCGTAGAGGATGTCGGTGACGCCGTACTCCCCCTCGCCGAACACCAGCAGGGGCTGCCTGGCGAGGATGTCCTGCACGAACCCGGCGTCCCCGGCGGCGGCCGCCGTGTAGAGCAGCCATCCGCCGTAGCCCGCCCGGATGAGGCGGTTTCCCCTGGCGCGGGACTCGCAGTCCCGGAGCAGGCAGCGTGCGACGGCGGCGCGGTTCCTGGAGGCGTCGGCGAAGCGCATGTCGTCGTCCCAGACGGACTCGAGGCGGCGGATGCGGCGCAGGGAGGTGAGCTTGATGAGGAGGTTGGCGTCCAGGCGGAGGAGCTCCCGGACGACGTCGTAGTGGCCGCTGGCGGCCGCCCAGTCGACCGGCGTGGCGTACCACCACTGGTCGCCGGTGCTCTCCCACCGCAGCGGGCAGTGGGATTCCTCCTCCATGGGCCGGCCGGTGCCGGTGCCGGTGCTGCTACCAAAGGACATGGTCCGCCTGCAAGAATCAAAGAGCTTGAGCCAAATCGAAGGACAAGAAGTGCAGATTCTGGGCAGTAAATGCTAGAGTAACAATCCCGATCGAACATCAAAGCAACTGGGGTTCAATTAATCACCCATGGGCGAGCAATTGGAGTTAAAAGAACGAAAAGGGATTATTTACTGGATGTATATCAAGAATTGCCCATGCTGAGGCGCGGGCAGGTTGAGAGCATTAATTCAACAATCCAAACCCGTAAACGCAAGTACCTCAGAGACACGGGTATGGAGATCGCGGCCCATGGCGGTGGGAGCAGCAGCAGAGGGGCTCCATTTCTGGGACCAACCAAGCGCGCACGTACATACAGGAGTGGATTGGCCTGGGAGCACAGGCCACCCCCACATCCGCGTGCTTTTCTCGAGGGGCCAGCTAACCCCACCAGAGGGAGAAAGAAGAGGGAGAGGGAGAGGCTGGAAGGCATGCGCCATGTGATCTCAAGACCTTTTCAAGCTCAGAATTCAGAGGAGGGCAGGCAAGACGAGGTCCATCCTAGCCTAGGGGAAGGGGACCAGGTCCATTGCATTTCCATTCCATCCCTCACTCCAAAAGGATTCAGAAAGAAAACTATAGAAGTATTGCAAGAACCAAGAATGCAGGCACAAGTTTTGAAACAAGGAAGGCACAGGTTTGGGCTTACCTACTGTTTCTGCTGCCTCCAATTATCTATCTATCCTCCTCTGAAGCTCTGTCAAACCAGTTTGACCCCAGTTTCTATTCACAATTGTATATGGAAGTATTTGGTCGAGGTAGAACAAACAGAATTATTTTACAGCCAAGAACGCCTTAGCCGGCGGTGTGCACACGCATTGTGGTTGGTTCACACGCGGAGATGAGAACAAGTGCTCTGCTGGCCACCGAAAAGTAGGGAGGGAGGCAGGCGGAAGAGGATAATGGTTTCGACCGGCATTCCGGTGACAAATTTCCTTCTTGCTTGTCATCCATCGAAAAAGTCCGGTGATAACTGCGAAGCTACCAGAAGCGATGGATGAGATTTGTTTCTTCCTTTTGTGCACTTCGATCGTCTACGGCTGAAAAAGGAAATCCATCCTTTTCACGTCTGTTATTGGGTTTTTTTTGTGCTCTACGCTCTGAATTTTGGAGACGTCTCTTCCAAGAAAAACAGGCAGGACATCGGTGATGGGTCCTAAGTTTTTTTTTTTCTTATATCCTCGAATCAGGCTGGCGTCCCGCTTTATAAATAAAGCACAATCCAAGTACAATAAGGGTCAGCCACACAACCAACACGGCCGAGGCCAAAGAAGCGAAAAAAGGTCACACCAACGCTGGGGCACAGCACATCAAAGCCCAAAGGAGAAACCAAAAAAAAGGAAGAAGGAGACCAGTAGCGGTGGCGTCCATCAAGGCGTCAGGCGGTCGGAGAGTCGACGAGCGGGCGGTGCATGAAGGGAGGCAGCGCGGCCGCCGCGCCGAACGCTGGGCGATCACGCGATCAGCGCGCAAGGGATCACTGTTGGAGGAAGGCAAGTAAAGAGAAAACTGAGTCAGACGCCCGGGTGGGGAAAATCCGTTCGATCACCATCTTGTTGCGCACATTCCACAGCGTCTAGGATAGGGCTGCGAACAGGAGCCAGAAAAGGCGGCGTCCTCCTCCGGTACGATTTGCCTGGGCCTGCAGGAACTCCCCCAGTTCCTGTGCCTGCCAAGTCGGACCTAGCGCCTCCTGGACAAAGTTCCATAAGAATCGTGCCGCCACGCATATATGAGTAGGAAAATATGACTATTGGAAAAGGTATCGATAAAGCACACCTGCCATCAAGCCGATAAAATTAAATAAACCCTGCAACATCACGATAACAAAGTACTAGTATCATTTCGGAAAAAAAAATACTCCTTCTGTTTCAAAATATAAGATGTTTTAGCTTTAAAAAAAGTGTATCTAGACCCATTTTTCTATGTAGGTTCATCTAACTTTAAAGTGAACCTACACACTAGAATGGATTCAGATACACTCATTTTATAAAGCTAAAACATCTTATATTTTAAAACGGAGGGAGTAAGACAACACACTCAACCACACAAAAACTACAACAAGGATAAAATAAACCCGGTGATAACTGTGGCACTAGAACAAGCCGTTGGCAGGGATCTGTTTTATTCCTTTTGTGCTCTTTTCCTACTAGCTTATTTCTTACTGAGATTGTGTTTTTGGTTTGCTTTGGTTTCTCGATATTTGAATGATATTTCTTGTGCTCAGGAGGCGCTGTATTCCGTATTTGCTTTGGGTTCTTGATTTCACCGACCTCACATTATTTTTTGGCCTCTTTGCAGGATTTTCTTGATATTTTTTTTCTGATCAAATGACCCTTCTTGTATCATTGTTCAGGAAACAAATATCGTGGAAATCGTGCAAACGAGGTTGAAAACTTTCGTGGGCCTTCAGTGTTGTTTGAAACCCAGTAACTCGCTAAAGCCTTTGAAGCCTAATTGTTTGGGTACATACAAATCGAGTGCAAATCATGGCATCAGCATATAAAAACTAAATATTCCATGGTCCAGCATGGATGGTTTTGGAACCCCTAACCGGTGATGCAGCGTTCGACTTTTGTTAGGTGTGCACTGATGGTTATTCTCTCCTATTTCTACATGGGTGAATTTATCTCACGCCACCACACTTGGAGTAACTTTCGCTACGAGCCTCTAAATAGCAAACTTACAACATGAGAGCTTCGGTGGAACGATGACCTGAAGCTAGGAAATTTAAAACGTCGATGTGCGCGATGATTTTAATTTTTTTGTTTCAAATATGTCCAAACTTAAACAAGAAATCGACAAGTTACATTTAAAGAAACTCAGAATAGATTGTTGGATTGGAATCAAATCATTGATCCTTATATTTTTCATGTAGACCTCGTGCTAAAACGGTGGACTAGTGAAGTAAATAATCAAGAGGTAGGTGAGATAGAGGTTGAACAAAACACACGCACACACCATAAGTAGAATACAGAAGGGAGATAAAAATCTACTTGTCTATGACCGCCGAAATGGTAAACTTAGAACAAGAGAGTTGTGTGAAATGGAGAGATGAAGCTACTCAAATGAAATTTTAAATAGTTGTCCGTGTGCGATCAATTTGATGATTTTTTTCTTAAAAGCTTTGAACATGAACACGAAATTGAAGATTAACATTTAACGAAACTCGAATCGATTGCTGGAATGGAATCAGACGGTCGATGCACATGTATTTCATGTTGACCTCATCATGAACTGAAATACGGCTATGTAGATCAGAAAAAGATAGGTGGAATAGGCTTAAGGAAGATGAGTAGAAAAAAATGTGTGTACAAGGTCACATATAATGACATGAGTCAATGCATCAGTAGAGCCATCACATGAAACCATGTTCCCATAAAAGCCTTGGAGGAGTTTAGGGCATCTCCAACGGCGGCCTGCAAACGAACAACCCGCGTCTGAATCGGTCCGACCGGCCCGATGACAAGGCCCAGTGTGCACCGCAAACAGCGCCGCTGCCCCGGACCGGTCCGTTTTGGTGCAAACCGGGCCCAAAAATGAGATGGGTTTGCGGGGAGGGGGGACAACACGCATGTCCAAGTGGTGTCCTCCCTGACCCTGCCAGCCATAGACCCATCTCCTCAACTCCGACACCCCGTAGCCACCAATCCCTAGAAGTGCCATGGACGCACCGCCGGGCCCTGGCCGCTGCCCTCCCTGGTCGTGGCCCGTTCGTGCCTCTCGGAGCTGATGCTTCCCTACTTCCAGCCTCTACTCCGACCATAGCTGATCCACCACCACCGGTCGCAGTTGCTCTTCCCTTGAAAGCTGTCGACAAAGCTGCCACCGTCATTAAGGTCAAAAAGGAACTGATAGACGAGCAACGGAAGGAGGAGACGAGGAAGAGGGCCAACCGAAGAGCCAACGGTAGGAATCGCCTTGCCGCTGCCCAAGCCGCACAGGAAAGGGCCGCCACCCTTGAGCATGCCACGGCCGTTCAGGCCAAGGCCAATGCCGAGGCCCTCGCCGTGCAGGCCGCCACCTTGATCATGATTAAGGAGAAGCACGCAACTGCCTTTAGCGCAGCAACGGGAAGCTCCAACTCGTCCGCGAACAAGCGACCACGTGCAGACGCAACCTTCTATGAGCAAGCGGCGCACAGCGCAGTCCCGTATTTGCCGAATACCGGTGAGTCCTTCCCATCAATGCCGGTCTTCCCAGGCCTTAACCTGAACTCGACACCTGTGGGCGGCGGCTATTCATCAAGTTTGCAAGGCCCCAAGGACCCTAGATGTTGGTAGCATGCCCGCTCCCCATAAATTGTTTGCTGATATGCTAGCCCTAACTCCGACCCATGTATCAACCTAGTCCCGTCCCTGGTCTTGTTCTGCCCCCGTATTGTGCGTGATAGGTACCGTTCTTGTGGAGTATGGTCAAGCCATCATTAGTTGCGAGCCGACTGTGTGAGATGGAAGAGTTGGTGGCGGCGGTGGTGCTCCTTGGGAAACCTCTCTGGCTACAACACCGTACACCCCATGGATCTCTGTGAGCATGGTGTCTATCTCCATCTCGGAGTTGCTACTATCCTCATGGATTTTCGTGAAAACATGGTAGGCACTGACATCGTATTCAAGCATTTCGTCATTATGGCCAGCTTTCTTAGCCACCATCCTTGATTTCCACATTGTGCAATCTTTGAAAAAGTGAGTGGACTTCTTATTCGGTGTGTTGTGAAGTTTGCACGGCTGATTTTCTGCAATCTCGGTGGTATACTGATAAGTCCATTTTGCATCACTATTCTATATCATAATTTACTGTTATTCATTGATATATTTCATATTAAGAGATGATACTTATGTTATTTCATCTGTTTTTACATGGTTGATGACTTTTGGAGTATGGACCGCTGCAGTCAGGATTCTGATGGAAAATGTGTTGTTTGGAGGCAAAATTCGCGAAGATCAAAAAATCCGGGAAAATACATGGAAAATCCTATTTTTCTAGAAGACGAAGAAAGACAGAAGGGGAAGTGGAGATGGGCCATAGGGGGCCCACACCACCCCTAGCGCGGGCCACCCTAGGCCGCGCCACCAGGTGGTGTGGCCGCACTGGTCCACTCCAGCCTCTCCCCTCTGGCGTATATTATCCTCCTGAAACCCTAAGACTCGGGGAGCAACCACAGAAAGATTCCGCTGCCTCTACGGGGCAGAAAACACCGGGAGAGAAAGATCTCCCCGGCAGATAGAATTCTGCCGAGGCAATTCCTTCCCGGAGAGGGGAGATCGTCGCCATCAACACCACCATCAAGCTGGACTTCATCGGGATCATCATCATCATCATCACCACCACCATCATCTCCACTAGCACCATCATCACCACTTCATACCTCTGTAACAATTGGGTTGAATCTTGCATAGTTCTTAGGGGAAACTTTCCCGGTGTTGATTACTCCTTGTAGTTGATGCTATTGAGTGAACCATTGAATTATTGTTTATGTTCAGATTGTTACATATCATTATATCATCTCTGATCATGATCCATATGATGTCTTATGAGTAGTTCGTTTTGTTCTTAAGGACATGGGAGAAGTCATGTTGTTAGTAGTGGAATTGTGTTGAGAAAGATTCAATAGTTTGATATTTAAGTTGTGGTGTACTTCTTCTAGTGGTGTCATGTGAACGTCGACTACATGACACTTCACCTATATGGGCCTAGGGGAATGCATTGTGTATTTGGCTACTAATCGTAGGGGTTGCCGGAGTGACAGAAACCTGAACCCCCGTTAGGAAACCATTACACAAGGAACGTCAGGGTCTTAGAGTTTAAAGATGTGGTTAGGTTTCTACCTTAATTACTTTCTTGTACTTGCGGATGCTTGCAAGGGGTATAATCACAAGTATGTATTAGTCCTAGGAAGGTCGGTACATTAGCACAGGTTCACCCACACAACACTTAGCAAACTAAAGAAGATTAATCAACTATATGAAGCGAGCGCACTTGACAGTATTCCCATGTGTCCTCAAGAACGTTTGGTCATCTTAAGTAATACAACCGGCTTGTCCTTTGCTAAAGAAAGGATTGGGACACTTTCTGCATTTAGTCTTATTGTCTTTTATTTACTCGTACTTTATTTACCTGCATTATCAAAAACCCCTTAAAATCCGTTTGCTAAGTATTTACAGAGAATTCCCGCTCCTAGCCACTCGTAGCACCTTTTGCTCCTCGTTGGGTTCGACACTCTTATCGAAAATACTGCGATACACCCCCTATACTTGTGGGTCGTCAAGACTATTTTCTGGCGCCGTTGCCGGGGAGTGAAGCTCTATTGGAGAGTGGAACTGGTACAGGAAACTTCTACTGTGAGTATTGTTTACTTTTGTTAGTTGCTTTATTTTCATTATGGATAATTCGCTGAGTTTTTTATTTCGTAATGCTACTACCACTGCTAAGGTAGTAGATGAACCACCACCTGCTGAGAATGATACTTTTAAAATACCTACAAGAATTATTGATCGTGTTATGGATAACTATTATATTGGAGATGGAACTGTCCATCCCGGTAATCATTTGCTCTTTATACACGAATTATGCGGGTTGTTTAAGTGTGCAGGTATTACAACAGATCGAGTCAAGAAGAAGTTATTCTCATTATCGCTGAAAGGAAGAGCTGAAGAATAGTATAAGCTGCTGAAGAATGGTCAAGCTCTTGAATGGGAGAAAATAGTACCTCTCTTTTATTCAAAGTTTTATCCTCTAGTGAGATTCATAAAGATCGGAATCAAATATACAACTTTTGGCCTCTTGATGGAGAGAGTACAGCTCAAGCTTGGGGGAGATTGAAGTTACTAATGCTCAAATGTCCCATTCATGAGCTCCCCAACAATATTATTATCAATAACTTTTATGCAAGGCTTTCTCTTCATGATAAGGATTTATTGGATGCCTCTTGTGCTGGATTATTCACTCGCATGGAAGGAGAAGCTAAATGAGATCTTCTGGACCGTATTCAAGACAATGCTGAAGCATGGGAGAATGACAAAGGAAGAAAGTCAGGTATAAATTATGATTATGAATGCATTGAATCTTTTATGGAAACTGATGACTTTCAAAATATTAAAAATGCTTATGGTCTCGACTCTCAAGCTATTGCAACTTATTTCAAGGCTTTTTCTTCCTATATTGAAGTTCCTAAAAAGAAGTGGAATAAGTATCATGAACCATATAAAGATGTTGCTAAGTGTGTTCCTGCAAGGAATACTGAAGTTTATACTGCTAATTATGTTTTAACCGAACCTTACATTGAGAAAATGCCTTTCCCAGTTAAGATAAAGGAACATTCTATGATAGCTAGTGTGGTTAATGAAGGTACAAATAAAGGTGTTGAACCTGATAAACAAATGGATGATGAACCTATAATAGCAAATGTGAAAGATTTTGTCACTAAATATGTAGAAGAGGGACACACTATCCTTTGTAAGGATATCCCTAATATTGTTTCACAAAGTAGTGTTATGAGAGCTAGTGTCCCCGTGTTTTCTGTTAGGATAAGTGATCATTGCTACCATGGTTCTTGTGATAGTTATATCATTAAGTTTACACATGATACTGAAAGTTATTATGAGAGAGGGAAGACTGTTCTTATGCACCTCAATAATATCAAGTTTCCTCGTTTTATGCTTGAAGTTTTTATGTTGCACTTGTTTTGCCTTCCTATGCTTGTAGCCTCTGGTTTCAACAACTTGTTTGTTTACAAAATTCCCTTGCATAGGAAGTGGGTTAGACTTAAACATGTGTATTTTTTTCTTCTTAATGCTCTCTTTCACTTCAATTCATATTCTTATGTGAGCATCTTTGAAATTATCATGCCCATCTTAATGGCTATAAAGAAAGAGCTTTTTAGGAGACAACCCAATTTATTTTTTCTTTCAGTTTGTTTTTGTTTATTTGAGTCTTGGAAGTTATTACTTCGGTAATGACTCTCCTTATCCTTTTGTTTGGTTTTTATGTCAAGATCAACCTCTAATGAGAGAGAAGTAAGATTTGGGGCAGTTGCTGTCCCGAAACAGATTTTTGTGCTTCACCATAAAAATTCGTGAGAGATCTCTGTATGTTGGATTGATCTGTAATTTTTTGTGATTCTTCTCCAGGTTGTTATTTAACTTTCGTTAGTTTTGCACTTTTTGATTTGAGCAACATAAGATGTTCTAAAAAATTGATCTTTACCTGCTGGTCTGTTTTGACAGATTTTGCCACTCTTGTAGTTGCTTCTTTAATCGATTTCCTTTTTGAATTCTTTTTGGGTTTTCGGAAGGAGTTGATACAGTAGCTTATGATTTGATGGATTTCTGTTGAAATTGGACTTAAAAGGTTTATTATCTCGCTTACACTAATGTTGCTAATGAGAATTGTGTAAATTTTTGTGTGAAAGAATTTTCTAGGTTATCGGAGAAAATGGTGTAATAAGAAAGAGAAAGGTTTCATGACTCGAGCAATATGAGTATGAAGATGAAGATATTGATGTTATTCAAGTGGTGACTCCGGAAGAATCTACTAAATGCCAAATTCAGAGACCTGCAGAGTCCGTTTTCGAATAGGTAATAGTTCTGGTAAGAAAAGTTCCACGAAAATTCTGTCTAGTTATATTTTTGGAGTTTTTATCCAACAAGGAAAGCAACGAAGCGAAAGAGGGACGGAAACGGAGCCAGGGTGGCTCACACCACCCCCTGGCGCGGGCCCCCTGGCCACGCCAGCAGGTGGTGTGGCCGCCCCAGACTCCGTCTCCGACCCGTTTTCTCCCAGTACCTTTGTTTTGTTGTAAAACTTCGTAATATATAATCCTCCGGATCCCCCGAGGTTCGTATATCATGTTCTCGTCGTGTTTTCATTTCGATCTATTTCTGATAGGTAGAGTCCCAGATCTGGAGCCACAATATCTTCCTCTGGATCAACCAAGGAAGATTCCTCAGTGGATATCATCAACCCATACATGAGAGAGTTGAAGATTCATCCCAAGGAGTTGTTGCTTGAAGATGGGGAGATACGGATAAAAGAGGTCCAAGGCCCTAAAGGTGAAGGAAGTCTGGAGGACATGATGTAAGCACTGGAGCAAGAAGTCTTTAGGTACAAGAAGATGGCGGAACGTGAAGTGGATATCATCCACAAGATTTGTTCCGAACTCATCACCGAGCACCAAAAGGAGACTGTTGAGCTCAAGGATGAAATTCTCTCACTCCACCAAACAACCAACCAACTGCAAGCATAGCTCTACGACGTTGAAAATCAAAACTGTGAGTACGAGGTTAGGTTTAAATGCATAAGTGCTGTTGCAGGTTTCAGGATGCTGGATACCATGATGTCTTTTGTTGATGGGGAGCCCTTACCTTGGAAGTCGGACGATGACGAGAGAATACCACCACCACCACTGAAGGAGTAATCTGTCATCAGATTTTGGCATCCCCTTGGTTTGTTCCAAGCTTGGGGGAGTCCCGCGGTATCACATCACTATCTTCTATCTTTTTACCTTTTTAGTAAGAGTCATATCATGAATAGAGCAGTTATCATGTAGGATGGTTTACATTATGGAAGTGTCCCCCCTCTTGTTAGATATCTATGTATCCCTTGGTGTGAGTTGTTGTTATGGAATATTAATGAGAAAGTTCTTTCATTTACTCTTTTGCATATCTTATTTTAGTTTTTAGTTCATGGTTATATGATTGATCTTGTCGTTAGCATTGGTATCACTTTGGGATCATTGAGTTAATTTAGTTGGTTTTGGCAAACCTGGCTCGGTCAGTAGCAACACTATTTTGAGAATTGAATGAAAAAGATAAAAGTACTCTAAAGAAATATAATTTCATCATCTTTCTTTCTTGATTTGCTCATAAGATTAGTATTCCCTAGTTAAGATCTTTTGTGCTTCCAAGGAAGATTGCATGTTTGTTTTTATCACTTGTATGTTTGTTTGTTTCCTTCAAATCTTATGCTCGCTACCCAGCCTTGCTAGCCAAAAACCTGTACTGAGAGGGAATGCTTCTCGTGCATCCAATCCTTAAACCAAAACCTATGCCATTTGTGTCCACCATACCTACCTATTAGCATTATTGCTATTCCAAGTAAATTCATGTTTTTATCTACCTTCCAAATTAAACTTGTTATGTGAAAATTAGTGATTAAAGCTCTCACGAACTTGATGGCACACTTTACTTTCTTGCACTTAATAAACTTGAACCATTGTGCCCATCTATGTTGCGCATATGCTTGCGCTTTGTAAGTTGTGAATTAGCAGAACCATGCTGTCATGGGGAACGCTTTCAACATTGCACCGGTACTTTGTACCTAGTTGATATCATGTTCTTTTGTCTATGGATGTCGTCGGTGTGAAATGAAAGGGAAGCTTGTAAGTCCATGGAGTTATGTATGTGTGTTAGAGAAACGCCTGGGCCGCCGGTCTAATCCATGCTGTCATGGTGGAAACCTGCAGCGTAACCATAATGAGCATCTATGAAGCATTCTTCTTATAAAAAAAGAGATAGAGATTGAGAAAATAAAAAAAGATGAGAAAATAGGAAATAGATAAAAAAGCACCATATTCCCATGGTAAATAAGAAGATTGCTGATATGCTTGTTGTCTGCTTGCCTTGCCAATTTGATATGGGGATTCTTCCGTATCATCGGGCAAGGGGTACCCCGTTGGTGGTTCTCTATGATACACATGTACTTACTATGACAAGAACTTACCGGTGATTAAACTTGAGTAGCATGAGGAGCGGCCCTCGTATTCAAGGGACATGAGATTTTCAACTTGCAACTTGTCAAGCATATCCTCATATTTGATCACTTTAACCTTAATCAGCTAAAGATGCCTATGATAGGGGCAATGAGAGCTGAAAGCTAATAAGTACCATAATTTTTGGAAGCTCTTTATGAAACTTGAAATCCCTGCTTCCCTCTGCGAAGGGCCTTTCTTTTACTTTTTAGGTGAGTCAGTAAACCTATTCCCTTCTATCTCAGCAAGTATTTTTGAGTTGTTGTGTTTCATTCATTCATATGATGATTTATTCAATCATGTTTCTTATGTTCCTTGTTTTGCACATTGCTCTTATCTTAGTGTCTACTACTTTGAAAGCTATCAATGAAAATCAGTTATTTGTGAACTCTAGCAAATTGTCAACTATTCTTTGACCGAGAGCTAAGTTTGCCATTACCAATTATGATTTGCTTTATGTATCTTTATTGTGTTTCCTTTACTTATTGCAAGTTAAGTTATATAATAGTGAATTGTCTTCTATTATGACTTATGTATGGATGAATGTGATGCTTCTTGTCCGAATTCTTTTATCGACTCTTCACTCCATAAACCTGAGGTCATGTTTATTGAGTTCGATTTAAACAGGGACAAGCGAAGTCTAAGCTTGGGGAGTTGATACGTCCATTTTGCATCACTATTCTATATCATAATTTCATATTCATTGATATATTTCATATTAAGAGATGATACTTATGTTATTTCATATGTTTTTGCATGGTTGATGACTTTTGGAGCATGGACCGCTGCAGTCAGGATTCTGATGGAAAAGGTGCTGTTTGGAGGCAAAATTTGCGAAGATCAGAAAATCCGGGAAAATACATGGAAAATCCTATTTTTCCAGAAGACAAAGAAAGCCAGAAGGGGAAGTGGAGATGGGCCACAGGGGGGCCACACCACCCCCTGGCACGGGATAGCCCAGTCACGCCACCGTGTGGTGTGGCCACCACCACTCAGCCTCTCCCCTCTGGCGTATATTATCCTCCCGAAACCCTAAGACTCGGGGAGCGACCATAGAAAGATTCCGCCGCCTCTGCGGGGCGGAAAACACCGAAAGAGAAAGATCTCTCTGGTTGACAGAATTCTGCCGAGGGGATTCCTTCCCGGAGAGGGGAGATCGTCGCCATCAACACCACTATCAAGCTAGACTTCATCGGGATCATCATCATCATCATCACCACCATCATCTCCACCAGCACCATCATCACCACTTCATACCGCTGTAACAATTGGGTTGAATCTTGCATAGTTCTTAGGGGAAACTTTCCCGGTGTTGATTACTCCTTGTAGCTGATGCTATTGAGTGAACCATTGAATTATTGTTTATGTTCAGATTGTTACATATCATTATATTATCTCTGATCATGATCCATACGATGTCTTGTGAGTAGTTCATTTTGTTCTTAAGGACATGGGAAAAGTCATGTCGTTAGTAGTTGAATTGTGTTGAGAAAGATTCAATAGTTTGATATTTAAGTTGTGGTGTACTTCTTCTAGTGGTGTCATGTGAACGTCGACTACATGACACTTCACCTATATGGGCCTAGGGGAATGCATTGTGTATTTGGCTACTAATCGTAGGGGTTGCCGGAGTGAAGGAAACCTGAACCCCCGTTAGGAAACCATTGCACAAGGGACGTTAGGGTCTTAGAGTTTAAAGTTGTGGTTAGGTTTCTACCTTAAT
Organism: Avena insularis; assembly: GCA_023614405.1. Classification (NCBI taxonomy): domain Eukaryota; kingdom Viridiplantae; phylum Streptophyta; class Magnoliopsida; order Poales; family Poaceae; genus Avena; species Avena insularis. The sequence continues at coordinate 103,595,449 of CM042684.1, read as the reverse complement.
TACTTTCTTGTACTTGCGGATGCTTGCAAGGTGTATAATCACAAGTATGTATTAGTTCTAGGAAGGTCGGTACATTAGCACAGGTTCACCCACACAACACTTAGCAAACTAAAGAAGATTAATCAACTATATGAAGCGAGAGCACTTGGCGGTATTTCCATGTGTCCTCGAGAACGTTTGGTCATCTTAAGTAATACAACCGGCTTGTCCTTTGCTAAAGAAAGGATTGGGCCACTTGCTGCATTTAGTCTTATTGTCTTTTATTTACTCGTACTTTATTTACCTGCATTATCAAAAACCCCTAAAAATCCGTTTGCTAAGTATTTATAGAGAATTCCGGCTCCTAGCCACTCGCCAGCACCTTCTGCTCCTCATTGGATTCGACACTCTTACTTATCGAAAATATTGCGATACATCCCCTATACTTGTGGGTCATCATATACTCGCTCTTTTGGCGTGCTACTTGTATCCCTGTTTGTCGTCTATATGGCTGGTGTCGGTGACTAAATTGGATTATCCTTCGCCACCCTTTCTCTTGTTGTTCTTGGGTGGGTGACTGTTCTAGGGTGGGTTATCTTTTTGGGCTTTTTGTCCTTCTTAGACTTTCCCTCATCGTAGGATTCTGCTTTTGTGCGATCTGAAGCAGCATATTTGGTGACTATGTCAACGAGGTCATTGAATCTCTTCATATTACTCCTGGAGAGTTTGTCGACCAGGGGCTGGTACCAACATGTTCCTCCGAAAGAACGGCATGCCGCCTCCTCACTGACATCGACCATGTTGTTGTATAGCTCAGCCCACCTGGTGAGGTAGTTGTGAGTTGGCTCACGCGTTCTTGTGGTTGTAGGACTCAATGTCTTCTATGGAGGCCAAGCACTTGTATGTACCCTCGAAGTTCTTGATGAAAACTTTCTTCATATCCTTCTAGGAGTGGATGCTCCTTTGTGGCAGTCCTTGGATCCATGTGCGCGCTCCATATTTCATCATCAATGGAATATACCATCACATGATCATGTCGTTGTTGTTCTGGATGGACATAGCCACTGTGTAGTATTCTAGCCTGTTAACTAGATTCATTTTGCCATCGTACTTGGGTATATCCCATAGACTTTTGAATTTGTCCGGGAATCTCTCGCACACCACCTCGGCCGTGAAGCAGTTTGGGCCGGTTGTGAAGCCATGGCGATCATCAACTACTTCCCTCAGGTCACGGCTCTATGAACCCATGCTGCGAGCCTCTCGGTTGGCGGTGATCATGTTGTGTAAGTTAGAAACCACCTCGGCCCTTGTCGGGTTTTCCTGCTCCCTACGCTAGTTTCGTCGAGCGTTGATCGACACCTCTTGGTCAGTGCAGTGATTAGTTGTGGGAACTGACGGAGGATGTGGTTGGTGATGGGGTTTGTTGCATAGAAAACAAAAAAATTCCTATGGTTGCAATTGCCAATATTGAATCTAGGTGATACTTGTAGCGGTTTTAGATGGACTCACCCTCGAAGACCATAAAGAGGGATAACGTTCCTGCAAACAAATGTGGCTGTTGTAGAGTGTACACGCCCGCCCTCAAGGACGCGATGACCAATGCCACAAGTGTAGCATCTCCGTAACCAGTCACACGTACGGTGTACCGACGAATTCCGTCCCTTGCTCCATCTTGGCAGCAGAAGTAGAGGATCCCCAGGAACTCCGCCAACACTACGTCATGGTGGTGATGGTGGTGGAGATGATCTTGAGTAGGGCTTCAACTAAGCGCCATACTCGTGATAGTGGACAAGCTAGAAAGGGGGATAAGATGCCAATCAAATGGCATATGAGAGGAATGGAGAGGTGTGCGTGGGAGAGGAGCTCCACCCCTCCATTTATAGGGGGAGGGGCAGCCCCCAAGGGGATGGGCGCATGGGGTGGTGTGCCCCCACCTCTCCCCTCTTGATTGCAAGTGGACTCTCCACTCATAAAAAACCAACAGCCACTTTCTTCTGTTTAATTTACACTCAAAAATCAAGAGTCGTTCCATTAAAACCACTTTTAGTTCACTTGATTTAATGCCACTCATTTAATGAACACTTCATTTAATGAGTACTTCATTTAATAAACACTTCATTTAATGAACACGTTAATATTTTATCCCCTCGCAATATTTCGATACACTAAAACTATTCTGGCAGTTTTTATCAGAACAATTCATGCGATGTCCAGTATTTTCTCCGATGTTCCCTATACACTCAAATGCGTCGACTACCCTTAAGTGTGTCTCCCTAGGGGCTCGTGAACTGTGTGGGCATGATCGAGACTCTCTCCGATCAATAATCATTAGCGGGGCCTAGAGATCTATAATGACTTCCACCAGCTCAATGATAAACTAGTGATCGCGTGAAACTTTTTCATAGTAACCAATTCCTTTTGTCTCGCGATATTTTACTAGAGTCAATAATCTAGTTTGAAAAACCAAGTTATTCCAAAGAGTCCACCATACCTACCTACTAGCTTATGTTATTCAAAGTATAATCATGTTTTTGTTTACCTTCCGAATTAAACTTGTTATGAGAAAACTAGTGATTAAAGCTCTCACGAACTTGATGGCACACTTTACTTTCCTTGCCCTTAATAAACTTGAATCATTGTGTCATCTATGTTGTATATGCTTGCACTTATTTGTTGGGAATTAGCAGAACCACGTTGTCATGGGGAACGCTTTCAACATTGCAAGGGTACTTGTACCTAGTTGATATCATGTTCTTTTGTATATGGATGTCGTCGGTGTGAAATGAAAGGGGAGCTTGTAAGTCCATGGAGTTATGTATATGTGTTAGAGAAACGCCTGGGCCGCTGGTCTAATCCATGCTGACACGATGGAAACCTGTAGCGTAACCATAATGAGCTGTCTATGAAGCATTCTTCTTATAAAAAAAAGAAAAAGAGTCCTATATTGAAAAAAAAGAGAAAAAAGAAGAGATTATGAAATGAGGAAATAGAGAAAAAGCACCATATTCCCATGGTAAATAAGAAGATTGCTGAGATGCTCGTTGTCTGCTTGCCTTGTCATTTTGATATGGGGATTCTTCCGTATCATCGAGCAAGGGGTACCCCGTTGGCGGTTCTCTATGATACACATGTACTTACGATGACAAGAACTTACCGGTGACTAAACTTGAGTAGCATGAGGAGTGGCCCTCGTATACAAGGGACATGAGATTTCTGACTTATACTTCGTCAAGCATGTACACCATAGTTTGTTCACTTTAACCTTAATCACTTCAAGATGCTTATGATAGGGGCAATGAGAGCTGAAAGCTATAAGTACCATAATTTTTGGAAGCTCTTTATGAGACTTGAATCCCTGCTTCCTTTTATAAAGGCCTTTCTTTTACTTTTATGTTGAGTCTCCATATACTATCTTTATGCACCTACTTTGAGAGCATAGTGGCCATTCTTAGTTCTATGTGCATTGTCCCAAGACTTGTTGATTGATGCATAGCTTTGATATTGCTTGTTTTAAATTATTTGTATCTAGTCACTCTTATGAACTTTGAAGGTGTCCTATGCAATTATATTTGCTACTCTACGAGGGACAAGCTGAATGCTATTATGCTATGTTTTCTTTATGTGAAACAAACAAACGTCTTGCAAAGCATTGTTATTCATGAATCTTTTGTTTGTGCCTTTTCATGTTGCATCTTAGTTTCTTTGTCTTATTGCTAGAACCTTGTCTTTCATGTTATGATTGAAGTACTATGATCCCAGCTTTGAATGTTTTACAAATACTTTGAACAAGTTTATGATGGTGCATGTCACCTCAAAAATTATTCTTTCTTTTTATCACTTACCTACTCGAGAACGAGCATGAGTTAAGCTTGGGGATGTTGATACATTGCAAATGTATCTATAATTTTTGATGTTCCATGCTTGGTTTTATCTACTTTCTTGTGTTTTGTCCACACTTTAGAGTACTTTTCATATGATTTCTTGGACTAACCTATTAACAAGAGCCATAGTGCCAGTTGCTTGTTTTCTACTGTTTTTGGTTCCAGGAAAGTCAGAAAATCAATATTCTCGGAATTGGACCGGACAAAAGCCAAAGTTGATATTTTCCCGGAAGATTCATGGAGCCAGAAGGAGACACGAAGGGGGGCCATAGGGTTTCCACACCACCCCTTGGCGCGGGCCAGCCCAGGCCACGCCAGGGCATGGTGTAGGCCCCCTGGCCGGCCATCGACCTTGCCTCCTTCGCCTATATATTCCTCTCGAGGCAAAAACCCTAAATCGTCAATCAAAAATCCACGAAAAGTTCCGCAACGCCGCCGCCACCGAAGGGGAGATTCGGGGGACATAAAGTCTCTGTTCCGGCACCCTGCCGAGACGGGGAAGTGCCCTCGGAGCCATCTCCATCGATCTCCACCACCATCTCCATCACCATTGCTGATTCCCATGATGAGGAGGGAGTAGTTCTCTCTCGAGGCTAAGGGTTCTACCGGTAGCTATGTGTTCATCTCTCTCTCTATGCATGATCTTATTGAGATCGTGAGCTTGTAATCTATAGATCTACCTTGCTACTCAAGTGCTTAATAGATGTCTGCTCTCCCCATGTGTATGAAGTTGACAGTGTGCACACCATGGTGGCACTTAGGCTAGAGATTACAAATACTTATTATGAGTTATATTTGGAGTTGGATGTATTTATGAAATTGTGGTGTTTGTTGGACTCATCTAGTGCTCAAGGTGACAGTGTGGGGTTTTCTAGATGGGAAAGGCTTACTTTGAGGTGTGCTGTTATAGCCCTACCAACGATTAGAGTGTCCAACCGAAGAGTAGTTCAACATAGTATCATAAAGAAGAAGATATTTATATGAGAGTGTTCACTAGTGAAAGTATGATCCCTAGGCCTTGTTTCTAAGCACCGAAACACCATTTGCTATTAGATCTATTACATGTTTGCTTGCTTCTATCTTTATTTCAGTTTTACTTTAGTCTTTTCCACGCCATCAAGCTATTTTCTATCATCCTTACCACTTATAATTATCTATACCACTTGTATTTCACTATCTCTTCGCCGAACTAGTGCACCTATACACCTGACAAATGTATTGGGTGTGTTGGGGACACAAGAGACTTCTTGTATCTTGATTGCAGGGTTGCTTGAGAGGGGATACCTTTGACCACTTCCTCCCTGAGTTCGATAAACCTTGGGTGATCCACTTAAGGGAAAACTTGCTGCTGTTCTACAAACCTCTGCACTTGGAGGCCCAACAACTGTCTACAAGAATAGAAGTGCGTAGACATCAACATTCAAAACCTATGGCTTTCTGGTGTTGTATATACGCGTTTGCTAGTGGTAAACATAATCTCCGGATCTGACGCTTTCAGATCCGTGTGTATTTCCATGTCTTTGCGTCTCTACGCATCACTCATTCTCAAATGAGATGGCATTGTATAAATTTGGTCCTTTGGTGAGACCTTAGTTCCTTGAGGTTTTAAACATGTTGATGCTATTGTCATACAATAGATCTTCATCGTATTATTCCGCTTGGAACTATACCTAGTTTGATTAACAAACTTCTTGACACAAATGCCTTTCCTATGCTACTACTAGAGCAGTCTTATACTTAGCCTTTCATTGTAGTATTCGTCACAATACTTAACCTTTTGGAACCCATCCAAATCTATCATGGAACTTTCTTCCATTAAATTGAGCCACCTTAACCTATAGTCTAAATTGAGATACACTTAATTTGTATCTTGTGACAAAACTAGTACCAATGTAACATCTTACAATGAACTATGTGTTTAGTGTCAATGTAACACTTTACAATGAACTATTTGTCACTTCTACATACATAATATATTCTTAGTTCTTCCAAAGATCATAAGAATATCCTTACTATCGTCCAATGATAATCTTATAAGTCACCCTGGTATATGCTCATAACATTTAGAGCATATGACATATCTGGATATTTACATATCATGTTATGATTGATTAAGATATTCATGTGATTTTACTCACCAAGTGTTAAAACACTTGAATCTTGTTTATCAAGATATTCATGTGATTTTACTCACCAAGTGTCAAAACACTTGAATCTTGATTCACTCACTAAGTGTCAATACACTTGAATCTTGATTCAACCCTTTCCATGTGGCAAGAACCTTTCTCGTCGTTTCCATATTGAACTCATTCAATATTTCATCTATGTACATATGGCATAACCATATTAGTATCTCAATCTATTCAAATAGACTTTGATGCCAAATATTCTGGTTTTTCCCAAAATTTTCATTTAAATCTAATTTTAATGAAATCCTTAACTCATGTTAATAAAAGATATATCATTTCCAATCAACAATATGTCTTATACAAAATGTATTAAAAATATTTCTCAGTGCTCCTACTTAATTTCTTGCAAATGCGATCATCTTCGTCATCTCTGATAAAATTAAATATTTTAACATTCTTATCACGGTGAAGATTCCAACTCCGTAATGCTTGCTTCAACTATTGAAGTTTGCATGCCTTTTTAGCATCCTTTGATTTAACAAAACCCTTCGAACTGTGTCATGTACATGTCCTGGGTAACCATTCTATTAGAAGAACATTGTTTTGTGTATTCAACTAGCATATACAACAATTGACATATGTAGTGGTTGCTACATTAATCCCTCTAGAGCAAATATCGCTACAAAAGATCAAATCTTGTCGTATTCAACTCCTTGAACTTTGTCATAAACTCTTTATCAGACATGTCGACTATTTTATAGATGTGAAACATCCATGTATGTTTCTTTATAGATCCAAATAAGACTGATAGGTTTTATGCCTTTCAGAGGGTCTTCCAAGTTCAGTAACTTGGTTTCTCGTGTATGGAACTAGCATGGATTTTATGGCTTCAAGCCATTTGACAGATTCAGGGCCCATCATCGCTTCTTTGCATGTAGTCGGTTCATCATTGTCAAAAATAATGATTTAATCTCAAATCTTAGTATTTGATTGTTTATCTGACCTACACGGTTCAATAGGAACTTAGATATCTGTAACCACAACCTTTGAGACACGGGAGCCATAAGCATTATGGATGCATACAGGACATTTTCTGGTGCTGTGAAACTCAACACATATATCTAAGGTTCAATAACCTTATCAAAGTTCTATTGTCCTCCCACTTAACTTTTCGCGAAATTTTTCTTCTCAAGAAACTTGACGTTCTAAGGGACAAACAATTTTGTCTTCCGTGTTATGGAGGAATACCCAAATGTTGCTTTGGAATAACCTACAAAGACGTGCTTATCCAACTTTGGTTGTAAACATTTTACTTATGCCTAGCATACCAAATTTTAAAGAAAAATATAACTTGGGTTTTATCCCAATCCATAACTCATATTGGTGTCATTTCAACGGATCACGATGGAGCTCTTTTTACTGTAAAAGCGATAGTCACTAAATTTTAGTCTTCAAAATGTAATAGCAATTTATAAATAACACCGTTGATCCTACCATGTCAAACAAGGTTTGATTACATCTCTCGAATACTCCATACTCCTATGGTTTATCGGGAAACATAAATCCATGGAACGGTTTCTTGAATCTTAGGTATTTTTGCTAAACTTGTGTTGCCTGTCAAAACCCACCGGCGAGCAGCGACGAGCAACACGAAGAGCCGGGAGGCTCCCAGAACTGCTGGTGGGCCCTGGTCCCTCGGGCAACGGCCAAGAAAACTCAAGACACGCCCGGCTGGTGCAAGGGCGTGCCACCTGACCTATACCTGGTCAGGAAGGTGATGGGTTGCTTCGATTAGTTTCCTGCATGGCAAACAAACATACGTAAAATTCGAGCCGCGACCGGCTCCCAGGTTTCCCTGTGAATCGGCTCCTAGAGCCGATTATCCCATGGTTCTGCATTAGATCTACGATAACATGGGGTTTTGCTTCATCAATACAAGTTAAATCGATCTACGACAGTTCAACGTTTTCACCACATAGTTGGAACATCCTACACGTAATTGAGCCTGGTAGATACAAAAGATGATAGAAAACTAATCCTAGAGAAGGCCTAACAACCGACGTAAAGTCAATTCCCGGAACAACTCCTCTCGAATTGGCAAACCATATCCTTACATACTACTGGATCGTTCAACTCGTTTGCAAGGCCTGACCATGTGGATATCAAACTAAACCTTGGAAAACAAGACATAACTATAACAGATCAAGTCAACTAAATAAAGATTAAGCAAGATGCTACCCTTACACCCAAAAAAGGTGCAAAGGCAGCGGATAAATAAAGGCAAGATAACTAAGCAATCATAACAAAAAGTACCGATGCTAGCCCAAACAGATCTATGATAACAGTATTACTCGCCATCAACAAGGCTTCAGCACGAGTAACACTAAATAACGCATAAGCATGTACTGCCTAGATCGCAAGATGCGATCTAGGCAGCATGACACTTACCCGAGAAAAAACCCTAGAAACAAGGGGTGGCGATGCGCCGAGATTGTGTTTGTTGTGAACGTGATCGTCCTCCTTTTCTCAATAACCTTAGGTACATATTTATAGTCCGGAGACTTTCTATCTTTGGAATAACCCTAACAACTCTATCTCTTACTTAAACCGAAACGTAACCTACTACAATATACAGATACACGGGCAATTTAGCCCAAATCCACGCACAAGGCCGATCCAGCAATACGTTGTATATATGTATCCTCCAAGCCCGTCTTGATTACGGCCCATCTCCTCCTTTGGCCAAAATGTGGGGATAACTGTTGCCGGCCTGGTTTTGGCAATAATAATTCCAAAACCACTCCGTTGATGTTTTTTCTTCCCCCTTCTTTTTTTTATCGGGTTACGCGTTGCAGAGCAGAATCGTCACGCCACCCCCTCATCATGATGCCCTGTCTTCTCAACTTCTCCGCAGTGCACGATTTGACAATTTTGGCACCACATTCCGGGAAACCGCTATGGCATTGAACCACCTCCCACTATTCCCCTTATTTAAATTCATCTGAGCAGTTGCCCCATCTTCTTCCATTAGCCAAAAACCCTCTTCCTCCGCCAAAAACCCTCTTCCTCCGCCATGGCCTCCTCTTCTTCCTCCAAATCATCCGCCTTTCCTCCCAATCTTCCAACACGATGAGCGACCGAGCCGCCAGAGCACCCGCCAATGGCGGTGAGAGGCTCTCGCCCACAATGGTGGGACGAGAGGATCGACTATCGCCCTGGTCGAGGACGATGAGTCCCCGACAGACGGTGAGGGGCCTCAGCCTTGTCGACGGGGAACTGGAGGCCGAGAGCACCGACGACGCCGTGTCCTGGGACGGCGTCGATTCTTCCGACGAGGAAGAAGAAGCGGAGGAGGACACCTCCTCCGACGAATACCCGCCGGTGAAGCGCTTCCGCGCCGGGTCCAGCGAGGACACCGAAGACGAGGACGAGGACGAGGAGGCCTCACGACATCTTCAAAGAAGTTGGCGAAGACGACGCCGCAAAGAATACGATGACAAATAATGCGACGACGAACGGCGAAGACAATGACACCGGCCTCTAGATTAGGAACTAGTAGTAGTAGTACTAATAGCAGATTTCCTTTTGTAAGCAATCGGCTCCATTGTAAACAATCGTCTTTTGAATCAACAAAGATTGCCCTCCCAATTCGATTTTGCCGATAGTCAAAATAGGTCAACGTTCCAGAAGCCGATAACAATGTATCGGCTTTCACCATACTACGCTCATATGGTCAACCAAGTCAAAGCCCAACGAGCCGATGGTAACACATCGACTTTCTCCACAAACGTTGACAAAGTCAAATTTGGTCGCATATTTAGATAAATCTGAGCGGCCACTCTCCAACTTCAAACGGTAGCCTGCGACCCTCTTCCAAAAGGCTAAACCAGATCTCCAATTTCCTCACCGATAGATCGAGCTTACAGCGACAAGAACCCTCGATCCCCAATCGATAGATCCATCTCCTTGGGCAAACTAGATGGCGGAATCGTCCAATACCAGCGCAGTTTCTCGGTTCAAGGTACCGCTTCCTCATGATGAACACGGTGCTAGAATTAATAGCAAACACCTGAATTAATGCTCTATTCCACCGTTAAATTTTAGGTTTCAGATATCCTGCTGCCGCATCCTTCTCTCCCAAATTCTCTCTGTCTTGGTCCCCGTACAGAATCTAGTCCTGCCCATCTGATCTCTTGTGAGGCAAACAGAATCCCCTTCGTAAGCCAAAACCTAGATTTGAATTCTTGGGCCATTGCTATAGCCTGGCCTAATCCCCTGAACATTGGGTCTCTTGGTACAGGGTAGCCAAAACTTACCAATCCCAATGGGAAACCACGGAATAGCCGATGCCTTGTATTTGTCATTGTCTCCCTTGAGAAACATGAAAATCTTCTAAAACCATCGGCTATTTCTGGTCCGATGCTCAATCGCTTCATGTTCATTCATGGCCCCATGACACCAACTCATAGACGTGGTGATGATTACTGGTCTGGACGTTACATCACCCAGCCCTTCTGCTTTTAAGCTGACAAAGGTTCCCTACAAACTTTCTTCTAAGACAGCCTGCACGAACTGGGGTGCCTATCTTCAAAGCCACATGAAAACTAAAGGCCCTGTCACAGAGAAAGAACACACAGCTTTCCTCAACTTCTGGCTGGAACATTTCATATTCTGTGGCCCTTCCCTTGCTCCAACCAAGAATTATCTCTCCTTGGCCTACGAACTTGCCAGAGGCACTCAACTTGGTATCGGCAAACTGTTCCTTGGAGAAGTCTATCGATATCTCCAGTTGATGTCTGTCAAACTATCCTCCGGTATAGCAATCAAAACAGGATGTCCTTGGTGGTTCATTCAGCTATGGTCTCAACTGTATTTTCAAAACCATGTCCCAAACTTCCCCCTTTTGGCGAGTTGCACCTTTCCAGATGCCAAAGGGAAGCAGATCCGATGCACCAGCTACGGCCAAGCTCTGTATAGACTGCCAGGTAGCAAACTGATCCCTCAGGAAGCATCCAAGTGGTTCAGCATTTTCTTCCAAGGCCTGGACAATCCTATCTTCTTTCCTTACACGGAAGAATCGGAACATTTTGAAAATCCAATCTCCTTTAGGCTAGACAACTTTGCCGATGACACCAAAGACTTTCGGCCTATTTTCCACGTGATACGTCCTGCTTCCTTCCGGTTGGTATGAGCACATCCAACAGAATAATCAAGCCTGGATACGAATTCTACCAGCCGGTCGTAGCGGCTCGACAATTTGGCCTTGGACAAGTACCTCCCCATTTCTTTCTCCACCATCTTACAGAGAGCGAGTGACCGCTCGATCCTCTCACCAGTCAAAGGTGTTATTCCTTCTTCGATGCTCTGACCATCCCAATTCCTAACAACCTCACCTTCGCTTCATCAACCGATGGTTTTGAGAACTGGTGGTCGATGTGGAAGACTCATGCCTTCAGGAGAGCTCTGGGACCGTTGCTGGAACAGCTCGATGCTGAATATGATATCCCGTGAGAAGGTACTATTAATCAGAATTTTCTTGATGCAGCTCACAAATGATCCTTCTAATAACCCGCTCTGTCTCCTTGCAGCAACAAGACGGTCCTGAACCTACACACGATGATGGCTCCCCCTTCGAATTCTTCCCACCAGCTCCTGTGGTCCTTTTCTGCAAAAACTCGCCACCTTTTAAAAAGGTCGTGATGCAGAACCAGCCGATATCACCACAATCGGCTTCCAAGATCCAAGCCACTTCGGGTTCGCCGCCTCGAGTTCCAACTAGAACAAGAACGGTGGTGAGGAAGGTAGCTGTCCGAAGACTTTGAGGCGGAGCCCTCTCTCCAGAGCGTTCACATGTACGCTGATCCATGCCTTGGTCGATCTCTTTCATCCTTGCAAACATGCTTGTGTTTACTAGCTCTCCTTTCTTACAGGGTTCCATCGAAGACACCTCCAGCGGGGACACACAATCCAATCGAGGAGAATCGGGCCCAACAAACTCTGAAAGGACCACCACACCGAGCCAGCCAGATTTGCCACCATCGGCTTCTAGGAAAAGGCCGGTTCTGCACCCTCGCCCCGAGCATCATCGGAGGCGGGCCAGCTGTGAGCCCCAAGAGGGCTCGCAAGGGCCTGCAAACTTCTTCGTCGAGCCAGGAGGTTTCGAAAGTCATCACCCTCGATGCTCTTACCAATTTTTTTTTATATCTGCCGATTCATCACTTATTTACATCGGCTAAGCACCTTCCATGCGCATTTACCGCACTTCTAGTGGAAAAGCCGAAGTGCCGATGCCTGCCGTAAGGCTGGATCTAGTAATCCCTGAAGGTGTAGCTGAGACGGTTACCACTTTGGCCAAGCCCCCAGCAACAATACACAAGCCGATTGTCTCGTCATCTGCTATCCCCTTGACCTTAGGAGAGGTACGTTCGATTCGTTCGGCTCTTCCTTCCATGTTGGACGCATACTGATGCCATTTCGGCCTGCCAGGGTTGTGATACTCAGGCCTGCTGACGTTCGACCCTGAATCCATCGAACCAACTCTCTCTGTTGCCAACGATGAACTACGAGCAAGGGCTGTTCTACCTCAATTCCAGCCTCAAAGCCTTGTCCCCTCCCGATCGAGAAGTTGATCGAGGGTTCAAGAGGTGAAGAGTGTTCTTGCTGAAATCAAGGACCAACTCCCGATAACTGCAGTGAAGCTTTGGCCAGTTGTAACTCGTCTTTCTACGGGTCAAGGGTGAAGTTGGCTCGTGAGAGGATTAATCTGCGCCGCCCAACTTCCATCAAGGCCAACATTGCGGACAAATGTCGCAGCTCAACGAAAAAAGGCGTCTCGATGCCAAAATCGACACCTCTGTCAAGACCGAGCTTGCATCCTTGAAAAAGGAACTGGAGATCTTGAAGAGAAGGTCCCGACTAAACAGCTCATCCGTGACAAAGAAGCATTCATCGCCCGCTCCCAAGACGGAAGGCCTCAAAGCTCAATCAAGACTGATCTGGAAATACGTGCCTGAACAAGCAGCTAGTGATGGGCAAGGATGAAGACGAGCCGAGATCGCTGAGGTGGATCGTGTCCGCCGACGCCTCCACGCCTTCGAGGCATTCCTTCAAGAGCTTCTTCATGTAAATCGACACTGTTCGTAGCAGTTTAAACCTCTAGAGTCGATGGTCGCATCGCTATATATATATATATTTTTTTATTGGCCGATTTCATGTATCGCCCCATATTTCATCGTCCATCATCCCACATGCTTGGGAAATATTTCTTGAGATGTTGACCGTTGATACCATGGGAATTTCACGCCCAGCTCCTCAAGCATGTACGCTGCGTTCCCTTAAAACTTGATCGACTGTATGGCCCGTGCCAATTTGGAGACCATTTACCGTATGTCGCATCCTTAGTCCCCAATGGCAATACAGCTTCCCATACCAGATCGCCAACGTGGAACTCCTTTAGTCTCACCTTCTTATTATATGCACGAGCTACCTTGGCCTTGTTCTCTTTGATTTTCTCAAGCGGCCACAGCCTAAGCTCAGTTAAATCCTCAACACTGTCACTCATCAGGGCCGCATATTCTTCAGTTGTTAGGTCGTTCTGAAAAGTGACACGTCTCGATCCAGCCGTAATCTCCCAGGGCAATACGGCTTCTTGTCCATAGACTAGATGGTATGGCGAGGTTTTATCGCTCCATGACACGACATGCGATAAGCCCATAAAGCCTCGACAAAACTTCGCCAACGCCTAGGGTGCTCATCGACTTTCCTCTTGATCAGCTTGATAAGGCTCGGTTGACGCTTCAGCTTGCCCATTTGCTTGAGCATAGTACGGAGATGATCGGATCAGCAATTCCCGTGTCCTCACAAAACTTTCCAAACTCGTGAGAAATGAAGACCGAACCTCCATCGGTCGTGATAGTTTGGGGGATCCCGAATCTATGAATGACGTGTTCTTTCACAAAATCGATAACATCCTTCGAGTTCACTGACTTCATAGGGACGGCTTCCACCCATTTAGTGAAATAATCCGTAATGGCCAAAATCCACATGTGGCCTTTGCTTGATGGAGGATTGATCTTGCCAATCATATCCATGCCCCAACCTCGGAATGGCCAAGGCTTGATGATGGGGTTCATTGCTGACGCGGGTACCATCTGAATTTTTCCAAATTTCTGACATGCTTGACACCCTTTGTAGTACTTAAAACAGTCCTCAAGCATGGTGGGCCAATAAAACCCTGATCGCCTGATCAACCATTTCATCTTGTGAGCCGATTGGTGAGTTCCACAGCGCCTTCGTACCTCGTGCAGGAGCCGATTGGCCTCGGTTGGCCCCTGCATTTGAGCAAGAACCCTTCGAGTCCTCAGAAACATGTCGTCCCCAATAAGCACATACTTCATGGCCTTGTACCTTATCCGTTTAGGTGCCCCCCGAGCCGAATCTTTCAAGTAATTGAAGATATCGGCTCTCCAGTCGTCCGCCTCCAGGAACTGTACTTGAACATCAGTTCCTTCTGCCACGTCCTTGTAGCCTGAAGCCATTTGTGCGAGATCATTCGCCTCGGTATTCTGCGATCGCGGGATCCAGTTAAAGTTTATGTACTGGAACTGTGCCATCAGCTCACGGCATTGCAACCATAATGGGAAGAGCGACTCGCTCTCACACTTGTATTCCTCCGTGAGTTGGGAAATCACCAATTTGGAGTCTCCAAAAATTTCCACTGCTTCTGCTCCAGCTTCGATGAGCAACTCCATTCCCTTGCGTATCGCCTCATACTCAGCGACGTTGTTGGTGCGAGGGGTAGATAGTCTGATGGAGAAGGAATATGTTGCCCCCCGGGGCGACACGAGTAGAATGCCGATGCCGCAACCATCATCACAAACCGATCCATCGAAAAACATGGCCCATGCTCGTATAGACAGCGCTGCAATATCAGTGTTGATTCTTTCAGCAATAAGGTCGGCCAACGCCTGACCTTTAACCGCTTTCGCGGGTTGATACCGGATATCAAATTCCGATAATGCAAACATCCATTTGCCGAGTCGGCCTTTCAACATAGGAGCCGACAGCATATGTTTTATGACATCTGATTTGCATATAACGATAATCTCCGCTGAGAGCAAGATGTGGCGCAGCTTGGTGCAGGTGAAAAACAGGCAAAGGCACAACTTATCGATATCAGGATACCTTGTCTCTACATCCAGCATCCTTCTGCTGATGTAAAACACAACTCGCTCCAGACCATCATAAACCTGCACCACCACCGAGGCGATGGACGTGTCAGCTACTGACAAGTAAATGCAGAACGGCCTATCTGGCTGGGGCGGAATCAACACTGGCGGCTTCGTTAGATATTCTTTGATCTCGTCGAAGGCTCGTTGTTGTTCATCCCCAGTGAACTCCTCATCGATTTAATTTTCACCGGTCCATGAACGGCTCTATTCTTCCTGACAGATTGGAGATGAATCTTCTGACGAAGTTGATCTTGCCGATGAGAGACTGCAGTTCTTTCTTCGTGGTAGGTGGCTTCATTGTTCGCACTGCCTCCTGACTTTTCAGGCCGATCTCAATTCCGCGTTCATGGACCAAGAAACCCAAGAACTGACCGGCCGTCACCCCGAAGGCACACTTCTTTGGATTCATCCGTAGCCCGAATTTTCTTGTTCGGTCCAGGACGCGTTGCAGATCGCCCAGGTGTCCTTGTAATCAAGCGACTTGACCACCACGTCATCGATATAAATTTCCACTAGCTTGCCGATCAGATCATGGAAGATGTAATTCATGGCTCTTTGGTATGTGGCGCCGGCATTCTTCAGTCCAAACGTCATGACTACATATTCAAACAACCCCACCGAACCTGGGACTCTGAACGCAGTCTTGTGTATATCCTCCGGAGCCATAAAAATTTGGTTGTAACCGGCATTGCCGTCCATGAAGCTCAAGATCTTATGACCAGCAGCTGCATTGATCAGTGTCTCTGCTACCGGCATCGGATACTCATCCTTTGGAGTAGCTCTATTGAGATCCCGAAAATCTATGGCAACACGCCAGCGGCCATCCTTTTTCTCTACAGGTACGATACTAGAAATCCACTCAGCATACCTGCATGGCCTGATTAACCTAGCTGTCAACATTTTCTCGATCTCTTTCTTGACTTCTTCCAAAATTTCGGCCTTCATCTGTCGTGCTCGCTGCTGGAATGGCCGAAACCCTTTTTTAAGCGGGAGTCGATGCTCAATGATGCTCCTGTCTAACCCAGGCATCTCTGTATAGTCCCAGGCAAAGCAGTCTGGATATTCTTTCAACAAAGCTATCATCGGACCCCGCAGGTTCGGATCTAACTTCTTGCTGATAAATGTTGGTCGTGGCTTATCCCCAGGACCGATGTCAATCTCCTCTAGCTCATCAGCGGAGGTAAACCCATACCCTAGCTTTCCGTCACCTGCTAAATCGATGCTAAACACGGGGCAAACAGTTGGTGAGGATAACAAAAATAATTTGGGCCGATTGCCGGAATCGGCCCCCTTTTTGATTGCATTAGTGAAAGAAGGTTTACAACTTATTTGTGCTCCACAATGGCAGGGAATCTCCCTACATCGCATGACCTGTTTGTCGTAAGATTACTGCTTTTTATTTTTTGTGGCCGATCGCGGGGATCGGCCGTACCACTTACGATCGTGGTCTTTGCTATTCTGTCAGGCCAGTGGATAAGACCAGCCTCACCCCGTTTTTTGTAGCTTCAATGCGTTCACAGCCGTCTAGACTGACTCCAGAGATCGGCTCTTGGTCTTATGCTTCCCAGATGTTCATGCCAGCTATGGAGATCTCGATCGAATCATCTGCCTGAATGACCTCCACTTCATCTCCATCCCACTGTATTAGGCACTGGTGCATCGTGGATGGAATGCAGCAGTTAGCGTGAATCCAATCCCTCCCCAGCAAGACAGCGTAGGTGCTTTTGCTGTCAACGACGAAGAATGACGTAGGGATGGTTTTTCTGCCCACGGTCAGATCCACGTTCAGAACGCCTTGCGTTTCTGAAGTTTGGCCGTTGAAGTCGCTTAACGTGACGTTGGTTTTGATCAGATCTGCAGTGGAGCGTCCCAAACGCCGTAGCATGGAGTATGGCATTATATTGACTGCCGCTCCGGTGTCAACCAACATCTTGCGGACAGGCTGCCCATTGATATAACCTCGCAGTCTGGCTTTCGGATGTTTGTAGCCCTTCTCTCGTGGCTTTTCAAAGATGACGGCCGTGGGCGCGATCGAACTATGCGCTGGTAGTTCTTTGGTCCTTGGGCGCAAAACTCTGACGGAAGTATGAACACCATGTTTGTGCCAGCCGATGTCTTTGCATCGGCTTTTATTGGTTTGGGGCGCCACTCCTTCCTTTTCGGACGAGCCTCCGTTTCCAAGGTTTGCCGAATTTTCACGGCCAGATCGGGCCGTGCTTTCCTTAAAGCGTGGAGGTACTGTGCTTCGGCTTCCTCCAGGTTACGCAGTCGCTGAACTCTACGCTTTTGGGTGTGCCTGAGTCCATCGGGACACCACCTTGGCCGGTGATATCTGTCTTCTTCTTCTTCACCCTTTGGTTCCTCGAGATCTTTTGCTCGAGATGACTTCCCTTGATTGTTACGGAGGGAGAGGCCCTAGACGCTTGAACACTGAAACTGGACCTGTGTCCTCCTTCTGCTGTCCACATTCCGGGCAGTTGTCGATTGTAGGCAATCGGCTCATTCCCGCGTCCCAGCAATACTTGAAGAAAGGACAATCCCAATGTTTATCCACGCCTTCTTTTTCCTTCGACTTTTCACTAGCGAGGTGCTCATATCCTTCATCATCTCTATCGTGCCGGCGACGTCGGTCATACTGACGCTCATACTTGTTAAGGAGATGCGTGGAGTGTGGCTTCTGATATCGCACGCTTCTCACTTGCTCCTCGGTTAAATACCGCCTGTCATCATAACAGGGCCGGTCGCGTGGACCAGCCTCCTCTCTTTCTTTGCCCCGAGAGCGACCGCCTTCCTCCTTATATGAGCCATGGTGGTGCACAGGCCATGTCATATTAACATCGAACGAGAAATCTAAGCGGCGCCGTGGAGTGGTGTGTTCTACCATGTTGGCCTTGGAAAGGGTTTGTGTCTACTTTCATGGCGAATCGCCCAAGGATCGACGGCCCTGTTCTATCGCCGTTTGGATCTGGCGACGTAGCTCTTTGCAATCATTGGTGGTGTGGGTGAATGAGTGATGCCACTTGCAGTATGGTCTCCCGTTTATTTCTTGAGCCATAGGGATTTTATGGCCTTCGGGTAACTTCACCGCTTTTCTTTCGAGTAAATCGAATATCTGCTCAGCTTTGCTTACATCAAGTCGAATCCTTTGCAGGCCCTTGCTGTTTTACCCATTTGCGGACACAGGATCTGCCCCCGAGCCCATTCAGCCACGGCCACCTCCTGGTCTTGTACGGATCCTCTTCTTACAGATAGACCAGGCCTATCGGACGTTTGAACTTGTCTTGGTACAACTCAGGGTGGCGCTGTTCATACATTGTCAGTTTCTGGGCCATGTGCGCCAATGAATTGTATTCTACTTGGAAAGCCAGATCCTTGATAGGTGCTGAGAGACCCAACACCGCCATTTCGGCGCTTCTTTCTCATCAAACGAGCGAATAACATCGGTTCTTGACAGTCTGAAACGCTGAATGTACTCAGCTACCGTTTCTCCCGCTTTTGCGCACTCGCCAGATCTGCAATGCCAGCCTCGGTAACCGAATGAATCGAGCGTGGAACTGCTCTTCTAGTTGCTTCCGGTATGGATCGAATCCGGCGCAACGAGGTGTACCACCCAAAAGCTGGTCTGTCCGGAGATTGCGCAAAGAACCTTACGCGTAATCGATCCGATGCTGAAATCATGCCTAACTGCATGCGGTATCGGCTCACATGCTCGATCGAGCTCGACCCTTCTGATCCGCTAAACCTTGAGAACTCAGGGAGCCGATACTTGGGTGGCAGCGGAATCAGATCAAACTCGTTGGGGTACGGCTTGGAATAGCCGATTGTCCTTCTCTTCGGCACGAAGCCGAACTGGTCTCTCAAGATAGTACGGATTTGCTCTACCGTTTGAGCTGAGGCTAAATTCTCATGACTGCTCCGGTGGCATACTTGGCTAGCCATGCCTGCTTATCGGCGTCCATCCAGAGATCCTGCTCGAGATACTGCTCCCGAAGCCCCGCTCCAAACTCCTGCCCAGCAAAGAATCCTGCGGTTGCAATCTGGTTCGTCTGGCGTCGGGCTATTGCGATCCGACGTAGGTGCACACATATCCATGTGGGATTTCTTTAGGTGGTTCAAACAGGAATTGGCAATCGCTGTGGTCATCTCAACCTTGTAGGCACGACGCGCGGTGCCTGGTGGCTCTGGAGCCGCATAGCGTGAATGGCGTGTGGCCTGGTGCAGGCGGTCTTTCTCCTGGTGAGTCCCTAGAGTAGGTCCCGGCGGAGAGTACTGATGTTTCATGATCTCCTGAACTACGCGAACAAGGGCGCTCGAAAGCGTTCACTAGGCTCTCGAATGGCGATGAAGAGAATGAGCCACCATGTAATTGACTTCACGCCTCGAGCTCAGTGCGCTCCTCAAGGAACGGACAGATCCACCTCATCAAGAGCACCTTGGTGAGAACCCTTTCCACCGATGCCATGCTTACGGGTCCTCTCAAAGAGCCGATGAGATCGGCTTCAAGAGAGCTTTGATATCATCATGCCGCCTTGTGCTCCTCGGCAGATCGTCAGACGTGACCGCCTGTCCCCCATTGCAGCGTCGGATGTTGACACAGATGTTGAGTGTCCCACCGGCGTGCGAATGTGTTGCTGTCAAAACCCACGGCGAGCAGCGACGAGCAACACGAAGAGCCGGAGGCTCCAGAACTGCTGGTGGGCCCTGGTCCTCGGGCAACAACCGCAAAACTCCGGCACGTCCCGGGGTGCAGCAGGCGTGCCACGACCTATACCTGGTCGGGGATGGTGATGGGTTGCTTCGATTAGTTTCTGCATGGCAAACAAACATACGTAAAATTTGAGCGCGACCGCTCCTGTGTTTCTCGTGAATCGCTCCTAGAGCCGATTATCCTATGGTTCTGCATTAGATCTACGATAACATGGGGTTTTGCTTCATCAATACAAGTTAAATCGATCTACGACAGTTCAACGTTTTCACCACATAGTTGGAACATCCTACACGTAATTGAGCCTAGTAGATACAAAAGATGATAGAAAACTAATCCTAGAGAAGGCCTAACAACCGACGTAAAGTCAATTCCCGGAACAACTCTTCTCGAATTGGCAAACCATATCCTTACATACTATCGATCGTTCAACTCGTTTGCAAGGCCTGACCATGTGGATATCAAACTAAACCTTGGAAAACAAGACATAACTATAACAGATCAAGTCAACTAAATAAAGATCAAGCAAGATGCTACCCTTACACCCAAAAAAGGTGCAAAGGCAGCGGGATAAATAAAGGCAGCATAACTAAGCAATCATAACAAAAAAGTACCGATGCTAGCCCAAACAGATCTATGATAACAGTATTACTCGCCATCAACAAGGCTTCAGCACGAGTAACACTAAATAACGCATAAGCATGTACTGCCTAGATCGCAAGATGCGATCTAGGCAGCATGACACTTACCCGAGAAAAAACCCTAGAAACAAGGGGTGGCGATGCGCCAAGATTGTGTTTGTTGTGAACGTGATCGTCCTCCTTTTCTCAATAACCTTAGGTACATATTTATAGTCCGGAGACTTTCTATCTTTGGAATAACCCTAACAACTCTATCTCTTACTTAAACCGAAACGTAACCTACTACAATATACAGATACACGGGCAATTTAGCCCAAATCCACGCACAAGGCCGATCCAGCAATACGTTGTATATATGTATCCTCCAAGCCCATCTTGATTACGGCCCATCTCCTCCTCTGGCCAAAATGTGGCGATAGCAACTTGTAACTCAAATATTTTCGTTTATGATCCAATTAAATTCTTTATTTTCTCGTTACAATGATTTTACACTTCATCTTGAAATCATTTGAACATTTTCAAACGTTTCATACTTCTCCCTAATTAAGTAAATATACATATATTCACTCAAATCTTTGGTTAAAGTATATGAAGTTTGAATGATCCACCACATACGGCTACACATAATGGAGTATATACATCAATATGCACAATGTCCAATAAGTTATTCGTTCGTTCCTCTTTGGCCTATGAACGAAAATTTTAATCATTTCCAGGAAATTCTCACAAGTGTCAATTGATTCAAAAATCAAACAAACTCCAAAATTCCATCAACATGGAGTTTCTTCATGTTTTCTTTCCAATATGATTTAAACTATAGTGTTACTCATAAGTGATCTTTTAATCATTCATCTTACAACACTTTAGCATCAGTGTTTATGGACGTGATTTGTCCAACTAGTATTGTAAGAGTTCATCAATCTTTAATGGAATATGATAATTATTTGAACAACCATCGTTCTCATAATACCGGAACAAAATAACAATTATTAAAATACAAATCTTGAAGGGGAGCTTTGATGTCAACAAGAAACACAGTAACATTTTATTTGTTTTTTATAAACATCATCACATGTTCTCTTCATGGTTACTTAGACCATTACAGTTCATGAATTCTGTTGCTCTATGTGACATTTCAGCAAACCAATTCAGTATCCAATACCGGTATCCAATACCCAAGAACCACATTGTTTAACAAGCAAGGAATACATCCATAACGTGTATATCATTTATATACCTAAGCTGAACATTTCTAGTCTTTTCTTTTCTGCCAAATATTTTCAAGATTCTCTTTTAGCATTTCCTTTTCCTTTTTAAAAGAATCTATCAACATCAATAGTGGTGCCATACATATGACACATAGTTCAAAGCGTGTATAGTCAAATACTAATACCTTTGGACTTGCACTTTGAAGTGGATCACCATCATCAAATGTTTGGCGTTCTTTCAAATTTCACTCCTTTTAATGTAGTAAACATTTTACCTACATTTTATACCCATCCTTATCATGAAAACTTTCATGATCAAGCTACTATAGCTTATAATGACAAATCGTGAATATAATGTTAATTCCCAAAACCTTTTGGGTGATCAGGATGCCTAGCGTCTCCAACCTTTGCAAATTCTCATACAATACGAGAATATGTATTTTATTATATTCTATCATATTGCAACCAAGCATTGTTTCAGATATCACAATATCTTCTACACATGATGGTTTTTGAAACAATTTTCAGCTCCTAGATAACGTTGATATTAAAACAATTTTTCAATATCAAGAATTATGGAGGCAAGCATCATACTTAGATACTAACGCTGGAATTGGTTACTCTTGACTAAATACTATTTATTGAAGTTCACAGAGTAAGTGAGGTTTAATGAAAGTTTTCAATAGTACTTTAAACTTTAGACTGACACCCATAGAGCAATACAATACCAGTTTGTAAAGTAAAATTCCATAATTCTATAGTTCTATTATCTCAATTATAGCTAAAAAGGTAGTAAACGAATGCCAGTGACTACAACAAACTATGCAAATTCACTTTGATTTAGTTTATGATAAATTGAGTTCATATTAATCCAAATTATCAAATGAACTCCCACTCAAAACAACATCCCTCGAGCCGTTTTGGTGATTACATGTACCAAAATCACTACACCACGTCCGATCATCACATGAGGTGGTGTAGCTCCAATGGTGAGTATCATATGGACATCATATCATTTATATGACTCGTGTTTTACCTTTCGGTTCATGTTCCAAGGCCATGCATGTACATGCTAGGCTTGCCAAGTAAGAACCTTAGTACTCGCGTATGTAAAACTATCTTACACCCGTTGTATACGAATGTAGAGTCTATCACACCCGATCATCACGTGATACTTTAAAACGACGAACTTTTTTAATAATGCATAATAAGGAAGAACATATTATTATCTTGATATTTAGTGAGAGGGTTCATCTTATAATACTACCGCCAAGTTCTAAGCTAGACATAAGCAAAATAAGATGCAAACAAATATCATATGCATAAAGTGATATGATATGGTTCTTGCACTTGATTACTATCTTGTGCATCATGGTATGATCTGTATCATTCTATTTGTGTAATGCTAAGGTCTATGACATTTCCACTTACTTTGTTATAATTCCCGAGAGTATCCTACCATACTAAAATTATAACATTTACCATATCATGACATATGCCCAGCAAAAATAAAACTAGACGTTTCTAATTTATCTTTTGCATATTTTACGTGGCTTTGGGATTTCGAAGATAGAATCGATCTTACCTACGAACATGGAACCACAACAATGATAATCAAATTATTAGCAACCCGTTGATATCAACTATAGTGGGAGAGACAGACACCCTCTAGCCACTTATGCAAAACTAGTTGTATGTCAAGTGTGGAACAGGTCTCATGTGCGAGGACATGTAAAGTTAGTCCGGACCCCTTCATCCTACTAGGCCGCTAATATCCAAAATACATGAAGGATATAATAACATGATCATCAGTGCCCACATATTCATATGTGTTCTAACCGTACGAAGAATCTACGCATAGACATATCCCTGATACCACTGATGGGGTTCGTTGCATAGAAAAAATATTCCTATGGTTGCAACTGCCAAGATCAAATCTAGGCGATACTTGTAACAGTTTCAGATAGACTCATCCTCGAAGGCCGTAAAGCAGGATAACGGTCCCACAAACAACCGTGGATATTGTAGAGTGTACACGACCGTCCTCAAGGACGCGATGACCAACATCACAAGTGTAGCGTCTCCGTAATCGGCCACACGTACGGTGTGCCCACGACTTTTGTCCCTCACTCCAGCTTGGTAGCGGAAGTAGGGGATCCTCGGGAACTCCGCCAACACTACAACATGGTGGTGGATATGATCTTGAGAAGAGCTTCACCTAAGCACCATACTCGTGATAGTCGACAAGCTAGCAAGGAGGAGAAGATGCCAATCAAAGGGCATATGAGAGGAATGGAGAGGTGTGTGTGGGAGAAGAGCTCCACCCCTCCCTTTATAGGGGGATGGGCACATGGGGTGGTGTGCCCCCACCTCTCCCCCTTGATTGCAAGTGGACTCTCCACTCATAATAAATCAAGAGACACTTTTTCCATTTAATTTCGACTCAAAAAATCAAGAGTCATTCCATTAAAACCACTTTTAATTCACTTGATTTAATGTCACTTATTTAATGAACACTTTATTTAATGAATACTTCATTCAATGAACACTTCATTTAATGAACATATTAACATTTTATCCGCTCACAATATTTCGATACACCGAACTATTCTGGCAGTTTTTATCAGAACAAATCCTGCGCTGTCCAGTATTTTCTCTGATATTCCCTATCCACTGAAATCCGTCGACTACCCTTAAGTGTGTCTCCCTACAGGATCATGAACTGTTTGGGCATGATCGAGACTATCTTCGATCAATAATCATTAGCGGGGCCTAGAGATCCATAATGACTCCCACCAGCTCAACTGTAAACTAGTGATCGCGTGAACCTTTTTCGTAGTAACCAATTCCTTTTGTCTTGCGATATTTTACTTGTCTGAGATCCATTCATTCGGTATATTCCATACCTAGTTCGATCTTATTACCAACAAGTACTCTTTTTTTGTTCCCGTGATATAACATTCTTAGTGATATTATCACCTGCTTGCAAGCTATGTTAATGTGATATCACCGAGAGGGCCCTGAGTATATCTCTCTATTATCAGGATGGACAAATCCCACTCTTGATCCACGAGCCTCAACTAAGACTTTCCAAGTACCCGACGACATCTTTATAATCACCCTATTATGGTGTGACGTTTGATGGAATTAAAGTACTCTTTCAGAGTTAGTGATTGATGTGATCTCATGGTCTAAGGATTAGATTTACTTCGAATGATGTTATAGTAATATAAACATAATGGCATGACTGTATTACTATACTTTGGGAGATTGTTCATCACATCATTTCACCAATGTTGTGACCACATTATTAACAACATCCAATACCATGATCAGGAAACCCTGATCATCTGTTAATCAACAAGCTAGTGTCATGAGAGGCATTACTAGGAACCTTTTATTTGTTTATTAAACACACATGTATCAACATTTCTGGTTAACACAATTATATCATGAGAAATAAACATTTATCATAAACATGGAATAAGATAATAACCATTTTATTATTGCCTCTCGGGCATATTCCCTTCAGTTGGCTTCTGGAAGACTGTCATGGACCGGTTAAGTGATCCTTAGATGACAACGAGTATTCCTCTCGCTGAACGGCCGATGGGCCAATCAATTCAATTGCACAGTGCAACCTACATGCTTTAGTGTCTTCACCAACTATCCGGACTCCTCGACGGCCTCTTTAGCCACCATTAGGTTCTAAGCTAGAGTGGGGTAATGTCCCTCCGAAAGTGGAGTTCTGACCGGCGATGGTGGCGACGGGGGCGGCTAGTTAGTTACGCCTACTGCCAGAGTGTTGGGTACATTAGTATCCGCCACCTCCCGTCTTCCTATTCCTCTGGATCTTGTGGGAGTTTCGGTGTCAAGAGGCCTCAAGCCGGGAGTGTGGAATAGGGGCATGGCTTGCATGGTGATCGGCCTGGATCGCCGAGTCTTCTGAGTATACTCGGAGACCATCCAGATCTCGGCCTGCTTGCTATCCAGCAGCTCCTACTCGTGAGCCAAATGCCGCTTCTCAGCATCAGTGGCGGTTCTTTCCTAGATGAGCGTGGATCTGTACGTGTCGTTCTGCACTTCCCTAACCGTTGTGTTCTCCTGAGAGACCAGCGTTGACACTGGGTTGATCGGCGGTGCAGATCCATCCATGAATATGCTGACTGCATTGGTCTCGCCATTAGAGATGGGACCAACATCTTCTTCGGATCTACTACCAAGTTTGTCGTTGAGGAGCGGATAGATCAATTCTTCGTAGCTATCGCCCGTGTCGGTGAGGTAACCGACATCATTGGTGAGGGAAACAGTGCCCCTGTTTGAGCCAATACTGTCCTCAGGATTTGAGCCTACATAGCCTATGAACACGTTGATAGATCCGACTGGAAGCATGGTGCTTCTAGTCACCTCCTGAGTCATCGGTGTCCATGTCGCCTCGTCGATGAAGTTGAGGCTTCCGTATTGGATGAATCGGCCGATAGCGATAGTCGAGCTAATCTGTGATTCCACCCGATCCGCAAAACCTCGATTCACAGGCCCCACGGTGTGGGTGCCAAATGTCGTGGGATTATCACGGTAGGTACCATCGTGAGAGGGACCAGGGAAGTGGAGCATATCGACATCAGGTGAATCAGGGACGGGATTTGTACAGGTGAGTTACCCAGGTCCGCCCCTCACTCGGGAGGTAAAGACCTACTCCTGCTTTGTTGTATTGCTTTTGTATATCAGGTTACAAAGTTTCACCGACTATAGCTCTGTGTGTTTGTCAGCGGGTTCTAGATTCGTGCGATCTGTTTGTATGTCTATGGGGTATCTCAAGGAGAGATTCTAAGATTAGCTGAGGCTCTAAAGTCTAGGGTCCTTAACCTCTACCCCTAAGTTCGCCTTATATACATGGTTGACTTAGGGTTTACAATGTCCCCATATTTGTGCCGGAGTATGAGTCCTAACAGATGCCAACTTCGACCTTCTTGCCTTGTACTCCAAGCCTCTAGTCTTTGTCATCTCTGCGACTCCCCTAAACCAACTAAGAATTTGGCCTTACCCGGCTCAGGATTTTTTTGTTCGTGTAAGACAACTAGGGGTGGCCATGGACCAGCCATGCTTGCCATTATTCGGCTTGGTGAGCATACCCGGCTTGACATATCTCTGACAAACAAGTCAAATTTTGGCATGTATCTCAATCACCGCGTAAAAAATCATTCTTTCGAACAAAATCAAGAGTATCATCAAGTCTATCATTATATCTATGGAGTTGAATATCTTTAAGGATAAAATCTTAAGACAATCAAACAACACTCAAGTCATAATTTAAAGACTTTTTTTATGTTCCAATTGTTTTGTAAAATTATTTCCATTGCAGGACTCAGTTAACTACAGTAAAAACTTACTTATCCATCTATCCATGCAAACAAAAGCTTTACTCTAACTATCAATACTAGCTCCACTAGCATAACATCTCAACACAATTGCCAACTAGCATATGCATTTCAAACTTTAGAAGTGGGAGTCATAAGACATACATCTCGTTTGTGACTTCACGTTTTTCTTTCATATGACATGTTTTTTCAAAACTCGAAGCAGATCACTCTCTTGCATACATTAAAGAAATAGAGAAAATGGAGTTAATTTCAAAAGAAAGGATAAAAGGAAAATTGTTTTTGTGTTTACGAAGACTGGGATTAAGAGAATAGAAAAAATGGCGGGAAAACTCGGCTAAGAAAAAACTTCAAACTGAAAACAGACAAACAAAAAATAAAAGAAAACAAAAAGGCAAAGTGTTGTAGAGCGTTTAACACACGTGTTTCAAGCTCACATGGAGCGTAGTACATCTCACTATTACAAAAATAAATAACAGTCGCTCTTAAATCTTGAGAAAATCTCCTCAATCTTAGGCTTTTACAATTCCTCTTATTGTTCATTGTGGCGGCGTCTAGTATGTGTCAAAGTTTTATTGGCCGTTCCATTGGAAAAATTGGGGCGATAAATTTCGAGTGGTGTCGCGGAGGTCGATGGCGAGATTTTTCATGTTGTCGATGGTGCCACCGAGCGCACACATATTGTCGTATGTGGTGTAGAGACCATGCGGTTGTTGTTCTTGTTTAGGCCCTCCTTCTTGCTCTACTTCATCATACTTTTCTGAAATCTCCGCCCAGGGTTCTTGTTGTTCAACCTGCATATCATAATGCAGAGGTCCATCCTTGATAGATAATAGATAGTGAGATGCAAGAGCAGACCGTGGACGCTAAACTCCACGTATCTAAACATAAAAATGACTACGCCTACGCGTAACCATGCCACAAGTTTTAAGAGTACGAAAGCCGAGACTTTTCTCACCTTCCAATGACGGTAGATTATCTAAGTTAATGTGAAGAGCGTTGATGAGAACATCTACAACTTTTTCGCAAACAATGAGTCTACATATCGAAGAACCTGGATGATACAAATAGAACAAAAGGACGACTCCCAATTTTGACATCAAGTTACAGTTTGGGGCGACAACTTGGTAAGGACTATCATGTCCTCCCCATTGACTCTATGTCAAGTAAGCAGGATTATAGTGGACCGTTGTACTTGCTCTAAGAGATATGGTCATCTTAGCTTCTTTACGATAGAATATTTAAGATATCTTAGGATTGCAATGTTTAACATTTATAATTTTATGATTTGGAAATTCATTAAATGACACGGGAAATGTTTGATATACATTTAAATTGTTGTTTGGACCTTTGAAGCCCAATAGTGTTATATTTATATGGGTTGTGGCCTATATAGATAACCCATGTAGTCTAATAAATCCTGAAATCTTAAGGCCCATCTATTATGGCAGCCTGAGAGCTATGTGGGAGACAAAATTTAGTCTCTCATTGCTAGTTGGGAGAGAGTTGGATCAGCTTATAAGTGAGCTGTTCCACTCCCACTAAGTGAGTGAGACACCTGCCTCCCCTCACCCGCACGTGCGATGCATTTCATGAATCGAGTTCGAGTTAAAAACTTTTTTTGTGGAAGACTAAATTCTTGCATGGTGCACCAGCTGTTGAGTACGTGTCAACATTCTTGTGCATGTTTGACGCGTGTCCTTATCTTCCACCGTGTGCGGGGCTTGTCTTGAGATTCCGAGGGCCGAGGGCAAAACTAAAATTTGAGGCTCCTTAGTAAGGCCCCTATTTTATTTTTGATATATGTATGTATTTATAAAAGCTGGCAATAGAGACTTAAAAGTATACCGAGTAGCAATATTTGTAACCCTTGCCTTTTTATCAAGACTAATGTGTCCCTAATAGGCCCTTTTTCAATAATGTGTCCCTTGCATTGTTATCAAGACTAGCCTAAAGTCAATTCAAAAAAATACTAGCCCAAAGTCACGAGGTCATAAATATCCACATGAAATGGTTTCTTATCAACATTAGCAGATTCAGTAGGACATGAATTAAAGTCATGCTCATGACCACTCACATCGTTATCATCTATGTTCATGTCAACATTGTCTTCCATAGGGACCCCACCTTCTCGATCAACATAAGTTTGTTCACTCGCAAGAACTAGTGTGAACTCATCTGAATTTGTTGAAGTTCTTGTGTTACTCTTCAAAAAAATATGAATAGATCATGTTTCTGATGCTATAAACTTTTCTTTATGTTCTTTCCTTTTTCTTTTCGCGCTGCCGGATAGTGGCTTCATGGCCACGTTGGAAATAAAAATTATTAAGCATAAAAATTAGGGCATAGAGGCATAGCAGCATAGACTAACTTAACTGCAAAAAAATTCATAGATCAACTATACCTTGTTCAATTGTTCTCGGATAGTTTGTCGGCGGCCGCCTCAGATTGGAATGGACGAATCAGCGGTGAAGGCGATGAGGCGACAGGGTCAGACGCGAGACCACGAGAGGGAGAAGCGAGACCAAGACGATCAGGCGATCAGACGAGACCATAAACTGATGAACAAGTTCAAAATCGAAGTCCGAACGGAATTCGAGAGGGCCCTAATGATCGATCTGCTCCTCTATGTGAGCCTACCGGAAACACAAGGTCAATTAGTGGTAAACAGCTTGTACTACTATGGCACACCTCCTTAGCTGTTAATTTTTTCTATGCTATGGAAACAAGACTGGAATGTTGGGTCTACTGTACATAGTACATACGTGCGTGGGGTCTTAATTTTTTGGGCCCGGGGCGACCGCTCCTTTAGCCCAACCCTAGGGCCGGGTCTAACGGCATGACGACTTGGTCAGGTCACCTCTTAAGTTTTTTTTTGAACAGGGGAAGGACCTTGAAGGGTCCAGCGTTGCCATTAATAGGTGGTCACACAAATTACAGCAAGAACCATACATGTAAAGGAAAATATAAACAAGCCCTTGCACATTATAACTAGGATCCTGGGATAAACACTAAAAACACAATCCAGTCCTTGACCATCGGAGGAGATGAGGTTCTCGACGCCTATTGCCACCGCCGAGAAGCAAAGGGGCCTCCATGAAGGCACATCGGCCAGGAGGTTGAGAAGGCTGCAGATCACCAAGAATCGCAGCGCGGAGTGGCTCCATTCACCAAAGATAACAACGGCGCAACCTCGCCGCCGTTTGGGAAGTCCGCAGAACTCGGCAACAAATCCCCACCGACGAGAATCCAGCTGATAATCGCCGCTCTCCTTCCTGCATCCATCACCACGGTGGTAGCAGAAGGAAGAAACAGGGCAAAGTCGAGCCAAACGCTGGCCAGAGACTCGCCGTCGCCTTCCAGTTGCTTCTGATTCACCATCTGACTCCAAATTCCTGCCACGAGTTGGAGGAGATGAATCTTGAGAAGATGATAGATAGCGATGATGAGCAGAGCAACCGGACTTATTCCAGCAGCGGCTAGATCCTGGTGACAGAAGCCTCCTCCATGGAGGCCAAATAATCACCAGATCCGTCCACTCCGATGGTGTGCCCGGAGCACCGCCAGGATAGCTGCAGTTCACAGCCTTATTGAGGATGCTGGAGCTTTCCTCACCGCCAAGCGTCGGCCCTTGCCACGAGAGCTGCGCTGGAGGAGAGAGTCCGCACCAGACGCGCCGGACTTGGCTGGAGAAGACCGACGACCGACCCCAGATGCCATATAGGACACAAATCACAAAAACTAGATTACTAGAGAACCTAAATCTACCACCGGCACCTTCACCTTGTCATCTACGACCGACTACGCCGACGAGGATAGCTCGGATCCGATCCGGCCGCTCGCGGGAAGAGACCAAGGGCGGGGGAGCTGGAAGAGTCGAGAGGGTGGGGGAAAGAGAAACCCCAACCAGTCCCACCTCCCAAGTTATAGAGGGAGAGATAGAACATATCTAGAAACATTCGGTTTTTCTATGTTTCTCTTGTCTTGTTCCTCTTGCTAGGCTGCTCTCTAGACTTCCCCATCTTGGCGACTGCGTGTACTGCCGTTCGGGAGAGTAGACCTTCAAAATCTCGTCCGTTGAGATCCTGCACTAGAAGATGGCTAATAAGATTTTTGCGGAGCGTCTCGGCGGGATTACTCGTCTCTGTTCGTGTGTTCTTCTTCATCAACCGACGACCTCAGCAGCACCATGGGCGACAACGCCAAAGACCAAAATGATGCTGCGGTAATGACCTTCCCGGTTAAAATGTGTTGGAATTTGGGTGTGGGCCTTGGCCCATAGCCTAATACAAATTCTAAAATTCTCTTGGCCCATTCATGCCTAGCAAGGAGTGGCACCAAAGTTTAGTCCCACCTTGCTAGTTTAGAGGGAGTTGAACCAATATATATATAGTGAAGTGTTTCTCTACCTCCTAAAGAGAGTGAAGAGGAGTGGCATACACGCGCGCTCCTCCTCCTCCGCCGCCTCGTACGACAGCAGCGCGCCATGTTTCTTGGAATTGTGCCTCGGTGCCGATCTTATCTTTTGCTTTCGGGAAAATTATTATGCGAGTTATTTTTTCATCGGCCGTTTCCGGTCTTTCCGGAAACGTGGGTTATTACTACTCGCGTGGGCTCGCCCACGTCTTACCCGACCGCGCCTATATATAACGACCTTAGGCAAAAACCCTAATACGAAAATACACATCATCTCTGCCTCCGAACCTTGCGCCGCTACACCTTCTCCATCCCCTCTTCGGCGTGCACCGGACGGCGGACAGATGAGCCTCGGAACCACCGCCTCTCGTGAACCTGTACGGGTGAGGGGCGATCAGGTTTTTGGGGAGCGCGTCTGCGCGACTACTGACGGCATCACGTCGACCGACCACTACTTCCCCGACGAGGACTTCTTCCCGGACATCAGCAGCCTCTACATCGACGCCATGGCTGACGACACTGGTGTCAACGCGAACCTCAACCCCAACCTGAACGTGAACCCGATTCCTCCTCCAGCATCGTACGTAATCTGTTCCTATCTAGTTCGGTTTACATTGCGATTTCTTGTACTAGCTCTTGGAATAGATGTGATCTATTTATTCTGGTTGAATATGATCTGTTCGTCTATTCTGCTAGTATACATGATTAGATTAATTCCAGCACTTATAGTCATGATTTATTATTACTTATTTCGGATTAAATATTATGGTAATTTGCTTATATTTTCAACAATCCAAAGACCTGATTATAGGCAACTGAATTCAACTGGTTTAGCCACGGCTACAAGGCCGCCTCCTTTTGACGGTGTCAATTATAAGAGATGGCGCACGAGAGCAGTTCTATGGTTGAAAAACCTAGGCTGCTATAGCGCCACTCTTGGCAAACCTGAGGGAGACCTTTCTCCTGTTCAGGAGAGGCGTTTGAAAAGTCGACACCATGTTTATGGGGGCTTTGTTCAATATTCTTGGTGACAACATTGTTGACACCTATATGTCATTTGATAATGGCAAGGATGCGTGGGATGCCTTTGGATGCCAAGTTTGGTGTTTTGGATCTTTGGCACCGAATCGTACATCATGGAGCAATTCTATGACTACAAGATGACTGATGACCGTCCCATCGTGGATCAGACTCATGAGATACAGTCCCTTGCCAAAGAACTCGAGCAGTTCAAGTGTAACTTACCGGACAAGTTCGTGGCTGGAGGCATTATTGCTAAGCTTCCTCCTTCTTGGAGGAACTTTGCTACCTCTCTGAAACATAAGAGCAGAGTTTTCTTTGGATCTCATCGGATCTCTTCATGTTGAAGAAAAGGCGAGCAAAAGATACGTCCTCGAGGCTTTGATGGAAGTTCTAGCGCACATGTAGTGCAGAAAAACAACTTCCAGTCCCACAAGTTCAAGAATAAGAACATGTCTGATGGCAAAGGAAAGTTTGATGGCAAAAACAAGGCCGCACAGACTACCAACTTCAAGAAGAAGACTGAGTATAAGAAGAAAGGATCCTGCCATGTCTGTGGTGATCCTAATCATTGGGCTCCTAGCTGCCCCAATCGCTTTGACAAGCGTCCACATGGAAATAGTGGCAAGTCCGCTAATGTTGTTCTTGGTGATATTGAGATGAAGGATCTTTAGATGCAGTATATTTCCCACTGTTCTTTCAGTTTGTAATTCACCGATTGGTGGATGACACCGTGCAAATATACATGTATGTGCTGATATTTCCATGTTCTCTTCTTATCAGGTCGAACGGGCTGGCTCCATGCTGATGGGAAGCGGCTCACGTGCTTACATTCAAGGTGTTGGTGCGGTGGATCTGAAGTTTACTTGGGAAGATCGTCAATTGAAGAATGTGCACGTTCCTCAATCAATAAGAATCTCGTCCGGATCTCTTCTATGTCGAGATGGTTTTAAGTTAGTCTTTGAGTCCAATAAAGTTGTAATTTCTAAGTGTGGACAATTTGTTGGAAAGGGTTATGAGTGCGGAGGCTTGTTCCGCTTATCTTTGTCAGACTTATGTACTCAAGTTATTAATCATGTTTGCAATGATAGTGAATCCAATATTTGGCATTCACGACTTTGTCATATTAATTTTGGGTGCATGGCGGCTTGCCGATATGAATTTAATTCCAAAATTTACTACCATCAAAAGTTCCAAGTGTCAAGTATGTGTGCAAGCTAAGCAACCTCGCAAGTCTTACAAGGCGAGGTGCAGATTTGGCACCACTGGAACTAATACATTCAGATCTTTGTGAGATGAATGGCGAGTTGACGAAGGTGGAAAGCGATATTTCATGACTTTAATTGATGATTCCACTCGATACTTTTATGTGTATCTTCTGAAATCTAAAGATGAAGCTTTTAATCACTTCAAAATCTATAAAGCTGAATCAGAAAACCAACTTGATCGAAAGATTAAGCGACTTCAGTCTGATCGTGGTGGAGAGTATTTTTCCAACGAATTTGATTCTTTTATGCGAGCATGGTATTATCCATGAGAGGACGCCTCCCTACTCACCTCGGTCAAATGGGGTGGCGAAGAAAGAACCGTACTCTAACTGATTTGGTTAACGCCATGTTAGATACATCGGGTCTATCCAAGGAATGGTGGGGGGAGGCGATAAAGACTGCGTGTCATGTCCTAAACCGTGTTCCCAAAAAGAACAAAACCATTACTCCATTTGAGGAATGGGAAAGGAAAAGGCTGAAACTCTCCTACTTACGAACTTGGGGTTGTTTGGCGAAAGTGAATGTGCCGATACCCAAGAATCGCAAGCTTGGACCAAAACCGTGGATTGTGTCTTTCGGGATATGCATTTCATAGCATTGGCTATAGATTTTGATAGTGAAATCTCAGGTATCTGACATGCATGTTGGTACAATCATGGAGTCGAATGATGCGACTTTCTTTGAAGACATCTTTCCCATGAAAGATTCGTCTAGTTCATCAAATCAGGAGATGCCTAGTTTATCTAGTCAAGAATTAATCACAATTCCTGAACCCACCATTTCGATAGAACACCCTGATAATCCTGTGGAGGATAACAGTGAAGCTCCTACCAGAAGTAAGAGACAAAGGACTGCGAAGTCCTTTGGTGATGATTTCATTGTATACCTCGTGGATGATACTCCCACTTCTATTTCAGAAGCTTATGCATCTCAAGATCGACTCTTTGGAAAGAAGCCGTTCATGATGAGATGGATTCCATCATAGCAAAGCGGAACTTGGGAAATTACTAATCGTACTTATGGGTGCAAACCATGGGATGTAAGTGGGTGTTTAAGAAGAAGCTTAGACCTGATGGTACTATTGAGAAGTATAAGGCACGCCTTGTTGCCAAGGGTTATACCCAGAAAGAAGGCGAAGACTTCTTTGATACTTATTCACCCGTGGCTAGATTGACCACCATTCGAGTACTGCTATCCTTGGCTGCCTCGCATGATCTTCTCGTTCATCAAATGGACGTTAAGACGGCTTTCCTAAATGGAGAGTTAGATGAGGAAATTTATATGGGGATGGATTCATGATAGATGGTCAACAAGGCAAGGTGTGCAAGTTACTGAAGTCTCTGTATGGTCTTAAGCAAGCACCTAAGCAGTGGCATGAGAAGTTTGAAAGGACTTTAACTGATGAAGGCTTTATTGTAAACGAAGCTGACAAGTGTGTGTACTATCGCCATGGTGGGGCGAGGAGTCATCTTATACGTATGTTGATGATATACTGATATTCGGGACCAATATTAATGTTATCAATGAGGTCAAAGACTTTCTATCTCGTTGTTTTGAGATGAAAGATCTAGGAGTGGCTGATGTGATATTGAACATCAAGCTGCTGAAAGATGATGATGGTGGGATAACACTGCTTCAGTCTCACTATGTGGAAAAGATCTTGAGTCGTTTTGGGTATAGCGAATGTAGATCCTCTCCTACACCAAATGATCCTAGCGTGTTGGTTCGAAAGAATCAGGGAGATCCTAAGGATGCTAAAGATCAGCTGAGATATTATCAGATTATTGGCTCGCTTATGTATTTAGCCAGCGCTACGAGGCCTGACATCTCCTTTGCTGTAAGCAAGTTAAGTCGATTTGTCTCAAATCCTGGAGATGTTCGTTGGCAGGCCCTTGAAAGGGTTTTGCGTTACTTGAAAGGCATCGCGAGCTATGGGATTCACTACTCCGGGTATCCAAGGGTACTTGAAGGGTATAGTGACTCAAACTGGATTTCTGATGCTGATGAGACTAAGGCCACGAGTGGTTATGTGTTTACACTTGGTGGTGGCGCTGTTTCTTGGAAGTCTTGCAAGCAGACCATCTTAACGAGGTCAACTATGGAAGCAGAACTCACAGCATTAGACACAACCACTGTTGAAGCAGAGTGGCTTCGTGAACTCTTGATGAACTTACCTGTGGTTGAAAAACCAATACCCGCAATCCTTATGAACTGTGATAACCAAACTGTGATCATAAAAATAAACAGTTCTAAGGACAATATGAAGTCATCAAGACATGTGAAGAGGAGATTGAAATCTGTCAGGAAAATGAGAAACTCGGAGTTATTGCATTGGATTATATCCAAACATCTAAAAATCTGGCAGATCCCTTCACAAAGGGTCTATCACGTAATGTGATAGATAATGCATCGAGGGAGATGGGTTTGAGACCCACTTTTTGAGTTGCTTACAGTGGTAACCCGCTCTATGTGATCGGAGATCCCGTGAAGTAGAGTTGGGAGACAAGCTGTTGGCCAACTGAGAGGAGAGTATCCTTATAGCATACTACCACTCCGTATAGATGCAATACTCTCCTATTCTGCATGGCAGGTTGGTATTTACCTTAATGTGTTCTGAGTGGCTTGTTTAAGCAAAGATGTTGTCCTGCAGAACATCTTTTGAAGAACACACCTATATGAGTCCTGTCACAAACGTCGCGATCCGTGAGAGTTGGGTGCTCTCTAATAAACTCATGAAAGGCCATGGAGTATGACGATAAGCTCCAAACGCGGAGAAGCTTCAAGGCAGCCTGTGTCGGTCTAGACCTTATGTGAAACTAGTGCGCACCAAATTTGTAGTTCAAGGCATAGTCCACTATTCAAGCTGCAATCTAGTGTAGCATGAAGTTCTAAGTGGAAGTTCAACTTAGTCTCCACCTACTTTGACCGTATATAAACAATGCTCTGGAACTGATTGATGTGATGTGATGATATGTGCCTATGAGAATTTGTGGGGGATTGTTGGAATTTGGGTGTGGGCCTTGGCCCATAGCCTAATACAAATTCTGAAATTCTCTTGGCCCATTCATGCCTAGCAAGGGGTGGCACCAAAGTTTAGTCCCACCTTGCTAGTTTAGAGGGAGTTGGACCAATATATATAGTGGAGTGTTTCTCTACCTCCTAAAGAGAGTGAAGAGGAGTGGCATACACGCTCCTCCTCCTCCGTCGCCGCCGCCACGCCTCGCCTCGCCTCGCCTTGTCACGATGCCAGCAGTTTGGTGTGCCTCGGTGCCGATCTTATCTTTTTGCTGCTCGGGAAAATTATTCTGTCAGCCGTTTCCGGTCTTTCCGGAAACGTGGGCTGTTACTACTCGGACGTGGGCTACGCCCCACGTCTTACCCGACCGGCGCCTATATATAAAACCCTAATACGAGAAAATACACATCATCTCTCTGCCTCCAGAACCTTGCGCCGCTGCTACACCTTCTCCATCCCCTCTTCCGGCGTGCACCGGACGACGGGACGGTAGGCCTCCGGAACCACCGCCTCTCGTGAACCTGTACGGGTGAGGGGCGATCAGGTTTTTGGGGAGGCTGCGACCTCTATCGACGCGGCATCACGTCGACCGACCACTACTTCTCCGACGAGGACTTCTTCCCGGACATCAGCAACCTCTACATCGACGCCATGGCTGACGACACTGGTGTCAACGCGAACCTCAACCCCAACCTAAACGTGAACCCGATTCCTCCTCCAGCACCGTACGTAATCTGTTCCTATCTAGTTCAGTTTCTGTTGCAGTTTCTTGTACTAGCTCTTGGAATAGATGTGATCTGTTTATTCTGGTTGAATATGATCTGTTCGTCTATTCTGCTAGTATACATGATTAGATTAATTCCAGCACTTATAGTTATTATTAGTTATTTCGGATTAAATATTATGGTAATTTGCTTATATTTTCAACAAAATGTACATGCTATTACTCTCTCTGTACGCACAAGTTTTACTAATTTTTAGATCTACTAGACGTAATTATTTGGCTCCATGTGTTAGATCTGCTAGTAATTACATGATAATATTGATTTCAGTACGGAAATTGGCTGATACTCTATCAAAAAGTTCAGGTAGGAGTACGTACAAATCCAGTGCAAACCACGACATTCTCAGGATAAAACCCGAAGGTTCCGTGCTCCACCGTACGTCCTGATAGTTCTAGAAGCCCCCGAACGAACAATTCTCTAGAAACCACCACATCGTTCGCGATTCCTGTGTCATACCTGTATATAAGCGCACACGCACGGGTACCATTCCTTGGCACTGTCGCACTCATATTTCCTACAGTATCAAACAATCAAAATCCAAGCAAAATAAATCTGGAAGCATCCGTGGCAAGAATGCAGCAAGCTGTGGTCTCCAATTTGCTGCAACCTATCACCGCGTCTCTCGGGGCTCCAAGAGGCGGGTTCACATGGACCAGTGCTTCCTGCAAGCCTAGGCGAGCCTTGGTGAGCGTCCGATCCATGAGGAACGGGTCCACTGATAATCTCGACCATCTGCGAAGGGCCCCGACTGGTACTGGTAGAAAGCAACCGCCGCAGGGGAGTGGGAATTCCCCGAGGAGAAGGGTCATCCAAACCTCGCCATTTGGTAATCAAGAAGTGTCATGCATTTTTTTTTGATAATTAATCTGCTTTGTGTGATTATTGGATTTCTCATCAGCAATACTACTGTTCTCAATCCCCGTTTCTTCGTAAATTAATCATTCGCTTGGCAGGGCT
This sequence comes from Avena insularis, assembly GCA_023614405.1. NCBI lineage: Eukaryota > Viridiplantae > Streptophyta > Magnoliopsida > Poales > Poaceae > Avena > Avena insularis. Next base: position 103,556,836 of record CM042684.1, on the reverse strand, counting down.
ATGGGACAGCTTCCCGGAAGCAAGAACGCTGGACCAGATGATGCGGACCATGGAGCGCATAATAGACGAAGACGACGACGACCGTCGCCCTCTCGTGGTGCCGGCCGCGATGGTGTCGCCGACGGTACAGCGCGCGGACAACGCGGCCGCGGCCTACCGGCGGGGACGGACGCCGTGGGAGATCAAGGAGCGCGCGGGAGACTACCTGGTGCGGTTCTACATGCCGGGCATGACAAGGGAGGACGTGAGGGTGAGCGTTCAGGACCGGACGCTGGTGGTGGTCGCGGAGAAGGCGGAAAAGCAAGGAGAAGAGGACGGAGAGAATGTGAAGGAAGACGAGGAGGCGTGGCCGGCGGTGAGCTACGGGCGGTACAGGACGCGGGTGGAGCTCCCGGAGAACGTGGAGGTGGAGAAGATCGGTGCGGAGGTGAGGGACGGCTTGTTGTACCTCAACATCCCCAAGGTGTCGCCGTCCGGGGGCAAGGTCGTCAGCATCCAGGTGCAGTGACGATGAATAGGCGAAAGTGTAGGTCGATCGTAGCGCAGAATGTATTTGGGTTCCGAGAGTGGGGAAGGACTCGGCTCGGGTTGCTTTATCTTGAGTTGAGAAGATGTTTGGAGCACCATTTTAAGAAATGATATATTCAAAAAGAAAAGTTTGGTCTACCCTCATTTTAAGCTTCTTGTGCCAACCAAGTATCAAAAAGATATCTATCCTAAGAAAAGTTTGGTGTATCCTAACGGACTGCTTGGTTGGTTCAGTGCTATCCACTCCGTTGACAAGTGATACTTGGTTTTGGTTCAGTGGCTATCCACTGGTTGGCAAGGAATATTCAATTTTTTTTGATCGACCTATGTTTGGTTTGAATGACGAGAAGAGATGAGAATAACCAGATTTTAGGAATATACCCTCAAAATGGTGGTTGAGCTCATCCCACCAAAAATGCTAGGCTCACCTTCGAAACGTTTTGCTCACTTAGCTTTCCTGAAAATACTCTGTATTATACCTTATCCCTTCGTGTCTAGTTCTTACCGCTGGCCCTGGCCGTTAGAGGAGAAAATATACTCCTCTAACGGCCGAGAACCCCTTCCCCCTCCCCTCCCATCGCTTACCCCTCCCCTCCTTGATCTTTCACCCCTTCACCGTTGTCGCCGGCGCCAAGCGCGGTGGCGGCGGGCCCGACGCCGAAGGGGCTGGGAAGAGTAGATCGCGGTGGGTGTTTTGCCGGTGGCGGCTGGGATCGGCGTTGGTTCTTCGGTTGCACGCGACGGCCAGGGCGGGCCCCCTTGGCCGTGTGGCGGCGGTGGCTGCCCCCGGACGTGAGATCCGATCGTGGAGATCGGCTGTTTGCGGTGGCTGGGCCGATGCCCGGATCTATTGCGACGGTGGCTTTCCCGTCGGGTATCGGCACAAGGTGTGACAGTTGTGGTCGTAGGTCTAGGCTTCCGCCTAGATCCGCCATCGGCATGACCTTTTGGTTGCCTGAAGGTGCATGGGGAGGCGGCACGTTGCTTCTTGCTCGGACCGACAGACCCGCGAGGGCACATGGTTATTGCAGGCTTGTCTCCTCTTCCGCCGGAGGGGACGGGCGACAGACAGCGGCGTGGGGGCCTGTTGTTTTGTCCAACAATGGCGGGCGGTCCTAGGGTTTCTTCAGCGTGAAGACAAAGATCTGCTTGTTGCCTGCTCTCATGGATCTAGCATGGAGAGACGGGTTCCGGAAGGCTCTGCCGGCGAACTCCCATGGGTGCATTATGCCTGGAGATTACTGGATCAGAAGGTATTCGATCGTGCGCACATTGTTTTTCTGGCTGTTTGGTTTCAGCGGGAGCGTTGCAAAGCTCTGTTGTTTGTTTCCACCAAGTGCCATTCAATGAGCCATGGTGAAGTCAGATGCGCAGAATGTCAGGAAAGTGGAAATATGAGGGCAGCAATGGTGATTTGAGTCTTTGTGGCGACGGCGAACTGGCTGCGTGATTTGTGACTTGCAGCAGCGACTATTTGTGGGGGAAGACAACACAGAAGGAGTTCCCAGTCTTACCTTGCAGTGTGAAAATCCAAGGTATGGCCTTAACTGGTTGTGCCTGGCAATGGTCTTGTTGAAGGCATTGTTTTGCGAGCGAGGACTTTCTCCAGGGTGAAAACCTATGATCTTTGATCGGGCAACGACGGCGCTTGTGAACTGTTTCCTTTTTGAAGGCGTTGTTATTGGAGTGGAGGACTACTGGTGTTGTTCTGGTGGTGTCAGTGTCGTTGCTTGGAGAAATAGTTCTCTGTAGCAGGACTTTTCTTCTTTTTTGTAAATTTTTTCTTCTTTCTAGGCTGTGTGGCATCCCGCTAAAACCACTACTAGAAAATCGCGTTGTTTGTGCATTGCATCATCATGACCGCATGCTCATGTCATCATGCCACCTTGCATTTGAGCATCGTCATCATCATGCATTTGTTGTCTGAAACTATTTTCGAAAAAACATATTTTGTCTTCTAAATACTCCGCCTTTATTTCAAATCCAAAACCCGGGTCTCCGGATTATTTTGTTTCATCTACCGATGGATTTTAAAAGTCCAGTTTTAAATAATAAAATATTTATTTTATTTTTTTAGGGGCAGCCGTACCGGGCCGATCCGACCCAGTCGGCCACCCCCAGTACAAAACCTAGCTATCCCTAAACCCTTTTCTACCCCAAACCTAGTGTACCCACCCCCAGCCACCTCACCCCACCCTATCACCTCGCGCCACCTCACCACTTCCCCAACCCCAGCCACTCCCAGCTCTCCACCTCACCTCCCTAGTCCACCTCACCCCCTGGACCCCAATCCCCAAACCCACCTGCCGCCGCCACCTGCACGTTCCCCACCCCACCTGACCGCTCCCGCCTCGTGCTCCACCCCACCTGTCGCGTCCCGCTCCCCAGCCCCAGCACGCCTTCACGCCTACTCCTGGCCCACCCGCGGTGGCCCACACCCCGACGCGCTCCCCCGCGACCCCATCGCGCCACAAACTCCCTTCTCCCCACCACACTCCTCTCTCCCCACCCCGCTCTCTCCGTCGGCCTCCTCGCGCCGGCCTCCCTCCTCGTCGCCCCCCTCGCCTTCTTCCCTTCAGCGTCCACCTCCGCCGCCTCCTCTGCTCATGGACCCTGAGCCGGCCGCGCCCTCTGTCCTCCATCACTTTGTGCTCGCCTCACTGCCCCGCGCCTCTCCCCGCCGCCGCTTCCTCTCCTCCTTGCCCCGCCTGCCCACCTGGCCGCTTTTCCCCTCCCTCTCCTCCGCCCGTCGGCCCCGAGCTCCTCCGTCCCGTCCCTCTGCGGCTTCCCGCCGCCCGGCTCTCTCCGTCGCCGACCCGCCTTCATGGCTCGGCCGACCTCCCCACCTCGCCTCCCGGCCGCCTTCTTCGATCTCCGCCCGAAGAGCCTCTGCGGCCGCCGTCCCGTCCCAGGCTGTCGCCCGCGCCTCGCCGCCCGTGGCCTTGCCTGCCGTCTTCTCCTCGGCCTCCTGACCGTCGGCGCCCCCTCGTTCCTCCTCCCCGGCGCCGTGCCCTTCGGCTCTGAGTCACCGCGAGCCCCCGTCTCCCTTGCGTCTCGCGAATCGCCGCCGGCCAACCTCCTCCGTCGCCGTCCGCGCCTGGCCGCTCAGGCCGCCCCCTCGCCTTCCTCGTCCCGCCGCTCCTCTGGCCGCCGGCCGGCTGCGGCGCTCTCAGATCGAGGTCCTCTTCCCCGGCTGCCTGACCTGCGTAGCACCGGCCATATATCTCTCCTCGCTCGGCGCCTCGGTTGGTGGCCCTCTTCTTTGTCGCCGTTCCTGTCTCGGATATGCGTGTATGTAACATGGTGTACATGTGCTCTTAAAGATATTCAGATGGTGTGGCGACGATGGTTGTCAAGATGGATTGGTGGTGATGTAGTTGTGCTACTCCTCCGATTCAAGACCAGAAGCTAGACCGGGCCCTTCTCAAGATCGACGGATATCAAGACCACTACACCAAGTATAAGTGCACAGGAAGACAGTCGGTGCCTACCCAAGCTGTCATCGATACCAAAGCCAGAACCACAAGACCTTCACGGAAACCGAACCCGTCGGCACGTCATGATCTTCCTCGTGGAGGCCGAGACCACGAATCCGAAGACCGATCCCGGCGAGACCGAACCCCGAACCCCCAAGATCGTCGAGATCCCCATGTGTGACCCCGATCCCGACCCACTATTTTATAATATACCTACTTGTTGCATTTGATTGAACATGCTCGCACGCATATCATGTGGTTTGGGGGCCTTTTGCCGATTCATCTCATAATTAAATATGGAGGCCGCATACGGACAAATCTAGTCTTATATTGGTCCCATTTAAATTTGTGTAGCGAACCGGTGATACTTTTTGCCATGTTAAGATAACATTTAAATTGTGGGGCTTCTAAACAACATGAACCTATTAATTAATTGCCGGGGCCTCGGTTCCGCTTAATATGACCTAATTGCATCGCACCTTTGCCATGTCATACATCATACATGCATCATGCCGATTTTCTACCGTAGTATTAAATAGTGCATCCGGTGTTTCTTCTAGTGCTTTGCTTCTTCACGGATTAGGACGATGAGTTGATGCGAGTGTCGACCCGATCTTCGGATGAAACTTCGGCAATGTTTTCAGGCGAGCACCTCCCCCTTTCTACCTATCTTACTTTTATAGTCTTTATTTCCTCCTGTTGATCTATTGCTATCTGTGTTGCGATGCTATAGTTTTCGTACCCGTGATATCCCTTGCAGCCTTATATTGCCTTGGACACATCCTATTACCTGTTGTTGGTAGATAGTTGGACTTGCGCGTCGTAGTCGCTTGCTCTAGTGCTGTTGCGTCTCGTCCAGTACCACAGTTGTTGGAGTGTTGCCGCATGTTTAATGTTGGAGTTGATCAAGACTTTAATTACTGTTTAATAACTAAAATTGAAGTAGGTAATGCAGAGGCACCGGTGGGTGATAGACAATATTTGGTTTCCGACCGCTCACTGGTGTCCCGTAGGACCCCGAGTTCTTGACACCTGTTCCGAGATCGAGCGCGCTAACCACATGTGGGATGTGTGGGCACCCCATCGATTAGTACCTGATTTCAAAGTATTGTACCGGGGGCCACAACTAGTTTGAGGTTTTATTTACTATTCTGTACTTATGCCATGCATAACAGCTTTATTTAAAATGTGCTATGTACAGCACCTGTACTGTATAGGATCGGGACACGTTTTATTTATCGACAAACCCAGTCATCTTTTCGGGTTCCCGATCGTTCTGACCATCCACCCAAACCCGAGTCCGTCGGAGACCGGCCGACTTCGTTGCGGGTAGACTTAGTGGGGTGGCCCCCATGTACTTGCTTTGGGTCTGGGAAACGTCATGACTTAGGCCCCGCCGACATACCGATGGGTGTATGTTAATTGATCTGGCAAAAAGGGTCGAAGTGCGTGTGGATACTTTGGTGCACCCCTGCAGGGTTAAATCTTTTCGAAAAGCCGCCGCGGTTATGGACGACTTGGAGCACAGTTCTCGATCATAGACAACTATAACTAAAGTTTATTGTTATAATTTGACTTGTATCCGATGTGACTAGTAATCAGCTCAACTACAACGGAATGGCTAAGTAAAAGTACCAACAACTGCTGGGTTTTGGGATATCTCATGCTAATTGTATTTGACTAGTAAGTGTCGCAACTACAACGGAATGGTTAAATAAAACTGCCCACTGCTTATTTTATCAGGATGACTATCTATACTTGACTAGTAATTGCTGCAACGATAACTGAATAAATAAAACTGCCAACTGTGTGAGTTCCTCGGTTGACTTCCTCGTTTGGTGTCGAGGGGGAAATACCAGGATGGGTATGTTTGGTGGTAGTATCAGGATGGTTCCGAATAGGTCTTTCTTATCCCTCTCTGATAGCCGACAGTTATATCGAGTCTCTATAGGTTGTTTAGTACATGCTGCGCTGCCGCTTCAGTCCACCATACCTATGTAGGCGAGGACCGCCGAATTCTAGCCTCGCCGTGTACTGGCCTCAGTACTGACCGCTCTCTCTTTTTCCTTTGCCCTTTGTCGGCACCCCTTTGTTTAAGCAGGCTTTGAGATCGACGTCGTTAGCAGGGTTACCCTTCCGGCTTGGCCTGGGCAGGGTTATGGACGCCATTGGCTATTCTTCAGGGCTCTTAGCTCAATTTGCATCTTGTCCGTACTCGGACGCTCTATTATTTCAAGGTGATTTGGATCTTTGTCTTGTATATCTGTATTCTTGACTCATGGAGTCGTGTTGTATATATATATCTGTTCTGTGGGTCCCATCGAGGACTGTTGTGTAATGTTATTACTTCATTTTCCACCCGCACGAAAGTGCCTGGTGGGCACCTTTGAATCGTTTCTATGCGGGTTTGGCGAGAATCGCTAAGACTTGCATAGGGCCGATTCTGAGGGTGTTACAGGCTGCGTGCATCCGTAAGGCTGCTAGGGCATGCGTTGTTGTAGAGGCTGGGTGTAATTGGTATCTCCGTGATATTAATATATACTCTTTTCCAAAAAAAAGTTCTTGCCGCTCGTGGCAGCGACGGCGTCAGATCAAGGATGGCGGATGTGGCGCATCACGGGTGGCGGCGGGGGTTAGAGAGGTTGTTTTCTCCCCTATGTACCCCATCTCTCTCTCCATGTCCTCAGAAGCATCCGAACCAGTGGAAGCGTTGGCTTTCGGTCAGACAGATGGGTTGCTCGCTGATGGTGCTGGGACGAGGCGGGTAGCACGGCTGAAGCGACTGAGCAGGGGATGCAAGCAACAACGGGTGAGCAAGGCGACGCATTCGTGGTTGCTGACCAGATGGTGTACGCATCGTTTGCAACTTGAAGACGATACTTGGTAGCTTTTTGATATCCCGCCTTCTCTCTCGGTTCAGCTAACTAGTGTAATAGAAAAATGGACAAGACTATACAGTAATCATGATTACTCATCAAGTGGCATACTTCACCAAAAACCTTCATCGGACTTTGCTCATTGACTTCCATGTATCAAACTTCTTCGTGGGAAATGAATGTTCATGTAACAAAGTATAGGTTTTGTGTTATGTCTTTACAAAAGAGCGATTAGAAAGCCAAATTTTATTATTAGAATTTGTTCTCAAATTACGATTAGCATTGTACATTACTTAAGCTTATTTTGGGTAATATCACTACCACAATGAAAGAGGTGAGCACACCAGCCCATCCACTCTATATCTTTTGAACCAAACACAAAAATAGTTATCCCTAATCACCACTCATCCTAACCAAGCAAGAAAATTGGCTATCCCTAACCAGGTGAGAAAATAATTTTGTGGCCCGAAAGTTGAGACGCCAGTGCATAGCGGAGCCCGAGTTGATTTTAATCACCTCGATTCAAAAAGTTGGGGTGCTAATTGCTGAGAGGGGTATTTCGAGTGAATGGTGGCCAAACCAAATATTTTCAAATTGCGCCCGTTAAGTCAGGATATTTCATTACACTAGTTCCTGCCGTGCCCCTTCTTAGTCAGGCTCTCTTCTTAGCCACCTTGCACGTGTCATTGGGGAAAATCCATTACTGTACTTTTCTAACTTTCGACACTGAATCTGGCTACGGCGGCAACGGTCCTTTTTCTTCCCTTCCTCGACACTGAATCCTGTGGTGGCGGAGTCCTTTTTTCTCCCTCCCCTGACATTGTGATCCGGCGGAGGCATCGACCCAGGATGTCTTGCAAGGCGAAGGTGGTAGCTATGTCGGCGACTGATTCGGGTCCGTTAGAGCCAGAGTCTCGGACTCAACACGAAGCAGCGACGAGGTCTTCATGTTGGGTCCGCAACATAGAAAACAAAATTTTTCCTACGATGGGAACTATAAACCAAGATCTATCTACTAGATACAAGCAACGGGTGGATATACATCCATAGAGAACTTACCCTCGAAGACAACAAAGCTTTGTTAACGAGATGGGACTCGTGGATGATGTAGTCATACACTTGCCGATCTCAAGATCGTGATGAAGTCCTTCAGGTCCAGCAGTTCCAGCACCATCAAGTCCAGCACCGCAAAGTAACGGTGCATCCGTGATCGCACACATGTCCGGTCCACCGAACAACCTCCGCCTCCTCGCTCCAGCGATGCAGCGGAAGCAGCAACTCCTTTCTAGATAAAGCCACCGGGAACATGTATCTCGCTAATCCGAGACCATGGGGAATAACTAGAGGGAGAAGAGAACCTTCACGAGTAGGTGTGTGAGAGTGGAGGAGGAGGATGTGCTCCTTATATAGGGGAGGGGGGGGGGCAGCCCAAGCGGGCATGGCGCCGGCCATGGTGGGTGCTCCCACCTCTCCCTCATTCATGTGGGTGGAGCTCCCACTCACATAAACACACACCTCCACTCATGTCCACTCACATGCATTAAATTTCCACCAAATTTAATGCAAGCTCTCATTTAATAAAACACTTTTATTTATTTTATTCAGAATTTTGTTAATTATTTTAATTAACAAACATTCACATAAAACTTCCTGCAACATTTCAATATCACATGCAGAACCAGTTTCAGTAATTTCACCCGAAACAATTCCAGTTTCCATCAAAATGATTACAACACTTTCTTAATGTTTATCTGAAACATATTTGCTCCTAAATGGTGTCGGTATCCCTTAAGTGTGTCACCCTACGGTTCGTGAATAATGCAGACATGATCGAGACTCCTCTTCGATCAATAATCAATAGCGGGACCTGGAGATCCGTACCGACTCCCACATATTTAACGATGACTCTTGTGATCGTGTGAACCTTTAACGTCGTAACTAAATCCATTTGTCTCACGATATATTACATGTCTGAGATTCGACCATCAGCATCCAAATACTTAGTTTGATCTTGTTATCGACATGCACTCTTTTCTCATTCACGTGATATAACATTCTAGTGATCACATCACTTGCTTGCAAGCTATCTTAATGTGATATCACCGAGAGGACCCAGAGTATATCTATCCGTCATCGGGATTGACAAATTCCACTCTTGATCCATGAGCCTCAACATAACATCTTCAGAGTATCTGAACCCACCTTTATAGTCACCCTTTTACGGTGTGACGTTTGATGTTATCAAGTTACTCTTTCGATGTTAACAATTAACATGATCTCATGGTCTAAGGACTAAGATTACTTCGTATGATGTTATAGAAATATAAACATAATGACTTTGATCGTAATGATATACTTCGGATGAATGTTCATCACATCATTCCACCAATGTTGTGACCTTGTTATTAACAACATCCAATGTCCATGATCAGGAAACCTTGATCATCTTGTTAATCAACGAGCTAGTTTATATGAGAGGCATTACTAGGAACTTTGTATTTTGTTTATTAAACACACATGTATTAACATTTTCAATTAATACAATTATAGCATGCAAAATAAACATTTATCATAAACATGGATAAGATAATAACCACTTTATTGTTGCCTCTCGGGTATATTCCCTTCAGTCTCCCACTTGCACTAGAGTCAATAATCTAGTTTGAAAAACTTTGCGTATTGAACACCTATGGCTTTCTGGTGTTGCATATACGTGATTGCTAGTGGTTAACATAATCTCCGGATCTGACAGTTTGAGGTCCGTGTGTATTTGCATGTCTTTGCTTCTACGCATCACTCATTCTCAAATGAGATGGCATTGTATAAATTTGGTCATTTGGTGAGACCTTTAGTTCGTTCGGGTTAAAATATGTTGATATTATTGTCATACAATATATCTTCATAGTATTAGCCCACTTTGAACCACACCTAGTTTGATAACAAACTACTTAACACAAATGCTCTCCTTTGCTGCTACTATAGCAGTCATATACTTAGCCTTTTGTTGTAGTATCCATCACAATGTCTCAACTTTGGAACTCATCCAAATCCATCATGGAACATCCTTTCCATTACATTGTGCCACCCATAGTCTAAATCAAGATAAATTTAATTTGTATCTTGTGACAAAACTAGTATCAATGTAACACTTTACAATGAACTACCTTTAACTATTTGTCACTTATACATGATATATTCTTAGTTCTTCCAAAGCTCATAAGAATATCTTTACTATCATCCAATGACCATCTTATGAATCATTCTGGTATGTGCTCATAACATTTAGAGCATAGGACATATCTGGATATATACATATCACGGTATAATCGATCAAAATATTCATGTGATTTTACTCACCAAGTGTTGAAACACTTGAATCTTGATACAATCCTTTCCATGCAGCAAGAACCTTTCTTGTTGTTTCCATATTGAACCCTTTCAATATCTCATATATGTACGTCTGGCATAACCATATTAGCGCCTCAATCTACCCATATAGACATTTATGCCAAATATTCCGGTTTTGCCCAAGTCTTTCATCGAAATCCTAGTTTAATGAAATTCTTAACTTGTGTCAATAAAAGATACATCATTTCCAATCAACAATATGTACTCTGCATAATATATTGGAAATTTGTCTCAGCGCTCCCACTTAATTTCTTGCAAATGCAAGCATCTTCATCATCTCCGATGAAATTAAACTCTTTTAACATTTTCATCATGGTGAAGATTCCAACTCCGCTATGCTCACTTCAACTATTGAAGTTTGCATGCCCTTTTAACACTCTTTGAATTAACAAAACCCTTCGTATCGTGTCATGTACACGTCGTAGGTAACCATTCTATTAGAAGAACCTTGTTTTGTTTATTCAACTACCGTATACCAAATTATATGTAGTGCTTGCTACATTAATCCTTCAAGACTAAATATCACTATGAAAGATCAAATCTTGTCATAGTCAATTCCTTGAACATTGTCGTAAAATTCTTTCTGACATGTCGACTATTTCATAGATGTTAACATCCATGTCTATTTCTTTATAGATCCAAACACGACCGATAGGCTTCACGCCTTTCCGGAGGGTCTTCCAAGTTCAGAAACTTGATTTCTCGTGTATGGATACTATTACGAATTCTATAACTTCTAGTCATTTTATGGAGTCAAGGCCCATCATCGCTTCTTTGCATGCAGTCGATTCATCATTTTCAAAACAATAACGACTTCTGTTTCAAATCTTACTATTTGATTCTTACCGACCCACATGGTTCAATAGGAACTCTAATCTCCAAGATCACACCTTTGTAATCACGGGAGCCATGAGCATTGTGGCTGCCACCGGGACACTTTCCGGCGCTGTGATACTTAGCACATATAGCTAAGGTTCAACAACCTTACCAAAGTTCTATTGTCCTCCCACTTAACTTTTCACGAAAAATTCCTTCTCAAGAAACTTGACATTCCAAGCGAAAAACTCTTTTGTCCTCAGTGTTATGGAGGAATTCCCAACAAATTCTTTGGGATAACCTACAAAGACGTGCTTATTCTACTTTGGTTGTAAACATTTTACTTATGCATAGCATACCAAAATTTAAGAAAAGACAATTCAGGTTTTATCCCAAACCATAACTCATATGGTGTCATTTCAACGGATCGTGATGGTGCTCTTTTCAGTGTAAAAGCGGTAGTCTCTAAAGCTTTAATCCTTAAAACATAATGGCAATTTTATAAATGACACCTTTGATCTTACCATGTCAAACAAGGTTTGATTTGATCTCTCGAACATACCATACTCCCGTGGTTTATCGGGAAATGCAAATTCATGGAAAAATTCCTAAAATCTTAGGTGTTTTTCTAAACCTATAACTCAAATATCTTCCTTTATGATCAAATCATAAACTTTTTTATTTTCTTGTTACAATGATTTTTCACTTCATCTTGAAAGTCTTTGAGCAATTTTCAAATATTTCATACTTCTTCCTTATTAAGTAAATATATAGATATATTCACTCAAATTTCTAGAGAAAGCATATGAAGCAAAAAGATCCATCGCATATGGCTACACATAATGAACTATATACATCAACATGCATAATATCCAATAAGTTAGTCATCCGTTCCTCTTTGGCCTATGGATGGAGTTTCAATTATCTCGAGGAAAGTTTCAACAAGGGTCAATTGATCAAAATCAAAAGACTCCAAAAATCCATCAACATGGAGTTTCTTCATGTTTACTTTCCAATATAATTCAAACATCAATGTCACTTCATAAGTGATCTTCCAATCATTTGTCTTACGACATTTTGGCAATAATGTTTATGGATGTGATTTCTCCAACTAGACTTGTAAAAGTTCATCCATCCTTTATGGAATACGGTAATTATTTGAACAACCATTGTTCTAGTAATACCGGAACAAAATAACAATTATTAAAACAAAATCTTGAAGGCTAGGTTTGATAACAATGAAAACACAATAACACTTTATTTGTTTTCGATGAACATCATCACTTATTCTCTTGCCAGTTACTTAGGCCGTTGCAGTTCATGAATTGTGTTGTTCTGTATGACACTTCACACCAACCAATTCGGTATCCAATACATTAGAACCACATTGTTTAACAATCAAGGAATACAACCATAACATGTATATCTTCTATATACCTAAGTTGGATATATCCAACCTTTTCTTTTCTGCCAAATATTTTATAGATTCTCTTTCAACAATTCCTTTTCTTTTAAAAGAATCTATCAACATCAATAGTGGTGTCATTCACATGATACATAGTACAAAGTGTATATAGTAAAATACTAATACCTTTGGACTTGCACTTTGAAGTGGATCACCATCATCAAATGTTTGGTGTTCTTTCAAAAATCCATTCTTCAGTAATCTATTAGTGTAGTAAACATTTTACTTACATGTTCTATTCATCCTTATCATGACAACTTCCATGATCAAGCTACTATACCCTATAAGGAAGAATCACGAGTATAATGTTAGTTCCCAAAACCTTTTTGGGAGATCCGGATGCCTAGCATCTCCATCCTTCACAAATTCTCATACAATATGAGAACATGTATTTTGCTAAATTATACTCTATCATAATGCAACCAAAAACATTGTTTCAGATATCACAATATCTTCCATACATGATGGTTTCTGAAACAATTTTTCAGCTCCTAGATAATCTTGGTATTGAAACAACTTTTGAATATGAATAATCATGGAGGCAAACATGATACTTTAGATACTAACATTGGAATTCTTACTCTTGATTTAATACTACTAATTAAACTTCATGGAGTAAATAGAGTTTGCTGAAAGTTTGCAATAGGACTTCTAAACTTTAAATTGACATTCAAAAAAAATACGATACCAGTTCGTAAAGTAAATATCCAGAATTCTATAGTTCTATTATCTCAATTAAAACTAAGCATAAGGTAGTGAATAGATGCCAATGACTACAACAAATTATGCAAATTCACTTTGATTTAGTTTATGACAAATTGAGTTTGACTAATCCAAATTAGAAATGAACTCCCACTCAAAAACGACACCCCTCGTGCCTTTTTGGTGATTACATGAACCAAATCCACTACACCAAGTACGATCATCACGTGAGTCGGTGTAGCTTCAAAGGCGAGCATCAATATGGGCATCACATCAACTATATGACTCATTCTTAACCTTTCAGTCCGTGTTCCGAGGCCATGTCTGTACATGCTAGGCTCGCCAAGTAAGAACCTTAGTACTCGCGTGTGTAAAACTGTCTTACACCCATTGTATGAAAGCGTAGAGTCGAGTACACCCGATCATCACGTGATGTCTCGAAACACGATCCATAGAACGGTGCATACTTAAGGAAGAACACATTTTATCTTGATATTTAAATGAGGGATCATCTTATAATGCTACTAAAATGCCAAACTAACAATATAAGATGCAAACATCATATGTGTAAAGTGGAATGATATGGTCCATGCATTTGATCACCATAATGTGCATCATGGTATGATCTCTATCATTCCTTTGTGTGTAAGACCAAGGTCTATGGAACTTACACGTTAGGTGTGTTGTAAGGGTATCTACCATACATTTACTTACAACATTACCATATCATGACACTAGCCCAGCAACAATCTAAACTAGATGCCTCTAATTTATCCATTGCAAGTTTTACGTGGCTTAGGGTTTTCGGAGAAAAAGCCGGTCTTACCTACGAACATGGAACCACAACGATGATAACTAAGTTATTAGCAACTTGTTGTAAATCAGATATTGACTATAGTAGGAGAGACAGACACCCGCCAGCCACTTATGCAAAACTAGTTGCATGTCAGTCGTGGAACCGGTCTCATGTGCGAATGCATGTAAGGTTGGTCCGGGCCGCTTCATCCCACTATGCTACCAATATCCAAAATACATGAAAGAAGAAATAACATGATCATCACCGCCCACATATAAACATATGTGTACTACCCGTGCAAAGCACCTACGCATAGATCAGGCTCTGATACCACTGTTGGGTTCGTAGCATAGAAAACAAAAAATTTCCTATGATGGGAACTATACGCCAAGATCTAGCTACTAGATACAAGCAACGGGTGGATATACATCCATAGAGAACTTACCCTCAAAGAAAACAAAGCTTTGTTAACGAGATGGAACTCGTGGATGATGTAGTCGTACACTTGCCGATCTCAAGATCGTGATGAAGTCCTTCAGGTCCAGCAGTTCCAGCACCATCAGGTCCAGCACCATCAAGTCCAACATCGCAAAGTAACGGTGCATCTGTGATCGCACACACGTACGGTCCACCGAACAACCTCTGCCTCCTTGCTCCAGTGATGCAACGGAAGCAACACTCCTTTCCAGATAAAGCCACCGGGAACATGTATCTCGCTAATCCGAGACCATGGGGAATAACTAGAGGGAGAAGAGAACCTTCACGAGGAGGTGTGTGAGAGTGGAGGAGGAGGAGGTGCTCCTTATATAGGGGATGGGGGCAGCCCAAGGGGGCATGGTGCCAGCCATGGTGGGTGCCCCCACCTCTCCCTCATTCATGTGGGTGGAGCTCCCACTCACATAAACACACACCTCCACTCATGTCCACTCACATGCATTAAATTTCCACCAACTTTAATGCAAGCTCTCATTAAATAAAACACTTTTATTTATTTTATTTAGAATTTTGTTAATTACTTTAATTAACAAACATTCACATAAAACTCCCTGCAACATTTCAATATCACATGCAGAACCAGTTTCCCTTTAACGATGACTCTTGTGATCGTGTGACTCCCACATATTTAACGATGACTCTTGTGATCGTGTGAACCTTTAACGTCGTAACTAAATCCCTTTGTCTCACGATATATTACATGTCCGAGATTCGACCATCAGCATCCAAATACTTAGTTTGATCTCGTTATCGACATGCACTCTTTTCTCATTCACGTGATATAACATTCTAGTGATCACATCACTTGCTTGCAAGCTATCTTAATGTGATATCACTGAGAGGGCCCAAAGTATATCTATCCGTCATCGGGATTGACAAATTCCACTCTTGATCCATGAGCCTCAACATAACACCTTCGGAGTATCTGAACCCACCTTTATAGTCACCCTTTTACGGTGTGATGTTTGATATTATCAAGTTACTCTTCCGATGTTATCAATTAACATGATCTCATGGTCTAAGGACTAAGATTACTTCGTATGATGTTATAGCAATATAAAAATAATGACTTTGATTCTAATGCTATACTTCGGATGAATGTTCATCACATCATTCCACGAATGTTGTGACCTCGTTATTAACAACATCCAATGTCCATGATCAGGAAACCTTGATCATGTTAATCAACAAGCTAGTTTATATGAGAGGCATTACTAGGAACTTTGTATTTTGTTTATTAAATACACATGTATTAACGTTTCCAATTAATACAATTATAGCATGCAAAATAAAAATTTATCGTAAACATGGAATAAGATAATAACCACTTTCTTATTGCGTCTCGGGCATATTCCCTTCACTTCATCCCCTATTAGCGAGGAGGTCAGCCAGAAGTCTGCTCCCATGTTAACTACGAGCAGTGGGTTGAAGAGAAAAGCAGGGCTAGCGGCGGATTGTCCGGCGGCGGTGGGGGATGCGGCACCCAGATATCAAAGAAAAAACCAGGGAGAAGAGCGAGAGGTGAATTTTTCTTATTTGCGCCTCATTTTACTAGTAGATTAGTTACTGCATAATAGATTCGAATGAACTAAAAAGTCCCCTTTTTAATCAAATTGGGCAAAGCTTTGATACAAGGGACCTATATGAGTTCATAGTTCAAGTCCGCCAGTACACTCCAAAACTAGATTTTGGTTACGAGAGGGTTATGTTCAGGCAGGATATGCATCTGCTGGTGAATTACAAAGAGGTTGTGTCTTTTTCGCAGCTGGTAGATATGCTTTATGCTAGGATTCCATGGGTTTCTAGACAGAAGACAAAATTGGTGTGATGCAACATCAATGGTACCTATATGCAAATTGAGCACTCCCATGAGCTTCAGATGGTTTGGGAGTGTTGTGCAGCTGATCGTAATGTGAAAGTCGAAGCAATGATTGATGATATGTATGCAGATGCTGGAGATTTTGCTACCAGAGTTTCGGCTCCTAGAGTTTACAGACCAATACATGCTGATCTAGATAAGTTCGGTATACACTTTGAGGTGGATTCATACATGGAAAAACTTGATGAGGGAGTAAATAAGCTAGTTTTGTCATGTACTATGGTGATCACTACCGATTCCAAAAACATAACTCTTGATAAAATGAGAGATATTATCGGTAAGAAAATTAGTATTGGCCCTAAGTAGATGCCACGAATCCGGTGGTGGACAAAGCTATTAAAGATTGGTTAGGAGTTTTTCGGTACCACTCCGTTGGCTTCTCCCAGCCCTTATATAATAGGCTAGGTCCCAAAGCCGTATACGGATAGGTTACATATTTACGATTACAACATCAAGACAATGTCGGTTCCTATTTCTTTATCAAATACAACTAAGGCTTCCATCGGATGCTTCTTGGGATTTCATCTTGAGTCTTCATGAGCCATGAGCCTTTATACAGCCAGGGTAGCAAAACATGAGCACCCGAGTTATCATACCCATATCATTAGCCCCCGAGACTCTACCCGAATCGTAGATTCTCGTTGAGTCTCAAAGATGTTTTCAATTTTTCATGATTTGAGATTTTTTGGATTATCTTTACTTTTCTAGATTTATAGGGATTTGGTACAACAGGCCTAATGCATCCAACGGATCGGGAACCAGTTAATTTCTCCTAGGCAAAAACATTGTAGACCAACATCAAATTCAAGTCCTCGGGCCTGAATTTGGAATTGTAACTAGCGTAACTCAGTTCGAGCCGTTGAGGACTTATCGAATACTAAATTCTAGTTCTATTTTATCGGGCACCCAACGCGTCCGTCGGGATTTTTCATCGTATCATCGATACAGATACTCTGACAGAGCGCATTCTTGTGTGATTACCAGGCCACACAGGACGAATCCCGAGGTCTTACCTTCATGTCATGGACACGACATTTGGAGTTTTGTTGCGTCGGGCTCAATCTAAGATTTTCTGTATTTTTATCGACTGCCTTGTTTGGCTGTTGGAGTTGTTTAAGTTTACCGTTTTTTGTTTTTGTAGACACTCCTGATGGGATTAATCATTTGAGGATACATATATATAATACTCATTGATCTTAACACACGAGGATAATCTATCTTTCGTGTATTGTCTTGGAAAAATGATTTTTTCATCAAGCGCATGACAACGCTCCTGATGGTAGTAGCCCCCGAGGCTATGTTTAGATGTCTTCATCGGGACATAGGCTCGAAAACTTTATTTTCTAACTATTCTTATAAGATCACCAAGAGTTTTGTCGGGTGCGCGGCCAGCGCTCCTGATGGGAGTAGCCCCCGAGGCTACAGTCGAATATTTGTATTAGATTGTAGGCTCAAAGTCTCTTTTGCTGAGGAATTTACTTCGACTCAGTTTTTTATAAATGTTTTCTAGGGTCTTTTCCCTCTTTATAGAGCCGAAGTGTTTTGTTACTTGCGTGCTATGATGTCACTGATAACAAAATTGCACTGTGGTTTCTCAGAGACACGTCTCGATGGGACGTTTCGTTTGTGGAACCATGTTGCAGTAATGATGATGCGTGGGTGGCGTCTCAGTAGAGTTTTTTGACTACACGTCCCCCTTTCCGCGCGAAAATCGATGCGTCGTGCGACGTTTCTCCGTTTTTACCGCAGTAATAACTGCTCCGGATTTTTTCCTTTTGTGAATCTTCTCGCACGTGTCATCATCGTATGTGTCTTTGACGGTTCGATTTTACATCGAACGCCTGAGCTTTGTGCTTTGTCCCTTTATAAACAAGGGGAGGGTCGTTTTACTGTATTTACTATCTCCTTTTTGCTGCCTTCATATTCTTCCTTGCACCCTGCCTGCATTTACCGCTCTCGTCTACTCCTTCCCTTCCACACATTTGTGCAGCTTCCCAACCATCATGGGAAAGAGCAAGGTGGGAACTTACACTATGGCTGCCAAGGCCACAAGGAAGAGGGCTATTGGATGGGCCCCTTCGAAGTGCTCCGCATGAGATCTGTGTGAAGCACGGAACTCCGGTTATCTTGAGGAGGGCTCCTTCAAGCTTATAGGGCATGAGGCCACTCTTACCCCCGAATCTGGCTGGAGGGTAATGTTTCTCTCCTTCTTGTATCGCGGCCTCTCCCTTCCTGTTCATAAAATTTCTTGGAGGCCTCCTCTTTGTTTACGACGTGCAGCTGTATCAGCTCACGCCCAATTCTATTCTGCATGTCGCTTGCTTTGTTACTCTTTGTGAATGCTTCCTCGGGATCCATCTCCATTGGGGCCTATGGAAGTATTTCTTCTATGTTCGTCGTAATGCTACCGATACTATTGTTCATGATGTCGGTGGCGCCATTTTATCTGTTCGCTCCGAAGTCGATTATTTTGACTTCAAGATTACTAATTCTGTCCAAGGATCGAAAACCAAATGGTTTTACGTCAAGGACCAAAAAATCGAGGGTCAATCTTTCGGGTTAGCCCCTTTTGACCCTACGAAAACATGCCGAAAGCTTGATTCATGGGATCAGCGCCTAACTCCTGAAGAAATGACGAAATCAAACCCCTGCATGCCCGCATAGAGAAGCTGCGTCACGAGATTGCAAGGAATTGTCAGGATTACAAATCCTGGCATACTTTCTTCAAATCCATGTTCAGCCTCTTCATGCGAGACTTTCTGGTATGTGGGCCTATACTAGCAAGAAGGACCCGATGAGGATTTCACCAGATGATCTTGCCCTCAAGGTCTATGAAAAAAGGTTTCGAAACTTCACCATGCTGACCAAGAAAAGCTTGGTTCCCTCTGATTGCCGTGTTGAGCCTTTCGACAGGAAAATGCATGTTCCAGAAGTAAATTTTCATTAGCTTTCCCCCCCTTTTTTTATTTTTGTGCGGATGTACTTTTTTTCTTATGATTGTCCTTCCTTTTGTTTGTTGTTCCTCTGTCATGCAGGATTATGATCATTTATCATCGCTTCCTCCTCTCCCCAAAAGCGGTGAGCTCCCAACCAACCCCTCTTTATCTGATGATCTTCCTATGGCTGAGACTGCTGCCAATGAAGAGGTGGAGGCATCTACCACTGAATCATCATCGAGTACTAAATCCCTTCCTTTGGCTCGCTCTGAAGATTTTTGCGTGGCGCCTGCTGGCGAAAAAAGGAAGCACCCTGATGCAGCAGAGACGATTGAAGACTCAGATGACTCTACTGGCTCGAAGCTTCTACGCGTCGTCCCAGTTTTGTCGGCTCCTCCACAGATGAATTTGTTCTGCTTTATGTAGGATGTTTCTTCATAAGTACTGATTGTACTTTCTCTGATTCTTTCGGATGGTAAAATTAAAGAGTTGCTCTATTTTTGTAGTGGCGATGAGGGGGAAGATCCTCCCATGTCCCCCCTTGGCACTTCTGTTGCTCCTCCTCCAGTTAAAGCTCCGAATACTTCAATAAATCCAAAGGAAAGACATCCGTTTCTTGTGGATAAGATTATCCAGAAGGATGTTGCCAGTTCGCCAAAGTCGCCTTCGCAGAAAAGAACAAAAATTGTGGGCAAAGGCATGGTGATTTCCGAGAATCCCATCGAGGTTGACATGCAGGACATAAGTACCTCTTTGGTTTAGTGTAATTATGGCTTCTCCTTTTGCTCTTATTTTCCTAATGTTCTTTCCTTTGTGTTTGGCAGCCTTTGATGCATGAGATGGTCTATATGGCCTCTCACTTTATCAAGATCCGCAATGAAGCCACAGAACTGAAAGGGTTGTTCCTTTCATCTTTCAGAATTTGGCATTTTCCCCCTTTTTTTATTCGACTGGTATGTTCTTTTTTTATTTGTTCAGTCGCTGCCAAAGAGTCCGGGGTCATCCAGGACGAGGCGATAAAGCACGCCAATGATTTGGAGACCAAACTGCGGGTCGCCGAGAAAGTTTTGGAGGAGGCCAACCAGAAGGCCAAAGCTGACGCCGAAGAGAAGGCGAAACAGAATGCTGCCCGTGATGAAAATCTTCGGAAGCACTTGGAGACCCTCAATGCTTCATTAACTCATTAGTTTACTACCTTCAAGAAATGATTTCTGCTTTGCTCCTGCTTCTTCATTTTGGTTCTTAACTCCATTTGTATTTGTAGAGCTTACAGGCCAGAATTTAGTGTTGGATGAAGATAAGAGGGTTGTCCCTTTATCGTATGTTGTTGGCACTTTAGAGGCCAACAGTGTTCATGTGTGCAATCTTCTTGTCCGCTCACGCTCCGCCTTCAAGAGCTTACATGCCGAAATTTTCCCGACGAAGAAGTGCCGACTGACTTGAACAACCTTGTTGCTGTCTTCGAAGCTGATCCAAGCCCGATTGTTGCCTACAGCATGATGTAGTCGAAGAGTGGCACTGAGACTTCAATGGCCCTGGCAATGGCGCACGACGAGAAGGTCGACTGGCAGAAGGTTACCTCCTCTGTCCCAGTCACCTCCAATGGCCAGGGAGTCGTTTTGAAGCCTTTTGTTAAAAAGGCCAAGAAGTACTCTTGGCTAATGTTGAGCATAGGTGCGGGTCCGGCAAAATCAGATGCCCCTTCTTCGGCTGGTGCCTCTTCATCGAGTGTCGCTCCAGTTATTCCTACGACTAGCGCTCCAGCCTCCAGCGCCACTTTGTTCGCAGAAAAAACTGCCCCATAGTTTATTTTGTAGCCATATGTGTCTTTCATGTTACTGTTGTAATGAACTTGATTTATTTTGTTTAAGTACTATGTTTGCTGAGAAAAAACTGTTTGTGTATATATGTGAATTGTCCTTTGTGTACTGAAGGTCCTGTATTTTTGTCTGCCCTGCTAGATATTGTGCGATTCGGCGGCTCCATCCGCGCCTACTCAGACGTCGGATGCGAACCCATCTTCGTCTAAGTTGGGTGCGCCTGAGACTGCTATTGTTCGTGCAGTAGAACCGCCACTATATGCAAAGAAAATTGAGTAGGTGAAGAAACTTGAAGGAAAACTTCGGGTTGTCCAAGCGATGGTGGACATTTTTCAGTCGAAGACGCGCCAGGCCCTGGATCGTGAAGCATATTTTTCAAAAGAAATTTCTAGGGCGAGCTTGAAGATGTTGTGTGAGTCTTCCGCATTATTTCGTATTGCTTCCTTTTTATTGGCAGAGGTTAAATTTTCTTCTCTCTTTTTCCTTTAGGCATTCGATTGTGTGAGAGGGAGGAAACCCAACGTCTGCGCAATCGAATCCATGCTCTTGTGGCTGCTTCCCACAATTCCAAGACTGATTTTTGGATTGATCATCACCGACCTACTCTGTGGCTCTGCTTGAAGACCGTGTATCATAGGTGGAGCAGTTTGTCGAGTGGTGCCACAAATATTTGGCCATTGTATACAATGTCATGTTTCCCCGGGATCCGCAGTCTCAGACCCTAGCTGATTTACTAGCAAAATTTTGGCAGGGTGAAAGAATTCATCACTTTGTGTAGGTCCAACTTGTGGCTGGTGCTAAACTTGCGCTTTCTTGGGTGCATGCGCATCGCCCGACGCTGGATTTGGATGCGGTATCTTTGGGTCTGCCTCCTCCTCCTGGCGGTGGACTTGTTAACATGGTGCCTCACTACGTTGCCGCTCGTAGTCCTACCATTAGGATTGTCCGGAGATGCCTAGAGGCTGATACGTTGCTAACGTATCTATAATTTTTGATGTCCCATGCTTGTTTTATATCTACTTTCTTATGTTTTGTCCATACTTTGGAGTACTTTTTATACACTTTCTTGGACTAACCTATTAACAAGATGCCACAGTGCCAGTTGCCTGTTTTCTGCTGTTTTTGGTTCCAGGAAAGTCAGAAAATGAATATTCTCGGAATTGGACCAGAGAAAAGCCAAAGTCGATATTTTACCGGAAGACTCACGAAGCCAGAAGACGAGACGGAGTGGGGCCATAGGGCGGCCACACCATGTCCCCCTGGCCGCCCATCGACCTTGCCTCTTCGCCTATAAGATGCCTCCAGATGCAAAAACCCTAAATCGTCCAGCCTCCAGCCACGAAAAGTTCTGCAGCGCCGCCACCACCGAAGGGGAGATTCGGGGGACAGAAAGTCTCTGTTCCGGCACCCTGCCAGGACAGGGAAGTGCCCCCGGAGCGATCTCCATCGATCTCCACCACCATCTCCATCACCGTTGCTGATTCCCATGATGATGAGGGAGTAGTTCTCTCTTGAGGCTAAGGGTTCTACCGGTAGCTATGTGTCCATCTCTCTCTCTATGCATGGTCATATTGTGATCATGAGCTTTGTAATCAAATAGATCTACCTTGCTACTCAAGTGCTTTAATAGATCTTTGCTCTCCCCATGTGTGTGAAAGTGACAGCGTGCACACCATGGTGGCACTTAGGCTAGAGATTACAAATACTTGTTATGAGTTATATTTGGAGTTGGATGTTTCTATGAAATTGTGGTGTTTGTTGGAACCATCTAGTGCTCAAGGTGACAGTGTGGGGTTATCTAGATGGGAAAGGCTTACTTTGAGGTGTGCTGTTATAGCCCTACCATGGATTAGAGTATCCAACTAGAGAGTATTTAAGAGTAGTATCATGAAGAGAAGATATTTGTATGAGAGTGTTCACTAGCGAAAGTATGATCCCTAGGCCTTCTTTCTAAGCATTGAAACACTGTTTGCAACTAGATCTGTTACATGTTTTCTTGCTTCCATCTTAATTTCAGTTTGCCTTTAGTCTCTTCCACGCCATCAAGCTATTTTATGGCACCGTTGTTTTATATTCATACCACTTGTATTTCACTATCTCTTCGCCGAACTAGTCCACCTATACACCTGACAAGTGTATTGGGTGTGTTGGGGGACACAAGAGACTTCTTGTATCTTGATTGCAGGGTTGCTTGAGAGGGATACCTTTGACCACTTCCTCCCTTAGTTCGATAAACCTTGGGTGATCCACTTAAGGAAAACTTGCTGATGTTCTACAAACCTCTGCACTTGTAGGCCCAACAACTGTCTTCAAGAATAGAAGTGCGTAGACATCAAGCTATTTTCTGGCGCCGTTGCCGGGAGGTAAGGTAAAAGGTACTCACATCCTCTGGTGTGAGTACTTGAAGTTATTTCCTTTAGATTCTGCAATTATATCTTTTTGTTTCTTCTTTTTATTTTCACTAGTTAGGCTTAATGGAAAACAACGAAAAAAACAGAGAGCTTTATAGTATTTATCTTGAGTTAGTACATGAAGTGTTTGAAGAGAAAATTAAAAAACCTATGGAACTTTATTTGCATGCTAATAGCAATGTTGTTAGTATGAATTCTTTGGACACATTATTGCTGATGCTATGGAAAAGTCTAAGCTTGGGGAAGCTAGTTTTTATCAAAATGATCTTTTTAGTTCCCCAGCTTTGGAAGATAGCTATTCTATTGCTTATGATGATACCAAACCTCCAATATATGATGATTACAATGATGAATATGATATTTTTAGTCCTCCTACTATTCAGGAGAATATTAATGATTACAATATGCCTCCTATATTTGATGACTGTGGTGATGAGAATAATAATGATAGCTATTTTGTTGAATTTGCTCCCACTACAATTAATAAGAATGACTATGTTTATGTGGAGAGTATTAATTATTTTATGCATGTGGCTGATGATAAGAATGTTTTATGTGATAGTTATATTGTTAATTTTATTCATGATGCTATTGAAAGTTATTATGAGAGAGGGAAACATGGTTTTATGCATCTCAATAATATTAAGTTTCCCCACTTTATGTTGAAAGTTTTGAAGTTGCACTTGTTTTGCTTTACTATGCTTGTTGCTTTGTGCTTTCATGACTTGTTTCTTTACAAGATTCCTATGCATAGGAAGTGGGTTAGACTTAAATGTGTTTTGAATTTGCTTCTTGATGCCCTCTTTTACTTCAATTCATATTTCTTATGTGAGCATCTTCTCAAACTATCATGCCTAACTTAAAGGCGTTAAAGAAAAGTACTTATTGGGAGATAACCCAAAAGTTTTAGTTCAGTCTTGGAAGTTATTGCTTCAGTAATAACCTCTCCTTATCATTTTTGTGTGGTTTTTGTGCCAAGATTAACCTCTAATGAGAGACAAGTAATGCTTGGGAAAGTTGCTGTCCTAAAACAGATTTTTGTGCTTCGCTGTAAAAATTCGTGTAAAATCTCTGTACGTCGGTTTGAGGCGTGAATTTTTGTGATTCTGCCCCAGGTTGTTATCTAACTTTCGTTAGTTCAACACTTTTCGATTTGAGCAACAGAAGGTCTTCGAAGAAATTGGTTTCTACCTGCTGGTCTGTTTTGACAGATTTTTGCCATTATCTGCATTTGCTTATTGTTGATTCCTTTTTGAGTTATTTTTGAGGAATTGAGCTTTTTGAGGGAAGTGCTACAGTAGCGTGTGTTTTAATGGAAGTTTTATTGGTGTTGAAACTGAACCCAAAGACTTATTATCTTGAGTGCACTAATGTTGCTAATAAAGATTGTGTGAAGTTTTGTATGAAGGAAATTTTTTAGGTTTATGGAGAGAATGATGTAATGAGATGAAGAATGGACTAAATCTCATGCTTGGGGATGCCACGCGTGTCACCCCAAGAAATATCCAAGAAGTACAAGCGTCAAAGCTTGGGGATGCCCAAGGCATCCCCTTCTTCATCAGTAAAAATCTCAGGTTTCTTCCAAATACTTCATTTTTATTGTTTCATCCACTAGTTGTGTTGTTCTTGGAGCGTCTTCGTTTTTGTTTTTGGTTTTTTGTTTGCTTAGTTTGCTTAGTTTGCTTGAATAAATTGGTTGGACCCCCTCTTTCATGCATTGTTATTCAAATAGTTTGGTTTGGATTGGAAAAGAGTAGGAAAAGTTCATGCTTAAGTGGTAAAAGGAACTTGTTTTTGACTATGGCCTATGCTTTGTCATGCCATGCTTGATATTGTTTTGGCTTTATGCTTAGTGATATTTGCTGTAGCATGAAATGTTATAAACAATTGAGATTGCTTAATGTGCCTTGGAAGAATCATGCGGTTGTTTAGCATATTAAAGCATAGTATTGTGGTATTCTCCTTTGATGCTTTATTTGGGTTGACTTGGCGCATGCTCACACCATGTTATGACTATCCAAAGTCACCATAGCCTTTATGATCCTTTAGTTTTCGACTTGTAGTATCACTTTATGCTTTGATTAATGATGTTTTGTCGCTTTGCATGATTATGGCCATTATTGCTCTCTTAGTTGGTCGCTCCCAGTCTTTTGCTAACCTCCGTAACCAAGTATGAGTTCCACTCATGCATCCAACTCCCAAAACAAAGTTATTCCAAAGAGTCCACCATACCTACCTATTAGCATTTACTATTCCAAGTGTATTCATTATTTTATCTACCTTCTGAATTAAACTTGTTATGAGAAAACTAGTGATTAAAGCTCTCACGAACTTGATGGCACACTTTACCTTTATTGCCCTTAATAAACTTGAACCATTGTGTCGTCTATGTTGTATATGCTTGCACTTATATGTTGGGGATTAGCAGAACCATGCTGTCATGGGGAACGCTTTCAACATTGCACTTGTACTTTGTACCTAGTTGATATCATGTTCTTTTGTCTATGGATGTCGTCGGTGTGAAATGAAAGGGGAGCTTGTAAGTCCATGTAGTTATGTATGTGTGTTAGAGAAACGCCAGGGCCGCCGGTCTAATCCATGATGTCATGGTGGAAACCTGTAGCGTAACCATAATGAGCTGTCTATGAAGCATTCTTCTTATAAAAAAGAGTCATATATTGAGAAAAAGAGAAAAAAAGAGATATGAGAAAAGAGGAAAGAGAGAAAAAAGCACCATTTCCCATGGTAAATAAGAAGATTGCTGAGATGCTCGTTGTCTGCTTGCCTTGTCCTTTTGATATGGGGATTCTTCCGTATCATCGGGCAAGGGGTACCCCATTGGCGGTTCTCTATGATACACATGTACTTACTATGACAAGAACTTACTGGTAACTAAACTTGAGTAGCAAGAGGAGCGGCCCTCGTATTCAAGGGACATGAGATTTCCAATTTATACTTTGTCAAGCATATACTCCATAGTTTGTGCACTTTAACCTTAATCACTTTAAGATTCTTATGATAGGGGCAATGAGAGCTGAAAGCTAATAAGTACCATAATTTCTGGAAGCTTTTTATGAGACTTGAATCCCTGCTTCCTTCTATGAAGGCCTTTCTTTTACTTTTATGTTGAGTATCCATCTTCTATCTTTATGCACCTATTGAGAGAGCATAGTGTCCATTCTTAGTTTAATGTGCATTGTCCCAAAACTTGTTGATTGATGCATAATTTTGATATTGCTTGTTCTTAAATTATTTGTATCTAGTCTCCCTTATGAACTTTGAAGGTGTCCTATGCATTTATGTTTTGCTACTCTATGAGGGACAAGCTGAATGCCACGATGCTATGTTTTCTTTATGTGAAACAAACAAACGTCTTGCAAAGCATTGTTATTCATGTATCTTTTGTTTGTACCTTTTCATGTTACAACATAGTTGCTATGTCTTATTGTTAGAACTTTATCTTTCATGCTATGTTGAAGTACTATGATCCCAGCTATCAATGTTTTACGAATACTTTGATCAAGTTTATGATGGTGCATGTCACCTCAAAAATTATTCTTTCTTTTTATCACTTACCTACTCGAGGACGAGCAAGAGTTAAGCTTGGGGATGTTGATACGTTGCTAACGTATCTATAATTTTTGATGTTCCATGCTTGTTTTATATCTACTTTCTTATGTTTTGTCCACAATTTGGAGTACTTTTTATACACTTTCTTGGACTAACCTATTAACAAGATGCCATAGTGCTAGTTGTCTGTTTTCTGCTGTTTTTGGTTCTAAGAAAGTCAGAAAATGAATATTCTTGGAATTGGACCGGACAAAAGCCAAAGTTCCTATTTTACCGGAAGACTCATGAAGCCAGAAGACGAGACGGAGTGGGGCCACAGGGTGGCCACACCATGTGGTGGCGCGGGTTAGCCCTGGCCGCGCCACCAGGTGGTGTGGGCCCCCTGGCCGCCCACCCACCTTGCCTCTTTGCCTATAAGATGCCTCCTGATGCAAAAACCCTAAATCATCTAGCCTCCAGCCACGAAAAGTTTTGCAGCGCCGCCGCCACCGAAAGGGAGATTCGGGGGATAGAAAGTCTCTGTTCCGGCACCCTGACGGGATAGGGAAGTGCCCCCGAAGCCATCTCTATCGATCTCCACCACCATCTCCATCACCGTTGCTGATTCCCATGATTATGAGGGAGTAGTTCTCTCTCGAGGCTAAGGGTTCTACCGGTAGCTATGTGTCCATCTCTCTCTCTCTCTGCATGATCATATTGTGATCATTAGCTTTGTAATCAAGTAGATCTACCTTGCTACTCAAGTGCTTTAATAGATCTCTGCTCTCCCCATGTATGTGAAAGTGACAGCGTGCACACCATGGTGGCACTTAGGCTAGAGATTACAAATACTTGTTATGAGTTATATTTGGAGTTGCATGTTTCTATGAAATTGTGGTGTTTGTTGGAACCATCTAGTGCTCAAGGTGACAGTGTGGGGTTATCTAGATGGGAAAGGCTTACTTTGAGGTGTGCTGTTATAGCCCTACCATGGATTAGAGTGTCCAACCGGAGAGTATTTAAGAGTAGTATCATGAAGAGAAGATATTTATATGAGAGTGTTCACTAGCAAAAGTATGATCCCTAGGCCTTGTTTCTAAGCATTGAAACACCATTTGCAACTAGATCTGTTACACGTTTGCTTGCTTCCATCTTTATTTCAGTTTGCATTTAGTCTCTTCCACGCCATCAAGCTATTTTCTGGCACCGTTGTTTTATATTCATACCACTTGTATTTCATTATCTCTTCGCCGAACTAGTGCATCTATACACCCGACAAGTGTATTGGGTGTGTTGGGGACATAAGAGACTTCGTGTATCTTGATTGCAGGGTTGCTTGAGTGGGATACCTTTGACCACTTCCTCCCTGAGTTCGATAAACCTTGGGTGATCCACTTGAGGGAAACTTGCTGTTGTTCTACAAACATCTACACTTGGAGGCCCAACAACTGTCTAGAAGAATAGAAGTGCGTAGACATCAAAGGCATACGAGGATTTCTTCATAAACTTTGCCATCTAACTGTTTTTCTTCATTATGTATCTTTGTACTTAGAGAAATATTGTGTAACACCATTGTATTTGTCAAAAAGGTCATAAATTTATACGAGATTTTGTTATCGCGTAAGACCTCTTTATTCGCCTGACACCCGTA
Organism: Avena insularis; assembly: GCA_023614405.1. Lineage (NCBI taxonomy): Eukaryota > Viridiplantae > Streptophyta > Magnoliopsida > Poales > Poaceae > Avena > Avena insularis. The sequence continues at coordinate 103,528,028 of CM042684.1, read as the reverse complement.
GGTTGGGTCGGATTTTACTCGGATGAAGAAGGCACGTTGTATAGGAAACACCTATTTTTCATATGTCGCACTTATCGAAGCCTCCGTGTATCGGGTTGATGAGTAGAACAGCAGAAATCTTGAGACTCAATTTTTGGGAACTTTTCTTTATTTATCATCGAGTAGCATGGGTACATTTTTGGTGTGATCGCCTGGCCATTGGCCTTATTGAATATAAAATGCATAATACTAAAGGAACTTTCTAAGATTTGCTGCCTGCGTCTTGAGATACTCCATTGTTATCTTGTTGCGCTACATGTGGGCTCAAGGGGGTTTCATCCTTTCGAGTAGAGGCGCTGCTTCTGTATGGCGGACCAGAGAGAAAATGGGTTGATTTGTTGGGTCGCCTGTAGTTGGGAAATCAATGCACACACGGAGGCCGACGCCTTTTTTCGGGACGAGTATTGGGTTATCTACCCATGTTGCTTTTATTATCTCTGTGATGCATCATGTATTTGTGAGGCGAGGAACTTGCTGCCCAACGGTATTGATTCATCGAGTGGACTGTTCATTGTCTGCTGTGTTTAATTTGGCTAAGTGCTCGTCGGGTTCCTTGGGGGTTTCATGTGTATTAACAGAGTTTACAAGAGTCTCCCAATTATCACAGGGCATGCCGACGAGCGCACCTTCCTATGCGGGACCAATACTGGAGGCCAGATAGGTTGATTTTGTGGGTGCGTGGTGTACCTAATTTTCCAAAAACTTCTTACTGGGGACATGTCCTTCGTGTACTAGTTTTGCGTCCGTGATTCTCAGCTGGCCAAATTCTTCCTCCATCCCGAAAGATTATGATATTTTATTGAATTCTCGGTCACAGCTATCCGAAGGACTAAAACTTCCTCTTACTGTTATGATCCCATTGGGGGCTGGCATTTTTAGCACTAGATATGCATAGTGGGGCACTGCCATGAACCTAGCGAAAGCTGGTCGTCCTAGGATCACGTGGTACTGTGATGGCCAGTCCATGACTTTGAACTCCAGTTTTTCGCACCTAAAGTTGTTCCTTGATCTAAAGACTACGTCGAGATAGACTTTGCCTAGAGAAATCTCGGCTTTTCCCGGAACTATCCTATGGAAAGTTGTGTCCGGAGGCACTAGATTTGCCAGGGACCAATTCATTACCCGTAGGGTTTTGGCGTAGATGAGGTTGATGGTGCTCCCTGCATCTAGGAAAACCTTGCTCTTGTCGGACCTGCCGATTTGTGCTTCCACTTTTAAGGCTGACTGTCCCGGTTGTGGTACCCTAAGCGGGTGATCAGCTCTACTAAACATGATTTCTTGTTCTGATCAGTGGAGATATTCGGGTGTACGAGGTGGTGTTGTTACTGCCATATTTACTTGTCTTGTAATCAAGTTTTGTGTCCTATTAGTGGCCGCCCTTTTTGGATCATCGACATTGCTCCTTTTGACCTAGGGTACTCATCTTCTTGGTTTTTTGTGTTTTCCGGCTTCCCTACTGGCAGATGTACCATAGGCGGGGGTGGTGCACCGATGACCAAAGTGCCAAGTGCAGCGGCATAACCTCTATTTGTTGCTTCGGTTGCCTTTGCATTGCATAGCTCTTGCATCTTTAAAAACGTTCGGCAATCCTTCATGAGATGATTGTATCGCCTTTTGCCTGTTGAGTCAATGTAAAAGTGCATATTGCAGGGTCCTTCTAGCATTTGCACTGTAGACATTGGTGGGTCTCGATTTCTTGGCTGGTATTGCTTTTGTGGCTAGCTTCCACCGACATCGTCCCTGTTGCTGCGATATCCACTATTGTAATCGTCGCTTCGTCGGTTGTCCCCCTAGAGAAACCAGCTCCGACATAGCTTGGTCCATTGTATCCATCGTTGTTTCGTTGTCTTTTGTCATTATTGCGCCTTTCCCTGTCTTCTTCGGGTGAACGGCTCACTTATTATGTACCATGTCTTCTCCGTCAGCCCAGCGATTTTCCATGTCCATGAGCTGTGAGATCGTTTTGGGCTTGACTCGTCCCATCTCTTTGATGAATTCTGGTCGGCATAGGCCATCATTGAAGGCGTCGATTACCGTTTCGTCGTATGTCCTCAACCAAGTTTTTTGTAATGTTCCATCGTTGGATAAAGGCCCATATTGGTTCTCTAGGTTTTTGCTTGCATGCTCGCAATTGCTCCAAGGATGCAGGTTGCTTGAATGTGGAGTAGAAATTTTGGATGAATTTGTCCTCAAGATCATTCTAGTTGCTGATGGAATCTTCGGGTAACTGTCGTAGCCATGACCGAGCAACGCCGGTTAGATGCAGCTGCAGGCTCTACATTGCGGTGGCCTTGGAGCCACCTTGTAATTTGACAGTTGCCAAATAATCTGCTAACCAAGCTTCGGGTTCTTGGAGACCATCGTACTTTGAAGACCGTGAGGAAGTTTGAAGTCCTTTGGCACTGGAGTTTTGTGAACCCGTCGGGTAAAGCAACTAGCTCCACACAGTTCATATTCGTCCTTGCTTTCGCTGTCGTAATATCTTTGGCTGCTACACTCTTCTCTGGATTTTTCAATCCTACACTGCGTAATGTCATCTCTTGCGTCGTTTCGTGGCTCAGAGCCTGAAAAGTGCACCCGATGTGGCGATTGTGATCGTCGGGTGTGCCCACCTGCCAAGGGCTGCTACGACGGTGTGGGGATTTGTTGGGTTGTCGTGTAATTTTTGCTTGTGCGAGAGATGCTCCTACCATGCCGAGGTTCATTAGAGCAGAGCGTAGAGAGCCGCACGAGGATTGTCGGGTGCGGGTTGAGTTGTGAGCAGATTCGTTTGTGCAGCTATAATTGTGGCTTGGGTTGTTTTTGCTTTGATGTGTCCTATTGGATCTACTAACATAAACAATAAATCAAGATCTCGTGTTAATTCATTTCTTTCGTCTTAGGGGATATTCTGCAGCCGTGGGGTTCCTCTCCTTGGTTGCGTTCCTCTAGTTACGCTTCGTGATCCTCGACTAGAGCTTAGCTGGGCCCGTCGAAGGCTGGATTCATAAGCTAGTGTTTTTCTTTCATCGAGCTACCTTTGTATCCTTAGCAAGTCTCACTTTTTGTGATGAAGCAGATATTGGTATGCTAGTAGGTATTTGCGCGTGGCTTCGACTGTCATTGGGACAACACCCGAAATTGTGCCCTTGCTTTTTGCCATGCTTTGGCTGGTTGCCGAAGAGTTTGCCGCTCGCCTCTACATGGTTCGTCTCCTTCTGGTATTATCCGGTTGTTTGTTGGGTCTCCTTTGTTTCCGCTATGTCCTGCATTATCGGTTGACAAAATATCATCGGGGTTAAATATAGGGTTGCCATTGAAATCATGCTGAGTTGAGGTGTCCCGATGATCACACACACTTGGTGTTGAGTTATGTATGAACTAGTGACATCGTTGTCGGATCCGAGGGAGATACAATCTGTTAGGCATTTGTAAATCCCTCGATCTGAGCTCCATTTTTGCATGCAATTGTGTTCAATTCCATCTTTGCATTTTCTTATAGGTGCCACGGACGATCTCCGACCCTGACTTGGAGGGCCTACATCTCGATGGAGAAGTACCATGTGACCATGGGCTAAAACTGAGGAAATATGTTGCATTCGAACGCAGTAACACTGGGAGAAGGTTTTTGGGCTGTACAAATCAGGTTTGTTTACATTATGTGCAACGGTGACAAGACGAAAACTGTACCGTGTTATGTTCATAACATGATAGTGTGTGTTTTTTAGGATGGCCCGATGTGTAAAGCAGTAGAGTGGGTGGATCTGGAGTGGCCAAATGCACTTAAGAAATGTTTGGCCCAGTTATGGGAGATGTATGAGTTGGAAAGGTCGGGGAGATTTACTGATGCTGGTGATGCAGCTGAAAAAAATTACAAGCTATCAGTACGAAATAAGGAGCTGGAACAGGAAATCAAGAATTTGAAGTAAGAACTAAGTGACAGAATCAATGGGAGCTTGGTTGTGGGAACTGCACAGAAGATTCAGGATAGTCATAGGTTGATGATTGTTAATGCAGAAAATGAGAGGGATCAACTCAGGGAAGACAAGAAGAAGCTAGAGTACCACATTGCAGATCTGTTGAGGGATCTAAAGAAGGTGTGCAACGACGAACAAGGACAGACTACAGAAGATAAAGAAGTTCTAGATGAATAATTTATGTCGTGTCAATGCCTGAAACTAGTTAACTAGAAGACTTGTTGTTGCACTTTCTTAACTAGCCAAATTCATTCCTCGAGCAAATTAATTTCAAACGAACACATATTGTGCATAGAGTTAAGTTCACGTTTACAAAATAACCACTACAGAGGATAAAACAGGCAGTTCGGTACTAAATAGACATATGTTGGGTTCAAGCGAGCCTGACCCGGAGCTGCTCGTTTTCCTTCCTAAGATCGGCCATGTCCGCTTTGGTATTTGCCTGCTCCTTTAGTACTTGGTCGTGCGCCTGCCGCAGGTTCCAGCGCTCCGTCAGGGATTTGAGAAGTTGGTTCGTAACCTTACGATTTTCCTCCATGAGCCCTTTCATGATCTCCGTCTGCTTACTAGCTGAGGTGCGACCTTCCTTGTGAAGTTTCTCCTAGTTGGCGTTTACCTCCTTCAGTTTCTAGCACTTGTTAAAAAGGACTGCGACTTTAGCGCGCAGGTGGTCAAAGGCTAGATTCTAAGAATTCTGCTTCTCCCTTTGGATGGCTATCTTGTCATTTAGCCAGGCGCCAGGTCCGGGTTGAGCTTTCACCTCTTTCCCCGCAATAAAAATATATAGTATGGTTTGTTAAGTTTACTAGGACAAGGTGGTTAGTTTCCATATTTAACTGAATAAACTTGTGGCAAAGTCATAATTTCAAGGAAGAAGCAATCTAGGACTAATCAACATTTTATGAATCAACTAGTAACACTGTCATAATTTCAATTTCAAAGCAAATAAGGTTTCTGTGCAGTTTAGTGTGCTGTGGGTTTTTCCCATGTCACCAAATAGTAGTGGCAAACTCATAATGCAGAAACCCATGTCCAGATACAGAATGGAAAGAGCTCATGGTGTCCATTCATGAACTTGAACACCAATACATGTCCAAATAGATGCTCTAGGATTCCTTAAATGCACGATATATATATATATATATATATATATATATATATTACAAAAAGAGTGGAGCACGAACTGATATTCAGGGCCCCTCTAACGGGAATCATACTTGTGCATTGCTCCGATACGCTTCCAGACAAGCCATGGGCTCCTTGTTCTATTTCCAAACACCCTCGAGTACGGTGATCCCTCAGCTCATGTCCTCCTTCATCTCTTTCACTTCATCCAGGCAACGGTTCTTGTCATGGTAGGCTTGGATGGCAGCCTTTGTTTCATCAACTCGTCCTCTAAGTGCCTCGGTGATTTCATCCTGCAGGAGGGTGCATCTTATCTAGAGATTCTTATTGTCCTCCATGAGCTCGTTGATTATATCGATGGCATGTTCTTGCCTGTTCAAGTTACGATCGAGCATGTTCTGCAGCCTCTCGATGTCACGTGCAAAATCTAGCGAGATCTACTTCTACACAAATAAACGCTTGCGTAGGCTCTCATTAGCTTGGGTGAGGGAGCGTGCAAGCTCATGTTGGTTGTCAATCTTGGCACTGATCGCGACCACCTTGTCATGGTACTCGACCTTCGATCACTGCATCGTTCATGTTATTTGAAATAGAAATTCTATAATTACACTCCAGGTTCCAGGTAAATACTAATACAAATCACAAAATCCCTATTGAATCTATGAATAACAGTATTAAAAAAGACCTAGAGATCGAGTCATAATCACGAAAACTAATCCTAATTGCAAAATCCCCATTGAATCTATGAACAGCGGTATTAAAGAAAGACCAGGAGATCCAGTCATAATCATGAAAACTAATACAACTCGCAAAAAAAACCAATGCGGGGCGGACACGATCTAAAAAATCCACATTAATACTCAAAGAAATATCTGTGTGGAGATTTGCTACCTCGCTGAGACATGAAACAGGACCAAACGGGTCCTACAACGCCATTGACGTGGTGGATTCTAGGTCCACAACCCGCCTGTAATACGTAGAAGAGGAAGAACGACAACAAGAAGAAAAACAAGAAGAAGCAGAATAAGATCATGATGGAGAAGGAGGTGGAGAAGAAGTATAACAAGAAGACCGTATCAGGAGGAGCCCTTGCTTGCTGGAACATTCGGCGCCATTGTCGGGAGAGATTGGGCCTCAACGAGAGGGGGGCTTGAGGCGGTGGTAGAGAAAGAACTGTCAGGCGGTGAGATCTCTCCTTTTTCTCCACGAGGATGGTCGACCGACCTCTCCTCAGGGGAGTCATGTCTTGTAGGGGGAGGGAGGTGGTGGCAGGAGGAAGAAGATAGTGATTAGTGTGGGAGAAGAGTCAAAGACTACATGTCGTGGTCCAATAGTATTATACAATACCACCGTCTACCTTCTTAAAGAAGCCAGGGATAGGGAATCGATGGGACTCAATTGAACTTGTCTTTATTGTGATGGATAGTTCGGTGGTCTTCGCCGCCGCCTAAATCCAGTATATAATAAAAGGAGTGGGACCTTATCCTTAAAAAATGAGTGGGGCCGGGTGATAATCACGGGCAACGGCGTGCACGTCCCGCTTGCGTGAGTCACATGTTGACGGGGAAATACCACGCGCAACTGCTGCACAATCACGTTGGCACGTCCAACTCCATGTCGATAGGAACACACGTTGAACTCCACGTCGACAGGCACGCACGGGATATTTACAAGTCTAGAATACGTTGTGCCACTTTTGTTGCGATCAAATTGTGTTCAATACACGAGATAATACATTTTTTTTAATAATCAGAAAATTCATGCTTAGAAACGACTTACGAAACCGATGTTCGCCCCTTAATCAGATCGGCACCCAACTCTATGTACCCGCCATCGCTCATACCAAACAACTTCCCCGAGAACGATGGCCCCTCGTCATGGCAATGACAGATCCAAGCCAACAACTGACTGTCCTGTGTCCCCTGCTCTTCGCGGCATCGTTCGCGCTCGCGAGTCGCCAACTAAGGTAGCACGCCGTATCCGACCGCGCCAGGATCCATTGACATAGGCAATCGAGGACACCGCAATGTCCAAGCTCGTATCGGCCACACAGGAGGATCCTGGTGCACCTACAGCGACGAACGAGCGCAAAGTAGCAGCCAGGATGGGGCACGTGTTGCACCAGCAAGTACAGACAAGAAGAGGAACAAGATGAATACTAGGAAGAAGATAGGAGACAAATATTTGGATGACTCTGACTCGGCCAACGAGGAGGCGTTCATAGATCAGTTGGAAGCAGAAGCGGAGGAGAGTGACATGGACCCGTGGGACTACGAGGAGGAGGAGGACTCTGACGAGGAGATAGAGTGTTTATACAAAGAAGGGGCAGTGACGAGTCATTAGAGGAGGACACTGACGACGGCGATGGCAAGGACCACGATGGTGACGAAGACGACGACAATCTGGAAGACGATGACGAGAACTTCTTCGAATTATGAACATTTATTGTATTTAGTTTTTGAGATGGTTTTCATTTGTTTATGGAGATAAAGTATCGGTGGCACGGATAGAGAGGTGGCACGGATAGACCCTACAAAAAAAGGTGGAGAGAGGGGTTATCATTCCTGTTGGATCACAGAGGATCAATGGTTGGTCAGCACGATCCGCGTGATATCTGTGTCAGCCAATCAGGGCGTAGCAGCCATAGTGAGCACACGTTTAGGATTTTGTGAGAAAGGGCAAAACACACTAAGGGATTTAGATAGAAAATATAATAGATTAGAAAATGGAAAGTGCATGTTTCATACTACCTAGTGTATGCATGTGTGTTCTTTTCGTAAACCACATTAATCCACTTGTCAACACCCAGATTTTTAATCCCACATGCCTGTTATGCCATACATCGCAATCCAATGATTACCATTTTTGCGAGACATAACAGATTGGATATCACAGTACATCATCCATTACAAACCATAATAAGGTCTTACACAAATAAAAGATCTCATGATCCAGTCTTAATACAAACAAGTAGCGGAATAATAAGCATAGCGGTGGGCTCCATCTTCAGTGTCACAGGCAATGCTGACGATGGGAGATGATCCTAGTTGTCATAGCCGTCCTGCTATCCATCTTCCTAATAGTCCTCCTCATAGTCCGGCCACGGGAATAGCCAGGGACAAAGCCATGAGTACTCTTTAAGTACTCACAAACTATCACTAACAGGTAAGGTAGTTCTAGTAGGAATGCTAAGCTGTAGCTTAATTTGAAAAAGCTAAATTTAACCTAAGCTAAGTTCAGAAACAAAGAAAACTAAGATAATGTTCTAAATCACCTAAGTTGGGAGCTTAGTTTTCATAGTCACAACCCTGTTGTGGTCAAATCAAAATCTTAGATCACTTCACAAGTCATTTTGAAAACATCTGACGACGGAACAGTATGGCCACACCAACTATTCATGACCACGGACACGGCTATTCGAATAGTTTGACACTCTGCAGAGGTGGTAGATTTTCACCACTAAATTCGATACATCCGTCAGGGATAACCCTGAATCATCATACTTAGTTAGCGGATAATCAATCATAACCTTTCCTTTACACACTCTAGTATAAGCACCTCTCCTATGAGCTTGGCCTCCCAGCCATGGCCATCTGCCATCATGGGCACTGCATAGGTGGACATCATCAAGAGGTAGTCTCAGCTCAAACCTCTTCCGCGAGGGAACCCATACTAATGCATATAAACTTCCGGCTAAGCCTTACCCAATTCAGGTATTGTGGTTGTACGGTAAAATTGGAATGGTATCGTATCCAAACCCACCCATCAGTTTTTATAAAGGGCTAAGGCTCATGCCTCAACATTTTCGTCATCATAAACCATTTGTGTTTCTCAACACATGTCAAAACATCTCAATAGAATGACTCATTATTCCAAGGTTTTCATAAGCATTTTAACCAAGTATTCCGATCTAAAGTGATCAATTTTTATGCTTAGCACTAGCCACTAAGGTTAAGAGTGTTCACTAAAGAGGGATGATAATATCAATCTCATGCCATAGAATGACATCTAGTATAGGCCTAGTTTTATACTCTTTATGCTATCTATACTACTTTCCAAAATCTCACAAAGCATTACTAAACGTAAAGAAGCTTTGGTAAAGTAAAAAAAGCTTGCAAGTAAAACTGGGGATGGGTATAAATCAAAATGTATAACCAAGCATGCCTAATGCATCTTGCTTAGGTCATCTTGTATAATTCTAGCTTGCCAATAATACCTTGCCTTGATTGGTGAAGTGATTGAAGTTCTCTTCGTCTTCCTCGGGGTAGAACTCCTCCTCCTCGTAGACTTGGTCGGTACTATCGTCTATAAATGAATACGGGGTACACAATCACCAAACACATACTTAACTAGTCTATTTAGCACACTAAGGCACATACTTGATGATCTAGTATCATCACAATCATCACAATATTTAAAGAACTAGTTTCATTTATTTTAGTTGAGAAAAGTAATTTCTACTCATTGAAATTAATTAAGATTTAATATTCTCCGATTAAAATATGGGATCATGTGGACACATGTCATCACCACATATTCTAATACATGGGAATGTGATTTGAAGGGTTGGTCACATTTTATAAAGTTTAAGATTATTATTTAATAGATTTAAAGTGACTAGAAATGCCTATATAGCATTATTTTAGTATTAGTCCAAAGTCACTGCATGCAATCCTAGATATTTTTATATATTCAGATAGGTATTGTCAAATGTGATTTTTGAGAGTTGGAATCAACTCAAAAGCTATTAAGGTTGATTTTTGAAAAATGTTTGAATGCAGAAAAGTCTCTGTCTTGTTATTTTTTCTATATGTGATCTCTAACTCCAATTGATTTAAATCCAACGGGCTTGGATAGATATTTTAATTATCTTTCTAACAAAATTTGAATCATGTCATTTGGTTAAGTGAAACTCTCTGAATTGATTTTTGAATAAGTGGATAGAATCTAGTTTCAACTAAATTGGAAAATACTAATTTGAATCGGTGGGCTAGCGAGGGAAAGGAAATGGGCCGGCCCAGCTGCACTGCGCGATGCAGCAGGCTACTAACTGGGGGTCCTACGCGTCAGCGGCACATCTCACGTGAAGCGGTACGTTGCCATCTCAGCCGTGCGATTAGACTATGATCTAACGGCTGTGCTTCGTCGTCCCCGGTGAACAGGTCTCCGGCGAGGACGAACCCTAGCGGCACGGTGGGGGTCTACAGGGGCTCACCTAGGCTCTAGCTACGGTCGGCGATGGGGGCGTTCGAGATGGTAGACGATGGCGGTTCGAGGCATGGTCGCGGTAGGGCTTGGTGCAGCTCCAATCGACGGTGCCTCTTCTCTTCTGCAGCGACAAACTCCGGCAAAATTCCGGCGGACTGAGGCTCGCCTTGCTCCGGGGAGAGTGTGGGAGGATCATTGGTGAGAGGGGAGTGGAATGGTGTGAGGATTTGAGACTGAGAGGGCCTCCTTTTATAGCTCGATGAAGGGACCGAGCGGCATGGGCGCGGCTCGTCGGTGCTGACGCTACAGGAAGCTAACGGAGCGGCTGGGGGTAGGGAACAATGCATGGTCTCCTGGTGGTCATCTCTGGCTTAAAGGCGAGGCATGGGGCGGTGGCATTTGGTCAGGAGCGGGTGGTGCTCTGCGCGGCAGAAGCGGTGTTCGATGCGGCGCACGTGGGCTACGGGTCAACCGGCGGCGAACGGGGATGTCTGGGCGGTTGCTGGGGTCATGGCGGAGCAGTGTGCGTGGGGTGAGGTCGAGGCGCCGTGTGTGCAAGCTGGTCAGGCGCGACGCTCTAGCGCGTGCTCGGCATGGTGCAGACGCTCTGGGCACGGCTTCACTAGGGTGGTCTAGGGCCTGGCTGTGGTCGAGGGGTGGACATGGAGAGGCGGTAGACTGCGGCGGTCCTCCTGGGCATCCTAGATAGGCGCGGGATGGTCTGCTGCGGCTTGGACGTGGTCGACCAGCAATGACCAATTTTGGGCGGCACTCCACTGGTGCAGCGGCGAAGAGGGGTGGCTGTTTGGGCACGGCTCGACACTAGGGGATTCAGGGGACTAGAATGGGGGCAAGTGGCCGAGGATCACTACACAGAAGAGTGAAATTAGGCAGGAGTTTGATCTGTGTCGACCAGGTGTTTGATGAAATGGCCGCATGAAGATTATTTTTGAATTTTTGATTCAAACTTTTTGGGTGAATTTTCCTTAAGCTTGACTGACTAGGTTTGCTTGGACAGGTCAAGGTGAATTCATTTGATGTGTTTTTTGAAAAAGTGTGATCTTCTCATATGAATTGGATTCAATTTTCAAATGTTCTTTAAATAGCTTTGCTAGATGTTTTTGTAAGTTTGTAAAGTGGGCCTTGATACATTTTTACTTGGTCTAGCAAGGGGTGAAGAGAAAGAGAAATGTTTCAGTTAGGAATTGTCTTCTAGGAACACCTATAGTGGCCTAGTGGATTAAAATGGTCAAAATGACCATTTGTCTTATTTAATCTTATTTGATTTCTTTTTCTTTGGATTTTGTTTGTAAATGGTCTAGATGATGTGGAATTCACCTTTAAACCATTCATTATCATTTGTAGCTCTCAAACATGGCAATTGCACTCAATTCTACACTAATGCAAACACACATGCATTCATATGCCTTTTCTTTAATAAAAGTTTTTGTTAACCCTAAATTGGGTGATTTGAAATTGATAACCTTGATTAAAGTTTTGGGATGTTACAAACCTTCCCTCCTTAAACAAAATATCGTCCCGAGATTTAAGAAAAACTAGGAACTAAAGAGATTTGGAAAATCAGTCCTAATGTAATCTTCTCGCTCCCAAGTAGCTTCTTCTTCGGTATGATTGCTCCATTGGATCTTGAGAAATTTGATATTCCGGGTCCTGGTAGTTCTGAAAGCTTCTTCCAAGATACGAATCGGTACTTCACGATACGTCAGATCCTTGTTGATATCAATGACTCAGTGCTCGATGTTCTTGAAGACTTCGGTCTTCTCCGAAACTTCTAGGCATTTGCGAAGTAACGAGATATGGAACACATTATGGATGGCGGACATCTCCTCTGGCAGTTCCAGTTGATAAGATACTTCTCCTCGGTGATTCGAAATCTTGAAGGGTCTAATATATCTAGGGGCTAACTTTCCTTTCAGCTAAAAACGCTGCATTCCTTTCAACGGCGAAACTTTGAGATACACAAAATTGCCAACATTGAAAGTCAGGTCTCTACGTCTCTTGTCATCATAACTCTTCTGTCTGGATTGGGCGGTCTTGAGGTGCTCGTGGACTTTGTGAACCTTCTCTTCAGCTTCTCGTAGGATGTCGGGTCCGAAAATCCGACTCTCTCCTACTTGCGACCAATTCAAAGGGGTACGGCACTTTCTTCCATATAAGAACTCAAATGGGGCCATTTGCAAACTGGCTTGATAACTATTGTTGTATGAGAATTATGTGAAAGGCAGACAGTCTGCGCATTTTGATCCATACTCTAACACACAAGCTCTCAGCATATCTTCTAAGATCTGGTTAACTCTTTTAGTCTGTCCATCGGTCTGCGGGTGATAAGCTGTGCTAAAATTCAACTTGGTCCCTAATCCTTCTTGGACTTTCCGCCAAAATCTTGAGGTAAATTGGGTTCCTCGATCCGACACTATGGTCTTGGGGGTTCCATGTAAATTGGCGATTCTAGCAATATACAACTCTGCTACCTTTGAACTCTAGTGGTAGTCTTGACGGGTATAAAATGGGCTACCTTAGACAGTCTATCAACTATGACCCAAATAAAGTCATTTCCCCTACTAGAAGTAGGCAAACCGATGATAAAGTCCATTCTGACGGAATCCCATTTCCATTCCGGAATCTGCAATGGTTGCAACAATCCTACGGGTCTGATGTTCCGCTTTGACTCTTTGACAGATATCACACTTGGCGATGTAGCTTCTGATTTCTCTCTTCATCTTGTGCCACCAAAATTGCTCCTCCAAATCCTGATACATCGTTGTTCCTCCGGGGTGGATAGAATAAAGAGTACCATGAGCTTCCTGCATGATAACTTGCTTCAGCTCCGAATCTGCTGGCACACACATACGTCCTTTGTACCACAAAACTCCTTCTTCATCCTCGGTGAATCCAGGTACCTTTCCTGTACCAATACGATGTTTGATTCCATCGATACTTGCATTTCCCTTCTAGGATTCCTTGATCTGGCTAATCAAAGTGGGTTCCTTTGCTAACTAGCTCAGTTCTAAACTGCTCCAACTCTTCATGCAAACTTGGTTGGTTCTCTTTGATCATGGTGTTTAATCTACATGGCAATCTGCTAAGAGCATCTGCTACCACATTGGCTTTGCCGGGGTGATAGTGAATGTCAAGGTCATAATCCTTGATTAACTCTATCCATCTCCTTTGCCTCATATTCAGCTCCTTCTGAGTGAAAATATACTTAGGCTCTTGTGATCTGAATAAATCTCACAACTATTACCCATAAGGTAATGATGCCATGTCTTCAAGGCTAAAACTACGACTGCTAGTTCAAGATCATGGGTAGGGTAGTTTTGCTCATGTTTCTTCAGTTGCCAGGAAAGATATGCTATGACTTTGCCGTCTTGCATTAACACACATCCGAGACCAATCTTGTATGCATCACAATACACATCAAAAGGCTTCTTGATATCCGGCATGATCAATATTGGGGCTGAAATCAATCTCTTCTTGTTCTCCTGAAAGCTTGCTTCACATTTGTCGGTCCATTCAAACTTCTTATCTTTCTTCAACAATTGGGTCGGATCAACAACGACTCCTCCTACTGACACAATATGGCCGAGGAATCGTACTTCTTTCATCCATAACTCACATTTTCTAAACTTGGCATACAACTGATGCTCTCTAAGGGTTTCAAGGTTGGTTCTCAGATGTAGCTCATGATCTTCTTCTGACTTTGAATAGATTAGAATATCATCGATGAAAACAACGACAAACTTATCCATGAAGTTCATAAAAATCTTATTCATGAGATTCATGAAATAAGCGGGGGCATTGGTTAATGCAAAAGACATGACCGTATACTCATACAATCTGTATCTGGTAGTAAAGGCGGTCTTTGGAATACCCGTTGCACGAATCTTGAGTTGATGATAACCAGTTCTAAGATCAATCTTAGAAAACACTCTGGCACCAGTCAACTGATCGAATAGAGCCTCTATCTCGGGTAGTGGGTACTTGTTCTTGATGGTCACATCATCCAGCTTCCGATAATCGGTGCACAAACGATTACCTCCATCTTTCTTGTCGACAAACAAAACAGGCGATCTCCATGGCGATGCACTTGGTTGAATCAAACCTTTCGCCAGCATAGCATCAAGTTGCTTCTTCAGCTCCACTAATTCAGATGGGTTCATACTATAAGGTCTCTGGGCTATGGCTCAAGTTCCAGGAATTAGTTCAATAATGAACTCGATATTCCGATCTAGGGGCATACCGGGCAATTCATCTGGGAATACGTCGGGGTATTCACGGACTACTGATATGTCCAAAACATATCTACTTTCCCGAACACTTTTGCTATTGTTTCTCCTCTAAACTTGTGTGATTTGGATGCAACTAACACAGACTGACGCTATTTTCAGCAGAATTGCCTTGGTGTCTACTTTTTATGCAGAAAACCAACTATCAGGAAAAATCCAGGAAAATATGCCAAAAATCCTATTTCACCCGAAGACTCCAGGAGCCAGAATACGAGACGGAGAAGAGCCAGGGGGTGGCCACACCACCTGCTAGCGCGGGCCAGGCCAGGCCGCGCCAGGGGGTGGTGTGGGCCCCCCAGGCACCCCCTCGGTCTCCCTCTTCGCCTATAAGGAGCCTTCTGACCTAAAAACTTTGGGGGGTTCGACATTTTTCCAGAAGGAGTTCCGCTCCACCGCCACCACCAGATTCCACGAAACAGCACCAGAAACTCCGTTCTGGCACCATGCCGGGACGGGGAATTGGAGGAGATCATCGCCATCATCATCACCATTACTTCTCCATCAACCATCCATGTTTCCCCCATCTATGAGTGAGTAATCCCCCGCTGTAGGCTATGGGGATGGTAGGGATTGGATGAGATCGTTCATGTAATGGCATCAGATTGTTAGGGCATGGTGCCTAGTATCTTTTATTAGTGCTTTATGACTTTGTTGCGACTTGTTGTGCTTAATGCTTGTCACTAGGGCCCGAGTGCCATGATTTCAGATCTGAACATGTTATTGATTCATTATGATAGTATTATTTATGGTCTTATCTGCAAGTTGTATACACACGTTGTTGTCTGGAACCAATGGCCCCAAAGTGACAGAAATCAGGATAACCGGAGGGAATGGCTTTGATGTGAGGATCACATGTGTTGACGGAGTGTTAATGCTTTGCTCTGGTGCTCTATTAAAAGGAGCACCTTAATTGCCAGAAGTTCCCTTGAGGCCCCGCTGCAAACGGGCTGGCAGGACAAAATATGTTGTGCAAGTTCTCATTGCGAGCACGTATGACTATATATGGAACACATGCCTAGGATTATCTAGTACTTGGATGCTTTATCTTATTTATCTGCAATTGCCCTATGTTCTGATTGCTATGTGAATTGTCTTGTCCATGCAACGCCCGTCCATCCATCCCTATGCCTACCGACTTCGAATCCCTCTTGTTACATCGCTATTGTTATCATTGCTTTACTTAGTACTGCTGTTACTTTGCTACTCCTACTACAAAACTATTGCTACTAATAAACTGCTGTGAGCAAGATTGTTTCCAGGTGCAGCTAAATTGACAACTCAGTTGTTAAGGCTTATAAATATTCTTTGTCTCCCCTTGTGTCGAATCAATAAATTGGGTTTCACTTCCCTCGAAAATACTGCGATACACCCCCTATACTTGTGGGTCATCAAGACTATTTTCTGGCGCCGTTGCCGGGGAGCATAACTTTATTTATCAAGTTCACTTGGATTCTCTATTGTTCGCTGCTATCCATCCATCATGGGTAAATCTCGTGATGGCAAGGTTCCTATTTTACCATCCACTACAAGAAGAGGTACGGTTCTGAACACCTCTGCTGCTCTTCATTCACCATCTTTTGTAAGTAAGCTCGTTACACCACAACATACACATGATACACACACTGCTACTACTGTTGAATCTGAAATTTCTGATGCTTATGATGCTGCTTCTACTGTGCTTGATAAGAGTGGTTCATTAGGTCCTTTCCTAGATGCTACGATTGCTAGAACTATAGCTGGAAATAGCGAAACTTCTAATGAAGACACTACCACACCTGTTAGTTCACCTGAGTCTAGTGAAAGTTATGATATTGAAGATGGTTATGTTGAGATGACCGATGAATTTATTAAAGAATGTAAAAACACCCATGATAGGAGTGCTGCTAAGAGTCTCCTTGAGAGGCGTACTATTAGACCCAAATTGTCTCCGATTGCTAAGTTTGCTGCTTCTCCCATAAACATTATAGATAAAGATTATGATTTCTCTCTCGATCTATCTTACATAGCTATTATCGAGAAAGAACCTTTTTGTGGGACTAAGAATGAAAGTGCGGTAGCACATATGAATGAACTTTCTACCATGAGTGGTTTGTTTTCTGATGATATTAAGATGCGTACTTACTTTGTTGCCAAGATTTTCCCCTTTTCACTGAAAGGAGAAGCTAAAACTTGGTTTAGTAATTTACCTCCTGGATCTATTGATAGCCCTGAGTGCTTGATTAGTACTTTCCTGCAGAAATATTTTCCTCCTAGTGCTAGACATGCTATTTTGCAGGAACTTTTTGATTTTAAACAGGGAGAAAAAGAGGTATTGCCTGAATCTTGGGCAAGGTTTTGTGCTTTGATTCATGCACAGGATGGAAGTCCATTACCTAAGAATGAGCTTCTTGATATATTTTATAATGGACTAACTGAAGAATCTAGGATATACCTAGATAGTTGTGCTGATTGTGTTTTCAGGAATAGGACTCCGAAGGAAGCCGAGGAATTAATGGCTAAAATAAGCAAGAATTATGAAGATTGGACTCCTCCTGAACAAGCTATACCTGAAGTAATTGTACCTGAACCAACTATTCCTGTGCCTATTCCAACATCAAAGAAGAGGGGAGTTATTGAATTAAATGATGAAGTGATGAAGGAAGCTAAGAAATGTCTTAAAGAGAAGGGAATTAAAGCTGCAGATGTCAAGAATTTACCTCCTATAGAAGAATTATGTAAGCCTGTTCCCTACTCATCCACTATTGAGGTACACTCTCTCTAACACTTTGATGAAGGTGATATCCCTTACTCTAAACCTCCTGATCAATGCTTAGAAGAATTTGATATCTTTATTGTTAAGCAAGATAACTTTAATAAAAGGGTGCAAAATCATCTAATGGAAAACACTAGAGCTATTGTTGAGTTGAAAGATATTGTGGAAAGAACCTCTAATGATGTTAAAATGATTGTTAAACACTTTCAAATGGTTCAAACTCAAATAGATCAACTCGTTGAAGTGCAAAAAGACTTGCTAGTTAATGCTACTAAAGAAAAACATGCTTATGAAATTAGAACTAGAAGTGGTGCTGCTACCCAGGATCCTCTTTATCCTGAGGGGCATCCCAAAAGAATTGAGCAGGATTCTCAACAAGCTGAAAATAGTGGCTCTACTCGTAAGAAAAGGAAAAAGAAACATAAAACTGTTGTAGAACCCTCTGAACCTGCTATAGATCCTAATAGTATATCTATCTCTAATGCTGAAACTGAAAGTGGTAATGAAGAAAATGAAGTTCCTAATGAAGAAAAAGCTGAAGAAGAACCTGAAAACCACGCTAAGAATACTAAATACACCAACGAAGATTTTATTGCTAAGAAACATGGTAGTGAAAGAGAGCCTTGGGTCTAAAAACCTATGCCTTTCCCTAATAAGAAACACAAGTCAAAGGAAGATGAACACTATAATAAGTTTTGTGAGTGGATGAAACCTTTATTCCTACAAATTCCTTTGACTGATGCTATTAAATTGCCTCCTTACTCAAAGTATATGAAGGATATTGTCTCGAATAAAAGTAAGATCCCTAATGAAGAAATTTCTACTTTGCTTGCTAATTATTCCTTCAATGGTAAGGTTCTAAGAAACTTGGAGACCCAGGGATTCCAACTATCCCTTTCTCTATTAAGAACAGTTATGTTAGAACTGCTTTCTGTGATTTGGGAGATGGAGTTAGTGTTATGCCTTTCTCTCTCTATAAGAGGCTTCAACTTGAAAAATTAATACCAACTGATATATCTTTGCAAATGGCTGATAAATCTACCACGATACCTGTGGGTATATGTGAGGATGTACCTATTCAGGTGGCCCACAATTGCTTGATATTAACTGATTTTGTTGTGCTTGAAATGCCTGAAGATGATAATATGTCTATTATTCTTGGGAGACCTTTTCTTAATACTGCAGGAGCTGTTAGTAATTGTAATCAAGGAAAGGTGACTTTCATTGTTAATGACAAAGAACATACTGTTTCCCCAAGAAGATTGAAAGGACTTATGGTTTGAATTCAATTGAACATGTTTAAGGCATTCAAGTTGGAGAAATATATTGTCTCATACCAAGAGAAAAATTTGAAACTATTATGATTGGGACCATTGCTATCAAGGTTGAGGTAACATAATAATTAGTGGAATACAAAGTTTTGTCTCATATGGAATTGTTTCGGTAGCAAGACCTGATCAACCTTGTTAACAAAAGGATTTCATTGAACAAAACAATGTTTTCACTATGATTATCTCTGTTTATTTCTATCCTTTCCATTTTAGTTTTTGTTTCTGTTTAGCTTTATTTTTGTTGTTAGTTGCTTGCATGCTAGATTGTCTTAGAACTTCTATAGTTCTAGCCTTGTTTTGTCCTTGCATCATGTTTCCAAAAGAAGAAAAAAATCTGTCTGTCAGAAAAATCATTCTTCCATTTCTAAAAAATGCCCAAAAATAAAGTGTCTCGAAAAATTCTAGAAAATTCATATTAAATTTTTACGTGAAAAAAGGGGCAGAGGAGTACCTGGGAGGTACCAGGGGGGCCCACCAGGCAGGCACACCACATGGTGGCGTGTCCAGCCCTAGGTGGCGCCATGCCCTAGTGTGGGCCACCCCTGGCCCCCCACTAACTCTCTCACCTGTCACTTTCTTCTCTCTCCCGAGTAAGCTCCAGTTGATTGCTCAAAATTGCTTTCTTGCTATGCTTGCTCTCGATTTTATCGATCTCCTTGCTCAGCCCATCTTTATTGCTGAAATTTGGAGCATTTGTTCCCTGGTATGTGACTCCTCCCCTTGTCCAAGTAGATTTGTGTTTAGTGGATTATATATTGAGTATTTTGCTGCTGTAGGTGACTGGTTATGAGATCTTGTAAGCTTTTTTAATGCTTAGAGATATCGTTTTGATGCATGTTTAGGCCTCTGACAAGTCCCTATGAGTAGAATCCTTCATTATATTCACTTTGCAATCACTTGTTTAATAGGTGTTTAAATTTCAGAATAGAAGATGAGTGAACACCACCTAAACGAACATGAGCTTTGGGTGCATGAGGTCATGAAGGTCCACCGGGAGGAGGAAGTTTTTCCCTCCATTTATCCATGCTCTGAGTTCATGAGAGCTGCAGGAATTCTACAAGATTTCCACACTTTGGTTTCTAATGCAGGGTTAGAGCACTTTTTGGAAGATGAACCATATCAATTTGTGAAGCTAACCATGTCTGTGGTGCAGGACTTCCAATTTAGTCACTCTTTGCCTAACCCCATGGTCCATTACAAAATTTACAATATTGCTGTCGACCTTTCTCTTGATGATTTTTGTGCAGCTATTAAGGTACCTCAATGGGGATCATGTAGAAAGATTAAGGAGAGACCTGAACCACTCATGGATTTATACGCAGAAATTTGCCAAGGGAGTAGCTTCTCGAAGGAGAGTGGAAAAATCCGTAACATTCATCTTCCCTCCATTCGCTACTTTGCCTACTTTATTGCCAAGTGTGTTCTTGCTAGGAAAACTGCCAATAAGTTATCTTTGTTTGATCTAGCATTTATCTCTGCTGCTCTTAAACGAGATAGGTCTTACAACTTAGGTGCTTTGATAGCTTTCCGTCTTGCTACTAACCGTGAGAAAGGTGGCATTTGTGGAGGCCTCATTGCTTCTCGTTTACTAGCATTGCATGGTTTAGTGCCTCATCATCTAGACCTACAGTTTCCCATAGAAAGGCTTGATCTTAATTCCATGATACAACATAAATTTGTTTCCTCGTGGGCTAGTATGAGTGAGTTATCTTATGAAATAACCTTTCTCAAAGCTGGTTGGAGAAGGAGCAAGTCCGAGCGTGTTGTTCTTTTGCCTGCACCTGTTTTGTTTAACCTTGATAACAGGGAAGGATGGTCCCTCACTGAGGAGGAGCTTGACACGTATTGGGAGAGCTCTCCCAACAGGAACAGGACACTAGAAGGGAGGTCACGGATGATTCGGTCCAGCCCTCGAATGAGGGAGAGTCTTCATATCAGCAGCCTGCTTATGATTGGGGAGCTTCTTCTTCTTCCCACGGGCCCAACTACGACCATTCTTATCATGATCCGCCTGCTTGGAACCCTTATTCGTACATGGATTGATACCCACTTTGGCCAAAAGCCTAAGCTTGGGGGGAGGTACGCCGACACCGCACTCATCTTCATATCATGTAGCGTCGGTACTTTGTATATTCATGTTTTTGTTCTCTTTTTAGTTTTCATTCTTCTTTGCTTTTGATTTCTAAAACACAAAAAGACCAAAAATATTTCTGTTGTTTCTCTTTGGTTTGCTTCTTCTTTTTGTCTTGGTTTGTTTTTCCCTTTTTGCTTTGTTTGAACTATTTGAAAACCCCAAAAAGATTTTGCTTTGCTTGTTTTTCCTTTGGTTCTTGTTTTAAAAAATCAAAAACAACAAAAATATTTGTCGTTCTTCTTTGGTTTTTGTGAGTTTGCTACAGGGTTCAGCAGTCCTCAGTGGAATATTGGTTTCATATTATTATTCAAGCCACACAAGTGAAGAGCAATAATGAGGATTAATCACAACTTGAGGCGTGGTAAGAGGCTGGTAACAAACTCTATTTGTTTTCATTTTTGTACATATACTCATCACTGTGGGCATGCTTAGTCCGTTCATGTAGAGTGTATGTTTTCTTTGGATGCTTAGTAGTTCTTGATTTCTTATGATTAGCTCCAGCTCGCTAATAGTTTGTAGCATGTCTTTATGAATGTTTGCTTGCATTTCTCTATTCATAAATTGGTATGACACCGTGGTATCCTCCTCTGAATGTTTCATTTGAATTGACTTGGCACATGCTCATGCATGACATGACTGTAATAATAAGTTGAGCCTCGATGAATTATTTTGCCTTGAGGATCTTGAATCACTTTCATGCCATGATTAGTCCTGTTTTGTTGCAAGCATGATTATGACAGCTATTGCTCTCTCGTTTGTCGCTCCCTTAGTATTGCTAGCCTTCACTTCCACTGAGTGTTTTACTCATGTTTCCAACTCCCTTAAACCAAATATTGCCAAGGTGTCCACCATACCTACCTATTAGCATCATTTGCTACTTCCGTGCATATTCAATATGCCTCGTTTTCTTCCGAATAAAATGTTTGCTTGTTATGAGAAAGTTAGTTAGTAAAGCTCTCATGAACTTGATGGCACGCTTTATTTCCTGCACTTAATAAACCTGAACCATTGTGAACTCTCCATAAAAGTTATATGCTTGCTAATTATAGGCTGGGGATTAGCAGAACCGTGCTGTCACGGGGAACGCTTTCAAATCTTGTAAATATATACCCAGTTGATACCTTGCTCTTTTGTTTGCGGATGTCGTCGGTGTGAAATAAAGGGGGAGCTTGTAAGTCCATGGAGTTATGTATGTGTGTTAGAGAAACGCCTAGGCCGCTGGTCTAATCCATGCTAACATGGTGGAAACCTGCAGCGTAACAATAATGATATCTATGAAGCATTCTTCTTATAAAAAAGAGAGAGATAGCTATTGAGAAAAAGAAAAAAAATGAGATTTATGAAAAGAGGAAAGAGAGAAAAAAGCACCATTTTCCCATGGTAAATAAGAAGATTGCTGAGATACTCATTGTCTGCTTGCCTTGTCATTTTGATATGGGGATTCTTCCGTACCATCGGGCAAGGGGTACCCCGTTGGCGGTTCTCAATGATACGCACATATTTACAATGACAAGAACTTACCGGTAACTAAAGTTGAGTAGCATGAGGAGTGGCCCTCGTACTCAAGGGACATGGGATTTTCAGTTTATAGTTTGTCAAGCATATAACTCAGATTGGACCTCACTTTCACCTTAACCACATTAAAGATGCTTATGATAGGGGCAATGAGAGCTCAAAGCTAATGAGTACCTTACTTTCAGCATTTGGAAGCCTTTCAAATTATTCAAAACCTTTTCCTTTACTTGTTGAGTCACCACATATTCTTTGAGCACCTTCTTGAGAGCATAGTTGTCATTCTTTGTGCTTGTCCCATTACTTGATTATTTGTGTTATGACTTTGATTCTTGTATCCTTGATATCTTTACTTCTAGTCATCACTTGAATTTTAGAGGTGCCTTGATATTCATAATCAAAGGCAAGCGAGATACCACTCTATTATACCTTTTTATGAGCATTGTAATGTTGCTTACGTTTATACTTCATGTTACTTATTATTTTTGAGTTGGAATCTCTTCATAGCTTGCAATGCCTATTAAGTAAACTTAGTTGCATACTCTTTATTATGAATTGTCTAAGTAGTTGATCACATTGCTGAGAATATTTACATCATATGAAGCAAATGTGTTCGTGAAAGTTCTTTTATTGCACTCAGTTTTCAACTGAATTGCTTGAGGACAAGCAATAAGCTAAGCTTGGGGGGAGTTGATACGTCCAAAACATATCTACTTTTCCGAACACTTTTGCTATTGTGTTCTCCTCTAAACTTGTGTGATTTGGATGCAACTAACACAGTCTGACGCTGTTTTCAGCAGAATTGCCTTGGTGTCTACTTTTTATGCAGAAAACCAACTATCAGGAAAAATCCGGGAAAATTTGCCAAAAACCCTATTTCACCCGAAGACTCCAGGAGCCAGAATACGAGACGGAGAAGAGCCAGGGGTGGCCACACCACCTGCTGGCACGGGCCAGGCCAGGCCGAGCCAGGGGGTGGTGTGGGCCCCCTAGGCACCCCCTCGGTCTCCCTCTTCACCTATAAGGAGCCTTATGACCTAAAAACTCTATTCTGGCACCCTGCTGGGACAGGGAATTGGAGGAGATCATCGCCATCATCATCACCATCGCCTCCATCGACCATCCATGTTTCCCCCATCTATGAGTGAGTAATCCCCCGCTGTAGGCTATGGGGATGGTAGGGATTGGATGAGATCGTTCATGTAATGGCATCAGATTGTTAGGGCATGGTGCCTAGTATCTTTTATTAGTGCTTTATGACTTTGTTGCGACTTGTTGTGCTTAATGCTTGTCACTAGGGCCCGAGTGCCATGATTTCAGATCTGAACATGTTATTGATTCATTATGATAGTATTGTTTATGGTCTTATCTGCAAGTTGTATACACACGTTGTTGTCCGGAACCAATGGCCCTGAAGTGACAGAAATCGGGATAACCGGAGGGAATGGCTTTGATGTGAGGATCACATGTGTTCACGGAGTGTTAATGCTTTGCTCCGGTGCTCTATTAAAAGGAGCACCTTAATTGCCAGAAGTTCCCTTGAGGCCCCGCTGCAAACGGGCTGGCGGGACAAAAGATGTTGTGCAAGTTCTCATTGCGAGCACGTATGACTATATATGGAACACATGCCTAGGATTATCTAGTACTTGGATACTTTATCTTATTTATCTGCAATTGCCCTATGTTCTGATTGCTATCTGAATTGTCTTGTCCATGTAACGCCCGTCCATCCATCCCTATGCCTCGCACTTTTCGAATCCTCACATTTCTTGCTATTACTGTTGTCTTTACTTTACTACTGTTGTTACTTTGCTACTCCTACTACAAAATTGTTGCTACTGATAAACTGCTATGAGCAAGATTGTTTCCAGGTGCAGTTGAATTGACAACTCAGTTGTTAAGGCTTATAAATATTCTTTGTCTCCCCTTGTGTTGAATCAATAAATTGGGTTTCACTTCCCTCGAAAATACTGCGATACAGCCCCTAAACTTGTGGGTCATCAACTACTATGACTTGGTCTATGGTGGGTAGGGCTAGACTCTTGTTGCATTTGAACTGACGGGGCAAGGTTTCAGATACATGCTCTACTGATACTCCAGAGCTACTGGTCATGGTTATGGCTTTCTTGGCATAGTCGATCAATCCTTTATGTTTCGACATCCAATCCATTCCTAGTACTACTTCCAAACCTTTGGTTCGAAGTACTATTAGATTGGCATAAAAATCTATCCCATGGATTCTGATAGGTACAACCTCGCAAATTTTTCTAGCTTTGGTGGTTGAACCACGTATTTGAACTATCATAACATGCTTCAATTTTGTTGGTTGAATCTTACTAGTGCATGCAAATTCGTCTATAACAAACAAGTGCGATGCTCTAGAATCAAACAACACTCTTGCTAATACTGAGTTAACAGAAAACATACCCAGCACGACATCTGGCACTTCCTGGGCTTTTTTAGCATTCATGTGGAACAGACGGCCATTGCGGTTGAGTGAATTCCCTGGGGAAAATCTTCTTCCAAGCTGAACACGGCGTTGCTGCTGAGCTGGGGCATTCACATTGGTGGTGGCTGCAATCTTCTTTGGACACTCGTTGGAGTAGTGACCCTTGACTCCACATTCAAAGCAAGTTATCTGGGACTTGTCTTTGGCTGCAACAGGCATGACATTGCTTCCAGTCCTTGGGGCAGTATTGTTGTTGTTGTTGTTGGACTTGGGCGGTGCACGGTTGAAACTATTGGAGTTGCCGGGGTTGTTGTTATGGTTTCCTTTGGACTTCACGTTTCCTCCGCTACGATTGGGGTACCTTGGGCGAGACATTGGGGGTCTATTGTTCCTTGGGGCATATCCTGTAGACAGGTTGGGGCGATATTTCTAAGTATTGTGGGACCCAGTCTGGTGCATCATTCTACACTTGTGGTTGTCATTGGCTTGGTTTATCTTCCCTTCCATCTGGATGGCAGAATCTACAAGCTCTTCTAGTTCTTCAAAATGGATGTTGACTAAAATAGTCTGCATCTCATCATGCAGTCCGTTCATGAATCTTTCCTTCTTCTTGGCTTGAGTGTTGATCTCATCAGGTGCATACCTAGCGAGGGATAGAAATTTGTCATGGTACTCCACTACCATCATCCTGCCTTGCTTCAGTTCTCTAAACTCATCTCTCATTCTGGTGACTAATCCTTGCGGCACATGGGTGCGGCTGAACTTGATCTTAAAATCTTCCCACGTCATCACTTGAGCGTGGTTCATAGTATGGATGCTATTCCACCAGGCTCTTGCATCTCCTGCCAGATAGTGGGTGGCAAACGGTACCTTCTCGTTGGCGTCAACTCCTGCGACTTCTAGGTTATTCTCCATGGTTTGCAACTAGTCATCCGCATCCAACGGGTCTTCAGACTTGCTAAAGATAGGGGGATTGGTATTCTGAAAGTTCTTAAGCTTGGATCCATGATTATCCTGATTTCCATGGCCTTGATTATTGTGGGCCATCTGAGCTATCTGTTGCAGGGTGGCTAGGCTGGCTTGGCGCTCTGCTCTACTAGCTTCATGGTTGGAAACTAGCATCTGAAGAATCTGCAGCATCAGGTCCTATGTAACATCCCAAAACTTCAATCCAAGTTTATCAAAGATCCAATCATCCAAAAATAGGGTTAACAAAAACTTTTCCATTTTTAAAATGAAAGCATTCATATTATGTGCATTTAAATAGGAGTTGTTTGAATTGCCATGATTAAGTGATCCAATGCTTGTAAAATGTTTCTTAGGTGATTTAAACATCATCTACATCATTCCCAAACTTTTTCTAAAGAAAATCAAATCAAAAAGATTTAAAATGGAGAAATGGTCATTTTGCCAAAATTAACTCCCATGTCTACTTTGGCTATTCCTAGTACTCAAAATTAATGTAAACAATTCTTGATCTTTGCACCCCTTGCTAGTACACATAATGAGGTACCAAGGCCCACCTTTTGATCTTCTAAAAACCTTCTGTAAACTATTTTAAATAACAGTTCAAAATTGAATCTTTATCATATGGGAAGATCCCACTTTTTCAAAAACCACTCAAACAAGCTTAACTTTCAAAACCCAAGCATCTGCAGACTCACCAGCACCAACTTAGCACACCCACCAAAAATCTTTTCAAAATTCAAAACTTGAGTTCTTGCGGCCATTTCATCGAACAGGTGGCAGACACAAATCAAACAAAAACCAAACACTATTATGAGAAGTGATTGAAGCCTAACTTGTTCCCTCTCTAGCTCACAACCATCTCAGTAGATCAGCTAGCAAGTTAAACCAAGCACTAGACTCACTGTAAGATGGGCAATGACATCAATGGTGAACAGCCGAAGGTCACCATGCCACCCCAGTGGAGACAGCAAGCTAGGAGGAGATTTAGCCGTGCCAACCTTGTCTAGGGGGCAGCCCACCGTCCACCGCCACTCCCTGTCCAGCGTCTGAACCTTGCCAACCCCTGGACCACGCCACGCGGACCAGCCCGCCAGCAACCATGCGAGCATGCGCTAAGCGCCACCCTCGACCGACGCCCATAGACCGCGCGCCGCTGCTTGCATACATGGCGCCACCGATCCAGAGAGGCGCAGACATCCCGTTCGCGCCCCATGACGCCAGCCACCGCTGCGTCGTCGAAGACGCCGCCTACGCGCAGAGCATCGCGTGTTCCAGACCAAACCGCACTGCCCCACGTCTCGCCACCGTGTCGTTGAGCATCGCCAGGGAGCACCGCACCGCCCCCTACCGTCGCCCATGCCGATAGCCGTCTGTACCATCGACCACGACGAGCTCACCGTGCGCCCCTTCGGTCCCCTCTCGCCACTATAAATATAGGCCACCCCCAGCCGATTTGAGCACACCATCTCACTCACCACCTCTCACACTCACTCCCCACCGCCAGCCGGAGCCGCTCGAGCACCAGAGCGCCGGAATTGTAGCCGGAGCCGCCGCCTCGGGAGGAGAAGGGCGCTGTTGATCCAGGCCGCCCCAGGAGAAGCTGCCGGTACCAGGAGGTTCGCCGTCGTCGACTTTGTCGTTCGCCCCCCTCGCCGACCCTCGCCTGAACCCCGGTGAGCCCCCAACGACCCCCACTGGCCGCGCTAGGGTTCTGTCTCGCCGGCGTTGCCCAACGTCGACGATGACCTCGACCATTGATTAGAACGAGATCGCACGGCCACCGTTCGCCCATATACCGCTTCGCACTTCACTTCCGGGTAGGGTCCTCGCTTAAGTCAGCCCGTGGCCCTTGGCAGCGATGAAGGCCGCCCATTTCGTTCCTTGCGTTGGAAATTCAAATTAGGATTTTTCTTTTTAGTAGAATATAGTTTCTGTCCTGTGTTTCAAAAATCAATTCTGTGAGTTTGACAAATCCAAATTGCATGAAACTAATTTTGTCTGAAAGGTATTGAAATGCTCTATCCAAGCCCGTTGGATTTAATTCAATTAGATTTATAGATCTCTCCTAATAAAAATGAGAAGACATAAGCTTTTACAAGTTGCAACATTTTTATAAAATCAACCAAGTCAGCTTTTGAGTTGATTCCAACTCTCAAAAATCACATTTCATCATATCTATCCAAATATGTAATAATATTAAGGTTTACATGCAATGAATTTGTACTAGTACCAAAATAATGCTATATAGGCATTTCTAGTCACTTTAAATCATTAAATAATAAACTTAAACTAAAGTAATATTGATCCAACCTTTAAATCTCATTCCCACCTGTGGAATATGTGGTGAGGACATGTGTCCACATGATCTCATATTTTGGTGGTGAATATTAAATTTTAGTTAACATTTCAATGAGTAGAAATTACTTTTCTAAAATAAAAAGATTAAAACTATTGAATTAAAACTTGTAATGTTTATGATGATAATAGATCATCAATTGTGTGCTTTAGAATGCTACTTAGCCTAGTTAAGTATTGTTTGGTGATTGTGCACTCCCTATGTATTTCTAGACGATAGCATCGACCAAACTCTCGAGGAGGAGGAGTTCTACCAGGAAGAAGAAGAAGAAGACAACTTCAACCACTGCACCAACCAAGGCAAGCCACTATTAGCAGGGCAAGCTAACCCTTGCAAACTTACCTTAGCAAGCTATGGTTAGCAAGCTATAATAAACTAGATGGTTTAGCAAAGATGCCTTAAGCATGCTTTAATCACACCCCTTTTCACTATTAATGCCCCAAGTCTCATGGACAAGTTTTACCCCACCTTAGATTATACAAAGTTCTCTATTTAAAATTGAAGGTAGCATAAAAAGTATAAAACTTGACCTACTTAGAAACCTTTAGATATCATTCTATGGCATGAGATTGATCCCATCTTTCCACCTTAGTGAACACTCTTAACTTAGTAGTTTAGAGTAGATCAAAAACTTGAGTCACTTTAGATGGGAATACTTGGTGAAAATGAGTTATGAAAACCTTGGAATGATGAGTCATTCTATTGAGATGTTTTGACATGTGTTACGAAACACAACTGGTTTATGATGTGGAAAATGATAAGGCATGAGCCTTAACCCCTTTTATAAAACTGATGGTTGGATTCGGATGCGATACCATTCCAAATTTTACCGTACAACCACATTACCTGAATTGGGTAAGGCTTAGCTAGAAATTTATATGCATTAGTATTAGTTCCCTCACGGGAGAGGTTTGAGCTGAGGCTACCTCTTAATGTTGTCCACCTATGCAGTGCCCAAGATGACTGATGGTCATGGTTGGGAGGCCATGCTCATAGGAGAGGTGCTTATACTAGGGTGTGTAAAGGGAAGGTTATGTTTGATTATCTGCATACTAAGTATGATGATTCAGGGTTATCCCTGACAGATGTATCGAATCTTGTGGTGAAAGTGTACCACCTCTGTAGAGTGTCGAACTATTCGAATAGCCGCGTCCGCGGTTATGGACAGTTGGAATGGCCATACCGTTTTCGTTGTCAGATGTTTTCCAAATAACTTGAAATGAACGATGATCTTTGACTTGACCACAATAGGGTTGTGTTGATGATAATAGCTTCCCAACTTAAGTGACTTTGGAATTTTATTTTATCTTTCTTTGCTTCTGAACTTAGCTTAGGCTTCAAACTTAACTTGATAGTTAACTTAGATTCAGTATTTTAATTTAGGATATTACTACTTGTTAGTAGTAGTTTGCGAGTACTTAAAGAGTACTCATGGCTTTTGTCTCTGGTTATTATCATGGCCAGACTATGAAGGAGATTATCAGGATGATGGTCAGCAGGACGGCTATGATAACTAGGACTATCTGCCTTCGTCAGCATTGCCTGTGCCCCTGAAGATGGACCCCACTGCTACGCTATCTTTTATTTCCGCTGCTTGTTGTATTAAGACTTGGATCATGAGATCCATATTTGTGTAAGACCTTATGTATGGTTTGTAATGGATGATGTACTATGATATCCAATCCCTTATGTCTCGGAAAAATGGTAATCCTGGGATTGCGAGGTATGGCATAACGGGCACCTGGGATTAAAAATCCGGGTGTTGACATCCTATGATGAGCTGCTTCCTCCTTGGTTTCCACGAGTCATCTGAAGATTGAGATAGGTAAAGAGATAAGAGAGAAAGTTCTAAGGTTCATGGTTTTGTTTCAAAAGCTTAAAACTTTGAGTTTGAACTCAGGTTTTGCAACTAACTCATTCTCATTCATTCATTCAAGCAAACCATACAAACACACACAACACAACACAAAAGGAAAAGAGAAGGTTTTAAGAACCATTTTATAAACTAAGATACAGTGGGACCGATACAACTCCTTCCTACGGTAGTGATCAAGTGCATCTACTCATCATCAATGAAATCGGAATCGTCATCATCGGTGTAGAATTCCATGGCATCATCCTCCAGATAGTCATTGTCATCACTGAGGTATGAGTGAATATCTCCCTGGATGTTTTCACCATCTTCCTCTTCTTATTTTGCTGCAAGCTAGGCTTCTTGTTCCTGGATGGTCTTCTCGAGGTCGGCCACCTTCTTGCGAAAATGGGCGATGATGCGATCGTTCTTCTTGCGTTGACGACGAAGTGATTGGCGATCCTTGACGAGCATAGCGAAAGTCTGGTCCTTCGTGGCGGCAATGCCAAGGTTGTGGTTGGCATAGGCTCGAGCATTGTCCAATTCCTTCTGTCTATCATACAGCAGGAAGTCAAGATTCTCCACTTGACGCTTCATCTCCGGGTGACTTGGCACCTCTAATGGCATTCCCATAGAATCACGCCTTGCATAGTGAGCAAAGCGAGTTCCCTGGATCAAGTTGATGTTTTGCCCACACAGATGGGTAAGAGCTTCATGCGTAGCCCTGGCTAATCCATCTAGCCAGTTGTTTTCCCTCACGGTGAATTGAATCTTCTCAGAAAGGGGTGCTTCCATCTTGCCTCGAAGATCTGCAACTATTAGCCATTGTAGATATCCTCCTGGGAAATCCTTGAGTTGAGCTCCAAAGAATTCTGGATGCGGACGCCCAAGATACTCAGACAATGCATCAAGATCCCTCTCAAAGATCAGTTGGCCTCCGTTGCCCAACTTGTAGAACTTGCAATACTCAACTTCCATCTATAAGAATTTAGGATGAGTAAGTTAGTGAGGTGACCAAGTGTGTCAAATTTTATGTAGTAATGTAAGAATTTTGAGGAACATGATTTTTTTGAAAGAATCAAGGATAAGGGTGGGAATAGGTTTTCATAAATACTCACTTCATTTGTTTTGAAGCTAAGTTTTTGTTAGGACGTCCATTCTAACTAGGGTCTCCTATGGTCAGGATGGCTCTAATACCAACTTGTTAACACCCGGATTTTTAATCCCAGATGTCTGTTTTGCCATACACGCAATCCCAGGATTACCATTTTTGCGAGACATAACAGATTGGATATCCTGTACATCATCCATTACAAACCATAATAAGGTCTTACACAAATAAAGGATCTCATGATCCAGTCTTAATACAAACAAGTAGCAGAATAATAAGCATAGCGGTGGGCTCCATCTTCAGTGTCACAGGCAATGCTGATGATGGGAGATGATCCTAGTTGTCGTAGCCATCCTACTGTCCATCTTCCTGATAGTCCTCATAGTCTGGCCACGGGAATAGCCAGGGACAAAGCCATGAGTACTCTTTAAGTACTCGCAAACTATCACTAACATGTAAGGTAGTTCTAGTAGGAATGCTAAGCTCTAAGTTTATTTGCAAAAGCTAAATTTAACCTAAGCTGAGTTTAGAAACAAAGAAAACTAAGATAATTTTCTAAATCACCTAATTTGGGAGCTTAGTTTTCATAGTCACAACCCTGTTGTGGTCAAGTCAAAATCATAGATCACTTCACAAGTCATTTTGAAAATATCTGACGACGGAATAGTATGGCCATTCTAACTGTCCATGACCACAGACGCAGCTATTCGAATAGTTTGACACTCTACAGAGGTGGTACACTTTCACCACAAAGTTCGATACATCCGTCAGGGATAACCCTGAATCATCATACTTAGTATGTGGATAATCAATCATAACCTTTCCTTTACACACTCTGGTATAAGCACCTCCCTATGAGCTTGGCCTCCCAGCCATGGGCATCTTCCATCATGGGCACTACATAGGTGGACATCATCAAGAGGTAGTCTCAACTCAAACCTCTTCCGCGAGGGAACCCATACTAATGCATATAAACTTCCGGATAAGCCTTACCCAATTCAGGTATTGTGGTTGTACAGTAAAATTGGAATGGTATCACATCCGAACCCAACCATCAGTTTTTATAAATGGCTAAGGCTCATGCCTCAACTTTTTCATCATCATAAACCATTTGTGTTTCTCAACACATGTCAAAACATCTCAATAGAATGACTCATTATTCCAAGGTTTTCATAAGAATTTTAACCAAGTATTCCCATCTAAAGTGATCAAGTTTTATGCTTAGCACTAGCCACTAAGGTTAAGAGTGTTCACTAAAGAGGGATGCTAATATCAATCTCATGCCATAGAATGACATCTAAGTATAGGACTAGTTTTATAATCTTTATGCTATCTATACTACTTTATCCAAAGCTCACAAAGCACTAACTAAAGGTAAAGAACTTTGGTGAAGTAAAAGAATAACGCTTGCAAGTAAAACTTGGGATGGGTATAAATCAAAATGTATAACCAAGCATGCCTAATGCATCTTGCTTAGGTCATCTTGTATAATTCTAGCTTGCCAATAATAGCTTGCCTTGATTGGTGCAGTGATTGAAGTTCTCTTCGTCTTCCTCGGGGTAGAACTCCTCCTCCTCGTAGACTTGGTCGGTACCATCGTCTATAAATGAATACGGGGTACACAATCACCAAACACATACTTAACTAGTCTATTTAGCACACTAAGGCACATACTTGATGATCTAGTATCATCACAATCATCACAAGATTTAAAGAACTAGTTTCATTTATTTTATTTGAGAAAAGTAATTTCTACTCATTGAAATTAATTAAGATTTAATATTCTCCTATTAAAATATGGGATCATGTGGACACATGTCATCACCACATATTCTAATACATGGGAATGTGATTTAAAGGGTTGGTCACATTTTATAAAGTTTAAGATTATTATTTAATAGATTTAAAGTGGACTAGAAATGCCTATATAGCATTATTTTTGTACTAGTCCAAAGTCACTACATGCAATCCTAGATATTTTTACATATTCAGATAGGTATTATCAAAGGTGATTTTTGAGAGTTGGAATCAACTCAAAAGCTATTATGGTTAATTTTTGAAAAATGTTTGAATGCATAAAAGTCTCTGTCTTGTTATTTTTTCTATATGTGATATCTAACTCCAATTGATTTAAATCCAACGGGCTTGGATAGATATTTTAATTATCTTTCTAATTGTTTTTGAATCATGCCATTTGGTTAAGTGAAACTCTCTAAATTGATTTTTGAATAAGTGAACAGAATCTAGTTTCAACTAAATTGGAAAATACTAATTTGAATCGGTGGGCTAGCGCGGGAAAAGAAATGGGCCGGCCCAGCTGTAGTGCGCGGCGCAGTGGGCTACTGATAGGAGGGTCCTACGCGTCAGCGACACATCTCACGCGAAGCGGTATATTTCAATCTCAGCCGTGCGATTAGACTACGATCTAAAAGCTGTGGTTCGTCGTCCCCGGTGAACAGGTCTCTAGCGAGGACGAACCCTAGCGGCACGATGGGGGTCTACGGGGGCTCACCTGGGTCTAGCTACGATCGGCGATGGGGGCGTTCGAGCTGGTAGACAACGGCGGTTCGAGGCGTGGTCGCGGCAAGGCTTGGGGCGGCTCCAATCAACGACGCCTCTTCTCTTCTGCAGCGGCAATCTCCGGCGAAATTCCGGCGGACTGAGCCTCACCTTGCTTCAGGGAGAGTGTGGGAGGGTCAGTGGTGAGAGGGGAGTGGAATGGTGTGAGGATTTGAGGCTGAGAGGGCCTGCTTTTATAGCTCGACGAAGGGACCGAGCGGCGTGGGGGCGACTCGTCGGTGGCGACATTACAGGCAGCTAGCTGTGCGGTTGGGGGTAGGGGACGGTGCATGGTCTCCTGGTGGTCATCTCTGGCTTAAAGGCGAGGCATGGGGCGGTCGCATTTGGTCGGGAGCCGGCAGTGCTCTGCGCGGTAGAAGTGGTGTTCGATGCGGCGCACGGGGGCTACGGGTCAACCGGCGGCAAACAGGGTTGTCTGGGCGGTTGCTGGGGTCATGGAAGAGCAGTGTGCGTGGGGTGAGGTCGAGGCGCGACGTGTGCGAGCTGGTCGGGGCGGCGCTCTGGCGCATGCTCGACATGGTGCAGACGCTCTAGGCGCGGCTTCGCTGGGGTGGTCCAGGGCATGGCTGTGGTCGAGGGGTGGACAGGGAGAGGCGGTAGACTGCAGCGGTCCTCCTGGGCATCCTGGATAGGCGCGGGGTGGTCTGCTGCGGCTTGGACGTGGTCGACCGACGGTGACCAATTTTGGGCGGCGCTCCATTGGTGCAGCGGCGAAGAGGGGTGGCTGTCTGGGCACGGCTCGACACTAGGGGATACATGGACTAGAATGGGGGCAAGTGGTCGAGGATCACTACACAGAACAGTGAAATTAGGTAGGAGTTTGATCTGTGTCAGCTATGTGTTTGATGAAATGGCCGCATGAAGATTATTTTTGAATTTTTGATTCGAACTTTTTGGGTGAATTTGCCTTAAGCTTGAGAGACTAGGTTTGCCTGGATAGGTTAAGGTGAATTCATTTGATGTGTTTTTTGAAAAAGTGTGATCTTCTCATATGAATTGGATTCAATTTTAAATGTTCTTTAAATGGCTTTGCTAGATGTTTTTGTAAGTTTGTAAAGTGGGCCTTGATACATTTTTAGTTGGTCTAGCAAGGGGTGAAGAGAAAGAGAAATGTTTCTGTTAGGAATTGTCTTCTAGGAACACCTAAAGTGGCCTAGTGGATTAAAATGGTCAAAATGACCATTTGTCTTATTTAATCTTATTTGATTTCTTTTTCTTTGGATTTTGTTTGTAAATGGTCTAGATGATGTGGCATTCACCTTTAAACCATTCCTTATCATTTGTAGCACTCAAACATGGCAATTGCACTCAATTCTATACTAATGCAAACACACATGCATTCATATGCCTTTTCTTTAATAAAAGTTTTTGTTAACCCTAAATTGGGTGATTTGAAATTGATAACCTTGATTAAAGTTTTAGGATGTTATAGTCAACACCTGGATTTTTAATCCCAGATGCCTGTTATGCCATACATCGCAATCCAGGATTACCATTTTTGCGAGACATAATAGATTGGATATCACAGTACATCATCCATTACAAACCATAATAAGGTCTTACACAAATAAAGGATCTCATGATCTAGTCTTAATACAAACAAGTAGCGAAATAATAAGCGTAGCGGTGGGCTCCATCTTTAGTGTCACAGGCAATGCTAACGATGGGAGATGATCCTTGTTGTCGTAGCCGTCCTGCTGTCGATCTTCCTAATAGTCCTCCTCATAGTCTGGCCACGGGAATAGCCAGGGACAAAGCCATGAGTACTCTTTAAGTACTCGCAAACTATCACTAATAAGTAAGGTAATTCTAGTAGGAATACTAAGCTCTAAGTTTATTTGCAAAAGCTAAATTTAACCTAAGCTGAGTTCAGAAACAAAGAAAACTAAGATAATGTTCTAAATCACCTAAGTTGGGAGCTTAGTTTTCATAGTCATAACCCTATTGTGGTCAAGTCAAGTCACCATTCAGTTCACAAGTCATTTTGAAAACATCTGACGACGGAACAGTATGGCCACTCAATCATCCATGACATGGACGCTATTCGAATAGTTTGACACTCTATAGAGGTGGTACACTTTCACCACAAAATTCAATACATTTGTCAGGGATAACCCTGAATCATCATACTTAGTATGTGAATAATCAATCATAACCTTTCAATTACACACTCTAGTATAGGCACCTCACCTATGAGCTTGGCCTCCTAGACATGGCCATCTGCCATCCTAGGCACTGCATAGGTGGACAATTCACACTCACGAGGTAGCCTCTGCTCAAACCTCTTCTCGTGAGGGAACCCATACTAATGCATATAAACTTCCGGCTAAGCCTTACCCAATTCGGTTATTGTGGTTGTACAATAAAATTGGAATGGTATTGCATCCGAACCCAACCATCAGTTTTTATCAAGGGCTAAGGCTCATGCCTCAACATTTTCATCATCAAATCCTTTTGTGTTTCTCAACACATGTCAAAACATTTCAATAGAATGAAGCATCATTCCAAGGTTTTCATAATCATTTTCACCAAGTATTCCCATCTAAAGTGATCAACTTTTATGCTTAGCACTACCCACTAAAGTTAAGAGTGTTCACTAATGAGGGGTGCTAATCTTCAATCTCATGCCATAGAATGACATCTAAGTATAGGACTAGTTTTATAATCTTTATGCTATCTATACTACTTTATCCAAAGCTCACAAAGCACTAACTAAAGGTAAAGAACTTTGGTGAAGTAAAAGAATAACGCTTGGAAGTAAAACTTGTGATGGGTATAAATAAAAATGTATAACCAAGCATGCCTAATGCATCTTTCTTAGGTCATCTTGAATAATTCTAGCTTGCCTTGATTGGTGCAGTGATTGAAGTTCTCTTCGTGTTCCTCGGGGTAGAACTCCTCCTCCTCATAGACTTGGTCGGTACTATCGTCTATAAATGAATACGGGGTACACAATCACCAAACACATACTTAACTAGTCTATTTAGCACACTAAGGCACATACTTGATGATCTAGTATCATCACAATCATCACAAGATATAAAGAACTAGTTTCATTTATTTTATTTGAGAAAAGTAATTTCTACTCATTGAAATTAATTAAGATTTAATATTCTCCAATTAAAATATGGGATCATGTGGACACATGTCATCACCACATATTCTAATACATGGGAATGTGATTTAAAGGGTTGGTCACATTTTATAAAGTTTAAGATAATTATTTAATAGATTTAAAGTGACTAGAAATGCCTATATAGCATTAATTTTGTACTAGTCCAAAGTCACTACATGCAATCCTAGATATTTTTACGTATTCACATAGGTATTGTCAAATGTGATTTTTTAGAGTTGGAATCAACTCAAAATCTATTATGGTTGATTTTTGAAAAATGTTTGAATGCAGAAAAGTCTCTATCTTGTTATTTTTTCTATATGTGATATCTAACTCCAACTGGTTTAAATCCAACGGGCTTGGATAGATATTTTAATTATCTCTCTAACAAAATTTGAATCATGCCATTTGGTTAAGTGAAACTTTCTTAATTGATTTTGGAATAAGTGGATAGAATATAGTTTCAACTAAATTGGAAAATACTAATTTGAATCGGTGGGTTAGCACGGGAAACTAAATGGGCCGGCCCAACTGCACAGCACAGCGGGCTACTGACAAGGGGTCCTATGCATCAGCGGCACATCTCACGCGAAGCGGTACGTTTCAATCTTAGCCGTGCGATTAGACTACGATCTAACGGTTGTGGTTCGTCGTTCCCGGTGAACAGGTCTTCGGCGAGGACGAACCCTAGTGGCATGGTGGGGGTCTATGGGGGCTCACCTGGGCTCCAGCTACGGTCGGTGATGGGGGCGTTGATACGTTGCTAACGTATCCATAATTTTTTATGTTCCATGCTTGGTTTTATGTACTTTCTTATGTTTTGTCCATGCTTTGGAGTACTTTTCATATGATTTCTTGGACTAACCTATTAAAAAGAGCCACAGTGCCAGCTGCCTATTTTTTGCTGTTTTTGGTTCCAGGAAAGTCAGAAAATGAATATTCTCGGAATTGGACAGGATAAAATCCAAAGTCAGTTTTTCACCGAGGGACACCCGGAGCCAGAATACGAGACGGAGAGGGGCTGGGGCACGGCCACACCACCTGGCCGTGTGGCCAAGCTTGGCCCGTGCCAGGGGGTGGTTTGGCCGCCCCAGGCACGCCCTCGGCCTCTCCTTTCACCTATATATTGCCTCCGATATAGAAATCGTAAGTACCCGATCAAAATTCCATGAAAGAGTCTGTAGCCGCCGTCATCTCCATAACTAGATCGGGAGGGATCTGAAGCTCTTCCCGGCACCCTACCGGAGAGGGTAATTCACCCTGGAGGCCTTCTTCATCATCATGCAAGCCTCCGTTGTGATGCGTGAGTAGTCCATCTCTGGACTACGGGTCCATGTAGTAGCTAGATGGCTGGTCCTTCTCCTTTGTGCTATCATGTTTAGATCTTGTGAGCTCCGTTCATGATCAAGATCATCTATTTGTAATTTCTGCATGTTGTGTTTGCGGGGATCCGATGGATATTGAGATGCTATTTCAGATTGATTATTGATTCTATCATGTATTTGTTATTTGTGATCTTGCATGCTTTCCTTTGTTAGTAGCTATCTTGGCCAAGTAGATGCTAGCAACTCCAAGAGTTAGTATTTATGCTCGATAGTGGGTACATGCCTCTAGTAATCTAGGGAAGTGACAGAAATCTCTAAGGTACTAGATGTGCTGTTGCTACTAGGGAGAAAACAACAATCCTTTGTTCATAGAACAATCGTATTGTTTACTTTACACGCAATGCGTAATGCAATTATCCGTTGCTTGCAACTTAATACTGGAGGGGGTTCGGATGATAACCTAAAGGTGGATTATTAGTCATAGATGAAGTTGGATTACGGTCTATGTAATGTTGTAATGCCCAATCAAGTCTCAAAGGAGTCAAGATGAGTAGTATATGCTTGTATGCTTTCTCGATATTTGTCAATTGCCCCGCTATAATTTGTTCACCCAACATATCATCTATCTTAAGGAGAGCCACCACTAGTGAACTATGGACCTCGGTCCTTTCTTTTACCAGCAATCTACAATCAACTGTTTACTGCTTTGTGTTTACTTTCTGCAAACTATTACTTTTTTCCGCTCGATACATTTAATCCTTTGTTTTAGCAAAACCGGTGAGATTGACAACCTCATCGTAAGTTGGGGACAGAGTTCTACGGTTGTGTTGTGCAGGTCTTCACGTTGCTGTTGACACAGGTAGTGCGCTCTGCCAAAGTCCAGCTAGCAACACCTTTGAGGTGTTTCCTTGCTCCTACTGGATTGATAACCTTGGTTTCATAACTGAGGGAAACTTACTACTGTGCTCATCATACCTTCCTCTTGGGGTTCCCTAATGAGCTCGTTAGTACACGAGTCAGCAAGTGATTTTCTGGCGCCATTGCCGGGGAGTCAAGGACATCTTCACAAGGGGAGTCCCTCATAACCAATCTCTTTACTTTGTTGTTTTTTGTTTTGCTTAGTTTACTTTTTTCTTTGTTTGCTTGTTTCTTTATCAAAAACACACAAAAAACTAGTTCCTACTATAGTTGGTATTTTCGTTGGTCTGTTATTGTCTTGCTTTATCATGCTTACTATCAATGGTTGGTTTCTTTGAAACTGAATCTAATTGGCAAGGTGGGTTCACGGAAGAACAAAAATATTATTATAAGGAACACCGCTTGTCACAAAAAGGGAAACTCTTATGGGAACAAATTGATAAATTGAATACCATTGCTAGAAACATGTGCTCTACTTATAATGTTACTTATTGTGTTGATAAATCTTGTTGCTATAGGAGGTATAAACACCTCCCTTTTCAATGTGAGTATAATGATAATGTTACCATATCTTCTTAAGTTAAAGGAAATTATGACTTTTATGATGTGGAACAAATTGAAGAATTTATTGCTTGGAAGGGTGCATTTGTACTTGCTAGTTTGCTTGAAAGTACTGATGATGCACCTTATAAATATGAGGTTTATGATATACTTCAATTTTGCTTTGATAATTACAAGGAAGAAAATGGCTATATTCTTGAATATCTTAATAGATGCTCTCCACCAGTGGAAGAGACTAATGCCTTGCAGGAGCCTATGGAAGAAGAAATTGCTGAAACTGGAAGCTCATTGGATGAAAAAGAGGAGGAGAGTCATGATCAAGAGGAGGAAGAATGGATCTACCCGTTCCTACCTTCTAATGAGAGTAATTCTTTACCCCTTACAATATTTGATTATTCCTCATGCTTACTAAAGGAGGATGACTGTTATGTTCCGGAGGATTCTTTTGAAAATGTTTATAATAAAGCTCTAGTGCTTGTAGATCATAAAAAACATGCTTTATGTGATAGTTATATTAATGAGTTTATTCATGAGGCTACTGAAAATTTTTATGAGAGAGGAAAAGATGGTTGTAGAAGTTTTCATGGTACTGAAACACCTCTCTATGTGCTGAAAGTTTTGAAGTTACTTTTATTTTATCTTCCTATGCCTGTCACTTTGTTCTTTGTGATTTTATTTGTGTATAAGATTCCTATGCATAGGAAGTGGGTTAGACTTAAATATGTTTTGAATTTTCTTCTTGATGCTATCTTTTACTTCAATTCATATTTCTTATGTGAGCATCTTCTCAAACTATCATGCCTAACTTAAAGGCGTTAAAGAAAAGTACTTATTGGGAGATAACCCAAAAGTTTTAGTTCAGTCTTGGAAGTTATTACTTCTGGAATAACCTCTCCTTATCATTTTTGTGTGGTTTTTGTGCCAAGAGTAACCTCTAATGAGAGAGAAGTAATGATTGGGAAAGTTGCTGTCCCGAAAGAGATTTCTGTGCTTCACCGTAAAAATTCATGTAAAATCTTTGTACGTCCTTTTGAGGCGTGAATTTTTGTGTTTCTGCCTCAGGTTGTTATCTAACTTTTTTTAGTTCAACACTTTTCGATTTGAGCATCAGAAGGTCTCCGAACAAATTCCTCTTTACCTGCTGGTCTATTTTGACAGATTTCTGCCTTTATTTGCATTTGCTTCTTGTTGGTTCCTTTTTGAGTTCTTTTGGGGAATTGAGCTTTTTGAGGGAAGTGCTACAGTAGCTTGTGTTTTAATGGAAGTTTTATTGGTGTTGGAACTGAACCTGAAGACCTATTATCTTGAGTGCACTAATGTTGCTAATAAAGATTGTGTGAAGTTTTGTATGAATGAAAAATTTCAGGTGTATGGAAGGAATGATTAATGGGATGAAGGATGGACTAAAGCTCAAGCTTGGGGATGCCATGCGTGTCACCCCAAGAAATATCCAAGAAGTACAAGCGTCAAAGCTTGGGGATGCCCAAGGAATCCCCTTCTTCATCAATAAAAAATCCAGGTTTCTTTCAAACACTTCATTTTTATTGTTTCATGCACAGTTGTGTTGTTCTTGGAGCATCTTCTTTTTCGTTTTTCATTTTGGTTTTCGTTTGCTTGGTTGGATTAGTTTGCTGAATAAATTGGTTGGACCCCCTCTTTCATACATTGGTTTTCAAATAGTTTGGTTTGGATTGGAAAAGAGTAGGAAAGATCATGCTTAAGTGGTAAAGAGAGCTTGTTTTTGACTATAGCCCATGCTTTGTCATGCCATGCTTGATAATGTTTTGGCTTTAGACTTAGTATTCTTTGCTGTAGCATGACATGTTATAAACAGTTGAGATTGCTTAATGTGCCTTGGAAGAATCATGCGTTGTTTTAGCATATTAAAGCATAGTATTGTGGTATTCTCCTTTGATGCTTTATTTGGGTTGACTTGGCACATGCTCACACCATGTTATGACTATCCCAAGTCACCATAGCCTTTGTGATCCTTTAGTTTTCAATTTGTAGTATCACTTTATGCTTTGATTAATGATTTTTTGTCGCTCTACATGATTATGGCCATTATTGCTCTCTTAGTTGGTCACTCCCAGTCTATTCCTAGCCTCCATAACCAAGTTTGAGTTCCACTCATGCATTGAACTCAAGGCAATATGCCCGAGAGGCAATAATAAAGTGGTTATTATCTTATTCCATGTTTATGATTACTGTTTATTTTGCATGCTATAATTGTATTAATTGGAAACATTAATACATGTGTGTTTAATAAACAAAATACAAAGTTCCTAGTACTGCCTCTCATATAAACTAGCTCGTTGATTAACAAGATGATCAAGGTTTCCTAATCATGGACATTGGATGTTGTTAATAACAAGGTCA
Source organism: Avena insularis (assembly GCA_023614405.1). Taxonomy (NCBI): domain Eukaryota; kingdom Viridiplantae; phylum Streptophyta; class Magnoliopsida; order Poales; family Poaceae; genus Avena; species Avena insularis. Next base: position 103,486,049 of record CM042684.1, on the reverse strand, counting down.
CAACATTGGTGGAATGATGTGATGAACATTCATCCGAAGTATAGCATTACAATCAGAGTCATTATATTTATATTGCTATAACATCATACGAAGTAATCTTAGTCCTTAGACCATGAGATCATGTTAATTGCTAACACCGGAAGAGTATCTTGATAACATCAAATGTCACACCGTAACAGGGTGACTATAAAGGTGGGTTTAGTGCTGCGAAGGTGTTATGTTGAGGCCCATGGATCAAGAGTGGGATTTGTCCATCCCGATGACGGATAGATATACTCTGGGCCCTCTCGGTGATATCACATTGAAATAGCTTGCAAGCAAGTGATGTGATCACTAGAATATTATATCACGGGAACGAGAAAAGAGTGCATGTCGGCAACGAGATCAAACTAGGTATGGAGATACTAATGATCGAATCTCGTACATGTAATATATCACGATACAAAGGGATTTAGTTACTAGCCTTAAAGGTTCTCACGATCACATAAGTCATCGTTGAATGTGTGGGAGTCAGTAGGGATCTCCAGGTCCCGCTGCTGATTATTGATCGGAGAGGGGTCTCGATCATGTCTACATTATTCACGAACCATAGGGTGACACACTTAAGGGATACCGACACCATTTGGAGCAAATATGTTTCAGATAAATATTTAAGAAAGCGCTGGAATTATTTCAATAGACACCGAAACTGTTTCGGGTGAAATTGCTGAAATTGGTTCTGCATGTAATATTGAAATGTTGAAGGGGGTTTTATGTGAATGTTTGTTAATTAAAGTAATTAACATAATTCTGAATAAAATTAATAAAATAGTTTTATTAAATGAGAGAGCATTAAATTTGGAGAAATTTAATGCATTTAAAGTGGAGACTTTAAAAGAGAATGTGAAGGGGCAAATTTATGTGGAGGGAGTTACCACCACATGAATGAGGAGGTGAGGGGTCACCCCTTGGGCGCCGGCCATGGTTAGGGGCACCCCCCTCCTCCTATAAAAGGCCCCCTCTCACACCTTCACACTCACACCTCCTCATGAAGGATCTCTCTCCCCCTCTAGTTATTCCCCATGGTCTCGGATTAGCGAGATACATGTTCCCGGTGGCTTTATATGGAAAGGAGTTGCTGCTTCCGCTTCTTTGCTGGAGCGAGGGACGGAGGTTGTCGGGTACTAGATGTGTGTGCGATAACAGATGCACCGCTGCTTTGCGGTGCTGGACTTGGTGGTGCTGGACTTGCTGGAGCTGGATCTGATGGACGTGCTGGAGCCGGACCTGCTGGACTTCATCATGATCTTGAGATCCGAAAGTATACGACTACATCATCCACGAGTTCCAACTCGTTAACAAAGCTTTGTTGTCTTTGAGGGTAAGTTCTCTATGGATGTATATTCACCCGTTGCTTGTATCTAGTAGATAGATCTTGGCGTATAGTTCCCATCGTAGGAATTTTTTTGTTTTCTATGTTGTGAACCCTTCAGTGGTATCAGAGCCTGATCTATGTGTAGGTGCTTTGCATGGGTAGTACACATATGTTTATATGTGGGCGATGATGATCATGTTATTGCATCTTCTATGTATTTTGGATATTGGTGGCATAGTGGGATGAAGCGGCCCGGACCAACCTTAGATGTCATCATACATGAGACCGGTTCCACGACTGACATGCAACTAGTTTTGCATAAGTGGCTGGCAGGTGTCTGTCTCTCCTACTATAGCCAATATCTGATTTACAACGAGTTGCTAATCCTTGTTGTGGTTCCATGTTCGTAGGTAAGATCGGTTCTATCTTCAAAAGCCCTAAGGCACGTAAAAATTTGCAATTGATAAATTAAAGGCGTCTAGTTTAGATCGTTGCTGGGCTAGTGTCATGATATGGTAATGTTGTAAGTTGATGTATAGTTGATACTCTTACAACACACCTAACGTGTAAGTCCCATAGACCTTGGCCTTACACATAAAGGAATGATAGAGATCATACCATGATGCATATGATAGAGATCAAATGCATGGACCATATCATCTCACTTTACATATTAGATGTTTGCATCTTATATTGCTAGTTTGGCGTTTTAGTAGCATTTTAAGATGATCCCTCATTTAGATATCAAGATAAAAATGTGTTCTTCCTTAAGTATGCACCGTTCTATGGATCGTGTTTCGAGACATCACGTGATGCTCGGGTGTACTCAACTCTACACTTTCATACAACGGGTGTAAGACAGTTTTACACACGCGAGTACTAAGGTTCTTACTTGGCAAGCCTAGCATGTATAGACATGGCCTCGGAACACGGACCGAAAGGTTAAGCATGAGTCATATAGTTGATATGATGGCCATATTGATGCTCGCCTTTAAAGCTACACTGACTCACGTGATGATCGGACTTGGTGTAGTGGATTTGGTTCATGTAATCATCAAAAAGGTACGAGCGATGTCGTTTTTGAGTGGAAGTTCATTTCTAATTTGGATTAGTCGAACTCAATTTGTCATAAACTAAATCGAAGTGAATTTTCATAATTTGTTGTAGTCATTGGCGTCTGTTCTCTACCTTATGCTTAGTTTTAATTGAGATAATAGAACTATAGAATTCTGGATATTACTTTACGAACTGGTATCGTATTGTTTTGAATGTCAATTTAAAGTTTATAAGTCCTATTGCAAACTTTCAGCAAACTCTCTTTACTCCATGAAGTTTAATAAGTAGTAATAAATCAAGAGTAAGAATTCCAATGTTAGTATCTAAAGTATCATGTTTGCCTCCATGATTATTGATATTCAGAAGTTGTTTTAATATCAAGATTATATAGGAGCTGAACATTGTTTCAGAAACCATCATGTGTGAAAGATATTGTGATATCTGAAACAATGTTTCTGGTTGCATTATGATAGAGTATAATTTAGCAAAATACATGTTCTCATATTGTATGAGAATTTGTGAAGGATGGAGATGCTAAGCATCCGGATCTCCCAAAAAGGTTTTGGGAACTAACATTATACTCGCGATTGTTCCTTACAGGCTATAGTAGCTTGATCATGAAAGTTTTCATGATAAGGATGAATAGAAGATGTAAGTAAAATGTTTACTACACTAATAGATTACTAAAGAATGGATTTTTGAAAGAACACCAAACATTTGATGATGGTGATCCACTTCAAAGTGCAAGTCCAAAGGTATTAGTAATTGACTATATACACTTTGTACTATGTGTCATGTGAATGACACCACTATTGATGTTGATAGATTCTTTTAAAAGGAAAAGGAATTGCTGAAAGAGAATCTATAAAATATTTGGCAGAAAAGAAAATTTGGAGATGTCCAGCTTAGGTATATAGAAGATATACATGTTATAGCTGTATTCTTTGCTTGTTAAACAATGTGGTTCTTAGGTATTGGATACCGGTATTGGATACCGAATTGGTTGGTATGAAGTGTCATACAGGACAATGCAATTCATGAACTACAATGGCCTAAGTAACTAGCAAGAGAATAAGTGATGATGATCATCGAAAACAAATAAAGTGTTATTGTGCTTTTCATTGACGTCAAACCTAGTCTTCAAGATTTGTTTTAATAATTGTTATTTTGTTCTGGTATTACGAGAACAATGGTTGTTCACATAATTACCGTATTCCATAAAGGATGGATGAACTTTTACAAGTCTAGTTGGAGAAATTACATCCATAAACATTATTGCTAAAATGTCGCATGACAAATGATTAAAAGATCACTTATGAAGTGACATCGCTGTTTTAAATTATATTGGAAAGAAAACATGAAGAAACTCCATGTTGATGGAATTTTTGGAGTCTTTGATTTTGATCAATTGACGCTTGTGAACTTTCCTCGAGATAATTGAAACTCCGTCGATAGGCCAAAGAGGAACGGATGACTAACTTATTGGATATTATGCATGTTGATGTATATAGTCCATTATGTGTAGCCATATGCGATGGATCTTTTTTGCTTCATATGCTTTCTCCAGAAATTTAAGTGAATATATCTATATATTTACTTAATAAGGAAGAAGTATGAAACATTTGAAAATTGTTCAAATACTTTCAAGATAAAGTGAAAAATCATTGTAACAAGAAAATAAAAGAGTTTATGATTTGATCATAAAGGAAGATATTTGAGTTACATGTTTAGCAAAACACCTAAGATTTTAGGAATTGTTCCATGATTTGTGTTTTCCTGTAAACCATAGGAGTATGGCATATTCGAGAGATGAAATCAAACCATGTTTGACATGGTAAGATCAAAGGTGTCATTTATAAAACTGCCATTATGTTTTAAGGATTAAAGCTTTAGAGACTACCGCTTTTACACTGAAAAGAGCACCATCGTGATCCGTTGAAATGACACCATATAAGTTATGGTTTGGGATAAAACCCGAATTGTCTTTTCTGAAATTTTGATATGCTATGCATAAGTAAAATGTTTACAACCAAAGTCGGATAAGCACGTCTTTGTAGGTTATCCCAAAGAATTTGTTGGGAATTTCTCCATAACACAGAGGACAAAAGAGTTTGTTACTTGGAACGTCAAGTTTCTTGAGAAGGAATTTTTCATGAAAAGTTAAGTGGGAGGACAATAGAACTTTGATAAGGTTGTTGAACCTTAGCTATATGTGCTAAGTAGCGCATGGTGGCGGCCACAATGCTCATGGCTCCCGTGATTACAAAGGTTGTGATCTCGGAGATTAGAGTTCCTATTGAACCGTGTGGGTCGGTAAGAATCAAATAGTGTGATTTGATAAACAAGTCGCTATTGTTTTGACAATGATGAACCGACTACATGCAAAGAAGTGAGGATGGGCCCTGACTCCATAAAATGACTAGAAGTCATAGAATCCGTGATAGTATCCATACACGAGAAATCAAGTTTCTGAACTTGGAAGACCCTCCGGAAAGGCGTGAAGCCTATCGGTTGTGTTTGGATCTATAAAGAAATAGACATGGATGTTTAACATCTATGAAATAGTCGACATGTCGGAAAGAAGTTTACGACAATGTTGAAGGAGTTGACTATGACAAGATTTGATCTTTCATAGCGATATTTAGTCTTGACGGATTAATGTAGCAACCACTATATAATTTGATGTATGGTAGTTGAACAAACAAAACAATGTTATTCTAATAGAATGGTTACCTAGTACGTGTACAAGACACGGTCCAAAGGGTTTTGTTAATTCAAAGGGTGCTAAAAGGGCATGCAAACTTCAATAGTTGAAGTAAGCATAGCGGAGTTGGAATCTTCACCATGATGAAACTGTTAAAAGAGTTTAAATTCATCAGAGATGATGAAGATGCTTGCATTTGCAAGAAATTAGGTGGGAGCACTGAGACATATTTCAAATACATTATGTAGAGAACATATTGTTGATTGGAAATGATGTATATTGTATTGACACAAGTTAAGAATTTCATTAAAATAAGATTTTGATGAAAGACTTGGGCAAAACCGGAATATTTGGCATCAATATCTATATGGATAGATTGAGGCGCTAATATGGTTGTGCCAGACATACATATATGAGATATTGAAAGGGTTCAATATGGAAACAACAAGAAAGGTTCTTGCTGCATGGAAAGGATTGTATCAAAATTCAAGTGTTTCAACACTTGGTGAGTAAAATCACATGAAGATTTTGATCGATTATACCGTGATATGTATATATCCAGAATGTCCTATGCTCTAAATGTTATGAGCACATACCAGAATGATTCATAAGATGATCATTGGACAATAGTAAAGATATTCTTATGAGCTTTGGAAGAACTAAGAATATATCATGTATAAGTGACAAATAGTTAAAGGTAGTTCATTGTAAAGTGTTACATTGATACTAGTTGTATCACAAGATAGAAATTAAATTTATCTCAATTTAGACTATGGGTGGCACAATGTAATGGAAAGGATGTTCCATGATGGATTTGGATAAGTTCCAAAGTTGAAACATTTAGACGGATACTACAACAAAAGGCTAAATATATGACTGCTATAGTAGGAGCAAAGGAGGGAATTTGTGTTAAGAAGTTTGTTATCAAACTAGGTGTTGTTCAAAGTGGGCTAATACTATGAAGATATATTGTATGACAATAATATCAACATATTTTAACCTGAATGAACTAAAAGGTCTCACCAAAGGACCAAATTTATACAATGCCATCTCATTTGAGAATGAGTGATGCGTAGAGACGCAAAGACATGCAAATACACACGGACCTAAAAGTGCCAGATCCGGAGATTATGTTAACGACTAGCAAACGCGTATATTCAACACCTAGGTGTTGTATATACAAGTTTACAAACTAGATTATTGACTCTAGTGCAAGTGGGAGACTCAAGGGAATATGCCCGAGAGGCAATAATAAAGTGGTTATTATCTTATTCCATGTTTATGATAAATGTTTATTTTGCATGCTATAATTGTATTAATTGGAAACATTAATACATGTGTGTTTAATAAACAAAATACAAAGTTCCTAGTACTGCCTCTCATATAAACTAGCTCGTTGATTAACAAGATGATCAAGGTTTCCTGATCATGGACATTGGATGTTGTTAATAACAAGGTCACAACATTGGTGGAATGATGTGATGAACATTCATCCAAAGTATAGCATTACGATCAAAGTCATTATATTTATATTGCTATAACATCATACGAAGTAATCTTAGTCCTTAGACCATGAGATCATGTTAATTGCTAACACCGGAAGAGTATCTTGATAACATCAAACATCACACCGTAACAGGGTGACTATAAAGGTGGGTTTAGTGCTGCGAAGGTGTTATGTTGAGGCTCGTGGATCAAGAGTGGGATTTGTCCATCCCGATGACGGATAGATATACTCTAGGCCCTCTCGGTGATATCACATTGAAATAGCTTGCAAGCAAGTGATGCGATCACTAGAATGTTATATCACGGGAACGAGAAAAGAGTGCATGTCGGCAACGAGATCAAACTAGGTATGGAGATACTAATGATCGAATCTCGTACATGTAATATATCACGAGACAAAGGGATTTAGTTACTAGCCTTAAAGGTTCTCACGATCACATAAGTCATCGTTGAATGTGTGGGAGTCAGTACGGATCTCCAGGTCCTGCTGCTGATTATTGATCGGAGAGGGGTCTCGATCATGTCTACATTATTCGCGAACCGTAGGGTGACACACTTAAGGGATACCGACACCATTTGGAGCAAATATGTTTCAGATGAATATTTAAGAAAGCGCTGGAATTATTTCAATAGACACCGAAACTGTTTCGGGTGAAATTGCTGAAATTGGTTCTGCATGTAATATTGAAATGTTACAGGGGGTTTTATGTGAATGTTTGTTAATTAAAGTAATTAAAAAAATTCTGAATAAAATTAATAAAATATTTTTATTAAATGAGAGAGCATTAAATTTGGAGAAATTTAATGCATTTAAAGTGGAGACTTTAAAAGAGAATGTGAAGGGGCAAATTTATGTGGAGGGAGTTACCACCACATGAATGAGGAGGTGAGGGGTCACCCTTTGGGCGCCGGCCATGGGGAGGGGCACCCCCTCCTCCTATAAAAGGCCCCCCTCTCACACCTTCACAGTCACACCTCCTCGTGAAGGATCTCTCTCCCCCTCTAGTTATTCCCCATGGTCTCGGATTAGCGAGATACATGTTCCCGGTGGCTTTATCTGGAAAGGAGTTGCTGCTTCGCTGCTTTGCTGGAGCGAGGGACGGAGGTTGTCGGGGTACCGGACGTGTGTGCGATCACAGATGCACCGCTGCTTTGCGGTGCTGGACTTGGTGGTGCTAGACTTGCTGGAGCTGGATTTGATGGACGTGCTGGAGCCGGACCTGCTGGACTTCATCACGATCTTGAGATCAGAAAGTGTACGACTACATCATCCACGAGTTCCAACTTGTTAACAAAGCATTATTGTCTTCAAGGGTAAGTTCTCTATGGATGTATATCCACCAGTTGCTTGTATCTAGTAGATAGATCTTGGCATATAGTTCCCATCATAGGAATTTTTTTGTTTTCTATGCTGCGGACCCTTCACCAACTCCTAAAACCAAGTTATTCCAAAGAGTCCACCATATCTACCTACTAGCATATGCTATTCCAAGTATATTCATGTTTTTATCTACCTTCCGAATTAAACTTGTTATGAGAAAACTAGTTATTAAAGATCTCATGAACTTGATGCCACACTTTACTTTCTTGCACTTAATAAACTTGAACCAGTGCATCCATCTTTGTTGCATATATGCTTGCGCTTTATAAGTTGAAGTTAGCAGAACCATGTATCATGGGGAACACTTTCAATATTGCACCTGTACTTTGTACCCCGTTAATATCATGTTTTTTTGCTTATGGATCCCGGCGGTGTGAAATAAAAGGGGAACTTGTAAGATCATGGAGTTTGTATTTGTGTTAGAGAAACGCCTGGGCCGCTAGCCTAAGCCATGCCTAATCATGGTGGAAACTTGCAGCATAACCATAATGAGCACTCTATGAAGCATCCTCAATAAAAAGCTATGCAAATAGCAAATAAAAAGATTGCTGAGATGCTCATTGTCTGCTTGCCTTGTCATTTTGATATGGGATAGCTCCTATATCATGTGCAAGGGGTACCCCGTTGGCGGTTCTCTATGATACATATGTACTTAACAAATACAAGAGCTTACTTGTGACTAAAGTTGAGTAGCATGAGGTTCGGTCTTCGTAAGTAAGGGGCATGAGATTTTGGCTTATAACTTTTCAAGCATATCCTTCAAGATGCTTATGATAGGGGCAATGAGAGCTGAAAGATAATAAGTACCATAATTTTTGGAATCTCTTTATGAGACTTGAATCCCTGCTTCCTTCTAGGAAGGCCTTTCTTTTACTTTTTTGTTGAGTCTCCACCTTCTATCTTTATGCACCTACTTTGAGAGCATAGCTTTGATATTCTTATTTTAAACTATTTGTATCTAGTTACTCTTATGAACTTTGAAGGTGTCCTATGCATTTATGTTTGCTACTCTATGAGGGACAAGCTGAATGCCACTATGCTATGTTTTCTTTATGTGAAACAAACAAACGTCTTGCAAAGCATTGTTATTCATGAATCTTTTGTTTATGCCTTTTCATGTTGCAACACAGTTGCTTTGTCTTATTGTTAGAACTTTGTCTTTCATGTTATGATTGAAGTACTATGATCCTAGCTATCAATGTTTTACAAATACTATGATCAAGTTTACGATGGTGCATGTCACCTCAAAAATTATTCTTTCTTTTTATCACTTACCTACTCGAGGACGAGCAGGAGTTAAGCTTGGGGATGTTGATACGTTGCTAACGTATCCATAATTTTTGATGTTCCATGCTTGGTTTTATCTACTTTCTTATGTTTTGTCCACACTTTGGAGTAATTTTCATATGATTTCTTGGACTAACCTATTAACAAGAGCCACAATTACCGCCTGTTTTCTGCTGTTTTTGGTTCCAGGAAAGGCAGAAAATGAATATTCTCGGAATTGGACAGGACAAAAGCCAAAGTCAGTTTTTCACCGAGGGACACCAGGAGCCAGAACACGAGACAGAGAGGGGCTGGGGCCCAGCCACACCACCTGGCCGTGCGGCCAGGCTTAGCCCACGCTAGGGGTGGTCTGGCTACCCAGGCACCCCCTCGGCCTCTCCTTTCGCCTATATATTGCCTCTGATACATAAACCCTAAGTACCTAATCAAAATTTCACAAAAGAGTTTGTAGCCGCCATCATCTCCATCCCTAGATCAAGAGGGATCTGAAGCTCTTCCCGGCACCCTGCCGGAGAGGGGAATTCACCCTGGAGGCCTTCTTCATCACCATGCAAGCCTCCGGTGTGATGCGTGAGTAGTTCATCTCTGGACTACGGGTCCATGTAGTAGCTAGATGGCTGGTCCTTCTCCTTTGTGCTATCATGTTTAGATCTTGTGAGCTCTATTCATGATCAAGATCATCTATTTGTAATTTTTGCATGTTGTGTTTGTGGGGATCCGATGGATATTGAGATTCTATTTCAGATTGATTATTGATTCTATCATGTCTTTGTTATTTGTGATCTTGCATGCTTTCCGTTGTTAGTAGCTATCTTGGCCAAGTAGATGCTAGCAACTCTAAGAGTTAGTATTTATGCTCGGTAGTGGGTTCATGCCTCTAATAATCTAGGGAAGTGACAGAAATCTCTAAGGTACTAGATGTGCTGTTGCTACTAGGGAGAAAACAACAATCCTTTGTCCATAGAACAATCATATTGTTTACTTTACACGCAATGCATAATGCAATTATCCGTTGATTGCAACTTAATACTGAAGGGGGTTCGGATGATAACCCGAAGGTGGATTATTAGTCATATATGCAGTTGGATTACGGTCTATGTATAATGTTGTAATGCCCAATCAAGTCTCAAAGGAGTCAAGATGAGTAGTATATGCTTGTATGCTTTCTCGATATTTGTCAATTGTCCCACTGTAATTTGTTCACCAAACATGTCATCTATCTTAAGGAGAGCCACCACTAGTGAATTATGGACCCCGGTCCTTTCTTTTACAATCAATCTACAATCAACTGTTTGCTGCTTTGTGTTTACTTTCTGCAAACTATTACTTTCTTCCACTCGATACGTTTAATCCTTTGTTTTCAGCAAAACCGGTGAGATTGACAACCTCATCGTATGTTGGGGACAGAGTTCTGCAGTTGTGTTGTGCAGGTCTTCATCTTGTTGCTGACACCGGTAGTGCGCCCTGCCAAAGTCCAGCTAGCAACACCTTTGAGGTGTTTCCTTGCTCCTACTGGATTGATAACCTTTGTTTCATAACCAAGGGAAACTTACTGCTGTGCTCATCATACCTTCCTCTTGGGGTTCCCCAACAAGCTCGTTAGTACACGAGTTAGCAGGCGTTCGAGCTGGTAGACTACGGCGGTTAGAGGTGTGGTCGCGGCAGGGCTTGGGGCGGCTCCAATCGATGGCGCCTCTTCTCTTCTGCAGCGGCAAACTCCGGCAAAATTTCGGCTGACTGAGGCTCGCCTTGCTCCGGGGATAGTGTGGGACGATCAATGGTGAGAGGGGAGTGAGATGGTGTGAGGATTGGAGGCGAAGAGGGCCTACTTTTATAGCTCGACAAAGGGACCGAGCAGCGTGGGCGCGGCTCATTGGTGGCGGTGCTACAGGCAGCTAGCGGCGCGACTGGGGGTAGGGGACGGTGCATGGTCTCCTGGCGGTCCTCTCTGGCTTAAAGGCGAGGCAAGGGGCGGTCGCATTTGGTCGGGAGCGGGCGGTGCTCTGCGTGGCAGAAGCAGTGTTTGATGTGGCGCATGGGGGCTACGGGTCATGCGGCGGTGAACGGGGATGTCTGGGCGGTTGCTGGGGTCATGGCGGAGCAGTGTGCGTGGGGTGAGGTCGAGGCGCGGTGTGTGCGAGCTGGTCAGGCGCAACGCTCTGGCGCAGACGCTCTGGCGCGACTTCGCTGGGGTGGTCCAGGGCCTGGCTATGGTGAAGCGGTGAACAGGGAGAGGCGATGGACTGCGGCGGTCCTCCTGGGCATCTTGGATAGGCGCGGGGTGGTCTGCTACGGCTTGGACATGGTCGACCGGCAGTGATGTAGCACCCCAGTAAAACCAGTACTAGAAAATCACGGTGTTTTGCCCTTGTGCATCATCATGATAGCATGCTCATGTCATCATGCCACATTGCATTTGAGCATCATCATCATCATGCATTTGTTTGTCTAAAACTATTTTATAAAACTCTCTTTGTTTTCCAAATAACCCTCTTTTTATTCAAATACAAAACCCGGTCCTTCCGGATATTTTGGTTTTGTTTAAAAACTATTTATGAAAGGCTTTTAAAATAAAATAGTAATCCAATAAAAATAAAAGATTTTATCCGGGGAGGCAGTCCAGCCGGTCAGGCCAGAGGCCCAACCGACCAGACCACCTACGACCCGGCCCCACCAAACCCTATTCCTAAAACACCCCAAACCCTTATTCCCCTACCCTAAACCCTAGACCCACACCTAATCCTACCCCAACACAACCGCCGCTACCAGAACCCACCCACCACGACACGGCCGCGCGAGCTGCCCCAATTCCGCACGCCACGCTCGCGGTACACGCGAGACGCACACGGCCACGTGCATCCTACCCCTTCCCGCATTGCACGACCCAGCCCGACCCCACCCCGTGGCCCCGCTCCTCGCACGTCTCCCGCACGCCACGCTCGTCCCATCCCGCGGAGGCGCGGACCCGTTCCTCCCTCGTCACGAAGTCACCAACCCCGCCCCATCGTCCCCACGAGCAACCCCACCCCGAGTCACCTCTCTCCCTCGCGCACGCCGCCCTCACGATTGCCATCCGCTGTCGCGTCTGCTTTCCTCCCCGCCGGCCTCTCTCCTCTGTCTATCAACCGTCACCGCCATGCGCCCCACTCCTCTGTTCCGCGCTGCCAGGGACGCTCACCCCAGCCTCTCCCCAGCACCGCTTCCAAGGCCGAGTCCGCTCGCCTCACCTTGGTCGTCCTCTCGCGCCGTCTCGTCAGCTTCCCGTCATGCAACCGCCATCGCGCCACACGCCTGGCCGCATTACGTCGACCTCGGCTTCTCGAGCTCCTTCCCTGGCCTAGAGAGCTCCTTCGACCATCGCCTACATGGGAAGCCAAGGCCTCCCCTCTCCTATGCTCTCGGGCCCATCCCCTCATCTCCGGTCGTCGGGCCAGCGGCGTCGCCCGCATCCCCAAGCCCCAGCACCGCCAAGCTCCATGCCCAGCCCCGGGTCTCTGGCCGCTCCTCTACCTGGTGTCGCCCGCGTGTCCTCTTCCCATGCACAAGACGCCGTCATCCAGAGCTCGTCCCCAACGCCAAGGCCCTGTGACCCGGCCTCCGGCGCCCTCCCCAACACCGATGCCGCTCCGGCCTCCCGCCTCGAGCGTGTCCGCCTCCATCTCGCAACTCAATGACCTCGCACAGTCTACAGGATCTGCTTGTTGTTGTGCTGCCCCTTCGCGATGGGTTCCTTGTCTGTGGCTTCCTGTTATTTCTTTGGCCATCTCGCTGCAGTGGAGATGCGTTTTGGTACGGTGATGGGAGGTGTGGTGATGTTGTGATCTTGGTAACCAAGAGAAGTGTGTTGCAGTGTGGTGCTACAAGGACTACCGACAAGATCTCCGTTCTCCCGCGAGTACCATATGACACCAAGATCTTCAATTCCTCAAGACCGTATCATACCCGGTGGCACTAGACGAACCCTCGACAAGACCTCCTCCATGGATCCGAGACCCCTGATCCTGGAGGCCGAAGCTCCAAAGATTCTAAGAACGATCCCATCGAACCCCCTCGGTAAACCCCAAGGTCGTAGATACCCTAATGTGTTTCCTTTTCTAAGACCCCTATTTTTTATAATATATGACATTGTCACTTGTTGCATATAAATTGATCATATCGCATACATCTTTATTTGTTTGGGGGGGAGGGGTATATTATCGATTCACCTAATAATTAAATATGGAGACCATATGCGGGCAAATCTAGTCTTATATTGGCTCCACTTAAATTTGTGTAGTGCACCGATGCCTTGTTTTGCCATGTTAAGACAACATTTAAAATGCAGGGTATCTAAACAACATGAACCTTCTAATTAATTGTCGGGACCCCGGTTCCGCTTAATATTGCCTAGTTGCATCGCATCTTTGTCATGTCATGCACCATACCTGCATCATGTCCGATCTTCTGCCGTAGTATTAAATAGTGCATCCGGTGTTTCTTTTAGTGCTTTGCTTCTTCACGGATTAGGCCGTTGAGTTTACGCGAGTATCGACAAGTTCTTCGGATAATGTATCTTCGACTATGTTTTCCCAGGCGAGCATTCTCCCCCTTTCTACCTATTTTGCATTTATAGTCTTTATTTCCTCCTGTTGATCCATTGCTATCCGTGTCATGATGCTTTAGTGTTTCGTACCAGATATATTCCGTGCAGCCTTTATATTGCCTTGGACACCTCCTATTACCTGTTGTTTGGTAGATAGATGGTCTTGCGAGTCGTAGTCGCTTGCTCAGGTGCGATCCCGTGTTGTGAAGTACCACATAGTTGTTGGAATGTTGTCATATGCTTTACGGTGGAGAGGATCATGACTTTAAATACAACTATTAAATTGATGGGATAACTAATGAAAGAGGCACCGGTGGGCAATATATGCTATTTGGTTTTTCATGTCCCCTTGTCTCCCGTAGGCCCCGAGTACTTGATACCTGTTCCTTGATTATTCGCACTATCCACATCCGGGAGACCCTATGGATCCCCCTTAGCCAGAGCTTGATTCATTTCTTATTTCTTGGGGCCACAAACTAGTTTGGGGCTTTATTACTATCCTGTACTTATGCCATGCTTTACTGCTTTATTTACGATTGTGCGTGGAGCACCTGTACTGTTTAGGAATTGCGGAGTGTTTTCGCGGTATCGACAAGCCCAGTCACACTTTCGGGTTCCTAGTCATTTACAGCCATTGGCGCAAACCTTGGGTCCGTATCGGAGCCGGCCAACTTCGTTGCGGGTAACTTAATGGGGTGGCCCCCTGAAATGTTTTATGAATCCTGTGATTGCTTTGTCATGAAAGCCTCGTTGGGTTTTGATTTGGCTTTTCCGAGGTTGATCGTGTGTGTGTTGCTATTTGTGCACCCCTGCAGGGTAAATCTTTCTGAAAGCCGTGTCCATGTTATGGGACGACTTGGAGCACAGTATCTCGATCATAGACAAGCATAACTAAAGTAGTGCTATAAATTTGACTTAATATATGACTAGTAATCAGCTTCACTACAATGGAATGGATAATAAAAGTGCCAACAACTGGTGGAACTGGGGTGTATCGTGTCTTGTTATACCTGCCTAGTAAGTATCGCAGCTCCAATGGAATGAAATAAAAGTGCCAACAACTGCTGGGTTTGGGATGTCACATGCTGATTGTATCTGACTAGTAAGTACTGCAACTACAACTGAATGGTTAACTAAAACTGCCTACTACTTATGCTATTAGGATGATTCATGCTATCTATATCTGACTAGTAAGTGCTGCAACTATAATGGAATGAATGAATAAAACTGCCAACCGTGTGAGTTCCTCGGTCTGACTTCCTCGTTTAGTCTCGAGGGGGAAATACCAGGATGGGTATGATTGGTGTTACTATCAGGTTGGATCCGAATAGGTCTTTCTTATCCCTCTATAATAGTCGACAGTTGTATCGAGTCTCTATAGGTTGTATAGTGCATGCTGCGCTGCCGCTTCAGACCACCATACCTATGTAGGAGAGAGCCGCCAAATTCTAGCCTCGCCGTGTACTGGCCTCAGTACTAACGCTTCTCTTTTTCCTTTGCCCTTTGTCGGCACCCCTTTTGTTTTAGCAGGTTTGAGATCGATGTCGTTAGCAGGTTACCCTTCCGGCTTGGCCTGGGCAGGGTTATGGACGCCATTGGTTATTCTTCAGGGCCCTTAGCCCCATTTGCATCTTGTCCATAGTCATACGCTCTATCATTTTCAAGGTGATTTGGATCTTTGTATAGTATATCTGTATTCTTGACTCATGGAGTCGTTGTTGTATATATATGTTCTGTGGGTTCCATCATGGACTAATGTGTAATGGTATTACTTCGTTTTCCACCCGCACGAAAGTGCCTGGTGGGCGTCCTTGAATCGTTTCTATGCGGGTTTAGCGGGAAGCGCTAAAACTTGTATAGGGCCGATTCGAGGGTGTTACAAGTGACCAATTTTGGGCGGCGCTCCACTGGTGCAGCGGCGAAGAGGGGTGCCTGTCTGGGCACGGCTCGACACTAGGGGATACAGGGAACTAGAATGGGGGCAAGTGGTCGAGGATCACTGCACAGAACAGTGAAATTAGGCAGGAGTTTGATCTGTGTCGGCCAGGTGTTTGATGAAATGGCCACATGAAGATTATTTTTGAATTTTTGATTCAAACTTTTTGGGTGAATTTGCCTTAAGCTTGAGAGACTAGGTTTGCTTGGATAGGTCAAGGTGAATTCATTTGATGTGTTTTTGAAAAAGTGTGATCTTCTCATTTGAATTGGATTCAATTTTCAAATGTTCTTTAAATGGCTTTGCTAGATGTTTTTGTAAGTTTGTAAAGTGGGCCTTGATACATTTTTACTTGGTCTAGCATGGGTTGAAGAGAAGGAGAAATGTTTCTCTTATGAATTGTCTTCTCGGAACACCTGAAGTGGCATAGTGGATTAAAATGGTCAAAATGACCTTTTGTCTTATTTAATCTTATTTGATTTCTTTTTCTTTGGATTTTGTTTGTAAATGGTCTAGATGATGTGGCATTCACCTTTAAACCATTTCACAACATTTAGAACAATCAAGCATGGCATATACACACAATTCTATACTAATGCAAACACACATGCATTCATAATCATTTTATTAATAAAAGTTTTTGTTAACCCTGAATTGGCTGATTTGAACTTTGATAACCTTGATTAAAGTTTTGGGATGTTACAAACCTTCCTACCTTAAACAAAATCTCATCCCGAGATTTAAGAAAAAGTAGGAACTAAAGAGATCTGGAAACTCAGTCCTAGTGTAATCTTCTCGCTCCCATGTAGCTTCTTTTTCGGTATGGTTGCTCTATTGGATCTTGAGAAACTTGATACTCCGGGTCCTGGTAGTTATGAAATCTTCTTCCAAGATACGAATGGGTACTTCACGATACGTCATCCTTGTTGATATCAATGGCTCGGTGATTGATGTTCTTGAAAACTTCGGTCTTCTCTGGAACTTCTAGGCAATTGCAAAGTCACGAGATATGGAACACATTATGTATGGCGGACATCTCCTCTGGCAGTTCCAGTTGATAAGATACTTCTCCTCGGTGATTCAAAATCTTGAAGGGTCCAATATATCTGGGGGCTAACTTTCCTTTCAGCTGAAAAAAGGTTGCATTCCTTTCAATGGTGAAACTTTGAGATACACAAAATCTCCGACATTGAAAGTCAGGTCTCTACGTCTCTTGTCAGCATAACTCTTCTGTCTAGATTGGGCGGTCTTGAGGTGCTCACGGACTTTGTGAACCTTCTATTCATCTTCTCGTAGGATGTCGGGTCCGAAAATCTGACTCTCTCCTACTTGCGACCAATTCAAAGCGGTACAACACTTCCTTCCATATAAGAACTCAAATGGGGCCATTTGCAAAACTAGCTTGATAACTGTTGTTGTATGAGAATTCTGCGAAAGGCAGACAATCTTCCCATTTTGACCCATACTCTAACACACAAGGTCTCAACATATCTTCTAAGATCTGGTTGACTCTTTCAGTCTGTCCATTGGTTTGCGGGTGATAAGATGTGCTGAAATTCAACTTGGTCCCTAATCCTTCTTAGACTTTCTGCCAAAATCTCGAGGTAAATTGGGTTCCTCGATCCAACACTATGGTCTTGGGGGTTCCATGCAAACTGGCGATTCTAGCAATATACAGCTCTGCTACCTTTGAACTCTAGTGGTAGTCTTGATGGGTATAAAATGGGCTACCTTAGACAGTCTATCAACTATGACCCAAATAGAGTCATTTCCCCTACTAGAAGTAGGCAAACCGGTGATAAAGTCCATTCCGACAGAATCCCATTTCCATTCTAGAATCTGCAATGGTTGCAACAGTCCTGCGGGTCTCTGATGTTTCGCTTTGACTCTTTGACAGATATCACACTTGGCGATGTAGCTTCCGATTTCTCTCTTCATCTTGTGCCACCAAAATTGATCCTTCAAATCCTGATACATCTTCGTTCCTCCGGGGTGGATAGAATAAAGAGTATCATGAACTTCCTGCATGATAACTTGTTTCATCTCGGAATCTGCTGGCACACAGATACATCCTTTGTACCACAAAACTCCTTCATCTTCGGTGAATCCAGGTACCTTTCCTTTACTAATACGACGTTTGATTCCGTCGATACTTGCATTTCCCTTCTGGGCTTCCTTGATCTGGCTAATCAAAGTGGGTTGTAGTTCAATGCTAGCTAAATATCCTTTGCTAACTAGCTCAGTTATAAACTGCTCCAACTCTTCATGCAAACTTGTCTGCTTCTCTTTGATCATGGTGTTTAATCTACGCGGCAATCTGCTAAGAGCATCCGCTACCACATTGGCTTTGCTGTGGTGATAGTGGATGTCAAGGTCATAATCCTTGATTAACTCTATCCATCTCCTTTGCCTGATATTCAGCTCCTTCTGAGTGAAAATATACTTTAGGCTCTTGTGATCTGAATAAATCTCACAGCGATTACCCATAAGGTAATGACGCCATGTTTTCAAGGCTAAAACTACGGTTGCTAGTTCAAGATCATGGGTAGCGTAGTTTTGCTCATGTTGCTTCAGTTGTCAGGACAGATATGCAATGACTTCACATTCTTCCATCAATACACATTCGAGACCAATCTTGGATGCATCACAATACACATCAAAAGGCTTCTTGATATCTGGCATAATCAATATTGGTGCTGAAATCAATCTCTTATTGAGCTCTTGAAAACTTGCTTCACATTTGTCGGTCCATTCAAACTTCTTATCTTTCTTCAGCAATTGGGTCATCGGTCTTGCAATTCTAAAAAATCCTTCTACGAACTTGTGGTAGTATCCCGCTAATCTCATAAGTGCACGGACTTGTGTTTGAGTGGTTAGGGCTTCCCATTAGTCAACATCTTTGATATTGGTAGGGTCAACAACGACTCCTCCTACCGACACAATATGGCCAAGGAATCCTACTTCTTTCAGCCAGAACTCACATTTTCTAAACTTGGCATACAACTGATGCTCTCTAAGGGTTTCAAGGATGATTATCAGATGTAGCTCATGGTCTTCTTCTGAATTTGAATAGATTAAAATATCGTCGATAAAAACAACGACAAACTTATCCAGGAAGTTCATAAAAATCTTATACATGAGATTCATGAAATAAGCGGGGACATTGGTTAATCCAAAATACATGACCGTATACTCATACTATCCGTATCTGGTGGTAAAGGCGGTCTTTGGAATATCCGTTGCACGAATCTTGAGTTGATGATAACCAGTTCTAAGATCAATCTTAGAAAACACTCTGGCACCAGTGAACTGATCGACAGATCCTCTATCTTGGGCAGTGGGTACTTGTTCTTGATGGTGACATCATTCAGCTTCCGGTAATCTGTGCACAAACGTTTACCTCCATCTTTCTTGTCGACAAACAAAATAGGCGATCTCCATGGCGATGCGCTTGGTTGAATCAAACCTTTCACCAGCATAGCATCAAGTTGCTTCTTCAGCTCCACTAACTCTGATGGGTTCATACTATAAGGTCTCTGAGCTATGGGTCCAGTTCTAGGAACTAATTCAATAATGAAATCGATATCCCGATCTGGGGGCATACCGGGCAATTCATTTGGGAATACGTCAGGGTATTCACAGACTACTCTGACTTGGTCTATGGTGGGTAGGGCTAGACTCTTGTTGCATTTGAACTGACGGGGCATGGTTTCAGATACATGCTCTACTGATACTCCAGAGCTACTGGTCATGGTTATGGCTTTCTTAGCACAGTCGATCAATCCTTTATGTTTCGACATCCAATACATTCCTAGTACTACTTCCAAACCTTTGGTTCCAAGTACTGTTAGGTTGGCATAAAAATCTATCCCATGGATTCTGATAGGTACAGCCTTGCAAATTTTTCTAGCTTTGGTGGTTGAACCAGGTATTTGAACTATCATAACATGCTTCAATTTTGTTGGTTGAATCTTACTAGTGCAAATTCTTCTGTAACAAACGAGTGTGATGCTCCAGAATCAAACAACACTCTTGCTAATACTGAGTTAACAAAAAACATACCCATCACGACATCTGGCGCTTCCCGGGCTTCTTCAGCATTCATATCGAACAGACGGCCGTTGCGGTTGAGCAAGTTCCCTGGGGCAAATCTTCTTCCAGGCTGAACATGGCGTTGGTGCTGAGCTGGGGCATTCACATGGTGGTGGCTACAAGATTTTTGGGACACTCATTGGAGTAGTGACCCTTGACTCCACATTCAAAGCAAGTAATCTAGGACTTGTCTTTGGCTGCAATAGGCACAACATTGCTTCGAGTCCTTGGGGCAGTATTGTTGTTGTTGTTGTTGGACTTGGGCGGTGCACGGTTGAAGTTGTTGGAGTTGCCGGGGTTGTTGTTGTGGTTTCCTCCGGACTTCATGTTTCCTCCGCTACGATTGGGGTAGCTTGGACGAGACACCGGGGGTCTATTGTTTCTTGGGGCATATCGTCCATATGGGTTGGGCAATACTTCTGGGTATTGTGGGACCCAGTCTGATGCATCATTCTGTGCGTGCGGTTGTCATTGGCTTGGTTTATCTTCCCTTCCATCTGAAAGGCAGAGTCAACTAACTCTTCGAGATCTTCAAAACGGATGTTGACTAAAACATTCTACATCTCATCATGCAGTCTGTTCAGGAACCTTTCCTTCTTCTTGGCTTCAGTGTTGATCTCATCAGGTGCATACCTAGTGAGAGATATAAATTTGTCACGGTACTCCACTACCATCATCCTTCCTTGCTTCAGTTTCCTGAACTCATCTCTCATTCGGGTGACTAATCCTTGCGGCACATGGGTGCGGCTAAACTTGATCTTGAAAGCTTCCCATGTCATCACTTGACCGTGGTTCATAGTACGGGTGCTATTCCACCAGGCTCTCGCATCTCCTGCCAGATAGTGGGTGGCAAATTGTACCTTCTTGTTGGCGTCAACTCCTGTGACTTTTAGGTTATTCTCCATGGTTTGCAACCAGTCATCCGCATCTAACAGGTCTTCAGACTTGCTCAAGATAGGGGGATTGGTATTCTGAAAGTTCTTAAGCTTGGATCCATGATGATTCTAATTTCCATGGCCTTGATTATTGTGGGCCATCTGAGCTATCTTTTGTAGGGTGGCTAGGTTGGCTTGGCGCTCTGCTCTACCAGCTTCATGGTCGGAAACTAGCACCATTCCACTCCCATCTCACCACTGATCGTCCCACACTCTCCCCAGAGCAAGGCGAGCCTTAGTCCGCTAGAATTTCGCCGGAGTTTGCCGTTGTAGAAGAGAAGAGGCACCGTTGATTGGAGCCGCCCCAAGCCCTGCCACGACCACGCCTCGAACCATCATCGTCTACCAGCTCGAACGCCCCCATCGACGACCGTAGTTGGAGCCTAGGTGAGTCCCCGTAGAGCCCCACCGTGCCGCTAGGGTTCGTCCTCGCCGGAGACCTGTTCACCGGGGACGACAAACCACAGCCGTTAGATCGTAGTCTAATCGCACGACTGAGAGTGAAACGTACCGCTTCGCGTTAGATGTGCCACTGATGCCTGGACCCCCCTATTAGTAGCCCGCTGCGCCCGCGCAGTGCAGCTGGGCCGACCCAATTCCATTCCCGCGCTAACCCACCGATTCAAATTAGTATTTTTCCTTTTAAATAAAAATCCTATTCTGTCCACTTATTCAAAAATCAATTCAGAGAGTTTCATTTAACCAAATTGCATGATTCAAATTTGGTTAGAAAGATAATTAAAATATCTATCCAAGCCCGTTGGATTTAAATCAATTGGAGGTAGAGATCACATATAGAAAAAATAACAAGACAGAGACTTTTCTGCATTCAAACATTTTTCAAAAATCAACCATGATCGCTTTTGAGTTGATTCCAACTCTCAAAAATCACAGTTGACAATACCTATCTGAATATGTAAAAATATCTAGGATTGCATGCAGTGACTTTGGACTAGTACCAAAATAATGCTATATAGGCATTTCTAGTCACTTTAAATCTATTAAAGAATAATCTTAAACTTTATAAAATGTGACCAACCCTTTAAATCACATTCCCATGTATTAGAATATGTGGTGAGGACATGTGTCCACATGATCCCATATTTTAATTGGAGAATATTAAATCTTAATTAATTTCAATGAGTAGAAATTACTTTTCTCAAATAAACTAAATGAAACTAGTTCTTTAAATCTTGTGATGAGTGTGATGAGGCTAGATCATCAAGTTTGAATTTTGTGTGATAATTAGACTTAGTTAAGTATTGTTTGGTGATTATGTACCCCGTATTTATTTATAGACGATAGTACCGACCAAGTCTACGAGGAGGAGGAGTTTTTCCCCAAAAAAGACGAAGAAAACTTCAATCACTGCACCAACCAAGGCAAGCTAACACTTGCAAGTTTCTTAACTATGCAAGCTATTATTGGAAAGCTAGAATTATACAAGATGACCTAAGCAAGATGCATTAGGCATGCTTGGTTATACATTTTGATTTATAACCATCCCAAGTTTTACTTGCAAGCTTTATTTTTTTACTTTACCAAAGTTTCTTTACTTTTAGTAATGCTTTGTGAGATTTTGGAAAGTAGTATAGATAGCATAAAGAGTATAAAACTAGGCCTATACTAGATGTCATTCTATGGCATGAGATTGATATTAGCATCCCTCTTTAGTGAACACTCTTAACCTTAGTGGCTAGTGCTAAGCATAAAACTTGATCACTTTAGATGGGAATACTTGGTGAAAATGCTTATGAAAACCTTGGAATGATGAGTCATTCTATTGAGATGTTTTGACATGTGTTGAGAAACACAAATGGTTTATTATGATGAAAATGTTGAGGCATGAGCCTTAGCACTTTATAAAAACTGATGGTTGGGTTCGGATGCGATACCATTCCAATTTTACCGTACAACCACAATACCTGAATTGGGTAAGGCTTAGCCAGAAGTTTATATGCATTAGTATGGGTTCCCTCATGGAAGAGGTTTGAGTTGAGGCTACTTATTGATGATGTCCACCTATTTAGTGCCCAGGATGGCAGATGGCCATGGCTGGGAGGCCAAGCTCATAGGATAGGTGCTTATACTAGAGTGTGTAAAGGAAAGGTTATGACTGATTATCTGCATACTAAGTATGATGATTTAGGGTTATCCCTGACGGATGTATCAAATTTTATCATGAAAGTGTACCACCTCTGCAGAGTGTCAAACTATTCGAATAGCTGCGTCCGTGATCATGGACAGTTGGAGTGGCCATACTGTTCCGTCGTCAGATGTTTTCAAAATGACTTGTGAAGTGATCTATGATTTTGACTTGACCACAACAGGGTTGTGACTATGAAAACTAAGCTCCCAACTTATTTGATTTAGAACATTATCTTAGTTTTCTTTGTTTCTAAACTCAACTTAGGTTAAATTTAGCTTTTGTAAATAAACCTAGAGCTTAGCATTCCTACTAGAACTACATTACTTGTTAGTGATAGTTTGCGAGTGCTTAAAAAGTACACATGGATTTGTCCCTGGCTATTCCCATGGCCAGACTATGAGGAGGACTATCAAGAAGATGGACAGCAGAACGGCTACGACAACTAGGATCATCTCCCATCATCAGCCTTGCCTGTGACACTGAAGATGGAGCCCACTGCTATGCTTATTATTCCGCTACTTGTTTGTATTAAGACTGGATCATGAGATCCTTTATTTGTGTAAGACCTTATTATGGTTTGTAATGGATGATGTACTGTGATATCAAATCTATTATGTCTCGCAAAAATGGTAATCCTGGGATTGCGATGTATGGCATAACATGCATCTGGGATTAAAAATCTGGGTGTTGACAAGTTGGTATCAGAGCCATCCTGACCATAGGAGACCCTAGTTAGAATGGACGTCCGAACAAAAACTTAGTTTCAAAAACAAATGAAGTGAGTATTTATGAAAACATATTCCCACTCTTATCCTTGATTCTTTCCAAAAAAATCATGTTCCTCAAAAATTCTTACATTACTACCTAAAATTTGACACACTTGATCACCTCACTAACTTAATCATCCTAAATTCTTATAGATGGAAGTTCAGTATTGCAAGTTCTACCAGTTGGGCAACGGATGCCAACTGATCTTTGAGAGGGCTCTTGATGCACCGTGTGACTATCTTGAGCATCCGCATCCGGAATTCTTTAGAGCTCAACTCAAGGATTTCCCAGGAGGAGATCTACAATGGCTGATAGTTGCAGATCTTCGAGGCAAGATGGAAGCACCCCTTTCCGAGAAGATTCAATTCATCGTATGAGAGAACAACTAGCTAGATGGATTAGCCAGGGCTATGCATGAATCTCTTGCCCATCTGTGTGGGCAAAATGTCAACTTGATCCAGGGAACTCGCTTTGCTCACTACGCAAGGCGTGATTCTATGGGAATGCCATTGGAGATGCCAAGTCACCCAGAGATGAAGTGCCAAGTGGAGAATCTTGACTTCCTACTGTATGATAGACAGAAGGAATTGGACAATGCTCGAGCCTATGCCAACCACAACCTTGCCATTGCTGCCAAGAAGGACCAGACATTCGCCCTGCTCGTCAAGGATCGCCAATCACTTCGTCGTCAACATGAGAAGAAGGATCGCACCATCGCCCGTCTTCGCAAGAAGGTGGCCGACCTCGAGAAAACCATCCAGGAACAAGAAGCCCAGCTTGCAGCAAAAGAAGAAGAGGAAGAAGGTGAAGACATCCAGGGAGATATTCACTCATAGCTTAGTGATGAAAATGACTATCTGGAGGATGATGCCATGGACTTCTGCACCGATGATGATGATTCCGACTTCATTGATGATGAGTAGATGCACTTGATCACTACCGTAGGAAGGAGTTGTATCAGTCCCACTGTATCTTAGTTTACAGAATGGTTCTTAAGACCTTCTGTTTTCCTTTTGTGTTGTGTTGTGTGTGTTTGTATGGTTTGCTTGAATGAATGAATGAGGAGTTAGTTGCGAAACCTGAGTTCAAACTCAAAGTTTTAAGCTTTTGAAACAAAACCATGAACCTTAGAACCTTCCCTCTTATCTCTTTATCTATCTCAATCTTAAGATGACTCGTGGAAACCAAGGAGGAAGCAGCTCATCGCAGGACCCGATGCTGCAGATTCTGCAGATGCTAGTTTCCGACTGTGAAGCTAGTAGAGCGGAGCGCCAAGCCAATCCAGCCACCCTGTAACAGATAGCTCAGATAGCCCACAATAATCAAGGCCATGAAAATCAGGATCATCATTGATCCAAGCTTAAGAACTTTCAGAATACCAATCCCCCTATCTTTAGCAAGTCTGAAGACCCGTTGGATGCGGATGACTGGTTGCAAACCATGGAGAATAACCTAGAAGTCACAGGAGTTGACGCCAACGAGAAAGTTTTGTTTGCCACCCACTATCTGGCAGGAGATGCAAGAGCCTGGTGGAATAGCACCCGTACTATGAACCACGGTCAAGTGATGACGTGGGAAACTTTCAAGATCAAGTTTAGCTGCACCCATGTGCCGTAAGGTTTAGTCACCCGAATGAGAGATGAGTTCAGGGAACTGAAGCAAGGAAGGATGACGGTAGTGGAGTACCGTGAAAAATTTCTATCTCTCGCTAGGTATGCACCTGATGAGACCAACACTGAAGCCAAGAAGAGGGAAAGGTTCCTGAATAGACTGCATGATGAGATGCATACTGTTGTAGTCAACATCTGTTTTGAAGATCTTGATTAGTTAGTCGACTCTGCCATTCAGATGGAAGGGAAGATAAACCAAGCCAATGACAACCGCAACTGCATAATGATGCATCATACTGGGTTCCACAATACCCAGAAGTATCGCCCCAACCCGCCTACAGGATATGCCCCAAGAAACAATAGACCCCCGGTGTCTCGTCCAAGCTACCCCAATCGTAGCGGAGGAAACATGAAGTCCGGAGGAAACCACAACAACAACCCCGGCAACTCCAACAACTTCAACCATGCACCGCCCAAGTCCAACAACAGTAACAACAACAATACTGCCCCAAAGACTAGAAGCAATGTCATGCCTGTTGCAACCAAAGACCAGTCCTGGATTACTTGGTTTGAATGTGGAGTCAAGGGTCACTAGTCCAATGAGTGTCCCAAAAATCTTGCAGCCACCACCCATGTGAATGCCCCAGCTCAGCAGAAACGCCGTGTTCAGCCTGGAAGAAGATTTGCCCTAGGGAATTCGCTCAACTGCAACGGCCGTCTGTTCCACATGAATGCTGAAGAAGCCCAGGAAGCGCCAGATGTCGTGCTGGGTATGTTTTATGTTAACTCAGTATTAGCAAGAGGGTCGTTTGATTCTGGAGCATCGCACTCGTTTGTTACAGAAGAATTTGCATGCACTAGTAAGATTCAACCAACAAAATTGAAGCATGTTATGATAATTCAATTACCTAGTTCAACCACCAAAGCTAGAAAAATTTGCAAGGCTGTACCCATCAGAATCCATGGGATAGATTTTTATGCCAACCTAATAGTACTTGGAACCAAAGGTTTGGAAGTAGTACTAGGAATGGATTGGATGTCGAAACATAAAGGATTGATCGACTGTGCCAAGAAAGCCATAACCATGTCTAGTAGCTCTAGAGTATCAGTAGAGCATGTATTTGAAACCTTGCCCCGTCAGTTCAAATGCAACAAGAGTCTAGCCCTACCCACCATAGACCAAGTCAGAGTAGTCTATGAATACCCCAACGTATTCCTAGATGAATTGCCAGTATGCCCCTAGATCGGGATTTCGAGTTCATTATTGAACTAGTTCCTGGAACTGGACCCATAGCTCAGAGACCTTATAGTATGAATCCATCTGAATTAGTGGAGCTGAAGAAGCAGCTTGATGCTATGCTGGAGAAAGGACCGATTCAACCAAGCGCATCACCATGGAGATCGCTTGTTATGTTTGTCGACAAGAAAGATGGAGGTAACCGTTTGTGCACCGATTACCGGAAGCTGAATTATGTCACCATCAAGAAGAAGTACCCACTGCCATAGATAGAAGATCTGTTTGATCAGTTGACTGGTGCCAGAGTGTTTTCTAAGATCGATCTTAAAACTAGTTATCATCAACTCAAGATTCATGCAACGGATATTCCAAAGACCGCCTTTACCACCAGATACGGATTGTATGAGTATACGGTCATGTCTTTTGGATTAACCAATGCCCCACTTATTTCATGAATCTCATGAATAAGATTTTTATGAACTTCTTGGATAAGTTTGTCGTTGTTTTTATCAACGATATTCTAATCTATTCAAAGTCAGAAGAAGACCATGAGCAACACCTGAGAACCATCCTTGAAACCCTTAGAGAGCATCAATTGTATGCCAAGTTCAACAAATGTGAGTTTTGGCTGAAAGAGGTAGGATTCCTCGGACATATTGTGTCGGCAGGAGGAGTCGCTGTTGATCCTGCCAAGATCAAAGATGTTGAAGAATGGGAAGCCCCAACCACTCAAACCCAAGTCCGTGCATTTCTCGGCTTTAGCAGGATACTACCGCAAGTTCGTTGAAGGATTTTGTAGCATTGCAAGACCGATGACCCAATTGCTGAAGAAAGATAAGAAGTTTGAATGGACCGACAAATGTGCAGCAAGTTTTCAAGAGCTCAAGAAGAGATTGATTTCAGCCCCAATATTGATTATGCAAGATATCAAGAAGCCTTTTGATGTGTATTGTGACGCATCCAAGATCGGTCTCGGATGTGTATTGATGTAAGAAGGCAAAGTCATCGCATATCTATCCTGACAACTGAAGCAACATGAGCAAAACTACCCTACCCATGATCTTGAACTAGCAGCCGTAGTTTTAGCCTTGAAAACATGGCATCATTACCTTATGGGTAATCACTGTGAGATTTATTCAGATCACAAGATCCTAAAGTATATTTACACTCAAAAGGAGCTAAATATGAGGCAAAGGAGATGGATAAAGTTAATCAAGGATTATGACCTTGACATCCACTATCACCCTGACAAAGCCAATGTGGTAGCAGATGCTCTGAGCAGATTGCCGTGTAGATTAAACACCATGATCAAAGAGAACCAGCCAAGTTTGCATGAAGAGTTGGAGCAGTTTAGAACTGAGCTAGTTAGCAAAGGATTTTTAGCTAGCATTGAACTTCAACCCACTTTGATTAGCCAGATCAAGGAAGCCTAGAAGGGAAATGCAAGTATCGACGGAATCAAACGTCGTATTAGTATAGGAAAGGTACCTGGATTCACCGAAGATGAAGAAGGAGTTTTGTGGTACAAATGACGTATCTATGTGCTAGCAGATTCCAAGCTGAAACAAGTTATCATGCAGGAATCTCATGATACTCTTTATTCTATCCACCCTGGAGGAACAAAGATGTATCAGGATTTGAAGGAGCAATTTTGGTGGCACAAGATGAAGAGAGAAATCGGAAGCTACATCACCAGGTGTGATATCTGTCAAAGAGTTAAAGCAGAACATCAGAGACCCGCAGGACTGTTGCAACCATTGCAGATTCCGGAATGGAAATGGGATTCCGTCGGAATGGACTTTATCACCGGTTTGCCTACTTCTAGTAGGGGAAATGACTCTATTTGGGTCATAGTTGACAGACTGTCTAAGGTAGCCCATTTTATACTCGTCAAGACTACCTACCAGAGTTTGAAGCTAGCAGAGTTGTATATTGCTAGAGTCGTCAGTTTGCGTGGAACCCCCAAGACCATAGTGTTGGATCGAGGAACCCAATTTACCTCGAGATTTTGGCAGAAAGTCCAAGAAGGATTAGGTACCAAGTTGAATTTAAGCATAGCTTATCACCCGCAAACCGATGGACAGACTGAAACAATAAACTAGATCTTAGAAGTAGAAAAGTTTCTACTTCTAATGGTATTCCCATAGAATCACGCCTTGCATAGTGAGCAAAGCGAGTTCCCTGGATCAAGTTGATGTTTTGCCCACACAGACGGGCAAGAGCTTCATGCATAGCCCTGGCTAATCCATCTAGCCAGTTGTTTTCCCTCACAGTGTATTGAATCTTCTCAGAAAGGGGTGCTTCCATCTTGCCTCGAAGATCTGCAACTATCAGCCATTGTAAATCTCCTCCTAGGAAATCCTTGAGTTGAGCTCCGAAGAATTCCGGATGCGGACGCTCAAGATACCCAGACAGTGCATCAAGATCCCTCTGAAAGATCAGTTGGCCTCCGTTGCCCAACTGGTAGAACTTGCAATACTGAACTTCCATCTATAAGAATTTAGGATGAGTCAGTTAGTGAGGTGATCAAGTGTGTCAAATTTTATGTAGTAATGTAAGAATTTTGAGGAACATGATTTTTTTTGAAAGAATCAAGGATAAGAGTGGGAATTGGTTTTCATAAATACTCACTTCATTTGTTTTTAAGCTAAGTTTTTGTTCGGACGTCCATTCTAACTAGGGTCTCCTATGGTCAGGATGGCTCTGATACCAACTTCTCAACACCCAGATTTTTAATCCCAGATGCATGTTATGCCATACATCGCAATCCCAGGATTACCATTTTTGCGAGACATAACAGATTTGATATCACAGTACATCATCCATTACAAACCATAATAAGGTCTTACACAAATAAAGGATCTCATGATCTAGTCTTAATACAAACAACTATTAGGTTGGCATAAAAATCTATCCCATGGATTCTGATGGGTACAGCCTTGCAATTTTTTCTAGCTTTGGTGGTTGAACTAGGTATTTGAATTATCATAACATGCTTCAATTTTGTTGGTTGAATCTTACTAGTGCATGCAAATTCTTCTGTAACAAACGAGTGCGATGCTCCAGAATCAAATGACCCTCTTGCTAATACTGAGTTAACATAAAACATACCTAGCATGACATCTGGCGCTTCCTGGGCTTCTTCAACATTCATGTGGAACAGACGGCCGTTGTGGTTGAGCGAATTCCCTAGGGCAAATCTTCTTCCAGGCTGAACACGACGTTTCTACTGAGCTGGGGCATTCACATGGGTGGTGGCTGCAAGCTTTTTGGGACACTCATTGGAGTAGTGACCCTTGACTCCACATTCAAACCAAGTAATCCAGGACTGGTCTTTAGCTGCAACAGGCACGACATTGCTTCTAGTCTTTGGGGCAGTATTGTTGTTGTTATTGTTGTTGGACTTGGGCGGTGCATGGTTGAAGTTGTTGGAGTTGCCGGGGTTGTTGTTGTGGTTTCCTCCGGACTTCATGTTTCCTCCGCTACGATTGGGGTAGCTTGGACGAGACACCGGGGGTCTATTGTTTCTTGGTCCATATCCTGTAGGCGGGTTGGGGCGATACTTCTGGGTATTGTGGGACCCAGTCTGATGCATCATTATGCAGTTGCGGTTGTCATTGGCTTGGTTTATCTTCCCTTCCATCTGAATGGCAGAGTCGACTAACTCTTCAAGATCTTCAAAACAGATGTTGACTAAAACAGTATGCATCTCATCATGCAGTCCATTCAGGAACCTTTCCCTCTTCTTGGCTTCAGTGTTGGTCTCATCAGGTGCATACCTAGCGAGAGATAGAAATTTTTCATGGTACTCCACTACCGTCATGTTTCCTTGCTTCAGTTCCCTGAACTCATCTCTCATTCGGGTGACTAAACCTTACGGCACATGGGTGCAGCTAAACTTGATCTTGAAAGTTTCCCACGTCATCACTTGACCATGGTTCATAGTACGGGTGATATTCCACCAGGCTCTTGCATCTCCTGCCAGATAGTGGGTGGCAAACAGAACTTTCTCGTTGGCGTCAACTCCTGTGACTTCTAGGTTATTCTCCATGGTTTGCAACCAGTCATCCGCATCCAACGGGTCTTCAGACTTGCTAAAGATAGGGGGATTGGTATTCTGAAAGTTCTTAAGCTTGGATCAATGATGATCCTAATTTTCATGGCCTTGATTATTGTGGGCTATCTGAGCTATCTGTTGCAGGGTGGCTGGATTGGCTTGGCGCTCTTCTCTACTAGCTTCACAGTCGGAAACTAGCATCTGCAGAATCTGCAGCATCGGGTCCTGCGATGAGCTGCTTCCTCCTTGGTTTCGACGAGTCATCTTAAGATTGAGATAGATAAAGAGATAAGAGGCAAAGTTCTAAGGTTCATGGTTTTGTTTCAAAAGCTTAAAACTTTGAGTTTGAACTCAGGTTTCGCAACTAACTCCTTCTCATTCATTCGTTCATTCAAGCAAACCATACAAACACACACAACACAACACAACACAACACAACACAAAAGGAAAACAGAAGGTCTTAAGAACCATTCTGTAAACTAAGATACAGTGGGACTGATACAACTCCTTCCTATGGTAGTGATCAAGTGCATCTACTCATCATCAATGAAGTCGGAATCATCATCATCGGTGCATAAGTCCATGGCATCATCCTCCAGATAGTCATTTTCATCACTAAGGTATGAGTGAATATCTCCCTGGATGTCTTCACCTTCTTCCTCTTCTTCTTTTGCTGCAAGATGGGCTTCTTGTTCCTGGATGGTTTTCTTGAGGTCGGACACCTTCTTGTGAAGACGGGCGATGGTGCGATCCTTCTTCTCATGTTGACGACGAAGTGATTGGCGATCCTTGACGAGCAAGGCGAATGTCTGGTCCTTCTTGGCAGCAATGGCAAGGTTGTGGTTGGCGTAGGCTCGAGCATTGTCCAATTCCTTCTGTCTATCATACAGTAGAAAGTCAGGATTCTCCACTTGGCACTTCATCTCTGGGTGACTTGGCATCTCCAATGGCATTCCCATAGAATCACGCCTTGCGTAGTGAGCAAAGCGAGTTCCCTGGATCAAGTTGACATTTTGCCCACACAGATGGGCAAGAGATTCATGCATAGCCCTGGCTAATCCATCTAGCCAGTTGTTCTCTCATACGATGAATTGAATCTTCTCGGAAAGGGGTGCTTCCATCTTGCCTCGAAGATCTGCAACTATCAGCCATTGTAGATCTCCTCCTGGGAAATCCTTGAGTTGAGCTCCAAAGAATTCCGGATGCGGACGCTCAAGATACTCAGACAGTGCATCAAGAGCCCTCTCAAAGATCAGTTGGCATCCGTTGCCCAACTGGTAGAACTTGCAATACTGAACTTCCATCTATAAGAATTTAGGATGAGTAAGTTAGTGAGGTGATCAAGTGTGTCAAATTTTAGGTAGTAATGTAAGAATTTTTGAGGAACATGATTTTTTTTGGAAAGAATCAAGGATAAGAGTGGGAATATGTTTTCATAAATACTCACTTCATTTGTTTTTGAAACTAAGTTTTTGTTCGGACGTCCATTCTAACTAGGGTCTCCTATGGTCAGGATGGCTCTGATACCAACTTGTCAACACCCAGATTTTTAATCCCAGATGCATCTTATGCCATACATCGCAATCCCAGGATTACCTTTTTTGCAAGACATAACATATTTGATATCACAGTACATCATCTATTACAAACCATAATAAGGTCTTACACAAATAAAGGATCTCATGATCCAGTCTTAATACAAACAAGTAGCAGAATAATAAGCATAGCAGTGGGCTCCATCTTCAGTGTCACAGGCAATGCTGATGATGGCAGATGATCCTAGTTGTCGTAGCCGTCCTGCTGTCCATCTTCTTGATAGTCCTCCTCATAGTCTGGCCACGGGAATAGCCAGGGACAAATCCATGAGTACTTTTTAAGTACTCGCAAACTATCACTAACAAGTAATGTAGTTCTAGTAGGAATGCTAAGCTCTAGGTTTATCTAGCTTGCCAATAATAGCTTGCCTTTATTGGTGCAGTGATTGAAGTTCTCTTCGTCTTCCTCAGGGTAGAACTCCTCCTCCTCGTAGACTTGGTCGGTACTATCATCTATAAATAAATACGAGGTACACAATCACCAAACAAATACTTAACTAGTCTATTTAGCACACTAAGGCACATACTTGATGATCTAGTATCATCACAATCATCACAAGATTTAAAGAACTAGTTTCATTTAGTTTATTTGAGAAAAGTAATTTCTACTCATTCAAATTAATAAGATTTAATATTCTCCAATTACAATATGGGATCATGTGGACACATGTCATCACCACATATTCTAATGCATGGGAATGTGATTTAAAAGGGTTGGTCACATTTTATAAAGTTGAAGATTATTATTTAATAGATTTAAAGTGACTAGAAATGCCTATATAACATTATTTTGGTACTAGTCCAAAGTCACTGCATGCAATCCTAGATATTTTTACATATTCAGATAGGTATAGTCAAATGTGATTTTTGTGAGTTGGAATCAACTCAAAAGCTACTATGGTTGATTTTTCAAAAATGTTTGAATGCAGAAAAGTCTATGTCTTGTTATTTTTGCTATATGCGATCTGTAACTCCAATTGATTTGAATCCAACGGGCTTAGATAGATATTTTAATTATATTTCTAAAAAAATTTAATCATACAATTTGGTTAAGTTAAACTCTCTGAATTGATTTTTGAATAAGTGGACAGAATGTAGTTTTAATCTAAATTGGAAAAATCATTATTTGAATTCACTGGGCTACGCGGGAAACTAAACGGGCCGGCCCAACTGCACAGCACAACACAGCAGGCTACTAACAACGGGGTCCTACGCGTCAGCTGCACATCTCACGCGAAGCGGTACGTTTCAATCTCAGCTGTGCGATTAGACTATGATCTAAAGGCTGTGGTTCGTCATCCCAGGTGAACAGGTCTCCGGTGAGGATGAACCCTAGCGGCACAGTGGGGGTCTACGGGGGCTCACCTGGGCTCTAGCTACGGTCGGCGATGGGGGCGTTCGAGCTGGTAGATGATGGCGGTTCGAGGCGTGGTCGCGACAGGGATTGGGACGGCTCCAATCGATGATGCCTCTTCTCTTCTGTAGCGGCAAACTCTGGAAAAATTACGGCAGACTGAGGCTCGCCTTGCTCCAGGGATAGTGTGGGAGGATTAGTGGTGAGAGGGGAGTGAGATGGTGTGAGGATTGGAGGCAGAGAGGGCCTCCTTTTATAGCTCGATGAAGGGACCGAGCGTCGTGGGCGCGGCTTGTCGGTGGCGATGCTACAGGCAGCTAGCAGCGCGGCTGGGGGTATGGGACAGTGCGTGGTCTCCTGGCGGTCCTCTCTGGCTTAAAGCAAGGTAAGGGGCGGTCGCGTTTGGTCGGGAGCAGGCGGTGCTCTACGCGGCAGAAGCGGTGTTCGATGCGGCGCACGGGGGCTACGGGTCAAGCGGTGACGAACAGGGATGTCTGGGCGGTTGCTGGGTTCATGGCAGAGCAGTGTTCGTGGGGTGATGTCGAGGCGCGGCATGTGCGAGCTGGTCAGGCACGGCGCTCTAGCGCATGCTCGGCATGGTGCATACGCTTTGGGCGCGACTTTGCTAGGGTGGTCCAGGGCCTGGCTGTGGTTGAGGGGTGGACAGGGAGAGGTGGTAGACTGCAACGGTCCTCCTGGCATCCTGGATAGGCGCGGGGTGGTCTGCTGCGGCTTGGACGTGGTCGACCGGCGGTGACCAATTTGGGCGGCGCTCCACTGGTGCAGCGGGGAAGAGGGGTGGTTGTCTGGACATGTCTCGACACTAGGGGATACAGGGGACTAGAATGGGGGCAAGTGGTCGAGGATCACTGCACAGAACAGTGAAATTAGGCAGGAGTTTGATCTGTGTCGGCTAGGTGTTTGATGAAATGGCCGCATGAAGATTATTTTTGAATTTTTGATTCAAACTTTTTGGGTGAATTTTCCTTAAGCTGGAGAGACTAGGTTTGCTTGGATAGGTCAAGGTGAATTCATTTGATGTGTTTTTTGAAAAAGTGTGATCTTCTCATATGAATTGGATTCAATTTTCAAATATTCTTTAAATGGCTTTGCTAGATGTTTTTATAAGTTTGTAAAGTGGGCCTTGGTTCACTTTTACTTGGTCTAACAAGGGGTGAAAAGAAGTAGAAAAGTTTTTGTTAGAAAATATCTTCTAGGAACACCTAAAGTGGCCTAGTGGATTAAAATGGTCAAAATGACCATTTGTCTTACTTAATCTTATTTGATTTCTTTTTCTTCGGATTATGTTTGTAAATGTTCTAGATGATGTGGCATTCACCTTTAAACCATTTCACAACATTTAAAATAATCAAGCATGGCATTTACACAAAATTCTATGCACTATTAACAATCAAACACATATGCATTCATAATCATTTTATTAATAAAAGTTTTTGTTAACCCTAAATTGGGTGATTTGAACTTTGATAACCTTGATTAAAGTTTTGGGATGTTACAGTATGTGTGTTATTTTCCTAAACCACATGGATCCACTAGAGTCATTGCATGTGTTTTATTTTCCTAGACAATGTGGATCAAATGGAGTTATTGCATGTGTGTTCTTTTCCTAAAACACATTGATCCACTCGTGACATTGCATGTGTGTTCTTTTACTAAAACACATGGATCCACTGGAGTTATTGCATGTGTGTTCTTTTCCTAAAACACATTGATCCACTAGTGACATTGCATGTGCGTTCTTTTCCTAAACCACATGGATCCACTCGAGTTATTGCATCTATGTTCTTTTCCTAAACCACATTGATCCACTAAGTCATTGCATGTGTGTTCTTTTCCTAAAACACATTGATCCACTAGTGACATTGCATGTGTGTTCTTTTCCTAAACCACATGGATCCACTGGAGTCATTGCATGTGTGTTATTTTCCTAAACCACATGGATCCACTGGATTCATTGCATGTGTGTTCTTTTTGTAAACCACATGGATCTGCTAGTGACATTGCATGTGTGTTCTTTTCTTAAAACACATTGATCCAGTGGTGACATTGCCTGTGTGTTCTTTTCCTAAATCACATTGATCCACTAGAGTCATTGCATGTGTGTTCTTTTCCTAGACCACATGGATCCACTAGAGTCATTGCATGTTTTTTCCTAAACCACATTGATCCACTAGAGTCATTGAATGTGTGTTTTTTTCCTAAACCACATGTATCTACTAGAGTCATTGCATGTGTCAATGACAGCCATTGGATCTTAACCCTAGTGTCCAATGGTAGCCATGAGATCGGGTCTTCTAGAAGCCCCGAGCGGTTGCATGTTAGTTCCGTGTCCTGATTGTTAGGCGTCGTTGGATCAGGGAGCGTGGACGACAAGTATGTCCTTTGTCAGGGCGATCCGCGAGAAGTCTGTTCTGCGACCTGATTGGCAGTGGCAACCACGTGTGGTCCTACGTTGTTGCCCTTATCCCCATAACCATGGGGCCGAAGCTCAGATCGTGTTCCTTCATCGCCATGGAGAGGCCCAAACTCAGCTTGTACGAGGCTCAGATGTTCGCCCACTACGACATACTCGTGCCGCCTCTCCTGAGGCTACCGGTCGGGTTCGAGCTCAGCTACGCCAGGGTGCCTACCACGCCGCTCTTGCACGACAACGCGTTGGCGAGGTAGATCGACTAGTGTTGCCGCCAGCTGCCGGAGCGTAAGAGGGCAATGGCCTGGTACTTGCGCACGAGCGCGTACTAGCCAAAGCTATTCAAGAAGGAGCATATGGCGTTGATTGAGCTATACGGAACCCACCGGCGGGATATCCACCCGGATCTGCGCAACCCCGAAGGGAGGCATCGCTTTTGGGTAGTTCATGGGCGTACTACCTCCATCGTTATCGAGGCAGCGCGCTGTGAGGAATTCATGAGGAGGAGGAACACAGCCAGGAACGTCGGCATCGATTCAGACGTGGAGGAGGCAGATGGGAACACAGACAACGTCGTTGATGATGGAGACAGCGGGAGCGTCATAATCGATTAGGGCCACTTAAGCCTAAATTTAATCTATGTACAGTAACTTAATGCCCTCTTTGGATTAGGGCCACTTGAGTCATTGTCGATTAGCATCATAATCTATATCTATTGGCCATGTTTTAGCTGTCTTTGTCTATGAAACATATCTAAAGTCGTCTGATCTTGAAAAAAAGTACGCGCATTCCTGGCACATCGGATGGGACAATACGCTGAATCTGCTCCCAGCACTTGATGGCACAGCCATAATTTTGGAGTGCACCAGAGTAGAAGGGGATGAGCGTGTTTTAATAATGTACTCCTTCTGTCCAGAAATAACTGGCTTACCTTTTTTTAGATTCAAATGTATCTATACACCAAAACATGTCTAGATACATACGAATCTAGATAAATTAAGTCACTTATTTCTGGACGGTGGGAGTAAAAATATTTTGAGGAATAATTTCTAAGGGAATATATTGGTCGTGTTTTAGGTTTCTTTGTCTTTCAAACTAATCAAAAGTCGTCCAATTCTGAAAAACAAAGTTCGCATGTTCCTGGCACATCTGGGACGATACGTTGACTCTGCTATCAGAACTAAATGACACAACCATAATTTTGGAGTGCGCCAGAGGAAATGGGAATCCAAAGGAGATGGGAAGTAGTGGCTGCATCCATGCGTAGGTAAAAAATTAATGTAATAATATTTAAATACTTGTAATATGGTCTACATGACCTCATCACAAACACGTTGCATATGCCAGATATAAATAAAGACGATATGACTAGTTCATTTTCAATGATAATTCAAGAAACAACGTTACTGTGCCCGCTTCTATCTGCTCCTCTTATTAGTATGCAAACCCGTGCTGCATTAAACAATAGTTGATGAGGATGAAAAAATGATCAAAATGGCAAATAAAACAATTTTTAAGCTTACCTTTCATCTGGAGAATCGTATAGAGATGAAATTGGCAGGGATTTATTATTTCTCCTGTAGTTAGCCGAAAGATCCCCAAGAACATCCTCAATCACCCCTGCAACTTTTTCATATTCTAATACACCTCCATTATTTTCTATTTTCTTCCCGTTCCGCTTACCCTTTGTTTCTTTTCACCCCTATCCTCGTCGGCACCTCCACTTCTTCATAAATTTGCTGCTTACCAATGTTTTCCTCTGAAAGCTCATCACCGTTTTCCTCCACCTGCTGCACTTCCTCAAGTTCTTCATCTTCTCGCTTCTCTTCCTCCAGTTCTAGTTGAGAAGTCTCATTTTCTACCACCAGGGTGTGAATAGGGACAAAATCATGTGGAATTGGGTTTTTGCACAACCTCTTGATATGGCTGAATCCTCCACACCATTTGCATTTCCTTTTCCTTGCTCCTAGCCTTGAACCTTTATCAGTGGAGGCTTCGATCCTTAGATTAGGAAGCCTCCCAAGTGGCCTCCTAAGAACTGGTGGTTGAAGTTTGAACCCTAGATCGACAATCTCCCAATCATTTTCATCAGCCACATGTGGTACGTTTTCTGCATAAGTTACATCAAATTTGTCCATAGAGAAATAGTAACATAGTTCTCTATTTTAGCTCCACTACCTCTGAGCTTTAAGATGAAGTACAGTGCATGGTGACGTGGCAGACTAGTAATCTGCCACTTCTTGCATGAACACATCTTGTTTTCAATGTCTATAGTATACCTCTATTTAGTTCCACGCTTGTATTCTGCATAAACCTCAACCAATGTACTGGAACTTCTGACCATCGTCATCTTTATCGTTCTCATTGCCCTAGTTCTTGCATTTAGTAACATAACCACCTTTGGAACTATTTTATGGCCTACAAAATTTCTTGCACAAATTCTATGCCTTAAATCTATCTTCACCATTATGCACTGTCTTATTGAATCCAACAAAATAACAATTGCAAGTGTCTTCATTCTCAAAATCTTAGCATTGAAACTCTCTACCAAATTATTGCAAACATAATCCACCTTGCTTAACTCACCAAACTTGCTTCTGGCCCATAGCTTGGTGTGATGTTCTTCATGGTATTTTTCACCGTTGTCACTATATACATGTTCTACATGTAAGTAGAATGCGTGATTGGGGTGTATGTGTATGTTGATCGCCACAAGTCCTCTTTAAAGATCTTTCCTTTAAACTTCTTCATGAAGTTAGTAGCAAGGTGCCGCATGCATTCCCTATGCTCAATCCCAGGAAACACAGCATCAACAACATTCTCAAGCCCCTTGCATGCACCAGTGTGTATCACCAAGCCTTCAGGGTGACCAATTACTTCCCGTAGTCTCTGCATGAACCATGTCTAGCTTTCATTTTATTCACCCTCAAGAACAGCATAAGCTACAGGAAGAAGCCAATTATGTGTATCCACAACACAAGCAGAAGCAACATGTCCTCTGAACTTCCCTGTTAAATAAGTTGCGCCAATAGCCAAGGATGGCCTGCAGCCATCTAGGAATACCTTCCAGCATGCCTTCAGGTAGAAAAAACATCTCCTGAAGCATTTCTTATCTGCCTGCTTATACTTGACCCCCTTGAGACTTTTCTCTTCCTTTCACAACCTTGTAAGCAATGTCAACAACACTACCAGGTGATGTTTTCTCCACCTCAGCTTTGAAACTATACAACATGTGAAAAATGTCATTCCACTTTCCTTGAATGAAGTCTAGAGCCATCTCCTTCCCATCAAAGACTCTGTGGTAAGGAATCAGAACATTTTTACCTTGATCTGCATTTGATAAGAATCCAAATAAATCAGAGCTAATTATCAACATAATAAATATAAGAAAGACTGAATCTAAATGTAGCTATTGCAAAATGGGTGTCTGATGTCTACGCACTTCTATTCTTGTAGACACATGTTGGGCCTCCAAGTGCAGAGGTTTGTAGAACATCAGCAAGTTTTCCCTTAAGTGGATTATCCAAGGTTTATCGAACTCAGGGAGGAAGTGGTCAAAGTTATCCCTCTCAAGCAACCCTGCAATCAAGATACAAGAAGTCTCTTGTGTCCCCAGCACACCCAATACCTTGTCAGGTGTATAGGTGCACTAGTTCGGCGAAGA
This sequence comes from Avena insularis, assembly GCA_023614405.1. Classification (NCBI taxonomy): domain Eukaryota; kingdom Viridiplantae; phylum Streptophyta; class Magnoliopsida; order Poales; family Poaceae; genus Avena; species Avena insularis. The sequence continues at coordinate 103,446,351 of CM042684.1, read as the reverse complement.
GATAGTAAAATACAAGTGGTATGGATATAAGACAACGGTGCCAGAAAATAGCTTGATGGCGTGGAAGAGACTAAAGGCAAACTGAAATAAAGATGGAAGCAAGCAAACTTGTAACAAATCTAATTGCAAACGGTGTTTCAATGTTTAGAAATAAGGCCTAGGTATCATACTTTCACTAGTGAACACTCTCATATAAATATCTTCTCTTTATGATACTACTCTGAACTACTCTCCGGTTGGACACTCTAATCCATGGTAGGGCTATAACAGCACACCTCAAAGTTCGCTTTCCCCATCTAGAGAACCCCACACTGTCACCTTGAGCACTAGATGGTTCCAATAAACACCACAATTTCATAGAGACATCCAACTCCAAATATAACTCGTAACAAGTATTTGTAATCTCTAGCCTAAGTGCCACCATGGTGTGCACGCTGTCACTTTCACACACATGGGGAGAGTAGAGATCTATTAAAGCACTTGAGTAGCAAGGTAGATATACTTGATTACAAACCTCATGATCACAATATGATCATGCATAGAGAGAGAGCGAGATGAACACATACTACCGGTAGAACCCTTAGCCTCGAGAGAGAAATACTCCCTCATCATCATGGGAATCAGCAACGACGATGGAGATGGTGGTGGAGATTGATGGAGATGGCCTCGGGGGCACTTCCCCGTCCTGACAGGGTGCCGGAATAGAGACTTTCTATCCCCCGAATCTCCCCTTCAGTGGCGGCGGTGCTGCGGAACTTTTCGTGGCTAGAGGCTCCCGGATTTAGGGTTTTCGTCCCGAGGGCTTCTTATAGGCAAAGGGGCAAGGTCGGTGGCCGGCCAGGGGGCCCACACCATGCCCTGGCGTATCCTAGGGCTGCTCGCGCCAAGAGGGGGTGTGGCCGCCCTGTGGCCCCCCTCCGTCTCTCCTTCGGACTCCATGTGTCTTCTGGTAAAATATTGACTTTGGCTTTTGTCCCGTCCAATTCCGAGAATATTCATTTTTTGACTTTCCTGGAACCAAAAACAGAAGAAAACAGGCAACTAGCACTATGGCATCTTGTTAATAGGTTAGTTCCATAAAATGTGTAAATGTACTCCAAAGTGTGGACAAAACATAAGAAAGTAGATATAAAACAAGCATGGAACATCAAAACTTATAGATACTTTTGCAACGTATCAACATACCCAAGCTTAACTCCTGCTCGTCCTCGAGTAGGTAAGTGATAAAAAGAATAATTTTTGAGGTGACATGCACCATCACAATCAAGATCAAACCATTTGCAAGCATTGAACGCTGGGATCAAAGTACTCTAAACATGAGCATGAAAGATGAACTTCTAACAATAAGACATAGTGACTATGCATGCAACATGAAAGGATACAAACAAAGATCATGAATAACAATGCATTGAAAGACGTTTGTTTGTTTCACATATATAAAACATAGCATAGCGGCATTCATCTTGTCCCTCATGGAGTAGCAAAACATAAATGCATAGGACACCTTCAAAGTTCATAAGGGTGACTAGATACAAATAGTTCAAGAACAAGCAATATCAAAGTTATGCATCAATCAACAAATTTTGGGACAATGCACATTAAACTAAGAATAACCACTAAGCTCTCTTAATAGGTGCATAAAGATAGAATATGGAGACTCAACATAAAAGTAAAAGAAAGGCACTTCATAGAAGGAAGCAGGGATTCAAGTCTCATAAAGAGCTTCCAAAAATTATGGTACTTATTAGCTTTCAGCTCTCATTGCCCCTATCATAGGCATATTCAAGTGATTAAGGTTAAAGTGACACAACTAATAGGATATGCTTGACAAGTTATAAGTTGAAATCTCATGCCCCTTACTTACGAGTACCAAACCTCATCCTACTCAACTTCAGTCACAAGTAAGCTCTTGTCATTGTAAGTACATATGTATCATAGAGAAGCACCAACAGGGTACCCCTTGCACATGATACAAGAGCTATCCCATAATCAAAATGACAAGGCAAGCAGACAATGAGCATCTCAGCGATCTTTTTATTTGCTATTTGCATAGGTTTTTATTGAGGATGCTTCATAGAGTGCTCATTATGTTTATGCTGGAAGTTTCCACCATGATTAGGCATGGCTTAGGCTAGCGGTCCAGGTGTTTCTCTAACACACATACAAACTAGATGATCTTACAAGTTCCCCTTTTATTTCACACCGCCGGGATCCATAAGCAAAAGAATCATGATATCAACGGAATAATAAGTGCAATGTTGAAAGCATTCCCCATGATACATGGTTCTGCTAACTTCAACTTATAAAGCGCAAGCATACACGCAATAAAGATGGACACAATGGTTCAAGTTTATTAAGTGCAAGAAAAGTAAAGTGTTCCATCATGTTCTGAGAGCTTTAATCACTAATTTTCACATAACAAGTTTAATTCGGAAGGTAGATAAAAACATGAATATGCTTGAAATAGCAAATGCTAATAGGTAGTTATGGTGGACTCTTTGGAATAACTTGGTTTTATTTGGAGTTGGATGCATGAGTGGAACTCATACTTGGTGATGGAGGCTAGCAAAAGACTGGGAGCGACCAACTAAGAGAGCAATAATGGCCATAATCATGGAAAGCGACAAAACATCATTAATTAAAGCATAAAGTGATATTACAAGTCGAAAACTAAAGGATCATAAAGGCTATGGTGACTTTGGATAGTTATAACATGGTGTGAGCATGCGCCAAGTAAACCCAAATAAAGCATCAAAGGAGAATACCACAATATTGTGCTTTAATATGCTAAAACAACGCATGATTGTTTGAAGGCACATTAAGCAATCTCAATATTTTGTAACATGTCATTGTATAGCAAAAATCACTAAGAATAAAGCCAAAACAATATCAATCATGACAAGATAAAGTTTAAGTCATAGTCAAAAACAAGCTCCTTTTATACCATTTAAGCATGAACTTTCCTAGTCTTTTCCAAACCAAATCAACCTATTTGAAAGAACTCTCAAAGATAATAATAAATAAACATTAGTGAGCTTGTATCACAAATCCAAAAAGAAGAACTAAAGTTCTAAGCTGAAAGCACAGAAAACTAAGTCTAAACACAGTGCTAGCAAAAGAGAAGACTCACAAAACAATAAGAATGAAAACTAGGGTGTTCTAGGCAATGAATAACAGGGTGTGTCTCTCTCCAAAAGAAGTGTGTTGGGATCCAACCAACTTATTTAAGAAAACTAATAAAAAAAAAACAAAAAAAACGAATATGCTCCAAGAATAACACAACTGTGCATGAAACAATAAAAACGAAGTGTCTAAAAAGACCTGAGATTTTTATTGATGAAGAAGGGGATGCCTTGGGCATCCCCAAGCTTTGACGCTTGTACCTCTTGAATATTTATTGCGGTGACACGGGGTGGCATCCCCAAGCTTGAGCTTTTGTCCATTCTTCATCTCATTTCATCATTCTTTCCCTACACCTGAAAATTTCCTTCATACAAAACTTCACACAATCTTCATTAGAAATATTAGTGCATTCAAAAGATAATAAGCCTTTTAGGTTTAGTTTTAAAACATCAAAAATTTCATTAAAAACACAAGCTACTGTATCAATTCCTTTAAAAAGTTCAAATGATCAAAGAGAACTCAAAGAGAAAGAGATTAAGAGGCAAATGCAAATAATGGCAGAAATCTGTCAAAACAGACCAGCAGGTAAAACCAATTTTTTCGAAGACCTTCTGTTGCTCAAATCGAAAAGTGTTTAACTAACGAAAGTTGTGTAACAACCTGGGTTAGAAGCACAAACAATTACAGCTCAAACCGATGTACAAAGATTTTTCACGAATTTTTACAGCGAAGCACAAAAATCTGTTTTGGGACAGCAACTTTCCCAAGCATTACTTCTCTCTCATTAGAGGTTACTATTGGCACAAAAACCACACAAAAATGATAAGGAGAGGTTACTACAGAGGTAATAACTTCCAAGACTCAACTAAAACTTTTGGGTTATCTCCCAATAAGTACTTTTCTTTAATGCCTTTAAGTTAGGCATGATAGTTTGAGAAGATGCTCACATAAGAAATATGAATTGAAGTAAAAGAGAGCATCCAAAAGCAAATTCAAAGCACATTTAAGTCTAACCCACTTCCTATGCATAGGAATCTTGTAAAGAGACAAGTCATGAAAGCACAAAGCAATAAGCATAGGAAAGCAAAACGAGTGCAACTTCAAAATTTTCAACATAAAGAGGGGAAACTTAATATTGTTGAGATACATAAAACCATGTTTCCCTCTCTCATAATAACTTTCAGTAGCATCATGAATAAAATTAACAATATAACTATCACATAAAACATTCTTATCATGAGCCACATGCATAAAAGAATTAATACTCCCCACATAAATAGAGTCATTCTTATTAATTGTAGTGGGAGCAAATTCAACAAAATAGCTATCATTATTATTCTCATCACCATAATCATCAAATATAGGAGGCATATTGTAATCATAATTAATTTTCACCTCAATAGTAGGTGGACTGAAAATATCATATTCATCATTGCAATCATCATATATTGGAGGTGTAGTATCATCGTAAGTAATAGAATAATTATCTTCCAAAGTGTGTTCATTTGTAAACATATCATCATTAGAAGGAAAATGGATAGCACTAATAGTACAAAAATTATTAATATCATCATTTTCAGAATTGGTACCGAAGAGATTTTCAATATCAAAAGAAGTGTGCTTTTCCCAATCATGATCACTACTATAGGTAACAGGCATAGGAACATCATCGAGTTTAGAATCATCAAAAACTATAATAGGAGCAACATGCTTAGGGGAAAATACCGTTTCCTCTCTCCTTTTACTCCTCCTTTTATTATTTTTCTTCTCTTTAGGAGGGAGAGGCATGAAAGGAAGCTTCTCCATATACCCTGGTTTATTGTTAGAGACAATAGAAGAAACTTTGGAGGATTCCTACTTTTCATTAATAAGATTAAAACACATATTAGTCCTGTCATATTTTGGTAAAATCTCATCTTCTATAATATTTTGTATGTAAGTATTTGTGTGACAATTATCAACACAATAAAGATGACAACCATGCAGGACGCTATTCATATCAAATGCACTCATATCTACCAAAGGAGTTTTTCTTGATAATTCTTCACACCCCAAAAATAATGTAAGTTCATCATGCTGATTAGGAGTGATCATGTCATCACAATACAAACTTGTAGTACTCATTGGACTAGAAGGACTATTATTATGGCCTGAGCATTGAAAATTGAAATGACCCTCTTCAAAGCAAAGTTCACAAATAAAAGGATAGAGGGCACAATTTATTTTACCAAGATCATTTAGAGCCCTATACCACATTCTTGTTTTTTCATTCCTGTGGGTGATACACTATTCTTCTTCAATTTGATTATTCTCACAAGGTGTATGTATTCCACAAAAATTAATATGCTTATAAGAAATAGTACTTTCAGAGGTTTGAGCATGTTTATTGCTATCATTAATAACAATTTCATTTTCCATGCAAGTGTCTTTAAAAGGCTCATGATACATGTCCCATTTTTCTTTAGGAGCATTAATATGAGAAGCAAAGGTTCTATAACAATCAACAAGAATTTGAGGATCAAGACCATATTTAGCACTAAGCTCTTGAAAATCAGCAGTTTCAGCAAAAGACTTAATGCAATCATAATCATAGTTTATACCTGGTTCTTTACCTTTGTCGTTATCCCAATCTTCGGTATCGCTTTGAATTGTTTCAAGAAGATCCCACTTAGCTTTGACCTCCTTATTTGTGAAGGATCCCTCTAAACAAGTATCTAGATAGTCCTTGTAATGTCCTAAAAGCCTTGCATATAAATTATTAATAACAATATTACTGGGGAGCTCATGAATGGGACATTTGAGCATTAGTGACTTCAATCTCCCCCATGCTTGGGCAATAATTTCTCCATCATGTGGATGAAAATTATAAATGTAATTCCTATCTTTATGAATTTCATGAGGAGGATAAAATTTAGAGTAAAAGAGAGATTCAAGTTCCTTCCACTCCAAATGATGAGGATCATCTAGTAGCTCATACCACTCCCTTGCTTTGGCCTTAAGTGAAAAAGGGAATAACTTCCTCTTAACTTGGTTCATTGAAATACCTGCACACTTGAACAACTCGCATAATTCATGTATAAAGAGTAAATGATCACCAGGATGGACAATTCCATCTCCAAAATAACAGTTATTCATAACATGTTCAACAATTTTTATAGGTATTTTAAAAGGGATGCTTTCAGTATGTGGATTTAGAATATCACAAGTATCATTAGAATTACCACATATGGGAGATAAAGTATCATCAGAGCAAATTTTCTTCTTTAAAGCTGGGGAACTAAAAAGACGTTTCATAAAAACTAACTTCCCCAAGCTTAGACGTTTCCATAGCATTAGTAACAAAGGTGTTCAAAAGATTCATACTAATAACATTGTTATTAGCATGCAAAGAAAGTTCCATGGGTTTTTTAATTATTTTTTGAGACAATTCATGTTCTAACTAAGGAAAAATACTAAAAAGCTCTCTATTTTTTTGTTGTTTTCCATTAAGCCTAACTAGTAAAAATAAAACAAGAAACAAAAATACAAAATTGCAGAATCTAAAGGAAATAACTTCGAGCACTCACACCGGAGGATGTGAGTACCTTTTACCTTACCTCCCCGGCAACAGCGCCAAAAAATAGCTTGATGTCTACGCACTTCTATTCTTGTAGACAATTGTTGGGCCTCCAAGTGCATAGGTTTGTAGAACAACAACAAGTTTTCCCTTAAGTGGGTTACCCAAGGTTTATCAAACTTAGGGAGGAAGTGGTCAAAGGTATCCCTCTCAAGCAACCATGCAATCAAGATACAAGAAGTCTCTTGTGTCCCCGACACACCCAATGTTTAGAAACAAGGCCTAGGGGTCATACTTTCACTAGTGAACACTCTCATATAAATATCTTCTCTTTATGATACTACTCTGAACTACTCTCCGGTTGGACACACTAATCCATGGTAGGATTATAACAGCACACCTCAAAGTTCGCTTTCCCCATCTATATAACCCCACACTATCACCTTGAGCACTAGATGGTTCCAACAAACACCACAATTTCATAGAGGCATCCAACTCCAAATATAACTCATAACAAGTATTTGTAATCTCTAGCCTAAGTGCCACCATGGTGTGCACGCTGTCACTTTCACACACATGGGGAGAGTAGAGATCTATTAAAGCACTTGAGTAGCAAGGTAGATCTACTTGATTACAAAGCTCATGATCACAATATGATCATGCATAGAGAGAGAGGTGAACACATAGCTACCGGTAGAACCCTTAGCCTCGAGAGAGAACTACTCCCTCATCATCATGGGAATCAGCAACGACGATGGAGATGGTGGTGGAGATCGATGGAGATGGCTCCGGGGGCACTTCCCCGTCCTGGCAGGGTTTCGTAATAGAGACTTTCTATCACACGAATCTCCCCTTCGGTGGCGGCGGTGTTGCGGAACTTTTCATGGCTAGAGGCTCCCAGATTTAGGGTTTTTGTCCTGGGGGCTTCTTATAAGCGAAGGGGCAAGGTCGGTGGCCGGCCAGGGGGCCCCCACTGTTCCCTGGCGCCAAGGGGGGTGTGGCTGCCCTGTGGCCCCCTTCATCTCTCCTTCGGACTCCATGTGTCTTCCGGTAAAATTTTAAATTTGGCTTTTGTCCCGTCCAATTCCGAAAATATTCATTTTCTAACTTTCCTGGAACCAAAAACAAAAGAAAATAGGCAACTGGCACTGTGGCATCTTGTTAATAGGTTAGTTCCAGAAAATGTGTAAAAGTACTTCAAAGTGTGGACAAAACATAAGAAAGTAGATATAAAACAAGCATGGAACATCAAAAATTATAGATACGTTTGCAACATATCAGTGTCCACCCCGCATTGGAGATGCATGCAATCTCCATTTACACACATTACATTCCCTACGATGCAACCTAAATCTCTTTTGGTCGCTCTTTTCAATGATAAATTCGAACCCAACTCTAATTGCATAGGTAGTAAGTGCAAATCAGCAGTCCTCCACAGTCTCAAAGACAGTCCCCTCATCAATTGTAGGATTGTCCCTCTCAAAGTGTATCACCAGCATGTCCTTGTCTTCTTCATCGTATTTGCATCCCATTTCCACATCTTCATATTCCTCTTCCTCATTAGTCCCATAGTTAGGCTCAAAGTTCGAATCAACCAAATATTCCCTACTCTCCATCCTATCAGGGTCAGCAACCACGTCTGGATATGATTTCTCATCATCATCAACATCTTTGAGCAGAAAATCATCCGCACCACCACCCACACTATCTTCATGCTCGCTTGACAAAGCATCATGCTCAAGGACAAACTGTACAAACATCCTGCCGTTACCAACACATATCCTTGCCATCACCACGGGACTAGAAACATTAATTCGGGTATGCAGAAAAGGAACTATAGTTCTTACTCTTCAATGAGGATGTATGGCACCTTCACCATTCTTTAGACCTCCAAATCTTTGCACCCTGATGACCCAGAAGTATAGGGGGTGTATCGCAGTATTTTCGATAAGTAAGAGTGTCGAACCCAACGAGGAGCAAAAGGTGTTGACGAGTGGCTTGGAGCAAGAATTCTCTGTAAATACTTAGCAAACAGATTTTTAGGGGTTTTTGATAATGCAGATAAATAAAGTACGAGTAGATAAAAGACAATAATAATAAATGCATTAAGTGTCCCAATCCTTTCTTTAGCAAAGGACAAGTCGGTTGTATTACTTAAGATAATCAAACGTTCTCGAGGACACATGGGATTATCGTCAAGTGCTTTCGCTTCATATAGTTGATTAATCTTCTTTAGTTTGGTAAGTGTTGTGTGGGTGAACCTGTGCTAATGTACTAACCTTCCTAGGACTAATACATATTTGTGATTATACCCCTTGCAAGCATCCACAAGTACAATAAAGTAATTAAGATAGAAACCTAACCATAGCTTTTAACTCTGAGATCCTACACTCCCTTGTGCAAAGCTTTCCTAACGGGGGTTCAGGTTTCTGTCACTCCGGCAACCCCTACGAGTAGTAGCCAAATACGCAATGCATTCCCTGTTGGGAATATGCCCTAGAGGCAATCATGGTTGATGATATTTCCCAATGTATTCATAAAGTTATTGTCCATGTATGAACTACTGATATGTATCATTGAATATGTGATTCGATTGTGGGACTATATATTCATGTTGTTCATACTAATTGTCCTTGCTCATCGAGGTTGTGCTGGACACAGAACTTAGACTAATGTGAAAGTCGGCAGATGACTCGGTTCCACTTGTCATGGGCATGGAGATGATATTCTGACTTACACAGATTCGGCTAAAGAGTTTAGCGAGTCGGACTGACCCATATTGAGATACAACGAATAAGTCGTCATTTGTATATCTCAATCAATGTAATCCTTAGACCTGAGGTTATTGCACAATCCGAGTTGAGGATCACCGACTTAGGTTCTGTCAAACATTGTTCCATCACTGGGAAGTTATGAAGGCGGAGTTCGGGTCGACTGAGAATCAAGCTGCATGATGTGAATAACCAAGATGGGATTTTGCCCCTCCGTCTGGAGAGATATTCTCTAGGCCCTCTCGGAAGATATGATTCAGAAAGCATGGCCATGCACGACTCGGTTAAGTGTTAACCGAGGCAACCGACTAAGAGTTAGTCGGATGAATCACTTATCTCGGATCGAGAAAGAGAGTCGGAGTATTTAAGGGATGACGATTATTCGCCTATAATTCGACAAGGTATATCGTGAGGCAAAAGGAACTCAGGCGAAAGTCGCACTGGAAGGTATGTCGTCAAGACTTATTGGTACTTGGGAGTCAGCACGTTCTTCTAGGAGCCACTACCGACTAATCGGTCACGAGTGAGACACGGATCGTGTCCGAGTTACCATGAGCCTGTCGGGTCACACACTTAAGAGCGGGGGCAAGTTTGGGTTATAGCCAAACAGGAAATCTATTTGGGTTGGACACAAATAGATACATGGACTTAGTCAGCAAGTTGGACTTGTAGTGACTAATATAGGCCTTTTACTGAATGGACCACAAGTGAGTGGAGCCCGCTTTCACTCCCTATATAAGCTGGGGCGCATGTGCTTAGAGCACAAGATCAGGTCACTCCATGTGTTGGAAACCCTAGCCCCAGTCCATCCTATCGCTGCCGTACTGGACCTAGCAGTCCACCGTCGGCACTCCTCCTCGTACGTGTGGATACTGGTGGAGGTGCTCTACGTTCAACACTTCCACGATCGTGGAACCGGAACAGATCGTGAGGATTGCACTGCATCAAGCGACGTGCTTCATCGATTTCGCAACTGCGCGTCTAGTGGTTATCCTCGTGGCCTTCTACCTGAGCTGGATCTTGGGATCACTGTGTAGGGAAAAAGTTTTGTTTATCTCTACGTGGCCCAACAGTGGTATCAGAGTGTTAGCTTCTGGTTTTAGGCTCGAGATCATGCATATGTGATATGTGTTTGGTGTTAGATTGGATCTAATTGCAGTTTTGGTGGTCGATCTATGAGATAGATCGATTTAGTACAAGGTTGATTGGATCAATCATAATTGGGGAATTGGATGATCCGGTTTCCGTGATCATACTGCAGAGGTCGTGGAACGACATATCCCTACCGGTCGGCTTCCACCATCGGGGTAGACTGTGACACGTAAATCCGGATGCGGTGATCAAAGATCAAAGAGTTTAGTCGAATTGGAGTCCGGATCAGATTTGCGTAAAATTGTTTTATCCGATGATGAAATCCATGTCCGGAATGCAGATGAGATCGGATTCAGGACCGCCGGCTTTGCCCTGTCGTAGCGTCTTATATGTCGTTGCGAGTTTCACAATGCTGGTAGATATTGTATCTATGCATAACTTGTTTTTGCAGGATGATGTTGTGAATGGTATGGCTTATATGCATGTGATGTGTGTAATCCATACGTGATCTACGTATCACGGTTTTTTTCATCCGGCTGGAGCCTAGGTGTTGTCACTTTATTGTATAACGACCTGCGTGTCGTATTCTCTATGTAATTTTCTTTATTAGCTAGTGTAGCTGTTTGGAGAATCCGGAAGGCATGCAAGTCGATGTACAAGTCGGCTACATGGTGTAAGACGGCACGTGACAAGAGTTTACGCGAGTTAGATTACAGACTTTGTGGAGATGGAGATCGCCATGAATAGAGTCATACCATTTCACATTATAATTGATTTATTTTGTGTTATTGTTATATCTCTGTTTTACCTCTATTAGAGAGTTGGTAGAAAGTAATCCCTCAAAGAGGGTCTAGTCGGTTTCCCCACCAGTGCTGCACCATCACAAGTCGGACATTTTTGGTAGTGGGCTCATAAAATTGAGGTGCTATCAATTCTTTCCGACTAGGTGGGTTCGAGTCAGACTCTTATAGCGGAAGCACTTGGTAATCTAGATGGGTCTATCACAACGATTGTGGGACTCGGGGAAAAGTCGGATGGGAGCCGTGGCATGTGATGCCACCCATCCAACAGAAGTCGTATGAGATACGATTGACAAGGAGTTGTATACCTAGATCACTTGACGGCTAGCAGTGATGCTAAAGCTCACTAGTCGACTTGGTTATTTAGGGTCCTGAATCACTAAGTAACCATCGGAGGGGTGTTGGTTCTAGTGGGAGCATAAATATTGAAGTGTTTAATATGTTTGCTCTTTTATGGATACATGTCTTAAGTGTTTTGCATATTTTCTGTTGTAGATCAATGGCACCTAGCAGTCTCCCTTAGATTTCCAGTTTTGCTTTGAGAACCATCTTAGAGAAAGATAAGGTAAATGGAACTAATTTCACCAACTAGTATCGTAATCTGAGAATTGTTCTCAAACAAGAAAAGAGGGACCGCGTCCTAAACAACCCAATTCCATATGAGCCGGATGAGAATGCGATTGTCGCAGCCACCAAATCCTACCGTCAGATTTGTGATGAATCCATGGAGATTAGCTGTCTTATGCTTGCTCACATGGAACCGGACTTGCAGCAGCAGTTCAAGAATGTTGAGGCCTACGATATGATCGAAAGCCTCAAAAGTATGTTCTAGGCTCAGGCAAAGACTGAGAGGTATCAAGTCTCTTAGGCTTTGTTGAGCTGCAAGCTTAAGGATGGCGATCCACTGAGTCTGCATGTGATCAAGATGGTTGGTTACGTGCAGTCTCTGGAAATTCTTGGCTACCCCATTAGCGAAGAGTTCGCTACGTACATAATTTTAAACTCTCTTCCTAGTGCGTATGGACAGTTCATATCGAACTACCACATGCATGGTATGGATAAGAAGCTCACTGAATTACATGGGACGCTCAAGCAGGCTAAGGCGGATCTCAAGAAAGGTGTCACTCAAGTGTTGATGGTGGAAAATAAGGCTAAGTTCAAGAAGAATTCTTGGACTAAGAAGAAGAAGGCAAAGTTGGGAGGTAAGGCTGAGGACCTAGTCCAAAGTGCTTCCTCGGGGACTAAGCCATCTCCTGCAGCTGGATCCACTTGTGTCCACTGCAAGTCGGATGGCCACTGGAAGAGGAATTGCAGCAAGTATCTGGCTGACAAAACCAAGAGCGGAGGTGTGAGTTCCGGCTCAGGTACGCTTTTTTGCACTGTTATAGGCATCTATCTTGCTGATGCACCAGGTAGTTCTTGGGTATATGATACCGGATCAGTCATTCACATCTACAACTTGTTGCAGGGACTGGTAAGAACTAGGAGCGTGGCAAGAGGCGAGGTTGACATTAGAGTCAGCAACAAAGCGAGAGTCGCTGCGTTAGAAGTTGGCACGATGCAACTTCATTTACCTTCTGGATTCTTAATGGAGCTAAATAATTGTTATTATGTTCCAGTGCTTAGTCGAAACATCATTTCCGCCTCATGTTTGATGAGACAAGGCTATGAGTCGAATATTAAGAATAATGATTGTTCTTTATATTTGAATGATATGTTTCACGGCTTTGCACCTTTCCGAGAGGTGTTATTTATTTTGAATCTTGAGGGTGAATCTGTCTATAACATAAATGTGAAAAGGTTGAAACCAAATGATCTGAATATGACTTACTTTTGACATTGTCGGCTTGGTCATATAATTTGGAAACGCATGAAGAAGCTCCATGATGATGGACTCCTAACTTTGTTCGACTTGGAGTCGTTCGAGACATGCGAATCCTGCCTACTCGGCAAGATGACCAAGACACCTTTTACAAAGAGTTGTGAAAGGGCGTCTGACTTATTGGGACTAGTACATAGTGATGTATGTGGCCCGATGAGCACGAGAGCCAGAGGTGGTTATGAGTACTTCATTACCTTCACTGATGATTTGAGTAGGTATGGATATATCTACTTGATGAAACATAAGTCAGAAGCCTTTGAAAAGTTCAAGGAATTCAAGAATGAGGTACAGAATCAACTCGGCAAGAAAATAAAGTTTCTTCAGTCAGACCGAGGAGGTGAATACATGAGCCATGAGTTTGATGACCATCTGAAGAGTTGTGGAATAGTTCCCCAGCCACTCCTCCAAGAACACTGCAGAGAGACAGTGTGTCGGAAAGGAGGAATCGGACCTTGTTAGACATGGTACGGTCAATGATGATTCGGAAAGATCTGCCTTTATCATTTTGGGGTAATTTTCTAGAAACTGCAGCGTTCACGCTGAACAGAGTACCATCAAAGTCAGTAGAGAAAACACCGCATGAGATGTGGACTGGCAAGAAGCCGAGTTTGTCTTTTCTTAAGACTTGGGGTTGTGAAGCTTTTGTTAAGCGACTTCAGTCAGACAAGCTTACAACCAAGTCGGATAAGTGTATTTTCGTGGGGTATCCGAGGGAAACCTTGGGCTACTACTTCTACAACCAAGAAGAGGGAAAAGTGTTTGTCAGTCGAAACGGTGTCTTCCTTGAGAAAGAGTTTCTTAGTCGGGGAGTCAGTGGGAGCACGGTGCACCTCAAAGAAATTCGAGAGATACCGGCTAGCAGCGAGTCGGCAAAAGCCTTAGAGGTTGAGCCGGTCGTGGTACCTGAACCAGAAACTGCACCGACACTACGAAGATCAGCCAGATTGCAAAGTGTTCGTGATGTGTTGCTGTTGGACAGTGATGAGCCAACAACTTATTCGGAAGCGATGGTGGCTTCTGATTCGCAGTCATGTCTTGGAGCCATGGGATCCGAGTTAAAGTCCATTGATGAAAATCAAGTTTGGAACTTGGTTGATCTGCTAGACGGTGCAAGACCCGTCGAGTGCAAATGGGTCTTTAAGAAGAAAACTGATATGGATGGAAATGTTTCTATCTATAAAGCACGGCTTGTCGCGAAAGGGTTCCGACAAGTTCAAGGAGTTGACTACGATGAGACTTTCTCTCCCGTGGCGATGCTTAAGTTAGTTTGGATCATGTTAGCTATAACAGCCTATTTCGACTATGAGATATGGCAGATGGATGTCAAGACGGCTTTCCTTAATGGAAATTTAACCGAGGATGTGTATATGATTCAACCTGAGGGTTTTGTGAATCCGGCTAATGCTGACAAGGTATGCAAGCTTCGAAAATCCATTTATGGGTTGAAGCAAGCATCTCGGAGTTTGAACATTCGCTCTGATGAGGTAGTCAATTCGTTTGGCTTCATCAAGAGTGATCATGATTCTTGTTTATACAAGAAGTTTAGTGGGAGCAAAGTAAACTTTCTGATCTTATATGTGGATGACATATTACTGATTGGAAATGATGTCCAGATGTTGCAAGAAACCAAGGAATTAGTGGAAAAGAGTTTTTCGATGAAGGACTTGGGTGAGGCAACTTACATACTAGGAATCCGGATCGATAGAGATAGATCAAGGTGGCTCATTGGATTGAGTCAGAGTACATATTTGGACAAAGTGTTGAAGAACTTCAACATGGAATCATCTAAGAAGGGGTTCTTACCGATGTCCCATGGTGTAAAACTTAGCAAGACTCAGTGTCCTTTGACAACTGATGAGCGAAGTCGGATCAGTGCGATTCCGTATGCTTCTGCAGTCGGATCCATCATGGTCCGCTATGATTTGTACTAGGATGGATGTTTCCTATGCTCTAAGTGTTGTGAGAAGGTACCAGGCTGACCCTGGAAAGATGCACTAGGCAGCGGCTAAAAATATCCTTAAATACTTGAGAAGGACTAAGGATATGTTCCTAGTTTATGAAGGTGAAGATGAACTCAGTGTAAAGGGTTACACGGATGCTAGTTATCTCACTGACTTGGATGATTCTCGTTCGCAATCTGGCTATGCGTTTCTGATAAATGGAGGGGCTGTGAGCGGGAAGAGTTCCAAGCAAGAGACGGTGTCTGTGTTTACAACAGAGGCTGAGTATATTGCTGCCTCGGAGGTGGCAAAAGAAGCCGTTTGGATGAGGAATTTCCTCATGGATCTTGGTGTGGTTCAGGGCTCGTCCAATCCATTAGACGTGTATTGTGACAACAATGGTGTTATTGCACAAGCCAAGGAACCTAGACAACACCAGAAGAACAAACATATACTCATGCAGTACCACCTTATTCGCTAGTTCGTGGAGGAAGGTGATGTTGGGGATATACTTTCCGGGTATCCTCACAGTTCCTCACTTACTAGGGTGGCCCACTTCGGGTTAGAGCATTACTTCACGGGTGGCCCAGTCAGGGAGAAATACGGAGTCCAATCCGGCTATGGGAAGGCCTAGAAGACTTACCGAATTAGGCCCATAACGTTACTTGTAGTTCAAGATGTACTCTGTAACCGACTCTTAGTCGTAGCCGGATAGATCTCTCCTGTAAACCCTAGGCCAGATATCTATATAAGCCATCCTAGGGAGAGCCTTTAGGGCACACCTCAATAGTCTACAATCTCAACTCGCACAGGCGAAACCCTTGTAACCCATATTCCGGCTCTGCCGTATTACTAGATTGCTATCAGGAGTAGGATCCGTCCAAAGCCATGGATTCGAACCTGGGTAAACTTGTGTGCTCACCGTCCCGGAACACCGTACGTCTCACACCCCTCTCTTCCGCACGCCTCGAGGACCCCCTCATGGCGTACTTGTCATCAATCCGACGACAGTTGGCGCCCACCGTGGGGCTCGTGAGCTTTAGATCTGTGTTCCGAGCAAAATCTGCAAAAATCAAAATCGGTGAGACTATCGCCGTCGGTCGCATCCTCTATGCCAGCGACGTCCCTCTCATCGTTCTCGACGAGACTTGGATTCCGGCTAAGGAGGACGTGACTGCCTACACAATCATGTCCTTTGGCGAGATCGATGTTTACATCGGTTTCGCTAAACCTGCCCAACCCACCACAGCGGTGATGATAGATGCAGAAGAATCCTCTGGGTCCCCTTTGTACGCAGAGGCGGCAGAGTTCTGGATCTCAGAAAAACCTAGTCCCACCCAGCCCGCACCAGTTGCGGAGATAGTGGAGAAATCTGAGCCTGAAGAAGACCTAGCGGTTCAAGTCGAATCTGGAGTGGATCTCCCGGGAGGAGTCGGATCCCAGATCGACCCACCCGCGAAAGTCGAAATCCAGGAGGAACATATCAGTGACACTGATTCCGGCTCTGATGATCCACTTCGTCGGATAGGTGGGATCCGGAACCGGCTCTGCCGATACTGGAGAAAACACCGACTCGGTGTTGGAGGCAATTGGAACAAACGCCGACGTACCCGCATCCTCGGATGAATCAATGACGTCGGCAGATTTCCGAAAGTTCTCCGCGGAATATGAAGAGGAGTATAACTCCAAAGCTGCAGAAGAAGGAGAAGCCATGGATGAAGGATACAGGGAACACTCTCCCAAAGCGTAGGATGACATGGACGTCGGAGATAATCCCGAGGTCCAGATGTCCGAAAGTACCGATTAGAGCTTGACTCCAGGAAACAGACCCAAAGCTGTCTTTGCTACCGGCGCTGCCAAGAAGGCAAAGAAGAAGAACAAGAAGAACAAGACCCTGGCAAAAGACCCTCTGGCTGAGGAGGTGATTGCCGAGGAATACGAAGAAGACCTGGATGGAGCACTTATCCCAGACGAGCCAAAAAAAGAAGAATCGGTGGACAGACACGTGATCACCGAAGGTGCGCGTAAACTCATCGATGCTGCATTAACCACACCTATCCCTACAGCTGCAGAACTTACTGCTGAAGAGCTGGACAAAAGGGCCCAAGCCCTAGAAGTGCGTCGTCAACTACTCCTCGATGAAACCAAAAACATCGAGGTGGAGAAGAAACGCATGGAAACCAAGGACTACATGTCTCAGTTGCATCAGAAGACACGGAAGCGTCACACAGATGACAACCAATTCCCAACTGTCCGTGCTGTTCTTTTCGGGGATGAGATGGGGAACCCACGGAAATATAGCTAAGGAGATTGGGTATATCCAACCCCAGTACAGAATACCGTGGCGTCCCGAGAAATTCTATCGGCTAATCCAGGACCGGAGGAGATCCGTTTGGGTATCAAACTACTCAACAAGGGCTGGAGCAGCAAAAGATCGCCCTGTCTGGAAGTCAAAAGCTGGTTTCAAATTCTGACCAGTGTCGCACAGATCCGGCATGGGCTGGCGTAAGATCCCATTACGTCCGGGCGCAGTATCATCACCCCGAACGCCGGGAAGACAATTATTCAAGAACCAGATATTTAGGACAGCATCACAGAACTTCGCGTAACTAGAGCAACGTAGCTCCAGCGGCTGAGAAAGACGCCATCACTGCACTGAATCCGAAGAACCCTCCCCGATGAGAATATATCGATCGAAGGGGAGAAGATAAAGAGAAACGCCGGGAAGAGGATCGTCAAAAAATGCCACCTCCTAGACATGCAAGCCGACCGGCTGAGCCCCACCATGGTGGGAACGACGGACGAAGAAACGACGGAAACCACGCCGGAACAAGCAGGCAGGGGGCTCGTCATAGTCAAGACCCTCCCCGGAATCGGAATAATGACATTCCGGATGGAGGCCGGCAATCAGACGGAAACTATCCAACTGCCCCACCTTCTCCACCACACAGTCATCACAACGGCTCCCAAGGAGGGCAAGGAGGACGACGCGGCAGAGGAGGTGGTGGCAGAAGCGGAAGTCCGGCTCCAAGGCACCGCAACCAGAGGCGACATTCGGGACGATCTTTATCCCCGAACGACGCAAGGCACAGGATCAACTCCAACATAGAGGCGCGGCGCTATGAAAACGATGATATCTATGTGGGACCGAAATGCTTCGGACCACGCATCAGAGCTACAAGATTCTCGGAAGGATTTGCTATCTCAAGGCATATCCAAGCCTACGACGGCATTGCTCGGCCAGATACCTAGCTTCAGGATTTTTTCCAAGCTTGCTGCATCGCCAAAGGCAAAAACAGCCTGGTCGCAACCCGATATCTCCCACTTATGTTGCGGAAGACGGCATGATCATGGATCAATGAACTTCCGGAGAACACCATCCATAACTGGTATGACATGCAAAGTGCATTCTTTTGTAATTCTGAAGGCACATATCGGAGGCCCTCTTCGGTCGGAGACCTATAGCATTGCACCCAGAAAGCCGGAGAAACTTGTCGAGATTATCTCGGACGATGGATCGACACCAAGAACTCCTGTGAAGGAGTAAACGATCAAACCGCGATTGAAGCTTTCATCGCAGGGCTCCCAATTGGTCTACTACGTCACCGATTGAAGTGTGACAAGGTCACTAATTTGGGAGAGATGATAGAAACAGCGAGCAAGTATGCGGATGCTGACGACGATGCAGAGGGATTACTCAATGTCCTGGCTGTACCTCAGTCAGCAAAAACAAAGCAACAAGCTCAGAAGCGCAAGAACACCTCGGAGGAAAAACCCAACGCGGAAACAGCGGTGGTTACTACTGTTTCCGGGTCTAGAGGACGAGGAGGATGTGGCGGAGGCTGCGGGCGTGGCCGTGGGACTTCAAGGGTCCAAGGTAGAGGAGAACGGCAACCAGGCAAAACCTACTCTTGGGACGACATTTCCAATAACCCATGTGTGCATCACCTAGACGCCAATGGGGGCTCGTCCCACACCAACGCTGAATGTCGTTTCAATGACAACATCAAAAGAGATGACACCGCGGGCTACAAAGCTAAGCGGAAGAAGGGAAAGAAAAATCCCAAAAAGGACAAGGAGACCAAGGAAGATTCCGACATGGAGGAAGCTGATGCTTCAAATCCCAAGCCGGAAGGGAAGAAAACTTTTCCCACCAAGAAGGACACTTATGTCACTTTCCTTGGATCTCAACCAGCAAAGGTCAAGAAAGCAGTTCTACACGAGCTCAATGCAACAGTTCTGGTTGTCCCCCAGTATCTGGACTGGTCGGAAGTGGCAATCACATTTGACCGTGATGATCATCCGCCTAAGTTACACAGGCGAGGAAAATACGCCTTAATCGTCAACCCACTTATTGACGGTTATGGTTTCTCCAAGACCCTCATGGACGGTGGTAGCAGCATCAATATTCTCTACATCGAAATGCTATGCCGGATGAAGATCTCGGAGACCCAGCTGAACCATAGTTCTGTGATCTTTCACGGAGTTGTCCTAGGAAGACAAGCTAATTCCCTGGGAGAGATCACTTTGGACGTTACCTTTGGAACTCCAAAGAACTATCAAACAGAAGCACTTTCCTTCGAAGTGGTCCTGTTGAAGAGCGCATACCACGCTATATTTGGACGTCCGGCTTAATGGGCTTTTATGGCTCGTCCATGTTACATTTACAATATGATGAAAATTCCAGGTCCCAACGGCGTGATCACCATCAGGGGAGACCTGAAGAAAGCGCGAGAGTGCGAGGATGGAAATGCCTCCTTTGCGAAGCCGTGCTGCACGCCCAGGAATACCAGGAGATCAAGAAGAGCATAGATCCGTCCGAGATGCCCGCAACGAAGAAGGAGGTGACAAAGCCAAATCCGGAGTTCAAGGCATTAGAAGAGACGAAGAAAGCGTCACTGAAGGATGATGACCCCTCCAAGGTGACCCAGATAGGCGTAGGCCTAGATAGCGCATAGGAAAGCGCGCTCGTCAAGTTCCTCCAAGCAAATCAAGATATCTTCGCATGGCAGCCATCTGACATGACCGGAGTACCTAGGGAACTTGCCGAGCACTCTCTAAATGTAAACCCGAACGCTAAACCCGTCAAACAGTCCCTATGACGGTTTGGGGACGAAAAGGGTAAGGCAATAGCTAAGGAACTAGCACGGCTCGAGTTAGCCGGATTCATAGAAGAGGTCATCCACACTGAGTGGTCGGCCAATCCTGTAATGGTCCCTAAAAAGGACATCACTGATTTAAGGATGTGAGTTGATTATACTACCTTGAACAAGGCTTGTCCAAAAGATCCGTTCGCTCTGCCTAGAATTGATCAAGTTATCGATTCTACGGCAGGCTCGGAACTCCTCTATTTTCTCGACGCATATTCCGGTTATCACCAAATTCGGATGAAGGAATCTGACAAAGTCAAAACTTCATTCATAACCCCTTTCGGAACCTTCTGTTTTGTTACGATGCCCTTTGGGCTGAAGAACGCAGGAGCTACGTACCAGCGCACGATGCAGCATTGCCTCCATGACCAACTCGGACGCAATGTACATGCATACGTGGATGATATCATGGTAATGTCCAAAAAGAAGGAAACGCTGATTTCCGACTTGGAGGAAACATTTGCCAATCTAAGAAAATACAACATCATGCTTAACCCGAAGAAATGCTTCTTTAGAATACCAGCCGAAAAATTGTTAGGTTTCATCGTGTCTCAAAGAGGCATAGAGGTGAACCGAGACAAAATCAAGGTTGTACTCAATATTTCCAGGCCAACCCGCCTGAAGGACGTACAAAGACTAACTGGTTGCATTGCTGCGGTCAATCGATTTGTAAGCCGGCTTGGAGAAAGAGCCGCACCATTATACAAACTCCTAGAAAAGACCAAAGATTTTGTTTGGACTGATGAAGCTGAAGCTGCACTACAAGGCCTGAAGAAAGTACTCTCATCTGCTCCTATCCTTGCAGCGCCGGAACCTAAGGAACCGATGTTGCTCTATCTTGTTGTGACAAATAAGGTCGTTAGTATCGTCATGGTGGTGGAGAGACCAGAGGAAAATCAGGAACACCTGGTGCAGCGTCCGACTTACTTTGTCAGCGAGGTTCTGACAGAATCAAAACAGTGGTATCTGCACTATCAAAAGTTGGCTTACGGTGTTTTTCTGGCATCTCGTAAGTTACGACACTACTTTCAGGAGCATCCAATTACCATGGTGAGCACAGCTCCCATGAGACATATAATCAACAACAGTGACGCCACAGGACGCGTCGCCAAATGGGGCATAGAGCTTTCAGCTTTCGATATTGAGTACAAACCTCGGACAGCAATTAAATCCCATATCCTTGTCGACCTTGTCGCTGATTGGACAGAGACGAAGGAGAACATGATCCTCCCTGAGTCGGAATATTGGACCCTCTTTTTCGATGGGTTTAAGGCTCAAGGGGGCTCGGGGGCTGGCATGGTGCTCAAATCACCCCAAGGAGATAAACTTTTATACGTGTTGCAGATACACTTCACAGCGACAAACAATATTGCCGAGTATGAAGCACTGCTGCATGGAATCCGGATTGCTAAGGATATTGGCATCCGACGTTTGATGTGTTACAGAGATTCGGATCTTGTTGCTCAGCAAGTGTCGGATATTTGTAATGCAAATAAACACATGGCAGCATATAAAGCTGTCGTGGATGATCTATCTAAATCGTTCGAAGGATTTGAAGTCCAACACATCCCTCGAGCAAAAAATGAGGAAGCAGATGCACTATCTCAGATAGGTTCTGCGCGGAAAGAGGTCCCGGATGGCGCTTTTCTAGAGCAATCAAAGTTCCCTCAATAAAGGGAGTAGATGAGGAATATCCGACCAAATCTGACTCACCCTTGATAGCAGTTCTGGCTATAATTCCTACCTCGATTATTTGGTAGATGGCAAATTACCTGAAGACGAGGTGCTGAGCCGGCAGATTATCCGACGAGCAAAAGCCTATACTATTGTTAAAGGCGAGCTCCATAAATGGAGTGTTTCTGGGGGTTTTCAGCGCTGTGTATCTCCGGAAGAAGGAGTGGAAATTTTAAGGGAAATCCACGAAGGCGAGTGTGGTCACCACGCTGCAGCCAAATCTTTGGTGGCAAAAGCTTTTAGACACGGATTTTTCTGGCTTACAGCTCAGGTAGATGTCGAACGATTAGTCAAGACGTGCAAAGGCTGCCAAAAGTACGCCAAGCAAGCTCATGTTCCGGCTGATCAGCTGCAAACAATACCTATAACATGGCCCTTTGCGGTTTGGGGGCTTGATATGGTAGGACCTTTTAAACGAGCTCCAAGTGGATTTACTCACCTCTTAGTGATGGTGGATAAATTCACCAAATGGATTGAGGCTAAACCTGTCACTAGTTGTGGTGGAGCAATAGCCAAAATATTTGTCGAGAATGTTATAATCCGGTATGGTTATCCGCATAGCATTATCACGGACAACGGGAGTAACTTCTCTATGGGAGAATTGGCTGAATTTTGCAACGAGAAAAATATCCAGTTTGACATTGCATCAGTCGCACATCCACAGGCTAACATACAAGTCGAAAGAGCAAATGGTTTAATTCTACAAGGCCTAAAACCGAGACTCGAAGCACCACTACGACGTGCTGTGGGGGCTTGGGCAGAGGAACTACCCTCTATAATTTGGAGTTTACGAACAACTCCAAACAGGTCAATAGGATACACACCTTTCTTCTTGGTCTATGGCGCAGAAGCAGTTCTTCCTAGTGATTTGATTCATACTTCTCCTAGAGTGGTTGCGTATATCGAAGAGGATGCCAAGATTTCTCGACAAAATGATCTCGACTTAGTCGAAGAAGTTCGCGTCGTTGCTGAAATGAGATCTACAGCCTATCAGCAGAAGTTACGCAAGTATCATAGCCAGAGAGTCCGAAATAGATCCTTCAATAAAGGTGATTTGGTTCTCCGGCTTGTGCAACAAAGAAAGCACAAACTTTCCCTTAAATGGGAAGGGCCCTTTTTAGTTAGTCGAGTATTGCACAATGGATCGTACTACTTAACTGACATGAGGCCAGTCAAAGAAAGACCTGCTACTAAGAAGAGAAAGAGAGCTGGAGGCGGTACAAATCCGGATGAGTTAGACAGACCATGGAATATTGCTTAGCTACGTCCCTTTTATTCTTTGTTTATCCTTCTTTGTAATCATATATATGTACATGCTTTTGTGAGAAATAAAAGTGTTGGTTGCCTCAAATTTTTCTGAGAAGTTTTTACCATCTTATTTCCGAATGATCATGTCATAGTCGAAAATCCCAGAATGCTTGAAAGTAATTTATGCTCATGTTCGTTCTGGTTTAGATTTTCGATTCTAAAATTGCTACCTTCGGGTATAACTCTAAAATTTTTAGTCTTTACTTTGGTTATTTGTCTGATTGCTGGATGCGGGCATTTTCTGAGTAGTGAATTGTTGGTACTGGAAGCCGTCTTTATTTCTGAGTTTAAACTGGTTTAGCAATTGAGCTCCATTGCTTGGCAAAGTTTCCGGCGGAAGGTTTAGCCGGCTCACGAAAGGGACGAGGCGAAAAGGCAGATAAACGATAAGTAGAGACGAAAAAATACAAGTGCTTATGTAAACATTTCAGGCACACAAAAAAAATTCAAAGCTAAAAAGTGTTGAATAGATCAAAAGCTTAGCACTAGCAAAGTCATAGTACTTTACATTTACAAAACGCATCATGTTCTTTCAGGATAATACAAAAAATTTTGGCCTATGATGCAGGAGGAGATGAAGGAGCTGCCGGCTCGCTGGAGATTCCGCCTTGATATCGTTCCGAGATGTCCACATCCGAGATGGTGTGTTCATCGTCGGAAACTTCTGTTGGTTCTTCCGGAGGAGGAGAAGGAGTATCTACACGGGTGAAGAAGGGGATCTCGTAGCTGGTCAGGTCAGCCACGTGACACCCATATCCGGTGCAGGAGTGCATGATGGCTTGAAGGTCCTGCTCCTGGCCGTCTTCGTCTACCTTGTAGTACCCTCTGGTCACTTGCCATATCTCCATGTTTCCATGGTGGCTCATGACCATGGTGAGAGCATTCTGCGCAGCAGTCCGCGCGTAGGACATGTTCCAGCCCCGAACAAGCTGCGGCATCTCTTTTGTCTTGTCCCGCACTTGAAAATCTGATATGCTTGGCATGTCCGGAATCTTGAGAGATTCGCCGACGTCCTCAAGGGACTGGCGGAAGTCATGAAGCAGGTCACCGACTTGGGTAAGCCGGTGGGTGCGGGGCTCGGAGGAGGAAGAGTCCATCAAATTCAGAGGACCTATACACAAAACAAAGTTAAGAAAAATCGAACATTGATAAATGTCGAAGAAAGAGACAAGTCGGATAGATGGAACATACCAAAAATGACGTCTTCAATTTTGGTCTTCTCCTCCCGGAGACTCTAGAGGTCAGCCCGGAGCGCCTAGGACATATCCTTCTCTCTGTCAAGCTCATTCTTGAGGTCTGAGATTATTTTATCTTGAGCAGCAATCTTGCGATCACGCTCTTCAGTGGCCATGGAGGAGGATTCAAGGACTTGAGCTATGCTCTTTTCGTGATTTGCCTTAAGCTGGTCCAGCTCTTGGCGAAGCTCCTTGTTCTCCACCACCAGGGTCTTGAGGTTCTCGGCCTCTTCAATCATGGCGACAGATTGTTTCACCAGCGCTGTAAGTCAAAAAGAACAAAAGTTCAGAAAAATTTGACATTGAAAATACAAGGACAAGGTTTGAGTCTTGGAATGTTTACCTTCGGCCTCATCCTTGGCAACTTTGAGTTCAGCATTTTTAAGCCGGAGAGCTTTGATCTCTCTCCGCTTATCGCAGACATTGGTCAATAATTCCTGGTTATAGGAACATACTTTCTGTAAGTCAGAATACCCAAAGTCAGAAAGCTACTTAAGACTCAGGCTAATATTTTTGATAAATATCAGCACGAGCCTTGGGGGCTACACTAGTTCATTCTTTGGCATCCTACTGAAGCATAAACCCGGATTATATATCCTACTTCATGCTTGGGGGCTAGAGGATATAATATAACATAATGGAAAAAATAGGAGTTGGAATTCCGACTTACATATTGTTCGCGGGTGAGTTTATCCAAACCCGCGTTAACTTCAGCAGCCACCTTCTCGGCGAGAGTTAGAGGAATCACTGGGGCTGTTGGAAGCTCACCAGTCCTAATCCTCTCGTCACGGAGGCGTACTTGAGCGAGAAGGTCGGAGAACTTGACGTCCTCTGCTTCTTGCGCTTCTTCCTCGGCGGATAAAGTTCACTTCTCCAAGCATTGCTTGGCAAGCCGCTGGATTTCTTCGGCAGATTTCCGAGACAGGCCAAACTTGGCAAGTCCCGGATTGCTCAGGAGGGTTTTGGCGAAGGTTTTTGCCAGGGATCATTACCCAAAGAGGGTTCACCCTTATCTAGATTTGACGCACCCGTGGTGATGTCAGTTTGCGATCCAAGGTTCGCAGGCCCCGTTGAAGGAGCCAGATCTTCTTCAGCGTCTGGCGAGATAACCGGCGTTGCAGAAGGTTGAGGGGCAGGAGTCGGAGGGGCCACGGCAAGGGAAGCTATGGTAAGCTTCGTCTGCCGCAGCGGCTTCGAAGGGATCCCTTTCCCCTTGGCCTTGACGAGCGGTTTTGCTCTGAGAATGTAGTAAAAGTCAGAAAACATTACATTTCGGAAAGAAATTTGAGTAAGGTACAAAGGCGGAAGTTGTGATTGAATGTTACCTCTTCACAACGGGCACCACCTTTGTGCCAACAACCACTGTCGGAGCTTTGCGCTTCTTGAGCGCAAGATCCGGCAATGGAACTACCTCCACCTCCTGAGAGAACTCCAGAGGATATCCTTTGAGCGGAGCAAGTTCCGACTCGGGGAGGTCAGCAAGCTGAAAGGAAGAAAACATATCAATATTGCAGTATAACTCAAAGAATGAAACACATAAAAGGTGTGATGATGGAAGCTTATCGGCACCACGGGGTTTTCCGCCATGTGCATATCCAGAGAAACCTCCGGAATTCTCCTCTCGATCCGCTCCTCTATCAGCCACTTGATCTGGCTTATGTAGCCTTGAGTGGTGTAGGCTTTAGGGCTGATGTGGAGGGAGTCGGTTTTGGAAGACGTGATGGAGTGCATCAGCCTATCCCCGTGGTACTGAAGTGGCTGAATCCGACGTGAGACCCAGCACTGGACCAAGTCGGATCCCTTCAGACCATTGTGCTTAATCAAATATTCGATCCGCCTCTTAGCGAGGATCAGATCGTCAGAAAGAGCCTGAGCAGCCTCGTCCTAGGAAGGCTCGGCCGTGGCGGCTCCGTCGACAAAAGCCGGCAAAGCGGTAGCTTTGTTGGGAGCTGTAATATCCCTATGATAGAAAAATGTGGTCGACCATTGTTTGACCGAGTCACTGGCTAGAATTTTGGGATAAGCCCGGTCGCTTATAAGTGAAAACCTGATAGTGCCGGTGATGTAAGGAACACCGACAGTAATGGAATTTCTCCGGACATGGAAATAGTACCGGAAAAGAGTCAAACACGGCCTAATGCCGAGAAAGCCCTCACAAAGCGAAGCATACGCACTCATCTCTAAGAGAGAGTTGGGAGGAAGGTTATGGAGTTGAACTCCGTAATGATCTATCACCATGGAGAAGAACTCCGAGGGAGGAAAGGACAGACCTCGGTCGAGATGGGTGCCGAAGTGGACCCGCTCGCCGTCACGCGGGTTGGGGACGGTTTCTTCAAAGCCTCTCCGCCAGTCGCCGGCGGCAAGAATCCCCTCCTTCTCCACGTTCCTGAGGCCCTCCTCGTTGAGAGCGCAGGGAATCCAGATTCCCCGGAAGCTCTCCTTCTCCGCTGCTGCTTCCGCAGTCGCCGCCGCCGCTGCCACCAAACGGGAGGAAGAAGATGAAGCCATTTCTCCGGTGAGAAGATGACCTAAAAGGGGCGGCGCTGGGAGTTCTGTGGGGGAAGAATGAGGAAGCTCTGTGCGCGCAGGAGGATTGGGAGGAAAGGAAACGGCAAAGGACTGGTGGAAAGGAGAAGGAAAAATCCAAACCCCTTATATCCACCTAACTGCGCCAAGATTCGTGCAAATGCTATAGTGTAACCGCCACTCGTCGTGGAAGGAACTAGGAAGGACCCATGCGATGATTGCATCACTTCGATCTCCACGCACGCATTTAAACAGCGCCTCGGTTCCGCGAACCGCGGACCCACCAATGGTCGTGCTAACGGAATGCCTGTCAGAGGACATGACTTGACCATGACTTGTGTCAGGTGACGTTGGGAACCAAATTTTGGCTTAGTTTGAAACCGAGCTGGAAAATCCGAGTAACCTACTAATAGGTCCGACTTATTTTTTTTAAGACCCAGATCGTATTTTTTGTTGTGAAGTTACAGGAACCCTTCAAGATTCTGCAAGCCGAAGATCAAGCTAGACGATGATAAATCCGACTTTGGATCTTGGAGGCCTCCGGGGGCTGCTGTTGGGGATATACTTTCCGGGTATCCTCACAGTTCCTCACTGACCAGGGTGGCCCACTTCGGGTTAGAGCATTGCTTCACGGGCGGCCCAGTCAGGGAGAAAGACGGAGTCTAATCCGGCTACGGGAAGGCCCAGAAGACTTACCGACTTAGGCCCATAACGTTACTTGTAGTTCAAGATGTACTCTGTAACCGAATCTTAGTCGTAGCCGGATAGATCTCTCCTGTAAACCCTAGGCCGGGTATCTATATAAGCCGTCCTAGGGAGAGCCTTTAGGGCACACCTCAATAGTCTACAATCTCAACTCGCACATGCGAAACCCTTGTAACCCATATTCCGGCTCTGCCATATTACCGGATTGCTAGCAGGAGTAGGATCCGTCCAAAGCCAGCGGATTCGAACCTGGGTAAACTTGTGTGCTCACCGTCCCGGAACACCGTATGTCTCACACCCCTCTCTTCCGCATGCCTCGAGGACCCCCTCATGGCGTACTTGTCATCAATCCGACGACAGGTGATATCATGTTATGCAAGGTACACATGGATGCAAACATTGCGGATCCATTGACAAAGCCACTTCCACAGCCAAAGGATGAGGCACACCTGAGAGCTATGGGCATTAGATGCCTAGACATATGATGTCAGATGATTGACTCTAGTGCAAGTGGGAGACCGTTGGGAATATGCCCTAGAGGAAATCATGGTTGATGATATTTCCCAATGTTTTCATCAAGTTATTGTCCATGTATGAACTACTGATATGTATCATTGAATATGTGATTCGATTGTGGAACTATATATTCATGTTATTAATACTAATTATCCTTGGTCATCGAGGTTATGCTAGACACACAACTTAGACAAATGTGAAAGTCGGCAGATGACTCGGTTCCACTTGTCATGGGCATGGAGATGCTATTCCGACTTACATGGATTCGGCTAAAGATTTTAGCGAGTCGGACTGACCCATATTGAGATACAATGAATAAGTCATCATTTATATATCTCAATCAATGTAATCCTTAGACCTGAGGTTATTGCACAATCCGAGTTGAGGATCACCGACTTAGGTTCTGTCAAACGCTGTTCTGTCACTAGGCAGTTATAAAGGCAGAGTTCGGGTTGACTGAGAATCAAGATGCGTGATGTGAATAACCAAGATGGGATTTTCCCCTCCGTCTGGAGAGATATTCTCTGGGCCCTCTCGGAAGATATGATTCGGAAAGCATGGCCATGCACAACTCAGTTAAGTGTTAACTGAGGCGACCGACTAAGAGTTAGTCGGATGAATCACTTATCTCGGATCGAGAAAGAGAGTCGGACTATTTAAGGGATGACGATTATTCTCCTATAGTTCGAAAAGGTATATCATGAGGCAAAAGGGACTCAGCCGAAAATCGCATTGGTAGGTATGTTGTCATGACTTATTGGTACCTAGGAGTCGGCACGTTCTGCTAGGAGCTGCTACCGACTGATCGGTGACGAGTGAGACTCAGATCGTGTCCGAGTTACCATGAGCCTATCGGGTCACACACTTAAGAGCGGGAGCAAGTTTGGGTTAGACCCAAACAGGAAATCTATTTGGGTTCGACCCAAATAGAGACATGGACTTAGTCAGCAAGTTGGACTTGTAGTGACTAATATAGGCCTTTTAGTGAATAGGCCACAAGTGAGTGTAGCCCACTTTCACTACCTATATAAGCTGGGGCGTAGGTGCTTAGAGCACAAGTTTTGGTCACTCCATGTGTTGGAAACCCTAGCCCCAGGCCATCCTATTGCCACCGTACCGGACCTAGCAGTCCACCGCCGGCGCTCCTCTTCGTACGTGTGGATACTGGCGGAGGTGTTGTACATTCAGCACTTCGACGATCGTAGAACCGGAACAGATCGTGAGGACTGCACTGCATCAAGCGACGTGCTTCATCGATTCCGCAACTGCGCGTCTAGTGGCAATCCTCGTGGCCTTCTACCTGAGCTGGATCTTGGGATCACCATGTAGGGAAAAAAATTGTTTATCTCTGCGTGGCCCAACATTCCCCTAGGCCCATAAAGGTGAAGTGTCATGTAGTCAACGTTCACATGACACCACTAGAGGAATAACACCACAACTTAATTATCAAACCATTGAATCTTTCTCAACACAATTCCACTACTAACAACATGACTTCTCCCATGTCCTCAAGAACTAAACGAACTACTCACAAGACATCATATGGATCAAGATCAGAGATGAAATAATGACAAGTAACAATCTGAACATGAACAATAATTCAATGGTTCCACTCAATAGCATCAACTACAACAAGTAATCAACACCGGGAAAGTTTCCCCTAAGAACTATGCAGGATTCAACCCAATTGTTACATCGGTATGGAGTGGTGATGATGGTGCTGGTGGAGATGATGATGGTGATGATGATGATGATCCCGATGAAGTCTAGCTTGATGACGGTTTTGATGGCGACGATCTGCCCTCTCCGGGAAGGAATTTCCCCGGCAGATTTTTGCCTGCCGGAGAGCTCTTTCTCTCTCTATAGTTTTTCACCCCGTAGAGGCAGCGGAATGTTTTTATGGTTGCCCCTCGAGTCTTAGGGTTTCGGGAGGATAATATACGCCAAAGAGCAGAGCAAGAGGTGGGCCAGGGTGGCCACACCACCTGGTGGCGCGGCCAAGGGTGGTTCATGCCAGGGGTGGTGTGCCCCCCCCCAGTGGCCCATCTCTGCTCCCCCTTCTGGCTTCCTTCGTCTTTTGAAAAAATAGGATTTTCCATGTATTTTCCGGGATTTTCTGATCTTCTCAAATTTTGCCTCCAAACAGTGCCTTTTCCATCAGAATCCTAACTTCAGTGGTCCATCCTCCAAAAGTCATCAACAATGCAAAAACAGATGAAATGACATAAGTATCATCTCTTAATATGAAATATATCAATGAATAACAGTAAATTATGATATAGAATAGTGATGTAAAATGGACGTATGAACTCCCCCCAAGCTTGACTTTCCTTATCCCCAAGCGAAAACTGAGCTCAATAAACATGACCTCGGGTTTATGGAGTGAAGATTCGATAAAAGAATACGGACAAGAAGCATCACATTCATCAATACACAAATCATAATAGAAGACAACTCACTATTATATAATTTAACTTGCAATAGGTAAAGATAACACAATAAAGATACACAAAGTAAATCATAATTGGTAATGGCAAACTTTGTTCTTGGTCAAAGTATAGTAAACAATTTTGTAGCAGTTCAAACATGGTAGGGTTTTTAATGATAGCTTTCAAAGTAATACTCACTAATATAAGAGCAATGTGCAAAACAAGGAACATAAGAGACATGATTGAATAAATCATCATATGAATGAATGAAACACAACAACTCAAAATAATGCTAAGATAGAAAGGAATAGGTTTACTGACTCAACTAAAAAGTAAAAGATAGGCCCTTCGCAGAGGGAAGCAGGGATTTCAAGTTTCATAAAGAGCTTCCAAAAATTATGGTACTTATTAGCTTTCAGATCTCATTGCCCCTATCATAAGCATCTTTAGGTGATTAAGGCTAAAGTGATCAAATATGAGGATATGGTTGACAAGTTATAAGCTGAAAATCTCATGCCCCTTACTTACGAGTACCGTTCCTCATGCTACTCAACTTTAGTCACAAGTAAGTTCTTGTCATTGTAAGTACATGTGTATCATAGAGAACCGCCAACGGGGTACCCCTTGCCCGATCATACGGAAGATTCCCCATATCAAAATGACAAGGCAAGCAAACAATGAGCATCTCAGCAATCCTTTTATTTCCTATTTGCATATGGTCTCTCTTTTTTCTTTCCTATTTGCATAGGGTTTTTTTCTTTTTTATTGAGGATGCTTTATAGAATGCTCACTATGGTTATGCTGCAGGTTTCCACCATGATTAGGCATGGTTTAGACCAGCCGCCCAGGCGTTTCTCTAACACATATATGAACTCCATGAGCCTTACAAGCTCCCCTTTCATTTCACACCACCGGGATCCATAAGCAAAAGAACATGATATCAACTAAATAAAGTGCAATGTTGAAAGTGTTCCCCATGATAACATGGTTCTGCTAATTCACAACTTACAAAACACAAGCATATATGCAACATAGATGGGCACAATGGTTCAAGTTTATTAAGTGCAAGAAAGTAAAGTGTGCCATCAAGTTCATGAGAGCTTTAATCACTAATTTTCACATAACAAGTTTAATTCGGAAGGTAGATAAAAACATGAATTTACTTGAAATAGCAATAATGCTATTGGTACGTAAGGTGGACACAAATGGCATAGGTTTTTTGTTTAAGGATTAGATGCACGAGAAGCATTCCCTCTCAGTACAGGTTTTTGGCTAGCAAGGCTGGGTAGCAAGCATAATAATTGAAGGAAACAAACAAATATACAAGTGATAAAAACAAACATGCAATCTTCCTTGGAAGCACAAATGATCTTAACTAGAGAATACTAAGCTTATGAGCCAATCAAGAAATAAAGTTGATGAAATTATATTTATTGAAAGTACTTTTCTCTTTTTCATTCAATTCTCAAATAGTGTTGCTGCTGACCAGAGTCAGGTTTGCCAAAACCAAATAAATTTACTCCATGATCCCAAAGTGATACCAATACTAACAATAAGCTCAATCATATAACAGAAATTTAAAACTAATATAAGATGTGCAAAAGAGTAAATGATAGAACTTCTCATTAATATTCCATAACGGCAACTCACACCAAGGGATACATAGATAACTAACGAGAGGGGAGACACTTCCATAATGCAAACCATCCTATATGATAACTTCTCTATTCATGATATGACTCTACTGAAAAGGTAAAAGGATAAAAGATAGTGATGTGATACCGCGACACTCCCCCAATCTTGGAACAAACCAAGGGGATGCCAAAACCTGATGACGAATTACTCCTTCGGTGGTGGTGGTGGTGTTCTCTCGATCAGAGTGAGAAAATCTTCTAGGATCTTGCAAAGCCTGTCATTCTCTTCTTGCAGTATATCCACCTTTCTCCTCAGGACTTGGTACTTATCGCAAAACTCATCAGTGGCCTGTAGAGCTTCCACCGCTGCAGGGCAGGAACTGAGGTTTAGAATTGGAGGTATCAGCCCTTGTCCTTTCATAACTGACGACATGCCCTTCACTTCCTCCTCGATGCTCCGATCCATATCCTCGTGCCTAGTTGTGATCTTTTCTTCTTCCACCCATACTACGAAGGTCCTCTGCTCAAGGTCACGATGGAGCTCGCGCCGGTGTCGTAGCTCATAGTCCTCCGAAAATGAACCCTGGAACGACATCTGAACATAACAGATCAAAATGAAAACACGACACATGATATACAAATCTCAGGGGATCGAGAGGATTATATACTACGAAGTTTAACAATAAAAGGAAAGTACTGAGAGAAAACGGGTTGGAGACGGGCTTCGGGGTGGCCACACCCCTGGTGGCGCGGCCAGGTGGGCCCGCGCCACAGGGTGGTATGAGCCACCCAGGCTCCGTTTCCGTCCCATTTTCGACTCATTGCTTTCTTGTTAGATAAAAACTGCAAAAATATAACTTGACAGATTTTTCGTGGACCTTTTCTTACCAGAACTGTTACCTATTCAAAAACAGACTCTACAGGTCTGTAAATTTGGTTTTTTAATAAATTTTTCCGTAGTCACCGCTTGAATAACATCAATATCTTCATCCTCTTAAACATATTGCTTGAGTCATTTAACCATCCACCATCTTATTACACCATGTTCTCCTACAACCTGGAGATTTCTTTCACACAAAACTTTACATAATTCTCATTAGAAACATTAGTGCATGCAATATAATAAACTTTTAAGTTCAATTCCAACTGAAATCCATCAAAACATAAGCTACTGTAGCAACTCCTTCTGAAATCCTAAAAGGAATTCAAAAAGGAAATCGATTTAAGAGGCAAATGCAAGAGTGGCAAAAATCTGTCAAAACAGACCAGCAGGTAAAGATTGATTTTTTCAAAAATCTTCTGTTGCTCAGATAAAAAAGTGCAAAACTAATGAAAGTTAAATAATAACCTAGGGTATGCATACAAAAAATTACAGGTCATTATGACATTCTGGTATTTTTCAAGGTGAAGCACAGAAATCTATTTCGGGACAGCAAGTTCCCCAAATCTTACTTCTCTCTCATTAGAGGTTGATCTTGACACAAAAACCAAACAAAAAAGGATAAGGAGAGGTTATTACCGAAGTAATAACTTCCAAGACTCAAATAAACAAAAACAAACTGAAAGCAAAACTATATTGGGTTATCTCCCAAAAAGCTCTTTCTTTATAGCCATTAAGGTGGGCATGATAATTTCAATTATGCTCACATAAGGATATGAATTGAAGTAAAAGAGAACATCAAGAAGCAAATATACACATGTTTAAGTCTAACCCACTTCCTATGCGAGTCTGTTTTATGAAATATCTGCGGAGAAAGAAAAAAAAGCTAGAGAGGTGGTTTATCTGAATTTTATAAGAAAATAAATTTTTGAAACCAGAGGCTGCTAGCATAGGAAGCCAAAATAAGTGCAACATAAAGACTTTCAGCATAAAGTGAGGAAACTTAATATTATTGAGATGCATAAGAACAATTTTCCCTCTCTCACAATAACTTTTAGTATCGTGCATAAATTTAACGATATAACTACCACATGAACTATTGTAGCAATGATCACTTATTCTAACAGAAAACACGGGGACACTAGCTCTCATAACACTACTTTGTGAAACAATATTATAAGTATCCTTACAGAGGATAGTGTGTCCATCTTCTACATATTTAGTGACAAAGTCTTTCACATTTGCTATTACAGGTTCAATAGTTATTTGTTCATCAGGTTCAATAGCTTTATTTGTACTTTCATTAACCATACTAGCTATCATAGAATGTTCCTTTACCTTGACTAGGAAAGTCATTTTCTCAATGTAAGGTTCAGGTAAATATGACTAGTGGTATAAATTTCAGTATCTCTTGCAGGAACACAATTAGCAATATCTTTATATGGTTCATGATACTTATTCCATTTCTTTTTTGGAATTTCAATATAAGAAGCAAAAGCCTTAAAATAATTTGCAATACTTTGAGAATCAAGACCATAAGCATTACAAATATTATGAAAGTCATCAGTTTCCATAAAAGATTTAATGCATTCATAATCATAATTTATACCTGACTTTCTTCCTTTATCATTCTCCCATGCTTCAGCATTGTCTTGAATACGGTCTAGAAGATCCCATTTAACTTCCTCTTCCATGCGTGTAAATGATCCAGCACAAGAAGCATCCAATAAATCCTTATCATGAAGAGAAAGCCTTGCATAAAAGTTATTCATAAAAATATTGTTAGGGAGCTCATGAATAGGATATTTGAGCATTAGTAACTTCAATCTCCCCCAAGCTTGAGCTGTGCTCTCTCCATCAAGAGGCCAAAAGTTGTATATTTGATTCTGATCTTTGTGAATCTCACTAGGAGGATAAAATTTCGAATAAAAGAGAGGTACTACTTCCTCCCATTCAAGAGCTTGACCATTCTTCAGCAGCTTATACCATTCCCCAGCTCTTCCTTTTAGTGATAATGAGAATAACTTCTTCTTGACTTGATCTGTTGTAATACCTACACACTTGTAGAATATGCATAATTCGTGTATAAAGAGCGAATGATCACCGGGATGGATAGTTCCATCTCCAAAAGAGTAGTTGTCCATAACACGATCAATAATTCTTGTAGGTATCTTAAAATTATCATTTTCAGCAGGTGGTGGTTCATCTACTACCTTAGCAATGGTAGTAGCATTACGAAATAAGAAACTAAGTGAATTATCCACATTGAAATAAAGTAACTAACAGAAATAAACAATACTCACAGTAGAAGTTTCCTTTACCAGTTCCACTCTCCAATAGCGCTTCACTCCCCGGCCAAGGCGCAAGAAAATAGTCTTAATGATCCACAAGTATAGGGGGTGTATTGCAGTATTTTTGATAAGTAAGAGTGTCGAACCCAACGAGGAGCAGAAGGTGTTGACGAGTCGCTTGGAGCAATAATTCTCTATAAATACTTAGCAAACGGATTTTTAGGGGTTTTAGATAATGTAGATAAATAAAGTACGAGTAGATAAAAGACAATAATAATAAATGCAGCAAGTGGCCCAATCCTTTCTTTAGCAAAAGACAAGCCGGTTGTATTACTTAAGATAACCAAACGTTCTCGAGGACACATGGGAATATCATCAAGTGCTTTCACTTCATATAGTTGATTAATCTTCTTTAGTTTGGTAAGTGTTGTGTGGGTGAACCTGTGCTAATGTACTGACTTTCCTAGGACTAATACATATTTGTGATTATACCCCTTGCAAGCATACGCAAGTACAACAAAGTAATTAAGATAGAAACCTAACCATAGCTTTAAACTCTGAGATCCTACACTCCCTTGTGCAAAGGTTTCCTAACGAGGGTTCGGGTTTCTGTCACTCCGGCAACCCCTACGATTAGTAGCCAAATACGCAATGCATTCCCCTAGGACCATAAGGGTGAAGTGTCATGTAGTTAAGGTTCACATGACACCACTAGAAGAATAACACCACAACTTAATTGTCAAACCATAAATCTTTCTCAACACAATTCCACTACTAACAACACGAATTCTCCCATGTCCTCAAGAACTAAACAAACTACTCACAAGACATCATATGGATCAAGATCAGAGATGAAATAATGACAAGTAATAATCTAAACATGAACAATAATTCAATGATTCCACTCAATAGCATCAATTACAACAAGTAATCAACACCGAGAAAGTTTCCCTTAAGAACTATGCAAGATTCAACCCAATTGTTACAGCGGTATGGAGTGGTGATGATGGTGCTGGTGGAGATGATGGTGGTGATGATGATGATGATCCCGATGAAGTCCAACTTGATGACGGTGTTGATGGCAACGATCACCCCTCTCCAGGAAGGAATTTCCCCGGCAGATTTCTGCCTACCGGAGAGCTCTTTCTCTGTTTGTAGTTTCCCGCCCCGCAGAGGCGGCGAAATCTTTCTGTGGTCGCCCCCCGAGTCTTAGGGTTTCGGGAGGATAATATACGCCAAAGAGCAGAGCCAGAGGTGGGCCAGGGTGGGCACACTACCTGGTGGCGTGGCCAAGGGTGGCCCGCGCCAGGGGGTGGTGTGGCCCCCCTGTGGCCCATCTCTGCTCCCCCTTCTGGCTCCCTTCGTCTTCTGGAAAAATAGGATTTTCCATGTATTTTCCGGGATTTTCTGATCTTCGTGAATTTTGCCTCCAAACAGTGCCTTTTCCATCAGAATCCTGACTTCAGCGGTCCATCCTCCAAAAGTCATCCACCATGCAAAAACATATGAAATAACATAAGTATCATCTCTTAATATAAAATATATCAATGAATAACAGTAAATAATGATATAGAATAGTGATGCAAAATGGACGTATCACACCCCGCTTCCTCTTCCCCTGTTTTGTTCTCTTATGTGCTCTCTAGAGTTGAAGGAGATTACGTGCTCCCCAGTAGCACAGGACCCATCTCCGTGTTCTGTAGCCACGCATGATCCATCTTCGAGTGGGATCCAGATCACCAGCGTTGTTGGGTGCCTAAACCAACGCCGAACTCTTGGTTTTCGTATCTAGATGAGCCTGGATGGTGGACGGCGGCAAGGAGACGGGAAGAGAGGGTGGGGAGGGCAGAAGGACGATGGCCCAAGGGGAGGACGAGAGGAGCGGAGCGGAGCAAAGCTGGGAGCGACAAAACATGGAAAATTGCACAATAATGTGTTGGGGGGAACTAGTCCTCGAACCTGGGATGCGCGTCCTCGACGGTGGAGGAGGCGGGCCCGCTAGTTAGAAAACATTCCACGTCATCATCCCTTGTTTCTGATGCCCTTGAAAAAAAGAAAACATGCCACATTGACAAGGGGTAACCTCGGCAATGTCCATAGTTATGGACTTAGGATTTTGTAGAAAAGATAACGCTTGGGATTTCGTCGGATGCCAGGCAAACAAGGGAGTCTAAGTCGCCTGATTATTGGTGGATGAAGCTATTACAGATTGCTTGGCAGTTTTTCGATACCTCTCCACTGGCTTCTCCTAGCCCTTATATAATAGGCTAGGTCCCAAAGCCGTATACGGATAGCTTACATATTTACAATTACAATAGCAAGACAATGTTGGTTCCTATTTCCTTATCAAATAGAACCAAGGCTTCCATCGGATGCTTCTAGGGCCTTCATCTTGAGTCTTCATGGGCGGTGAGTCTTTACACAGCCATGGTAGCAAAACATAAGCACCCGAGTAATCATATCCATATTAGTAGCCCTCGAGACTCTACCCAAATCGTAGATTCTGTTTGAGTCTCAAAGATGTTTTCAGTTTTTCATGATTTGAGATTTTATGGATTGTCTTTATTTTTCTAACTTTATAGGGATTTGGTACAATGGGCATGATGCATCCAACGGATCAGGAATCAGTTAATTGTTCCTTGGCAAAACACTATAAACCTACATCAAATTCAAGTCCCCAGGCCTGAACTCGGAATTGTAACCGGCGTAACTCAGTTCGAGCCGTTGAGGTCTTATCGAATACTGAATTCCAGTTCTATTTTATCGGGTACCCAACATGTTCATCGGGATTTTTCATCGTATCGTCGATACGGATATTTTACTAGCACAACTCATTCTTGTGTGATTACTAGGCCGCACAGGACGAATCCCGGGGTCTTACCTTCATGTCATGGACACGACATTCGGAGTTTTGTTGCGTCGGGTGCAATTCGAGATTTTTTGTATTTTTATCAACTGCCTCGTTTGGCTATTGGAGTTGTTGAAGTTTATCGATTTTCTGTTTTTGTAGACACTCCTGATGGGAGTAATCATTTGAGGATACATATATGTAATACTCATTGATCTTAACACACGAGGATAATTTATCTCAGCGCTGCTGATGGGTGTAGCCCCCGAGGCTATGTTCGGATGTCTTAATCAGCACATAGGTTCGAAAAAAATATTTTCTAACTATTCTTATAAGATCACCCTAAGTTTTGTCAGGTGCACGGCCAGCGCACCCGATGGGAGGAGCCCCCGAGGCTACAGTCGGATATTTGTATTTGATTATAGGCTCAAAGTCTGTTTTGCTGAGGAATTTACTTCAACTTAGGTTTTTATAAATGTTTTCTTGGGTCTTTTCCCTCTTTATACAGCCGAAATGTTTTGTTACTTGCGTAGTATGATGTCACTGATGACGAAATTGCACTGTGGTTTCTCAGAGACATGTCTCGATGGGACGTTTCGTTTGTGGGACCATGCTACAGTAATGTTGACGCGTGGGTGGAGTTTTTTGACTACATGTCCCCCTTTCTACACGAAGATCGAGGCGTCGTGCGAGGTTTCTCTGTTTTTATCACAATAATAATTGCTCCGGATTTTTTCCTTTTGTGAATCTTCTGGCACGTGTCATCATTTTATGTGTCTTTGATGGTTCAATTTTACATCGAATGGCTGAGCTTTGTGCTTTGTCCCTTTATAAATTAGGGGAGGGTCGTTTTACTATTTTTATTATTCCTTTTTGCTGCCTTCATCTTGTTCCTTGCACCCTGCCTGCGTTGCCGCTCTCACCTACTCCTTCCCTTCCATGCGTTTGTGCTGCTTCCCAACCATCATGGGAAAGAGCAAGGTGGGAACTTCCACTACGACTGCCAAGGCCACAAGGAAGAGGGCTATCGGATGGGCCCCTTCGAAGTGATCCGCATGAGATCTACGCGAAGCACGGAACTCCGGTCATCTTGAGGAGGGATCCTTCAAGCTTCCAGGGGATGAGGCCACTCCTACCCCCAAATATGGCTAGAGGGTAATGTTTCTCTCCTTCTTGTATCACGGCCTCTCCCTTCCTATTCATGAATTTTTTTGAGGCCTCCTCTTTGTTTACCGCGTGCAACTGTATCAGCTCACGCCCAATTCTATTCTTCATGTCACTGGCTTTGTTACTCTTTGTGAATTCTTCCTCGGGATACATCCCCATTAGGGCCTGTGGAACTACTTCTTCTATGTTCGGCAGAATGCTACTAATACTATTGTTCATGATGTCAGTGGCACCATTTTCTCTGTTTGCTCTGAATTCGGTTATTTTGACTTCAAGATTACTTATTCTGTCCAAGGATGGAAAACCAAATGGTTTTACGTCAAGGACCAAAAAATAGAGGGTCAATCTTTCGAGTTAGCCCCTTTTGACCCCAAGAAAGCATGCCGAAAGCTTGATTCATGGGATCAGCACCCAACTTTTGTAGAAATGACAGAAATCAAACCCTTGCTTGCCTGCATAGATTAGCTGTGTCACGAGATTGGCAAGGAATTGTCGAGATTACAAATCTTGGCATACTTTCTTCAGGTCCATGTTCAGCCTCTTCAGGCAAGACTTTTCGGTATGTGGGCCTATACTGGCAAGAAGGACCCAATGAGGATTTCACCGAATGATCTTACCCTCAAGGTCTACAAAAAAGGGTTCGAAACTTCACCATGCTGACCAAGAAAAGCTCGGTTCCCTCTGATTGTTGTGTTGAGCCTTTCGGCAAGAAAAGGTGCCTTCCAGAAGTAATTTTTCATTGCCTTTCCCCCTTTTTTATTCTTTGTGCGGATGTACTTTTTCTTGCGATTGTCCTTCCTTTTGTTTGTTGTTCCTCTATCATGCAGGATTATGATCATTTATCATCGCTTCCTCCTCTCCCCAAAAGCGGTGAGCTCCCAATCAACCCCTCTTTATCTGATGATCTTCCTATGGCTGAGACTGCTGCCAATGAAGAGGTGGAGGCATCTATCGCTGAATCCTCATCGAGTACTCAGTCCCTTCCTTTGGCTCGCTCTGAAGATTTTGCGTGGCACTTGCTGGCAAAAAGAGGAAGCACCCTGATGTAGCAGAGACGATTTAGGACTCGGATGACTCCACTGGCTCGAAGCCTCTGCGTGTCGTCCTAGTTTAGCTGGCTCCTCCACAGATGAATTTGTTCTGCTTTACGTAGGATGTTTCTTCATAAGTACTAATTGTACCTTCCCTGATTCTTTCGGATGGTAAAATTAAAGAGTTACTTTGTTTTGTAGTGGCGATGTGGGGGGAGATCCTCCCACGTCCCCCCTTGGCACTTCTGTTGCTCCTCCTCCAGTTAAATCTCTAGAACCTTGAATGAATTCAAAGGAAACGCATGTGTCTCCTGCAAATAAGATTATCTGGAAGGATGTTGCAAGTTCACCAAAGTCACCACCGCAGAAAAGAAGAAAATTGCGGGCAAAGGCGTGGTGATTTCCGAGAATCCCATCGAGGTTGACATGCAGGACGTAAGTACCTCTTTGGTTTAGTGTAATTATGGCTTCTTCTTTTGCTCTTATTTTCCTGATGTTTTGTCCTTTGTGTTTGGTAGCCTTTGATGCGTGCGATGGTCGATATGGCCTCTCACTTCATCAAGATCCGCAATGAAGCCACAGAACTAAAAGGTTTATTCATTTCATCTTTCATAATTTGGCATTTTTGTTTTTCCCCCTTTTTTATTCGACTGGTATGTTCTTTTTTATTTGTTTAGCCGCTGCCAAGGAGTCCGGGGTCATCCAGGACGAGGCGATAAAGCGCGTCGATAATTTGGAGACCAAACTACGGGTTGCCGAGAAGGCTTTGTAGGAGGCCAACTAGAAGGCCAAAGCTGACGCCGAAGAAAAGGCAAAACAGATTGCTGCCCGAGATGAAAATCTTCGGAAGCGCTTGGAGACCCTCAATACTTCATTAACTCATGAGTTTACTACCTTCAAGAAATGACTTCTGCTTTGCTCATGCTTCTTTCTTTTGGTTCTTAACTCCATTTGTATTTGTAGAGCTTACATGCCAGAATTTAGTGTTGGACGAAGATAAGAGGGTTGACCCTTTATCGTTATGATGTTGGCACTTTAGAGGCCAACAATGTTCATGTGCGCAATCATCTTCTTGGCTGTTCACGCCGTGCCTTCAAGAGATTACATGCAGAAATTTTCCCGATGAAGGAAGTGCCGGCTGACTTGAACGACCTTGTTGCTATCATCGGAGCTAATCCAAGGCCGCTTGTTGGCTACAACGTGACGTAGTCGAAGCGTGGCATTGAGACTTCAATGGCCCTGGCAATGGCGCACGGCGAGAAGGTCGACTGGCAGTAGGTTAGCTCCTCTGTCTCATTCACCTCCAATGGCCAGGCAGTCGATTTAAAGCCTTTTATTAAAAAGGCCAAGAAGTAGTCTCGGCTGATGTTGAGCATAGGCGCGAGTCTGGCAAAATCAGATGCCC
This sequence comes from Avena insularis, assembly GCA_023614405.1. Classification (NCBI taxonomy): domain Eukaryota; kingdom Viridiplantae; phylum Streptophyta; class Magnoliopsida; order Poales; family Poaceae; genus Avena; species Avena insularis. Next base: position 103,404,328 of record CM042684.1, on the reverse strand, counting down.
CTTCTTCGGCTAGTGCCCCTTTATCAAGTGTCGCTCTAGTTATTCCTGCGACTAGCGCTCCAGCCACCAGTGCCACCTTGTCCGCAGAAAAACTGCCCCGTAGTTTATTTTTGTAGTCACAGGTGTCTTTCGTTCTGCTGATGTAATGAACTTGATTTCTTTTGTTTAAGTACTTTGTTTGTTGAGAAACAACTATTTGTGTATATGTGTGAATTGTCCTTTGTGTACTGAAGGTCCTGTATTTTCGTTTGCCCTACCAGATATTGTGCGATTTGGTGGCTCCATCCGTGCCTACTCAGACGTCGGATGCGAACCCATCTTCGTCTTAGTTGGGTGCGCTTGAGACTGCTATTGTTTGTGCAGTAGATCTGCCACTATATCCAGAGAAAATTGAGCCGGTGAAGAAACTTGAAGGAAAACTTCGGGTTGTCCAAGCGATGGTGGACATTTCTCAGTCGAGGAAACGCTAGGCCTTGGATCATGAAGCATATTTTTTGGAAGAAATTTCTAGGGCGAGCGAGAAGATGTTGTGTGAGTCTTCAACATTATTTCGTATTGCTTCCTTTTTATTAGTAGAGGTTAATTTTTCCTCTCTTCATTTTTCCTTTAGGCATTCGATTGTGCGAGAGGGAGGAAACCAAACGTCTACGCAATCGAATCCATGCTCTTGTGGCTGCTAACTTTATGATTGATCATCGCCGCACCTACTCTATGGCTTTGCTTCAAGACTGTGTATCAGTGGTGGAGCAGTTTGTCGAGTGCTACCGCAGATCTTTGGTCATTGTATACAATGCCATGTTTCCCCGGGATCCGCAGCCTCAGACCCTAGCTGATTTACTGGAAAAAATTAGCAGGGCGAAAGGATTCATCACTTTGTGAAGGTCCAACTCGTGGTGGGTGCTAAGATTTTGCTTTCTTGGGTGCATGCACACCACCCGATGCTAGATTTGGATGCGGTATCTTTGGGGCTGCCTCCTCCTCCTAGCGGTGGACTTGTTAACATGGCGCCTGACTACGCCGCCGCTCGTAGTCCTGCCATTAGGATTGTCCGGAGATGCCTGGAGGTAGACGAGGATTTCTTCATAAACTTTTTCATCTATCTGTTTTTATTCATTATGTATCTTTGTACTTAGAGAAATATTGTGTAACAAAATTGTATTTGCCAAAAAGGTCGTAAATGTATCTGAGCTTTTCTTATCGCGTAAGACATCTTTATTCGCCTGACGCCCCGTAGGCTGGGTCGGCTTTTACTCAGATGAAGAAGGGACATTGCATAGGAAATTCCTATTTTTCATATGTCGCACTTATCGAAGCCTCCGTGTATCGGGTTGATGAGTATAACAGCAGAAATCTCGAGACTCGATTTTTGGGAACTTTTATTTATCATCGAGTAGCATGGGTACATTTTTGGCATGCTCGCCTGGCCGTTAGCCTTATTGAATATAAAATGCATAATAGTAAAGGAACTTCCTAAGATCTGATGCCTCCGTATTGAGAGACTCCATTGTTGTCTTGTTGTGCTCCATGTGGACTCAAGGGTGTTTCATCCTTTCGACTGGAGGTGCCGCTTCTTCACGGCGGACCACATAGAAAAGGGGTTGGTTTGTTGGGTCGCCTATAGTTGGGAAATCAATGCACACACGGAGGCGGGCACCTTTTTCGGGACGAGTATTGGGTTAGCTACCCATGTTGCTTTTGTTATCTCTGTGATGCACCATGTATTTGTGAGGCGAGGAACTTGCTGTCCAATGGTCTTGATTTGTCGGGTGGACCGTTCATTGTCTGCTGTGTTTAATTTGGCTGGAGTGCTCGTCGGGTTCCTTGGGGGTTTCTTGTGTATTAATGGAGTTTACAAGACTCACCAAATTCTCACGGGGGACACCGATGAGTGCATCTTCCTATGCAGGGCCAATACTGGAGGACAGATAGGTTGTTTTTGTGGGGCCAATACCAGCCAATACTGGAGCCTGATTTTCCGAAGTCTTCTTACTAGGGACATGTCCTTCATGTAGTAGTTCTGCATCCTCGATTCTTAGCTGGCCAAATTCTTCCTCCATCCCGAAAGATTCTGATATTTTATTGAATTCTCAGTCACACCTATCCGAACGACTGAAATTTCCTCTCACTGTTATGATTCCATTGGGGGCTGGCATTTTTAGCACCAAATATGTATAGTGGGGCACTGCCATGAACCTAGAGAAAGCTGGTCTTCCCAGGATCACGTGGTACTGTGATGGCCAGTCCATGACTTTGAACTCTAGTTTTTTGCACCTAAAGTTGTTCCTTGATCCGAAGACTACATCGAGATAGACTTTGCCTGGAGGAAACTCAGCTTTTCCAGGAACTATCCCATGGAAAGTTGTGTCCATAGGCATGATGTCTACGCACTTCTATTCTTGTAGACAGTTGTTGGGCCTCCAAGTGCAGAGGTTTGTAGAACAGAAACAAGTTTCCCTTCAGTGGATCACCCAAGGTTTATCGAACTCGGGGAGGAAGTGGTCAAAGGTATCCCTCTCAAGGAACCCTACAATCAAGATACAAGAAGTCTCTTCTGTCCCCAACACACCCAATACACCTGTCAGGTGTATAGGTGCACTAGTTCGGTGAAGAGATAGTAAAATACAAGTGGTATGGATATAAGACAACGGTGCCAAAAAATAGCGTTGATGGCGCGTGGAAGAGACTAAAGGCAAACTGAAATAAAGATGGAAGCAAGCAAACATGTAACAGATCTAGTTGCAAACGGTGTTTCAATGCTTAGAAACAAGGCCTAGGGATCATACTTTCACTAGTGAACACTCTCATATAAATATCTTCTCTTTATGATAATACTCTGAACTACTCTCCGGTTGGACACTCTAATCCATTGTAGGGCTATACCATCACTCCTCAAAGTTCGCTTTCCCCATCTAGGTAACCCCACACTGACACCTTGAGCTCTAGATGGTTCCAATAAACACCACAATTTCATAGAGACATCCAACTCCAAATATAACTCATAACAAGTATTTGTAATCTCTAGCCTAAGTGCCACCATGGTGTGCACGCTGTCACTTTCACACACATGGGGAGAGCAGAGGTCTATTAAAGCACTTGAGTAGCAAAGTAGATCTACTTGATTACAAAGCTCATGATCACAATATGATCATGCATAAAGAGAGAGATGAACACATAGCTACCGGTAGAACCCTTAGCCTTGAGGAAGAACTACTCCCTCCTCATCATGGGAATTAGCTACGGCGATGGAGATGGTGGTGGAGATCGATGGAGATGGCTCCGGGGGCACTTCCCCATCCCGGCATGGTGCCGGAATAGAGACTTCCTGTCCCCCAAATCTCCCCTTCGGTGGCGGCGGCGTTGTGGAACTTTTCGTGGCTGGAGGCTTCCCCATTTATGGTTTCTGCATCGGAGGGATTTTATAAGAAAAGGGGCGAGGTCGGTGGCCGGCCAGGGGGCCCACACCATGCCCTAGCATGTCCTAGGGCTGCCCCCACCAAGGGGGTGTGTCCGCCATGTGGCCCCTCTCCGTCTCGTCTTCTGGCTCCGTGTTCCCCTTAGTGAAATATTGACTTTGGCTTTTGTCCCGTCCAATTCCGAGAATATTCATTTTCCGACTTTTCTGGAACCAAAAACAACAGAAAACAGGCAACTGGTACTGTGGCATCTTGTTAATAGGTTAGTTCCAGAAAGTGTATAAAAATACTCCAGAGTGTGGACAAACATAAGAAAGTAGATATAAAACAAGCATGGAACATCAAAAATTATAGATACGTTAGCAACGTATCAATAGCCCCAAGCTTAACTCCTGCTCGTCCTCGAGTAGGTAAGTGATAAAAAGAAAGAATAATTTTTGAGGTGACATGCACCATCATAATATTGATCAAAGTATTTGTGGAACATTGATAGCTGGGATCATAGTACTTTAACATAGCATGAAAGATATAGTTCTAACAATAAGACATAGCAACTATGTTATAACATGATAAGGTACAAACAAAAGATTCATGAATAACAATGCTTTGAAAGATGTTTGTTTGTTTCACATATAGAAAACATAACATAGTGGCATTCAGCATGTCCCTCATAGAGTAGCAAAAGATAAATGCATAGGACACCTTGAAAGTTCATAAGGGTGACTAGATACAAATAGTTTAAGAACAAGCAATATCAAAGTTATGCATCAATCAACAAGTATTGGGATAATGCACATTAAACTAAGAATTGCCACTATGCTCTCTTAATAGGTGCATAAAGATAGAATATGGAGACTCAACATAAAAGTAAAAGAAAGGCCCTTCATAGAAGGAAGCAGGGATTCAAGTCTCATAAAGAGCTTCCAAAAATTATGGTACTTATTAGCTTTCAGCTCTCATTGCCCCTATCATAAGCATCTTTAGGTGATTAAGGTTAAAGTGACACAACTAAGAGGATATGCTTGACAAGTTATAAGTTGAAATATCATGCCCCTTATTTACGAGTACTGAACCTCCTGCTACTAAACTTTAGTTACAAGTAAGCTCTTGTCATTGTATGTACATATGTATCATAGAGAACCGCCAACGGGGTACCCCTCGTAAATGATACAGGAGTTATCCCATAATCAAAATGACAAGGCAAGTTGACAATGAGCATCTCAGCGATCTTTTTATTTGCTATTTGCATAGGTTTTTATTGAGGATGCTTCATAGAGTGCTCATTATGGTTATGCTGCAAGTTTCCACCATGATTAGGCATGGCTTAGGCTAGCAGCCCAGGCGTTTCTCTAACACACATACAAACTCCATGATCTTACAAGTTCCCCTTTTATTTCACACCGTCGGGATCCATAAGCAAAAGAATCATGATATCAATGGAATATAAGTGCAATGTTGAAAGCGTTCCCCATGCTACATGGTTCTGCTAACTTCAACTTATAAAGCGAAAGCATATACGCAACAAATATGTACACAATGGTTCAAGTTTATTAAGTGCAAGAATGTAAAGTGTGCCATCAAGTTCGTGAGAGCTTTAATCACTAATTTTCACACAACAAGTTTATTTCGGAAGGTAGATAAAAACATGAATATACTTGGAATAGCAAATGCTAAAAGGTAGGTATGGTGAACTCTTTGGAATAACTTGGTTTTATTCGGAGTTGGATGCATGAGTGGAACTCATACTTTGTTATGGAGGATAGCAAAAGACTGGGAGCGACCAACTAAGAGAGCAATAATGGCCATAATCATGCAAAGCGAGAAAACATTATTAATTAAAGCATAAAGTGATATTACAAGTCGAAAACTAAATGATCATAGAGGCTATGGTGACTTGGTATAGTCTTAACATGGTGTGAGCATGTGCTAAGTCAACCCAAATGAAGCATTAAAGGAGAATACCACAATATTTTTCTTTTATATGCTAAAACAACGCATGATTCTTTCAAGGCACATTAAGCAATCTCAATTAATTGTAACAAGTCATACTACAGCAAAAATCACTAAGCATAAAGCCAAAACAATATCAAGCATGACATGACAAAGTCTAGACCACAGTCAAAAATAAACTCCTTTTATTCCACTTAAGCATGAACTTTCCTACTCTTTTCCAATCCAAACCAACTTATTTGAAAGAACTCACAAAGATAATAATAAATAAAGATCACTTGAGCTTGTCTCACAAATCCAAAAGGAAGAACTAAAAATTTCTAAGCTGAAAGCATAAGAAAACTAAGGCTAAACACAGTGCTAGCAAAAGAGAACACTCACACAACAAAAAGAATGAAAACTAGAGTGTTCTAGGCAATGAAAATGGAGCGTGTCTCTCTCCAAAAGAAGTGTGTTGGGATCCAACCAACTTATTTAAGCAAACCAAACAAACTAAAAACAAAAACAAAGACGCTCCAAGAAAAACACAATTATACATGAAACAATAAAAACGAAGTGTCTAGAAAGACCTGAGATTTTTATTGATGAAGAAGGGGATGCCTTGGGCATCCCCAAGCTTTGACGCTTGTACCTCTTGAATATTTCTTGGGGTGACATGGGGTGGCATCCCCAAGCTTGATCTTTTGTCCATTCTTCATCTTATTACATCATTCTTTCCCTACACCTGAAAATTTTCCTTCATACAAAACTTCACACAATCTTCATTAGCAACATTAGTGAACTCAAGGTAATAAGTCTTTTGGTTCAGTTCCAACACAAGTAGAACTTTCATTAAAACATAAGATACTGTAGCACTTCCCTCAAAAAGTTCAATTTCCCCAAAAAGAACCCAAAAAGGAATCAACAAGAAGCAAATGCAAATAATGGCAGAAATCTGTCAAAACAGACCAGCAGATAGAAACCGATTTTTTTAGAAGACCTTATGTTTCTCAAATTGAAAAGTGTTGAAATAACTAAAGTTGGATAACAACCTGGGGCATAAGCACAAAAAATCACATCTCAAACCGACGTACAAATATTTTACACAAATTTTTACAGTGAAGCACAAAAATCTATTTCGGGACAGCAACTTTCCCAAGCATTACTTCTCTCTCATTAGAGGTTACTCTTGGCACAAAAAGCAAATAAAAAGCAGAAGGAGAGGTTATTACTGAGGTAATACTTCCAAGACTCATCTAAAACTTTTGGCTTATCTTCCAATAAGTACTTTTCTTTAACGCCTTTAAGTTAGGCATGATAGTTTGAGAAGATGCTCACATAAGAAATATGAATTGAAATAAAAGAGAGCATTAAGAAACAAATTAAAAGCACATTTAAGTCTAACCCACTTCCTATGAATAGGAATCTTGTAAAAAAACAAGTCATGATAGCACAAAGCAACAAGCATAGTAAAGCAAAACAAGTGCAACTTCAAGACTTTCAACATAAAGAGGGGAAACTTAATATTATTGAGATGCATAAAACCATGTTTCCCTCTCTCATAATAACTTTCAGTAGCATCATGAATAAAATTAAAATTATAACTACCACATAAAACATTCTTATCATGAGCCATATGCATAATAATACTCTCCACATAAACATAGTCATTCTTATTAATTGTAGTGGGAGAAAATTCAAAAAAATAGCTATCATTATTATTGTCATCACCATAGTCATCAAATATAGGAGGCATATTGTAATCATAATTAATTTTCTCCTCAATAGTAGGTGGACTGAGAATATCATATTCATCATTGTAATCATCATATATTGGAGGCATAGTATCATGAAAGTAAATTTTCTCCTCCGTGCTTGGGGGACTAAAAAGATCATTTTCATAAAAACTAGCTTCCCCAAGCTTAGACTTTTCCATAGCATTAGCAATAATGGTGTTTAAAGAATTCATACTAATAATATTGTTATTCGCATGCAAATAAAGTTCCATAGGTTTTTTAATTTTCTCTTCAAACACTTTATGTCCTAACTCAAGATAAATACTATAAAGCTCTCTAATTTTGTTGTTGTTTTCCATTAAGCATAACTAGTGAAAATAAAAACAAGAAACAAAAAGATAAAATTGCAGAATCTAAAGGAAATAACTTCGAGCACTCACACTGTAGGATGTGAGTACCTTTTACCTTACCTCCCCGGCAACGGCGCCAGAAAATAGCTTGATGTCTACGCACTTCTATTCTTGTAGACAGTTGTTGGGCCTCCAAGTGCATAGGTTTGTAGAACAACAGCAAGTTTCCTGTAAGTGGATCACCAAGTTTTATCGAACTCAGGGAGGAAGTGGTCAAAGGTATCCCTCTCAAGCAACCCTGCAATCAAGATACAAGAAGTCTCTTGTGTCCCCAACACACCCAATATACTTGTCAGGTGTATAGGTGCACTAGTTCGGCGAAGAGATAGTAAAATACAAGTGGTATGGATACAAGACAACGGTGCCAAAAATATCTTTGATGGCGCGTGGAAGAGACTAAAGGCAAACTGAAATAAACATGGAAGCAAGCAAACATGTAACAGATCTAGTTGCAAACGGTGTTTCAATGCTTAGAAACAAGGCCTATGGATCATACTTTCACTAGTGAACACTCTCATATAAATATCTTCTCTTTATGATACTACTCTGAACTACTCTCCGGTTGGACACTCTAATCCATGATAGGGCTATAACAGCACTCCTCAAAGTTCGCTTTCCCCATCTAGGTAACCCCACACTGTCACCTTGATCTCTAGATGGTTCCAACAAACACCACAATTTCATAGAGACATCTAACTCCAAATATAACTCATAACAAGTATTTGTAATCTCTAGCCTAAGTGCCACCATGGTGTGCATGTTGTCACTTTCACACACATGGGGAAAGCAGAGATCTATTAAAGCACTTGAGTAGCAAAGTAGATCTACTTGATTACAAAGCTCATGATCACAATATGATCATGCATAGAGGGAGAGAGATGAACACATAGCTACCGGTAGAACCCTTAGCCTCGAGGAAGAACTACTCCCTCCTTATCATGGGAATCAGCAACGGCGATGGAGATGGTGGTGGAGATCGATGGAGATGGCTCCGGGGGCACTTCTCCATCCCAGCAGGGTGCCGAAACAGAGACTTTCTATCCCCCGAATCTCCCCTTCGGTGGTGGCGGTGCTGCGGAATGTTTCGTGGCTGGAGGCTTTCCCATTTAGGGTTTCTGCATCGGAGGGATTTTATAGGAGAACGGGCGAGGTCGGTGGCCGGCCAGGGGGCCCACACCATGCCCTGGCGTGGCCTAGGGCGGCCCGTGCCAAGGGGGTGTGGCTGCTCTGTGGCCCCTCTCCGTCTCGTCTTCTGGCTCTGTGTTCCCCTCGGTGAAATATTGACTTTGGCTTTTGTCTCGTCCAATTCCGAGAATATTCATTTTCTGACTTTCCTGGAACCAAAACAGCAGAAAATAGGCAACTGACACTATGGCATGTTGTTAATAGGTTAGTTCCATAAAGTGTATAAAAATACTTCAAAGTGTGGACAAAACATAAGAAAGTAGATATAAAACAAGCATGGAACATAAAAAATTATAGATATGTTAGCAACATATCAAGGCGCTAGATTTGTCAGGGACCAATTCATTACCCGTAGGGTTTTGGCGTAGATGAGGTTGATGGTGCTCCCTGCATCTAGGAAAACCTTGCTCATGTCGAACCTGCCGATTTGTCCTTCGACTATTAAGGATGACTAGACCGGTTGTGGTACCCAAAGCAGGTGATCGTCTCTACTAAACATGATTTCTTGTTCTGACCAGTGGAGATATTCAAGTCTAGGAGGTGGTGCTGTTACGGCCATATTTACTTGTCTTGTAATAAGCTTTTGTGTCCTGTTACATGGCCGGCCTTTCTGGACCATCGACATTGCTCCTTTTGACCTAGGGTACTCATCTTCTTGGTTTGTTGTGCTTTGCAGCTACCCTACTAGCAGATGTACCGATAGCGGTGGAGGTGAGTCGATGGCAAAAGCGCTAGCTGCAGCGGCATAACCTCTATTTGTTGCTTCGGTTGCCTTTGCAATTCATAGCTCTTGCATCTTTAAAAACATTCGACAATCCTTCATGAGATAATTGGATCGCCTTTTTCCTGTTGAGTCGATGTAAAAGTGCATATTGCAGGGTCCTTCTAGCATTTGCACTACAGACATTGGTGGGTCTCGATTTCTTGGCTGGTATTGCTTTTGTGACTGGCTTCCACCAACATTGTCCCTGTTGATGCGATATCCATTATTGTAATCGTTGCTTCGTCGGTTGTTCCCCTAGAGAAACCAGTTGCGACATAGCTTGGTCTGTTGTATTCATCGTTGCTTCGCTGTCTTCTGTCATTATTGTGCCTTTCCTTGTCTTCTTCGGGTGAATGGGCTCTCTTATTATGTATCGCGTCTTCTCCGCCAGCCCAGCGATTTTCCATGTCCATGAGCTGTGAGATAGTTTTGGGCTTGACTCGTCCCATCTCTTTGAGGAATTCTGGTTGGCATAGTCCGTCGTTGAAGGCGTCGATTTCCCTTTCGTCATATGGCCTCAGTCGAGTTTTTTATAATGTTCCACCGCTGGATAAAGGCCCGTATTGGTTCTCCAGGTTTTTGCTTGCATGCTCGCAGTTGCTCCAAGGATGCGGGTTGCTTGAATGTGGATTAGAAATTTTCGGATGAATTTTTTCTCAAGATCATTCCAACTACTGATGGAATCTTCGGGTAACTGTCTTAGCCATTACCGAGCAGCGTCAGTTAGATGCAGCTACAGGCTCTGCATTGTGGTGGCCTTGTAGCCACCCTATAATTTGACAGTTTCATAATAATCTGCCAACCAAGCTTCGGGTACTTGGAGACCGTCGTACTTTTGACAATCATGAGAAAGTTTGAAGTCCTTTGGCACTAGAGTTTTGCAAACCTGTCAGGTAAAGCACCTAAATCCACATAGTTCATATTCGTCCTCGCTTTCGCTATTGTAATATCTTTGGCTGCTACGCTCTTCTCTGGATCTGTCGATCATGCGCTGCATAATGTCATCTCTTGCGTCGTTTCGTGGCTCGGAGCCCGAAAAGTGCACCCGATGTGGTGTTCGTGATCGTCAGGTGTGCCCCACCTGCCGAGGGCTGCTACGACGGTGTGGGGATCTATCGGGTTGTTGTGTAATTTCTTCTTGTGTGAGAGATGCTCCTACCATGTCGAGGTTCATTAGAACGGACCGATGGAGAGCCGCACGAGGATATGTGTTGAGTTGTGAGAAGATATGTGTGTGCAGCTACACTTGCGGCTTGGGCTGTTTTCGCTTTGATGTGTCCTCTTCGATCTACTGACATAAACGATAAATCAAGATCTCGAGTTAATTCGTTTCTTTCGTCTTCGGGGATATTCTGTAGCCATGAGGTTCCTCTCCTTGGCTGCGTTCCTTCGGTTATGCTTCCTGATCCCCGATAGAGCTTAGTTGGGCCCGTCGAAGGCTGGATTCGTCAGCTAGTCTTTTTCTTTTGTCGAGCTGCCTTTACATCCTTAGCAAGTCTCTCTTTTTGTGATGGAGCAGATATTGGTATGCTAGTAGGTCTTCGCCTGTGGCTTCGACTGTCATTGGGACTGCACCCGAAATTGCTGTCCTTGCTTTTTTCCATGCTTCGGCAGGTAGCTGGAGAGTTTGTCGCTCTCCTCTACATGGTTCTTCTCCTTCTCAGATTATCCGGTTGTTTGTCGGATCTCCTTCGTTTCCATGATTTCTTGCATTATCGTTTCCACGAGTCGAGGCATCCCTGATGATCACGCACACTTGGTGTTGAGTTATGTATGAACTAGTGACATCGTCATCAAATCCAAGGGAGACACTGTCTGGGGGATCAGTGAAATCCAGTAGTTTCTGTTCTAGGTAAATTTCGGCCATCCGGATTCCAAAATCGATACTTTCTCCACTTTCTTCGGGTTCCTCGTTTACCGAGGTTAATCCACATGGTGGAGTTGGCCGAGAGTCTGACCCAAGGGAGAGGGGATTGTTTGTTTGCGGTACCAAACTTCTCGGGCGAGTGCATCCCGGTACCCGAGTTGTCATAAATCACGCGGAGGGGCCGTAGTAGAATCGCCAATTGTCCAAAAGGGCCAAATGGGGGTGAATACAAATCTAACGGCCAAACGGTCGTTTGAACTAGATGAAAAACGGTTAAACTCAAATACCGCCGTTAGGTCAACTCTTCTTGGCCCGCCCTATCAGTATTGCCTGTTATCTTTTGCGGTCGTGGACCAGATCCCTGAGTGGACCAGATCTATTTCTTTGCTCTGCTCTGGTCTTCTCCCCTGCTCCCCTCCCCATAACATTTGCTCAGCTTCGGTTGCTCGTCTCAGATCGGAGCTCACACTTGCTCTAATTTGCATCCCCGCCATGTCCGGTCAACCTCCCACACCTCTAATCGAAGTTCACAGCCGTCGTTGTTGCATCGTCTGCCGTATCGGAGCTTCGCATCCCCGGACTAATATCTCGCCTCTGGCTAGTCCTTCTCGCACGTCAGAGCACGTCCCGTCGGGTGATCCAGGCCGGCGACCGGACTCGGGAAGTTGCATGCTCCCGCGCACCCCAGGCACAGTAGCCCTGGCACAGCAGTTCGACGACCATGCTCTCATGGCCACCGTGCTGGGCATCCATCCTGCCGTGTCTCCGGCAGAGTTGCTGTCGGCTTTCAGGTCTGTTTTGGGATCAGACGAAAGGAGGTCAAGATTGAGGTATGCACGCCGCCATTCTATTTTTTCGTCCGGTTCGAGCACAACTCAGACATCGAGCGTGTTCTGCATTCTTCCCGTTCTTTCGAGTGCTGCGGGGAGAAAATTAGCTTCATGGGTTGGCATCACGCCTGTGGATGGGACGATCGCTTGGGGCAGCTTCGTTTCTTCTCCAAACTCGGCTTTGACAGCCTCCCATTGGATTCTTTGGAGCCGGAGGCCCTCAAGCAGGTCGTCGGTAGCCTTGGCGGCGAGCTGGTGGAAATCATGCCACCGAGCGACAGATGGGTCATCGAGGCAAAGGCGTGGCTGAAAGATCCTGACGCCATTCCAAAGATGTACGAGGTGCAGATTCCAAGAAGGGCAGGGCGGCGGCTTTGCTAGAAGCACCCGGTCATCATCCACCTGGAGGAGGTTCTAGAATCGGTACATGGCATTCAGGGCCCCTAAGAGGCTACCAAAAAGCATCCTCGCCGCCTGCAGTGTTGGCCTAGAAGGATCGATGCCACAGGACCACCACCGTTTTGCGATGATGCACACAGTTTCGGTGGGGGAACTAGGCTTGGACGAGCTGGTGGTTCTGATTTCCCTCGAGTGAAGACAGAGCTCTAGTGAATTTCCGTGGTATGTGTGGCTAATGAATTTGTAGTATGGAGAGCGTAGCAGGAAGTTAGCATCGACTAAAAACATGTAATAGTTTGAATCGATGTAGTACGTGTGTGTAATAGTTTGAAGTAGTATGTGTGTGTAATAGTTTGAATCGATGTAGTTTGTGTGGGTAATGAATTTGATGTAGTGTGTGTGTGTAATAGTTTGAATCGATGTAGTTGAACACCGTGCTTTATAATTTTTGTGAATAACCAAGGACAACCTCATGAAAAGAGGGTGGTCTGGCAATGAGCAATGTCAATTCTGTGGATGCCAGGAAAATGTAGTCCATCTCCTCTTCAAGTGCAAGGTAGCTATATTTTTAACACGTTGAACTGTAGGACCATTTTGCAGACAACACAAGACAAAGGAAAAATGGTTTACAACACAGACAGTAGACGCAAAATCTATAGTCTGGGATAAAAAATGCCAGTTAACTGAATTTAACCACGACTAGTAATTGAAGGAAATTGATACTTGATAGTATTTGCTTACAACAGTAGTACTTCCATGCAAAAGGGTCTTATACCTGCACAAAAGTGGGCTAAACTTCCTACTAGTTTATAGAACAATTCGTCAGCATTTCATCTACAAAAGCCATTCTTTAGTCTGAACTTAGCTATTCTACACTGAAGAAACTACAGATCTCCACCAGAAAAGTTGGCTAGCCAATTGCCTTGAGAGGACATAAGTTCTTTGATAATTTAACACAAACTATCTATTGCCTTCCTGCCAAACTACAAAAAATCTGCATCGTTCATGCACGAGCGATTTGCGTGCGCCAGTCCCGGTTCAGTTGGACCATCCGCACCGCTACAACGATTTCTTTGAAACTGAAATTCGGCATCTCCTTCTTAGGGTCGTAGGTCCGTGTGAACTCGAACCTGAATTCCAGTGCTGAGATGATGCCCGCCACTGGCTCCGGCTATCGAACAATCCAGCATGCTGAGTGTAGACGTTTGGTCTCCACCACGGTACGGCCTCCGACGGTGCGTAGGATGGAGCGTCTTTGCCGCAGATGGCGTGTTCCCAGCCTTCCCCACTGCGGTAAGGTATCCCGCACCGAAGCATGGACGCGAGAGTTCCTAGACCTTGGCGCTGCCCTGTTCGAGGGTGTGTACCCTCGGCGGCATGCTATCGTAAACGATTTGATACGTACCTTGTTCCCACTGCCTAGAGCATGCCGTAATATCGCCGCTCGATTTCTCCACATCGCTCTCTTGGTCCTGCTTGCCACATCTGGCGCCGACGACGCCACCGTCGTCGTCGTGGCCGATTTGGCATATTCGGGGAAATCATCTGCCTGGCAGGGCAATAGGAGACCGGCCTTGAAGTAGAGCTTCATGGCCTACCTTAGAGGGGCAAAATACCCTAGTTTCGGCGGCTATCGCGGCGGCGGCTGCTTAGGCGGGGCCATGTTACCCTAGGTGGTGCGACACGGAGGAGCTACGCAAGGTGAACTGTGGTTTGTCAGAGTAGGGGAGTGAAAGACTGACAGCAGTTTTGGACTACGGGCACGCGTGAAAATAACCATCTCCCATTTCCTTAGAGGGTAATAATTCAACACTCGTTGCATTAAGCGCTCAATATTTATTTCCCTTCTCAGCATAAGAGTGCGAACGTATTAAAAAGATCGGTCGTGGCTATCCACCTCATCAGGCAATGTACCAGGATAGGTAGGAGACCGTGTTTCATTTTAGAAATGTTGACGATTGTGCCCTTATGTTTATACGATATTATTTCTATGCCACCATGTACCGTCGATTGTAGCAACACCATGTGGCGTGGCGTGTTTTCTTTTTTTAAAGAGTATCAAAAACAGGGGATGCCGACGTGGCATGTTTTCCGATCAAGGCCCACCTCCTCCACCTTGACGGGCGATCCAGTTCGAGGCTGGTGCTGCCCACCAACACATTATTGTGCAATTTTCCATGTAGAACCTGAATTCCGGCGCTGAGCTGATGCCCGCCGCCGGCTACGGCTGTCGAACACAGAGAATTCTGAAAGAAGCTACTAAAAATAAATACTTTGAATTCTGAAAGTACTAAAATTAAATACATTACAATTTTGTCTGAAAGGTAATACGCATTCTGCTGATCGAACTAATATAAATACAGTACAAATTTCTACTTCGAAAAATAGATCTAAAAATGCTAGCAAATAACCTAGGATGAATATAGGATTCATTCTCCCTTATATATTTCGTCGGCGGCGGCTCCCGCGTGCTGCAACACATGTTCAGAGAACTCTCTTCGTCTGCATTGTGCTGCCAGTATCTCGTCCAGAGGATAAGGCCTAGGTGTATGTTCCAGACTTAAGCCATGCATTACCATTGTTGGTTCCTCTTCCTAGGCTTGAACCTCATCATTGTACAGTCTGATATAATTCCTGTAGTATATGCAACCGGGTTTGACTGTGGGGTGTAACCTGGTGTCAATGGAGATAGACCGATTGTAATCAACAAAGAGGGCACGACTTCCAATGTCACCGACGGCCTCGAGAGAGTGGTTCTCTGTGTCCACCCGGTACAACACCGGTTGCCCTTTGGCGAAATCCCCGTTCAACACAAGAAGCAGATCACCATCTGACTCCACAAGGTAAAATTTGTAAGGTCCACGTACCTGTTCAAATAATGGGGCTGAAATTATTTTGGCCATCGTGACAGTGCTCGCGTGCTTCTCTAACTGGATGATGGTCGACAAGATGTCTCCATTCTCAAGTAATGCATATACTTCCCTCGGAATGCCGGCATGCAGTCCAGAAGCGTATCAGGAGGTGGCGAATACAATCCTTCTCCAAATGATCCATTGATTTGCCCCATTGGGGTGCTCTCATCGGCCCATGCAATATGATCTGGATAATCAGTGCAAACGAACACCATCATCGGGGACTTTGTCACGATGACAGATTGCATATGATCAGATGGTATGTGTGCTTGAAACTCAGTATTAGACTTATGAGTGATTTGGTTCAGAAGCCGAATCTGGTACAACTCCACCCTCTGAGTAAGCACGATGACGCCACGAGAAACACCGACGAAGTAGAATCTTTTGGAAGAAGAGGGCATCAGTTAGCACTAAGATGTTTACAATGGAAAATACCAATAAATGAATGTTATATATATATATATAATCTTTGGATGTGAATGTGAACCTGCGATGGACGTCCATTAGATTCGTCCTGAAGCAACGACCAGTGGCGTGGTTGAGGAAGGTGAAGTCGCCAACATCTGGAAGTCTGTGATCTATCATGATCCAGTTGTTGAGATGGAATTCAGGCACCTTTAAAGTGCGGCGCCAATCAGTGCAGACTTCCCGACAAGCAGCATAGGTGTCGACGTACTCCTCTTTCTCTAGCAAGTAGTCGGCGATCTTGCAAAGTGGGTCGGCCGGGAGATCGGACCAGTTCCTCTTCATCCAGCTACTGGCCATGGCTAACATGCGGGAATGTTTTGATCGAGGAAGAAAGAAGAACTACCACTGTGAGGAGAAGAAGAAGAGGAGAACAGACGAGGGAGACGAAGCAGAACTGCCACTATGAGGAGACGAGGAGACGAGGGAGAAGAAGTAGAACTGCCACTTCAAGTTTGGATCAAACAGACTGACATGTGGGCCCTGCTAAAAAATTCCGTGAAGTGCTACCGTGCATAGTGCGCTGACAGGTGGCATGTTTTTTTACTGGTGAGCCCGCCTCCTCCACCTTCGATGGTGCACGTCCTAGGTTCGAGGGCTGGTGCCGCCCACCAACACATTATTGTGCAATTTTCCATGTTTTGTCGCAACCAACTCCGCTCTGATCCGCTCCTCTGCTCCTGCCGCCGCCACTCCGCTCAGTCATGCACCGCTCTCGTTGTCCCCTTGTGTCGTCGTCCTCCTGCCCTCCCCTCCCTGCCATCCCCTCACGTCCCCTCCCCTCCTTGCCCTGTCTCCTTGCTGCCGTCCACCGCCCAAGCGCGTCTGGAAACGAAAACCGAGAGTCGGCCGTTGGGTTAGGCGCCCAACGACGCTAGTGGAAATGAAAACCGAGAGTCGGAGATGGATCCTGCGAGGCTTGAGAAGACGGAGATGGGTCCTGCGCGGCTGGAGAGCACGGAATCTCCTTCAAGTCTGGAGAGCACAAAGGACAACTAAACAGGAGAAGAGGAAGCGGGGTGCAGAGCTTTGGAGGTATGGAGCCCGGAGAAGGTGTCGTGCGTCCACGTTGAAGGGTAAGAACTGTGATTCCTTTTCTGCATACCCCAATTAGCGTTTCTAGTCCCGTGGTGATGGCAAGGATATGTGTTGGTAACTGCAGGACGTCTGTACAGCTTGTCCTTGAGCATGATGCTTTGTTAAGCGAGCATGAAGGCACTGAAATGTGTGGCAGTGCGGATGACGATGAGAAAGCATATGCAGACGTGGTTGCTGACGCTGATAGGATGGAGAGTAGGGAATATTTGGTTGATTCGAACATTGAGCCTGACTATGGGACTGGTGAGTAAGAGGAATGTGAAGATGTGGAAATGGGATGTAGATACGACGACGAAGACGAGGACAGGCTAGTGATACACTTTGACAGGGATAATCCTACAATTGATGATGGGACCGTCTTTGAGAATGTGGAGGACTACAGATATGCAGTTGCAACCTATGCAATCAGAGTTGGGTTCGAATTTATCATTGAAAAGAGCGACCAAAAGAGATTTAGGGTGCACTGTAGGGAAAGTAATGTGTGTAAATGTAGATTACATGCATCTCCATTGCCGGGTGGACACCCATTTTAGGTTGCAATAGCTACATTTAGTTTTAGTCTTTCTCATATTTATTCTGCTGATAAGTAGCTCTGAATTATTTGGATTCTTATTGAATGCAGATCAAAGTAAACACAAAGAAACACAACTTCCCTAATGCTTCTTTAAGTGATAGGATTAGACTGGCGACTACCAAGTGTTTTGCTGCTACTGTACTTGACTGGGTGAGGCAGGATCATAACATTGGACCTGCTGAACTCAGAGCAAAGATTAGAAAAAAGTTTAACATTCTGATTCCTTATCATAGAGTCTTTGATGGGAAGGAGATGGCTCTAGACTTCATTCAAGGCAAGTGGAATGACAGTTTTCATATGTTGTATAGTTTCAAAGCTCAGGTAGAGAAAACATCACCTGGTAGTGTTGTTGACATCGATTACGAGGTTGTGAAAGGAAGAAAAAGGTCTCGAGGGGGTCAGGTATAAGCAGGAAGATAAGATATGCTTCAGGAGATGTTTTGTCTGCCTGAAGGCATGCTGGAAGGGGTACCTAGACGGCTGCAGTCCATACTTGGCAATAGGCGCAACTTCTTTAACAGGGAAGTTCAGGGGACATGTTGCTTCTGCTTGTGCTTTGGACACACATAATTGGCTTCTACCCGTAGCTTATGCTGTTCTTGAGGGTGAATGAAATGAAAGCTGGACATGGTTCATGCAGAGACTATGGGAAGTAATTGGTGAGGGTCTTGAGAATGTTGTTGATGTTGTGTTTCCAGGGGTTGAGCATAGGGAATGCATGTGGCACCTCGCAACTAACTTCACAAAGAAGTTCAAAGGAAAGATCATTGAAGAGGACTTGTGGCGATTAGCATACACATACACCCAAGCACGCATGCTACTTACTTTCAGAACATGTATTCAGTGCCAAAGGTGAAAAAATACCTTGAAGAACATCACACCAAGCTATGGGCCAGAAGCAAGTTTCGTGAGTTAAGCAAGGTGGATTTTGTTTGCAATAATTTGGCAGAGAGTTTCAATGATAAAATTTCAGGCATGAAGACACTTGGAATTGTTATTTTGTTGGATGCAAAAAGACAGTGCATAATGGTGAAGATAGATTTAAGTCAAAGAATTTGTGCAAGAAAATTTTTAGGCCATAAAATAGTTCCAAAGGTGGTTATGTTACTAAATGCAAGAACCAGGGCAATGAGAATGAATAAGATGAGGATGGTCAGAAGTTCCAGAATATTGATTGAGGTTTATGCAGAATACAAGCGTGGAAGTGAACGGAGGTACACTGTAGACATTGGAAACAAGACTTGTTCATGCAGGCAGTGGCAGATTACTGGTCTGCCATGTCACCATGCAATTTACTTCATCTTAAAGCTTAGAGGTAGCAGAGCTGAAATAGAGAACTAT
The DNA here is from genome assembly GCA_023614405.1 of Avena insularis. Taxonomy (NCBI): domain Eukaryota; kingdom Viridiplantae; phylum Streptophyta; class Magnoliopsida; order Poales; family Poaceae; genus Avena; species Avena insularis. The sequence goes on along the minus strand of CM042684.1, from coordinate 103,385,406 downwards.
GTCGACAACTATTTCTCCGTGGACAAGTTTGCTGCAACTTATGCAGAAAACATACCACCTATGGCCGATGAAAATGATTGGGAGATATCCAGGGTTCAAACTTCAACCACCAGTTCTTAGGAGGCCACCTGGGAGGCCTAGAAAGCTAAGGATCGAAGCCTCCACCGATAAAGGTTCAAGGCTGGGAGCTAGTAAAAGGAAATGCAAACGTTGTGGCGGATTCGGCCATATCAAGAGGTTGTGCAAAAACCCAGTTACACATGATATTGTCCCTGTTCACACCCCGGTGGCATAAAATAAGGCTTCTCAGCCAGAACTGAAGGAAGAGCAGCGCGAAGACGAAGAACTTGAGGAAGTGCAGCAGGTGGAGGAAAACGGTGATGAGCACTCGGAGGAAAACGTACATAAGCAGCCAATTTATGAAGAAGTAGAGGTGTCGGCGAGAAAAGGGTGTGAAAAGAAACAAAAGGGTAAGCGGAACGGGGAGGAAAGGGCAAATAATGGAGGTGTATTAGAATATGAAGAAGTTGCAGGGGTGATTGAGGATGTTCTTGAGGATCTTTCGGCTAACTGCAGGAGAAATAATAAATCCCTGCCAATTTCATCTTTGTACGATTCCCTAGATGAAAGGTAAGCTTAAAAATTGTTTTATTTGCCATTTTATCATTTTTTTTATACTCGTCAACTAATGCTTAATGTAGCGTGGGCTCGAAGACTAATAAGAGGAGCAGAAAGATGCGGGCACAGTAACATCGTATATTGAATTATATCATTGAAACTAAACTTGTCGTGTCGTCTTTATTTATATCTGGCGCGTGCAACGTGTCTGTGATGGGGTCATGTGGACCAGATTACAATTTTTTAAATATTATTACATTAATTTTTTACCTGTGTATGGACGCAGCTACTAGTTTCCATCTCCCTTGGATTCCCATCTCCTTTGGCGCACTCCAGTATTATGGTTGTGCCAGCAAGTAGCAGAGTCAGCGTATTGTCCCATCAGATGTGAACGTAATGACTTTGTTTGTTCATAATTTGATGAATTTTGATTAGTTTGAAAGACAGAGAAACCTAAAACATGTATCTAGACATGTTTTGGGTATGGACACGTTTATTAAATATCTAAAAAAACTAAGTCAGTTATATCTGGACAGGAGTAGTACACTATTACAACACGCTCGATCCCTTCTCCTCTGGCGCACTCCAAATTATAGTTGTGCTATCAAGTGCTGGGAGCAGAGTCAGCGTATTGTCCCATCCGATATGCCAGGAACGCGTGAACTTTATTTTCAGGATCGGACGAGTTTCGACTAGTTACAAAGACAAAGACAATTAAAACATGGCCAACATATATAGATTATGACGATAATCTACTATGACTCAAGTGACCCAGATCCAAAGAGGGCATTAAGATACCGTACATAGATTTAATTTATGCTTAAGTAGCCCTAATCGACAATGACGCTCCCACAGTCTCCATCATCGACGATGTTGTCTGCGTCGCCGACAGCATCCTCCACGTAGGAATCGATGCCGACGTTCTCGGCAGCGTTCCTCTTCCTCATGGATTATTCACGGCACGCTGCATTAATAACGGTGGAGGTCGTACACCCAGGCACTACCAAGAAGCGCTGCCTCCCTTCGGCGTTGCGCAGATCCGGGTGGATCTCCCGCCGGTGGGTTCCGCACAGCTCAATCAACGCAGCCCGCTCCTTCTTGAACAGCTTTTGCCAGTACGCGCTCGTGCACGAGTACCGTGCCATTGCCCTCTTCCGCTCTGGCAGCTGGCGGCAGCGCTCCTCGATCTGCCTCGCCAACGTATTGTCGCGCAAGAGCGGCATGATAGGAACCCCGGTGTAACTGAGCTCGAAGCCGGCCAGAAGCCTCGTGAACAGCGGCGCAAGTATGTCATAGTGGGCGAACATCTGAGCCTCGTGCAAGCTGAGTTTGGGCCTCTCCCTCTCCATGGCGATGAAGGAACACGATCTGAACTTCAGCCCCGAGGTTAAGGGGATAAGGGTAAGGACGTAGGCCTAGCATCGTTGCCACTGCCAATCAGTTCGCAGAACAGACTTCTCGCGGATCGCCCTCACGAAGGACATCCTTATCGTCCACGCACCCCAATCCAATGGCGCCTAACAATCGGGGATCGGGTCTTCTAGAAGCCCGGAGCAGTTGCTGGTTAGCTCTGTGTCTAGATTGTTTGTGGCCAATGGCTGTCATTGAAAATAATGAAAGAATACACATTTCAATGACAATGGTGGATCCATATGTGGTCTATGAAAAGAACACACATGCAATGACTCTAGATATGGTTAATGAGAAGAACACACATGCAATGACACTAGGGGATCCATATGTGGGTTGTGAAAATAACACACATGCAATGACTTTAGTTGTGGTTAGTAAAAAGAACACACATGCAATGACACTGGTGGATCCATGTGTGGTTTGTGGAAAGAACATACATGCAATGACACTGGTGGATCCATATGTGGTATGTGAAAAGAATAGTCATAAAATGACTCTAGTTGTTGTTAGTAAAAATAACACACATGCAATGACACTGGTGGATCCATGTGTGGTCTCTGAAGAGAACACGCATTTCAATGACACTAGTGGATCCATATATGGTCTGTGAAAAAAAAACACATGCAATGACTTTTATTGATCCATATGTGGTTTGTCAAAAGAACACACATGCAGTGACATTGGTGGATTCATGTGTGGTTTGTGACATGAACACACATGCAATGACTCTAGTGGATCCATGTGTGGTTTGTGGAAATAACACATATGCAATGACGCTGGTTGATCCATGTGGTTTGTGGAAAGAACACACATGCAGTGACATTGGTGGATCCATGTGTGGGTTGTGACATGCACACACATGCAATGACTCTGGTGGATCCATGTGTGGTTTGTGGAAAGAACACACATGCAATGACTCTAGTTGTTATTAGTAAAAAGAACACACATGCAATGGCACTGTTGGATCCATGTGTGGTCTCTGAAGAGAAAACACACATTTCAATGACACTGGTGGAACCACATGCAATGACAGTGGTGGACCCATGTGTGGTCTGTGAAGAGAACACACATGCAATAAACTCTAGTGGATCCATATATGGTCTGTGAAAAGAACAGTCATGAAATGACTCCATGTGTGGTCTCTGAAGAGAACACACATTTCAATGACTCTGGTGCATCCATATGTGGTCTGTCCAAAGAATAGTCATGAAATGACTCCAGTTGTTGTTTGTGAAAATAATACACATTTCAATGACAGTGGTGGATCCATATGTGGTTTGTGAAATGAACACACATGCAATGACTCTAGATGTGGTTAATGAGAAGAACACACATGCAATGACACTAGTGGATCCATAGGTGGTCTGTGAAAAGAACACACATGCAATGAACTCTGGTGGAACCACATGCAATGACACAGGTGGATCCATGTATGGTCTGTGAAGAGAACACACATGCAATGAACTCTGGTGGATCCATATATGGTCTATGAAAAGAATAGTCATGAAATGACTCCGAGTGTGATTAATGAAAGAATACACATTTCAATGACAATGGTAGATCCATATGTGGTCTGTGAAAAGAACACACATGCAATGACTCTAGATATGATTAATGAGAAGAACACACATCAATGACACTGGTGGATCCATACGTGGGTTGTGAAAATAACACACATGCAATGACTTTAGTTGTTGTTAGTAAAAAGAACACACATGCAATGACACTGGTGGATCCATGTGTGGTTTGTGGAAAGAACATACATGCAATGACACTGGTGGATCCATATGTGGTATGTGAAAAGAATAGTCATGTAATGACTCTAGATGTTGTTAGTAAAAATAACACACATGCAATGACACTGTGGATCCATGTGTGGTCTCTAAACAGAACACGCATTTCAGTGACTCTGGTCGATCCATATGTGGTCTGTGAAAAGAACACACATGCAATGACTCTGGTGGATCCATATGTGGGTTAGTAAAAATAACACACATGCAATGACACTGGTGGATCCATGTGTGGTCTCTGAAGAGAACATGCATTTTAATGACACTGGTGGATCCATATAGGGTATGTGAAAAGAACACACATGCAATGACATTTGTTGATCCATATGTGGTTTGTGAAAAGAACACACATGCAGTGACATTGGTGGATCCATGTTTGGTTTGTGAAAATAACACACATGCAGTGACATTGGTGCATCCATGTGTGGTTTGTGACATGAACACACATGCAATGACTCTGGTGGATCCATGTGTGGTTTGTGGAAAGAACACATATGCAATGACTCTGGTTGATCCATGTGGTTTGTGGAAAGAACACACATGTAGTGACATTGGTGGATCCATGTGAGGTTTGTGACATGAACACACATGCAATGACTCTGGTGGATCCATGTGTGGTTTGTGGAAAGAACACACATGCAATGACTCTAGTTGTTGTTAGTAAAAAGAACACACATGCAATGACACCGGTGGATCTATGTGTGGTATATGAAGAGAGACCACACATTTCAATGACACTGGTGGAACCACATGCAATGACACTGGTGGATCCATGTGTGGTCTGTGAAGAGAACACACATGCAATGAACTCTAGTGGATTCATATATGGTCTGTGAAAAGAACAGTCATGAAATGACTCCATGTGTGGTCTCTAAAGAGAACACGCATTTCAATGACACTGGTGCATCCATATGTGGTCTATGAAAAGATTAGTCATGAAATGACTCTAGTTGTTGTTTGTGAAAATAATACACATTTCAATGACACTGGTGGATCCATATGTGGTTTGTGAAAAGAACGCACATGTAATGACTCTAGCTTTGGTTAATGAGAAGAACACACATGCAATGACACTGGTGGATCCATAGGTGGTCTGTGAAAAGAACACACATGCAATGAACTCTAGTGGAACCACATGCAATGACACTGGTGGATCCATGTGTGGTCTGTGAAGAGAGCACACATTCAATGAACTCTGGTGGATCCATATATGGTCTGTGAAAATAATAGTCATGAAATGACTCCAGGTGTGGTTAATGAAAGAATACACATTTCAATGACAATGGTGGATCCATATGTGGTCTGTGAAAAGAACACACATGCAATGACTCTAGATATGGTTAATGAGACACACATGCAATGACACTGGTGGATCCATATGTGGGATGTGAAAATAACACACATGCAATGACTTTAGTGGTTGTTAGTAAAAAGAACACACATGTAATGACACTGGTGGATCCACGTGTTGTTTGTGGAAAGAACATACATGCAATGACACTGGTGGATCCATATGTGGTATGTGAAAAGAATAGTCATGAAATGACTCTAGTTGTTGTTAGTAAAAATAACACACATGCAATGACCCTAGTGGATCCATGTGTGGGCTCTGAATAGAACACACATTTCAATGACTCTGGTGGATCCATATGTGGTCTGTGAAAAGAACACACATGCAATGACTGGTGGATCCATATGTGGGTTAGTAAAAATAACACACATGCAATGACGCTGGTGGATCCAAGTGTGGTCTCTGAAGAGAACATGCATTTCAATGACACTGATGGATCCATGTATTTTATAAGAGAAGAACACACATGCAATGACATTTGTTGATCCATATGTGGTTTGTGAAAAGAACACACATGCAGTGACATTGGTGGATCCATGTGTGGTTTGTGACATGAACACACATTCAATGACTCTGGTGGATCCATGTGTGGTTTGTGGAAAGAACAGATATGCATTGAGTCTGGTTGATCCATGTGGTTTGTGGAAAGAACACACATGCAGTGACATTGGTGGATCCATGTGTTGTTTGTGAGAAGAACACACATGCAATGACACTAGTGGATCCATGTGTGGGTTGTGGAAATAACACACATGCAATGACTCTAGTTGTTGTTAGTAAAAAGAACACACATGCAATGACACTGGTGGATCCATGTGTGGTCTCTTAAGAGAGAACACACATTTCAATGACACTAGTGGAACCACATGCAATGACACTGGTGGATCCATGTGTGGTTTGTGAAGAGAACACACATGCAATGAACTCTAGTGGATCCATATATGGTCTGTGAAAAGAACAGTCATGAAATGACTCCATGTGCGGTCTCTAAAGAGAACACACATTTCAATAACTCTGGTGGATCCATATGTGGTCTGTGAAAAGAATAGTCATGAAATGACTCCAGTTGTAGTTTGTGAAAATAATACACATTTCAATGACACTGGTGGATCCATATGTGGTTTGTGAAAAGAACACACATGCAATGACTCTAGCTGCGGTTAATGAGAAGAACGCACATGCAATGACACTAGTGGATCCATAGGTGGATTGTGAAAAGAACACACTTGCTATGAACTCTGGTGGAACCACATGCAATGACACTAGTGGATCCATGTGTGGTCTGTGAAGAGAACACACATGCAATGAACTCTGGTGGATCCATATATGGTCTGTGAAAAGAATAGTCATGAAATGACTCTAGCTGTGGTTAATGAAAGAATACACATTTCAATGACAATGGTGGATCCATATGTGGTCTGTGAAAAGAACGCACATGCAATGACTCTAGATATGGTTAATGAGAAGAACACACATGCAATAACATTGGTGGATCCATACGTGGGTCGTGAAAATAACACACATGCAATGACTTTAGTTATTGTTAGTAAAAAGAACACACATGCAATGACACTGGTGGATGCATGTGTGGTTTGTGGAAAGAACATACATGCAATGACACTGGTTGATCCATATGTGGTATGTGAAAAGAATAGTCATGAAATGACTCTAGTTGTTGTTAGTAAAAATAACACACATGCAATGACACTGGTGGATCCATGTGTGGTCTCTGAAGAGAACACGCATTTCAATGACACTGGTGTATCCATATGTGGTCTTTGAAAAGAATAGTCATGAAATGACTCCAGTTGTTGTTTGTGAAAATAATACACATTTCAATGACACTAGTGGATCCATATGTGGTTTGTGAAAAGAACACACATGCAATGACTCTAGCTGTGGTTAATGAGAAGAACACACATGCAATAACACTAGTGGATCAATAGGTGGTGCGTGAAAAGAGCACACATGCAATGAACTCTGGTGGAACCACATGCAATGACACTGGTGGATCCATGTGTGGTCTGTGAAGAGAACACACATGCAGTGAACTCTGGTGGATCCATATATCGTTTGTGAAAAGAATAGTCATGAAATGACTCCAGGTGTGGTTAATGAAACAATACACATTTCAATGAGAATGGTGGATCCATGTGTGGTCTGTGAAAAGAACACACATGCAATGACTCTAGATATGGTTAATGAGAAGAACACACGTGCAATGACACTGGTGAATCCATATGTGGGTTGTGAAAATAACACACATGCAATGACTTTTGTTGTTGTTAGTAAAAAGAACACACATGCAATGACACTGGTGGATCCATGTGTGGTTTGTGGAAAGAACATACATGCAATGACACTGGTGGATCCATATGTGGTATGTGAAAAGAATAGTCATGAAATGACTCTAGTTGTTGTTAGTAAAAATAACACTGATGACCCACAAGTATAGGGGGTGTATCGCAGTATTTTCGAGGGAAGTGAAACCCAATTTATTGATTCTACACAAGGGGAGCCAAAGAATATTTATAAGCCTTAACAACTGAGTTTTCAATTCAGCTGCACCTGGAAACAATCTTGCTCACAGCAGTTTATCAGTAGCAATAGTTTTGTAGTAGGAATAACAAAGTAGCAGCAGTAGTAAAGCAAAGACAGTAGTAACAAAAGCAGTAATAGTGGGATTTGAGTGCGGTAGGCATAGGGATGGATGGACGGGCGTTGCATGGATAAGACAATTCAAATAGCAATCAGAACATAGGGCAATTGTAGATAAATAAGATAAAGCATCCAAGTACTAGACAATCCTAGGCATGTGTTCCATATATAGTCATACGTGCTCGCAATGAGAACTTGCACAACATCTTTTGTCCTGCCAGCCCGTTTGTAGCGGGGCCTCTAGGGAACTACTGGCAATTAAAGTGCTCCTTTTAATAGAGCACCGGAGCAAAGCATTAACACTCCGTGAACACATGTGATCCTCACATCAAAGCCATTCCCTTTCGGTTATCCCGATTTCTGTCACTTCAGGGCCATAGGTTCTGGACAACAACGTGTGTATACAACTTGCAGATAAGACCAAAAACAATACTATCATAATGAATCAATAACATGTTCAGATCTGAAATCATGGCACTCGGGCCCTAGTGACAAGCATTAAGCACAACAAGTCGCAACAAAGTCATAAAGCACTAATAGAAGATACTAGGCACCATGCCCTAACAATCTGATGCCATTACATGAACGATCTCATCCAATCCCTACCGTCCCCATAGCCTACAGCGGGGGATTACTCACTCATAGATGGAGGAAACATGGATGGTTGATCGAGATGATGGTGGAGACCGATGGAGATGGCTCCGGGGGCACTTCCCCGTCCCGGCAGGGTGCCGGAACAGAGACTTTCTGTCCCCCAAATCTCCCCTTCGGTGGTGGCGGTGTTGCGGAACTTCTTTTGGAAAAACGTCGAACCCCCCAGAGTTTTTAGGTCAGATGGCTTCTTATAGGCGAAGGAGGAGACCGAGGGGGTGCATGGGGCCACCACACCATGCCCTGGGGGGGTGTGGCCAGCCCCTGGCCCTCCTCCGTCTCGTATTCTGGCTCCTGGAGTCGTCTGGAAAAATAGGCACTTTGGCTTTTGTCCCGTCCAATTCCGAGAATATTCATTTTCTGACTTTCCTGGAACCAAAAATAGCAGAAAACAGGTAGCTCGCACTGTGGCTCTTGTTAATAGGTTAGTCCAAGAAATCATATGAAAAGTACTCCAAAGTATGGACAAAACACAAGAAAGTGGATAAAACCAAGCATAGAGCATCAAAAATTATAGATACATTTGCAATGTATCAAACACACATGCAATAACACTGGTGGATCCATGTGCGGTCTCTGAAGAGAACACACATTTCAATGACTCTGGTGGATCCATATGTGGTCTGTGAAAAGAACACACATGCAATGACTCTGGTGGATCCATATGTGGGTTAGTAAAAATAACACACATGCAATGAGACTGGTGGATCCATGTGTGGTCTCTGAAGAGAACACGCATTTCAATGACAATGGTGGATCCATATATGGTCTGTGAAAAGAACACACATGAAATGACATTTGATGATCCATATGTGGTTTGTGAAAAGAACACACATGTAGTGACATTGGTGGGTCCATGTGTGGTTTGTGACATGAACACACATGCAATGACTCTGGATCCATGTGTGGTTTGTGGAAAGATTACATATGCAATGACTCTGGTTGATCCATGTGGTTTGTGGAAAGAAAACACATGCAGTGACATTGGTGGATCCATGTGTGGTTTGTGAAAAGAACACACATGCAATGTGCACTGGTGGATCCACGTCTAGGTTGTGGAAATAACACACATGCAATGAATCTAGTTGTTGTTAGTAAAAAGAACACACATGCAATGACACTAGTGGATCCATGTGTGGTCTCTGAAAGAGAGAACACACATTTCAATGACACTGGTGGAACCACATGCAATGACACTGGTGAATCCATGTGTGGTCTGTGAAGAGAACACACATGCAATGAACTCTGGTGGATCCATATATGGTCTGTGAGAAGAACAGTCATGAAATGACTCCATGTGTGGTCTCTAAAGAGAACACACATTTCAATGACTCTGGTGGATCCATATGTGGTCTGTGAAAGAAATAGTCATGAAATGACTCCAGTTGTTGTTTGTGAAAATAATTCACATTTCAATGACACCGGTGGATCCATATGTGGTTTGTGAAAAGTACACACATGCAATGACACAGGTGGATCCATAGGTGGATTGTGAAAAGAACACACATGCAATGAACTCTGGTGGAACCACATGCAATGACACTGGTGGATCCATGTGTGGTCTATGAAGAGAACACACATGCAATGAACTCTGGTGGATCCATATATGGTCTGTGAAAAGAATAGTCATGAAATGACTCCAGGTGTGGTTAATGAAAGAATACACATTTCAATGACAATGGTGGATCCATATGTGGTCTGGGAAAAGAACACACATGCAATACTCTAGATATGGTCAATGAGAAGAACACACATGCAATGACACTGGTGGATCCATACGTGGGTCGTGAAAATAACACACATGCAATGACTTTAGTTGTTGTTAGTAAAAAGAACACACATGCAATGACACTGGTGGATCCATGTGTGGTTTGTGGAAAGAACATACATGCAATGACACTGGTGGATCCATATGTGGTATGTGAAAAGAATAGTCATGAAATGACTCTAGTTGTTGTTAGTAAAAATAACACATATGCAATAACACTGGTGGATCCCTTTGTGGTCTCTGAAGAGCACACGCATTTCAATGACACTGGTGGATCCATATGTTGTCTGTGAAAAGAATAGTCATGAAATGACTCCAGTTGTTGTTTGTAAAAATAATACACATTTCAATGACCCAGGTGTATCCATATGTGGTTTGTGAAAAGAACACACATGCAATGACTCTAGCTGTGGTTAATGAGAAGAACACACATGCAATGACACTAGTGGATCCATAGGTGGTTTGTGAAAAGAACACACATGCAATGAACTCTAGTGGAACCACATGCAATGACACTGGTGGATCCATGTGTGGTCTATGAAGAGAACACACATGCAATGAACTCTGATGGATCCATATATGGTATGTGAAAAGAATAGTCATGAAATGACTCCAGGTGTGGTTAATGAAAGAATAGACATTTCAATGACAATGGTGGATCCATATGTGGTCTGTGAAAAGAACACACATGCAATGACTCTAGATACGGTTAATGATAAGAACACACATGCAATGACACTTGTGGATCCATATGTGGGTTGTGAAAATAACACACATGCAATGGCTTTAGTTGTTGTTAGTAAGAAGAACACACATGCAATGACACTAGTGGATCCATGTGTGGTTTGTGGAAAGAACATACATGTAATGACACTGGTGGATCCATATGTGGTATGTAAAAAGAATAGTCATGAAATGACTCTAGTTTTTGTTAGTAAAAATAACACACATGCAATGACACTGGTGGATCCATGTGTGGTCTCCGAAGAGAATACGCATTTCAATGACACTTGTGGAACCACATGCAATGACAATGGTTGATCCATATATGGTCTATGAAAAGAACACACATGCAATGACTCTGGTGGATCCATATGTGGGTTGTGAAAATAACACACATGCAATGACTCTAGTTGTTGTTAGTAAAAAGAACACACATGCAATGACACTGGTGGATCCATGTGTGGTCTCTGAAGAGAACACACATGCAATGACTCTAGCTGTGGTTAATGAGAAGAACACACATGCAATGACACTTGTGGATCCATAGGTGGATTGTGAAAAGAACACACATGCAGTGACTCTAGTTGTTATTAGTAAAAAGAACACACATGCAATGACTCTGGTGGATCCATATGTGGTCTCTGAAGAGAACACACATTTCAATGACACTGGTGGATCCATATATGGTCTGTGAAAAGAACACACATGCAATGACTCTGGTGGATCCATATGTGGGTTAGTAAAAAGAGCACACATGCAATAACACTGGTGGATCCATGTGTGGTCTCTGAAGAGAACACACATTTCAATGACACTGGTGGATCCATATGTAGTTTGTGAAAAGAACACACATGCAATGACATTTGTTGATCCATATGTGGTTTGTGAAAAGAACACACATGCAGTGACATTGGTGGATCCATGTTCTGTTTGTGACATGAACACACGTGCAATGACTCTGGTGGATCCATATGTGGTTTGTGGAAAGAACACATATGCAATGACTCTGGTTGATCCATGTGGTTTGTGGAAAGAACACACATGCAGTGAAACTGGTGGATCCTCTCTCTCTCGGTCACCAATGTCACAAATGCCACAAATGTCACAAATGTCACATAGGTGGATTGTGAAAAGAGATTTGCCCTCTCTCTCGGTCACAAATGTCACAAAAGCTTAAACGTGTGGAGATCCCTAACGTGTGCTCACTCTGGGTGCTACGCCCTGATTGGCTGACACAGATGTCACGCGGATCGTCTCCACCAATCGTTGATCCTATGTGATCCAACGGGCAAGAGAACCCCTCCCTTCTCCACTTTTTTTATGCATGGTCAATCTGTGCCACCTCTCTATCCGTGCCGCCGACACTTTACCTACATAAACAAGTGAAAATCCATCTACCTAAATAAAATAAGTAAAATAAATGATCATATTTCGAAGAAGCTATCGTCTTCGTCTTCTGATTCGTCCTCGTCTTCGTCAACACCATGGTCCCTGCCATCGCCGTTGTCGGTGTCCTCCTCTGACGACTCGACACCGCCCCCTTCCTCGAATAAGCGCGCTATCTCCTTGTCGGAGTCATCCTCCTCCTCTTCATAGTCCCACGGGTCCACGTCACTCTCCTCCGCTTCTGCCTCCAACTGATCGATGAACGCGTCCATGTTGGCCGAGTCGGACTCGTCCAATTAGCTATCTCCTCTGTTCTTCCTGGTCTTCTTCTTGTTCCTCTTCTTGTCCGTACTCGCCGGTGCAACACGCGCCCCCGTCCTAGCTGCTGCTTTGCGCTCGTCCGACATTGTAGGTACCCCACGCTCCTCCTGCGCGGCCGGTACGAGCTTCGACGTTGCGGTGTCCTCGAGTGCCAATGTCGATGGATCCTGGCGTGGTCGGACACGACGTGCTGCCTCAGCAGGCGACTCGCGAGCGCGAATGATGCAGCGAAGAGCCGGGGACATAGGACGATTAGTAGACGGCTTGGACCTACCATTGCCACAGCGAGTGGGCATTGTGCTCGAGGTAGTTGCTCTGAATGGTCGATGGCGGGTACACAGAGTGGGGTGCCGATCTGATCAAGGATGAGCAGCGGTTTCGTGCGTCGTGTCCACGCATGCATTTGTCGATTATCATAAAAAAGTAATATCTCACGTACTGAACATAATTTGATCACAACAAAAGTGGCATAGCATATTCTAGACTCGTAAATATCCCGTGTGTGCCTGTCGACGTGGAGTTCGACGGAGTTCAACGTGCCGACGTGATCATGCAGCAGTTGCGCGTGTCATTGCCCCATCAACACGTGACACACGCACGCAGGACGTGCACGCCGATGCCCGTGATGACCACCCGGCTCGCACTCCCCTTATTATATACTGGATTTTGGGTGGCGCCGAAGACCATTGAACTGTCCATCGCAATAAATACAAGTCCCATCAATTCCCTACCCCTACCTCCCCTGGCTTCTTTGAGAAGGTAGACCGTACACGGTGGTCTTGTATAATAGTACTAGTACTACTGGACCACGGCCTGTACTCTTTGACTCTTCTCCCACACTAATCACTATCTTCTTCCTCCTGCCGCCACCACCCTCACCCTGCAAGCCATGGTTCCCCTGAGGAGGGGGAGAGGCCGGTCAACGATCCTGCACTTCTTGATCTACCAGCCGCTCAAGCCCCCCTCTCATCGAGGCCTAATCTCCCCCAATAATGGCACCGAATGTTCTAGCAGGCGAGGGCTCCTCCCGGTATGGTCTTATTGTTCTACTTCTTCTCCATCTCCCTCTCCACCATGATCTTATTCAGCTTCTTCTTGTTTTTCTTCTTCTTACTCTTCCTATTCTACGTATTACAGGACGGCCGTGGATCCAGAATCCACCACGATGGAGGCGTTGCAGGACCTGTTCGGCCCTGTTCCACGTCTCAGCGAGGTAGCAAATCTCCACACTGTTATTTCTCCGAGTAGTGATGTGGATTTCTTAGATCGTGTCCACCCCACATTGGGGTTTCTTCTTCTTTTGCAAGTTGAATTAGTTTTCATGAATATGACTAGATCTCTTGGTCTTTCCTTAATACCTCTGTTCATAGATTCACTATGGATTTTTTGTGAGTAGGATTAGTTTATCGTGATCATGAATAGATCTCTAGGTCCATTTTTTAACATTGCGGTCAATAGATTCAACGGGGATTTTTTGATCTGTATCAGTATTCACCTGGTGTAATTATAGAATTCCTATTTCAATTAACATGAGCGATGCAGCGATCAAAGGCCGAGTACCGTGACAAGGTGGCTACGATCAGTGCCAAGATTGACAACCAACATGGGCTTGCATGCTCCCTCACCCAAGCTAATGAGAGCCTACGCAAGCAACTATCTGTGTAGAAGGAGATCTCGCTAGATTTTGCATGTGACGTCATGAGGCTGCAGAAAGTGCTTGACCGTAACTTGAACAGGCAAGAACAAGCCATCAAGATAATCAACGAGCTCATGGAGGAGAAGAAGAATCTCGTGGAAAGGTGCACTCTCCTGCAGGACGAAGTCACCAAGGCACTCAGAGGACGCGTCGAGGAAACCAAGTCTACCATCCGAGCCTACCATGACAGGAACCATTGCCTGGATGCAGTGAAGGAGATGAAGCATGAGATGAGCAGAGGGATCACTGTACTCGAGGGTGTTCGGAAAGAGAATGAGGAGCTAAGGGCTTGTCTGGAGGCGTATCGGAGCAATGCCTAAGTCTGATTCCCGTTAGCAGGGACACGAATATCAGTTCGTCCTCCATTCCTTTTATAATGTATAGGGTTCAAGGAGCAATGCCCAAGTCTGCTTCCCATTATATGGTGCAATAAGAATCCTAGGGCAACTCCTTATCTATCTCGACATGTGTTGGTGTTCATGTTCATGAATGGACACCATGTGCTCTTTTCATCATGTATCTGGACATGGGTTTCTGCATTATGAGTTTGCCACTCTCCCACTACTATTTGGTGATATTGGGAAAAACCCACAGCACACTAAACTGTAGATAAATCTTATTTGTCTTTGAAATTGAAATTATGACAGTGCCACTAGTCGATTCATAAAATGTTGATTAGTCCTAGATTGCTTCTTCCTTGAAATTATGATAGTGCCACTAGTCGATTCAGTCAATTATGGAAACTACCAGCTTGTCCTAGTGAACTGAACAAACCATACTATGTTTTTTTGTTGCAGGGAAAGAGGCGAAAGATCGACCAGGACCTGGCGACCTGGCTAAATGACAAGATAGCAATCCAAAGGGAGAAGCAGAATTCCTAGAAACTGGTCTTTGACCACCTGCGCGCTAAAGTCGTGGTCCTTTTTGACAAGTGCCAGAAACTGAAGGAGTTAAACGCCGGCTGGGCGAAGCTACACAGTGAAGGTCGCACCTCGGCTAGGAAGCAGACGGAGATCATGAAAGGGATCTTGAAGGAAAATCTTATGGCTACGGACCAACTTATCCAATCCGTGATGGAGTGCTGGAACCTACAGCTGAAGCACGACAAAGTCCTGAAGGAGCTATCCGATCTTAGGGAGGAAAACAAGCAGCTCCGGGCCAGGCTCGCTTGAACACAACATATTTCTATTTAGTACTAAACTGACTGGTTTATCCTCTGCAGTGGTGATTTTGTAAGCGTGAACTTATCTCTATGGACGATATGTGTGTTCGTCTGAAATTAGTTTCCTCGAGGATTGAGTTTGGCTTAGTTAAGAAAGCACAACTGCAAGTCTTATAGTTAACTAGTTTCAGGCATTGGCACAACATAAATTATTCATCTCGAATTTCCTTTATCCTCTATAGTCTGTCCTTGTTCACCCTCGCGCGCCTTCTTCAGTTCCTTCAACAGATCCGCAATGCAGTACTCTAGCTTCTTCTTGTCTTCCCTGAGTTGATCCCTCTCCTTTTCTGCATTATGAATCAGCAACCTGTGACTATCCTAAAGCTTCTTTGTAGTTCCAACAACCAAGCTCCCATTGATTCCGCTAGTTAGCTCTGACTGCAAATTCTCGATTTCTTGCTCCAGCTCCTTATTTCGTACCGATAGCTTGTAATTTTTTTCAGCTGCATCACTTACATCAGTAAATCTCCCTGACCTTTCCAACTCATACATCTCCCATAACTTTGCCAAACATTTCTTAAGTGCATGTGGCCACTCAAGATCCACCCACTCTACTGCTTTACACACCGGACCAACCTAAAAACACACACACTATAGTGTTATGAACATGCACGATAATTTTACTTCATGTCACAGTTGCACATAATGTAAACAAACCTGATTTGTACAGCCCAAAAACCTTCTCCCGGTGTTACTGCCTTCGAACACAACATATCTCCTCAGTTTTAGCCCATGGTCACATGGCACTTCTCCATCAAGATCTAGGCCCTCCCATTCGGAGTTGTACATCGTCCGTGGTACCTATAGGTAAACGCAAAGCTGAAATCGAACACGATTGCATGCACATATGGAGCTCAGATCGAGAGATTTACCATTTCCTAACCCTAGCCCGAGAAAACAGAGGAACTCACATCATGGAAGGAATACTCGATGTCGGAGAGAAGGTTGTCGCTGCTCGACTGGTCGTCCTCGCCGTTCAAGGACAGCATGGAGAATGCGTCATCGCGCATTTACGCCGTGTGGAGGAGAGAGAGAGAGAGAGAGAGAGAGAGAGAGAGCAGCCCTTCTACCGCTGCAACAATGACTAAATTGGCATGTTACAATAGTTTAATGGATACCATGCCCTTTTCCTAGATTACTGTCTCCTGCCTAATATGGATTCTCTTCATACATTCTTATTTCAAATATTAAACCCGTACTCCCTCCATCCCAATTTCATTGCCTAACGAAAACATACCAGTATATTACATCATCTAAAGAAACAAAATCATGTCAACTACAAGGTACTTATGCATCACTTCTTCAGTGATGGTTTCACAAAACATTACATTACAATCTCTCAACAAACATAATCACATCATGGTTTCACAAAACATCACATTACAATCTCTCAACAAACATAATCACAGAAACAAGTATATTACATCAACTCAAGAAACAAAATCATGTCGACTACAAGGTACTTACACATCACTTGTCCTGTCATGGTTTCGCAAAACATTACATTACAATCTCTCAACAAACAAAATAACAGAAACAAGTACAGTACATCATCTCAAGAAACATAATCATGTCAACTACAATATATTTATGCATCACTTGTCCAGTCATGGTTTCACAAAACATTACATTACAATGTCCCAACAAACATAATAACAGAAACAAGTATGGTATGTCATCTTAAGAAACATAATCATGTCAACTACAATGTACTTATGTCTTATTACAACAACAATGGTTTCAGTGAGTGACATGTCCGAAAATCTCAACAGCTCGCACAGCATTATATTGCAATCTCTCAACAAACATAATCACAGAAACACACTCTAAATGCAACAACAGTCAATATTACAAATACAGGCAGCAGAACCCCGCGGTCCATATGACAAGCCTAGGGTAGCAGCTATTATCAGATCTCATCAACGTCGACCACCTCATTCTGTTCAGCCACTACAGGGGCATCTACATCCACTATAACCTGTTCAACAACATCAGAAATGGTACCAAGGAAGAACACCTTCCTGGTTTGCTTCTTTCGCCGCATAATCTGCATTAGATCTTTTGTATCCAAAACATCTATGAATTGCTGCTTCTTATGATGCCACCACCGGATTTTTGCCATCTGCTTAGGGCCAATACTGATTTCCTTACCGATCATCTCTCTCATTCCATCAAGAGTTATGTTTTTGGAATCGATAGTGATCTCCACAGTACATGATGAAACTGGCTTATTAACTCCCTCATCAAGTTTTGCCATGTATGAATCCACCTCTATGCGTATACTGAACTTATCTAGATCAGCATCTATTGGTCCGTATTCTCTAGGAGTAGAAGCTCTGGTAGCAAGATCTCCAGCATCTGCATACATATCATCAATCATCGCTTCAACTTTCACCTTACGATCAGCTGCACAACACTCCCAAACCATCTGAAGCTCATGGGAGTTCTCAATTTGCTGATAGGTATCATTCAAGTTGCGCCACACCAATTTTGTCCTATGTCTAGAACCCCAGGGAATTCTAGCGGCAAGCATATCTACCAGCTGCGAAACAAACACAACCTCTTTGCAATTCACAAGCAGATGCACATCTTGCCCGAACACAACCCTCTCGCAACCAAAATCAAGTTTTGAAGTGTACTGGCGAACATGAACTATGAACTCATATAGGTCCCTTGTATCAAAGTTGTGCCTAATTTGATTAAAAAGGGGAACATTTCAGTTCATTCTATTCTATTATGCTGTAACTAATCTACTTGCAAGATAAGGCATAGATAAGAAAAATTCACCTCTCGCTCTTCTCCCGGGTTTTTTCCTTCGAGATCTGGGTGCCGCATCCGCCCACCGGAGCCGAACAATCTGCCGCCGGCTTTGCTTTTCTCTTCAACCCACTGCTCATAGGTACCTTGGGAGCAGAATCCTTGGTTACCTCCTCACTAACCGGGGCTGAAGACCTCGCCACTGCTTCGCGTTGAGCCCCAGATTTGGGCCCCAACAGACCCGAATCAGTTGGCGATGTAGCTACAACCTTCACCTTGCAAGACATGCTAGGCCGCCGCCGTCGGATTCAGTGTCGGGGGAGGGAGAAAAAAGGTCATCCACCACCGGTAGATTTAGGGTCAGGGAAGGGAAGAAAAGGGACCACCGCCGCAGCAAGATTCAGTGTCGAGAGTTAGGAAAGTACAGTAATGGATTTGCCCCTACGACACGTGCAGGGTGGCTAAGAAGAGTGATCGGCGAAGAAGGGGCACAGCAGGAACTAGTGTAACGGAATATCCTGACTTAATGGGTGCGCTTTGAAAATATTGGGTTTGGCCATCATTCACTCGAAACACCCCACTTAGCAATTGGCGCCCCAACTTTTCGAATCGCGGTTATTAAAATCAATTTGGGTACCGTGTTGCCTAGGCGACCCAACTTTCGGGCCGCAAAATGATATTTTCAAGGGAGAGATCATCGTAAAGACCATCAAGATCCCCCAGATCTGCTAGGTTTTTAGTGTTTTCTTCATCTTCCTCCACCTAGAGTGCAGCTTCTGTGGTTGATCCGACAGATGATGCAGGTATCGCCGTAGGCACATACTTTTTGACCGACGGTCTCGATGAGATTGGAGCCGAGAGGTGCGGCTCTTCGGGATCCTCCACTTGAAAGTGGAAACTTCCGATGATGAGATTGTATCCGCCGTTGAAATCAGCGGGTACCGAAACAGGAGTGGGCGGGCGTGGAGCTGCTTCCATTAGATTGATGTTTGATGAAAAGGGCTCCGCTGAATCCATGACTCCCACGTTCAGGTTTCCCACAAACGATGCCAATTGACGAGGGTAACCTCAGCAATGTCCATAGTTATGGACTTAGGGTTTTGCGGAAAAGAGAACGCTGGGGATTTCATCGGATGTTAGGCAAACAAGGCAGTCGAAGTCGCCTGATTATTGGTGGACAAAGCTATTACAGATTGCTTGGGAGTTTTTCGATACCTCTCCGCTGGCTTCTCCCAGCCCTTATATAATAGGCCAGGTCCCAAAGCCATATACGGATAGGTTACATATTTACAATTACAACACCAAGACAATATAGGTTCCTATTTCCTTATCAAATACAACTAAGGCTTCCATCGGATGCTTCTTGGGCCTTCATCATGAGTCTTCATGGGCCGTGAGCCTTTATACAGCCAGGGTAGAAAAAAATAAGCACCTGAGTAATCATACCCATGCCACATGTCATCATCCCCTGTTTCTGATGGTGTTGCTACAATTCGATGATACATAGTGGCACAGATATAATATCGTATAAACATAAGGCATAGTCGTAGATAGTTTTAAAATGTAACCCAGTTTGTTTGGTCTCCTACCTGCTACATTGTCCGACCAGGTGGACAGCCATGACCAATCTTTTTAATAACTTTGCACTCTTATGATGAGAAGGGAAATAAAGATTGAGTAGTTAATGCAACGAGTGTCGAATTATTACCCTCTCAAGAAATAGGAGATGATTATTTTCACTCGTGCCCGAAGTCCACACCTATTGTAATTCAGTCAATCCCCTTCTCCGACAAACCATAGTTCCCATTGCGCAGCTCTGCCATGACGCACCACCTAGGGTAACATGGCCCTGCCTAAGCAGCCACCGCGGCCGCGGCCGCCACCAAAACTGGGGTATTTTGCCCCTCTAAGGGAGGCCATGAAGCTCTACTTTGAGGCTGGTCTCCTGTTGCCATGCTAGGCGGATGATTTCGCCGAATGTGCTGCATCAGCTGCGGCTGTAGCGGCGAGCAGGGCCAACCGAGCGCTGTGGAGAAAGCGCCCGGTGGCATTATGGCGTGATCTATGCAGGGGGAACAAGGTATGTGTCAAATCCTTCACGGGAGCATGCCGCTGAGGGTACACACACTCAAATAGGGCAGCGCCAAGCTCTAGGAACTCTTGCATCCATGATTCAGCGTGGGCGACCTTATCGCAGTGGGGGAGGCTGAGAACACGCCGTCTGTGGCAAATACGCTCCATCCAACACACCGTTGGAGGCCCAACCATGGTAAAGACCACCGTCTACACTCAGCCTATTGGATCGTTCAACAGCTGGAGCCGACGGTGGTCAACAGCTTAGCACCGTAATTTAGATTCCAATTCACACAGACATACGATCCCTACCATGAGATGCTGAATTTCAGGTTCGAAGAAATCGTTGCAGCGGCACAGATGTTCCTACTAAACCGGGACTGGTGCAAGCAAAGCAATCGTGCATGAACGATGCAGATTTCTTGTAGTTTGGCGGGAAGACAAAAGATAAGTTGGGGTTAAATGATCACTGAACTTACGTCCTCTTAAAGCAATTGGCCAGCCAACTTTTCTGGTGGAGATCTGTTGTTTTTTCAGTGAAGAATAGTTAAGTTCAGACTGAAGAATGGCTTTTGTAGATGAAATGCTGACATATTGTTCTATAAACTAGTAGGTAGTTTTGCCCACTTTTGTGCATATATCATATCCTTTTGTATGGAAGTATAATTGATGTAAACAAATACTATCAAGTATCTATTTCCTTCAATTACTACTCGTGATTAAATCCAGTTAACTGCGATTTTTTATCCCACACAGATGAAATTCAGACAACAGCTTATGTACTGATTTTGCGTCTCCTGTCTGTGTTGTAAACCATTTTTCGTTTGTCTTGTGCTATATAGAAAATGGACCTGCAGTTCACCGTGTTACAAAACCAGTAGACAGTGTTATAAGGATCATCAGGTAATCTTCGTTTGAAACAAGAATCATTTATTATCTTCCGAAACGCTCATCACTTGGCACAATAATCTAGCTACCTTGTACTTAAAGAGGAGACGAACTACATTTTCCTGGCATC
Organism: Avena insularis; assembly: GCA_023614405.1. Taxonomy (NCBI): domain Eukaryota; kingdom Viridiplantae; phylum Streptophyta; class Magnoliopsida; order Poales; family Poaceae; genus Avena; species Avena insularis. The sequence goes on along the minus strand of CM042684.1, from coordinate 103,363,961 downwards.
TACAGAATTAACATTGCTCATTGCCAGTCCACCCTCTTAGGTTGTCCTTGGTTATTCATAGAAATTATAAAGCATGGTGTTTAATACACATGCATTAGACACACATACTTCGAATTCATTACCCACACATACTACATCAATTCAAACTATTACATATTTTTAGTCTAGGCTAACTACCTGCTACCCTCTAGTTACTACAAATTCATTATTCACACATAATACAACAATTCACTAGAGCTTTGTCTTCACTCGAGGGAAATTAGAACCACCAGCTTGTCCACGCCCAGTTCCCCCATCAAAACTGTGTGCGCTGTCACAAAACGGTGGTGATCATGTGCCATCGATCCTTCTAGGCCAACACTGCAGGCGACGAGGACGCTTTCTACTGCCTCGTCCGGGTCCTGAATGCCATGTATCGATTCTAGAACCTCCTCCATGTGGATGATGACCGGATGCTTCCAGCAAAGCTGTCGTCCTGCCCTGCTTGAAATCTCCACCTCGAACATCTTAGGAACAGCGTTAGGATCATTCAGCCACGCCTTTACCTCGATGATCCATCTATCGCTCGGTGGCACGATCTCCACAAGCTCGCCGCCAAGGCTACTGACGACCTGCTTGAGGGCTTCCGGCTCCCAAGCATCCAATGGGAGGCCGCCAAAGCCGAGTTTGGAGAAGAAACAAAGCTGCCCCAAGTGATCGTCCCACCCACAGGCGCCATGCCAATGCATGAAGCTCATTTTCTCCCTGCAACACTCAAAAGAACGAGAAGAATGCAGAACACGCTCGGTGTTTGAGTCGTGCTTGAACCGAAAGAAAAAATCGAATGGCGGCGTGCATACCTCAATCTTGACCACATTTCATCTGAACCCAAAACAAGACCTGAAAGCTGGTAGCAAGTCTGCCGGCGACACAACGAGATCGATGCCCAGCACGGTGGCCATGAGAGCATGGTCATCGAACTGTTGTGTCAGGGCTACCATGCCTAGGGTGCGCGATAGCACGCAACCGCCCGAGGTCAGTCGCCGACCAGGATCACCCGACGGGACACGCTCACCATGCGAGAAGGACTATCCAGAGGCGAGAGACTAGTCCGGGGACATGAAGCTCTGATATGGCGGACGATGCGACATCAACGACTGTGAGCTTCGATCAGGGGCGTGGGAGGTTGACCGGACATGGCGAGGATGCAAGGAGAGAAAGTGCAAGCTCCGATCTGAGACGAGCAGCTGGAGCTGAGCAAAGGGTATGGGGAGGGGAGCAGGGAGAAGAGCAGAGCAGAGCAAAGAAATAGATCTGGTCCATGCAGGGATAAACTAGTCCACAACCGCAAAGGGTAACGGGGAATACTAACAGGCCAAGAAGAGTTGACCTAACGGCAGTATTTGAGTTCAGCCGTTTTTTGTCTAGGTTCAAACTACCGTTTAGCTGTTAGATTTGTATTCACCCTCATTTGGACCCTCTGGACAATTAGAAAATCTACTACGGCTCTCCGCGAGATTACAAGCAAGTCAGGCCCCGTGATGCACTCGCCCGAGAACTTTGGGGCCGTAAACCAACAAACCCTAACTAGATGGCTGGGGATATCCTCATCCCCTAAACCATAACCTCTGAACTAAACAGCTCCTTAGGCTCCGTTCAGAATGCACGTAGGAGAAACATAGGAATAGTGTAAAACAAAGGAATGGAAAAGAAAAACATCGGTGAAACAGGATCGGTAAACATAGGAATAGTTCCAGCTGCCTGTGTTCGGGACACAGGAAGCTAGCAAAGCAACCGAGATGAAACAACTACGGATCAAAATAATATAAGAGCTTTGCATGCTTCTCACGAATCATTGCAACGGGTGAACAGAGACCACATGCACTACCTTTTGTCTTTTGATGTGTCCTTCTCATGGTTCACCTAAACCAAGTCTATATACCCGTACTTTTCCCTGTCAATAGTGCAGCATTATAGCGTGGTTCCTTTGTTGTCTCAGGCTTACGCAAAAAAATGAGCTTCGAGCAGATATTCCAATTTCCATGAAAAGCGAAGGAAACTTCCCCTTTCCAAAGGATTCCTTATGTTGTTTCATTCGTTCCGAATGTGTCCAAGGGAAAAGAATCCAAAGGAAAGCAAACCTCCAAAATTCCTTTAGAATTCCTTTGATCCGAACGGGCCCTTAATGGTATACTCAGTGATGCCTTCACTATTTGTTGCAATTACATCCGAAAAGTGGAAGCTCATCAAGTAGTTGTTTAGCCAAGTAAGTCGAACAAAATAGGCAACTACCACGGGGATAACTCACGCTCAGACCATCTCCATCGACGCCCAAACTATTGACGGTTCGGGGAAGCCGCTCCACACCAGCGATCCCAACGACCAGTCTCTGACGATCACGCTGGGCTCAGCCCTTAACGATCACGTTGGGATAAAAAACGACGTTGAAATTCACAACGGGCCCCGATCACGTTGGGATCAAAACACAAAATTTGAAAAGATACACAAATAAATGATGTTTATTATAATGAATGCAAATACAATCAAGTTTAATACTCTCTCCTATGCAAATTAGTTGATTTAGATTTATCTAGACTCAATTGTATCTAGACATGATTTAGCATTAGATACATCCGTATCTTGACAAATTTAAATCAACTAATTTGGATCAAGTACAACAAATCAAATCTTTTAAATGAAAAAGTTCACAAATAGTTTGTAAGAAAATAAATTAAAATCAAATAGCAAGGGGCGTTGGCATGGTTTTGAGGTTTATTTCCTCTAAGCATCCTCAAATGCCTGATGAGATCATCTTGTAGCTGCCCGTGCACCTGGGCGTCGTGGGTTTCTTGATGCATGACTAGAAAAGCACCAAAATCAGCCCTGCACATCGTGACCAATGTCAGCAAGAGGGCTCATGCCCTCAAATGGCAATGGATCAACCACTAGATGATCACGCTCATTCTCGATGATGATATTGCATGATCACGCATGTATTCATCATCTCCCACATCTGTGATGTTGACCAGGTTAGAGCAAGGTACCTGATGATAGAAAAGCGAACTTGGAGCACACCAAATGCTCGCTCAACATTCTTCCTGCAAGCCTCCTGACATTGGAAAACCAAGCTCTTGCACAGTATGAGGCTCGTTGATTGTCTTCAGGAAGGTGGCCCATCTACGTTAAATACCATTAGCTAGGTAGTATGCTTTGGTGTACTCCTTGCCATTGACCACAAAGTTCACCATCGGGGCATGCCCTTCTGTAGGTCTGCCAAACACTTGATATCTCAATAGCACATTGAAGTCATTGTGCGTTTCGACCATGTCAAAGAAAGCGTGCCAAATCCTCAAGTTATAATCTGCCACGGCCTCTAGTATCACACTGTACTCTTCTTTATGGCCTTTGAACATACCTTGCAACCAAAAGTGCAATTCTTCCATCCCTAATGCATGCATTCAATGCTCCCAAGCATCCTAGAAAATCCCCTAACTGATTTATGTACAAGCATACGAGCTGTATCTTCTTCAGTTGGCGCCCTCAGATACGTTGGCCAAAGTATCTGACAATAGCACGACAAAACCTATACACAGACTCAAATGTCGTGACTCGGCCATGCACAGGTAGTCATCTTGAGTATCTGCAAGAGCTCCATATGCAAGACATTGCAAGGTAGTCATGCACTTCTGAACACAGGTGAAACCAGACAAGCTTGTGCAGTCCCTCTTGCAAATGAAATATGGATCAAACTCTTGCACCCCATGAACATGAGGTCTTCGATGATCATAATACACGTGGCTTCATTGTCTTGCGTGTCATCCTCCTCTTGCAGCATTTGCACCATCATGAGCTCATCGTTTCTATCCATGGAAAACGGCTGAGAACCTTCTATGTGTCGCGAGCTCGACGTGGTTCGTGGCCGAGTGGGCGGTGCCTTTTGCCCTAGAGACAACAATGGCGATGTGAAGACGCGGCCAATTCGAACAACCTCCCACGCGAGCGGCGACGAGGGTGTACTGGGCCGGTGGCAGGCGATCTCCCCGGCCGGTCCATTGTGTATCGACAAGTGGGTGGCTGCTTGGGGGTGGGCCGCGCCCTAGGGAATGGGCGGCGCACTAGGTGGGTGATATGGTTAGCAGCATGTCGAAGGATGGCCGGTGGCGGTGGCGATTCGCGGGATGGGAGAGATGTAAGGAAGGAGAGGTGGAGGGAAGGGGATGCAGTTTGCCTCATGTGGCTGGCAAGGGGTCCGACACTGATTTTTTAGTGTGGCACGCATTGCCGGTAGCCCCAGCCTAGCCCCTAGTTGTCGGGGGCGACAAGGGGATGTCGGACCTACTGGAGGACAAACCAAACTGCCTGCACCGGTTGGGGGCCTCCGGTGTGGGCCGTTTTTTGGCCTCCACCACCAACTCAGTTGGGGGGCAGGTCGGGGGCACCCGTGGAGATGCTCTCACATCATATTTTCTTGAGCTAGTGGATGCTAGGCGGTGGTCCCGTAAGATAGACTACGTGGGCAACGTGGCAGTGATGATGGTCCTACTCTTTGGCATATGGGATCGAGGAGCGTTCGGCGGGGTTATTGGAGTTGGTGACCTTTCGGAAAAGACAACTCCTAGAGTTGGCAACCTTTGGGAAAGACAACTCCTAGATCGAGGCCTGACTAGGGAACAGTGAATGGTCTGAGATACTACGCCGATGCTTTAGGTGTCCCCTCTCAAGGGTGTCATTGTGGCCTTGTTGGTACCTTTATCGCGTAGGGCTCTGGGTGAAAATCCTTGACCGATTTGGTTCTGACCATGGCGGCTCATTCTTGGATCAATGAGTTATCCGAAAACATCATACACAATTGGTATGACATGCAAACAACGTTCTCGAAAAATTTGAGGGCACGTATAATAGGCCCTGCATAGTCTCAGACTTTCAGAGTTGTATCCAAATGACGGATGAAACCTCCCGTGAGTACCTCGGAGCCCATGAGTACCTTAGATGTTGTCTTGACACTAATAATGTATGCGAAGGAGTCATCAACCAAACAACAATCAAAGCATTCATCGTGGGACACGAACAAGGCTCACTTCTCCGGCACACCCTAGAGCACAAAAATGATACATAGCTCAGAGATTTGATCACCCTAGAAAACGACTACACTGACGGCAATGATGATACTCGTGGCGCCTCAAAAAATTAGGATGTGGTAATACCCAAAAAAGCAACATCATACGTAGAAGCCGAAAAATCCGCCTGAAGACAAACCCAACCTAGAGACTGTACTCGTCACCTTTTGGTCTGGAGCTCGAGGAGGACGAGGCATAAGATGGCAAGGCCGTGGTCCTAGCCAAGTCTAGGGTCGTGGCGAGCAAGCCGACAAGCAGGAGACTTACAGGAAGTTCTGCAATCTACCCTACGCTCACCACCCTGACGGATTTGGCGGATCGTCGCATACCAACCGTGTATTTTGTTGGAACCACATGATCAAATATGATGATGGCGCCTTCTTCAAAATAAAAAGGCAGAACAACAAGAAGAACCAAGAAAGGAGTCTAAGAAATATAGCAGCATGGAAGAAGCTGGCAATGCACCTAAGTCGGATGGCAAAAATCCTTACCCGACAACGAAGGATTCCAACATATGCTTCCTTGGAACTCAATCAACCAAGATTTGAAAGGAAACTCTTTGCGAGCTCAACACTATGGTCCATCCATTCATCCAATACCTTGACGGGTCTGAGACAACAATCACGTGGTACCTGTCTCATGTCCAGAGATGAGGAAAATATGCTCTATTGTTGCTTGATTGATTGACGGCTATGAGTTCTCAGAGGTTCTGATGGATGGTGGTAGAAACATCAGTATCCTCTATGTTGACACCATGCAACGCATGAAGCTAACGGAAACACGGTTAAACCACAACAATGTAGTCTTCCACATTGTAGTTCGAGGCAAGCAAGCTACTCTCTCAGAGAAATCATGCTTGGTGTCACTTTCAGAGAGCCGGATAAATTCTGCATCGAGTCACTTTCCTTCAAGGTGGTGCCTTTCAAGAGTGCTTATCATGCCATTATCGGGCGTCCGGCTTTCTACAAGTTCACGGCTCGCCCTGCTACATCTACAACAAGCTCAAGATTCTGGGTCCATTAGGCATCATCACCATTTGTGGCAACACGAAGAAGGAAAAGAATTTGAAGAGGCCAATCCCGCCTTTTCTGAAGAAATGCTCAACACGGAGGAGTACAAGAATATCAGGCATACCCTCAAGCCGATGAAGATGCCGACTACAAGAAATTCATTGCACTAACTCCAACTTTGTAGGTCTTAGTGATAAATAGGAAAGCATGATCATAGATTTTCTGAGAAATAATAAAGATATATTTATGTGGCATCTTTCTGACATGTCTAGAGTACCTAGGGAATTCTCAGAGCACTCACTTAATGTGTTTAATGACGCTAAACCTATCAAACAAACACTACGACGTTTCGGTGATGAAAAATATGCACCATTGGAAAAAAAATCACCCAACTCGAAACAACCGAATTCATCAAAGAAGTAATCCACACTGAGTGGATAACAAATATTGTCCTTGTACCCAAGAAGGATACTAAGGAGTTACATATGTGTATTTATTACACGACTTTGAATAAGACTTGTCCCAAAGATCCGTTCGTATTGTCGTACATTGATCAAGTCATTGATTTGACGGCCGGCTCAGAGCTCCTGTGTTTTCTCGGCGCTAGCTTATATAAAATAAATAATATTTCTAACTTAATCATTGGTCTAACAATGTGTATTCCCTATCCAACTTATTTTCCCTCGGTGTGCTTCTTTCGAATCCATAGGTCTTGGTTTCATCACTAATGGTGTTGCCATATCTTTTGCTGGAATCTTCTTGTAATCTCGGGTTGGAGCATCTGACCTTGGCATTGTTTACATGGATCAAATCTACTGATTCATTGTTGCCATAGTTTCAAAACATAGGGAGAATATATTTGCATTTTTTGTCAGTCTGATTCATTGATCCTTGTGTCATCGTAGTGGATGATTCATTGATCATTGTGATGTCAATGTAAATCAGTTTTGCAAGGAGTTCTAATGCAGCCCAACACTCGGCTCTCACCATTGGGCCACATTATGCTACATCAACCACTCGTACAAAGGTGAATTTCTTCCTTGCCTCCCTCTCCTTTGGTTATCATATGAATGGGATTCTACTTGAGACAAATGCGTATGATATGACTAGGCACATGACCATGATGCCAAGAGGAAACGATAAGGACGAACCTAGAGCCAAGACCCCCAAGCAAGAAGCATGGAAAAGAAGAAGGAATAAGGATTCCGGCGCCAGGCCTGGCTCCGTCGGAACTTTCGGCGCTAGGACCGGTCGACCGGAATCCCCGCCGGAATTTCCGGTCATCGCCGAAGCAATCCGGCGCATACCGAAATGCTAGACAAAAGCCCAAACCGGCACCCGCTGAAACGAACCGGTGCCCACCAGAATTTCCGCTCTGCGTCTGGCATAACCGGACTTATCGCCGAAACACCAGTCTGCGCACTGTGAAGGGAATTTCTGGCTCTGGATGTTATCTTGAGTGCTCCATTGTCATCAAACCATTTGACATGATAGGGATGAGGGTGCTCTATGCAAGGTGTTGGGGATATACTTTCCGGGTATCCTCACAGTTCCTCACTGACCAGGGTGGCCACTTCGGGTTAGAGCTTTGCTTCACGGGCGACCCAGTCAGGGAGAAGAGACGGAGTCCAGTCCGGCTACGGGAAGGCCTAGAAGACTTACCGACATAAGCCCATAGTGTTACTTGTAGTTCAAGATGTACTCTGTAACCGACTCTTAGTCGTAGCCGGATAGATCTCTCATGTAAACCCTAGGCCGGATATCTATATAAGCCGTCCTAGGGAGAGCCTTTAGGGCACCCTCACAATAGTCTACAATCTCAAATCGCACAGGCAAAGCCCTTGTAACCCATATTCCGGCTCCGCCGTATTACTGGATTGCTAGCAGGAGTAGGATCTGTCTAAAGCCGGTGGATTCGAACCTAGGTAAACTTGTGTGCTCACTGTCCCGGAACACCGTACGTCTCACAACCCTCTCTTCCACACGCCTCGAGGACCCCCTCATGGCGTACTTGTCATCAATCCGACGACAGTTGGCGCCCACCATGGGGCAGGTGAGCTTTGGATCTGCGTTCCGAGTGGAATCTGCAAGAATCGGAATCGGCGAAACTCACCATCGGTCGCATCCTGTACGCCAGCGACATCCCTCTCATCGTTCTCGACGAGACCTGGATTCCGGCTAGGGAAGCCGTGACTACCTACACCATCATGTCTTTCGGCGAGATCGATGTGTACATCGGATTCGCTGAGCCTGCCCCACCCACCCCAGCGGTGATGATAGAGGCAGAAGAAATTTCTGGGTCCCCTTTGTCCGCGGAGGCGGCACAGTTCAGGATCTCAGAAAACCCTAATCCCACCTAGCCCGCACCAGTTGCGGAGATGGTGGAGAAATCCGAGCCTGAAGAAGACCTTGCGGCTCAAGTTGAATCTGGAGTGGATCTCCCTAGCAAGGCCGAATCCCAGATTGATCCACCCACTGAAGTCAAAATCCAGGAGGATCACAGCAACAACCTTGGTTCCGGCCCTGCCAACACCGGAACAGATCAACCGTTCCTGAGGCACACGTTGAGGCGTATGATGATGCAAGACGCCAGCGTGGATGAGGTTCTCGGGACTATCAGGATCTTCGAGGAAGCCCACGAGGAAAGCCGCAACTACCTTACGAACCACACATCGCACTTTGTCGGATACGTTGGATCCGGATCCGGCTCTGCCGATGCTGGAGAAAACACCGACTCGGTGCTGGAGGCGATTGGAACAAACACCGACTTACCAGCATCCTCGGATGACTAGATGACGTCGGCAGATTTCCGAAAGTTCTCCGTGGAGTATGAAGAGGAGTATAACTCCAAAGCTACAGAAGAAGGAGAAGCCATGGACGAAGGATCCGGAGAAAACTCTCCCAAAGCGCAGGATGACATGGATATCAGAGACAATCCCGAGGTCCAGATATCCGAAAGTACCGGCCAGAGCTTGACTCCGGGAAACGGACCCAAAGCTGTTTTTGCTACCGGCGCTGCCACGAAAGCAAAGAAGAAGAACAAGAAAAACAAGACCTCGACAAAAGATCCTCCGGCAGAGGAGGTGATTGCCGAGGAATATGAGGAAGACTCGGATGGAGCACTTATCCCAGACGAGCCCAACAAAGAGTCAGTGGATGGACACGTGATCACCGAAGGTGCGCGTAAACTCATCGATGCTGCACTAACCACACTTATTCCTACAGCTGCAGAACTTACTACTGAAGAGCTGGACGAAAGGGCCCAAGCCCTAGAAGCGCGTCGCCAAGTACTCCTCGATGAGGCCAAAAACATTGAGGAAGAAAATAAACGCATGGCAACTATGGAGAAGTACATCTCTCGGCAGCATCAAAAGACCCGGAAACGTCACACTCATGACGACCAATTCTCGGAGATTCACAAAGTCCTATTTGGAGGAGACCATGGGATGCCTCGACGCGATAGCAAGGGAGACTGGGTGTATCCAACACCAGTGCAAAACACCGTTGCGGCTCGAGAAATCCTATCAAGTAATCCAGGCCCAGAGCAGATTCGATTGGGCATTAAACTACTCAACAAGGGTCTGGAGCAGCAAAATGCCGCTCTGTCCGAAAGTGGAAAACTGGTCTCCCAATCCGAGCAATGTCGTACGGATTTGGCCTGGAATGACGTAAGACCCCAATGTGCTCTGGAATAGTATCACCATTCCGACCATTGGGAAGACAACTACTCAAGAACCAGATCTTCAGGACAGCATCACAAAGCTGCACGTGACTGGCGCAACATTACCCCAGCTACGGAGCAAGAGCCAATTGCTACACTGAATCCGAAGAACCTTCCCCGGCGAGAGTCGAACGATCACAGGGAAGAAGATAGAGAAACGTCGGCAGGAGGACCGTCAAAGAATGCCACCTCCTAGACATACAAGTCGTCCGGCTGACGGACGAAGGAATGACAGACACCATGCCGAGTCAAGCCGGCAGGGGGCTCGTCGTAATGAAGATCCCCCCGGAACTGGAATAATGACGCTCCGAACGGAGGCCGGCAAACAGCCAAAAACAATCCAGCTGCTCCACCCTCTCCACCAAGTAGCCATCACAACGGCTCCCAAGGAGGCCAAGGAGGGCGTCGTGGTGGAGGAGGTGGCAATCGGCCAATCCAGGCACGCAGCCACAGCCGTCATTCGGGACGATCTTTATCCCCAAATGACGCAAGGCACATGATTAACTCAACCATAGAGGCATGGCGCTATGAAAATGATGATATATACGTGGGCCCAAAGTGCTTCGGACTACGCATAAGAGCTACAAAATTCCTGGAAGGATTTGCTATCTCAAGACATATTCAAGCCTACGGATGGTATAGCTCGGCCAGATACTTGGCTCCAGGATTTTTTCCAGGCTTGCTGTATTGCCAAAGGCGGAAACAGCCTGGTCGCAACCCGATATCTCCCACTCATGTTGCAGAAGACGGCACGATCACGGCTCAATGAACTTCCGGAGAATACCATCCACAACTGGTATGACATGCAAAGTGCGTTCTTTCGAAATTTCGAAGGCACATACCTGAGGCCCTGTACGGTAGGAGACCTACAGCGTTGCACCCAGAAAGCCGGAGAAACTTTCCGGGATTATCTCGGACGATGGATCGACACCAAGAACTCCTGTGAAGGAGTAAATGACCAAACTGCGATTGAAGCTTTCATTGCAGGACTCCCAATTGGTTTACTACATCATCGCGTGAAGTCTGACAAGGTCACTGATTTGGGAGAAATGATAGAAACAACGAGCAAGTATGCAGACTCTGACAACGACACAGAGGTATTACTGAACACCCTAGTTGTGGCACAGTCGGCAAAACAACCAAAGCAGCAAGCTCAGAAGCGCAAGAACATCTCGGAAGAAAATCCCAACACGGAAACGGCAGTGGTCACTTCTACTTTCAGGTCTGGAGGACGAGGAGGACGCGGCGGTGGCCGTGGACGCGGTCGTGGGACATCAAGAGTCCAGGGTAGAGGAGACCAACAACCTGGAAAAACCTACTCCTGGGCCGACATTGCCAATAACCCATGTGTGCATCACTTAGACGCCAATGGGGGCTCGTCCCACACAAACGCCGAGTGTCGTTTCAATGATGACATCAAGAAAGACGATATCGCTGGCTATAGGGCTAAGTGGAAGAAGGGAAAGAAGAATCCCGAAAAAGATAAAGAGACCAAGGATGATTCCGACATGGAGGAAGCCGATGCTTCAAATCCCAAGCCGGAAGGGAAAAATAATTTCTCGACAAAGAAAGACACTTACATCACCTTCCTCGGATCTCAACCAGCTAAGGTCAAGAAAGCAGTTCTACATGAGCTCAACGCAACAGTTCCGGCTGTCCCTCAATTCTTGGACTGGTCGGAAGTGGCAATCACCTTTGACCGTGCTAATCATCCACCTAAGTTGCACAGGCAAGGAAAATACGCCTTAGTCATCAATCCACTTATTGATGGCTATGGTTTCTCCAAGACTCTCATGTACGGCAGCAGCAGCATAAATATTCTGTATGTCGAAATGCTACGTCGGATGAAGACCTTGGAGACCCAGCTGAACTACAGCTTTGTGATCTTTCACGGAGTTGTGCCAGGAAGACAAGCAAATTCCTTGGGAGAAATCACTTTGGATGTTACCTTTGGAACTCCAAAGAACTATCGGACGGAAGCAATTTCCTTCGAAGTGGTCCCATTAAAGAACGCGCGTACCATATATATTGGACGTCCGCCAAACTTCTTGGGCTTTTATGGCTCGTACGTCTTACATTTACAATATGATGAAAATTTCAGGTCCCAACGGCGTGATCACCATCAGGGGAGACCCGAAGAAAGCCTGAGAGTGCGAGGACAGAAATGCTGCCTTTGCTGAAGCCGTGCTGCACGCCTAGGAGTACCAGGAGATCAAGAAGACCATAGATCCGTCTGAGATGCCCGCGACGAAGAAGGAGGTGACAAGCCGAATCCGGAGTTCAAGGCATCCGAAGAGACGAAGAAGACGCTATTGAAGGATGATGACCCCTCCAAGGTGACCCATATAGGCGCAGGCCTAGATAGCACATAGGAAAGCGCGCTCGTCAAGTTCCTCCAAGCAAATCAAGATATCTTCGCATGGCAGCCGTCTGACATGACCGGAGTACCTAGGGAACTTGCCGAGCACTCTTTAAATGTACACCCGAACGCTAAACCCATTAAACAGTTCCTACGATGTTTTGGCGATGAAAAGCATAAGGCAATAGCTAAGGAACTAGCATGGCTCGAGTTAGCCGGATTCATAGAATAGGTCATCCACACTGAGTGGTCAGCCAATCCTGTAATGGTTCCTAAAAAGGACACCACTGATTTAAGGATGTGTGTTGATTATACAGCCTTGAACAAGGCTTGTCCTAAAGATCCGTTCGCTCTGCCTAGGATTGATCAAGTTATCGATTCTACGGCAGGCTCGGAACTCCTGTGTTTTCTCGACGCATATTCTGGTTATCACCAAATCTAGATGAAGGAATCTGACAAAGTCAAAACTTCATTCATAACCCCCTTCGGAACCTTCTGTTTTGCTACGATGCCCTTTGGGCTGAAGAACGCAGGAGCTACGTACCAACGCACAATGCAGCGTTGCCTCCACGATCGGACGCAATGTACATGCATATGTGGATGATATTGCAGTGATGTCCAAAAAGAAGGAAACACTGATTACCGACTTGGAGGAAACGTTCACCAATCTACAAAAATACAACATAATGCTTAACCCGAAGAAATGCTTCTTTGGAAGCCCAGTCGGAAAATTGTTAGGTTTTATCGTGTCTCAAAGAGGCATAGAGGTAAACGAGACAAAATCAAGGCTATACTCAATATTTCCAGGCCAACTCTCCTGAAGGATGTTCAGAGACTAACTGGTTGCATTGCTGCAGTCAGTCGGTTTGTAAGCTGGCTCGGTGAAAGAGCTGCACCACTATACAAGCTCCTGAAAGAGACCAAGAATTTCGTTTGGACCGATAAAGCTGAAGCTGCACTACAAGACCTGAAAGCAGTACTCTCATCTTCTCCCATCCTCGCAGCACCGGAACCACAGGAACCGATGTTGCTCTATCTCGCTGCGACGAACAAGGTCGTCAGTATCGTCATGGTGGTGGAGAGACCGGAGGAAAATCAGGAACACCTGGTGTAGTGTCCGACTTACTATCTCAGTGAAGTCTTAACAGAATCAAAGCAGCAGTATCCGCATTATCAAAAGCTGGCTTATGGTGTGTTCTTAGCATCTCGTAAGTTACGACATTATTTTCAGGAACATCCAATTACCGTGGTGAGCACAACTCCCATGAGAGATATAATCAACAATAGTGACGCCACAGGACGCGTCACCAAATGGGGCATAGAGCTTTCAGCTTTCGACATTGAGTACAAACCTCGTACAACAATCAAATCCCAAATCCTCGCTGCCTTTGTCGCTGATTGGACAGAGACAACGGAGAGTATGACCCTGCCAGAGTCGGAATACTAGACCTTGCATTTTGACGGGTCCAAAGTGCTGGGGGGCTCGGGAGCTAGCGTGGTGCTCAAATCACCCCAAGGAGATAAACTTTTCTATGTATTGCAGATACACTTCACGGCAACAAACAACATTGCCGAGTATGAAGCATTGCTGCATGGAATCCGGATTGCTAACGATATTGGCATCCGAAGTTTAATGTGTTATGGAGATTCGGATCTTGTTGCCCAACAAGTGTCTGATATCTGTAAGGCAAACAAGCACGTGGCAGCATACAGGGCTGTCGTGGATGAACTACCTAAATCGTTTGAAGGGTTTGAAGTTCAACACATCCCTCGAACAGAAAATGAGGAAGCAGATGCATTATCTCGAATAGGCTCTGCTCGGAAAAAGGTCCCGGATGGTGCTTTTTTAGAGCACCTCAAAGTTCCCTCTATAAACGGAGTAGACGAGGACTATCCGACCAAATTCGACTCACCTTTAGTAGCAGTTCTGGCTGTGATTCCCAGCTAGACTCAACCCTACCTTGATTTCTTGGTAGATGGAAAATTACCCGAAGACGAAGTTCTGAGCTGACAGATCGTCCGACGAGCAAAAGCCTATACTATAATTAGTGGTGAGCTCTATAAGCGAAGTGCATCTAGGGTCTTTCAGCATGGTGTATCTCCGGAAGAAGGAGTGGAAATCTTACGAGAAATCCACGAAGGCGAGTGTGGTCACCATGATGCAGCCAAATCTCTAGTGGCAAAAGCTTTTCAACACGGTTTTTCTAGCTTACAGCCAAGGCAGATGCCGAACGGCTAGTCAAGACGTGCAAGGGCTGCCAAAAGTATGCCAAACAAGCTCATGTTCTGGCTGATCAGTGGCGAACAATACCTATAACATGGCCTTTTGCGGTCTGGGGGCTTGACATGGTAGGACCGTTTAAACGGGCTCCAAGTGGATTTACACACCTCTTAGTGATGGTGGATAAGTTCACCAAATGGATTGAGGCTAAACCCATCACTAGTTGTGATGGAGCAACAGCCAGAAGATTTGTTGAGGATGTTATAATCCGATACGGTTATCCGCATAGCATTATCACGGACAACGGGGGTAACTTTTCTATGGGAGAGCTTGCCGAATTCTGCAATGAACAAAATATCTGGCTTGACATTGCGTCAGTCGCACATCCACAAGCTAATGGACAAGTCGAAAGATCAAATGGTTTAATCCTACAGGGCCTAAAACCAAGACTCGAAGCACCACTACGGCGTGCTGCGGGGGCTTGGGAAGAGGAGTTATCTTCTATAATATGGAGTTTACGAACAACTCCAAACAGGTCAATCGGATACACACCTTTCTTCTTGGTCTATGGCGCAGAAGCAGTTCTTCCTAGTGATTTGATTCATACTTCTCCTAGAGTGGCCGCGTGTATTGAAGAGGAGCCAAAATTTCTCGACAAAATGATCTCGACTTAGTCGAAGAAGTTCGCGTCGTTGCTGAGATGAGATCAACAGCCTATCAGCAGAAGTTGCAAAAGTATCATAGCCAGAGAGTCAGAAACCGATCTTTCAGTAAGGGTGATTTGGCTCTCCGGCTTGTGCAGCAAAGAAAGCACAAACTTTCCCCAATATGGGAAGGGCCATTTTTAGTTAGTCGAGTATTGCATAATGGTTCATACTACCTAACTTATATGCGGCCAGTCAAAGAAAGATCTGCTACTAAGAAGAGAAAGAGAGCTGGAGGCAGTACAAATCCGGATGAGTTAGACAGACCATGGAATATTGCTCAGCTACGTCCCTTTTATTCTTAGTTTATTTTTCTTTGTAATCATATATGTGTACATGTTCAGTGAGAAATAAAGTCTTGGTTGCCTCTAAATTTTTTTGAGAAGTTTTTACCATCTTATTTCCGTATGATCATGTCACAGTCGAAAATCCCAGAATACTTGAAAGTACTTTATGCTCATGTTTGTTCTGGTTTAGATTTCCGATTCTAAAATTGATACCTTCGGGTATAAATCTAAATTTTCTAGTCTATACTTTGGTTATTTGTCTGATTGCTGGATGCGGGCATTTTCCGAGTAGTGAATTGTTGGTACTAGAAGTCGGCTTTGTTTTCGAGTTTAAACTGGTTTAGCAATTGAGCTCCGTTGCTCGGCAAAGTTTCCGTGCTGAAAGTTGGTCGGCTCACTAAAGGGACGAGACGGAAAGCCAGATAAACGATAAGTGCATACAAAAAATACAAGTGCTTATGTAAACATTTTAGGAACAAAATATCAAAGCCAAAAATGCGGAATAGATAAATTAAAGCTTAAGCACTAGCAAAAGTATCATACTACTTATTTACAGACCTAAATTGTTTTCAGAATAACATATTGTTCTTCTGATACTCTATGATGCAGGGGGAGAGGTAGGAGCTGCCGACTCGCTGGATACATCGGCCTCGGCTTGGTAACGTTCTGAGATGTTCAAATCCGAAATGGTTTGATCATCGTCGGAAACTTCAGTTGTTTCTTCGGAAGGCGAAGGCGGCGTGTCCACGCGGGTGAAGAAGGGAGTGTCGTAGCTAGTCAAATCAGCTACGTGGCACCCATATCCGGTGCAGGAGTCCATGATGGCCTTGATGTCTTGCTCATGTCCTTGTTCGTCCACCTTGTAGTACCCTCTGGTTACTTGCCAGATCTCCATGTTTCCATGGTGGCTCATAACCATGGTGAGAATATTTTGCGTTGTAGTTCGCGCGTAGGACATGTTCCAGTCCTGAACAAGCTGTGGCATATCCTTGGCCTTGTCTCGCACCTCAAAACCGGACATGCTATGCATATCCGTAACCTTGAGAACTTCACCAATATCTTCGAGGGATTGGCGGAAGTCATGAAGCAAATTACCGACTTGGGTAAGCCGGTGGGTGCGAGGCTCGGTAGAGGCGGAGTCCATCAAGTTCAGAGGACCTGCGCATATAATGCAAAGGGTAAGTCAAAACTCCGGACTCTAAAAGAGTCGGAAGATGCAGATAAGTCATAAAAAGGGAAGCATACCAAAGATGACATCGTCGACTTTGGCCTTCTCTTCATGAAGACTCTAGAGTTCAGCCCGGAGCGCCTCGGAAATGTCCTTTTCTCTGAATAGCGCATTGCTGAGATCCGAGATTTTCTGGTCATGAAGCATAATCTTGCGATCACGCTCATCGGTGGCCATGGAGGTGGATTCGAGAATTTGAGCAATGCTCTTCTCATGATCTGCCTTAAGCTTATCTAGCTCTTGGTGAAGTTCTTTGTTCTCCACCACCAAGGTCTTAAGATTCTCGGACTCTTCAATCATAGCGTAGGTCTGTTTTACCAGTGCTGTATGACAAAAGAACAACAGGTCAACAAAAATTCGACTATGAAATAGAAGACAAGGTTTGAGTTACGAAATGTTTACCTTCGGCCTCATCCTTGGAAACCTTTAGTTGTGCATTTTCAAACCGGAGAGCTTTGATCTCTTTCCGCTTGTTGCAAACATTCTTCAACAAATCCTGGTTATAGGAATATACTTTCTGTAAGTCAGAATACCTAGAGTCAGAAGTCTACTAAAGACTCATGCTAATATTTTTACTAATATCAGCACGAGCCTTGGGGGCTACACTAGTTCATTCTTTGGCATCCTAAGGAAGCATAAAACCGGATTTCATTTTCCAGCTTCATGCTTGGGGGCTAGAGGATATGATAAGAAATAAGGACAAAAGGGAGTTGGAATTCTGACTTACATATTGTTCGTGAATGAGTTTGTCTAAACTCGTATTCACTTTGGTGGCAACCTTCTCGGCAAAAGTTAGGGGGATCACCGGCGCAGTTGGAAGCTCGCCGGACCTCAGCTTCTCGTCGCGAAGACGAACTTGTTCAAGAAGATCAGAGTGTTGGATATCCTCTGCTTCTTGTGCTTCTTCTTTGGCAGAGAGAGTCCAGCTCTCCAGGCATTGTCGGGCCAGCCGTTGAATCTCCTCCACAGACTTCCGAGATAAGCCAAGTTTGGCAAGTCCCGGATTGTCCAGGAGGTTCTCAGCAAAGGTCTCTGCCAAGGGATCATTACCCGAAGAGGGTTCACCCTTATCAACACCTGAGTCACCCATAGTGACGTTAGTTTGCGATTCAAGGATCGCTGGCTCTGGTTGAGCCGGATCTTCTACAACAGTTGGAGATGGAGTAATCTCCGGTGCTGCAGAAGGCTGAGGGGCAGGAGTTGGAGGATCCACAGTAGGAGAAGCCAATTTGAGCTTCAATTGGCGCAGGGGTTTCGAGGCCGCTTCCTTCCCTTTGCCCTTGATGAGTTGTTTAGCTCTAAGAAGATAATAGAACAAAGAACATTACATCTCAGAAGGAATTACAAGCAAAATACAAAGACCTTGTGAGGAAAGGTTACCTCTTCACAACAGGCACTTCTTTGGTGTCGATGGCCAATGTCGGAGCCTTGCGTTTCCGAGGAACGACATCCGGCATTGGGACCAATTCACCCTCGTCCTGAGAAAAATCAGGAGGATATCCCTCGATAGGAGCAAACTCCGACTCGAGGAGGTCAGCAAGCTGAAAAGGAAAAGTATCTCAGTATTGCAAAGATAACATAAAGATGAGCACATAAAAAGAGTTACTACTGAAGTTTACCGGCACAACAGGATTTTCCGCTGTATGCATGTCTAGGGATAGCTCCGGAATTTTCCTCTCTATCCGCTCCCATATCAGCCATTTGACTTGGCATACATAATCTTTCGGCTTTAAGGTCTTGGAGCTGATGCAGAGGGAATCCTTCTTCGACGATGTGATGGAATGCATCAGTCGATCTCCATGATGTTGAAGGGGTTGGATCCGGCGTGCCACCCAGCATTGGACCAAGTCGGACCCTTTCATGCCCTTGTGCTTCATCAGATATTCGATCCGCCTCTTGGCGAGAAGCAGATCGTCACTGAGAGCCAGAGCAACCTCATCCCAAGACTCTTGGGGCGTGGAGGCTCCGTCGATGAAAGCCAGCAAAGCATGATCTTTGCTGGGAGCGGGGATATCCTTGTGATAGAAAAAAGTGGACGGCCATTGTTTGACCGACTCACTTGCCATGATCTGGGGATAAACACTCTCTCGCCTAACCAAAAAACTAATGGTACCGGTAATATAAGGATTAACGGCAGTTATGGAATTTCTTCGGACGTGAAAGTAGTACCGGAAGAGAGTATGGCTCGGCCTAATGCCAAGATACCCCTCGCACAAAGAGGCATACGCACTCATCTCTAAGATGGAGTTTGGGGGGAGATGGTGGAGATGAACTCCGTAATGATCTATAACCTCGGAAAAGAAATCTGAGAGAGGAAAACTTAGACCTCTGTCAAGGTGAGTGTCGAAGTGCACTCGCTCGTCGTCATGAGGGTTGGGGACGGTTTCTCCGAAGCCGCTCCGCCAGTAGCCGGCACGGAGGAGCCCTTCGTCTTCAACGACTTGGAGTTTGGGATCGTCGAGGACGAATGGGATCCAAACTCCGCGGTAGCTATCCTTCTCTACCGCTACCGCCGTTGCCGCCGCCGCTGCAGTCGCTGCCAAGCCGGAGGATGATGAGGAAGCCATTCTTTCCGGTGTGCCGGTGACCTTAGATGGGCGGTGCTGGAGGTGATTTTTGTTGGAGGCAGTGGAGCGCTAGGTTCGTGGGAGGCGTAGAGGAAAAGGAAACGGCACTGAGAACTTGTGAAGAAGATGGGGGAGAAATCCACACCACTTATATCCATCAGGCGCGTCAAGATTCGTGTGAACGCTATAGTGAACGTGCCACGCGTCATGGAAAGGACTGGGAAACCCCCGCGTGATGATAACGCCGCCTCGATCTCCACGCACACATTGAAATGGCACCTCGGTTCCGCGAAAGGCGGACCGACCAACGGTCGTGCTGACAGGAAATGTCTGTCAGTTACGTGACTTGACTATGACTGTTGTCAGATTACGTCAGAGACCAAGTTCCGGCTTAGTTTGAATTTCGAGCTAGAAACACGAATAATGTACTTATAGGTCCGACTCATTTTTTGAGACCTGGATCGTATCTTTTGTTTTGAAGTTTCAGGAACCCTTCAAGATTTTGCAAGCCGAAGATCAAGCTAGATGATGATGAATCCGACTTTGGATCTTGGAGGCTTCCGGGGGCTGCTGTTGGGGATATACTTTCCGGGTATCCTCACAGTTCCTCACTGACTAGGGTGGCCCACTTCAGGTTAGAGCTTTGCTTCACGGGCGGCCTAGTCAGGGAGAAGAGACGAAGTCCAGTCCGGCTACGGGAAGGCCCAGAAGACTTATCGACATAGGCCCATAGTGTTACTTGTAGTTCAAGATGTACTCTGTAACTGACTCTTAGTCGTAGCCGGATAGATCTCTCCAATAAAACCTAGGCCGGATATCTATATAAGCCGTCCTAGGGAGAGCCTTTAGGGCACCCTCACAATAGTCTACAATCTCAACTCGCACAGGCGAAACCCTTGTAACCCATATTATGGCTCCAGACATCGGATTGCTAGCAGAGTAGGATCCGTCCAAAGCCGATGGATTCGAACTGGTAAACTTGTGTGATCACCATCCCGAACACCGTATGTCTCACACCCTCTCTTCCACATGCCTCGAGGACCCTCATGGCGATTCTTGTCATCAATCCGACGAACATTTAATTCCCTGACTGTTGCTTTGGGTGTTGATCTACCTTCCTTGAACCTTTCCCCCAGCCTCAATCCCAACAGATTTGCAAAAAATCCAGAGATTTAACTTTTGAGTTTGTCACGTAACTATTTTCTCGTGAGCATTCCGCGAATCCCGGTTCGGTAATTGCCCAAATTTCCAAAGCGAGATTCCCTTGCTGACTGGAATCCCCAGAATTCTCGTTTACAATGTAATTCATTCTACCACCAAAATTTTGACAACCCCAATTTGACTATTTTCTCTTGTGGTCGTTGTAGCCATGCAGTATGTCGCCTCTGACTAACATCAAGCTTCCGCACATCATAACATCCCGTGCTCCTCGGCTAATTACACGCATCGCGCCTGAACATCATCCCTAACACCGGTAGCAAGTCGTCAACAATACCAAAGGTATAAATTTCTCCACCTTGTTAACCCTTATCCAACAACTCATTTTGTGTTTGCCTGAGCATTATGCACTTGCCCTTGAAAAGTGAGAGTGTGCAAGCAAATACAAAAGTTAACATAGTAGTATAGAAGGGAGAAAAAGAAAAAGAATAAAAAGCTTTTACAAAAGAAATCTATCAAAAACAGACCACCAGCTGATAGAAACCAATTTTTTCGAAGACCTTTGTTGCTCTCAAATCGAAAAAGTGTTGAACTAACGAAAGTTGGGTAACAAATCCAAAGTAGAAGCACAAACAATTACAGCTCAAACCGACGTACAAGATTTTATACGAATTTTTACAAAGGAAGCACAAAATTCTGTTTCGGATAGCAACTTTTCCAAGCATTACTTCTCTCTCATTAGAGGTTACTCTTGGCACAAAAAGCAAATAAAAAGGATAAGGAGAGGTTATTACTGAAGCAATAACTTACAAGACTCAACTAAAACTTTTGGGTTATCTTCCCAATCAAGTACTTTCTTCTTTAACGCCTTTTGGTTAGACATAGGAGCAAGATTCAAGTATTTTCGAATGAATAAGCATTAAAGATCAATACCAGAAATATCTTTATTTTTCATGTGGATTTATGCATTCCTACAAGTTTTAACTTAAGCTTCCATGGAAAGATTTGTTTGGTTTCATTGTGCATGAACACAAGTGTTGAAGGTCAAGCCCTACTTTTCTAACCATTACTCATCTTTCCAATCACTTTCCTTTTTGAAAATGATTTTATTTCAAGAGTACAACTAATTTTTTTGTAATTCTCATTCCTATCCATACTAAGATAGAGAACAACTTAAAACTGCTGAAAGTAAAACTACTTAGAGATAAAGCAAACAAGTGCACACAAGAATATTCACCCACACTCTATTGCCAATCAGAACGGCGCTTTAAAAGGTCTTGATAACCCACAAGTATAGGGGATCGTGTTAGCCTTTTTCGATAAATAAGAGTGTCGAACCCAACGAGGAGCTAAAGGTAGGATAAATGTTCTCTCAAGTTCTATCAACCAATCGATACAACTCTCGCATACTAAACATTTGCATTATCTAGGAAATAAAACTAGAGCAACAATACGGTACTAGAGAGATAGCGCTTTGCATGATAATAAATAACAAGAAAGTAAAGCTAGTTGTTGCAGCAATAAAATACACTAAACTAAAAGAACCATGAGGTGGAATATAACAGGTAGTAATTGTGGTGGCTTTTGTCCAAGTTTAAATAGCTATCAATAGATCGGGTTCATTGTCTCTCGATGCAGTTTTCTATGTGGAGAGGGCTAAATTTACATGCGCTTCACTACATGGAATTACATGTACTATATGATTGGATTGTTAGCAAACATCCGTAAGTACTAATCAATGCATTAAGGTTTTCCCCAACCATAGCCTTAAGTTTAATGGTCTTCTTACTCCCATAATGTGCGTAACGCTCCTAAGCTCAAGTTCGCTATTCCTCGGGTTCTTCGCTTACCCGTGCAGACTCTCTTCCTTTTGCACTACATACTACAAACCCTATGATGTTTAATCCATGCGCGCACAAATATAATGGACACCAAAGGACTATACCATATCAACATACAACTCTAATGAACCAAATACGTTCAACCATTCAATCTAAGAACAAAGAAACTACGCAAAACATGACATAGATCATAGGATTATAACTATAGCATCAAACACCATGTTTACACGGAGTGCAGGTAGGTGTGTGGGGGATGAACCACTGCATACTAGGAGGATTAGGTGTGATGGATATGGCGGTAGAGATGGTGAATAAGGCGTGGCGGTGTTTTGGCATCGGACGGGACTCCTTCCTCTGGGCCAACAGATCATGGGGAACACCGCCTTAGCCCCTTCCTTCATGGTTTCTTGGGAGCCCCCATAGAGAGATGCCGGATCCATGGGAGGCAAAAGTGTGACTTTGGTGGATGCAAATTCGTGGATGGAGATGCCTGGGCGAATTAGGGTTTCCTCCTTTACTTTATATAGCTTCTCGATTCCGTCACCCGTCTTGGCTGCAGCGAGTAAGCGGCTTGCAAAAGGCCCGGTCCTGGATTCCTGGAATCAACTAAATTTTATGTTTGTCGCAAAATTTCCAACAACTCTAGTTGAAGAGTTTTCCGCTTGGACGCTGTCTTTTAATTCAAACGTGACTCATCTTCAAAAGAGTTCTCGAGATAGATTTCGAAAAAATCCCGAATTTGACTCAAATAAGGTTTTCACTTGTATTCTCGGCAATTCCTACATCAAAGTGTAAAACAAGAACATTGTGCACTTTGCAAATATTAGTAGGTTAGTCCAAATAAATCATAAACTTTATACAAAAAGGAGTGTCAAAAGTATATTATTAGCATAAAACTATCAAAAATTATAGACACGTTATGGACGTTTATCACTAACCACATCTGTCCCCACGTGTGTGTTCCATTGTGTTTTTGTAGATCGTATACTTTTTGCTTTTGATCTTTGGTTCTTTACCACCTTTAACAATAACCTTTTCGTTTGGTTATTCCTTTTGCTATCCACCTTCCTAACCTACCACCATAGGCCTTTGTGTGTGTGTGTCTTGTGTATTCGCTTTTCTCTCAACAAGAACAACTTTTCCAATTTTTGACTTGGCGAGGCAAGGTAGCACATACCATACCACCAACACCAACCTCCCTTCCACTTGTGGGCATATAACATGTCTAGGGGAAGTAGAGATAGCGGAGATGGCAACTTCAACAACCAAGATGATTTCGCCACGCGCCACAACTTATGGGTGCAACACCAAGAACTCAATGCCCAATTTGAAAGGCTTGAGAACCGGCTTGATAAAACTTTTCAAGAATTCGACTACCATGACCGGCAACGCCAAGTGGAGAAAAATGCTCACTTTCAAGCTCTTCACCAAGCTATTGCCAACCTTGGCAACTGTCATGGACATCATTCAAGCTCGTAATGTTCGTCTCGTACATGCTCCTCAAGTCGTCATGGCGAGTCTTCGCGCTCACACTCTCATCATGGAGAACCCCACCACCACAATAGGGAACAACAAGCTTGTCATCAACAAGAACAAGAGGTTGACCCACAATATCAACAACCACACCATGCAATACATCACCGGCACCATGACCATCATGCTCATCCACAACAACAAGAAGTACATGGTCGCCCCCTGCAACAAGCAATGGTTCAAGCGCAACCTCCACAAGAACAAGAGCGTCATAGTGATGATCATCGCAATGATAGGCGACAACAACCATACCATGACCATCGCCAACCACCACAAGGCAATCGAGCACCGCAATGGGATACAAGTGATGATAATGAGGATGCACACCGCGCGAGACGCAACAACCACTATGCTCAACCCCACCATCGTCATCAACAACCAATGAATGCAAATGATCCCGAGCAAAGGCATAGAAGAGACTTGGAGCATCAAGATACTCCTCCACCGCCACCTTGAGACAATTGAGCTCCTCCTCCTCCACGTGCTCCAAGTTAAGCAAGCATGCCACAAGAATGACGCAACCACCACCATGAGCATGAAGATGGCAAGTTTGGGAAGCTCAAGTTCATTATGCGCAAGTTCAAGGGAGAAGAATACGCCGATGCATACATAGATTGGGAGCTCAAAGTTGACAAAATCTTCTGAGTCCACAATTACTCCGAAGAGAAGAAAGTTGCAATTGCATCCCTTGAGTTTGAGGACTATGCAAATGTTTGGTGGGAGGACTTCCAAAAACACCGCGAGAAGCGAGATGAACCTCCAATTGAAACTTGGACCGAGATGAAGGAAGTGATGTACAAGAGATTTGTCCCCGAGCATTATAGACAAGATCTCTTCGACAAGCTACAAAACTTGAAGCAAGGTACCAAGTCAATTGAAGAGTTCTACAAGGAAATGGAGAAAACCATGATGCGATCTGATGTGAGAGAACTTGAAGAGCAAACTATAGCAAGGTTTCTAAATGGTTTGAGCCGCCCAATAAGGAAGATTGTTGACTTTCAACCGTACAAGAAACTCACAAAGCTCCTCCATCGAGCTAGCAAAGCCGAGCGCCACTTTCAAAAAGAGAATGCTTATGAGAATTCCAAGGCATACTTTGCGTCCAGCAATGCAAATGCTTCCGACAAGCCAACAAACCAAGCACCAAGCTCATCCAAGCAAGAAAATACCATGATAGCACCCTCCTCCAAGACGACATCGTATAGTCAAGTCACTTGTTTCAAGTGTGGAGTGAAAGGTCACAAGTCATATGAGTGCACCAACACACGAGTAATGCTTACGTATGAGAATGGCGCAACCTACTCCGTGAGTGAAGATAATATGAAGCTCTAACTCAATGAGCAATTGCAAGGGCAGACGCAATGGAAGAGGATGACACCCTTGTATGCGAGCATGATCTGGGCCCCGCACTGTTCATAGCTCAAGTCTTGACAACAAACTCCATCCCAGGAGAGGACCAACGCCTCAATATCTTCCAAACTTGTGCCGGAATTGATGGCAAGTCCATAAAGGTGAGCATTGATGGAGGTAGTTGCCACAACCTAGCAAGTACGGAGATTTGTGAGAAACTCAAGTTGCCTTGCATAGAGCACCCTCATCCCTATCATGTCAAATGGCTTGATGACAATGGAGCACTCAAGATACATCCAAAGTCAATGTCTCCTTAAAGATTGGCCCATATGAAGACACCGTCGAGTGTGATATCGTGCCAATGCCCGTGTGCCACATGCTACTTGGGAGACCATGGCAATATTATAGGAGAGCCATAAATCATGGTTCCACTAAACAATACTCCTTCAAGTGGAACGACGAGAAATTCATGCTCCAACCAATGACGTTAAGCCAAGTTATCGCATCCAACATGACATCCATGCACAAGATAAAGCAAGCTAAGGACCCTTGTGAGATGAGTGGTGAGAGAGTGAACAACCATCAAGAGAGTGAGTGCCAGAAGCCCAAAATGAGTGGAAAAATCATGAGTGCCATGATGCAAGCCACCAAATGTGAGAAGAGAGATTTGAGTGTGAGACATACTAACAATCCTTCATACAATTCTCTCTCTTTGTTGTCGATTTTGTAAGGAACTCAAGATAGACCACCACCTACAAGGATCATGCTACAAGATCTCCAACCACAACATGATGGCAAGAAGTACCACAAGATCTTCAACAAGTTTGAGAATGGCTTCGACACCGGCGATCCATCCATGTACAATAATAAGGCCAAGAGCACACCTCCTTCCTTGCATGATGAAAGAACATCGTCGATGTCGACTTGTTTTCAAGCGAGGGGATATGATGTAGCCCAACACTTGGCTCTCACCATTGGGCCACATCATGCTACACTAACCACTCGTACAAAGGTGAATTCCTTCCTTACCTCCCTCCCCTTTGGTTATCATATGAATGGGATCCTACTTGAGACAAATGCGTATGATATGACTAGACCCATGACCATGATGCCAAGAGGAGACGACAAGGATGAACCTAGAGCCAAGACCCCCAAGCAAGAAGTGTGGAAAAGAAGAAGGAAGAAGGATTCTGGCGCCACGACCGGCTCCACCGGAATCCACGCCAAAACTTTCAGCGTTAGGACTGGTCGACCGAAATCCTCGCCGGAATTGCCGGTCACCGTTGAAGCAAACCGGCGTGCACCAAAATGATGGACAGAAGCCCAAACCGGCACCCACTGAAACAAATCGGTGCCTGCCGGAATTTCTGGCTCTGCGTCCGACGTGACCGGACTTATCGCCGAAACACTAGTCTGCACACTGTGAAGGGTTTGATGCCCAAAATATTCCCTCCTACCTACCCCTTCGCCGCTAGTACTATAAATACCTCCTTGTGGCTCAAATCTAGGCAGGGATGATGATGAATTAAGGCATGTGCCTAACCCTAGATGGTACCCCCCTCTCAATAGTAGATCTATGAGTTGTACAAGGCCATGGAGTCGGTGCCCTTCTCCATGTCGTCAAGACCCTCCTCAAGTGTTTGGTCTCTCCCTATCAAGGATTCTATTAGTGCTTGGTCTCTCCCCTTTGGGATTCTACTTGGTTACTACTCTCTCCTTGATTTGGATTATATCATCCGCTTTCCGATCTCTCCTTTGGTGATTTGTAGCATCCCAATTGTCTAACAATTGCAATGCCACTAGCCTAGTCTATATAAATGCTACTTCCTATATATAATTGTTGCATCATAATGATATCATGCTCATGTCATCATGCCACCTTGCATTTGAGCATCATATAAAACCCTCTTTCTTTGGTTCTTCTCTCATATGCATTGTAAATTGTATTTGCCTCTTGATATTGTATTTGGTTATTGATATCTTGTTTAATGCCCAAGTTGAGTTGGGGGCATATCTTTTATTCCACTCCACCACCTTTCTTTGTCACCACCTTATAATTCCACCATCCCATTATCCATGAGCTTGTATTTTATTTTCTCTTGGTATTTAATCTAGCTCATGGGAGATAGGATGGATCTACTTATACAAATTCTTTTGCTTGGCTTTTATTCCACTTTTGGGAATGCATAAGAATAATTCCATGTTAATATTATTGTTTTCACAAGAATAAACATGGCATTAATTATTTTGCATGGGCCATGCAAGCACCACCACATTCTAGTCCTTTGGGATTTTATATGAATTTTTGAGTGGTGTATATCTCTTGGAGCTCTCCCTTCTCTCTCAAATCTTTCACCTTGTTTGGTTTATTTCTTTTTGCCTAGTGCTCATCAAGTTTTCCTCACTTGAGTAGTGCCATGCATGAGCTTGTAAGATCATCACCTTGTACATCCTTGTCTCTCACTTGATCATGCATACCAACACCCCTCACCACCTTTTTATCTCTTCTACTCCTTTGCTAGATCTTGTTTGATCTTTGCTTGATCTTGTTTGATCTTGCTAAGAAGCCACCACCACTTCACTCTCTCTTTTTCCTCTTTCCTCATCTAACTCTAACCCTAGTTACACCCATCTCCCCTCTCACCTCACCCGCTCCTCTCACCATGCCGAGGTGTCCTCTCTCCCCGGCCCCACCGCCACCCTCTCTACCGACCCACCACCCCAGCCTCTCTCTCTAACCTAGCTAACCCAAACCCTAACCCTAGCTAAACCTAACCCGAGGCCACCATCTAACCTAACTCGAGCTAGTCCCTCCTCTCTTCTCTCCTCACGCCAGCCCACCACCTGCAGCCTCTCGCCTCGGGACCAGCCCCACCAGCCCGCCGGCCGAAAGCACGTGCTCGAGGAGGAGGAAAAGGTGGCACGAGGCCACCTTTATCTCTGCCGTGTCCCATCCGCCTCCTTCCTCTCCCTCTTTTCCTCCCCCACACGCCTCCTCCGCCTCTCCAGATCTCCCCGAGACGCCCTCCTCTCCTCCTTCTTCCTCCCTAGCGACCACCACCTACCGTCGTTCGCCGCCAGCAACCAGCCCGCCCCGACGAACCAGCCGTGCAGCACGACCGTGAAGCGGCCTGGGATATCGAGGACAACCCTCTGCTTCGCCCTATACCCGCCAGCGAGGAGGAGAAGCACCAGGCTCGCAAGATCACGCCACCGACGCTTAAACCCTAGCTCACCGGAGGCTCAGACGACGACGATCCGCCACGCCCCCGCCCGATCCAACACCACCGTCGAGCCCGCGGTGAGCCTCTCTCCCTCCCCGACATGATCCGCCTCGCCATCGCCGGCTAGTCCGCCACATTTTTGTCGAACGCCTCAAGGCCGCCACACGGTGTCTGCCAGGTTCCCGCGCCATCTAGCACCTCATCTAGCCGCCCATCCCCCTCCTAGCAACGTCCCCCATCTACCGCAGCGGGGTCGCCCACGCCACGCTGCATTGTGTCCCCAGCTCAACCCCCTCGCCTCGCGCCAGGCCGATGAGATCCGTCCGGTGGAGAAGATCCACAAGACTGGCGCCGCTTGCGCTTGGCCCTCTGCTTTTCTCAAGGCCAACCCGGTCCCGCCAACCCCACTGCCACCGCAAGTGCTTTTTGCAAAAGGCACTGCCAGAACTCTCAATCCGCACTCCATCAAGGTCCCCGCTTGCCACCATCAAGGGTTTAGTCATCACACGTGGCGTAGCCACCGCCCATCTCACCCTCTGTGGCTAGGAAGCGCCGTGGTGAGAAAAACAATTCGAACGTGTTCTGTCCCCAGCCGCTGGCCCACCCGCTGCTGACTAGGGCTGGGACGGCTGAGTAAGAAAGGTTTTTCTCAGTCTGCTTTAATCAAACCTTTTCAAAATTGTTTAAAATTCAAATTCAAAACTGTTTTAAATAACTTTTAATTTTCAAATCCAAATAATACAAATAATATATGTTTTGAAATCAGAAAAATGTGAGGATTTCAAATATGCCCTTCAAAATATATTTTGAACACTTTAATTTTCGAGTTGATCAAAATTACAATAAAATGCCCTTTTCCTTAATTAATTAATAACTTTTGTTTTATAACTCCGATTTTGACAAATAATATGTCTAAATTGATCAGCTCGACAAGACCTTTTTGTTTCTGCATTCCATGTTCTGAATTGCAGCATGCATCATGTAAATATAAAGTATACAGCAACTTATTTGAGGTTAAAATGTGACTAAAACTCCATAAAATGCTTTATTCTGGTATTCCACACCTCACCCATGCCATGCTACTTTATTGCCATGCAAATTGTGCATCATTCATCATGACATGATTGTTTGCTTGTCGCATTTTATTCATATGCTTGTGCACTTTATTTATGTTGGCCCTCGTTTGTTTGGTTCTTCTTCGAATAGACGCCGAAAGGTGGGATATATCAAGAAACCCAGGAGCACTACCCAGATCCATCCCTCGCTTCAACTGAGCTGCCAGGCAAGCACTACCACATGCTTGTATACATATAGTACCTATTGCCTCTATCTTATTCTTGCATCATGGAGTCGCGATTGCATTAAACTGAATCCCAAGTACTGCATAGCCTTTATTTTTAAACCCCACCGAAGCTTGTTCCTCCATCCCATGAGCCATTACTACAGGAGTTGATTGAGCCATGCGGGTCGTAGAACAGCATGTGTAGGGTATGTGAGTGTCTGATGGATAACGAGGTACATAAACAACTTAACCTGAGTAGTAATGGGATAACTAATGAAAGTGGCACCGGTGAGCAATATCTGCTATTTGGTTTTTCATGCTCACTTGTGTCCCGTAGGACCCCGAGTACTTGATTCCTGTTCCTTGAATATTCGCTATCCACATCCGGAGGCTTATGAACCCCCGAGCCGAGCTTGATTCATTCTTATTTCTTGGGGCCACAAAGTAGTTTGGGGCTTTATTACTATCGTACTTATGCCATGCTTTACCGCTTTATTTACGATTGTGCGTGGAGCATCTGTATCGTTTAGGATCGTGACATCGTTTACAGATCGACAAGCCCACCACACTTTCGGTTCCCAATAAGCATACCGCCCACACAAACCCCGAGTCCGCTCGAGCAGGCCAACTTCGCTATGGTAGCTTAGTGGGTGGCCTGAAATATTTCTGAATCTGTGATCGCTTTGTCGTGAATGCATCGCTGGGTTTTGATTTGGTTTTCCGAGGTTGATCGAGTGTGTGTTGCTATTTGTGCACCCCTCGCAGGTAAAACTTTCTGAAAGCCGTGTCCGCGGTTATGGACGACTTGGAGCACAGTTTCTCGATCATAGACAAGTATAACTAAAGTACCGCTTTTAACTTGACTAAGTACCTGACTAGTAATTAGTGCATCACTTATGGAATGGATAATAAAACTGCCAACGGATGGGGGGTTGTTTCGCTTCCTCGCTGGTGTTTAGAGGAGGAGGATGGATCTGTTAATATTACCGTTATAACTATTGTTGTTAATTCACGGACATCCGTCTATCTTTGGTTAGGCGGATGGTTAGCGAGTAACTATAGAATTGTTAGGTATTATCTTTTGCTACAATTGCGTCACCCCAGGTTGTGTCCCCTTTAGAGGCATAAAGACTTGCTGAGTATTCTAGGGTCTCACACGATAAATTGTTTGATTCGGATGAACAGTAAACTCGCAAGATGGATACTAGGTGGAGGAGACGACGATATTGGCAACGATCACCGGTGTAGAGATTCCGGGAACGGGATCCGTGAGATCTGTATGGATGTGTTTATTTATGGGGCATCTTATGCCGATTTGCTTCTTATCCGTACTCGGATCTTGTTTTCCGCTTCCACCTGATACTCTGATGTTTGATGTATGAGGAGATATCCTAAACTATTATATCTATCTAGGATATTTGGATCTTGCCGTATGGCGTTGCAATATTTCTATTTCTTTTAGATGGAATGGCTCTGAGGACTGTTGTATGGTGGCTTGCATACATACTCATTTGTGTATGTAGTTGATCCTTCGCTGCCGATTACGCCGTTCTTGTCCCGATGTTTGGAAATGGTTAGGACGGCCGAAAGGTCTACCTGTGAGTGGCATTTGGCCCCACCGTACTATTTTAACCATTTCCGCTCATCCAGGCTTGTAACTAAGAGCGTAATTCACCAAGGTAGTTACATGATTCTACCGCAAGGTCTCTCACCGAGGATTCTATTGGATTGGTTGTTCGAACCACCGGGAGCAAATAAAATTGAGTGTTATTTAGCGTGTGTTTGTATCTTTACCTTGCATTAGAGTTGTGTTCATCGTTTTCATCGCGTGTTCCCTCACCCCCCGTCTCAAATCTGTGAAGATTGGGCCACTCCAAGGGTAAATCCACATGGAGACCCATAACAAATTCACTGTGAACCATTTGTGTTGTCATTATAGTGTGATTGTAATAAAAGA
The DNA here is from genome assembly GCA_023614405.1 of Avena insularis. Taxonomy (NCBI): domain Eukaryota; kingdom Viridiplantae; phylum Streptophyta; class Magnoliopsida; order Poales; family Poaceae; genus Avena; species Avena insularis. The sequence continues at coordinate 103,332,423 of CM042684.1, read as the reverse complement.
TTACTGTGACATTGGAACCTGAATATTACTGTGATATTGGATTTTAGTAATTATTAATGTAACATTTGAGGCATTAACTTTGGAGATACTCTGAAAAGTTTCTCAAAGTGCCTCAAATGGTTAGCATTTGGAGGCACTATTGACAGTGCTTCACATGGTTAGCGTTTGTAGGTGTCTCGAATGGTTAACTTTAGCCTTTGGAGACACTCTTTTAGAGGCTCTTTTAATAACGGTCACTAAAGACTTTTAGCTACATAAATTTAATTTGTGCTTTCCAAAGCATCCAAAAGTAGCACTTCCTCCAATTCTAGTACATGGTGTAATGATCCCCCTCAAGATTTTTGCCGCGTTCAGATACGCAGACATCAGGGATGCATACACCCCCTTTTTTAGTTCAGAAAGGGGTGCAACATGCTACATGCTAAATGATGGAGATACACAAGACACGAAAGCACACGGTGATTTTTATTTTTACCCAGGTTCAGGCTGCATTGTACGAAAACCCTACATCCTTCCTTAGTGTCTATATGAGAGTGGTATACTATTTATAGTATAGAGACTCCCCACTCTCAGCACATGACTAGCTAATGTCCTCTCTCAACTATCTACCTCTCTCATTTATTTATCAGTCGTCTATTTTATCCGAGAGAAACCCTTCTCTCGATATCCAAGAGCCTCCTTTTATAATCAACTAAATCAAGGGTCACCACAGGGGCTAAACCGATGCGTGGCCTATCATCCGACGTGTGGTGCTGAACGTGGCGGAGATATCTAGCGGGGCATCGTCTTCTGGGCGTGTTGCTTGGAGATATTGTTGCGCTGGATTGCATGCTTGCATGGACATGTTGTCGCGGCATGTTCCCATTGGCATTGCACCGTCCATGGGGATGGCGCTGCCCCGTCAAAGGATGGCAGCTTGGTGGCGCATCGGCTCTTTACACCTTGTCCCCGGGCCGATGGCGTGCGTCATGGCTGACACAGTCGTCCCCGGCAGCCGAAAACAAGGGGTTCTCGGAGGCGCCACGTTTTGGATTATTGCCGCGAACTAATGCCCTTCGAGCTTGTTGAATGTCCTTGATGAAGGAGTTCACAATAGGCATGGCTTTATGTTAATGTTTGGGCTCACCTGCTTAAACACCTTGGAGATGTAGACCTTGGACCTCTCACTTGTGATATTGTGCAAGATCTACACCTCCAAGGTGTGAAAGCAAGCACACCCTTCTTGATCCTCCACAAGAAGTCCTAGCCTGGATCCGAATTAGGTGTATCCATGGTAATCCACCGAGATTTGACAATTTCCCACTCGGCTATCCCTAGCTTTCTCCTCCCACCCCCACGATCCTGTCCATGGATCTTGTCTGGTTTTCTCAATTTTATCCGGGCTGAAAAAAGCCAAGGAAACCACAATTTTCTACTCCCTCTGTCTCAAAATAGATGTCTTAGATTTATCAAAATTTGGATAAATCTAAACACTATTTACTATATATATTCATCCAAATTTTGCAAATCTATGACATCTATTTTTACACGGAGGGAGTAGCTTACTTCACTTATGTAGCAGTGAAGCAAAATACTTTGTTTATGATTTCACAAGTGGTTTAGCTTACTTCACTGCCAAACGAGGCCTTAGTATTAGAAGTCAAGAAGAAAATAATAACGATAACTTCAACGCTAGGTGTCTTTTCATCTTTAACGCGATCATTGAGAGCCTCGGCCTTAGAGAATTAGCTCTCTCCGATAGGGAGTTTACATGGGCGGACAGAAAAGAAAATACCACATTCGAAAAGCTAGACAGAGTGCTAGCTAGTGTCTCGTGGGAGCAGAAATTTCCGCTAGTTAGTGTAAGGGCATTAACAAGAACAAGCTTAGATCACACACCCCTTCTTATCGACTCGGGTGAACAAGCTCATCGAGGAAATAAGTCATTGTTTTCTTTTGAATTGGCCTGGCTACGTCATGAAGGTTTTTATTAGATGATAGCCCGGGAGTGGGCTACATTTTCTCATGGTAAGACCCCTATGGAGGTTTGGCAGAACAAGATTCACCACCTTCGTAATTTTCTCGGGGACTGGGCAAAGAACCTTAGTAGTATTTACAAAAATGAAAAACAAAGACTTCTAAACATTATTGACTCACTGGATATTAAAGCAGAATCCAATCCTCTTAATTCATCTGAGAGGGATGAATTAAGAAAGGCAAATGACACGCTAGTGAAACTTAGATGGGACAAAGAAACAAAATGGGCACAACATGCAAAAGTAAATCACATTCAAGAAGGTGGTAATAACACTAAGTATTTTCATTTAATTGCAAATGGTAAACATAGAAGGAAAAATATTTTTCAACTAGAACAAGATGAAGGAACAATTATAGGCCAAGGGAATATTAAATCATATATAATGGAATTTTATAAGAATTTGTTTGGACCGCCGGACAAAAATACATTCTCTTTGGTTGAGTCGCAGACTGGAGATATCCCACAATTGTCTCAAGAGGAAAATAGCATTCTTACTGCCGACTTTGAAGAAAAGGAGGTGTATGACGCTATTATGCAGATGGAGAAAAATAAAGCTCCGGGGCTAGATGGGTTTCCCGTAGAATTTTATCAAACCTTTTGGGACATCATTAAACACGACTTGATGGAACTTTTTGCCAAATTTTAACACAGGGAGCTACCTTTATTCCGGCTTCATTATGGCACCATAATACTTTTACCTAAAAAAGAGAACGCAGTACAAATTCAGCAATACCGACCTATCTGTCTACTTAATGTAAGTTTCAAAATTTTCATGAAGGTGGGAACAAATTGAGTAACTGCGATAGCGGAACGTGTCATCAGACCTACTCAAACGGCTTTCATGCCAGGGAGACACATCCTAGAAGGGGTGCTGATCCTACATGAGACGATCCATGAACTTCATAGAAAGAACATGGATGGGATACTTTTAAAAATTGACTTTGAAAAGGCGTATGACAAAGTGAAATGGCCTTTCTTGCAGCAAGTTATGCGTATGAAGGGTTTTGATAACAAGTGGTGTCGTTGGATAGAAGATTTTGTTAGTCATGGTAGTGTTAACATTAAAGTTAATGATGACATGAGCCACTACTTCGGGACGTTCAAATGGCTAAGACAAGAGGATCCTTTATCTCCTATGTTATTCAATATTGTGGCGGACATGTTAGCGGTCCTAATCGCTAGAGCAAAAGATGATGGACTGGTCGATGGTCTCATTCCTCATTTAGTAGAGGGTGGGATATCTATCCTACAATACGCTGACGACACCATTATTTTTATGGAACACAATCTAGAAAAACCCTAAACATGAAGTTGGTTTTGTGCATTTTTGAGCAATTGTCAGGACTTAAGATAAACTTCCATAAGAGCGAGTTATTCTTTTTTGGAAAAGCTAAAGATCAGTAGGATGACTACACTAATCTCTTCAAGTGTGAAGCAGGAACCTTCCCTTTTAGATATTTGGGAATCCCAATTCATTTCTGTAAACTAAAGAATGGAGAATGGAAATTGGTAGAGGACCATTTCGAACGTAAGCTAGCAAGCTGGGTGGGAAAACTTTTATCCTACGGAGATCGGTTAGTGCTTATTAATTCAGTTTTAACAAGCCTACCAATGTTCATGCTTTCTTTTTTTCACATACCTAAGGGAGTAAGGAAAAGACTGGACTTTTTTCGATCTAGATTTTTTTTGCAGAGCGATGGTCATAAGAGAAAGTATAGACTAACTTGATGGAACATCATTTGCCGACCAAAAGATTAAGGGGACTTCGGGGTCGAAGTTTTGGACATAAAAACAAATGCCTTATTAGTAAATGGTTGTTTAAGATATTGATAGGACATGGTGTTTGGCACGAACTTTTACAAAACAAATATCTTCACTCCTGTTCCCTATCTCAAGCTAAGTCAAAACCTACTGATTCACCATTCTAGAAAGGTCTAATGAAAGTTAAAGACGAGTTTTTTGATAAAGGATATTTCATAGTAGGAAATGGAGATCAAACTCGATTTTGGGAGGATAAATGGCTTGGAGAGACACCATTATTATATCAATACCTGTCCCTTTATAACATAGTGCAGAGGAAACAGGTCACGGTTGCTCAGACATTCTCACGAACCCCATTGAATATTGGCTTTAGACAAGCACTTTCGGGTACTAGGGGCGTTAGATGGCTTCATCTAGTACTTCGACTTATGGAGGTTCATTTGACGACATAGCCAGATGATTTCATTTAGAAGCTAAACACATCTGGTTCTTTCACGGTGAAATCACTCTGTCTTGATTATATGAATGATCAGACTAGATTCCTACGTAAATATATTTGGAAAATAAAAGTGCCACTAAAGATTAGGATTTTTATGTGGTTCTTACACCGTAGGGTTCTTCTCATAAAGGATAATTTGACAAAAAGAAATTGGCAAGGATGCAAAAAGTGTTGTTTCTGTTCTCAGGATGAATCGATACATTACGTGCCCTCTTGCAAGAGTAGTGTAGAACGATAGAGAGGGAGAGAGATTGGCGGAATATGATGGTTGTTTTATTGAGCCTCATGGGCGAGTATATATAGGCATACAGGGATCAACTTGGAGTACAAGACAAGTTAGGCTAGAATCCTAACTATCCTAAACTACCACAATAACCGTGTACGTACAATACTCTAACATCCCCCCGTCGTCATAGCGGTAGCGTCGTGAACAACTGGAACGTCGCGGACGGTCAAACTGGAGATAAACCGAAGTAGCATCCAGTAGGCTGACATCCCCCTTGCAGCCGTAGCAGGAACGTCGTGGACGGCATTGCGTCGCGGTTGCTTGGACTGTAGAGGAAGCTGGTGATGCTCAAGCGAGGTGGTAGCCCTTGTGCCGATGTCGAGGGAGCCGAGAGCGTGAGGCGGTGCCATGATCGAGGTAGCCGTGCGAGGGGTCGCCGTGGTCAATGTCGTGGTCGGGAATGCCGGTGTCGAGGTAGCCGCACATGAAGCCGCATGTGCATAGTGCACGAGGAGGATGACGACGCCGAGGCGCCGCCGAGGGTGTCGATGCGTCGGTCGGCGCCGAGCCATCGAGGACAAGGTGCGGCCATAGTTTTTCCATAACTAGGTGCACGTCGGGGAAGAACGCACACTCCAGTTTTGCCAGAACCGAGTATGCAGAGAAGAACTCATTGGTGACGTGGTCGAGGCAGTCGTAGAGGGGTCGATGCCGAAGAAGACGTTGTCGAAGCCGATAAAGACGAGGCGCCGATCCGAGCTTGCCAGGCTCGGGAACGCGTCGGGAACGAAGGCACTCCCAGTATTGCCAGTACCAGGCGTGCGGGGGCAGGAACCATCATGAACTTGTCGCCATATCAGAAAGACTAGCAGAGGAAGCCTTCAGAGCGGTTGCGACGTGCAGAGCGGTGAAGGCAGAGATGTCGGCGCTGTCCGCGGTAGTCGGAGTAGAGTAGCAGGTGGTATAGTCGGGGATGAGGCGATGACGTTGGCGGCGAAGTTGTAGTGGACGAAGACGTAGAAGGCGGCGAAAACAGCAGCGACCTGGGGTAATCATGCTGAATGCCTGGAGTGACGATGGGGTAGTCGGCGGGACCTGCGACAGCGAGAGGGCGCTCTGTAGGTTACCTTGTGAAGTGCGACGGCGGTGCTCGAAGTAGGCGAGGAAGACCCGGCGACGTGACGAAGACCATGTGCAGACGGCGGCGATCCACGCCGTAGGAGATGGCACGGTGCAAGCCAAGGCCGTCGATGCACGAGGATAGCGAAGTAGACTGCGTGCAGCCATGCTACGACCTGAGGGGGCGGCATAGCTGCAGAGCGCAAGTCGGTGCAGTGGCTGGGAGACCACCATCGACGTACACGCCAAGGAATGCGCGTTGAAAGCCGGTAGCATGGACCAAAGGCGGCGGCGCTGCGACCCGATGGGGCGACACAGCGGCAGCCCGTAGCTCGATCGGTGGTAGGCGCGTGCTCGGGGACGTGCTTGGCGTAGACAAGCGCAGGATCGGTTGATCAGACCGACGGTGCACCGTATGCGCCATGGCGTGGACGACGCGTAGATCGGATTCGATTGTGGCATTGTCGGTGAAGTCCCGGACTATGACGACGAAGAGGATCCGAGGGGGGCGGCCACGGTAGCCTTCCGAGGAAGGCGTAGCAGCCGTCCGCGGTTGTCGTGAGGTCGCGACAGCCTGCCGAGGCAGGCGCACAAGCGCGGTGTAGATCCTCGATGCCGATGATCGGAGTAGAGGTGCGGCAACGACGACGGCGGTGGGCGACTCAATCCGATCTAAGATCGGTAAACCAAAAAAGAAAACCGATCAAGAGATCGGAAAAAAGACTTACAGGGCAGCCGATCACGGATCGGCGGATGAACCCTGCGTACGGGTTGCGCGGCCCCCGGTGGAGATCATGGAGATCGACCTCCCGGGGGCGGCGCAGCGCGGAAGCGTGTGCGGCGGCTAGGTCAAGGATCTTGCCGCTCTGATACCATGTAGAATGATAGAGAGGGAGAGAGATTGACGGGATATGATGGTTGTTTTATTGAGTCTCATGGGCGAGTATATATAGGTGTACATGGATCAATTTGGAGTACACGACAAGTTAGGCTAGAATCCTAACTATCCTAAACTACCACAATAACCGTGTACGTACAATACTCTAACAAGTAGTATGGCGCATTGTGCATATGGATTTTAATATTACGCCTCCTATAAGTATTAAAAACCTATTCGGTAATTGGCTTTTGGAAGTGCCCAAAGAAGAGAGAGCACGAATCCGAGTGGGTACATGTGCTCTACTTTGGGCAATGTGGAACATTTTTTAGGCAATATGGAACATTCAAAATGATTATATCTTTAACAATACAAAAAATATGTCTTTTATGCAGGTTATCCCACAGACTACTCACTGGATCCGTACATGATCATACCTGCAATCTACGGAGAAGCGCGAGGCTATGGATTCTGGATGCACCCGACTAAAGTCGGTGACACGAGACTTATACAGCCGGTGCAACTGGCGTTTTGATTACTGGATAACATGTTGATACAATACTTTAGCATGTTTTCTCTTGTTTTTAGATGGTTGATACATGTCTCAACCCCGTGTGACCCATGATGTAATCTTTTGGAAAGAATAGACTAAAATAAAGTAATAAAAGATCGCATCTACGACCGGGGCTAAGTCTCCATTTCAAAAAAAAAACGAGGCCTTAGTAGCGTTAGATTTTTAGTGTATACATCCATAGTACTCCCTCCGTTGCAAAATATAAGATGTTTTAGCTTTATGAAGGGAGTGTATCTAGACCCCTTCTAGTATCTAGGTTCACTTCAAATCTAGATCAACCTAGCCACTAAAAGAAGTCTAGATACACTTCATTCACAAAGCTAAAACATCTTATATTTTAAAACGGAGGGAGTACATGATATATTACGCGAATGCGCAACCCCTTGTACTCGTCCCTTCGAGGTCAAGCAAAGCAATTCCATACAATTCATCATAGCAGTTGGTAACGCTTAGCGGTCCTCATGAATCTTTTAGTTTTGATCCTAACAAAACATCTGGATAGTAGTTCCTACCAGCTCCACGCCAGATAACTGGGACATCAGACATGCAGTACTTCCAAAATTAACATGCTTTTACCGAGTTTTTTACTCTTGACGGAATAGGGGATTAAGAGTTCTCGCTAGCTCTATTTCAGTGACAACTTGCAGATGCTGCAGCCTGCAGACCAACCACGCCTCATTGCTCACTTTTATCAGGAAGCCTTCATCAGTTCCATCGCCTTGCTGCAACAATTGAACCGAAAGAGAATGTAAGTCGGAGATCAGCCAGCACTTCACAACAACATAATTCCTGACCCTGAGGCTGCATCGTGAGTCAAACCCCGCATATTACAATCGAAGATATAAGTGCAACACAAGAAGTAAAAATGGTTCTCAGTGTCGTGTAGGGAATTGCCATAATGTCATTTGTCAGTGGTACAGTATGCAACTGCTTCTCATCAGTAAGGACACAATTTTCTAACCTAAGATCATACATTGGTTATGGTAATACGCTCAAGAGAGATAAGCAAAAAGACAGTATGTTACCTTAGTTCTCTCTCAATGTCAACATTCTCTGGATCTAGTTTTTGTGCATCACGGAGAGCAGCACAAGCTTGTTTATACTCCTAGATGAAAACAACAAATCAAAGAATGTGACCAGGATACAAGATCAACAATAAATAAGTAAACATGATGGCAAGAATGTGACCAGGCTACAGCATCACCGATAAATAAGTTATACACCATGGCAATGTAGACTCACCTTGAGTAGCATGTGAGCTGCACCCTGACGGTAGCAGGCTTTTGCCCATTTAGGTCGCAGCATTCTGCACCTCAGAGCATCTGACAGAGCACCCTCACCATCACCCATGGCCAGCTTACAAATACTCCTGTTCGCATACAGTGTTGCACTCTCTCTATGATCTATTGCCTATGGTCAAACATCACAGGTCATACCAACATTAGTCCCAACCAAAAATCATGGCATGCTAAAACTAAATTTGACGATCAACACTGATGCCAACTGGTAGTCTGGACGCATTATTAGAACAGAATAGTGGAACTGTCATGTGTTAGAACTGGTACTGGTCCTAAGATCGATGAATGCGACAAGGTATGTGGTACATCACAAGGAGAGAAAATTGCGGCTAACACCGGTCTTTGTGGCATTTGTTGCACCAAACACAGAAACAAGGTCCTTGTTGCAGCTAGCACAGTTTGTGGCTTAATTTTTTGCACCTGGCCCAAATGAACAGCTTAACTTACTAACATGTTGATGAAATAAATGTACTGATTTTGCTATATTTGTTATCATTGAGACTACAACTGTTTTAAAAAAAATTTGAAAATGGTGTTTTAATGTTTAAACAAATTATAAAAATAATCACATTTATTACGTACACATGAACGTATCAATAAAGATTACATTGATACATAGACATGTAAGTTTATAGGCTACATAAAATTCACAAAAACGGGTATCTGAAAATACAAAAAATTAAACCACAAACTGTGCTAGCTGCAAAAAAGACATTGTTTCTGTGTTTTGTGCAACAAATGTCACAGAGGCCGGTGCTAGCTGCAATTTTCTCTCACGAGGAGAAAGCATTGGACAGACGTGCTGCAGGGAATAAGGAGAGAACGTTATGAACATGGATTAGATCTTTACTAGTTTATTCTGATTTATTAGATTGTACGTATGTTGTACACGATGTCTTTATACGGAAGACTCGATTTGATGCCTAAGAATATAATCCCGACTTGCCTATGAAACCGTATCTTCAGCTTCCTAATAACTAAACCAATACTCTACTGGGTAAAGAGCTGAGAGCCACCCCTCTGACAGGAACGCATTCTCTTAGTAGACTGATTGGCTTGTCAAACTTGGCTACAGTTGGACAATTTGATAACTAGTCATTTGTGTCATATTTAACACATTTTGTAAGATCGGTCTCAATGCGTGATAAATCATGTGAATCATTTCAAGTCCAAAGTGATATGGCAAACTAACTAGTAATCTATGTTTCAAAAAGTATGACTGTATAAGCACTATCTAGTATCTTCATGTACTCCCCCATACTGGATTATTGGACTAAATTAGCAAAACTCTAGGACCTAGGTGGCTACCGATTGGCTATGAAAAAGGAGAGTTACAATGTTGTTTACATTTATTGATGTCGAAATTAAAACCGGAAGCCATGCATGACCCCTCTCTCATGCATTGGTCAGTTTCCAATCCATAAATGGTGGGCCTAATTTTCAGAGAGTAATTCGGGGTAATTAATATACACGTTAGACTAATATATCAGTATCTCTCCAAAATCGCTATTAGCCCAACATTGCAGTATGGAGGGAGTAACCTGTTTCTTCTTCAATAGCTCTAATCCAATATTCAACCAAATGACAATTCACCAATCTTTCAATCATTGTTTTTACTGACGCCCGGTTGCCTACTGAACGAGCTCCATGATGGACTATGCTTCCATTCTACCCTAAGTAGAAACGTGGCTGAACTTTTGCTCATTAGTGAATATTGTCTTGAGATCATAATCATTTCAGATGGTCTTTGGTCAGATTTAATCATAGTTGTTCAGAGCATATCCATTTTAGTTGGTCTTTTCTCAGATTAAATCATAGCTGCATCATAATACTTTATCTGAAACTGATAGAGCTCGTATAATTTGTCACCTGCGATTATTCACTGAGAATAATTGTTTCTTCTATTTCTTTGGCAAACCAAAGCTCAAATCTTACACAACCCGTGTGTGGCTCCCTCAGGCGTAAACCCGGACCAAAACTGAGCTGCAATTTTTCATTTAAATTGCGCCAGCCAGGTCTTGAAATCAAGACCTCTTGGCTCTGACAAAATGTAGACATGCACCGAACCAGTTCACCCAAAATATTAAGCTGATGGGGAAAGGTGGGCTATGCATTTATACTTCAACAATGATATGGAACCTATTAGCAAGCAAAACAACGCTCTCCAATTGGTTCGCCGTTAGCAGAACAAAGTTAACTTTTGAACTATCATAAGATAAGTTCGAAGATATTTACCAAATTATAAATTTTCAGCGCCGTCTTATAATCCTTCTGCTTGAATGCCGTATCTGCCCCTGACTTGACAATCTTCATTCTTCTCTCAATGTCTTGTTGATCCTAATTTTTTTAAAAGAATTAATTGAATATTCAAAAATTGGAACAAATAATAGTTATCAACAATAATTTATATTACAGAAGAAACTAAGCAGCTATGTATTCAACAGTCATGGTTTGGTATGTAGGTGGCTAGCTCTTTCACATGGTTTTGCTGCAATGCAAAGTGCAGACCTGGTCCTGAAGCTAATAATACCACCGGTCTAATTTCAGTTTCTGGAAATGGGCCTCACTTTACATGATGCATTATTGACATATGTGGATCTAGGCCAAAAGGTTGAGGTCAAAGTTGAGGAACAGAAAGTATCTCTTCTCTGTTTCAAAGAAGTATGCTAGTAAATCACAGGCAACCCTTTTCTCTATCATTGAATACTATTGCAGTAAGGATAAGTTTACAATCTGCAAATCACCAGGTGGAGTACCGTAAAGTGAGGCCTGCAGACCAAACTATGATGCTGGTGAACTCACATAGTCACATCCACAGTATTAACTTTGATCTCTAACCAAGCATTGTACCAGAGAGCATCTAACGCCTCTGTAGCATTACCAGATTTGCTTCAATGCTCTACTTAACGATTAAGTTTACAACAGTTAATCGAACTGAGAATGAATCCGAAATAACTTATAATTGGTACAAATCTGGCCCTAAGAGACTCACACCAAAATTATATCCGGCTAAAATCCCACTGGAAAGACACTAAAGTGTGACCATTTTGTCCCTCCTAATCTATACGGTAGTTCTTGTAAGCACAGATGTCATCCTGTCAGGTGAACACAGGTGTCATGTGGTACAAGAAACACGCATATATCATTTTAAAATAGTGGAGCAGTTGCTTCCTTACAAATTGTAAACAAAGCCAGGATTAGCCTTTTCTCTCAAAGGTTAGCCTTAACAGGTATAATGTTCGTACTATTCAACCTTGGAAACAGAAGGACTCTTTCCCAATTAATAGTTCAGACCACACATGAGTTCATAAAATCCAACGATGGGCAGCTCTAGTCTTGATATTAGAACAGGTGGTATCTCTGTGTGACCATATTCTTCCAAATTATTGGTAGAGAATATAGTTTGTTCTCAGGAGTATGCTTAAAGCTTTGAACTATTTTTTATAAGAATTGCACAAGATTGGGGCACCTGTAAATGTGATATCACTGTAAATAAAGTTCTGAATCTTAATGTAAATGTCATATTTATCATGCATAAGTAACCCCCAGGTCATAACACTTAAAGAAAGTGATGGCTTACTCCAAGCAATATTTAGTACGGGAAAAGCATAATGGCGAAACTTACCAGTGGCTTTTTACCTTCAATTTTTGCATGCAAGATTATTCCTTCAATACTCCAGTTTCCAACATTTGGTATCGGGTAAGTCGAAGGAAACAGCATTTCAACTTCCTCCTTGCAACCACGTACTGCAGCACGCTCTATTGGTAATCTACCCAACTGAGCAACAGAAGAAGAACTGTCATTTCTCTAAAAATTAACAATGTAGTTCAAGAACCCTATCAGAATATCAAGGGAAAGAATCAGGATTTAGGTTTTATTTTCTATCAAATGTTGATACCAGGATTTAACACAGCAAACATTTACAGAGTTGCTGAGCAATTCAAGCTGCTCACATACTCAGAAAGAACACCAAAAGGTGTTCAGTGAGGTACTTCAACTGTTCAGCAAAAGCTGACATTGAAACAAAATAATGGTTTAGTGGAATTCCAACTGAGTGCCCCCTTGAAATATATATGTATAACAAACAGAACTAGCTGTATATGTAAATCATTTTAATCGCTCTTGAGTCATAGGTCATAGCACAAATATAAACAGGTTCATTATGTTAGAAATATAGTAGTATTATAGTAGTAGGATAATTTGTATTTCCTGTTTGTATGTCTGTTCCGTACTCTATCTCATACATGTTGTTATGACCGGCTCACGTATACTCGGAGGAGGCCCAATGGGCAAGCTTAGTTAGGGGATTATAGCCCACAAGTTATCTTATTTTCATTATATAAACAGTTGTAAACACTACGTGGAAGATTAAGCAATAAGACTATTTCTATTGCCCGGCTCCCCGAGGAGCCAGAACCCTAAACCCTAGCCGCCTCCACTTCCTGCGCCGCCTTCCTCCTCACGCACGACGGCGCCCAGCCGCCGGCGAGCGCACCCTCGCCTCCACTCCACGCCCCTCTTCCCCTACAACCTCCACCCTAGACCCGGTAGAACCCTAGCTCCTACCACCTTGGTATCAGATTGCTCTTGTTCGATCATGTCTTCACCGCCTACCACCACCGACGCCTCGCTGCCCCTCACCATGCCGCAGCTCCACCCGTCCGCGCCGCTGGCCCCTACCGCGGCCGCCACCACCGCGCCGGTCGCCGCCGTCTACAACCCCGCGGAGATGAGCGGGATCCTCAACGACCTCGTCACTGCGGTCCAGGGCATCCGGCTGTACTTGCTCGGCCCCCACGGGCCGCCGAAACCAACGCCACCAGCCTCCATCACCGGTCCGCCGGCCATGCCGTGGCCCTCGCCGTTTCTGGCGGCCTCCGCGGCATTTCCAGGGTTGCCGCTGCAGCCGCCGCCCACGTCTTCCCTGCCGTGGCAGCAGTGGCAGTCGCCGCTCAGCACTAGGCCGGTTTCAACCACCCCGGGCGGCGTCCCAATCCAGCAGATCCGCTTCCCATCGTCGCCATCTCCGCTACCGGCCTGGCTGTCCGGGTCGTCACCCCCGCCGGTCTACACTATGGCTGGGGACCAGCCGGCGCCCACCCTCCCGGACGCCACCGCGTCGGGCTTCGCGGGTCCACACGCGGGCCGCGCCGAGCTATCCGGCCATGGCGGCAACACACCGACGCCGCCGCGGTTCGCCAAGATCGAGTTCGCCACCTACGACGGTACGGCAGACCCTCTCAACTGGCTCAACCAGTGCGAGCAGTTCTTCCGCGGGCAGCGCACCCTCGCGTCGGACCGCACCTGGCTCGCCTCATACCACCTCCGGGGCGCCGCACAGACGTGGTACTACTCCCTCGAGCAGGACGAGGGCGGCATGCCCCCTTGGGAGCGTTTTCACGAGCTCTGTCTCCTCCGTTTTGGGTCGTCGATCCGCGGGAGCCGACTGGCGGAGCTCGGCCGCCTTCCCTTCAACTCCACGGTACAGGACTCCGCCGACCGTTTCCAGGCCCTCGCATGCCACGCGCCTGGGGTAACGGGACAGCAGCACGCCGAGCTCTTCGTTGGCGGTCTCCCGGACCACATCCGGGTGGACATGGAGCTTCAGGCCCCCCAGGACCTCCAGACGGCTATGCACTACGCCCGTGCCTACGAGCGTCGCGCCCAGGCCTTGCAGCAGGCAACACCGGCCCGAGGGGTCCGCCAGCCCGCCCGGCCACCCCCGCCCGCACCGGTGCCCGCCCGGCCGAGCCCGGCCACCCCGGCAGCCACCGCCCCGACCACGACGCGGACGTTCCGCCGACTCACACCGACCGAGTAGCTCGAGCGCCCTCGCCTCGGGCTTTGCTTCAACTGCGACGAGCCCTACGTACCCGGCCACGTCTGCCCGCGCCTCTTCTACTTGAGGACAGTCGACTACGTCGAGGCGGACACACCCGCCGAAGCACTCGGCGAGTTGCCACCACCAGCGACTTCGGAGGCCGCCCTCGCGACCACTACTACAACCGCATTCGTGGTTTCTCTTCATGCGATTGCTGGTATCCGTCACGAGCGCACGATGCTCTTGCCGGTGACGATCCACCACGAGCGCCTGGTGGCCCTCCTAGACACGGGTTCCACGCACTTCCTGCCCATGGCTACCATGCGCCGCTTAGCGCTTCAGCCGACGGGCGGGGATCACCTTCGGGTCACGGTGGCAAACGGCGACCGCCTCCAGTGCCATGGACTGGCGCAGCATGTGCCCATCACTATCGGCGGCGAGCACTTCTCCATCACGCGCGCCGGCATCGACTTGGGCTGTTTCGACTTCATCCTCGGCGTCGACTTTTTGCGGACTCTCGGTCCCATCCTGTGGGACTTCGACGCCCTGACGATGACCTGGCGTCTGGGTCGCTGCATCCGGTGGGAGGGCCTCGGTGGCACCTCTCCGGCGCCACAGCTTCAGCTTGCCATGACCGACCCCGAGCCCGAGCACCCACTATTGGCCCACCTCTTGCAGCAGCACAGCGACATCTTCGACGAGCCTCAGGGCCTTCCGCCCGTCCGGGTGTACGATCACCGCATCCATCTCTTGCCAGACATGGCACCGGTGGCAGTGCGGCCCTACCGCTATCCCAGCTGCAAAAGGACGAGCTGGAGCGACAGTGCGTACTCAGGCTCGCCGTGAGCATCATCCGCATCTCCACATCGCCGTTCTCGGCGCCCGGTCCTCCTCGTCCGCAAGTCGGACGGCACGTGGCGCTTCTGCATCGACTACCGCACACTTAATGCCGTGACGCTCAAGGACAAGTTTCCTATTCCGGTGGTCGACGAGCTACATGGGGCGCGCTTCTTCACCAAGCTCGATCTTCGGTCGGGCTACCACTAGGTGCGGATGCACCTGGATGATGTCGCCAAGACGGCGTTTTGGACTCATCATGGCCACTTCGAGTTCTTGGTGATGCCTTTTGGCCTCTCCAACGCCCCGGCGACCTTTCAGGCTTTGATGAACGACGTCCTCCGCCCCTACTTGCACCGGTTTGTGCTCGTTTTCTTTGATGACATTCTTATCTACAGCACCTCGTGGGTGGAGCACCTCCAGCACATCGCCATCGTCTTCAACGAGTTTCGAGCGCATCATCTTCACCTTAAGCGCTCGAAGTGCTCGTTCGGGACGCCTTCGGTTGCCTACCTCGGCCACGTCATCTCGGCCGAGGGGGTGGCTATGGATGCCTACAAGGTGGCGGCCATCGCCGGTTGGCCGACGCCACACTAGCCGCGAGCCCTTCACGGTTTCCTAGGGCTTGCGGAGTACTACCGGAAATTTATCCGGGACTTCGGCCTCATCGCGTCCCCGCTCACGCGCCTGCTTCGTAGCGACGCCTTTGCCTGGGAAGGCGAGGCCACAACAGCCTTCGAGGCCCTGAAGGGGGCCCTCACGACGGGACCCATTCTTCAGATGCCGGACTTCACCCGCCGTTCATCGTGGACTGTGACGCCTCTGGTGTGGGGTTCGGCGCCGTACTTCATTAGGGCGATGGACCGCTCGCCTTCTTCAGTAGGCCCTTCGCCACACGCCATCTTAAGCTCGCGGCCTACGAGCAGAAGCTCATTGGCTTGGTGCAGGCGGTGCGCCACTGGCGGCCCTATCTTTGGGGCCAGTCGTTCCGGATTCGCACGGATCACTACAGCCTCAAGTTCTTATTGGACCAGAGGCTGTCTACGGTGCCACAACATCAATGGATCAACAAGCTCTTCGGCTTCGATTTCACCGTCGAGTACCGTCTGGGTCGCCTTAACACTGTGGCCGACGCCCTGTCTCGCCGCGACGCCGACCACGACGAGACCGTCGGTACTTCTGAGGGGGCGGCGCTCTGCATTCGCTCGGGACCCACTTTCGCCCTCTTCGACGACATCCGTCGGGCCACCACGGCCGCGCCGGACGCTCAGCTCCTTCGGCATCGTCTAGATGCTGGAGACTTGGAGGAGCCATGGCGCCTGGCGGATGGGTTGCTCCTGCATGGGCGTCGTATCTTCGTGCCGGACCACGACGACCTCCGTCACCAGGTGCTGCTGATGGCCCACTCAGCGGGTCACGAGGGTGTGCAGAAGACCCTCCATCGTCTCCGCGCCGACTTCTGCATCCCTGGTGATCGGGCCCTAGTCCGAGACTGAGTGCGGTCTTGTGAGACATGCCAGCGTAACAAGACGGAGACACTACGGCCGGCGGGTATGTTGCAGCCCTTGGAGGTGCCCTCTCAGGTCTGGGCTGATATCTCCATGGACTTCATCGAGGGCCTTCCCAAGGTAGGCGTTAAGTCCGTCATTCTCACGGTGGTTGACCGTTTCTCCAAGTACGCCCACTTCATCGCGCTCGGCCATCCTTACACGGCCACGTCCGTGGCCCATGCCTTCTTCAACGACATCATCCGTCTTCACGGGTTTCCCGCTTCGATCGTCAGCGACCGAGACCCGGTGTTCACCGGGCATGTCTGGCGCGATCTCTTCCGGATGGCAGGGGTGAAACTCCGGTTCAGCACGGCGTTCCATCCTTAGACGGATGGTCAATCGGAGGTGGTCAACAAGGTGATTGCCATGTATTTGCGTTG
Source organism: Avena insularis (assembly GCA_023614405.1). NCBI lineage: Eukaryota > Viridiplantae > Streptophyta > Magnoliopsida > Poales > Poaceae > Avena > Avena insularis. Next base: position 103,315,463 of record CM042684.1, on the reverse strand, counting down.
TGTCACAGGTGATCGTCCTCGCGCTTGGGTGGATTGGCTCGCGTGGGCGGAGTACTGCTACAACACCTCCTATCACTCCGCCCTGCGCGCCACGCCATTTGAGGTGGTCTACGGCCGTCCGCCCCCGCCCATACTGCCGGTTGACCCGGCGACAACACGGACGGAAGCCACGGGCGAGCTTCTATGCAGCCGCGATGAGATGCTTGCTGAGGTGCGGCAACGTCTTATTCAGCCCCAGCAACTGGCCAAGCACTACTATGACGGCCACCATCGCGAGCTGGAGTTCGCGGTGGGTGATTGGGTGTGGCTGCGCCTTCTTCACCGCTCCACTCAGTCCTTGGATCCGCGTGCAAAGCGAAAGCTGGGCCCTCGCTACGCCGGGCCGTTCGTCATCTTGGAGCGCATAGGGCAACTGGCCTACCGTCTTCAACTTCTGGCCGGGGCTCGCATCCACGACGTCTTCCATGTAGGGCTGTTAAAGCCCTACCATGGGGAGACACCAGCACTGACTCCAGCACTTCCTCCGACCTCCGACGGGCGTCTTCTTCTGAGCCCGGCGAAGGTGTTGCGAGCCCAGCTACGTCGCGGAGTGTGGTACTTTCTGATTCAGTGGGAGGGCCTTACGGAGGAGGAGGCCACTTGGGAGCCGCGTGATGAATTTCGCCAACACTACCCCGACTAACAGCTCGAGGACGAGTTGTTTGCGCAGGCGGGGAGAGATGTTATGACCGGGCTCACGTATACTCGGAGGAGGCCCAATGGGCAAGCTTAGTTAGGGGATTAGCCCACAAGTTATCTTATTTTCATTATATAAACAGTTGTAAACACTACGTGGAAGATTAAGTAATAAGACTATTTCTATTGCCCGGCTCCCCGAGGAGCCGGAACCCTAAACCCTAGCCGCCTCCACTTCCTGCGCCGCCTTCCTCCTCACGCACGACGGCGCCCAGCCGCCGGCGAGCGCGCCCTCGCCTCCACTCCACGCCCCTCTTCCCCTACAACCTCCGCCCTAGACCCAGTAGAACCCTAGCTCCTACCACATGTACTCGTATTATATGGCCTAAGGCCATGGAAAATAGAGAACAGATAGAGTAATATACATGAATACCAATAAAAGCGATAAAGAAGCATCTAGAGATTATTGTCTGGGTACATTTTCACAAAAAATGGCTACCTGGAATGATGCGTCATGAGATCAGTATCTAATCAACTGTCAAGTTAAGCACCGATATGAACTCTTTCAAAAATGAAAAATTCTGATATATGTTACTCCCTCTGATCCATAATAAGTGTCGGCCATTAAGCTAGTACGAACTTTGTACTAGATGAGCAACACTTATTATGGATCGGAGGGAGTAGCAACTTGTGGGCTTAGCACAAGGCCATCAACCACATCCGGACAATTTTTTTAGAAGAACGATATATATACATACTAGAACAAAACCAGCATGGTTGTTGTATTAAGAACAAGATGTTTATACATCAATAAAATATCAATATACATCCGTTGGAAGAACTGGCTAGACAGAAGCTTAATTTTCTCATTACCATACAGGTCCCCGAAGCATCATAAACTCATCGCTAAAATAGAGCCTTAACATAACCAAAGTAGATGAATAATAATAACCAAAAGATATATTAAAATAAAGTGGAATACTGGATACCAGAATCGCCAGCAGATGTAGAAACTAAACAAACGTACATCATCGGGAATATTAGGATCTGCCCCAGCCTTCAACAGAAACCGAATGAAGTTGGTATAACCTCCAAACCCCGTAGCGAACACTAACGGAGTCATAATGGAACCGTTGCCATTAACATCAGCACCGGCCTGTGGAAATTACTGTTTTTAGTATATTCATGGTGCAATCTTCATGCACGACATATATCAACATATAAGGTTGGCAGACATGGTGGAGTAGGCACAATCACAATATGGGAATAAATAATAGTCAAGAAAACACTGACCTTAATTAGCAGCTTCATGCACTTCAATGAACGGTATACAAGAGCATCCATCAGGGGATATTGCATACCATTGACAGTGATGTTAGGCTGAAAGAGAGTTTGGACAGTTCCCCCTTAGCAAAACAGTAATGATTGTTGTATCTTAAGAAGATTAGAATAAATACGTATAATGCTTTAACTGCAACTTCTGCTGATTAAAACTGGCCGGGGGTTTGATCCAGTACTACCCCTCCCCGCTAAACTCGTACAAACTCGTATAGTGTCAAACACAAGGACGGCTCAGATCGCTTGATACCCTTTCGTAATTAGTATATACACGTATATGTAACCCTGTACAAACCGCGTACAACTCAACCAAATAATATGTTTTTCTAGCCATACCTGTACTAGTACGAGCTCTACGTTAAGAAAAAAAGAATGGTTGTATGCCGGATCATCGCCGGCGACGGCCGTGTCCTCGCGTGGTGGTAATGGTGGCGATTGGGCCCAGCGAGCCGGTGACTCGGCCTGGCCGGCGCACGCCTCGGCTTGGCCTTGTAGGTGTGTGTCGGCAGGCAGCGGCAGCGCACAGAGGCGGCGGCAGAGGCAGCGCGGTAGAGCTTGGCGGCGGCGGCGGTTGGACAGTCCGGTGACTTGTCCGGCAGCTGGACGGACTGTCCGGCGGCGGCGGCGGCAGAGGCAGCGCGGTAGATCTTGGCGGCGGCGGTTGGACAGTCCGGCGACTTGTCCGGCAGCTACTGTCCGGCGGCGGCAATCGCGACGATGGCCGGCCGCGGCGGCTGTCGCTGCTGGACTGTGGTGGGCAGGCCGGATTGTGTGCGTGTGGGAACGCCGTATATCTACAAGTCGAGATCAGTATTCCTCTACAGGGATAATACTCAGTTGGATACGGGTTTGGATATATACGTGGACATATTTGTACGAGTTTAATGGGGAGGGGGTAGTACTGGATCAAACCTCAACTGGCCGATGTACTTCATTCTAGGTTAGCCTATTCGCATTGACACCAGTTCTATGGATGTGTGCATCGTTTGGATGCAGAGGCCAGGAGATAAAATTCTTCCTTTTTCAAAAAAAAATTGACTCCAATTCTAATTATTAATTAGTCAAAGCTACAATATCTACATATTTACTTCTATAATGTCATGCTGATAAAAAAATCCAAATGAAACACTTGAACCATAATTATCTTCAGAAATAGATGAAGCCCATATTAAGTCAAACTTCAAAAAGATTAGAGATTCTAGAGGACACTAGTCTTAGCAGGTCGTGTCGACTATGAAACCCAAGGGTCAGAAAGGACTTAGAAGGAGATGCAAATATTATATGATGCAAATGCATTTCAAGAGTTTAATGAGCTCATAAAATTAAAATAATAGCTTTTACTATTGCTATGAACTGCGTACCTCCAAACAATTATGCACAGACAATTAAAGGAAATACCATAAGTAATGCATTCCAAGTAAAGAGGCAGAGTAATGCATACAGCATAACATATTTCTACCTAGAGGCTTGCACAAATTATTAGCAGGGCTGCCTACGAGTGGATTGTATTTATCACTTATTACGGAATGAAGTACCTCCATTTTCTTGGTTCATCCACCTACACCTAAGCATGAGAAACTCGCACTAAGCCATTAGATTAAAAAAAAGTACTTATCCCTTACTCCTTCCTCTAAACATCCAGTGATCCTTACTTAAAGCATGTGGATGGTAATTTCAGGAGTAGTTACTAATGCAGGTGACATACTACTCTCAAGCATTTCTTGTGTGATGAACAAGGATATCAAAAAAAAAAAGTCTATCATATGATCTAGCAGTGTGTTAGCCTGTTTGGTGGGTTGAAGTACCAAATAGTTAACCGTCCATCCAATCCTAATTCAGATGTAACCAGCCTTGAGATCTGTACTTACTTAATTCCATGCACAAAAAAAATGGATTAAGCACTGCAATATCCAAGGATGTGTTTAGTCGGTGAAGCAAAACATACTATCAAATTCAACCTGAATAAAGAGACAGAATATAACAGTCAAGGCTATATACATTTGCGTGGTGGTCCAACAAAATCTTCAGTGTTTTGTCCTGCTCATTGGTAGCAGCATCATACAGCGGTGTTCCGTGGCCACAGTCTATGTCTACGGGTACTCCTTTTGAAAGCAGGAACTCTGTTACCTTACAGCATCCTATGGTAAAAGAGATGATTCCATAAGTCAAACACTGAACAAACTGATTGGGTAAGAATAGAACAATGCAATACGAAGCAAGTGTGTGCGCGTGTGTCAATGGAACAACCTGCACACACAGCATGGTGGAGAACTGTGCGGCCTTTGTCATCTGCTCTTGTTAGATCACCGCCACGATCAAGGAAATATCTCACAGTAGGTACATCTCCAGAATGAGCAGATATCATAAAAGGTGTTGCACCTGCAATAAAAGCTTAACGCATCTTAGACAGCCGAACAATGGCATGACATCTGCCAAATTTTAGAAATTCTGAAAAACAAAGTTAGAGAAAAACCTCCAACTCCAGCTACAACTCCAGGAGCATTCACATCTCCTTCAAGATCCTCCACTAAGTATTTGCAAATCTCCAAATGGCCTTGGGATGCGGCCACATGCAGCACACTATGTCCATCCTTGTTGAAAGAAAAAATAATCCCTGGATCACCATTCTCTTTGAGGAGACTCTTTACAACACCTTTCACACAAAGTGAGCATCATCAAGGAAGCGAATGAGCCAAAATAATAAGCTAAACCACAAGACTGAAAAGGAGCAAGCATGTGCAAGGCACCACAATCTCACTAGTTGAGAGAAACGAGGGATGCATTGCTGGACACACAGCAAAGCAGTGCAAAGATAACACATTTTTCAAACTACTTGACTTCATTATGTGCGCGGAGGTAATAGAGAATCGGATTTCATCCTGGGATTCGTCACATTTAATCTAAACAGTGATCTGAAAGTACTAGATGTCAAAGGAAACATAGCATCGCAGTAAATAAATACGGCGAATTTCGGGGGGAGCAGTCGGCAAGAAGTGGCTGGATGCGGAATGCAGCTTGTCTAAACCCCTTCCCATACCGACAAAATTACAGAACCGGAAAGGGGAAATTCACAGCAGCATGCGAGCTAGTACCTTTGAGGCGGCTTAGGTTGCCGTCGAAGGCCGCTCTGAGGAGGGCACCCTGACCTGCAAACACATACACGCCCACGCCACGCACGACCGGCATTAGAAAACCAGGCAGAGAGAAAGATTGGACCAAACGCGGGAGCAATCGAGAGGGGAGCAAAGGTTCGGCGCACCGGTGCCATCGTCGGAGGGGCGGATGTACAGGAACGGCGCCTCCTCCATGGCCCAGCCCCGTCGATCTCGCTCGCGAGCTGGACACCCTGGAAGCCTTGCCTAGAAGCCTGAGCTGCGCTGCGGCGGAGGAGACGGGGGTTTTGGCCTGGGGGCTGCGGGGCTGGGCTGATTGATGTGAACGAGCAGAAGGAATCCACACTCTCCGAGCTAATCGATCATGGTATTCCTTGTGTACACACACTCCATGACATTTGTGGCCCACATGGAAGAAGGAATCTCGGCAGAGACCCGCTGGAGTGGCGAGTAGACAGGAGGAGTCACGGTCGTTCGTGGAGCGGGCGGAGACAGTAGTGACGGTGCGGTACAACAGAGGTTACTTGCAGGGTGGATATAGAGCGCCAGCTGACGCTCGACACGTGTACACCAAGGACGAGTCAAAGGCTGCCGGTGTGCCGTATTGCCTTCGAGCTAAAGCGAGGGCGTCTCCACCCGGCCAACGGGCTTAGATTGGACCGCGGAAAGATTTGGGTGGTAGTCCGGTTTGTCCGGCTAGCGGCATTATCTCTTTGCACATGTACAATTTGACAAGCAAATAAATTAGATTAGGTAATTAAATTAAAATAGTGCTTACATATAAGTTCACACTCACATGTCACATGGTTCGATAAAAACAACCAAACACATTCAACTTATCAGAAACAAATAAGGGATTAACCGTTTTGGTTTCCACACGAACCCATATATGCTCAATCAAATCTAGTTGAAGCCGGACATGGGTGTGCCTGTGACGCAATTTCCATGCACCTACATGAAATCTTTCCAAGACGCTAGACCTGATTGTGGAACCAACTGACCTTGAAACCAACCGACCTTGCCTAGCCTTGGTCAAAGATGTTGTCATCACGCTTGTTCTCGATGATCATATTGTGCATGATCACACAAACAGTCATCAGATCCCATGTCCTCTTCAGGCTCCAGGTTCTAGCATGGTATCAACAATAGCCCACCTTGACTGAAGCACACCAAATACTTACTCCACATCCTTCTTATCAGCCTCTTGCTTTTTCGCAAACCTCTTGCACTTCTCATCTCCAGGGTTTCGGATTATCTTCACAAAGGTGGACCAGGAGGGCTAGATGCCATCAGCTAGATTGTAACTCATTTCATAAGGATTGTCATTGATCTCATAGGAAACATGTGGGGCATTGACTTCTGTCAGTCTAGCAAACACCGGAGACCGCTGCAACACATTGATATCATTTTTTGATCCAGAAGTGCCAAAAAAGAGTGCCAAATCTAGAGATCTTATGATGCAACAGCCTTTAGTATAACGGTGTACCCCTCTGCATGCCCTTTGAAACGTCCTTGCCAATCAAAAGGACAGTTCTTCCACTGCTAATGCATGCAGTAGATGCTGCCAAGTATCCCAAGAAACCCCATACTCTCGTTGATGGACAAAATGAGGGCAGTGTCTTCGGTGTTTGGCTCTCTCAGCTAAACTTTGACAAACACCACAATAATTGCGTTGCAAAACCAGTACATGGCCTCATGGCATGTGGATTCGCTCATGCGCATGTAGTCGTCGAGGAGATCACTAGGCACACCATTTCTGGTAGGAGGAGAAGCCAATCTTACCGGTACAATCGTACTTGGCCTCGAAGTAGTTATTGTACTCCATCACCCCATTGAGAATGTCCAAGAACGGGTTCCTGGACATCCATTAGCAGCGATGAAATGCCTTCTCTTTAAAGACTAGATTAGTTGGGTGAAAGTAATCCTTATAAAGGCGCATGTGGCCATCTTCTCGGGCACGTTCATGGTTGGCTTCCCGCTGCTTCGCCGAGCCACCTCTACGCGGCAGTAGGAGGTATTGGTCGTGCACCTTCTGTGCAGCGGCCAGCAAAACTTCAGTCTCATCGTCGAACTCCTCTTCGGATGATGACTCGACAAAATTCTTATAGAAGAACTCGATTTCCCTTCGACTGCTACCCATCTGTTAAAGTATACGGTCGTCAATGGCCATGCCAACTCCCATAGGGACCAGATAACCTAGAAATGACTGGCGAATGCACCTCAGAAGCGGTCAGGCCAAAGATCGAGCAGGTTGTGCACGACACACCCTAGAGGCTGTCACGCGTCCAATACATAGGTGGTGGCCGAGCGGCGGGATGTACACGCTCAAATCCGGCAACGTGCATGGCCTGTGTTGCTACTCGATATTGCAGGGGCGGTGGCAGCAATGGTTGTGCCTGCACTGGCCGCGCATATGGAGGGCGGAGAGTGCTTCTTGTGCCACTAGCAAGAGGGCCCGTGCGGACTAGGGGAGGACGCTGGAAGACAAGCGTGTAGTCCGATCCGATGCAACCATGGCACAAATTTGGTGCATGGATGGGTCGGTCCATGCCGAAGTTTCGATGGGTGGGTCGGCCGCAGCCTGCCCGCCATCACAAGCAGACCGTTACGACGTGTTCAACTATTTGGTCGCGGCTGGAGATTCCCCGAGACCATCTCCACCGGAGAACCAAAAACCTGTCCGGCAAATGCACCGGCGATCCGTTAGGGGCTCTGTCTCAAACTGCTGAAACTTTGGAGGTTGGTGTCACCCAAAATCAACCCCCAACAATCTCCATGTTGTCAAGTTCTTCATCGAGGACACCATCAATAGCAAGCCACAAGGCGAGGAGGCAGGCCAGCGCACCAGCAACACACGCAACTCCACTACGGCCACGAAAGGGATGGACTTGAGGATCCCTCGTCATGCGCGTCCACATCAGGCTCGAGGCCACATCTCTCACGCGCGAGGAGACAAGCTGCCATGCTGCTCCTACTCCGTCGCGCCTAGGGAGAGCAGGAAGGTCGTCGCACCCAGAGGAGAAGAGGCAGGCGTGGGCGTTCTTGTCAGGCGGCATGGGCATCGTCTCTCTCGCCGGTGGTCATGCTTGTCGGGCGGCATGGACCATCTTGTGACTGTCCATTGGAGGTACTGGTTAGGGTCTCTGGACGGAAGTCTAGCCAGACTTGGTAAGTAATGACAAAGGCGACGCTCGAGGGTGTCATTTCTCTTGGGGTTGTTGTCATGGAGTCCTCACACCCCTCTGTCCATCATTCCGGGGTGAAAACACAAATCTGGCATACCAGATTGGATGACCGCAACATCTTATGGACGTCGTGACCTCCTTGGAGGCATCATCTTTTGGAGTGTGGGGCGCCAATCTCGGTGTTGCTAGTGCTCTCGATTGAGTTGGTGTCTTTGGGTTCTGTTGGCGCGCGAGTGTCACTAGTTTGTTCACTATGGCATGCCTCTCGCTACAAAGCTCGAGAGACCTAGTAGCTCTCCTTCAGCTTTGACTTCCTCTCCGGGTACGTGGACCAAACATTCATAGTGCTCGACGTTGTCGTCATGTTGGCATCATTCGATGGCACTCCATGTGAACAATATAAATATATACTCTAGCCCTTTCCATCACTTCGGATTTTTGGTTTAGATGGCTAGTATATCAATTAAATATGGTATCAAAGCCAAGAGGTATCAAGTTAAAGACATTGCTCACGCAGTTTAAGAAAAAAGGTTCTATGGCCTACACTGATGTAGCATCCCAATTGTCTAACAATTGCAATGCTACTAGCCTAGTCTATATAAATGCTACTTCCTATATATAATTGTTGCATCATAATTATATCGTGCTCATGTCATCATGCCACCTTGCATTTGAGCATCATATAAAACCCTTTTTGTTTTGATTCTTCTCTCATATGCATTGTAAATTGTATTTGCCTCTTGATATTGTATTTGGTTATTGATATATTGTTTAAATGCCCAAGTTGAGTTGGGGGCATGTCTTTTATTCAACTCCATCACCTTTCCTTGTCACCACCTTATACTTCCACCATTCCAATAACCCATGAGCTTGTAATTCTTTTTCTTTTGATATTTATTCTAGCTCATGTGGGTTGGGTGGATCTAATTCTATAAATCCTTAGCTTGGCCCTTACTCCATCTTTTGAGGATGCACATAAATAAATGCCATGAGATTTTATTTTGTTTTCACAAGATTAACACATGGCATAAAATACTTGCATGGGCCATGCAACCATCACCATCTTTTGTCCTCCTTTGGTTTTATTTGATTTTGAGTGGATCATCTTCTCATCTCTCTCTTTCTCTCAATCCTTTCTACCTTGCTTTGTTTCTTGCCTTGTGCCATCAAACCTCATCCACCTCTCTTGTGTAGTGCCATGCATGATCTTACAAGACCATCCCCATGACCATCTCCTACCCTTCATGCTTGCTCATGCTCATGTGGTTACACCATCTCCCTCTCTCACCTCACCTCTCTCTCTTTCTCTCTCTCTACCATGAGGGCCACCTGACCTCCTCTCTCTCCCTGGCCCACAATCTACCTAGCCGAGCCACCCCCTCCCCTCTCTCTCTTCTTCTACCTGCCATGCTGGCCCCAGCTGCTGCGCCTCCCCCTCACCCTGGTCCACCTGCAGCCTCCCCCGCCGTGCCCTACCTTCCCCCAGCCCGAGCCAGCACATGAGGAGGGAGAAAAAGGTGACAACCGAGCCACCTTTATTCCCCCGTGCCACGGCTGCCTCCCTCTCTCTCCCTCTCGCTTTACCCTCCTCCATACGCCTCCTGGCAGCTCCCAGATCTGCCCCGAGCCAGCCCTCCTCTACTCCTTCTTCCTCTTCATCGCCAAGACCTGCCGCTGCTCACGCCAAGACCGTCGCCGCCTCGCTCCAGCCGGTGAGCACGCCGTGGAGGTGGCTCGGCGACCGAGAAGACCTCATCGCCGCCTCGACACGCCGACGTGAAGGAGGAGCCCTGTAACCACCGTACCCGCCACACCCGATGCCAAACCCTAGAACTCCGGCCGCCCAATTTTGCCGATCCTCCAGGTTCGCCTGATCCGACCACACCAACCCACCCGCGGTGAGTCCTCGACCGCCTCGACATCCTCCGCTTCATCGTCACCGTCTAGCGCCGCTTCTTTTCGTCGAACGCCGCAGTGCGCCGAGCTCACGGTGTCCGCCAGTTTCCATGCCACCTAGAACCTCACCTAGGCCCCATCCCTCTCCCCTCCTCTAGCCATCTGCACCGGTACCCTCTCGCGGCCTCCCGAACCAGTGTCGCGGATCGAATCCCCATGCCGCGCGTTGCCGCCGCGCCGGTTTGTCGAGAAGATAGGAAGAGAAATAAAGGCGACGACACTTTGCGCCACCTCCCACCTGACTTCTCAACCTGCGCTCCTAGAGGTCCCACCTGCCAGCCTCCTTCTCCTTTTTGCAAAAACGCACCGCATGTTTGTGCAACTAACCCGCGCTCCAGCCCTAGCCCCCACTGCCGGGCCGCTGCAGCCCCCTCGGCATGTGGGCCGAGTCATTGGGCCCGCTTGTCAACCAGGTGCTAGCCAGAGCCATGAGAAAAAGGATTTTCACAGGCCCCATTCCGCTTGGCCCCACCACCTGCTGGCTATGGCTGGGACGGGCTGAGTAAGAAAAGTTTTTCCCGTGTCTGTGTTAATTAAACCTTTTCCAAAATTGATTTAAATTTAAATTCAAATCTGTTTTTAAATAACTTTTGAAATATAATTCCAAATAATACATATGATATATGTTTTTGAATCAGAAAAATGTGAGGAATTCAAATATGCTATTCAAAATATTATTTGAGCACTTTAAAATTTCGAGGTGATTAAAATTACAATAAAATGCCCTTTTTCCTTAATTAATTAATAACTTTTGTTTTATAACTCCAAACTTGACAAACAATATGTCTAGATCGATCAGCGCGACGAGCCCGTTCTATCTATGTATTCCATGTTCTGAATTGCCGCATACATCATATAAATATAAAGTTTACAGCAACTTATTTGAGTATAAAATGTGACTAAAACTCAATAAAATGCTTTATTCTTGTACCCCACACCTCACCCATGCCATGCTACATTATTGCCATGCAAATTGTGCATCATTCATCCTGGCATGATTGTTTGCTTGACGCATTATAATTCATATGCTTGTGCACTCTATTTATGTTGTCCCTTGTTTGTTTGGTTCTTCTTCGAATAGACTGAAAGGGATATATCAGAATCCCTGTGAGCACTACCTGCATCCTTCCTCGCTTCAATCGAGGCTGTGCAAGCACTACCACATGCTTGCATACATATAGTACCTATTGCCTCTATCTTATTCTTGCATCATTGAGTCGGTTGCATTAAAATGAATCCAAGTCTTGCATAGCCTTTACTTTTAAACCCCACCGAAGCTTGTTCCTCCATCCCATGAGCCATTACTACAGGAGTTGTTTGAGCCATGCGGGTCGTAGAACAGCATGTGTAGGGTATGTGAGTGTCTGATGGATAACGAGGTACCTAAACAACTTAACCTGAGTAGTAATGGGATAACTAATGACAGTGTCACCGGTGGGCAATATCTGCTATTTGGTTCTTCATGCTCACTTGTGTCCCGTGGGACCCCGAGTACTTGATTCTGCCTTGACTATTCACACTATCCACATCCGGGAGGCCTTATGGACCCCCCTGAGCCAGAGCTTGATTCATTCTTATTTCTTGGGGCCACAAAGTAGTTTGGGGCTTTATTACTATCATGTACTTATGCCATGGTTTACTGCTTTATTTACGATTGTCAGGAGCACCAGACTGTTTAGGATTGCGGAGTGTTTCGCGGTATCGACAAGCCCAGTCACACTTTCGGTTCCCAATGTTTATCGCCATTGGCGCAAACCTTGGGTCCGCTCGAGCCGGCCAACTTCTATGGTAGCTTAATGGGGTGGCCCTCAAACATTTCTGAATCTGTGATCGCTTTGTCGTGAATACCTCGGGTTTTGATTTGGTTTTTCCGAGGTTGATCGAGTGTGTGTTGTTATTTGTGCACCCTCAGGTAAATCTTTCAAAGCCGTGTCCGCGTTATGGACGACTTGGAGCACAGTTTTCGATCATAGACAAGTATAACTAAAGTACCGCTTTTAATGTGACCAAGTACCGACTAGTAAATAGTGCAACACTCATGGAATGGATAATAAACTGCCAACGGATGGGGTTGTTAAATTCGCTTCCTCGTTGGTAAGCGAGGAGGAGGATAGATCTGTTAATATTACTGTTATAACTGCTGTTCTTAAGTAACGGACATCCGTCTATCTTTGGTTAGGCGGATGGTTAGCGAGTATCTATAGAATTGCTAGGGATTATCTTTTGCTGTAATTGCGTCACCCCAGGTTGTGTCCCCTTTAGAGGCATCAAGACTTGCTGAGTACCCCTAGGGTCTCACACGATAAATTGTTTGATTCAGATGCACATGTGTACTCGCAAGATGGATACTGGGTGGAGGAGACGGACGGTGTTGGCAACGATCACTCGGTGTAGAGATTCCGGGAACGGGGATCCGTGAGATCTGTGGGCAGGATGTGTTTATATATGGGGCATCTTATGCCGATTTGCTTCTTATCCGGTACTCGGATCTTGTCTTCCGCTTCCGCTTGATACTCTGATGTTTGATGTAGCAGGAGATATCCTAAACTATTCTATCTATCTAGGATATTTGGATCTTGCTGTATGGTGTTGCAATATTTCTATTTCTTTTAGATGGAATGGCTCTGAGGACTGTTGTATGTGGCTTGCATGCATACTCATTTGTGTATGTAGTTGATCCCTTCTCCTGCCGATTACGCCGCTCGTTCTTACCCCGATGTTTGGAAATGGTTAGGACGGCCGAAAGGTCTACCTGTGAGTGGCATTTGGCCCCACCGTACTATTTTAACCATTTCCGCTCATCCAGGCTTGTAACTAAGAGCGTAATTCACCGAGGTAGTTACAATTGGTATCAGAGCCATCCCGCCCTTCAGGGTCTCAGCCAAAATGGCCGTTGTCAGTCTAGCAAATATTTTTGGTAGCTATGTATACTAGGGAAAAACAAAAACGCGAGAGTAGGACTGCTTCCACTTTTCTTCTTACCCACCCACCCACCCTTTTCTGGTAAGAAAGTGTAACGTTTTCAATCCTCTTCTAACAATTCAAACTAGGATTCACGTGTTCTGGGTTTCCGTAGTACCATAGAAAGTGTGTGTGTGTGTAATTCCTTGTCTATCTGTTGCATCCAATTTGTTGTCGCTATCTGCCTTTTGGTTATCAACTGTTGGTACATTCCATACCGACAGGCTCTTGTAAACTGATGCCATCTATCCGACTCTTGGTTAACCGGTGCCATCTTGTTAAGGGTGTTCTTCCTTCTAGCATGTTTCACAGAATGTGGAGTTGCTAACTCTACCTGATAAGTGATTTTGCGCATCTATTGGTATTTTAATGCCAAAAAATGCGGAAATTTTTTCTTTGATATATCTGTGCTTCCACACTCCTTTTCAGTCGTGTGTGAAACATTATCTATATCCCTTTTATCAGCATGTCCATGCTAACTCATTCTTTTGTCACCGGCGCTTAATCCTAGAGTTTCATTTCATCTCCAATTCTCTTGGGCTAATTACATAACATGTGTCGATCTGATGCTGGTGATTGTAATTTGGTTCTCGGCATAGCTATATGACACTTATCATGAGTAGAATATGGAAAATGCAATCACCACTATCCTCCAAATGGTGACGGTTATCTCCTGTGATTTTGAGTACACCGTGATCATATCTATGCATATTCAAGCATCTTTGGCAATCCGGAGTTTCTCAAAGCACTACGGCGGTCTATCATCTGTCCATCATGCTGCACATCTTTTTGAACTCCATATCTGCAAAATTCTCTTTGAGACGAGGGAATTGCATCTTTTCGTCTCTGATAGCTTTGCTTAAGGTATGAGCTATCATCGTTTCTTATCCAAGATCTCTTTATCTTTGTAACCGGTGATCCGATCGACAATGTGAACCAGGTGGCATTTCCTGTTCTCTTCTGAAGGACCAGATAACCTATTCTGCCAGGGCATCTTCTTCAACATGAATCCTTACTCGTAACGTTGATCTTTCAAAGAGCGTTGAGCTCAGAAAGTGTTCCGAGCATTTGTTCGTTTCTCCCGCCTCTTGAACTTGATATTCTGGGAATATCCTGTTAATCCATGGTGGTATATGTTGATAATATGCTTGCCTATTCGATATCAATGGAAGGACATGGAAGATCATCTGTGTCTCTTTCTCTCAAGCTTCGTGAGCACTGCCTGTGTGCAAAGTCTCAAAGTGAGAATTCTGACTTTTTGAAGTCACCTATCTCGGCCACGTCCTTCTGCTAAATAGATCGCTCCAATTCTGGAATCAGCAAGTCCATTGTTAATTCCATCTTCCATCTTCAATCAAACCCGGAGTTTTTCCTTGTTGGCGAGTTATCATCGTTGTTCCGCCGAAGATTTCCTCAAGACTGCTAAATCTTTCTCAATCATTTCAAGAAGAACATGGAGTTCTCTCACCTCAGTCTCGTCAAGTAATCTCTTGAAACCCTCTCGCTCTGTCGTCTATGCTCAATCCACCGGAGGCCATGAAGACCTCCCAGATCTGGTATTCCTTCCGTTCAAGTTGGTGCTATCTTTTCTGTAGCTGTTGAATCTTGCAGTTGTTCTCCGTAATCTTCCTTCATATGTTTCCGGGGGCTTGGTATTTCCGACATGACGACAACATTATCATCTTTATCTATCTGTGAACCCGGCGAATCGTTTGCATCTATCCTTGTTTTCTAGCGTAATCCCATGAGTTTTTGTCAATACCTTCAGTCTGTTTCAGTAGTTGGGTTGCATGGTTTTCTTATTCATGTGCGTAGTAATGCTTTGAGTGCGGGATGGAGTAGCTACCATACCACTACTCTTATCATTCGCTCTTGTACATTGAATTGGTGAATTAATGTGATTTCACTCATTCCACGGAAGTTAGAAGTGGCCTTTATCCCTTGATACTTTTACTTCCGTCCTTGTTTTTCCGGAGTGCTCTCTCGAAGAAAGTAATCAATAATCTCTTGTTGGTGGTCCGCTCATTCTAGATGGAGCAAAATCTTCAATTATCTGGTGGAAACAGACGCAAACTCCTTTCGGTCCTCGTCTTTCTACCGATGCTCGACATCCCCAAACAAGATGAAAGGAAACTATCTCTCTCCTTGTTTCATCAATTCTTTTTCTGTGGTAAAGCCAATTATGGTTGAGGCCATCAGCCACAAATCTATTGCGTTAGCCTCAAGGCTAAAGAAAGCAATAAGTATCTCTACAATAAACTCTAGATCCTCCATATTCATTGCGTCTCGGGATTCCACCATGATCTAGCTTCACATCCGTCTCTGGAAGTTATATCCACGCACCTCAATTGTGTGATCCTTGGTCCTTACCGTTGCAACAAGAATCTAATCCGACGATGTCTAACTAACTTTCTGTTGATATCAAGGGACTCTATTGTTTGAAGGCAATATTGTTTCCGTACTTCATTTCTCAAATCCGAGAGAAGATACGATGCTATTGTCATAGTGGTTCAAAACCTCTCCAACCTAGCTCTTTTCTTCCGGCGAGACAAAGATTCATCCTCTCTAGTATCGGTAAATCTTTAATCTTAACGGTGTGTCTTTATTTATTCATGATACATCATCTTGTCTTTTTCTTTCACAAGTGGTTCTATTCTTTTATCATGTTTCTTGAGAAAACCGGAGCTATGTCCATCCTGTCCTTCTTGTCTCACGACAATCCTTCAACTCTTCTAACCGTTGTTTCTCAAGCAAAACGCAAGACTCGCAACAAGTCTAGCAAGTTATTTCCGTTGTTCATCAACTTGGGAACGTGAGGGTCACCTTCGTTCGAACACCCGCCTCTCCTTGTGTTGTTTTCTTTTTCCTAGGAATCTCGGGGCGAGATTCTTGTTTAGTGGGGGAGAGTTGTAGCATCCCAATTGTCTAACAATTGCAATGCTACTAGCCTAGTCTATATAAATGCTACTTCCTATATATAATTGTTGCATCATAATTATATCGTGCTCATGTCATCATGCCACCTTGCATTTGAGCATCATATAAAACCCTTTTTGTTTTGGTTCTTCTCTCATATGCATTGTAAATTGTATTTGCCTCTTGATATTGTATTTGGTTATTGATATATTGTTTAAATGCCCAAGTTGAGTTGGGGGCATGTCTTTTATTCAACTCCATCACCTTTCCTTGTCACCACCTTATACTTCCACCATTCCAATAACCCATGAGCTTGTAATTCTTTTTCTTTTGATATTTATTCTAGCTCATGTGGGTTGGGTGGATCTAATTCTATAAATCCTTAGCTTGGCCCTTACTCCATCTTTTGAGGATGCACATAAATAAATGCCATGAGATTTTATTTTGTTTTCACAAGATTAACACATGGCATAAAATACTTGCATGGGCCATGCAACCATCACCATCTTTTGTCCTCCTTTGGTTTTATTTGATTTTGAGTGGATCATCTTCTCATCTCTCTCTTTCTCTCAATCCTTTCTACCTTGCTTTGTTTCTTGCCTTGTGCCATCAAACCTCATCCACCTCTCTTGTGTAGTGCCATGCATGATCTTACAAGACCATCCCCATGACCATCTCCTACCCTTCATGCTTGCTCATGCTCATGTGGTTACACCATCTCCCTCTCTCACCTCACCTCTCTCTCTCTTTCTATCTCTCTACCATGAGGGCCACCTGACCTCCTCTCTCTCCCTGGCCCACAATCTACCTAGCCGAGCCACCCCCTCCCCTCTCTCTCTTCTTCTACATGTCTTGGCCCCCTGCTGGTCCACCTCCCCCTCCCCTGGCCTCCCCATGCCCTACCTTCCCCCAGCCCGAGCCAGCACATGAGGAGGGAGAAAAAGGTGACAACCGAGCCACCTTTATTCCCCCGTGCCACGGCTGCCTCCCTCTCTCTCCCTCTCGCTTTACCCTCCTCCATACGCCTCCTGGCAGCTCCCAGATCTGCCCGAGCCAGCCCTCCTCTACTCCTTCTTCCTCTTCGTCGCCAAGACCTGCCGCCGTTCGCCGCCAGCACCGTGTCGCCCCCGTCGCTCCAGCCGGTGAGCACGTCGTGGAGGTGGCCTGGGCGACCGAGAAGACCTCACTGCTTCGCCCTGGATACGCCGACGTGAAGGAGGAGCCCCAGAACCACCGGTACCGCCGCCACCCGATGCCAAACCCTAGAACTCCGGCACACTGGCTGCCGATCCTCTCGTGTTCGCCTGATCCGACCACACCAACCCACCCGCGGTGAGTCCCTCGACCGCCCTGACATCCTCCGCTTCATCGTCACCATCTAGCGCCACCGTTCTTTTCGTCGAACACCGTTAGTGCCCCGAGCTCGCCGGTGTCTGCCAGTTTCCCACGCCACCTAGAACCTCACCTAGGCCCCATCCCCCCTCCTGTCAGCTCCTCTAGCCATCAGACTGGTACGCCTCCCTCAAGGAACTCCTGTGTCATGGATCGAATCCCCTGCGCGTGTCAGGGGCCGCGTTAGTTTCACAGAGAAGAGAGGAAGAGAAACAGTGCACGCGACGAGACTTTGCGCTTACCCCCACCTGACTCAGAACTCGCTCCTAGAGGTCCCACCTGCCAGCCTCCTTTTTTGCAAAACGCACGCATGTTTGTGCAACTAACCCGCTCAGCCCTAGCCCCCCACACTGCTCCGCAGTCCCGCCTCGGCATGTGGGCTGAGCCACTGGCCCGCTTGTCAACCTGGGCTAGCCAGAGTCATGATGAAAAAAGGATTTTCTGCGCGCGTGGCCCCATTCCGTTTGGCCCCACCCGTCAGTGGCTATGGCTGGGACGGGCTGAGTAAGAAAAGTTTTTCCTGTGTCTGTGTTAATTAAACCTTTTCCAAAATTGATTTAAATTTAAATTCAAATCTGTTTTTAAATAACTTTTGAAATATAATTCCAAGTAATACATATGATATATGTTTTTGAATCAGAAAAATGTGAGGAATTCAAATATGCTATTCAAAATATTATTTGAGCACTTTAAAATTTCGAGGTGATTAAAATTACAATAAAATGCCCTTTTCCTTAATTAATTAATAACTTTTGTTTTATAACTCCAAACTTGACAAACAATATGTCTAGATCGATCAGCGCGACGAGCCCGTTCTATCTATGTATTCCATGTTCTGAATTGCCGCATGCATCATATAAATATAAAGTTTACAGCAACTTATTTGAGTATAAAATGTGACTAAAACTCAATAAAATGCTTTATTCTTGTACCCCACACCTCATCCATGCCATGCTACATTATTGCCATGCAAATTGTGCATCATTCATCCTGGCATGATTGTTTGCTTGACGCATTATAATTCATATGCTTGTGCACTCTATTTATGTTGGCCCTTGTTTGTTTGGTTCTTCTTCGAATAGGCTGCGAAAGGATATATCAGGAATCCCAGGAGCACTACCCAGATCCTTCCCTCGCTTCAACTGAGCTGCCAGGCAAGCACTACCACATGCTTGCATACATATAGTACCTATTGCCTCTATCTTATTCTTGCATCATTGAGTTTCGGTTGCATTAAAAATGAATCCCAAGTACTACATAGCCTTTACTTTTAAACCCCACCGAAGCTTGTTCCTCCATCCCATGAGCCATTACTACAGGAGTTGTTTGAGCCGTGCGGGTCGTAGAACAACATGTGTAGGGTATGTGAGTGTCTGATGGATAACGAGGTACCTAAACAACTTAACCTGAGTAGTAATGGGATAACTAATGACAGTGGCACCGGTGGGTAATATCTGCTATTTGGTTCTTCATGCTCACTTGTGTCCCGTAGGACCCCGAGTACTTGATTCCTGTTCCTTGACTATTTGCACTATCCACATCCGGGAGGCCTTATGGACCCCCTTGAGCCAGAGCTTGATTCATTCTTATTTCTTGGGGCCACAAAGTAGTTTGGGGCTTTATTACTATCCTGTACTTATGCCATGTTTTACTGCTTTATTTACGATTGTGCGAGGAGCACCAGACTGCTTAGGATTATGGAGTGTTTTGCGGTATCGACAAGCCCACACACTTTCGGTTCCCATTACATCGCCATTGGCGCAAACCTTGGGTCCGCTCGAGCCGCCAACTTCGCTATGGTAGCTTAATGGGTGGCCCTCAAACATTTCTGAATCTGTGATCGCTTTGTCGTGAATACCTCGTTGGGTTTTGATTTGGTTTTTCCGAGGTTGATCGAGTGTGTGTTGCTATTTGTGCACCCCTGCAGGGTAAATCTTTCTGAAAGCCGTGTCCGCGGTTATGGACGACTTGGAGCACAGTTTCTCGATCATAGACAAGTATAACTAAAGTACCGCTTTTAATGTGACTAAGTACCTGACTAGTAAATAGTGCAACACTCATGGAATGGATAATAAAACTGCCAACGGATGGGGGTTGTTCGTCCGCTTCCTTGTTGGTAAGCGAGGAGGAGGATGGATCTGTTAATATTACTATTATAACTGTTGTTCTTAAGTAACGGACATCCGTCTATCTTTGGTTAGGCGGATGGTTAGCGAGTATCTATAGAATTGCTAGGGATTATCTTTTGCTGCAATTGCGTCACCCCAGGTTGTGTCCCCTTTAGAGGCATCAAGACTTGCTGAGTACCCCTAGGGTCTCACACGATAAATTGTTTGATTCAGATACACAGGTGTACTCGCAAGATGGATACTGGGTGGAGGAGACGGACGATGTTGGCAACGATCACTCGGTGTAGAGATTCCGGGAACGGGGATCCGTGAGATCTGTGGGCGGGATGTGTTTATTTATGGGGCATCTTATGCCGATTTGCTTCTTATCCGTACTCGGATCTTGTCTTCCGCTTCCGCTTGATACTCTGATGTTTGATGTAGGAGAAGATATCCTAAACTATTATATCTATCTAGGATATTTGGATCTTGGCGTATGGCGTTGCAATATTTCTATTTCTTTTAGATGGAATGGCTCTGAGGACTGTTGTATGTGGCTTGCATACATACTCATTTGTGTATGTAGTTGATCCCTTCGCCTGCCGATTACGCCGCTCGTTCTTGCCCTGATGTTTGGAAATGGTTAGGACGGCTGAAAGTTCTACCTGTGAGTGGCATTTGGCCCCACCGTACTATTTTAACCATTTCCGCTCATCCAGGCTTGTAACTAAGAGCGTAATTCATCGAGGTAGTTACAACTGAGTCCATGCTAAGGAATAAAATAGCCAAAACGTAAGGAGTACTGTTAACAATATAAATACATAGCCTAACTCTTTACATCAATTTGAATTTTTGGTTTAGATGGCTAGTACATTAATTCAATACTCCAGACCTAGTTGACCTAGATAGTGTGACCTGTGTGCAGCTTTCACTCTTGACCATGGATGTAGAGAAAATAAACAAGCAACCACCTATAGTGAATGCATACTTCAAATGGAAATAAACAGAAGATCCTTACATGTAGTCTCGTCAATATATTCCTAGCACGCCAACCCACGGATATTTTTCTCGACTTGGTCCCTATTAGCATCACAAATTTTTATGCTTACTCAATTCAAGTCATTGCAACTTCGTGTTGTCCTGATGTGCTCACCAAGATGGCAAGTAGACAAACCAAAATTACGAAAGGCTCACTGCACATGTTCTTGATCTGGAGAAACAAATTTGAGTTGTAGCAAGCTTTTGGATCTGGAGCAACGAGTTCTTGAGTGTAGGGAAGGGAAGAAAGGAAAGGGAAAAAGCATAACATGGAAGAGGTTAAGGGATAACCTTGGTCACGGACCGCCGTCACCATCACCGGAGGGACGGGGAGCTTTGAGACCAAGTAGAGCTTGGCGGAAGCAGGAGGGAGGCGGAGTAGAGATCAGATGAAAGATGAAGCGAGTGGGGAAGAGATCGGATGGCGGGGCGCTCGGGACAGAGGTGGAGAGCTTGCTCTAGTCACCGGATGAAGGAGATCAGTAGAGTTGGACCTAGCGCCGCCGCCTCTATCACGCGAGAGCGAGCGAGAAGAGGAAATCCTCCCCGACCTATCAAGTCTTGGAAGTCTGGCCCGGGGAAGGGCCATGGAAAGACCGGGTTTCTCTCCCTCGGTGACAACCAAATGGCCACGACGGGCTTCCTCGGGTAAAATAGGCCCGTGGTTTAATCCTCTAGGGAAAACACAGGGATACCCCCGGGTTCCCTTGCATCCAAATGAGCCCTAAAGCACTTTAATTCCCTTAAATGTCTTTCCATTAAATCACCTTAACTGCCTTAAAAGTCTTTCCATTAAAGCACTTTAATTCCCTTAAAGGTCTTTCCATTAAAGCACTTTAATTCCATTTTAATGCAACTCAATTTAATGAACACTTCATTTAATGAGCACCTCATTTAATGAACACTTCATTTAGTGAACACATTAACATTTTGATCCCTTGCTTTGTTTTGATACCCCGAAACTATTTCGGTAGAATCGGCAGGACAATTTTCTGGAGTAGAACAATTTTCTACGATGTCCATTGACTTCCTATGTGTTCCCTATACTCTCAAATGCGTCGGATAACCTTAAGTGTCTCCCTACGGGTCCGAGAACTATGTAAACATGATCGAGACTTTCGTCGATCAATAATCATTAGCGGGACCTAGAGATCCATAACGACTCCCACTAGTTCCATGAAAATCAGATGATCGTTTGGACCTCTTTCAGTGCAGTCAAATTCCTTTTGTCTCACGATATATTACTTGTCCGACAAGTACTCTTTTTCTTGTTCCCGTGATATGACATTCTAGTGATCAAATCACTTGCTTGCAAGGGTATGTCAATGTGATATCACCGAGAGGACCCTGAGTATATCTCTCCATCATACGAATGGACAAATCCCAACCTTGATACATGATCCTCAACTGACACTTTTCAAATACCTGATGACACCTTTATAATCACCCTGTTACGGTGTGACGTTTGATGTAACCAAAGTACTCTTTTGGTGAAAGTGATTGACGTGATATCATGGTCTAAGGACATTGAGTTACTACGAATGCGATAGCAATTTAAACTTGATGATGCGATCATATTGCTACATCTACTGTGGGTGACTTTTCATCATATCATTCTCTAATGATATGGCCCTTTTATTAACAACATCCAATGTTCATGATCAGGAAACCTTTGATCATTTGTTAATCAACGAGCTAGTATAACGAGAGGCTTTACTAGAAACTTTATCTGTTTATAATTCACATATGTATTAACATTTCTTTATTAATACAATTCTAGCATGGAAAATAAACATCTGTTATAAACCTAGAATAGCATAATAACCACTTTATTATTACCTCTTAGGCATATTCCTTTCACAACCTTTATCATTATGGGGTTTTTGTCTAGAGACGCAGCAATAACACTAAACAAAGTACCATCTAAATTAGTAGAAAATACACCACATGAGATGTGGACAGGAAAGAAGCCAGCCTTGGCTTTTCTCAAGATTTGGGGATGTGAAGATTTTGTCAAGATATTACAATTCGACAAGCTCAGCCCCAAGTCGGATAAGGTAGTTTTCGTAGGCTACCCTAAGGAAACTTTGGGTTACTATTTCTACAACCGAGAAGAGAGCAAAGTGTTTGTCGCTCGAAATAGTATCTTTATGGAGAAAGAGTTTCTAAGCCAGAAATATAGTGGGAATAGGGTGCATATAGAAGAAATTCAAGATTCATCGACTCAAGACAAGTTGGCAACCTTGGAGGTTTAGTCGGACAATGTGCCGAAGCCGGCAAATGCACCAGATCAACGAATATCAGCAAGACTACATGGAGACGTACTTATGCTGAACAGCAATGAGATGACTACTTATCAGGATGCGATGGGTAATACGTTGCAAACATATCTATAATTTTTGATGTTCCATGCTTGTTTTATATCTACTTTCTTATGTTTTGTCCACACTTTGGAGTATTTTTATACACTTTCTTAGACTAACCTATTAACAAGATGCCACAGTGCCAGTTGCCTGTTTTCTGCTGTTTTTGGTTCCAGGAAAGTCAGAAAATGAATATTCTCGGAATTGGACCGGGCAAAAGCCAAAGTCGATATTTTACCGGAAGACTCACGGACCCAAAAGACGAGACGGAGAGGGGCCACAGGGCGGCCACACCACCCCTTGACGCGAGCAGCCCTAGGCCACACCAGGGCATGGTGTGGGCCCCCTGGCCGGCCACTGACCTCGCCCCTTCGCCTATAAGAAGCCCCTGGGACGAAAACCCTAAGTCGACCAGCCTCCAGCCACGAAAAGTTCCGCAGCACCGCCGCCACCGAAGGGGAGATTCGGGGGACAGAAAGTCTCTGTTCCGGCACCCTGCCGGTACGGGGAAGTGCCCCCGGAGCCATCTCCATCGATCTCCACCACCATCTCCATCGCCATTGTTGATTCCCATGATGAGGGAGTAGTTCTCTCTCGAGGCTAAGGGTTCTACCGGTAGCTATGTGTTCATCTCTCTCTCTATGCATGATCATATTGTGATCATGAGCTTTGTAATCAAGTAGATCTACCTTGCTACTCAAGTGCTTTAATAGATCTTTGCTCTCCCCATGTGTGTGAAAGTGACAACGTGCACACCATGGTGGCACTTAGGCTAGAGATTACATTTACTTGTTATGAGTTATATTTGGAGTTGGATGTCTCTATGAAATTGTGGTGTTTGTTGAAACCATCTAGTGCTCAAGGTGATAGTGTGTGGTTACCTAGATGGGGAAAGCAAACTTTGAGGAGTGTTGTTATAGCCCTACCATGGATTAGAGTGTCCAACCGGAGAGTAGTTCAGAGTAGTATCATGAAGAGAACATATTTATATGAGAGTGTTCACTAGTGAAAGTATGATCCCTAGGCCTTATTTCTAAGCATTGAAACACCGTTTGCAACTAGATATGTTACGTGTTTGCTTGCTGCTATCTTTATTTCAGTTTTCCTTTAGTCTCTTCCACGCCATCAAGCTCTTTTCTGGCACCGGTGTCTTATATCCATACCACTTGTATTTTACTATCTCTTCGCCGAACTAGTGCACCTATACACCTGACAAGTGTATTGGGTGTGTGTTGGGGACACAAGAGACTTCTTGTATCTTGATTGTAGGGTTGCTTGAGAGGGATACCTTTGACCACTTCCTCCCTGAGTTCGATAAACCTTGGGTAATCCACTTAAGGGAAACTTGCTATTGTTGTACAAACCTCTACACTTGGAGGCCCAACAACTGTCTACAAAAAAGAAGTGCGTAGACATCAAGCTATTTTCTGGCGTCGTTGCCGGGGTGGTAAGGTAAAAGGTACTCACATCCTCCGGTGTGAGTGCTCGAAGTTATTTCCTTTAGATTCTGCAATTTTGTCTTTTTGTTTCTTGTTTTCACTAGTTAGGCTTAATGGAAAATAACAACAAAATTAGAGAGTTTTATAGTATTTATCTTGAGATAGGACATGAAGTGTTTGAAGAGAAAATTAAGAAACCTATGGAACTTTATTTGCATGCTAATAGCAATGTTGTTATTATGAATTCTTTGGACACCATTATTGCTAATGCTATGGAAAATTCTAAGCTTGGGGAAGCTAGTTTTTATGAAAATGATCTTTTTAGTTCCCCAGCTTTGGAAGATAGCTATTCTATTGCTTATGATGATACCAAACCTCCAATATATGATGATTACAGTGATGAATATGATATTTTCAGTCCACCTACTATTGAGGATAAAATTAATGATTATAATATGCCTCCTATATTTGATGATTATGGTGATGAGAATAATAATGATAGCAACTTTGTTGAATTTGCTCTCACTATGATTAATACAAATGACTATGTTTATGAGGAGAGTATTACTTATTTTATGCATGTGGCTCATGATAAGAATGTTTTATGTGATAGTTATATTTTTAATTTTATTCATGATGCTACTGAAAAGTTATTATGAGAGAGGGAAACATGGTTTTATGCACCTCAATAATATTAAGTTCCCCTCTTTATGTTGAAAGTCTTGAAGTTGCACTTGTTTTGCTTTACTATGCTTGTTGCTTTGTGCTGTCATGACTTGTTTCTTTACAAGATTCCTATGCATAGGAAGTGGGTTAGACTTAAATGTGCTTTGAATTTGCTTCTTGATGCTCTCTTTTACTTCAATTCATATTTCTTATGTGAGCATCTTCTCAAACTATCATGCCTAACTTAAAGGCGTTAAAGAAAAGTACTTATTGGGAGATAATTCAAAAGTTTTAGTTGAGTCTTGGAAGTTATTACTTCAGTAATAACCTCTCCTTATCATCTTTGTGTGGTTTTTTTTGCCAAGAGTAACATCTAATGAGAGAGAAGTAATGCTTGGGAAAGTTGTTGTCCCGACACAGATTTTTGTGCTTCGTAGTAAAAATTCTTGAAAAAATCTCTGTACGTCGGTTTGAGCTGTAATTTTTTGTGCTTCTGCCCCAGGTTGTTATCCAACTTTCGTTAGTTCAGCACTTTTCGATTTGAGCAATAGAAGGTCTTCGAAAAAATCAGTTTTTACCTGCTGGTCTGTTTTGATAGATTTCTGCCATTATTTATATTTGCCTCTTTATCGATTTCTTTTTGGGTTCTTTTTGGTGAATTGAGCTTTTTGAGGGAATTGCTACAGTAGCTAGTGGTTTTAATGAAAGTTTTGCTGTTTTAAAACTAAACCCCAAAGGTTTATTATCTTTTGAATGCACTAATGTTGCTAATGAACATTGTGTGAAGTTTTGTATGAAGGAAATTTTCAGGTGTATGGAGAGAATGATGTAATGAGATGAAGAATGGACTAAAGCTCAAGCTTGGGGATGCCACGCGTGTCACCCCAAGAAGTATCCAAGAAGTACAAGCCTCAAAGCTTGGGGATGCCCAAGGCATCCCCTTCTTCATCAATAAAAATCTCAGGTCTTTCTAGACACTTCGTTTTTATTGTTTCATGCATTGTTGTGTTGTTCTTGGAGCGTCTTTGTTTTTGTTTTTAGTTTTCTTTTGCTTGGTTTGCTTAAATAAATTGGTTGGACCCCCTCATTCATACATTAGTTTTCAAATAGGTTGGTTTGGATTAGAAAAGAGTAGGAAAAGTTCATGCTTAAGTGGTAAAAAGGAGCTTGTTTTTGACTGTGGCCTATGCTTTGTCATGTCATGCTTGATATTGTTTTGGCTTTATGCTTAGTGATTTTTTCTGTAGCATGACATGTTATAAACAATTGAGATTGCTTAATGTGACTTGAAAGAATCATGCGTTGTTTTAGCATATTAAAGCATAGTATTGTGGTATTCTCCTTTGATGCTTTATTTGGGTTGACTTGGCGCATGCTCACACCATGTTAAGACTATCCCAAGTCACCATAGCCTTTATGATCCTTTAGTTTTCGACTTGTAATATCACTTTATGCTTTAATTAATGATGTTTTGTCACTTTGCATGATTATGTCCATAATTGCTCTCTTAGTTGGTTGCTCCCAGTCTTTTGCTAGACTCCATAACCAAGTATGAGTTCCACTCATGCATCCAACTCTAAATAAAACCAAGTTATTCCAAAGAGTCCACCATACCTACCTATTAGCATTTGCTATTCCAAATATATTCATGTTTTTATCTACCTTCCAAATTAAACTTGTTATGAGAAAACTAGTGATTAAAGCTCTCACGAACTTGATGGCACACTTTACTTTTCTTGCCCCTAATAAACTTGAACATTGTGTCTTCTATGTTGTATATGCTTGCACTTATATGTTAGGGATTAGCAGAACCATGATGTCATGGGGAACGCTTTCAACATTGCACTTGTACTTTGTACCTAGTTGATATCATGCTCTTTTGTCTATGGATGTCGTCGGTGTGAAATGAAAGGGGAGCTTGTAAGTCCATGGAGTTATGTATGTGTGTTAGAGAAACGCCTAGGCTGCCAGTCTATCCATGTCTAATCATGGTGGAAACCTGCAGCGTAACCATAATGAGCAATCTATGAAGCATACTTCTTATAAAAAATGAGATAGAGATTGAGAAAAAGAGAAAAAAAAGAGATGAGAAAAGAGGAAAGAGAGAAAAAGCACCATTTTCCCATGGTAAATAAGAAGATTACTGAGATGCTCGTTGTCTGCTTGCCTTGTCATTTTGATATGGGGATTCTTCCGTATCATCGGGCAAGGTACCCGTTAATGGTTCTCTATGATACACATGTACTTACTATGACAAGAACTTACCGGTAACTAAACTTGAGTAGCATCAGAAGCTGCCCTCGTATTCAAGGGACATCAGATTTCCAACTTATACTTTGTCAAGCATATACTCCATAGTTTGTTCACTTTAACCTTAATCACTTCAAGATGCTTATGGTAGGGGCAATGATAGATGAAAGCTAATAAGTACCATAATTTTTGAAAGCTCTATATGAAACTTGAATCCCTGCTTCCTTCTATGAAGGCCTTTCTTTCACTTTTATATTGAGTCTCCACCTTCTATCTTTATGCACCTATTGAGAGAGCATAGTGGCCATTCTTAGTTTAATGTGCATTGTCCCAAGACTTGTTGATTGATGCATAACTTTGATATTGCTTTTTCTTAAACTATTTGTATCTAGTCACCCTTTTAAACTTTGAAGGTGTCCTATGCAATTATGATTTGCTACATTATGAGGGACAAGTTGAATGCCACTATGCGATGTTTTCCTTATGTGAAACAAACAAATGTCTTGCAAAGCATTGTTATTCATGAATCTTTTGTTTGTGCCTTTCATGTTACAACATAGTTGCTATGTCTTATTGTTAGAACCATAGCTTTCATGTCTATGTTAAAGTACTATGATCCCAGCTATCATTGTTTTACAAATACTTTGATCAAGTTTATGATGGTGCATGTCATATAAAAAATTATTCTTTATTTTTATCACTTACCTACTCGAGGATGAGCAGGAGTTAAGCTCGGGGATGTTGATACGTTGCAAACATATCTATAATGTTTGATGTTCCATGCTTGTTTTATATATACTTTCTTATGATTTGTCCACACTTTGGAGTATTTTTATACACTTTCTTGGACTAACCTATTAACAATATGCCATAGTGCTAGTTGCCTGTTTTCTGCTGTTTTTGGTTCAAGGAAAGTCAGAAAATGAATATTCTCAGAATTGGACCGGACAAAAGCCGAAGTCGATATTTTACCCGAAGACTCACGGAGTCAGAAGACAAGATGGAGAGGGGCCATAGGGCGTCCACACCACCCCTTGGCGCGGGCAGCCCTAGGCCGCACCAGGGTATGGTGTGGGCCCCTGGCCGGCCACCAACCTAGCCCCTTCGCCCATAAGAAGCCCCTGGGACGGAAACCCTAAATCGACCAGCCTCCAGACACGAAAAGTTCCTTAGCTCCGCCGCCACCGAAGGGGAGATTCGGGGGACAGAAAGTTTCTCTTTCGGCACCCTGCCAGGACGGGGAAGTGCCCCCGGAGCCATCTCCATCGATCTCCACCACCATCTCCATCGCCATTGCTGATTCCCATGATGAGGAGGGAGTAGTTCTCTCTCGAGGCTAAGGGTTCTACCGGTAGCTATGTGTTCATCTCTCTCTCTATGCATGATCATATTGTGATCATGAGCTTTGTAATCAAGTAGATCTACCTTGCTACTCAAGTGCTTTAATAGATCTCTGTTCTCCCCATGTGTGTGAAAGTGACAGCATGCACACCATGGTGGCACTTAGGCTAGAGATTACAATTACTTGTTATGAGTTATATTTGGAGTTGGATGTCTCTATGAAATTGTGGTGTTTGTTGGAACCATCTAGTGCTCAAGGTGATAGTGTGGGGTTACCTAGATGGGGAAAGCGAACTTTAAGGAGTGTGGTTATAGCCCTACCATGGATTAAGATGTCCAACCGGAGAGTAGTTCAGAGTAGTATCATGAAGAGAACATATTTATATGAGAGTGTTCACTAGTGAAAGTATGATCCCTAGGCCTTGTTTCTAAGCATTGAAACACCGTTTGCAACTAGATCTGTTACATGTTTGCTTGCTGCTATCTTTATTTCAGTTTTCCTTTAGTCTCTTCCACGCCATCAAGCTCTTTTCTGGCACCGTTGTCTTATATCCATACCACTTGTATTTTACTATCTCTTCGCCGAACTAGTGCACCTATACACCTGACAAGTGTATTGGGTGTATTGGGGACACAAGAGACTTCTTGTATCTTGATTGTAGGGTTGCTTGAGAGGGATACCTTTGACCACTTCCTCCCTGAGTTCGATAAACCTTGGGTAATCCACTTAAGGGAAACTTGCTATTGTTGTACAAACCTCTGCACTTGAAGGCCCAACAACTGTCTACAATAAAAGAAGTGCGTAGATATCAAGCTATTTTCTGGCGCCATTGCCGGGGTGGTAAGGTAAAAGGTACTCACATCCTCCGGTGTGAGTGCTCGAAGTTATTTCCTTTTGATTCTGCAATTTTGTCTTTTTGTTTCTTGTTTTCACTAATGAGGCTTAATGGAAAATAACAACAAAATTAGAGAGTTTTATAGTATTTATCTTGAGTTAGGACATGAAGTGTTTGAAGAGAAAATTAAGAAACCTATGGAACTTTATTTGCATGCTAATAGCAATGTTGTTAGTATGAATTCTTTGGACACCATTATTGCTAATGCTATGGAAAATTCTAAGCTTGGGGAAGCTAGTTTTTATGAAAATGATCTTTTTAGTTCCCCAGCTTTGGAAGATAGCTATTCTATTGCTTATGATGATACCAAACCTCCAATATATGATGATTACAATGATGAATATGATATTTTCAGTCCACCTACTATTGAGGATAAAATTAATGATTACAATATGCCTCCTATATTTGATGATTATGGTGATGAGAATAATAATGATAGCTATTTTGTTGAATTTGCTCTCACTATGATTAATAAGAATGACTATGTTTATGAGGAGAGTATTAATTATTTTATGCATGTGGCTCATGATAAGAATGTTTTATGTGATAGTTATATTTTTAATTTTATTCATGATGCTACTGAAAGTTATTATGAGAGAGGGAAACATGGTTTTATGCACCTCAATAATATTAAGTTCCCCTCTTTATGTTGAATGTCTTGAAGTTGCACTTGTTTTGCTTTACTATGCTTGTTGCTTTGTGCTTTCATGACTTGTTTCTTTACAAGATTCCTATGCATAGGAAGTGGGTTAGACTTAAATGTGCTTTGAATTTGCTTCTTAATGCTCTCTTTTACTTGAATTCGTTTTTCTTATGTGAGCATCTTCTCAAACTATCATGCCTAACTTAAAGGCGTTAAAGAAAAGTACTTATTGGGAGATAACCCAAAAGTTTTAGTTGAGTCTTGGAAGTCATTACTTCAGCAATATACTCTTATTATCATCTTTGTGTGGTTTTTGATCCAAGAGTAACATCTAATGAGAGAGAAGTAATGCTTGGGAAAGTTGCTGTCCCGAAACAGATTTTTGTGCTTCGCAGTAAAAATTCTTGAAAAAATCTCGGTACGTTAGTTTGAGCTGTAATTTTTTGTGCTTCTGCCCCAGGTTGTTATCCAACTTTTGTTAGATCAGAACTTTTTGATTTGAGCAATAGAAGGTCTTCGAAAAAATCGATTTTTACCTGCTGGTCTGTTTTGACAGATTTCTGCCATTATTTGCATTTGCCTTTTTATTGATTTCTTTTTGGGTTCTTTTTGGTGAATTGAGCTTTTTGAGGGAATTGCTACAGTAGCTTGTGTTTTTAATGAAAGTTTTGCTATTTTAAAACTAAACCCCAAAGGTTTATTATCTTTTGAATGCACTAATGTTGCTAATGAAGATTGTGTGAAGTTTTGTATGAAGGAAATTTTCAGGTGTATGGAGATAATGATGTAATGAGATGAAGAATGGACTAAAGCTCAAGCTTGGGGATTCCACGCGTGTCACCCCAAGAAATATCCAACAAGTACAAGCGTCAAAGCTTGGGGATGCCCAAGGCATCCCCTTCTTCATCAATAAAAATCTCAGGTCTTTCTAGACACTTCGTTTTTATTGTTTCATGCATTGTTGTGTTGTTCTTGGAGCGTCTTTGTTTTTGTTTTTAGTTTTCTTTTGCTTGGTTTGCTTAAATAAATTGGTTGGACCCCCTCATTCATACATTAGTTTTCAAATAGGTTGGTTTGGATTGGAAAAGAGTAGGAAAAGTTCATGCTTAAGTGGTAAAAAGGAGCTTGTTTTTGACTGTGGCCTATGCTTTGTCATGTCATGCTTGATATTGTTTTGGCTTTATGCTTAGTGATTTTTGCTGTAGCATGACATGTTATAAACAATTGAGATTGCTTAATGTGACTTGAAAGAATCATGTGTTGTTTTAGCATATTAAAGCATAGTATTGTGGTATTCTCCTTTGATGCTTTATTTGGGTTGACTTGGCGCATGCTCACACCATTCTAAGACTATCTCAAGTCACCATAGCCTTTATGATCCTTTAGTTTTCGACTTGTAATATCACTTTCTACTTTAATTAATGATGTTTTGTCGCTTAGCATGATTATGGCCATTATTGCTCTCTTAGTTGGTCGCTCCCAGTCTTTTGCTAGCCTCCATAACCAAGTATGAGTTCCACTCATGCATCCAACTCCAAATAAAACCAAGTTATTCCAAAGAGTCCACCATACCTACCTATTAGCATTTTCTATTCCAAATATATTCATGTTTTTATCTACCTTCCGAATTAAACTTGTTATGAGAAAACTAGTGATTAAAGCTCTCACGAACTTGATGGCACACTTTACTTTTCTTGCCCCTAATAAACTTGAACCATTGTGTCGTCTATGTTGTATATGCTTGCACTTATATGTTGGGGATTAGCAGATCCATGATGTCATGGGGAATGCTTTCAACATTGCACTTGTACTTTGTACCTAGTTGATATCATGCTCTTTTGTCTATGGATGTCGTCGGTGTGAAATGAAAGAGGAGCTTGTAAGTCCATGGAGTTATGTATGTGTGTTAGAGAAACGCCTAGGCCGCTAGTCTAATCCATGTCTAATCATGGTGGAAACCTACAGCGTAACCATAATGAGCAATCTATGAAGCATTATTCTTATAAAAAATGAGATAGAGATTGAGAAAAAGAGAAAAAAAAGAGATGAGAAAAGAGGAAAGATAGAAAAAGCACCATTTTCCCATTGTAAATAAGAAGATTGCAGAGATGCTCATTGTCTGCTTGCCTTGTCATTTTGATATGGGGATTCTTCCGTATCATCGGGCAAGGGGTACCCCGTTGGCGGTTCTCTATGATACACATGTACTTACTATGACAAGAACTTACCGGTAACTAAACTTGAGTAGCATGAGGAGCTACCCTCGTATTCAAGGGACATCAGATTTCCAACTTATACTTTGTCAAGCATATACTCCATAGTTTGTTCACTTTAACCTTAATCACTTCAAGATGCTTATGATAGGGGCAATGAGAGATGAAAGCTAATAAGTACCATAATTTTTGGCAGCTCTTTATGAAACTTGAATCCCTGCTTCCTTCTATGAAGGCCTTTCTTCCACTTTTATATTGAGTCTCAACCTTCTATCTTTATGCACCTATTGAGAGAGCATAGTGGCCATTCTTAGTTTAATGTGCATTGTCCCAAGACTTGTTGATTGATGCATAACTTTACTATTGCTTTTTCTTAAACTATTTGTATCTAGTCACCCTTATAAACTTTGAAGGTGTCCTATGCAATTATGATTTCCTACATTATGAGGGACAAGCTGAATGCCACTATGCTATGTTTTCCTTATGTGAAACAAACAAATGTCTTGCAAAGCATTGTTATTCATGAATCTTTTGTTTGTGCCTTTCATGTTACAACATAGTTGCTATGTCTTATTGTTAGAACCATACATTTCATGTATATGTTAAAGTACTATGATCCCAGCTATCAATGTTTTACAAATACTTTGGTCAAGTTTATGATGGTGCATGTCACCTCAAAATTATTCTTTCTTTTTTATCACTTACCTACTCGAGGACGAGAAGGAGTTAAGCTCGGGGATGTTGATACGTTGCAAACGTAACTATAATTTTTGATGTTCCATGCTATTTTATATCTACTTTCTTATGATTTGTCCACACTTTGGAGTATTTTTATACACTTTCTTGGACTAACCTATTAACAATATGCCATAGTGCTAGTTGCATGTTTTCTGCTGTTTTTGGTTCTAGGAAAGTTAGAAAATGAATATTCTCGGAATTGGACAGGACAAAAGCCGAAGTCGATATTTTACCGGAAGACTCACGGAGTCAGAAGACGAGACGGAAAGGGGCCACAGGGCGGCCACACCACCCCTTGGCGCGGGCAGCCCTAGGCCACGCCAGGGCATGGTGTGGGCCCCTGGGCGGCCACCGACCTCGCCCCTTCGCCTATAAGAAGCCCCTGGGACGAAAACGCTAAATCGACCAGCCTCCAGACACGAAAAGTTCCTTAGTGCCACCGCCACCGAAGGGGAGATTCAGGGGATAGAAAGTCTCTCTTTCGGCACCCTGCCGGGACGGGAAAGTGCCCCCGGAGCCATCTCCATCGATCTCCACCACCATCTCCATCGCCGTTGCTGATTCCCATGATGAGGAGGGAGTAGTTCTCTCTCGAGGCTAAGGGTTCTACCGGTAGC
This sequence comes from Avena insularis, assembly GCA_023614405.1. Classification (NCBI taxonomy): domain Eukaryota; kingdom Viridiplantae; phylum Streptophyta; class Magnoliopsida; order Poales; family Poaceae; genus Avena; species Avena insularis. Next base: position 103,281,615 of record CM042684.1, on the reverse strand, counting down.
TATGTGTTCATCTCTCTCTCTATGCATGATCATATTGTGATCATGAGCTTTGTAATCAAGTAGATCTACCTTGCTACTCAAGTGCTTTAATAGATCTCTGCTCTCCCCATGTGTGTGAAAGTGACAGCATGCACACCATGGTGGCACTTAGGCTAGAGATTACAATTACTTGTTATGAGTTATATTTGGAGTTGGATGTCTCTATGAAATTGTGGTGTTTGTTGGAACCATCTAGTGCTCAAGGTGATAGTGTGGGGTTACCTAGATGGGGAAAGCGAACTTTAAGGAGTGTGGTTATAGCCCTACCATGGATTAAGATGTCCAACCGGAGAGTAGTTCAGAGTAGTATCATGAAGAGAACATATTTGTATGAGTGTGTTCACTAGTGAAATTATGATCCCTAGGCCTTGTTTCTAAGCATTGAAACACCGTTTGCAACTAGATCTGTGACATGTTTGCTTGCTGCTATCTTTATTTCAGTTTTCCTTTAGTCTCTTCCACGCCATCAAGCTCTTTTCTGGCACCGGTGTCTTATATCCATACCACTTGTATTTTACTATCTCTTCACCGAACTAGTGCACCTATACACCTGACAAGTGTATTGGGTGTGTGTTGGGGACACAAGAGACTTCTTGTATCTTGATTGTAGGGTTGCTTGAGAGGGATACCTTTGACCACTTCCTCCCTGAGTTCGATAAACCTTGGGTAATCCACTTAAGGGAAACTTGCTATTGTTGTACAAACCTCTACACTTGAAGGCCCAACAACTGTCTACAAAAAAGAAGTGCGTAGACATCAAGCTATTTTCTGGCGTCGTTGCCGGGGTGGTAAGGTAAAAGGTACTCACATCCTCCGGTGTGAGTGCTCGAAGTTATTTCCTTTAGATTACAATGATGAATATGATATTTTCAGTCCACCTACTATTGAGGATAAAATTAATGATTACAATATGCCTCCTATATTTGATGATTATGGTGTTTAGAATAATAATGATAGCAATTTTGTTGAATTTTCTCTCACTATGATTAATACGAATGACTATGTTTATGAGGAGAGTATTAATTATTTTATGCATGTGGCTCATGATAAGAATGTTTTATGTGATAGTTATATTTTTAATTTTATTCATGATGCTACTGAAAGTTATTATGAGAGAGGGAAACATGGTTTTATGCACCTCAATAATATTAAGTTCCCCTCTTTATGTTGAAAGTCTTGAAGTTGCACTTGTTTTGCTTTACTATGCTTGTTGCTTTGTGCTTTCATGACTTGTTTCTTTACAAGATTCCTATGCATAGGAAGTGGGTTAGACTTAAATGTGCTTTGAATTTGCTTCTTAATGCTCTCTTGTACTTCAATTCATATTTCTTATGTGAGCATCTTCTCAAACTATCATGCCTAACTTAAAGGCGTTAAAGAAAAGTACTTATTGGGAGTGACGAGGGTTTAACTCGTCAATGCCCATTGTTGTGGACTTGGGTTTTGGAGAAGGAGGGAGCACTGGAGACATCTATCGGCTAGCAAACAAGCACACAGGGGACAAATGATTTACCCAGGTTCAGGCCTCGTAGAGGTCCCTACTGCTGCTTGTCTGCTCGTGGAATTATCGAGGGAGTCGAAAGTTACAACGATGCGCAGATGCAATCTGGCGAGGGTTTGTGGAAGCTAGGGTTGCGTGTGTCCTCCTCGCCGCCCCTCCTAGCCCTTATATAGATAGGCTAGGTATCGGGTAGCAGGTCGAGTCGGTTACAAGTTAGGGTTTTTCCCTTCAAACTTTCTATCTTTAGCTTCTTCTTGTCCTTCAAGCAATCGAGAGTCCACAGGTTACTCGAGTCCTTTCATCTGGGCCTTGGCGACACCGTGGGCCTGTATGTATTTGGACCGTATATACCAAGCTCGAGTACCTGTAGGGTATACCCATGTCAGTAGCCCCCGAGTGTCCAGTGGAATCACAGATTCGACTAGGGACTTTTGAAGCCTTCGAATGCCTAAATGAGTACATTTTGATTGCTTTTATTCGTGTCATAGGGATTGTTGATATACGTGCCTGATATAACCGAAGTATCGGTATCAGTTAACCACCTTAGGGTGAAACAACGCAATCTACTCAAATTCGAGTCCCCGAATCCGAAAAGTGTTGGTGTAATTCGACTCAGCCGCGGAGGTCTTACAGAGTCGAATTCCAGTTGTATGGTGTGAGCACTTGACGCGTCCGTCAAGATGTTCATCGTGTCAGAGGCACGGATATGTTTCTGGTAGTGCGCAGTTAAATGCGTTGCCAGGCCTTATTCAGGTCTTACCTTCACGCCGTAGGCGCGACATCCGAATTTTATCATCGCGGAGACGATTTGGGTGACCTAGGAGACGCAGTCTCTTTGTAGGGGGGAAATTATGAGGCAGTGTCGCCATGAGTTTCGAGTGTGGATGTTATCAACACACAGTTTTTTGTACAAATAATCATAGGGTGCGCGACCAGCGCTCCCTATGGGAGTAGCCCCCGAGTGCCTGGTTGAGTCGAAGACTCAGGCAGGGACTAAAGAACTTTTGCGACTGCTGTCGTCTTTTGCTTGCTTGTTTCAATGATGACTCAGGTACTAAAACCCTTTGCTGTCATCTTTTGCTCGCTTGTTTCAAATGAATTTGTTTCCGCGCTCCCTATGGGAGTAACCCATGTCCATAATCGAACTGTGTTTCGAGTGGTTGGGTTTGCTTTTGTGATTGTCCATGTTCTGCAACAAGAAAAGAAAAGTCGAGGGTGCGCGCCAGCGCCCCTATGGGAGTAGCCCTCGAGTGCTTGGTGGAGTCGAAGACTCAGCAAGGACTAAAAATAGTCGAAGTTTTCCACGCGTAGCCTTGGTGATGTCAAGTCGCCACGCTTGTATGACCTTAGTTTCGCGTGAGCGATTTTGACGGACGTGACGAGCGATGGGTCCCACTTTTGACTTTGATTTGACTAGGCGCGTAATCTTATTTTTAATCGCCTCCTCGATTTCGCGCGTAATGGTAGAAGTGGGGGACGGTTCGCGCTTCCTCTTCTCCACGTCCAATGCGATGCGTACACGCCCAATAGGGTTTTGTCACCGTTGATTGCATCTCCCGGGGTTAAGTAGCGTCGCGCGGTAATTTCCATCCGCACTCTTTCTTCCTTGCCGCCATCGCCATTGCCGCCGCTTTCCCCGCCCATCTTCTCCATGACGCCAGACCAGCTCCGCTCGTTCGAGCTACTTCCTTCATTCTCATCGCCGCAAGAATGGGGAAGAAGAAGGAGGTGTTGCCGCTGATTCCGCTGCCACCGTCTTGGCCGAAGAAGAAAGGTGGCTCCACCGCGGGCACCAGCACCGCCACGGCGGAAGAAGAAGGTCGCGGGCACCCGCGTGACCAATGGTGCATGGCGCCCCTCTATCATCAAGGCGTCGGATCTCCGTCTTCTTTGCCAAGATGGAGTTATCTCTGCGGCAGTCGCCGATGCGCGTGTCCCCAACGGTGAGACCATTCCTGCTCCTCCTGCTGGTTTTCGAGTGATGTTTCTTGCATTCATCATTCGCGGTCTTTCCTTGCCTCTTCACCCCTTTCTTAGGGGTCTTCTTTGTTTCTATGGGCTCCAGCCCATCACCTGTCCCCAAATTCGCTCCTCCACATCACTTGTTTCATCACTCATGAAAGTGCTGGCTCGGAATCAAGCCACACTTTGGTCTTTTCAAGCGCATCTTTAAATTGAAGCGCCATCCGCATCCGGCTCTTTAGTTTATGACGTAGGTGGTTGCGGAATCCACGACCCATCCGCCACCTACTTCGACATCAAGCTTACCAAGTCCGCCCAGGATGGAGGGACAAATGGTTCTATGTTTGCAACCAAGGCCAAGGATCTAGTACTTTGACTCGCCTTTCGATCCCGCTGACCTCAAGAAGAAGATGCGTTCTTGGAAGAACGTGATCATGCCTTCGAACTCGCGGAGACAGACGTGATGTATCAGCGTCTCACGACCTTTGAGAGTCGATAGGTGCAGAAGAGGGAGGCTGCGCCTTTGTCGACTTGGCTGCATCGTCGCTGCCCAGCCTCTCCAGCTGTGGTCCATCCCATGTTTCAATGGGGTGGCTGATGATGCCACTCGCGGTTCCGCTGATGGCATGTCCGCGAGTGAGGTAGATAAGAGGGTGCGATCGTCACGGCACACCCTCAAGGATGTGCTTCCGAACGAGCCAGCTGCTCCTCCTTTCGATGCTTCAATCCTCCTCCGAGGTACAGTTGTGCTATGTAGTAGCTTATTTTCGATTATGCTTCGTTGCTTTCCTGTTATGTTTGCTGATCTTTACTGTTTGTATGCGAGGAGTGGGCAGTGTATGCCATGCCTCCTCCCCGAGGGATTATTCCTCGTGAAGCTTTGGAAGAGGACGAGTCTGAGTCGACTATCCTTCCGATGTGGAAGAGGAAGCCCCAGTCCAAGAGCCCGACACTGCAGCTGTCACAGAAGGGATTCCGACGCGTCGACTCCTTCAACTCCAGGAGGCACGGCTATTGGCGCGGAGTCGCTAATTCCAGCTGTTCCTGTGAGGGCTGTGGCACCGTCTTCTCGCAAGAAGATGCGATTGCCCAAGGAGTCTTTGTCAGAATCGACGGCTGCCACGTTTGATCTTGACAACTTTAACTGGTAAGTTTGCTGGGTTATTCATTCTTTTCTGTTTTCTTCTTGTTGGTTTTTGCCCTGGAGTTTGCCCTTTTCTCAATGTGGATTTTGTCTTGCAGTCAAGAGGCATCGTCATCTTCTGGCAACGTCGAATTTTTGAAGGAATCGGGAGTCGCGACTTCAAGGGCCAAGGTAGAGGTCGAGTGCGCTCCTTCTTCGGCGGCGGCCCACTCCGGGCACAATTCTTCGAGCTCTCCTCATGTAGGGGAGCATCGAGTATTTGCTCAGATGACGGTTCAACAAACTTCTTCGGAGTCGCTGGAGAACCATGTAAGTATAGCTTTCCTTCTTTTTTAATGTGGTAGTCAACGTCTTCTGCTGCCCTCTGCTGACTCCTTGTTTTGTGCGACAGCTCCTTGTAAAGGAAGCCACGCAGGTGGCGGAGCAGGTGATGGCGATGGGTCGCCAGCATGTGATGCTGGAGACGCGCCACCGCGTGATCGAGAGCGAGTGTTCTATACTTATTCTTTTCGTCTTCTCTCTGTTTTGGTATAATCGACTGACAGCCAATTATTGACTACCATGTAGCCGAGCATAACACTTTACTGCGCGATGTCGCCACGTTGGAGAAGAAACTAGCCGCAGCTGTGAAGGGGCGCGACGAGGCAATCGCGGCTCGCGATGATGCTCAGAAGCGCGAAGAGGATCTGCGCGCCTCCTTTGCAGCCAGGGAGAAGTTGTTCGAAGAGCAATCGTTTCGCCGCCAAGGCCCTCTCAGGTACCTTTACTGGTAGATATTTTATTGATGTTCTTCTCTGCATCTGTAGTGCCGGTGGCACTAGAAGTTTGATCCATGTGTGTATTTTGGTGTAGATGCTAGCGGCTTGAGTTTTGACTCACAAGCCCTTTGTCGCGATGACGCTCTGGCGGGCGCGGTATCTGCGGTTGAGGATCGTAGCGCCGCTGCCCAAAATACGTTGTCCAAGGCCAAGGCCACCCTGAGTCGCCTCTGGGAGGAGTTGATGCCGAAGGCGGAGCTGGTCGACAATGTGGAAGAGCTGGTGGAGTCGCTTGCTGGGGGTGTGCCACACGCATAAGAACTCCTCCGCCTAAGCTAGCGACCATGTCGCTGCCATGGTGCAAGCCCACGAGTCGGCAGATCCTTCGCGGTGTCAAGACGATGCACATGGCGCGGATGGTCGCAGTAGTATTCGCTTCCCTTTACATCGCCGTGCCAAATATGGCCATTCCTTGATAAACACCGCTACAAGTATTCGGAGGAGCTCAATCGTGCGAAGAAGGCGGCGAAAACTTCGGCCTCAGGTGCCGGCGGAAAGTCAGTGGCATCTGATACTGCCACGGACTTGATGAAGCCCCTGAGGTCATCGAAGTCGAAGAAGCCAGCTGCTTCGTAGTTAGTTTCTTGTAATAGTTGATGCATTGCTCTTTTGATTGGAGAACATGCCTGTTGGCGGATGTGTTTTGTAGATACTTTTATGCTGATCCTGAATGCATCTGTTACTTTTGACTTTTGAGTTGGTCACCTTATTTGCCTCTGGCTTGATTTTTGGTAGGGTACATCAAGTGGTCCTGTGGGGGGAACCCCGGACTCGCCGTCTCTTGAGGATACAATGGCACCACCACGCTCCAGGGTAGAGGAGCTGTCCTTGTTACGACTGTGATCACGTTAAGCAACCGGAGCGTGAGTTGCCCGTGATCCACGGTAGCGCCGGACGCAGTGGAAGTCAAAGGCTGAAAAGCCGCCCATGAAAGCAATATCTCGCTTGGCGAGGTGACGCATGGCGACCAGTTTAAGTGTTAGTTTGCTCATCCTCGCTTTTTCCTTTGTAGTTAATCGCAATGGTACGTTGTACTCATGCTATTGATGCTGCTTCGCAGAAGTTGTTAGCGCACGCCATCCGCAGGAGGAGAGGATAGGATTGCCATCCGCCTTCATGATCTCACCCGTGAGCAACTTCAGAGAGTGGATACTTCGGATAGATCATGATCGCGGCATCGCTGGCGACTTCGCAGGATCGCGCCGCATGAAAGTGCTGCTCTTCTGAAGAAGTCGCGATCGTGTTTGAAGAACATCTATCGGGCGATGTTCCCGCTGGATGATACTCCATCAAGCTCGCCGCTCTCGACCAAATTTCAAGATATGTCCGCGGTTTGCGACTGTGTGAGGCAGCAGTTGGTGGCTGGTGCCAAGGCTGCCCTCTCCATGGTGAGTTTGCGCAGGCCTAACGTGGATGTCGCCGCCATTGCCTCTGGGCCACCGGTGCCACCAGCAGGATCTTCCTGGAACATGGTGCCACACTATCAGGCGGTGGACCGTCTAGCCGAGGAGGTCGTCGACTTCTTCGAGGAATGACTAATGTTCTTCGCTGCAAGGGTAGCCAAATATGTATCCGCACATCGTGTACTAGTGTTGTAAAGCTCATATACATTTATAGTTAATATCGTTGAATGTGTACAAATAGCTTTAAGCGGGGTGCGTTGCACTTATGCGAAGTCCTTTTCGTTAGCCTCGCCATCTTTGTATCGCTCCTTGTCAACTGTCAAAGCGCATACCGGGTTGAGTTTGTGTTAAGGGGTTCGATTGATGTGCCGCCTACTCAGATGTCGCGTTATTGTTCAAGAACATATGTGTATAGGTGGCAGCCCCAGTATGAAAATTGACAAAGTAAAGGAGAACACGGAGTTTTGGGGCACTTAGCTTTTATTTATTCAAGAAACAAGGTGAAAAGTTAAGCGGCTAAGTAGCCTTGGCTGAGTAGCCTTATTTGCGATGTAAAAAGTAAAACTACTAGGGGTAGAAGCGTCGCAGTTGTGCAACGTTCCAAGGGTTGGAGTATGCGACTCCTGTCTCTAGATCTTTAAGGCGATAAGCACCCCCTGGGATTACTTTTGTAATCACGTACGATCCTTCCCAAGGGGACTCGATCTTGAGATGCCCTTTCTGCTTCAGTCGCAGGACCAAGTCACCTTCTACAAAGGATCTGGGGCGAAGCCTTCTGCTATGGTAGTTGCGCAGGTCCTGCTGGTAGATCATGGATCTTTCTACGGCGATTTCTCTTGCTTCGTCAAGGAGGTCGACGGAGTCTTCGAAAGTAGGGATGACTGCCGCTGTAGGCGACTACATGGCGCTTTGTACCGCACTGCGGTAGTACTGCCTCTGCTCCGTGTACCATAAAGAATGACGTGTAGCCGGTGGCGCTGTTTGGAGTTGTACGCAGGCTCCAGAGTACGGATTGCAGTTCGTCTAGCCAGCAGCCCGCGGCTTGTTCGAGTGGTCGGAGGAGTCGCTTCTTGATGCCGCTGTAGACGAGCCCGTTTGCCTTTTCCACCGATCGTTGGTTCGGGTGTGCTCGAGGCGAGCTGATGTTGATCCCGTGTTCTCGCAGAATTCTTGGAACTCCTTGGATGTGAAGTTCGCTCGTTGTCGGTGATGATGCTGCAGGCACGCCGAAGCGATAGACGATGGACTCAAGAACTTGATCACGTGCCCTGATTGCTTGGTCACCGGCATGGCCTCAATCCACTTGGTGAATTTTTCGACTGCGACCAAGAGGTAGACGTAGCCTCCTTGCGAGGACCATGGAAGTTTGCCAACCATGTCGAGTCCCCACTGGGCGAAGGGCCAGGCCAATGGAATAGGCCGTAGTTCTGCGCCTGGTGCGTGTGGCTTGTCCCCGAATCGTTGGCAAGCATTGCATTTTTGGACAATGTCCTTGGCATCGCGCATGGCCGTGGGCTAGTAAAATCCAGCTCGTAGAGCTTTGGCGACGAGGGCGCGACTGCCTTCGTGGTGCCTGCAGGTCCCTTCATGGATGTCGAGGATCAAGCCTGGTTGAGTAGTAGCTTGATCCGGTAACGGTCGAGATTGGCGAATGTTGCGCGCAAGTCATCGATTATAGAGGCTTCCTTTTTGGTTTTGATTACTATGTCGTCGACATAGACTTGGATGTTGCGACCCAGCTGCTCCTTGAGGCAAGCCTGCATGCACCATTGGTAGGTAGCTCCCGCGTTTTTAGCCCGAAGGGCATTGTGTTGTAGCAGAACACACCGAAGGGCGTTGTAAATGCGGTCTTCTCCTGGTCTTCCTCCTTCATTCGAATTTGGTTGTAGCCTGAGTAGGCATCGAGGAAGCAGAGGCGCTCGCATCCAGCGGTGGAGTTGATGATTTGGTCGATCCGTGGTAGCGGGAAGTGATCTTTTGGGCAGTGCTTGTTTAAAGAAGTTAAGTCCATGCACATCCGTAGGATATCCGTGTCCTTTTTTTGCACCAGCACCGTATTGGCGAGCCAAGTGCTTTCCTTGATCTCGCGTATGAATTTGGCCTCGAGGAGTCTGTTGATTTCATTCCACCGCCGCGCCGTGGCTCGTATACCGATTGTTTGCTTGACTGGCCTTGCGTCGGGTTGACGTTGAGTGCGTGCTCGGCGAATTCCCTGGGAACTCCTGGCATGTCTGCAGGACACCAGGCAAAATTTTTCCAGTGCTCACGGAGGAATTTGACAAGCGCGAGTTCCTATGCGGGACTCAAGTTGTTGGCGATGACGACCATTTTGGCGGGATCTGATGGATGGACCTGCACCTTCTTTGTGTGCACAGATGAGTCGAAGGAGAGGTCAGGTGAGCTTGGCCTACTCAGGGGCGGCAGACCGTTGTCTGTCGTTTTCTTCAATCGCGTGAGCTCCTCCTGCATGCCGAAGGACTAGGAGATTCTGTTGAATTCCGTCGCGAATCGCCGACGCTCAAAGCTCCCGCTGATCGTGATGACGCTGGGGACTCGCATCTTCATCTCGCAGTAGGCGAGGGGTACCGCCATGAACCCAGCGAACGCGACGCGTCTGAGGATGCAGTGGTATTGTGAGGGCCACCGACAACTTCAAAGTCGATGCGCCGCCAAGTTCTCCGCGTCAATATGACGTCGAGGTTGATTTTACCCAGGGGGTATACGCCTTTCCCTGGGACGATGTCGTGGAACGTTGTGTCCGATGCCTCCAAGCAGGTTAGTGGGATCCTCATTGCTCGCAAGGTACTCGCGAATATGAGGTTGATACTGCTTCCGCCATCCATGAAGACGCGACTCATGTCGAAGCCTCCAATTTGCGCCTCGAGTACGAGGGGGCAATGACCTGGGCGAGGTACTTGAGGCGGGTGGTCGCGTTTGTCGAAAGTAATGCACGATTTCACGCCACCGAGGTACTGGTGGTGGATGGTGGCGCGGCTGCCAAGTTGACTTGGCGAGTGATGGCCTTCGCACCCTATTGAGGGGCGCCTTTTGGATCATCATGGTACCCATGGCCCGTGGGTACGGTTCGCCCGTGGTGTTGGTCCTGCAGCGCTCGGGGTGGCCCAGGTGGTGGTGGTGCCCCATGTGCCACGGCGCCTAGAGCGGCTCCGTAGCCTCTTTCGACTGCATTGCGGTTCATCCGAACCAAGCCCTCATATAGCTTGAGGAACTCGCGGCAGTCCTTGAGGAGGTGGCTAGACTTTCTTTTGCCATCATGCTTGTCGATGTAGAAGTGTACCGTGCATGACCCAGACAGTTTGTCCTTGATGGAGGTCGCGGTGTTTATCGCAGTGCGCTGCCACACTTGCGTGGTTTTCCGGAGTCCGCCGCTGCGGTGTCCGCCGCGGTATCCGTTATGTTATCGTCGCGTTTATCGGCATAGCCGCCGCGACCATGTTGACGCCATCGTGATCGTCAGACGCGCATGCGACGCTTACCGGGCGGTCGCGTCTTCGCTCAAGTTCTGCCTCGCCGAGTGAACGCGATTCTTCACCGAATCTTCTCCATCAGCCCACCGATTCGTGATCTCCATCGTGGTCGATGGTCCAGGGCTTTGAGCGCCTAGCTCCCTCGAAGTTCCATGCGGCGACACCACCGTTGAATGCATCAATCGCGGTCTTCCGAGATGTTCTCCGCGAGTTCTTGATGATGGACCACCTTTGGATGTAAGAGCGATTCGCCATCTTTGCCGGCAGCATCTCAGTTCTTCGATTGAGGCGGGCGTTTGTACGCGCCCTTAAAGTTGCGCACGGTTGTAGACCAGCTCATCCCATCTGCGAATGGATCTGTGGGAGGTTATTGAGCCATGCGGGCGCCTGCAGCTGTAGCTGCAAGCATTGCATGGCAGTACTTCGACTGCCTCCATGTAGCCTGACGGAGGAGATGTGATCCTCCAGCCAGATCTTGGGGTGCTACAGACCGTCAAATTTCGGGTTCTCTGATGGGAGTTTGAACCCTTTAGGCATTCGATTTTGCCTGATGGATCTGCTGAAGCATCTGGCGCCGCAGAGCTCCCCATCTTCTTCTTCCGAGTCAGTCGACCGAGCATGTCGTGCCCTTGACTTGTCGATCTTGCGCTACGTGAGTTCATCGCATGCATCGTAGTCGCGATCGTGTCGCCGTGAGCGGCGGCGCCGAGACAGGTCGTGACTGTCGTCGCTGGACGAGGGCGAGGAGTAGCGCTTTGCCCTTTTTTGGGTCTGGTACCAGTTCCTTGTCGAGGGCGGCCTCGATTAGCCCCAGGCCCGCGATCGTAGATCGGTGCATGGCCGTTCGGGGATCTCCAGCTGGTGGCTGGTTATTGAGAAGGTACATGGTGGCCGCTGTCACCGCGGCCTGTGGTGTCCTGGGAACCACATTGCCTCTCGTGTCGACTGTCATAGAGCCGAAGTCGAGGACTTTCGCGGCGTCTATTCGTTCTTGTTCGGTGAGGTGAGCCATCCGCGATTGCCTTTTCCTGGCGAGGTGCTCGTTGCCTCTTGAGGAGGATCCTCCGTAGGAGGAGAGCCCAGCGCGACGAAGGCTTGACTCGTCTGCCGCCTTTTTACGCGCCTCAAGTTGCGCGATTGCTTGTTTTTGGCGCTTGAATTCCTCTTTTAGGAGCCAGTGGTAGCCCATCAGTAGCTCCTGCGGGGACCCGAAGGGTAGAGGTGCACCTCGTAGGGCTTCGCGGCAGCATTCCCACTCTTGCTCGTTGAGCCTGATCACGACACGTTCGCCGGTTTGCTCGTTGATTATGCTAGGAGGTTCGACTGCTCCTCCGTTGCCACCGTTACCGCCGTTGCCGGTGTTGGGCGGGTCGGTGCCGTTGCCGGTGTTACCACCGTTGCCGCGATTGGGTGGATCGGTGCCGTTGCCGGTGTTGCCACCGTTACCGCGGTTGGCGGAGGTGTCGCCTGCGTTGTTGACGATGCACATGAAGTGATTTGGGAAGCTGTTGCTTCCACAACTTTCAGATTCGGAACCGTAGGTTCCATCTTCAGTGGCTAGATCGCTTAGATCGGAGTCGCGACTGCTATCGCTGACCATGTTCCCAACTACCGCCGGAGCATTGAGCTCACTGAGGGTGCCGATCGATGGAGGGAACCATGATGCTGGGGCAATCGCCGGTGCCGTCGGCTGATCGGGCATGCGAAGCGTGGCCATATGACCAACTTGGAAGCGGAAGCTCCCAATCGCCAGGCTGATTCCGTCGCCCACGGACTCGAAGGCCGGGCGAGTAGCCGGCATGTGGACGGTGAAGTCGAAGGCGCCAAAGTGGGCAATCTCTGTTGCAGAGTTGTAGATCGCGTTTGATGGGGCCGAAGAAGCCACAACATCATCACTCCCAATTCCCACAGACGGCGCCAATTGACGAGGGTTTAACTCGTCAATGCCCATTGTTATGGACTTGGGTTTTGGAGAAGGAGGGAGCGCTGGAGACATCTATCGGCTAGCAAACAAGCACACAGGGGACAAAGGATTTACCCAGGTTCAGGCCTCGTAGAGGTCCCTACTCCTGCTTGTCTTCTCGTGGAATTATTGAGGAGTCGAAAGTTACAACGCGCAGATGCAATCGCGAGGGTTTGTGGAAGCTAGGGTTGGTGTCCTCCTCGCCGCCCCCTCCTAGCCCTTATATAGATAGGCTAGGTCTCGGGTAGCAGGTCGAGTCGGTTACAAGTTAGGGTTTTCCCCTTCAAACTTTCTATCTTTAGCTTCTTCTTGTCCTTCAAGCAATCGAGAGTCCACAGGTTACTCGAGTCCTTTCATCTGGGCCTTGGCGACACTGTGGGCCTGTACGTATTTGGACCGTATATACCAAGCTCGAGTACCTGTAGGGTATACCCATGTCAGGGAGATAACCCAAAAGTTTTAGTTGAGTCTTGGAAGTTATTACTTCAGTAATAAACTCTCATTATCATCTTTGTGTGGTTTTTGTGCCAAGAGTAACATCTAATGAGAGAGAAGTAATGCTTGGGAAAGTTGCTGTCCCGAAACAGATTTTTGTGCTTCGCAGTAAAAATTCCTAAAAAAATCTCGGTATGTCAGTTTGAGCTGTAATTTTCTGTGCTTCTGCCGCAGGTTGTTATCCAACTTTTGTTAGTTCAGAACTTTTCGATTTGAGCAACAGAAGGTCTTCGAAAAAAATCGGTTTTTACCTGCTGGTCTGTTTTGACAGATTTCTGCCATTATTTGCATTTGCCTCTTTATTGATTTCTTTTTGGGTTCTTTTTGGTGAATTGAGCTTTTTGAGGGAATTACTACAGTATCTTGTGTTTTTAATGAAAGTTTTGCTATTTTAAAACAAAACCCCAAAGGTTTATTATCTTTTGAATGCACTAATGTTGCTAATGAAGATTGTGTGAAGTTTTGTATGAAGGAAATTTTCAGGTGTATGGAGAGAATGATGTAATGAGATGAAGAATGGACTAAAGCTCAAGCTTGGGTATGCCACGCGTGTCACCCCAAGAAATATCGAATAAGTACAAGCTTCAAAGCTTGGGGATGCCCAAGGCATCCCCTTCTTCATCAATAAAAATCTTAGGTCTTTCTAGACACTTCGTTTTTATTGTTTCATGCATTGTTGTGTTGTTCTTGGAGCGTCTTTGCTTTTGTTTTTAGTTTTCTTTTGTTTGGTTTGCTTAAATAAATTGGTTGGACCCCCTCATTCATCCATTAGTTTTCAAATAGGTTGGTTTGGATTGGAAAAGAGTAGGAAAAGTTCATGCTTAAGTGGTAAAAAGGAGCTTGTTTTTGACTGTGGCCTATGCTTTGTCATGTCATGCTTGATATTGTTTTGGATTTATGCTTAGTGATTTTTGCTGTAGCATGACATGTTATAAACAATTGAGATTGCTTAATGTGACTTGAAATAATCATGCGTTGTTTTAGCATATTAAAGCATAGTATTGTGGTATTCTCCTTTGGTGCTTTATTTGGGTTGACATGGCGCATGCTCACACCATGTTAAGACTATCCCAAGTCACCATAGCCTTTATGATCCTTTAGTTTTCGACTTGTAATATCACTTTATGCTTTAATTAATGATGTTATGTCACTTTGCATGATTATGGCCATTATTGCTCTCTTAGTCGGTCGCTCCCAGTCTTTTGCTAGCCTCCATAACCAAGTATGAGTTCCACTCATGCATCCAACTCCAAATAAAACCAAGTTATTCCAAAGAGTCCACCATACCTACCTATTAGCATTTTCTATTCCAAATATATTCATGTTTTTATCTACCTTCCGAATTAAACTTGTTATGAGAAAACTAGTGATTAAAGCTCTCACGAACTTGATGGCACACTTTACTTTTCTTGCCCCTAATAAACTTGAACCATTGTGTCGTCTATGTTGTATATTCTTGCACTTATATGTTGGGGATTAGCAGAACCATGATGTCATGGGGAACACTTTCAACATTGCACTTGTACTTTGTACCTAGTTGATATCATGCTGTTTTGTCTATGGATGTCGTCGGTGTGAAATGAAAGGGGAGCTTCTAAGTCCATGGAGTTATGTATGTGTGTTAGAGAAACGCCTAGGCCGCCAGTCTAATCCATGTCTAATCATGGTGGAAACCTACAACATAACCATAATGAGCAATCTATGAAGCATTCTTCTTATAAAAAATGAGATAGAGATTGAGAAAAAGAGAAAAAAAAGAGAAGAGAAAAGAGGAAAGAGAGAAAAAGCACCATTTTCCCATGGTAAATAAGAAGATTACTGAGATGCTCATTGTCTGCTTGCCTTGTCATTTTGATATGGGGATTCTTCCGTATCATCGGGCAAGGGGTACCCCGTTGGCGGTTCTCTATGATACACATGTACTTACTATGACAAGAACTTACCGGTAACTAAACTTGAGTAGCATGAGGAGCTACCCTCGTATTCAAGGGACATCAGATTTCCAACTTATACTTTGTCAAGCATATACTCCATAGTTTGTTCACTTTAACCTTAATCACTTCAAGATGCTTATGATAGGGGCAATGAGAGATGAAAGCTAATAAGTACCATAATTTTTGGCAGCTCTTTATGAAACTTGAATCCCTGCTTCCTTCTATGAAGGCCTTTCTTCCACTTTTATATTGAGTCTCCACCTTCTATCTTTATGCACCTATTGAGAGAGCATAGTGGCCATTCTTAGTTTAATGTGCATTGTCCCAAGACTTGTTGATTGATGCATAACTTTACTATTGCTTTTTCTTAAACTATTTGTATCTAGTCACCCTTATAAACTTTGAAGGTGTCCTATGCAATTATGATTTCCTACATTATGAGGGACAAGCTGAATGCCACTATGCTATGTTTTCCTTATGTGAAACAAACAAATGTCTTGCAAAGCATTGTTATTCATGAATCTTTTGTTTGTGCCTTTCATGTTACAACATAGTTGCTATGTCTTATTGTTAGAACCATACATTTCATGTATATGTTAAAGTACTATGATCCCAGCTATCAATGTTTTACAAATACTTTGATCAAGTTTATGATGGTGCATGTCACCTCAAAATTATTCTTTCTTTTTATCACTTACCTACTCGAGGACGAGCAGGAGTTAAGATTGGGGATGTTGATACGTTGCAAACGTATCTATAATTTTTGATGTTCCATGCTATTTTATATCTACTTTATTATGATTTGTCCACACTTTGGAGTATTTTTATACACTTTCTTGGACTAACCTATTAACAATATGCCATAGTGCTAGTTGCATGTTTTCTGCTGTTTTTGGTTCTAGGAAAGTCAGAAAATGAATATTCTCGGAATTGGACCGGACAAAAGCCGAAGTCGATATTTTACCGCAAGACTCATGGAGTCAGAAGACGAGACGGAAAGGGGCCACAAGGCGGCCACACCACCCCTTGGCGCGGGCAGCCCTAGGCCGCGCCAGGGCATGGTGTGTGCCCCTGGGCGGCCACCGACCTCGCCCCTTCGCCTATAAGAAGCCCCTGGGACAAAAACGCTAAATCGACCAGCCTCTAGACACGAAAAGTTCCTTAGCGCCGCCGCCACCGAAGGGGAGATTCGGGGGACAGAAAGTATCTCTTTCGGCACCCTGCCGGGACGGGGAAGTGCCCCCGGAGCCATCTCCATCGATCTCCACCACCATCTCCATCGCCGTTGCTGATTCCCATGATGAGGAGGGTGTAGTTCTCTCTCGAGGCTAAGGGTTCTACCGGTAGCTATGTGTTCATCTCTCTCTATGCATGATCATATTGTGATCATGAGCTTTGTAATCAGGTAGATCTACCTTGCTACTCAAGTGCTTTAATAGATCTCTGCTCTCCCCATGTGTGTGAAAGTGACAGCATGCACACCATGGTGGCACTTAGGCTAGAGATTACAATTACTTGTTATGAGTTATATTTGGAGTTGGATGTCTCTATGAAATTGTGGTGTTTGTTGGAACCATCTAGTGCTCAAGGTGATAGTGTGGGGTTACCTAGATGGGGAAAGCGAACTTTAAGGAGTGTGGTTATAGCCCTACCATGGATTAAGATGTCCAACCGGAGAGTAGTTTAGAGTAGTATCACGAAGAGAACATATTTGTATGAGAGTGTTCACTAGTGAAAGTATGATCCCTAGGCCTTGTTTCTAAGCATTGAAACACCATTTGCAACTAGATCTGTTACATGTTTGCTCACTGCTATCTTTATTTCAGTTTTCCTTTAGTCTCTTCCACGCCATCAAGCTCTTTTCTGGCACCGTTGTCTTTTATCCATACCACTTGTATCATATTTGAGCAAATGGGTCTTTAAGAAGAAAACTAACCAAGACGAAATATTTCTGTCTATAAAGCACGTCATGTCGCAAAAGGGTTCCGACAAGTTCAAGGAGTTGACTATGACGAGACCTTCTCGCCAGTAGTGATGCTTAAGTCGGTGAGGATCATGTTAGCACTATCTACATATTTTGCTTGGGAGATATGGCAGATGGATGTCAAAATAGCTTTCCTTAATGGAAATTTAACTAAGGACGTGTATATGATACATCCCGAGGGTTTGTCGATCCGGCTAGTCCTAACAAATTCTGCAAGCTTCGAAAATCCTTCTATGGAGTGAAGTAGACAAGTCGGAGTTGGAACATTTGTTTTGATGAAGTAGTCAAATCGTTTGGCTTCATCAAAAGCGAACAATATTCTTGTGTATACAGGAAGTTTAGTGAAAGCTTAGATGTTTTTCTGCTACTATAGCTAGATGACATATTGATAGTCGGAAACAACGTTCCAATGTTGCAAGAAACCATGAGTTGTTCGGAAAGGTGTTTCCAAATGAAGGACTTGGGTGAGGCGGCCTTTATACTGGGAATTAAGATCTATAGAGATAGATCCCGAAGACTCATAGGTTTGAGTCATAGTATATTTGGATGAGATATTTAAGAAGTTCAATATGGCTTTAGCTAAGAAGGAGTTCTTACCGATGGCACATGGAATCCGACTTAGTAAGATGCAATGCCCAGTGTCGGCTGGCGAGTGAAGTTAGATGGAGAGGATCCCTTATGCTTCGGTAGTAGGATCGATCATGTATGCGATGATATGTACTAGGCCGAATATTTCCTATGCTCTAAGTGTAATGAGCATATATCAGTCGGATCCTGGCGAAGGCCGCTGGATAGCAGTAAAGAATATCTTTAAGTACTTGCGACGTACTAAAGATGTGTTCCTAGTCTATGGTGGTGAGGAAGAGCTAGGGTAAAGGGTTACACGGATGCTAGCTTTCAGACCGACCTAGATGACTCATGCTTGCAATCCGGCTATGTGTACATAGCGAATGGAGGTGCCGTGGGCTGGAAGAGTTCCAAGCAAGAGACGGTATCCCACTCTACTACGGAAGCTAAGTATGTTGCTGCCTTAGAGGCGGCAAAAGAAGGGGTTTGGATCAGAAATTTTCTGATTGAACTCGGTGGTGTTCTAGGCTTGTCGAGACCGTTAGACGTGCACTGTGACAGTACTGATGCTATTACACAAGCTAAGGAGGGCACACCAGAAGAACGGGCATACTCAAGAAATTTCACCTGATTTAGTAGTTTGTCGATGGCAGAGAAATTAAGTTATGCAAGGTACACACGGATGCAAATGTTGGAGACCCGTTGACCAAGCCGCTTCCACCACATAAGTTTGAGGCGCACGTTAGAGCGATGGGCATGAGATGCCTAAGCTCTAGAGATGCCTGAGTGTTCGACTCTAGTGCAAGTGGGAGACTGATGGCTCCAAAGATAACCACCTTCCACCATGTTTAAACATTGTTTTTAGTCAAGCAATTGATAAGAAACTCTCAATCCTTGCCACTAATTAAATTTCAAAGATGCAAACCATTGCTTTGAATTGTGTTGTGCAGGAAATCACGCTTTTTAACACGAAATCTGGAGTCATGATGAAGGTTTTTGAGGAAGTCCACACGACCAAGTAATTGTGGAACCAATTCCAAGCGTCTGCAGCCGTAACGACCACTACTACGGGCAGGGCCCGCCCGTACTGTCCGCCCATACCATGTGGCGGCGGCTCTATCTCGTCAAACCCTACAACTTTCATGAAGACGCCTATATATTTTGAGGCCCCAACTGCCACGTAGAGGGCTGCCATTCTCAGATTGCATCAACACCACCAAAGTATATCCACACCATTGTTCACCCCTTCAATCTTATATCCCCTCCATTAGCCATAGCCATTACTTTGTACTTGAGATCTCCTTGTGATTCGGTGACCATTATAAGAATATTTGATTTCAATCTAAGTATTTTGCACAATATTTTCTATCCTTGATCTTATTGTTATGAGTGAGTAGTCCTCACGGGCTGCGGGTTGGGGAGAAACCTCGTAGCGATTATGTGCATCTAATCTATGGGAGCATTGTGTATTGTTTGAAAATAGATATTTGTATCTTTTGTTTCTTTGTCTCTTGTCTCGATCTTTGGACTTGTAGGTACCCAAGACCCCATAGATTGATAAAGGCTTGAGGTGAGATACTTGGCTAGCGACAGTCTCATAGGAACCCAAGTGACAGAGAGGGTAGTACGGTCTTTGCTTGGCGACCCATTCGGGATCACAACAACATCACCACTTAATGCTTTGATCTGTGTTTTACACTTAATAATCATTTGTAGCCCGTTGCTTCGTGGTACACTTGGTTGGATTAAAAGACTATTGCTATGCCTGTTGTATCACAGGGGCTTTAGTATATTAGGATGTGTTGCCCATAAGATATTATCTCTATTAAAACATTACACATGATTGTTCTCCTTATGATCTTTTATCCCATATGACGTGCAGCTGCAGGTGGATCTTCAACCCTAGCCTATCTCCATCCATTGAATCAACCCATTATAAAAGTAAACTAGATTGGTCCAGTAAACAAAATGTTAAACAAAGAAACAAAGTCTTGTAGACATGTCTTTTTATTTCCTTTTAGCATTGCTTTCCAAGGTTCGATTAAACCTAGGTCTACTAGGGAAAAAGCTATTATACTACATCCGTGAATCCGGATCGAAGGTATCAAAGACTGTTAGGAATGATGCGCTAGAGCTCATATTCTGCCTTGTATTTGCAACCCAACATCTGGCTTAGAGCTAGTTGTATGTGTGATGACCTACAAGAGCACCGGTTCGTCAAAGCATGTTTTCATGGAAGTATTAATTCTAGTTTTTATATCGATCCTAATAAGGAGCCTAGGTATGTGTCTTTATGCGTCATTTCTGTCGCACTCAAGGTGTCACGTTGTCTTGAGTGAATTGACTGCAAGTGTTGAAATTGGAAGGGTGTGAGTGAATAATAGAGGAAACTTGAGTAACAGAAAATGCGAGAAGTAAATAACATGAAAGTAAAAGCAAGAAAAGTGTTCGGGGTTCCTGTAGATGAGAATTTAGGCACGGATAGAAACGGTTCATGGTAGTAGTGAATGTGCTAGGTCAATGAAATGAAATAAGTTATTGTGATACTTCTTATTCATATGTGAGTAGGCAAGCAACCTGTATGCTGACTAGGAGTCCTCTTGGTAAATTATTCCCAGTCCTAATTATCCATCCGCCTGTTATCACAATAATGGTAAACACATTAATTAATGTCTTTCAAATAGTTCAAGGCTTTAATCTTGATGGTACCTTGTTATCCTCGAGTAATAATAGCTCCTCATTGATATCGTCTGTGTCACTCGAGGGTCACCGATTCGCTAGTAAAGAAGTTCATACCTACGAGATCTCTGGATCATGTTATCCGGGCCCCTAAATTGGACAAGAAGCATTAGGAAAACATAGATATTCATTCTCACAGTATATTAATCACGACAATAATCACAAATGTATGGAAACAAAGGAGGCACAACACATCTTTCCAATCCCCTACATCTCCCACGCCTATGGGGATTTACTTAAAAGGAATATGCCCAAGAGGCAATAATAAATGGTTATTATCTTATTCTAGGTTTATAATAGATGTTTGTTTCTCATGCTATAATTTTGTTAACATGAAACGTTGATACATGTGTGTTTAATAAATAAAAGAGTAGGTTCCTAGTAATGCCTCTCATCACACTAGCTTGTTGATTAACTGATGATCAAGGTTTCCTGATCATGAGCATTGGATGTTGTTAATAACAAGGTCATGTCATTGGAGAATGATATGATGAACATTCACCCGCAGTAGATTTAGCAATATGACCATGTGATAGCTGTGAGATTTGACATATTTTTGATGGCTTTTATTGATGGTTTTCTCCTGGATTTGATCGTTTTCTGGTTTTACCTAACGCTAATACTTTAGTAGCGAAAAAACTTGGTTTTTAATGTGTGTTTTAGGTTCTGTATGTCAACAGGAGGATTTAACTAGAGAAATACAATATTCTGGAGAAAACAAGCAAGTCCCACTTTGGAAGCACGCGAGGGGAGCTCACAGAAGATTTAACGAGCAACTATACGACGGGAATATTTTCTGGCCATATAGTTCCCACCGTATAGTTGCCGCCGCCTCTGTCTTGTCAAAAGGGACAACTTCCGTGAAGGGACCGAGAGCGAAAACACAACACAGCAGCCGCCACACCATCCATAAGGGAGAAAGAAGAGATCCGAAGAAGAAGGAGAAGACATTCTTCATCTCGCTCCACGATCTTTGACCTCCTACCAAATACACCCCCATAGCCACTACTTGTACTCGAGAGAGAGAGGGATCTCCACCTTGCAAGACTAGGGTTTGAGATTGTTTCTTCCCATCTTGAATTGTGTGGGATATTTTTCTATTCTTATTGTGGATCTTCACGGTAATACTAAGACGAATTCCCTTTATTTGATTATATTTATGATATGTTCTTCTCTCATGTGTCAGTAATTCCCTTGGGCATGGGGGATGTAGGGGATAGGTGAGATGTGATGTGCCTTCATATATTTTCCATTAATTTGCGATTGATTCTAATTACTATATTATGTGTGTTTGACTATCTGTGGGATGCTTAATGCTTGTTGTCCAATTAAGGTCCCAAACAACATGATACCTTGTTCTACATTGATAAGATCTTGTAGGCTAGTGGACCGGCGACCCTCGGGTGACACGGGGATATCAATGGAAATCTAATTGACTCGAGGATAACGAGTAACCACTGTGCTTATTGCATTAGTCCAATCCAAGGACCTTAATCGCTAAGCGACCTGAAGGGTCTTAATCTTCTAGTGTCTGACCATGGTTTTGGTAGGAGGCTAGTAGGATTATTGAAGTTGGGATGAAATCTACCAAGAGGAGTTCCGGCTAATTATGGGTTGCTCCCCTACACATATATCTATAAGATTATAATTGTTACATTTACCACTCGTCCACCTGGCACATTCACTATCACCATGAACTGAATCTCCCCGTGCCTTCTTTCGCCATCTACTGTCACAACGAACAAGCAAAGTCATTCTTTACTTTTATGCATTATATTTCTGAAGTTTACATTTTAGTTCTATTTAAATCTATCGCAATTAATCAAAATCCCATTCTTATTTCAACACTTGCAGCATTTCACTCGAAGACCTGTGACAACTTCGGGTGTGACAGAGACTTCACCCATAAACACTTACCTTTGGGCTCCCTGTGGGATTGATATCTAAACTTCAAAACTAGCTGCAAATGATTTATGCTCTTGCAAACATCAAGCTATTTTCTGGCACTGTTGCCAGGGAGCTAAGCGCTGAGTGTTTGTATTTTGACATTTTAGGTGTTGCTACTCAAAATGTTCTCCTTAGGAGACAAAGGGTCTACACGCTCTGGTAGGACCTACCTGCCGGATTATATTGAGCGTGTGCCTGCTCAGAGGCACGAAGAAATTATTGAAAAACTTTTAAGATCAAATAAAGTTAAAGTTGAAAACCTGAGTGATATTATGGAAATCATGTCTATTAAAGGACAACTCTTATGAACCTGAGAAAACTCTCAGGGAATACAGTGCTCCAAGTTCAGAATTTCTTAAACAACCAATAGAGTTCCCTAATCCTGGAGTTAGAGAATATCGATTTGATGGTGGAATTATTAAAATTTTGTAGGAGAAAGCTTTCAGTGGAAGGGAAGATGAAGACCTAGGAAGACATATAAGAGAGTTTGATGATGTGATAACATCGCTTTGACCAAAAGGTTTTCCTAGAGACTTTGGTCGTCTTAAATTATTCTGATGGTCTCTTAAAGGTAAATCTCTAGACTAGTTATATTCTCTCCCTCGCCATTACATTAAATGTTGGGAAAACTGCATTACTAAATTCATAAACAGGTTTCTTCCTTTTAAAAAAGTAACTGAACTAAGAATGAACATAGGCAATTTTAGTCAGAACATGGAAGAAAAATACCCACAAGCCTAGGAAAGATTCTTTGGAATGATCAATAGTATTCCTAATCATGGCTATTCTGAACTAACAATCTGCCATTTATTTTACCATGGTCTCAATACTCAATGTAGAGAATTGCTTGACTTCTCAGCAGGAGGATCAATAAATACTTTAACTGTTAAAGCATGTTTGGAATTAATGTCTACTAGGGCTAAGAATGATTCTTTATATAATCCTGATTTTGGCACTAAGCAGGAAAAAGGGATACTTCAGATAACTCCTGATCTTATGCCTGAGGTATGCAAAACTATGAAATAAAAAGGTATACCTTCTGAACTTGCTAAGGAAAACAAAGAGGATTTATTACAAATCTTAACTGAAGAGGATGAAACTATAAAAGTTTTTCAAGAATTAAAACATCGACAAGTAAAATCTCATAATAACTTGCATAAGCTTTTCCAAAAACACAAAAAGATTTTGGCAGAACTCACTGAAAATTATGATGATATTGGGCAAGAAATAAAGCTATTTCATAAGTATCTTAGTATGATTGAAACCCAGTGTGAACAAATAGCATCTGGTTATCAAATTTTCCTTTGTGATGATAAAGATAATTTTTGTTTCTACTAATGTTGTCACAAGAAGGGGTGCAGTTGTTATAGGACCCTTAGGACCACCAGAATATGAAGCTCAAAAAGATCACAAGGAAAAAGCCTTTCTCAAAGCAAGTCAAGAAGATGATACGTTGGTGGATCCTCAAGATGAGACTGAAACACAAGATCAAACCATGGAAGACCAGAATGATGCACAAGATGATCATTATGACTCTGATGCAGAAATGGTTGATCCAAGAGAATATAAAGAAACAAGTAAGGAAGATGAAGTTGTTGTATTAGAAAAGAAGAAAAGCAATAAGCAACAACAAAAGAAAGCAACGAAAGAGCCTGACCCTCCGAAAAAGGTAAAAGACAAGAGTAAGTCAGGTGAGAAAAAGCTTCCTTATCCAGATCAAAAAAGAAAGCACCATATGAGGTAATTTATAACTCTTTTACAAAGGCCCTCAGTGACCTTCATCTGGAAATCCCATTTGCGGATGCAATCAAAGTTCCTACTTATGGTAAATTCCTTCATGATATTCTTAGTAGAAAGAAATAAATAAATGAAACTGTTGCCATGGTAACTAGCTATCCTGCTAACGGGAAGCTGTTGTCTAAGTCTGGAGATCCACGAATACCAACTATTTCATGCTCTATAGGTAAAACAGATATTCATAATGCTTTATGTGATCTAGGAGCAGGAGTTAGTGTAATGCCATACTCCCTCTATAAAAGATTAGGATTAGGGGAGTATTCTCCTACTACTATCACTTTACAAATGGCTGACAAGTCCACTAAACAACCTGTTGGTATGATTGAGGATGTCTTACTTAGGATAGATGAACATGTTATTCCCACTGATTTTATTATTCTTGAATGCTAGAAGATGAAAGATTATCTATAATACTTAGAAGACCCTTCCTCAGTACTGCAGGTGCGTCAGTAGATTGTGCAGAAGGGAAGATAATCTTCAATGTTTATGATGCTGAAATCATCCGGTATTTTCCAAATAAGCTAGAAGAAGGGGAAAATATGTTCCACCGGCAAAATGAGTTCATGTGGTAAGTGCCATTGAAAAGGGGCAACCAAAGGTAATAATTCGAGAAGAGAGAAGAGGTTGAGTTATTCAACCATTCTTAATAAATGCTTAATGGGAGTCAACCGATTTTCGTCAATTTAATAGAATAGAAAATAAGAAGTTCACCGCATTCCCACCACTTTTTCACAGACATTCTCGCGGAAGCGCGCCCGTTGTGGGGTCCCCCGGATTCAACATCCGAGAAATCCCTGTTATGTAAATATCCACGTTCCCATGATTAGTGAGCCGTGGAACATAACTGACAAGTATCATTACAACATCTGAAACATAACGAATACAAGACTTACATAGTTGCCCTTAGGGCTACACAACCTTCAGCAGCGGAGCTTCATCACACGCAAGGCCCAATCATGCCTCAACCTACAGACGACTGACTGGGAGGATGTCCTAGCTCGCATGGACGTCACCTTAACCTTTCGATGTCAAGCTTCCGAAAGCCTGGCCAAGTAAATAGCCAGGGACAATGCCATGAGTACTTTTGAATGTACTCACAAACCACCAAGATAAGTTAAATAAGGAAATGCAATTCTGGCTGTGGCGAGTAGCTCTATATAGGTTTGTTTTTGCAAAGCCTAGACTATCTCTTGTAGTTATGGCATCCCCATATCTTTGTTGAAAAAGAGTTTTGAAACATGCTTCCATTTTATAAATCAGGATATCCCCATATCCTTGCTGAAAGCCTTTTTGAAAATAGTTTTGGAGAAAACCCCTTTTTAAACCTCTTTGACCACCGCTGGTCAAAACAAAACTTTAAACTCAGGTTCCCTCGGAACCTCCATACTTTCCTCCATTTTTCCAAACACCACCATTTGGGTACTCCTAGCCATCACCTTTCCAACCGTCCTTGACCGTGGACGCGGCTATTGAAATAGATTATACTCTGCAGAGTTTGCACACTTTCCCCACAAGAATCAATACATCTACCGGGATAAAACCATGACCCACTACTCAAGGTAGACGGGGGTTCGGATAATCAAACCTAACCTTTCGCTTGTCGACCCTATCAAAGGCTGCTTTTCCTTTTGGGCTTGTTCTCCCCGGCAACGAGTATGTGGCCCCCGGCCATAGTCCTGCCTTCTGTACATGCGTATACCCAAACCGCAGCTTGGCGTATACCTTAACTTGGTGACTCCACTTCCTTCTGTACCACCTAAGTCATACCGTCCGCGGGAGACCCAATTGTTGCACTGGCACTCCTGCCAAGACAGGCTCACTCTTGCCGAAGCAAGCTACAGGCTCCAGATCTGTAAAACTATTAGTGCCTGCCTGGAATTCAAGAGATTTCTCCCAATAAGCATTGCACAAGCTGCCTCGGCTAAAGAAGACAAACTACGAGCTAAGCCCCAGCACCTGGGGTAATGTGGTTGCATGGATAAAAATGGTTCCGGTAAAGGCGTAGAACATCCCTTCTCTTTCTCTTGTCCATTTTCTCATTTCTCATCATCACCACTTCTTTAGTTAAAACATCCGCTTGGAATGATGCCTCTTCCCAAGGGTTTTACAAAGCAGTTTTTAAACATTTGTAGTAGGGTAAATCCCAAAACAATTTATTCAACAAAAATTCGTGGTTTCCAGCGAGGTAGGATGCTAATCCCCATGACCTCTATCTAAAGGGGGTAAGTGGTAGGTTTAAATTAGGGTGGTGCTACGAGGGACACCAAGTCATAACTTGGAGGAGCCAAGTCATTAGCGCAGTATTTATAAAACAAGACATGCAGATGGATAATGCAATTTATAAAGGAGATACAAAACAGGTAATCAAAATAGTAGGACAAGTATCGGAATTCGGAATTGGTGGCTTGCCTGATCAGCAATAAGTCCATAAACTTCCGGAGATAACCAAGAATACCGATAAATAATTAAGAAGTCCCTTTCTTCTCGTCGTCAAACAATCACACTATCGCCGTCATCGAGTATACATGCAAGGAGACAATACCACCATCAAAACAAGGCATACATGCATCAAACCATATAGCAAACAAACATATTGCATATAACTTAATTTGGTAGGTTTTGGAGAAGTTGGGTACTAGTAATGGAATTACTAGATTGCCATAGAAGTGTTTTCCCTTGGAAGATAGTTGTCAAGGCTATTTACCAATAACTTGGGGTGGGGATCTGAGGTATGTAGGATGTCAATGTGCAACCATGATATCCTCATATAGGTCTTGACAAAACAAGACCAACACAAGTGGTTTCACTAGATTATCACTTACCTAGATTTAGTTATGCTTTTTATAGTGGAATGAACTCTAGTTTGAGGAAATAATTCACCAGAATTTATCTGGAGGCCCAAAAATTATTTCCTTGGGTGGTTAGGCAGTGTTTGATGTACTGAACCACATAGAGTTGGAATCTTGCCACAAGAATTACCAGAATGCCCTTAATAAATCATCAAAGGCAGTTTCTGTAAGGTATTTCTCTTTTTCTCCAGATTTATTTTACAGAAGGTTTTAGTGTGATTCCAACTTTACATGGTAGGTATTGGAATTACCTTTTTGTAGAATTTGGAATTATCCATTTTGGATATCTAGAACCACTGGAGGGATTTATCTAGTGAAAAAGGGGTAAACTGAATAGTTTAATTCACTATAACTGAACCGGAGCTCAATTAAATCTGAGATGCTGGGGTTTGACAGATTTTGATAAGAAACATCAATGGGAGTTGGAATTAGATCAATACTTCATTTGGTTTGACCTAGAGAAAATCCTAAAGCCGGATTGTGACTGTTTTTGTTATTTTTACTATGGGCCATAAAGGAAGAAACTTACTATGGGGCTAGGGTGAAATGCAAGGTATTCCCAATACCTAACATTAACAAGTGGATTTACTCCATTTGGGTTTACCAAAATCCTGGAAATAATTTATTAGTGGAAAAGACACTTGTGGGTAAATTAATTTCTAGAGAGTAACTAACATTAATTTTGGCTAGGCAATGATTTTTTATGTTAGATAAAACATGTAGGGACCTATTAAAGTTTAGATCTTGGCATAATCTGGTTGGTTACATTTTTATTTGCATAAAAACTAAGTAGCTAAATAACAGATCTAGAAATAGATATATAAAAAAGGAAAGGAGAAACAACAGACGGGCTGGATCTGAACACCCTACCTAGCTCTGCACTGGGCTGGCCCATTGCGTCTCCCAGGCGAGCGGGAGAGAGTGCTTGAAAATCTGGTGGCTGGGCCCCACTGGTCAGCAACCGAAGGAGGCCGAAGGGGTACCAGCGGCCCGTGGTCGTTCGATTAAAATGGGATGGACGGAGGGGGTTGATCTTCCTCGCGGTGCTGCACATGGTGGAGAAGAAACCCTAGCCGCGGCGGCGGCTCGTCAAGAGGGAGTTCACCGAGGCGCGCTGGTGTCGAAGGGGTGGCAGAGGTGAAACGACGCATCGAGGGGACCTCAGGGAGGGGCGGCAGCAGCAGGTTCCGCGACAGGAGAGACCTCGCACGACGGTGACCGAGAGGGGCTCGTTGGAGCTCGACGCAGCAACACCCTGAACCTGCTCCCTGCCGAAAATAAGGGAAGGATTAGATGCGGGGGAGCAAGGGGAGTCCAGTAGTGTGACATGTAAAGGGGAAGATGCATGGTGGAAGGATCTTTGCTCGGTTTGGAGGAGATGGCTGAAGCTCCCTACTCTTCTTCTTTCTAGCAAGACAGAGCAAGGGGGAGGGAGAGTGGGCTCTGGGGAGGTAAGTGGGAGAAGAGGGGGCAAATGAGGGCGAAGGGAGGCGCTGGGTGGCCTCGGGCTATTTATTTGGGGAGGAGGAGGTCCATGGTGGACTATGCTCAAGGGAGGGCAAGGGAAGGTCCATGGGCATGCCATTGGCTGTCAGGGGCGGTGGAGAGGGGAGTGGTGGGGCTTTGGGTTGAGCCCTGGGTGGAGAGGAGGGTGGTAGCTGCTGCTGTTTTTAATTGCAAGATATTTTGCCAAGGTGGGGCCATCTCTCTCTCTCTCACTTGATCAAGAGCTAAGGAGGCAAGGGTAGGGAAGCTGCTGCAGGGGTACACAGCCAGGGGGTATTGATGTTGCTGTGGAGGGGTGTTGGTGAGCTTGGGTGATGATTTGATTTTTATTTAGTTCAAGTTTTGATTGCTTTTCATAATCTGATCACAAGAATACTTGTGAAGGAGTTCCCTAATTTATATGGGAAAAAGTGAGGGAGATGGTACTGGTGGATGGGTATGGTCAAGGTATAATCCTAGGATTTATTTGGGATTTTTATGAGGGGTGTTAGTCCTCTTAAATCTATTTATTCAAAAAGGGCAGAAGTAGTTTCTAGAAGCTCAATTGATATTTTTACATTGGACAAGGTTGGTTTTTGGTGTGAGAGGGTCCCAATGTGAATTTATACTTAGGGGAATTTTCCTAAGATTTATTGTGGCTTAAAAGTATTTAAAACAATTATTATTCCATTTCTGCCATTTAAGAAAATAGGCAAAAAGAATTATTGAAACTCTTCAAAAATATTTATTTTTGAAAAGGGATGATAGGGTATGATATATGGACCTCAAAAGTGCTTAGATTTGGGGAAGTGTTTTGGCAAAAACCAAACTTTCCTTTGGGAAAGGAGTTTTGGAGATTTTGTCTATTAAAGGAATTAAATAGATTTGGAGCCATAATAATTATGGATAATAATTGATAAATCTTGATGATCAAGGTAGATGATGTAGACAAGGTGTAACAAGCATTTGCAACCTTGGGATTAGGGAATCCAAGTTGAATTAGATGGAAAACAAGGAGTTGTGGATCTAGGGGATGTTATTTTTATACCACCAAAACCTTGTTGGATCTTGGAGCTCAGAACTCACCTTGATGCAAGGGATAGATGAATAGTTAGAGCAAGTCATATATATGATCATGGCGGAGGGAGTTTCGATTGGTTACATTTGAGGTGGTCTGGAAGTGATGGCAAACTTTGTTGAAAATAAGGCTGCCATACCAGATGAGTCATGATGCCTTATAAACCATGTGGTTTTAAGAAGCACAAAGATCAACTTGGAACAAGTGAAGTAGATGTTGATAGACCTATATGAGTATAACACAACCATGCAAAGAGTTGGTCTATAGAAGGTTGGATGATGGTGTGAGCTTCTGTCAAAGTAGGCATGATGACTAGATTTGCAGGAGAAGTTATTTTCTTGCCTGCAAAACCATCAAGAACAAGTGGGTTGGAGGATGATCTAACCAAGGTTAGAGTGGGTCTTGGTAGTCCTTAGGATGGTTAACAAGATGGTTCAAGTTCATTTCCAAAAATGCACATGGTTTGAGAATGGGAGGCATTCAAAAAAGGTGATGTTGCAATAGTTTCCAGACTCGGTCAAATTTGGCAGTTTTGAGGATTTTGACTAGAGTATGAGAGGGGATGTTTTTGAGGGGTTGCAAGGTACCAAAGCATCATCAAGTGGATGATGTTAAGTGCAGAGGGAGTAGAAGGGATCCATGCTTGATATTGGTCCTTGTTGACTTGCAAGCTTCTAGAATGGATCACTGCAGAATTGATCTGGTTAAGGGTTTTAGATGATCCCCTAGTATCTAGAGATCAGATCCACCTTGTATTCTTGCTTAGGGTTTGGGGATTTAAGGTTTCTTGATCCTAGAGGATGAGCTCCTAAAGTAGCTCATATTGCTTCTAAGCAATCAAATCAAACAGCAGATCAAGGCAACTCATCTTCAAACAAATCAACTACTACTAGGGTTACCATCAAGCTTAGCTTGGGGTAATGATGGGAACTTTTGAAAGGTTGGAGTTTGATCAAGGTAAGGTCCTTGGTACATCTGCCAAGAGTAGAGTTCAAAAGTTTTATAAAAAGGTTTTAGAGAAACCTAGAGGTAAGAGTATTTTGAAGGTTCGGTCTTGAGAACTTTAGGAGATAGTATTCTATAGCTCTCCATAGTTTGATCAATAGAAGCTACTAAAATAGTTGGTTTGCAAAGGCTTCTTGGCTCAGGTTTTGAAATGCCAGAACATTTGAGAATATGGAATTTAAGCCAAGACAGTTTTGGGAAGTAGCTTTTGTCAACTGGTGTTGAGGTAAGGAGTATATCATAAGCTATACAATCAGAAGCATAAGCACAGACAATCAACAAGCAAACACTGCAACACTTAACAAGAAAAATGTTTTGTTCCCCCTGATTTTTGCATTCTGGACAACTAATCACGGTTGCTGAAATTGGGATGTTACACCCGTGAAGATGCAGCTGTCAAAAAGAAGTAGAAATGTCGATTGAATGAGTAGAGAATAATAACAAGAATAAAAGTTTGAGTTTTCTATTTACAAAAGCTAAAATTTTACTTTTAATATGCTAACGTTGGTCAACAGTTTTTACTATCAATTTTCTGTTAAGAACTTGGTATTTCGCTAAGTTATGGGATAAGAAGGTATCCTTGAAGAAATAGATTTTTTTTGATGATTACTGATGGTTTAACGACCAACTATACGGCGGGAATAAAAATTCCAGCCGTATAGTTCCGGTCGTATAGTTATCTTTGCCATCAACAAATTTTCTTCGAAGGCACAGAGAGTTTAACGACCAACTATACAGCGGGAATAAAAATTCCGGCCGTATAGTTTGGCCGTATAGATATCGATGCCTTCGTACAAAAATTTCTGAAAGGTACTGAGAGTGTTGGGGATATGCCCTAGGGAAGCAGCCGTCAGGGCGGAGGTCATGGCGGATCTCACCAATCGCGCCACAACTCTCCTCCCCATGATGGAAAAGGGAAGCAGCCAGAGCCATATGACGCAC
This sequence comes from Avena insularis, assembly GCA_023614405.1. Taxonomy (NCBI): domain Eukaryota; kingdom Viridiplantae; phylum Streptophyta; class Magnoliopsida; order Poales; family Poaceae; genus Avena; species Avena insularis. The sequence goes on along the minus strand of CM042684.1, from coordinate 103,250,475 downwards.
GATCGCGGCTGGACAAGATCCAAGAAGCTTGAGAGCTCCCATACGTTGTTCCACGTTGTTTTGGACCAGTCATACGGGCCACAACCTAGCCCAAGGGCCTCCGGATAGACAAGACTACCAAGCCATACAATGGCAGTGCCAGGCCAACAACATGGTTCTAGGACTACAGTGAAGCGACCCATACTGCAGGGGGAAACCCCAATATCACCGTCAAGTACCTCCCACTCATGTTGACCGGCACCGCCCGTCAATGGATCGATGACTTACCGGAGAAATCAATATGCAATTGGTTGGACATGCATGAAGCGTTCACCAAGAACTTCGAGGGTACGTACAAACGTCCCTGCACTATCGGAGACCTACAACGGTGTGTGCAGGAAAAGGATGAAACCTCCTGTGCCTACCTCTCTCGCTGGCTGGATATGAAAAATTCCTGCGCAGGGGTGGACGAACAGACCGCTATGGCCGTCTTCATTGATGGACTGGAGAAGGGTACTTTGCTCCGACATACATTGAAGCGCAGGCAAGATAACAATGACCTCAACCTCAATGCAATGATCGCCATGGCCAGCGAGTTCGCCGCTGCTGATGACGACACGCGTGGATCGTTGCCGGTAATAGCAATCCCTACCCAGGCCAAGAAGAACAACAATAACAAGTGGAAGAATTCGCCCGAATAGAAGCAAGTAGCTGACATGATCGCCGCAACATTCACTGGCAGAGGCAATGGCGGACAGCGTGGACGTGGCCGGGGAACTAGCAGTGGCCAGCAGAGGAGTGACACTACACCCTCAACGCCCCGCGTTCCCCAAACATATGAAGAGTACCGTGATATGCCGTGTTTCATCCATCTCGACGCCAATGGCAAATCCACCCACACCAATCGCTAGTGCAAGTTTGTCAATGATCTCAAGGAGGACCCTGAGTCCGGCTACAAGCGAAGTTGGAAGAACAGGCCCCGCGGAAAGGGAAAAGGGAAGAAGAAGGAGGAAGAACCCAAGGAATCAAGTGATATGGATGAGGACATGGACCCAAAATCTTCCGACAAAGGAGAGGATAAAGGGAAAAATCCCTTCGAAAAGAAGGCTCCATGTTACCACACCTTCCTTGGTACACCAACCATCCGGGCCCAGAAAACCTCTTTGAGGATACTGATGGCTACCCTCCCTCCAGTCCCCAGTACGTCAGGTGGTCGGAAGTTCCAATTACTTGGGATAGGAAGGATCACCCAGAACTTATCCCAACGGAGAACCAGTATGCCATGGTCATCAACCCTTTGATTGACGGCATGAAGTTCACCAAGTGCCTCGTGGATAGTGGAAGCAACATCAACATCATGTACCTGGATACACTGCATAAGATGAACTTGACGGAGACCAGCTAAGGAAGAGCAGCACCATGTTCCATGGGGTTGTCCCTGGCCGACAAGCAAATTCCCTAGGCTGCATCACCCTTCCGGTCGCTTTTGGCGATGTAAACAATTACCGCCAAGAACACATGACCTTTGAAGTGGTTCCTTTCAAAAGAGTGTACCACGTCATCTTCGGACGCGACATCTTCCAATCCTTCCTTGCAAGGCCATGCTTTGTATACAACAAACTCAAGATTCCCAGACCAAATGGCGTCATCACCGTTGATGGAAGCTTCACCAAGGCATGGGAGTGCGAGCTCGGCGAAGCCGCCTTCGCCGAAGCAGTCCTCTACAGTGAGAAGTTCAAGGAGATATAGAACCAGGTCGATGCCTCAGAGATGCCGGCTTCGAAGAAGCAGATCACTGCTTCCGAACCCGCCTTCAAGGCCGCCATCAAGACCAAGCAGGTGGAGCTTCTCGAAGGTGATTCCTCCAAGACCACCGCCATTGGCACGGACCTGGATCCGAAATAGGAAAGCGCGCTCGTCGAGTTCCTCCATGAGAATAGGGACATCTTTGCCTAGCAACCTGCCGACATGAAAGGTGTACGTAGGGAACTTGCCGAGCATAGCTTGAATATTGATCCTAATGCCAAACTGGTAAAACAACCTCTACGATGCTTTGGTGATGAAAGACGAAGGGCTATAGGAAAAGAAATAGCTAGGTTACTTAAGGCTAGCTTTATCCGAGAAGTTATTCACACTTGATGGGTGGCAAATCCTGTACTTGTCCCCAAAAAGGGAACCAATGAATTAAGAATGTGCGTTGATTACACCGGCTTAAACAAAGCGTGTCCGAAGGATCCGTTTGCTTTGTCTCGCATTGACCAAGTCATTGACTCGACGGCTGGCTCAAAACTTATGTGTTTTCTTGATGCCTATTCAGGATACTACCAGATCCGGATGTGAAAGTCGGACCAATTTGCCACTTCGTTTACCACACCCTACAGCATGTATTGCTACTTCACGATGCCCTTTGGGTTGAAAAACGCTGGTGCTACGTACTAGCGGACAATGCAATGTTGCCTACACGACCAAATAGGTCGCAACGTACATGCTTACATGGACGACATCGCGGTAATGTCAAAGAAATCAAATGATCTTATCGCTGACTTGCAGGAAACCTTCGACAATCTCCGGAAATACAACATGATGCTGAACCCAAAGAAGTGTGTCTTCGGGGTACCATCCGGCAAACTGTTGGGTTTCATCGTTTCGCATCACGGAATCGAGGTGAACCCGGGGAAAATCAAGTCCATCCTCAACATCAAACGCCCGACATGCCTGAAGGACATACAAAGGCTCATAGGCTGCGTTGCAGCAGTAAGCCGTTTCATCAGCCGACTTGGTGAGAAGGCTATGCCACTCTACAAGTTCCCCAAGAAGGCGGACAAATTCACATGGACGGACGAGGCTGACGCAGCACTTCAGGAGTTGAAGAGAATACTCTCCTCCCCACCTATACTTGCAACACCAGTGCCAAGGGAGCCTATGTTGGTATACATGGAGGCAACCAACCGAGTAATCAACATTGTCATGGTGGTGGAGTGCAAGGAACAAACGCACGAATACGGAGTTCAGCAACCCGTTTACTATGTGAGCGAGGTCTTGACGGAATCCAAGCAGCATTACCCGCACTACCAGAAGATAGCTTATGGAGTTTTCCTTGCTTCGCGTAAGCTAAGGCATTATTCCCAGGAGAACCCAATCACAGTAGTGAGCAAAGCTCCACTGTCCGACATCATCAACAACAGCGACGCTACAGGGAGAGTGGCAAAGTGGGGCATTGAACTTGCCGCCTTCGACATCACCTACAAATGACGCGACGCTATCAAATCACAAGCATTGGCGGATTTTCTTGCAGATTGGACAGAGCTGCCAGAAGACACTCCTGTGCGAGAGCCAGAGTATTGGGTCATGCACTTTGACGGATCCAAGTTACTCAACGGCTCGGGGGCTGGTGTATTATTGCAATCACCAATAGGAGAGAAGTTGCAATACATCTTGCAGATCCACTTCAACACTACAAATAACATGGCGGAGTACAAGGCCCTCATTCATGGACTTCGCGTAGCCAAGGATATTGGCATCAAGCGCATAGTTTGCTGTGGAGATTCCGACTTGGTTACCCAGCAAGTAGCTGGCACCTGGAACGCGTGGAACCCTATGATGGCGGCATATCGAGACGAAGTAGACAAAATAGCCAAGTGCTTCAATGGCTACGAAGTCAAGTACATCAAGAGGGAGGATAATGAGGCGGCAGATCTGCCTCAAAGCTTGGATCAACTCGTCGACCACTTCCGCTAGGCGTTTTCCTGGAGCATTGATACGTTGCAAACGTATCTATAATTTTTGATGTTCCATGCTTGTTTTATATCTACTTTCTTATGTCTTGTCCATGCTTTGGAGTACTTTTACACATTTTCTAGAACTAACCTATTAACAAGATGCCACAATGCCAATTGCCTATTTTCTGCTGTTTTTGGTTTCAGAACAGCCAGAAACTGAATATTCTCGGAATTGGACCGGACAATAGCCAAATTCGATATTTTACCGGCAGACTCACGGAGCCAGAAGATGAGACTGAGAGGGGCCAGGCTCTAGCCACACCATGTGGTGGCGCGGGTCCCCTGGCCGCGCCACCAGGTGGTGTGGGCCCCTTGTCCACCCTCTGACATCGCCCTTTCGCCCATAAGAACCCTCAGATGCAGAAATCCTAAACAATCCAGCCTCCAGCCATGAAAAGTTCCGCAGCGCCGCCACCATCGAAGGGGAGATTCGGGGGATAGAAAGTCTCTGTTCCGGCACCCTGCCAGGACGGGGAAGTGCCCCCGGAGCCATCTCCATCGATCTCCACCACCATCTCCATCACCGTTATTGATTCCCATGATGATGAGGGAGTAGTTCTTCCTCGAGGCTAAGGGCTCTACCGGTAGCTATGTGTTCATCTCTCTCTCTATGCGTGATCATATTGTGATCATGAGCTTTGTAATCAAGTAGATCTACTTTTCTACTCAAGTGCTTTAATAGATCTCTGGCTCTCCCCACGTGTGTGAAAGTGATAGAGTGCACACCATGGTGGCACCTAGGCTAGAGATTACAAATACTTGTTATGAGTTATATTTGGAGTTGGATGTCTCTATGAAATTGTGGTGTTTGTTGGAACCATCTAGCGCTCAAGGTGATAGTGAGGGGTTATCTAGATGGAGAAAGCAGACTTTGAGGAGTGCTGTTATAACCCTACCATGGATTAGAGTGTCCAACCGGAGAGTAGTTCAGAGTAGTATCATGAAGAGAAGATATTTATATGAGAGTGTTCACTAGTGAAAGTATGATCCCTATGCCTTGTTTCTAAGCATTGAAACACCGTTTGCAACTAGATCTGTTACATGTTTGCTTGCTGCCATCTTTATTTCAGTTTGCCTTTAGTCTCTTCCACGCCATCAAGCTATTTTCTGGCACCGTTATCTTATATCCATACCAATTGTATTTTACTATCTCTTCACCGAGCTAGTGCACCTACACACCTTACAAGTGTATTGGGTGTGTTGGGGACACAAGAGAATTCTTGTATCTTGATTGCAGGGTTGCTTGAGAGGGATACCTTTGACCACTTCCTCCCTGAGTTTGATAAACCTTGGGTAATCCACTTAAGGGAAACTTGCTGCTGTTCTACAAACCTCTGCACTTGGAGGCCCAACAACTGTCTACAAGAATAGAAGTGCGTAGACATCAAGCATTTACGGACTGCATCCATGAAGGGAGTAGACCCCGACAACCCGGATAGAGTGGACTCATTTGTTAACGCAGTAACAATGACCTCTCCGGCTTGGACGACGCCATTCATGGATTATCTACAAGATGGAACTTTGCTCGGCGACAAAGTCAAAAGTCGGCAAATAGTACGCAGAACAAAAGGTTATGTTATCATTGATGGCCAGCTATACAAAAGAAGTACCACAGGAGTCTTCCTACGGTGCGTCTCCCAGCAGCAAGGTATTGAAATCCTTAGAGAAATACATCTCAGAGATTGCGGGCATCACGCCGCTCCCCGATCATTGCTGGCCAAGGCCTTCCGACAAGGATTCTACTGGATAACTGCCATGGCGGACGCTGACAAGTTGGTACAAACATGACTTGGATGTCAGTTTTATGCAAGACAACCAAATGTTCTAGCTGAAGAATTGCGAACAATACCAATAACTTGGCCATTCGCAGTCTGGGGGCTGGACATGGTGGGACCTTTGCAGACAGCACCCTGTGGATTCACATACTTGCTAGCAGCAGTGGATAAATTCACAAAATGGATTGAAGCTAAACCCATTAGAAAGCTTGATGGGGCAACAACCCTAAAGTTTGTCCGAGATCTAGTGGTGAGATTTGGTCTCCCACATAGCATCATCACCGACAATGGTAGAAATTTATCTCTCGGAAAAGTTGAGGAGTACTGCCATGAGAAATGCATCCGCCTTGACCTAGCATCTGTGGCACATACGCAGTCAAATGGACAAGTTGAAAGGTCCAATGGACTAATTCTGCAAGGAATCAAGCCACGCTTAGAGGCACCGCTGCGTAGAGCAGCAGGAGCCTGGGTGGATGAACTGCCATATGTTTTGTGGAGTTTACGAACAACACCTAACAGATCTACCGGCTTGACTCCTTTCTTCATGGTTTATGGAACAGAAGCAGTTCTCCCATCCGACATCCTCCACGATGCACCAAGAGTTTCCGCCTACAAGGAAGATGACGTTGAAGAATCTAGACGGCTATCTGTGGACCTACTTGAAGAAGAGCACGTGCTGTGCCATAGATCTGCCGTCTACCAGCAGAAGTTGTGCAGCTGCCATAGTCGCCGTGTAAAGCATCGCTCGTTTAAAGAAGGGGATCTGGTGCTTAGACTCAAGCAGGAAAAATCACACAAATTATCCCCGCCTTGGGAAGGAACGTTCGTCATAAGAAAAGCATTGCTCAATGGTTCCTATTACCTCGTCGGTATTCGCGAGTTGAAAGATAGGGCAAAATATCGCAAGTGCAAGCAACGTGACTCTGATGATGATTACCCGGAGACTGATCGGCCATGGAACATAGCACAACCATGTCCCTTTTACACTTAGAACATTTATATTATGTAATAAGTTTCTTATATGATTAATGAAACAAAGCATTTGGTTCACTCATATTCTCTGAGTCTTTTACCTCCTTTAGTTGTTCATTTTTGGATCATATAAACCCTTTATGCGCAAGGTTGCATTTTCCCTTGTGAAAATTCCACCTACGGGTCTTAACTTAAGTTTTCTGGTCTACACGTTTTCTGAAGTTTTTATGTGGATTCTGGAGTAGTGACTTTTCGACACTCAAAGCAGGCGATTTTGTTCTTAGGTTTTGGACGGTGCTATTAAGCATCATCACCTGAGAGCATAGTTCTATGCTGAGAGTATTCCGTCTCACGAAAGGTCAAGCATACGAACCAGAATAATGGATAAGCCAGCACTTTCTTAAAAAATATATACACATGCTGGAAACAGATAAGTTGTAGGAAGCTTGAATACAAGTTTTCCGCCTTAGACAAGCATAAGTTTTTTCCGCATACATTCTGCAGAGACATATTTAATACAAATATTGTTTTTATGGCTCTGCTGCAGGGGACTTCGTGGTGGCATCATCAGGAGAACCAGGCCGAGAGAGATCGTCAAACTCTAAAGCAGAAGGGCTAGACTCGGACGAAGTCACACCATCATCCAGGATCTCGGCAGGCACAAAGACATCCGCCTTGACCATCTTGGCAACTTTGGTGTCGAAGCCGACGAGAGAATTCCAAATAGCATCACTATCGATCCCTTGACCTTCCTCGTCTATCTTGGGAAAATCGGAGGTCACCAGGTCGATGTCAGCATTGTCATAGTGCACCTTGACCAAGGACAGGGTCATCCTTGCACCAGCTCGGACGCAAGAGGATTTCCAGTCCTTGACTTTCTCGGGGGCTCGGTGCAGGATTTTCACGAACTTGGCTGCTGAGTCTGCCGCCTTGATATTTATACCTAGAGGTTGAGCTATCTCATTGGCTTGGGCGATGGCGGTGCTGACGAAGTTGCTGGCAAGAATCATGCGTTCCTTGGAACTTGGAGCACCCTCACCCAAGTTGGCTAAGCCAATGGGAGCTGCGGTTTGCACAAAACACAAGGACCATGAGTACAAACAAGTAAAATGGTTGTCCAACTTATAGAAAAGACCAAGATTGAGAAAGGTTACCAAAGATGCTCGTTTCCTCTTGCATGCATGTCTCCGCCAAGACATCGCGTTCCTTCTGGATTGACTTGGACATCTCAAGACTCCTAGCATTTTGCTCTTTGGCATCTTGGTTCTAGTCTTTGAGCTGTGCAATCTCATCCTTCAGGCGCTGCATATCGACGTCCGCATACTCTTGCATAGCCTTCATCGTTGCCTCATGGCCCGTGATGGCCTCGACCAGGTCCTTCTTCAAAATCTTGTTTTCATCATCGAGCTCCTAGATATTTTTGGATTGCTCGACGATGCTCTTGGCCTTAGCAATGGCTTCTGTAAGACGGAAATCAAAAAGTGCTATCAGAAGATGGAAAAAATGACTCAATGGGAAAGCAAGGAGCTGTCAAACAGACTCTGGCTATTTTTGTTCTGTTCCTTCAGGAATTTGGTTTTACCTTGTTCAAGGTCCATCTCCTTCCGAAGAGCAGCAAACCTCCGTTTATTCTCATTCTGCACATGATATAAGCATGCTTAGCTTCTCTAGAGCATCTAGTCGGAACTATTCAAGTTTCAACTAAACGCTCGGGGGCTACAGTACACGATTTTAAAGTAAGCTAGTTTCTCTAGAGCATCTCGTCGGAACTTTTCAGCTTCAACTAAATGCTCGGGGGTTACACGGACAAGTTCTATGCTTAGTTCTCTAGAGCACTCAGGCCAATAACTATTGACTTATCCGCCTAAGAGCTCGGGGGATACAGTGGGATATACTACACAAAGTAAAGCAAGTGAAGTTCAAAAAACTTACGATGACAATGATCCTGAGATTGTTGGCCAGATGAGCGTAGGAATCATGAAAGGTCCGAGCATTCTTATAGATTGTGTCGACCTACTTGATGAGATCATCTAGGATCAATGTCAGAGGAGTCGCAGCCAATGGAGAGGTCGAAGCTGGAGGCATGGATGAAGCCCTAGCTGTCTCCTGCACCTTCAAGGAAGTAGATGGCGCGGAGGCTCCCGCCTCAATCGTAGCTTCCACGTCCACCTCTTCCACTTCCTTCCCCTTCTCGGTGGCATCCTTAGCCGGAGCTTCAACCGCTTTAGAAGAGGTGCTCTCCTGCGTCGCCTGGCCGCTGGGAGCAACGTCTACCTCGATAGAGCCTGAGACATCAAGGTTTGGATTGATATCTATCTCCATGGCGGAGGTCTCAGGGATGACGACCCAGCGGGACCAACAGAGGGAATGGCGGCATGAGTAGGGGGAGTGGTGGCGGGAGAGGGCTTGGCGGACGGACCCTTGGTCAACATGTTACGAATGTTTTTGACCCTCCAACATCTTTGGAGGATCGCTTCAAACTAACACCAGCTTTCCTCCTGAAACATACAAAGTATAAGTACAAGAGTTGAAAAAAGGTAAGGGCTGAAAAGCACAAGTCAGAGAATGAAAGTACTTACTCCACGACAGGAGCCTTGAAGAGGGGAATGCCGGTAGACTTCTTCTTCTTCTTCTCCGCCTCTAAGGCGGCAGTGGAACGTTTGGAGACTCCACTCTCCGATATCTTCTTCTTGGCCTTGACAATAGCGTTGGAGGTGGAGCTCTTCCGCTTTTGTGCTGCCGGAGCTGGTTGATCCTTGGAGGTGTCATCGTAGGACACCACCTGGATATCCTTCAGCTTAGGATAATAGACCTGGGAGGTGTAACATCCCAAAACTTATTCCAAAGTTAATCAAGATCAAATCTACCCAATTTTGGGTTAACAAAAACTTTTTCATTTAAAATAATTAAGCATTCATATGTGTGTGCATTTAAATTAGGAGTTGTTTTGAATTACCATGTTTAAGTGATTCATTGGTTGTAAAATGATTCTAAGGTGAATTAAACATCATCTAGATCATTCCCAAACAAATCCCAAAGAAAAAGAAATCAAAAAGAATAAAATAAGGAAATGGTCATTTGTGCCATTTTAACTAACTAGGACACTTTGGTTGTTCCTAGAACTCAAATGCCAACAGAGACAATTGTGGTTCTTTGCACCCCTTGCTAGTACAAGTAGTGTTGTACCAAGGCCCACTTTGTGATCTCCCAAAATCATTAAAACTCTAATTTTAAATGACAATTGAAAATTGAATCTAGTGTATGTATCAAGATCACACTAATTCAAAAACCACTCAAATGAACTCCATTTTAAAATCCCAAGCAAACCTAGATGCTTAAGCATAAGATACATCACTACACCAAAAATCAACTAAAAATTCAAACAAAAGTTTCTTGCGGCCATTTGATCGAACACCTTGTAAGAAAAATCATTATGGCCTAACTATTACTATTTTGGAGCTAATCTTGTCGAGCCATTTGGTGTGCATTGATCACCCTGGTCTCCCCCAGGTCCAACCAGACCAAAACCAACCCTATCTCTAGCCCCTGGCGCCAGTGCCATGCCGCCCCGACGCCATGATCGCCGGCCAAGCGTGCACCAGCCACAGGCGACCACCAGCCCCTCTCCGCCGCTCCAGGAAGCCAGGCGTGACCTCACCGCCGCCCACGGTCCACCCCTCGATCAACCCCAGCCACTGGACCACCCCACAACATCGCCACCCTTTCTCTCTGCGCCGTGCGCAGCGCACGCCACAGCGCAATCGCCGCCAGCACGCCACAGACCAAGCCCCGACACCAAATCGCGCACGCAGCTCTGCCTTGAACCCAGCAACCCGCCAGACACGGCCGTGCACCGCCGCGTGACCCAAAGTCGCCATGATCAACGCCGAGCATCGCCTCTGTCTCCCAGAGCGCGTGAAGCCCCCGACCACATGCCACCGCCCCTAGCCGTGCCATTGCCCCATAGCTGACCGCCAGCAGACCGCCCACGTCCGCCTACCTTGCCCACGCCGGTAGCCCTCTGTACCGCCCTCGCCGGAGATGCCAGCCCACACCCGTCGGTCCCCTCGTCGAGCCTATATAAGGAGGCCACCCTAGTGTAACTACCTCGGTGAATTACGCTCTTAGTTACAAGCCTGGATGAGCGGAAATGGTTAAAATAGTACGGTGGGGCCAAATGCCACTCACAGGTAGACCTTTCGGCCGTCCTAACCATTTCCAAAACATCGGGACAAGAACGAAGGCGAATCGGCAAGCGAAGGATCAACTACATACACAAATGAGTATGTATGCAAGCCACCATACAACAGTCCTCAGAGCCATTCCATCTAAAAGAAATAGAAATATCGCAACGCCATACGGCAAGATCCAAATATCCTAGATAGATATAATAGTTTAGGATATCTCCTCATACATCAAACATCAGAGTATCGGTAAGCGAAAACAAGATCCGAGTACGGATAAGAAGCAAATCGGCATAAGATGCCCCATAAATAAACACATCCCGCCCACAGATCTCACGGATCCCCGTTCCCGGAATCTCTACACCGAGTGGTCGTTGCCAACATCGTCCGTCTCCTCCACCCAGTATCCATCTTGCGAGTTTACCTGTTCATCTGAATCAAACAATTTATCGTGTGAGACCCTAGGGGTACTCAGCAAGTCTTTATGCCTCTAAAGGGGACACAACCTGGGGTGACGCAATTGCAGCAAAAGATAATACCCAACAATTCTAGCGATACTCGCTAACCATCCGCCTAACCAAAGATAGACGGATGTCCGTGAATTAATAACAACAGTTATAACAGTAATATTAACAGATCCATCCTCCTCCTCGCTTACCGACGAGGAAGCGGACTAACAACCCCCCCATCCGTTGGCAGTTTTATTATCCATTCCATGAGTGTTGCACTATTTACTAGTCAGGTACTTAGTCAAATTAAAAGCGGTACTTTAGTTATACTTGTCTATGATCGAGAAACTGTGCTCAAAGTCGTCCATAACCGCGGACACGGCTTTTAGAAAGTGTTACCCTGCAGGGGTGCACAAATAGCAACACACACTCGATCTACCTCGGAAAAACCAACTCAAAACCCAATGAGGCATTCACGACAAAGCGATCACAGGATTTAGAAATATTTCAGGGGGCCACCCCATTAGGCTACCCGCAACGAAGTTGGCCGGCTCCGAGACGGACCCAAGGTTTGCGTCAATGGCTGTAAACGACTGGGAACCCGAAAGTGTGACTGGGCTTGTCGATACAGCGAAAACACTCCGCATCCAAAACAGTACAGGTGCTCCTCGCACAATCTTAAATAAAGCAGTAAAGCATGGCATAAGTACATGATAGTAATAAAGCCCCAAAGTACTTGTGGCCCCAAGAAATAAGAATGAATCAAGCTCTGGCTCAGGGGGGTTCATAAGCCTCCCGGATGTGGATAGCGCGAATATTCAAGGAACAGGAATCAAGTACTCGGGGTCCTACGGGACACAAGTGAGCATGAAAACCAAATAGCAGATATTGCTCACCTGTGCCGCTTTCATTAGTTATCCCATTACTACTCAGGTTAAGTTGTTTAGGTACCTCGTTATCCATCAGACACTCACATACCCTACACATGCTGTTCTACAACCCGCATGGCTCAAGCAACTCCTGTAGTAATGGCTCATGGGATGGAGGAACAAGCTTCGGTGGGGTTTAAAAGTAAAGGCTATGCAGTACTTGGGATTCAGTTTAATGCAATCGCGACTTAATGATGCAAGAATAAGATAGAGGCAATAGGTACTATATGTGTGCAAGCATGTGGTAGTGCTTGCCTGGCAGCTCGGTTGAAGCGAGGGATGTATCTGGGTAGTGCTCCTGGGTTTCTTGATATATCGCCTGCTCAGCGTCTATTCGAAGAAGAACCAAACAAACAAGGGCCAACATAAATAGAGTGCACAAGCATATGAATAAAATGCGACAAGCAAACAATCATGCCATGATGAATGATGCACAATTTGCATGGCAATAAAGTAGCATGGCATGGGTGAGGTGTGGAGTACAAGAATAAAGAATTTTATGGCGTTTTAGTCACCTTTTCTCCTCAAATAAGTTGCTGTATACTTCATATTTATATGATGCATGCTGCAATTCAGAACATGGAATGCATAAACAGAAAGGCCTCGTCGCACTGATCGATTTAGACATATTATTTGTCAAATTCGGAGTTATAAAACAAAAGTTATTAATTAATTAAGGCAAAGGGCATTTTATTTGTAATTTTAATCAACTCGAAAATTAAAGTGTTCAAAATATATTTTGAAGGGCTTATTTGAAATCCTCACATTTTTCTGATTTCAAAACATATATTACATGTTTAATTTGGAATTATATTTTAAAAGTTATTAAAAAAACAGATTTGAATTTGAATTTTAAACAAATTTGAAAAGTTTAAATTAAAATGGAAAAACAGAAACCTTTTGTCACTCAGCCCAGACCTAGCCATAGACACAGACAAGTGGGACCAGGCTGACTGGGCGACAATCGAGAATTGTTTTTCACCATGGCGCTTCCTAGCCCAGAGGGTGAGATGGGCCCGGCCGACACGCAAAACGCGGAGAAACCTTTCTCACCGCGAGCTGAGCTAGCCCATGCGGCTGACAGGTGGGGCCGGTGGGGATGAGGGTCCACGGCACGCGCGGCTAGCCGGTAGGCGACACATGGTGGATATGGGGAGTGCGGGTTGAGGCGGAGGAACTTGGGGGGGGGGTCTGCAAAACGGACAGCGAGGCTGACGGTGGGGCTCGGCTGGATCGCGGGATTAGAAAACAAAAAGGATGGGGTTTTTACATAGCGGCACTGTGCTTCTGCTACCTCTGAACTATCTGACGGAAACATCGCGCGGCGCAGCGAGAAATCGATCCCGCGACCTGGCGTCTTGAAGCGCGGCGGCCATCTGGGCTAGGGAGGGTAGTTGTTAGGAGTAGATCGGCGACTAGGTGAGCGTGCTGTGAGGCGTCAGACTCATGCCACGGTGCACCGAGAGAGTTCGGTGAAACGCCCGGCGAGGCTAGGGGTCTAAGGCGAGGCAGCGGGTGCCTAGGAGGGAGAGGGACTCACCGCAGAGGGGTTGATGGCGGCGGATCGGTGCGGGGGACGACGGAGCAACGAGGAAGCAGAGGCCAGGGAGGAGCTAGGGTTTCGGTGGGCGTCGACATACTACGACAGACGTAGAGCTTCTCCTCCTCGCTGGCGGGCTCCGGTTGATGCAGGGGAACAGCGCGGTCTTCCTCGACACCCGTGATCGCCACGCCACCGGCTGGTATGAGAAGGGGAGGTGGAGGCCGACGGTGGCCAGCGATGGGGTAGGTGGTTGTAGGGGAAGACAGGGAGGAAGGGGAGCAGCCTGGGGAGATCTGGGAGAGGACGAGGAGACGTGAGAGGGAGGTAGATAGCAGAGGAAGAGGGGAGGGTGCCGTGGGGAAAGGTGGAGGAAAAGGTGGTCTCGGCCACCTTTTGCTTCTCCCTCTCCTCACGTGCTCGGGCAGGGCTCGGCCTGGGTGTGGCTGCAGCTGGGCCAGGGCGAGGACAGGGCGGAGAGGAGGCTCGGGTGGGGCAGCTGGCAGAGAGAAAAAGAGAGAGGAGGGAGAGGCTCGGGCAATTAGGGTTGGGGTAGCTCGGCTAGGTTAGGAGGAGGAGGTAGGGAGAGAGGGGAGGCCTCGGCATGGGGTGGTGAGGGTAGCTAAGGTAGGCCCTTGCTGGTAGAGAGAGGGAGAGGTGAGAGAGGTGTGGTTAGGGTTGGCTTAGAACTAGGGTTAGAAGAAAAGAGAAGAAACTAGAGTTAGGGTTTAGATGAGGTATTAGGTTTTAGGAGAGAGGATTAGAGAGAGCGGGTGATGTGGTGGTAGGGTTTTTGACAAGATCAAGCAAGATCAAGCAAAGATCAAACAAGATCTAGCAAAAGGAGTAGAAGAGAGGGATAAAGGTGATGGATGGATATGGCCCCATAAAGAGAAAACCCATTTAAACCAAGAGAGAAACAATTGGCTAAAGGTGGTGGTACTCTTGCATGGCTCATGCAAAGTAATAAATGCCTTGATTAAATTCTTGTGAAAACAAAATAATAGCAGGGCATTATTCTTATGCATTCCCAAGAAGTGGAATAAAGGCCAAGCAAAAGAATTTATAGATTTAGATCCACCCCACCCACATGAGCTAGGATAAAATCAAAAGAAAAAGAGAAACAAGCTCATGGATAATGGGATGGTGGAATTACAAGGTGGTGACAAAGAGAGGTGGTGGAATTGGAATAAAAGATATGCCCCCAACTCAACTTGGGCATTTAAACAATATATCAATAACCAAATACAATATCAAGAGGCAAATACAATTTACAATGCATATGAGAGAAGAACCAAATCAAAAGGGTTTTATATGATGCCCAAATGCAAGGTGGCAAGATGACACGAGCATGATATAATTATGATGCAACAATTATATATAGGAAGTAGCCATTATATAGACTAGGCTAGTAGCATTGCAATTGTTAGACAATTGGGATGCTACAACTCTCCCCCACTAGACAAGAATCTCGCCCCGAGATTCCTAGGAAAAAGAAAACAACACAAGGAGAGGCGGGTGTTCGAACGAAGGTGACCCTCATGTTCCCAAGTTGATGAACAACGGAATAACTTGCTAGACTTGCTGCGAGTCTTGCGTTTTGCTTGAGAAACAACGGTTAGAAGAGTTGAAGGATTGTCGTGAGGCAAGAAGGTAGGATGAACATAGCTCCGGTTTTCTCAAGAAACATGATAAAAGAATAAACCACTTGTGAAAGAGAAAGACAAGATGATGTATCATGAATACAGAAAGGCACACCGTTAAGATTAAAGCTTTACCGATACTAGAGAGGATGAATCTTTGTCTCGCCGGAAGAAAAAGAGCTAGATTGGAGAGGTTTTGAACCACTATGACAATAGCATCGTATCTTCTCTCGGATTTGAGAAATGAAGTTCGGAAACAATATTGCCTTCAAACAATAGAGTCCCTTGATATCAACAGAAAGATTTAGTTAGACATCGTCGGATTAGATTCTTCTTGCGCCGGTAAGGACCAAAGGATCACGCAATTGAGGTGCACGGATATAACTTCCAGAGACGGATGTGAAGCTAGATCATGGTGGAATCCCGAGAAGCAAAGAATATGGAGGATCTGGAGTTTATTGTAGAGATACTTATTGCTTCTTTAGCCCTGAGGCTAACGCAATAGCTTTGCGGCTGATGGCATCAACCATAATTGGCTTTACCACAGAAAAAGAATTGATGAAACAAAGAGAGAGATAGTTTCCTTTCAACTTGTTTGTGGATGTCGAGCATCGGTAGAATGACGAGGACAGAAAAGAGTTTGCGTTTGTTTCCACCAGATAATTGAAGATTTTGCTCCATCTAGAATAGACAGACCACCAACAAGAGATTATTGATTACTTTCTTCGAGAGAGCACTCCGGAAAAAACAAAGACGAAAGTAAAAGTATCGAGGGATAAAGGCCACTTCTAACTTCCGTGGAATGAGTGAAATCACATTAATTCACCAATTCAATGTACAAGAGCAAATGATAAGAGTAGTGGTATGGTAGCTACTCCATCCCGCACTCAAAGCATTACTCCGCACATGAATAAGAAAACCATGCAACCCAACTACGAAGCAGTGAAGGTATTGACAATAACTCATGGAACTTCAAGAAAACAAGGATAGATGCAAACGATTCACGGATTCATAGATAGATAAAGATGATGATATTGTCATCATGTCCAAGTACCAAGCCACCAAAGATATGAAGGAAGATTACGGAGAACAACTGCAAGATTCAACACATGTAAAAGATAGCACCAACTTGAACGGAAGGAATACAAGATCTGGGAGGTCTTCATGGCCTCCGGTGGATTGAGCATAGACGATAGAGCGAGAGGGTTTCAAGAGATCACTTAACGAGATAGAGGTGAAAAGAACTCCTTGTTGTTCTTGAAAAGCTTGAGAGAGGTTTAGCGGTCTTGAGGAAATCTCTGGTGAACGACGATGATAACTCGCCAACAAGGAAAACTCCGGGTTTGATTGAAGATGGAAGATGGAATTAACAATGAACTTGCTGATTCCAGAGTTGAAGCGATCTATTTAGCAGAAGGATGTGGCCGAGTTAGGTGACTTCAAAAAGTCAGAATTTCCACTTTGGGAACTTTGCACACGGCAGTGCTCACGAAGCTTGAGAGAAAGAGACACAGATGATCTTCCATGTCCTTCCATTGATATCGAATAGGCAAGCATATTATCAACATATACCACCATGGATTAACAGGATATTCCCAGAATATCAAGTTCAAGAGGCGGGAGAAACAAACAAATGCTCGAAACACTTTCTGAGCTCAACGCTCTTTGAAAGATCAACGTTACGATTAAGGATTCATGTTGGAAAGATGCACTGGTGGAATAGATTATCTGGTCCTTCGGAAGAAAAAGAGATGTCACCTGGTTCACATTGTCGATTGGATCGCCGGTTACAAAGATAAAGAGATCTTGGATAAGAAACGATGATAGCTCATACCTTAAGCAAAGCTATCAGAAGCGAAAAGATGCAATTCCCTCGTATCCAAGAGAATTGTGCAGATATGGGGTTCAAAAAGATGTGCAGCATGATGAACAGATGATAGACCGCCGTGGTGCCTTGAGAAACTCTGGATTGCCAAAGATGCTTGAATATGCATAGGTATGATCACGGTGTACTCAAAATCACAGGAGATAACCGTCACCATTTGGAGGATAGTGTTGATAGCATTTTCCATATTCCACTCATGATAAGTGTCATATAGCTATGCCGAGAACCAAATTACAATCACCAGCATCGGATCGACACATGTTATGTAATTAGCCCAAGAGAATTGGAGATGAAAAGAAACTCCAGGATTAAGCGCCGGTGACAAAAAAAATGAGTTAGCATGGACATGCTGATAAAAGGGAGATAGATAATGTTGCACACACGACTGGAAAGGAGTGTGGAAACACAGATGTATCAAAGAATTTTTTTTTCCGCATTTTCGGCATTAAAATACCAATAGATGCGCAAAATCACTTATCAGGTAGAGATTAGCAACTCCACATTCTGTGAAAGCATGCTGGAAGGGAGAACACCCTTAAGAAGATGGCACCGGTTAACAAGGAGTCAGATAGATCGCACCGGTTTTCAAAAGCCTCAAGATGGAATGTACCAACAGTTGATAACCAAAGGCAGATTGTGATAACAAATTGGATGCAACAGATAGACAAGGAATTACACACACACACACACACTTTCTATGGTACTACGGAAACCCCGAACACGTGAATCCTAGTTTGAATTTTAAGAAGAGGATTGAAAACGTTACACTTCCTTACCAGAAAAGGGTGGGTGGATGGGTAAGAAGAAAAGTGGAAGCAGTCCTACTCTCGCGTTTTGTTTTTCCCTAGTATACATAGCTACCAAAAATATTTGCTAGACTGACAACGACCATTTGGCTGAGACCACGAAGGGCGGATGGCTCGATACCAATTGTAACTACCTCGGTGAATTACGCTCTTAGTTACAAGCCTGGATGAGCGGAAATGGTTAAAATAGTACGGTGGGGCCAAATGCCACTCACAGGTAGACCTTTCGGCCGTCCTAACCATTTCCAAAACATCGGGACAAGAACGAGCGGCGTAATCGGCAGGCGAAGGGATCAACTACATACACAAATGAGTATGTATGCAAGCCACCATACAACAGTCCTCAGAGCCATTCCATCTAAAAGAAATAGAAATATTGCAACGCCATACGGCAAGATCCAAATATCCTAGATAGATATAATAGTTTAGGATATCTCCTCATACATCAAACATCAGAGTATCAGGCGGAAGCAAAAAACAAGATCCGAGTACGGATAAGAAGCAAATCGGCATAAGATGCCCCATAAATAAACACATCCATACAGATCTCACGGATCCCGTTCCCGGAATCTCTACACCGAGTGGTCGTTGCCAACATCGTCTGTCTCCTCCACCCAAAGATCCATCTTGCAGTTTACCTGCTCATCTGAATCAAACAATTTATCGTGAGACCCTAGGGTACTCGAAGTCTTTATGCCTCTAAAGGGGACACAACCTGGGTGACGAATTGCAGCAAAAGATAATACCCAACAATTCTAGGGATACTGCTAACCATCCGCCTAACCAAAGATAGACGGATGTCCGTGAATTAATAACAAGTTATAACAGTAATATTAACAGATCCATCCTCCTCCTCGCCGACGAGGAGACGAACAACCCCCCATCCGCTGGCAGTTTTATTATCCATTCCATGAGTGTTGCACTATTTACTAGTCGGTACTTAGTCAAATTAAAAGCGGTACTTTAGTTATACTTGTCTATGATCGAGAACTGCTCAAAGTCGCCCATAACCGCGGACACGGCTTTCAGAAGTTTTACCTGCAGGGTGCACAAATAGCAACACACACTCGATCTACCTCGGAAAACCAACTCAAAACCCAACGAGGCATTCACGACAAAGCGATCACAGGATTCAGAAATATTTCAGGGGCCACCCCATTAGGCTACCCGCAACGGTTGGCAGCTCTGAGACGGACCCAAGGTTTGCGTCAATGGCTGTAACGATCGGGAACCCAAAGTGTGACTGGCTTGTCGATACCCACAAAACACTCCGCATCCAAAAAAGACAGGTGCTCCTCGCACAATCTTAAATAAAGCGGTAAAGCATGGCATAAGTACAGGATAGTAATAAAGCCCCAAACTACTTGTGGCCCCAAGAAATAAGAATGAATCAAGCTCGCCTCGGGGGTTCATAAGCCTCCGGATGTGGATAGCGAATATTCAAGGAACATGAATCAAGTACTGGGTCCCACGGACACAAGTGAGCATGAAAACCAAATAGCAGATATTGCTCACCGGTGCCGCTTTCATTAGTTATCCCATTACTACTCAGGTTAAGTTGTTTAGGTACCTCGTTATCCATCAGACACTCACATACCCTACACATGCTGTTCTACGACCCGCATGGCTCAAGCAACTCCTGTAGTAATGGCTCATGGGATGGAGGAACAAGCTTCGGTGGGGTTTAAAAGTAAAGGCTATGCAGTACTTGGGATTCAGTTTAATGCAATCGCGACTTAATGATGCAAGAATAAGATAGAGGGAATAGGTACTATATGTGTGCAAGCATGTGGTAGTGCTTGCCTGGCAGCTCGGTTGAAGCGAGGGATGGATCTGGGTAGTGCTCCTGGGTTTCATGATATATCCCCTGCTCAGCGTCTATTCGAAGAAGAACCAAACAAACAAGGGCCAACATAAATAGAGTGCACAAGCATATGAATAAAATGCGACAAGCAAACAATCATGCCATGATGAATGATGCACAATTTGCATGGCAATAAAGTAGCATGGCATGGGTGAGGTGTGGAGTACAAGAATAAAGCATTTTATGGTGTTTTAGTCACCTTTTCTCCTCAAATAAGTTGCTGTATACTTCATATTTATATGATGCATGCTGCAATTCAGAACATGGAATGCATAAACAGAAAGGCCTCGTCGCGCTGATCGATTTAGACATATTATTTGTCAAATTCGGAGTTATAAAACAAAAGTTATTAATTAATTAAGGCAAAGGGCATTTTATTTGTAATTTTAATCAACTCGAAAATTAAAGTGTTCAAAATATATTTTGAAGGGCTTATTTGAAATCCTCACATTTTTCTGATTTCAAAACATATATTACATGTTTAATTTGGAATTATATTTTAAAAGTTATTAAAAAAACAGATTTGAATTTGAATTTTAAACAAATTTGAAAAGTTTAAATTAAAATGGAAAAACAGAAACCTTTTGTCACTCAGCCCAGACCTAGCCATAGACACAGACAAGTGGGACCAGGCTGACTGGGCGACACAGCGTCCAGGAATTGTTTTCTCACCGCGGCGCTTCCTAGCCACAGAGGGTGACAGATGGGCCCGGGCTGACCTGGCAAAAAACGACGCGGAGAAACCTTTCTCACCGCGAGCTGAGCTAGCCCATGCGGCTGACAGGTGGGGCCGGTGGGGCTGAGGGTCCACGGCGCGCGCGGCCAGCCGGTAGGCGACACGTGGTGGATCCGGGGGAGTGCGGGTTGAGGCGGTGGAACTTGGGGGGGGGGTTCTGCAAAACGGACAGAGTGGCTGACGGTGGGGCTCGGCTGGATCGCGGGATTAGAAAACAAAAAGGATGGGGTTTTTCTGCAAAACGCGCGGCGGCACTGTGCTTCTGCTACCTCTGAACTATCTGACGGAAACATCGCGCGGCGCAGCGAGAAATCGATCCCGCGACCTGGCGTGCGCGAGCGGCGGCGGCTACCGCTGGGCTAGGGAGGGGTAGTTGTTAGGGAGCAGATCGGCGACTAGGTGAGCGGTACGCGTCGCGGAGGCGTGCAGACGCTCGCGGCCACGGTGCACCGAGAGCGTTCGGTGAAACGCCCGGCGAGGCTAGGGGTCTAAGGCGAGGCAGCGGGTGTCTAGGCAGGAGAGGGACTCACCACGGAGGGGTTGATGGCGGCGGATCGGTGCGGGGGACGACGTAGCGACGAGGAAGCAGAGGCCGGGGAGGAGCTAGGGTTTCGGCAGGCGTCGACATACTACGACAGACGTAGGGCTTCTCCTCCTCGCTGGCGGGATCCGGTTGATGCAGGGGAACAGCACGGTCTTCCTCGACACCCGTGATCGCCACGCCACCGGCTGGTATGAGAAGGGGAGGTGGAGGCCGACGGTGGTCAGCGATGGGGTAGGTGGTTGTAGGGGAAGACAGGGAGGAAGGGGAGCAGCCTGGGGAGATCTGGGAGAGGACGAGGAGACGTGAGAGGGAGGTAGATAGCAGAGGAAGAGGGGAGGGTGCCGTGGGGAAAGGTGGAGGAAAAGGTGGTCTCGGCCACCTTTTGCTTCTCCCTCTCCTCACGTGCTCGAGGTGGCTCGGCACAGGTGTGGCTGCAGCTGGGCCAGGGCGAGGACAGGGCGGAGAGGAGGCTCGGGTAGGGCAGCTGGCAGAGAGAAAGAGAGAGGAGGGAGAGGCTCGGGCAATTAGGGTTGGGGTAGCTCGTCTAGGTTAGGAGGAGGAGGTAGGGAGAGAGGGGAGGCCTCAGCATGGGGTGGTGAGGGTAGCTAGGGTAGGCCCTTGCTGGTAGAGAGAGGGAGATGTGAGATAGGTGTGGTTAGGGTTGGCTTAGAACTAGGGTTAGAAGAAAAGAGAGGAAACTAGAGTTAGGGTTTAGATGAGGTATTAGGTTTTAGGAGATAGGATTAGAGAGAGCGGGTGATGTGGTGGTAGGGTTTTTGACAAGATCAAGCAAGATCAAGCAAAGATCAAACAAGATCTAGCAAAAGGAGTAGAAGAGAGGGATAAAGGTGATGGATGGATATGGCCCCATAAAGAGAAAACCCATTTAAACCAAGAGAGAAACAATTGGCTAAAGGTGGTGGTACTCTTGCATGGCTCATGCAAAGTAATAAATGCCCTGATTAAATTCTTGTGAAAACAAAATAATAGCAGGGCATTATTCTTATGCATTCCCAAGAAGTGGAATAAAGGCCAAGCAAAAGAATTTATAGATTTAGATCCACCCCACCCACATGAGCTAGGATAAAATCAAAAGAAAAAGAGAAACAAGCTCATGGATAATGGGATGGTGGAATTATAAGGTGGTGACAAAGAGAGGTGGTGGAATTGGAATAAAAGATATGCCCCCAACTCAACTTGGGCATTTAAACAATATATCAATAACCAAATACAATATCAAGAGGCAAATACAATTTACAATGCATATGAGAGAAGAACCAAATCAAAAGGGTTTTATATGATGCCCAAATGCAAGGTGGCATGATGACATGAGCATGATATAATTATGATGCAACAATTATATATAGGAAGTAGCCATTATATAGACTAGGCTAGTAGCATTGCAATTGTTAGACAATTGGGATGCTACACCCAGCACCATTTCTTCACACCATTCCACTCCCCTCTCTCCATCGACTATTTTTCCCTCTCGCTAGAGCCGAGCCGCTCGAGCTCATGGCGGAATTCCACCGGAGGTAGCCGCTGCAGAGGAGGAGAAGTCCCCGTCGATTTCATCCACCTCAGCCCCTGCCGCGACTTCGCCTGAGCTCGCCATCACCGTCCAGTTTGATCGCCCGCCTCACCGCACTAGCTGGAGCCCTGGTACGTCCCCAGTAGATCCCTACCGGCTATTTAGGGTTCAGTCTCGCTGGCAACCAGTCCGTCGTCGACGACGACCGTGAACCGTCGATCTGTGTTCTAATCGTGTGGCCCAGATCGTCCCGTACCGCTTCGGGTTTTAAGTGCCACTAACATGTGGACCCCCCTTGTCAGTTGCGCGTTGCGCTGCTGAGCATTACTGGGCCGGCCCATTTAGTTTCCCGTGCTGACCCGTTTAATTCAAATTAGGTTTTTCTATTTAGACTGAAAATAAATTCTGTCCCTTAGTTCAAAAATCAATTCAAAGAGTTTTACAAATCCAAATGGAGTGATTCCGATTTTGTTGGAAAGGTAATGAAAATCTCTATCCAAGCCCGTTGGATTTAAATCTTTTAGAGTTAGAGATCTCTTCTAGTAAAAATAACAAGACAGAAGTATTTGCACATTCAAACATTTTTATAAAATCAACCATAATAGCTTTTGAGTTGATTCCAACTCTCAAAAATCACATTTAACCATACCTATCTGAATATGTAATAATATTAAGGTTTGCATGCAGTGACTTTGGACTAGTACCAAAATAATGCTACATAGGCATTTCTAGTCACTTTAAATCATTAAATATTAAACTTAAACTTATTAAAATGTGATCCAACCTTTAAATCACATTCCCATTTGTTAGAATATGTGGTGATGACATGTGTCCACATGATCCCATATTTTAATTGGAGAATATTAAATCTTAGTTAATTTCAATGAGTAGAAATTACTTTTCTCAAATAAAAAGATTAAATCTAGTTAATTAAACCTTGTGATGCTTGTGATGATAATAGATCATCAAATGTGTGCCTTAGTGTGCTAAGTTGACTAGTTAAGCTGTGTTGGTGATTGTGTATCCCGTATGTATTTATAGACAATAGTCCCGACCAAACTTTTGAGGAGGAGTTCTACCAAGAGGAGGAGGAAGAAAACTTCAACCACTGCACCAACCAAGGCAAGCCATCATTAACAATTCAAGCTATACCTTGCAAACTAGATAACATAAGTAAATGCATTAGGCATGCTTTGGTTATACCCCTGGACTTATACCTACTCTAAATGTTATTTACAAGCTTTACTTTCTTTACTTTACCAAAATCCTTTACTTGTTTGAAGGTAGCATAAAAAGTATAAAACTTGACCTATCTAGATAAACTTAGATGTCATTCTATGGCATGAGATTGATCTTAGCATCCCATATTAGTGAACACTCTTAACTTAGTAGTTTAGAGCTAAACTAGAACTTGAGTCACTTTAGATGGGAATACTTGGTGAAAATGAATTGCGAAAACCTTGGAATGATGAGTCATTCTATTGAGATGTTTTGACATGTGTTGAGAAACACAAATGGTTTATGATGATGAAAATGTTGAGGCATGAGCCTTAGCCCTTTTACAAAACTGATGGTTGGATTCAGATGCGATACCATTCCAATTTTACCATACAACCACAATACCTGAATTGGGTAAGGGTTAGCCGGAAGTTTATATGCATTTGTATTAGTTCCCTCGCGGGAGAGGTTTGAGCTGAGGCTACCTCTCAATGTTGTCCACCTATGCAGTTCCCAAGATGACAGATGGTCATGGTTGGGAGGCCATGCTCATAGGAGAGGTGCTTATACTAGGGTGTGTAAAGGAAAGGTTATGTTTGATTATCTGCATACTAAGTATGATGATTCAGGGTTATCCCTGACAGATGTATCGAATCTTATGGTGAAAGTGTACCACCTCTACAGAGTGTCAAACTATTCGAATAGCCGCGTCCGCGGTTATGGACAGTTGGAGTGGCCATACTGTTTCGTTGTCAGATGTTTTCAAAATGACTTACGATATGAATGATGAATCTTGACTTGACCACAACAGGGTTGTGACTATGACACTAGCTTCCCAACTTAAGTGATTCTAGAACTTTATTTTATCTTTCTATGTTTCTGAACTCAGCTTAGGTTTCAAACTTAACTTTACAAATAAACCTAGAGTTAGCATTTCCCACTAGAACTACCTTACTTGTTAGTGATAGTTTGCGAGTACTTAAAGAGTACTCATGGCTTTTGTCCCTAGCTATTCCTATGGCCAGACTATGAAGGAGACTACCAAGATGAAGGACAGCAGGACGGCTATGATAACTAGGACTATCTTCCATCGTCAGCATTGCCTATGACCCTGAAGATGGACCCCACCGCTACACTTATTATTTATTCCACTGCTTGTTGTATTAAGATTGGATCATGAGATCCTTTATTCGTGTAAGACCTTATTGTGGTTTGTAATGGATGATGTACCGTGATATCCAATCTGTTATGTCTCGCAAAATTGGTAATCCTGGGATTGCGATGTATGGCATAACAGGCATCTGGGATTAAAAATCCGGGTGATGATAGGAGGCCATTTGATCTGCCGCCAAGGTTGCCAACTAGGATACATGGCAATGTTAGATGCGCAACTTCAAGTCAGAAAAACCTTAGAGTATATAATGAGAAACAAAGAAAACAGAAGCTACCTTTGGGCATGTGCCGCAATCGAACATGTCAAAAGTGATCTTGAAGCCACGCGACTGTCCTTCACTTTGACGATGTCCTTTAGCCAGAGCTTGATGGAGTCGGTAGAGAGTTATCCCGCGAAATTCGCATGGGATCCCTCCTGTCTTGCCTATACTTGCACATCAGCTCGGTGCGGTGGTGCAGAGGCTGGATCCGCCTAACGTACCAGCACATGGCAAGGTCCAAGCCCGTTAGACCTCCGTCTACGAGCCATTCGATCTGCCTTACGGCACGATTGGCTTCATTATCAGAGGGAAGAGAGGCTGGGGTCCGCCATGCGGGCACTTCGGTGGCAGCTCCATCAATGAAGTCGGGGTAGGTCTCAAGACGATCTGGTAGAGGGATATCTGGCCCGTAGAAATACGTGCGCTGCCAGTTCTTACAAGACTCATGCCCTACGATGTCAGGGAAGCGCGGGCTAGACCGGATCTGAAAGCTAATAGTTCCGTAGATCCGCAATTTGTCCTTGGACTCTACGGACTCTCTCTTGACGGTGAATAAATATACAAACAGATCTAATCTAGGTTTGATTCCTAGATATCCTTCGCACAAAGCTACAAAGTTAATAAGGACTAGGATGTTGTTGGGAGAGAGGTTGTGGGGAAGTACCCAGAAGTGTCGAAGGACATCCAGGAAGAAGTTGGAGACTAGCAGGATTACGCCGCGTACCAGCTGAGATTTGAGGTACACCTTCTCTCCGGCTTGGCAAGAAGGGACCACCTCGCCGGACGGCACCGCTCGCCAGACAAACTTCTCCACCACAGGGAGATACCCCTCGTCGATTAGCTCTTGGAGATCTTCGGCGGAGAGATCAGAACCTCTCCACACCCCCTTATGGGAGTCGCTTTCTTCTTTAGCGGCTTTAGGCGCCGCTTGTTCTTGGTCATTGTCGGAGGATTCCATCATGGCGGAGATAGGGATGACCACCCCCTCCGGCAGAATGATAACTCCCTGGGATGGCTCCGTCGTAGCCACGGGAATCACCACCATGGAAGGAGCGGAGCTGCTGGAGGCCATTACGACGAGGAGTGTGTGGAGGAAGAAAGGGTTCTGGTTAGGGTTTTCGCAGAGGAGCTCGAACGATCATGCGGTTGGAGGAAGACGAAACTGGGAGCGAATGCGGGTGAAAATTTGACTGTGGTGGAAATATATAAGCCTCGTGTCAAGATTCGTGCAAAAAGATCTAATGGATGGAATGTTGCCGACGTGGAAGTGAACATGCACGGTAATTTTGCCATGTCCTCCATCTTTTGTCGCTCCACCGTTTCGGATTTCGCACGCATGAAAATAGCTAATGATTAATTCTTTGCTTCTATGAGTTTTGAGGTAGCGTAGGCTGTACCCTACGTCATCCTCTTGACAGTTGCAATGAAGGGTCACGTCCGAAGATTCCATCGAAGACAGAGATCGTTCGACTCTGGAAATGAAGACTCAAGGAATCTTCGGCTACATTGCGAAGCCGGAGAGGATTGCAGGGTTCTTTGGGAGACCTTTGAGATATTGCTTGATGGATTGCCGACATCACTTAGATGGGATATTCAGAGATCAACGAGCAAGACGACGCAAGATTTCAAAGTCCTCCGGGGGCTACTGTTGAGGATATGCTATATGGGTATCCTCATAGCATGTCACCAATCCGCCTAACCCGAGTGACCCATAGTTGGTAGCAAGGCCTATGGCCTGCTGGGCGGCCCAGTTAGACAGATCCTGAAGGGAGGCCCATGCTGGAGTCACCGACATACTCGGAGCCTTGGAGTACAAGACATGGAAGACTAGTTCGTATAGGTGTAGGACTCTTTACCTTGTCTGGCAAGGACCTTTCCCTGTAAACCCTAGGTCTTGGCGCCTTTATAAGTCGGCCCGCGGGAGCCTTTAGGGCACAATACTCTAATTGTAGCGTACAATGCACAACACCTCGCACAACGAACCTATCTCTGTAACTTGGTGTATTGCCATTATAGTGATTTATAGCAGGAGTAGAGTTTCGCCACCGTTGTCGGACTTGAACCTGGGTAAGCTGTGTTACCTCGTACTCGCCAACTCTCCGCCTTAACCCACATCTCTAAACACGCATTGTGAGGACCCCTCCATGGCGTACTCGTCGGCAATACCACGACAGAGAGTTTAACGACCAACTATATGGCGGGAATAAAAATTCTAGCCGTATAGTTCTGGCCGTATAGATATCGATGCCTTCGTAGAATTTTATTCCAAATGTATTGGGAGTTTAACGACCAACTATACAGTGGGAATAAAAATTCTGGCCGTATAGTACCGACCGTATAGATATCGATGCCTTCATAGAATTTTATTCCAAAGGTACTGGTAGTTTAATGACCAACTATATGGCGGGAATAAAAAATCTGGCTGTATAGTTCCGGTCGTATAGATATCGATGCTAGTTTAGAAATTTATCTTAAGAGACAGACAGTTTAACGACCAACTATACGATGGGATCACTTTGATCCGCCCGTATAGTTGTGCTCGTATAGTTGTTTTCCTGTATAAAGAAACCCTAGTTGGCGACACCGCTGCAACTATATGGGCAGAGAACCATCATCCGCCCGTATAGTTCTGGCTGTATAGTTCGGTGTGACCACAAAATCGCACCGGGGCGGCTAGGTCTTCCTCCTCTCCTCATTATTTCTCTCATATTCTCTCTCCAAACCTCCCAAAATCCACCTAGAACTCTTGAGTCTTCATGGATTTCGTTCGTTTGAGTGGGGGAATCAACAGATCGGTATGTTTCTCTCCCTATCCATGCTTTATTTTCAGATTTCCATGGTTGAAACTCTCACATTGATCTAGTGGATGAACTCAAGCTTATTTAGTTTTCCCTATTAATTTTTCACGTTACGATTGAATTTTTCCATGTAGAATCGTTCATATATCATATAGAAACTATATGCCTAAGGTTTTATGGTGAAATTGGTAGCCTCTTTCGTTCGAGCAAGCACCAATGGGGAGAGGGCTCAAGCTCGGGGGCCCAAGCCCCGCGCAACTCCAAGTTGGACATTGTCTCATCGAGGAGGGTGCTGCCCACACGTTGGGCCAACCACAACTTTCTCACCGCGACGGGGTTGAAGACGGACTTTGACCTCATGTGTAGCAGGTCGGGGCTGGCGGTACTTAGCTTCGCAAGCCACGACACCTACGCCGAGCTCACCCATGAGTTCCTCGCCTCCTTCTACAATGACCACAAGGAGAAATGTAACATGTGCACGATAAGCTTCAGCATGAACCGTACATACTATGAAGTGAGTTTCGAGCAATTTTGCAATGCTTTCAGCTTCCCTCATACTTGGGAGCCGAATATTACTAACCTCTATAGTGTCACAAGTGGAGAGACTTGGGAGGTTATTTCTATTAATGGTGGTAGTCACTTTTATCAAAAGAAGATGTCCACCATTTAGAACCCAACCATTCACTACGTTGCTTTGTTCCTCGCCAACACAATGTTGGGAAGGAGTGATACTGGTTCCATGGCCAATGCGTACATGGCAATGATCACCAAGGCTCTCTTCCCTAATGCAATGCAAAGCCCCAGTCCTGCAGCTCTACTCATCCAGCACTTTTGCCACCAAAGCAACAAGACCAACGGTGTTATTCGCATTGGTGGATTGGTAACCCACCTTGCCTATGCATTTAACATTGCACTACCTGTTATGGAACCTGTTGATGGCTCCGAACTTATGGACGTCAAATATTTGACTGCTTGTGGCTTTCTTGGTGTTTACCATGCTAACCGAAGGCTCCAAGCATCTCAATTTAGTTATCTTGATGATACACAGGTTGAGCAGGTTCAGTTGCCATGTCCCCAAGCCTTCTCAATTGTGGAGAAGGACACTTGGATCCTCACCAAGGACCAAGTGACGGAGATCTTGGCTGAGCACCAGCCCGAGGAAGAGGAAGATGAAGGGCATCAGGATGAGCAGGAGCAGGAGGGAGAGCAGGGACACAACCCAGCTTGGGAAGGACAGCAGCAGCAGCATCCAGGAGGAGCCTGGGAACCATGGCCCAACCAGCCATAGTAGGGGTACGGCTACGTTCCCTATCAGGTGTTCCAACAGCTCAACCAATGCATTGGGGAGATCAACCACACTCTTCAGGATGTGAATGAAGATGTGAACACTTTGACTCACAACTTCAGTCACTTCATGACGGCAACAACTGAGCCTGGCAATCGCCTAAGCTTGGGGGAGGTTTGAAAACCTCCAAACTTTGCATTCATATTTTTATTTCTTCTTTTGATTTATTTCTAAAAAAATTGCATGTTTATTTCAGATTTGCATAACTAAAACAAAAATACAAAAAAAATAGTTGTAATTTTATTTGCAAGTTTGTTTCTTTGTTTCTCTTAGAGATTGCTTAATTTTAGGTGATTTGGCAATATGGAAATATAGGAGAGGTTCGACTCGAATATAAGAACGAAGCAAGCACGAGTAGGTACCACATTCCTTTCATCACACTCTTTGCAACCTTAAATTGATCCTAAAATTATTTATTAGCTTGCACTGGAGTCACTCCCCACTTAGCTTGTTATCCTACAAATTCTATTCCTTTGCTAGTGTCTCCTTTTAGCTTTGAAACAATGAGCAATGAACTTGTTTAAAAATACTTCCTACATTTTTACAACAAGAAAAAGCATCTGAAAGATGACTTGAGTCCATGTTTAGCTCAAAGAATATGATTTTAGAACTATTCCATCCCATTTGAGCTTAATATAAATAGACTCCATAGTACCCTTGATTGAAATTGTTTGATTAAATGGATGCTTCGAAGTAGTAGAAATTATGCCACTTATTTTTCTAATAATTATGGTAAGATATTGCTTTACGCGTGTCATTACAACTCTATCGTGCTCCTAGTAATGCCTCTCATCACACTAGCTTGTTGATTAACTGATGATCAAGGTTTCCTGATCATGAACATTGGATGTTGTTAATAACAAGGTCATGTCATTGGAGAATGATATGATGAACATTCACCCACAGTAGATTCAGCAATACGATCATGTGATAGCTGTCAGATTGGACATATTTTTGATGGCTTTTATTGATGGTTTTCTCTCGGATTTGATCGTTTTCTGGTTTTACCTAACACTAATACTTCGGTAGCAAAGAAAACTTGGTTTTTAATGTGTGTTTCAGGTTCTGAACATCAATAGGAGGATTTAGCTAGAGAAATAAAATATTCTAGAGAAAACAAGCAAGTCCCACTTTGGAAGATTAGGGTTTGAGATTGTTTCTTCCCATCTTGAATTGTGTCTGATATTTTTCTATTCTTATTGTGGATCTCCATGGTAATACTAAGACGAATTCCCTTTATTTCATTGTATTGATGATCCACTCTTACCTCATGTGTGAGTAATTCTCTTGGGCATTGGAGATGTAGGGGATTGGTGAGATGTGATGTGCGTTCATATATTTTCTATTAATTTGTGATTGATTCTAATTACTATATTATGTGTGCTTGACTATCTATGGGATGCTTAATGCTTGTTGTCCAATTAAGGGTCGATACAACATTATACCTTATTCTACATAGATAAGATCTTGTATGCTAGTGGACCGGTGTACCTCGGGTGACACGGGGATATCAATGGAAATCTAGTTGACTCGAGGATAACGAGTAACCACTGTGCTTATCGCATTAGTCCGATCCAAGGAGCTTAATCGCTAAGCGACCTAAAGGGTCTTAATCGTCTAGTGTCTGACCATGGTTTTGGTAGCAGGCTAGTAGGATTATTGAAGTTGGGATGAAATCTACCAAGAGGAGTTCCGGCTAATTATGGGTTGCTCGCCTACACATATATTTATAAGATTATAATTGTTACATTTACCACTCGTCCACCTGGCACATTAACTATCACCATGAACTGAATCTCCCCGCGCCTTCTTTCGCCATCTGCAGGAAATAACAAACAAGCAAAATCGTTCTTTACTTTCATGCATTATATTTCTGAAGTTTACATTTTAGTTTTATTTAAATGTATCGCAATTAATCAAAATCCCATTATCATTTCAACACTTGCAGTCAATTCACTCGAAGACCTGTGACAACTTCGGGTGTGACAGAGACTTCACCAATAAACACTTACCTTTGGGCTCCCTGTGGGATCGATATCTAAAGTTCGAAACTAGCTGAAAATGATCTGTGCTCTTGCAGACATCATCATGTCTTCAAGTTTATATTGTTATCTCATTCGAAGTAACTCTAATCCTTAGACCATGAGATCACGTCAATCACTGACTCCGGAAGAGTACTTTGATTCCTCAAATGTCACACCGTAATAGGGTGATTATAAAGATGCCATCGGGTACTTAGAAAGTATTAGTTGAGGCTCGTGGATAAAGAGTGGGATTTGTCCATCCTGATGACGGAGAGATATACTCAGGGCCCTCTCGGTGATATCACATTAACATCGCTTGGAAGCAAGTGATAAGATCACTAAGAATGTTATATCACGGAAACAAGAAAATAGTATTTGTCAGTAATGATATCAAACTAGGTAAGGATGATACCAAATGATCGGATCTCGGACAAGTAAAATTCCGCGAGACAAAAGGAATTGGTTACTGCGGATAAGGTTCACACGATCACTTGTTTATCATTGAACTAGTGGGAGTCATTATGGATATCCAGGTCTAGTCTCGATCCTGTCCACGTAGTTCACGAACCCATAGGGAGACACACTTAAGGGTAGTCGACACATTTGAGTGGATAATGAACACCGGGGAAAATACTGGACCGTGCAAGAATTATTCTGATAAATCTGCCAGAATAGTTTTGGTGTATCGGATTAATGCAAGAGATTGAATTGTTGATGTGTTCATTAAATGAAGTGTTCATTAAATTAAGTAATCATTAAATGAAGTGTTCATTAAATGAGTGGAATTAAATCAAGTGAATTAAAAGTGGTTTTAATGGAAAGACTCTTGATTTTGAGTGTAGAATAATTGGGAGAAAGTGGAGATAAATTTTTCTGAGTGGAGTGTCCACCGACATGAATGAGGGAAGAGGTGGGGGAACCCCTCTTGGACGTCGTCCATGCAAATAGGCATACCCACTCCCCCTATAAAAGGTGGGGTGGATCACCTCCTCTCTCACACTCATCCTCCCTCCTCTCATACGCCCTTTGTTTGGCATCTTCCTCCCCTTTATAGCCTTCTCCATTGCCACGAGCACGATGCTTAGGCAAAGTCCTGTTCAAGATCTTATCCACCACCATCACTGCCATGTCATAGTGTTGGTGGAGTTCCCGAGGATCCCCTACTTCTGCTGCCCAGCTAGAGCAAGGGACGGAAGTCGTCGTCACACCGTATGTGTGACCGATTACGGAGCGGTTGTCCCTTTATGGTTCTGATCATCTTGGCGTCCTTGAGGACGGTCATGTACAATCTAAAATAGCCACGTTTTTTTGCGGGAACGTTTTCCCGCTTTACGGTCTTCAAGGGTGAGTTCATCTAAAACTGTTACAAGTGTCAACTAGATTCGCTCTTGGTAGTTGCAACCGTAAGATTTTTTTGTTTTCCATGAAACAAACCCCATCAGTAGTATCAGAGATATGTCTATCATAGATGCTTTATATGGTTAGAACACATAGAGATGTGGGCGTTGATGATCATGTTATTTCATACTTTTGTGAATTTGGATCATGGTGGCATGTTGGGATGAAGCAGCCCAGACTAACTTTACATGTCCTTGCACATGAGACTTGTCCCACGCTTGACATGCAACTCGTATTGCATAAGTGGCTCAATGGGTGTCTGTCTCTCCCAACATAGTCATGATCTAATTTACAATGGTTTGCTAATAACTTGATTATCTCCGTCGTGGCTGAAGTTTGTAGGTAGTGTGGTTCTTTCCTAGAAAGCCCAAAGCCACGTAAAATATGCAAAAATGAATTAGAGATGTCTAACTTGTTTTTGCGGGGCATGTGATGTGATATGGTCATTGATACAAAAATTGTTGTATGCAATGAGATTTATTGTAAGTTAAACAACCGGCAGGAGCCATATGGTTGTATTTATCTTTTTATGGCATGCGTGCTATGCATGTATATCCGAGAGATATATTGTAATGGTGGAGACAACTATGATGGTGGCGCCATGGACCTTGGTGCCACACCGGTGGAATGATGAATATCATATCATGACACACACGATGGAGATCTAATGCGAGAAGGACCATATCATATCACATTATATATGCATGTGTTGTTTATCCCTTTTTATACATCTTATTTTGCTTATCTCTTGCTTATTTCTTGGCGGTAGCATTATAAGATGATCCCTCTCACTAATATCAAGATAATATATGTTCTTCCTTAGTATGCACTATTAAAAAATCGTCGTTTTGAAGCACCACATGATGATTGGGTGTGATAGACTCTATGTTTGCATAGAACGAGTGTAAGACAATTTTACACATGCGAATACTAAGGTTATTACTTGGCAAGCCTAGCATGTACATACATGGCCTTGCAACATGAATCGAAAGGTAAATCGCGAGTCATATGAGTGATATGATGCTCGCCATTGGAGCTGCACCACCACTCATGATGATCGATCGTGGTGTAGTGAATTTGGTTCGTGTAATCACTAAAAATGACTAAAGGGATGTAGTTTTTGTGTGGGATTTCTTATAGTGATTTAGAATTAACTTTAACTCTATCTTTAATAAACCTAGTCTAAAATAGTCTTAAAATATATTGTAGATCATGGCACCCCCTGCATTCAATTTCAATGCATTTCTAGATAGAGAAAAGCTGCAAGATAATGGGTCTAACTTCACCAACTAACACCGCAACATGAGGATTATCCTCACGGGAATGAAGAAGTCCTATGTGCTGGACGGTTCATTAGGTAATGCCCCTAGAACTGATGTGACTCAGGAAGAGAGAGACGTGTATGACACGAAATATGATGACTACACTCTTGTGCAGTGTGCGATCCTTCGGTCGCTGGATCCTAAACTCCAAAAGTGCTTTGAACTTACTGATGCTTATGTCATGGTAGAGGAACTCAAAACTATGTTTGGGGACCAAATGCGTGCTGAGAGATATTATATCTCTGGTAAGTTCTTTAGCGCAAAGATGGAGTAGCATAGCTCTGTGAACAAGCACGTCATTAAGATGACGGGATCTACTCAATGTCTTGAGATACTGGGATGTGAGATTCCACCTGATCTCACGACGGATAGAGTTTTGCAGTCGCTACCACCCAGATACAAAGGGTTTGTGCTGAACTACAAGATGAATGGTGTGAACAAGTCGCTCACTGAACTCGCAGCTATGCTGAAGACTGCCGAGGTAGACATTAAGAAAGAGCACCAAGTGTTAGTGGTCAACAAGACCACAAATTTTAAGAAAAAGGGCAAGAAAGGCAAGTCCAAGGGTAACTTCAAGAAGGATGGCAAATCTGTATCAGGCCTGAGAAGAATACAAAAGGAGGCCCTAATCCTTACACTGAGTGTTTCTACTGCAAGGGGAGTGGTCACTAGAAGTCAAACTGCCCAAAGTACTTGGCAGATAAGAAGGCCGTGAACATGAACAAAGGTATATGTGATATACATGTTATTGATTTGTACCTTACTAGTAGTTGAACTAGCACCTGGGTATTTGATATTGGTTCGGTTTCTAACATATGTAACTCGAAGCAGGGGCTAAGGAATAGTCAACCACTAGCCAAGGATGAAGTGACGATGCGTGTAGGCAATGGATCAAAGGTGGATGTGATCACTGTTGGGCACTGCCGCTTCATCTATCGTCATGATTGATAATAAACCTAAATAAATGTTATCTGATGCCTCAGTTGAGCATGAACATTATGTCTGGATCATGTTTAATGCAAGACGGTTATTCATTTGCTTCTAAGAATAATGGTTGTTCCTTTTATATGAATAATATCTTTTATGGTCATGCACCTGTGTTGAATGGTTTATTTGTTCTGAATCTTAATATTAACAGTACACATATTAATAATGTGAATGCCAAAAGAATCAAGCTGAATGATGATATTGCTACATATATGTGGTGTTGATGTTTGGGTCATATTGGTGTTAAACACATGAAGAAGCTCCATTCTGATGGACTACTAGAATCACTTGATTATGAATCATTCCAGACATGTGAACCATGCCTTATGGGAAAGATGACTAGAACCCCGTTTTCCGGAACAACAGAGCAGGCAACTGACTTATTGGAAATAATACCTAGTAATGTATGTGGTCCAATGAGTGTGTCAGCACGTGGTGGATATCATTATTTTGTGACCTTCACGGATGATTTAAGTAGATATGGGTATATTTACTTAATGAAACACAAATCTGAAACATTTGAAAATTTCAAAGAATTTCAGAGTGAAGTAGAAAATCATCATAACAGAAAGATCAAATTTCTATGATCCGATCATGGAGGAGAGTATCTTAGTTACGATTTTGGCACGCACATGAGACAATGTTGAATTGTTTCACAACTCACTCCCGCCAGAACACCACAAAGAAATGATGTATCCGAACATTGTAATCGTACTTTATTAGATATGGTGTGATCTATGATGTCCCTTACTGATTTGGCACTATCATTTTGGGGTCATGCATTAGATACAACTGCATTCACTTTAAATAGGGCAGCATCAAAATCCATTAAAATGATACCGTATGAATTATGGTTTGTTCACAAACCTAAGCTGTCATTTATAAAAGTTTGGGTATGCGATGCTTATGTGAAGAAACTTCAGCCTGATAAGCTTGAACCCAAAGCGGGAAATGTGTCTTCATTGGATACCCAAAAGAAACAATTGGGTACACCTTCTATCACCGATCCGAAGGCAAGGTTTTTGTTTCCAAGAACGGATCCTTTTTGGAGAAATAGTTTCTCTCAAAAGGTGTGAGTAATAGGAAGGTATAACTCGACAAGGTTACTGAACCTAGTCTTCCTGAAGTGGCGAGTAGCGCAGCACTAGAAATTGTTCCAATAGTGACTCCACCAAATGAAGAGGGAACTAATGATGAGAATCATGAAACTCATCATCAAACTCCGGAAGAGACCACTACCTTACCTCGCAGGTCAGGCAGGATACGTACAGCTCCTAAATTGTACGGTGATCCAGTCTTAAAATTTCATGGTAGATGGAAGTGATGACCCTGCGAACATATGAAGAAGAGATGATGAGCCTGAATTCCAAAAAATGGCTTGAAGCCTTGCAATCCTAGATGGTGTCCATGTACGGAAACCAAGTTTGGAATTTGGTGGACTTACCTCATGACCGCAAGGCCATTGAGAATAAATGGATTTTCAAAAAGAAAACTGATGCTGACAGTAATGTAACCGTCTATAAAGCACGACTTGTCGTGAAAGGGTTCCGACAATTTCAAGGAGTTGACTACGAGGAGACTTTCTCACCGGTAGCGATGCTAAAGTCTGTTAGGATTATGTTAGAAATTGTTGCATTTTTAGATTATGAAATATGGCATATGGATGTCAAAACAACATTCCTAAATGGAAACATTGAGGAAGAGTTGTATATGATACAACCCAAAGGTTTTGTCGATCCTAAGGATGTTGACAAGGTATGCAAACTTCAGCGTTCCATTTATGGACTGAAGCAAGCATCTCGAGGTTAGAATCTCCGCTTTGATGAGGTGATCAAAGGGTTTGGATTTGTCCAAACTATAGGAGAGGCTTGTATTTACAAGAAAGTGAGTGGGAGCTCTGTAGCATTTTTGATATTATATGTGGATGACATATTATTAATTGGAAATGATATAGATCTTTTGAAAAGCATAAAGGATTACTTAAATAGTAAGTTTTCAATGAAGGACCTTGGTGAAGCTGCCTATATTCAAGATCTATATAGATAGATCAAGACGCTTAATTGGATTATCACAGAGTACATACCTTGACAAGATTTCGAAGAAGTTCAAAATGCACGAAAGTAAGAAACGGCTCTTACCTATGTTGCAAGGTATGAATTTGAGCAAGACTCAAAGTCTAGCTTTGGCAGAAGATAGAGAATTGTTTATCAATGTCCCCTATGCCTTAGCCATAGGCTCTCTTATATATGCTATGTTGTGTACAATACCGGATGTGGCACATGTTGTTTGAGTAGCAAGTACCAATCTGATCCAGTGTGAAACACTAGAAGGCGGTCAAGAATATCTTTAAGCACTTAAGAAGAACTAAAGATATATTTGTCATCTATGGCGGTGAAGAAGAGCTCGTCGCAAAGTGTTACATCGATGTTGGATTTGACACTGATCCGGATGACTCTAAGTCACAATCTAGATATGTATTTCTTATGAATGGAGCAGCGGTGAGTTGGAGGAGTTCCAAGCAACCTGTGGTGGCAATATCTTCAATGGAGGCAAAGTATATCTCTGCTTTAGAAGCAGTTTGGATGAAGGAGTTCATTTCTGAACTAGGTGTGGTTCCAAGTGCTTTGGATCCAATGGTTATCTATTGTGACAACAATGGTGCTATAGCCAATGCTAAAGAACCAAGGTCTCACAGGAATTCCAAGCATATCAAGCGCCATTTTCACACCATCCGGGAACATGTCTAGGATGGTGATATAGAGATTTTCAAAGTAGACACGGATCTGAACATTACAGACACGTTGACTAAAGCTCTCCCAAGGGAAAAACATGATCAGCACCAGAACACTATGGGTGTTAGATTCATGACTATGTAAAACTAGATTATTGACTCTAGTGCAAGTGGGAGATTGGAAGGAATATGCCTGAGAGGGAATAATAAATGGTTATTATCTTATTCAAGGTTTATAATAGATGTTTATTTCTCATACTATAATTGTGTTAACAGGAAACATTCATACATGTGTGTTTAATAAACAAAATAACATGTTCCTAGTAATGCCTCTCATCACACTAGCTTTTTGATCAACTGATGATCAAGGTTTCCTGATCATGAACATTGGATGTTGTTAATAGCAAGGTCATTTCATTAGAGAATGATATGATGAACATTCACCCGCAGTGGATTTAGCAATACGATCATGTCCTCAAGTTTATATTGCCATCTCATTCGAAGTAACTCTAATCCTTAGACCATGAGAGCACGTCAATCACCGACTCTAGAAGAGTACTTTGATTCCATCAAACATTACACCATAACAAGGGAATTATAAAGATGTCGTCGGGTACTTAGAAAGTGTTAGTTGAGCCTCGTGGATTAAGAGTGGGATTTTCCATCTTGATGACAGAGATATCACATTAACATAGCTTGCAAGCAAGTGATAAGATCACTAAGAAGGTTATATCATGGGAATGAGAAAACCGTACTTGTCAGTAATGAGATCGAACTAGGTATGGATGATACCAAATGATCGGATCTCGGACAAGTAAAATATCGCGAGACAAAAGGAATTGGTTACTGCGAATAAGGTTCACGGGATCAACTAGTGGGAGTCATTATGGATATCCAGGTCCCGCTAATGATTATTGATCCGAGAGAGTCTCGATCATGTCCACATAGTTCACGAACCCGTAGGTAGACACACTTAAGGGTAGGTGACGTATTTGAGTGGACAGGGAACACCGAAGAAAATATTGGACCACGTAGGAATTGTTTTGATAAATCTACCGGAATAGTTTCGATGTATCTGATTAATGCAAGGGATTGAATTGTTGATGTGTTCATTAAATGAAGTGTTCATTAAATGAAGTACTCATTAAATTAAGTGTTCATTAAATGAGTGGCATTAAACTAAGTGAATTAATAGAGGTTTTAATGGAAAGACTCTTGATTTTGAGTGGAGAATAAATGGGAGAAAGTGGAGATCATTTTTGTGTGAGTGGAGTGTCCACCCACATGAATAAGGGAAGAGGTGGGGGCACCCCTCTTGGCCACCGTCCATGGCAAGGGGCATCCCCCTCCCCTATAAAAGGTGGGGTGGAGCACCTCCTCTCTCACACTCATCCTCTCTCCTCTCATATGCCCTTTGGTTGGCATCTTCCTCCCCTTTCTAGCCTTGTCCATTGCCATGAGCATGGTGCTTAGGCGAAGCCCTGTTCAAGATCTTCTCCACCACCATCACCACCATGACATAGTCTTGGTGGAGTTCCTTAGAATCCCCTACTTCCGTTGCCTAGCTAGAGCAAGGGAAAGAAGTCGTCGGCACACCGTACGTGTGACCAATTATAGAGGCGCTACCCCTTTGTGGCACTGATCATCTTCGTGTCCTTGAGGAAGGTCGTGTAGAATCTACAACAACCATTTTTGTTTGTGGGAATGTTATCCCGCTTTACGGTCTTCAAGGGTGAGTCCATCTAAAACCGTTACAAGTGTCGCCTAGATTCAATCTTGGTAGTTGCAACCATAGGATTTTGTTTTATGCAACGAACCCCGTCACTACTCAGACATGAGAGGGAGATAAATCAAAGGCATAATAATATTGTAGGAATCATCCCAACTTTACAGTAGCAAGCCACAATACCATTTGAGGATCAAATCAAATGCAAACTAAAGTAGATCAAAGTATCAAACCCTAATCATACAAGTTCCAATCTCTATCTCTCTCTCGGTACAAGTGGGAATGATGGTGGAGTGGATGGTCGAGAGGCTATGGATCATCGAAGAATGAGACGATGCTCTTCTCCTTCTTCAGATCTGATCTCCCCTCTTTTGGAGTTGTTTGCGGCGGTTGTGTTCTGTTTTCCGTCCCCCTTCCTTCATGAAAGTTGCTTGTATTGATAAACCAAAGGTGAAGGAGTGTCGTACGGGTGGATGGTATGGGCGCATCCTGACTGTACCAGTGATCGTTATGGCCCTTGGAGGCCTCTAATGAGAGGGGCTTCAGTTGGGGATTTGTTTCTTCAAATGGAATTAACCCATAAATTCTCTCAGATCTTCCAAAAGTGTTCATTACCTGAAAACCAAAACAAGAAACCAAGGTTTCGCTAATTTGTGAGGTTAACATTAGTTAAGGGGTGAAATCCAGCGAAACCCGGCAAAAACCAAGGGAAAATTGTCGATAAAAAGTGTTGAAAGCTAGAGCTATCAACCTCCCCAAGCTTAGATGTTACTCTCCCTCGAGTGACAAAGCTATAATGAATAATAGCAAGAAATTAAATCAACAGGGAAAACTCACAAGTTCAAGCTTGTATCATATTCCATTGTCACAAATCTTGCAACCTTAAACATGAGCATAATATATCAGAACAATTGCACTTAAGTTCAATTCCTAACTGCATGTAACTCGCTAGCTAATAATTCTCAAACTCAAAATAGACTGCCAAAAATTTGGTTAGGCTCGCAAATCAATTCTTTTCAGTGCCCCTCTTTTATGAGAGTAGAAATGGTTTTAAGCAAGGATGCTTCAGTCAAATTAAGGGTTCACAAGTAGATATCAATAGAAGGATAAACTTAGAGCTTTTCATTAACACCCACTTCAAAAATCGTGGCAATCTAACACCCTACCTCTTCCTTATTTTTGAAGAACTCTAGTTTTTTAGTGGTGAGGTCATGCCAATACTCTCATAAGGATCAAATTTTTTCAGCTCATATCTTGATGGTAATTCTCTTTTTGCTCAAGTACTTGGGCCCATGGAACTAAATTTTTTCCCATCACATCAATGCTACCAATGTCTAACCAACTCATAACCGAAATCTGAGATGAACTCAAGATCGTTTGTAAGCCACAGGAGTTGTTGGTCCGTGAAGTTTGGGTACTCTCATAATTATTTTCAAATAAAGTATCTCTTTTCAACTAAGCAAAGCAAGTTTGGCATCTCCCTCAACCACGGTAAAACGTTTGTTTGATCAAACAATTCTTTCAAAAAAGTGTTATCAAGGCAAACCATTAGGATGCGGGTTGAGCACTACTAAGATTAAATCCTTAAGACAAAAACAAGGCACCAAAGTTGTCAATAAGACACTTTCTCTTATTCTTAGAAGAATCCAACCGGATTGTTTTTCTAACTGATTGTAATTGTCATAAGTCAAAACCAAAGTAGTGACATTAGCCTTGAGATTAAGTTCTAAAAGATAACAAGCTAAGTGTAGAGTGGAACTCAAGTGCAACCGAATAAACACAATATGTTCATGAATAAACTTATAGAAGGAGGGAAAATAGGAATGTGATGCCTCCTCTTGTTTGATCATCTCTCACTTGGGTTAACTCCTCAAGATCTTCTCTATAGCTAAGTCAATTGAAGTGGATAACATGCAGAAAATTAAAAAGAGAGCCAAGAGAACTTCACACAAAATAAGATAAAAGCTAGTCTAATATTTTTTTGGTTTTTATTTTATCAATGCGAGCTAAAAGTAAACATGCACTAGAATAAAAAAATTAATCAAAAGAAGAAAATAAAAATATGAATGCAAAAGGTGGGGAGGAGTTCAACCTCCCCAAGCTTAGGCTCTTGGCCTATCGTGGATCAATTATAGCAACCATCGTTGGGCGGAGGCTGCTGGTATGGAAAGTACGGATAGTGGTTTGGGAGGTCGATCATGAAGAAGGTGAAGTCTTGGGTGAGGTTGGCGATGTTGGCGTTTACATCGTGTAATGTATTTTCCATGTTGTCGATGCGATGCACCACCTAGTCAAAGTCACTCCTCGGGACATAGTTCAATCCTGGCTGAGGTGGAGGCATACTGTTGGGGATATGCTTTCCGGGTATCCTCATTGTGCCTCACTCACCAGGGTAGCCCACTTTGGGTTAGAGCTTTGCTTCACAAGTGACCCGGTCAGGGAGAAGAGACGGGGTCCAGTCCAGCTACGGAAGGCTGATGACCCACAAGTATAGGGGCTGTATCGCAGTATTTTCGATAAGTAAGAGTGTCGAACCCAACGAGGAGCAGAAGGTGCTGGCTAGTGGTATGGATGAGGAATTCTCTGCAAATACTTAGCAAACGGAGTTTTAGGGGTTTTCGATAAAGCAAGTAAACGAAGTACGAGTAAATAAAAGACTATAGGAATAAATGCAGCAAGTGGCCCAATCCTTTATGCAGCAAAGGACAAGCCGGTTGTATTACTTAATATGACCAAACGTTCTCGAGGACACATGGGAAGACTGTCAAGTGCTTTCGCTTCATATAGTTGATTAATCTTCTTTAGCGTGCTAACTGTTGTGTGGGTGAACCTGTGCTAATGTACCGACCTTCCTAGGACTAATACATACTTGTGATTAAACCCCTTGCAAACATCCGTAAGTACAAGAAAGTAATTAAGGTAGAAACCTAACAACAGCATTAAAGTCTAAGACCCTTACGTCCCTTGTGCAATGGTTTCCTAACGGGGGTTCAGATTTCTGTCACTCCGGCAACCCCTAAGATTAGTAGCCAAATATACAATGCATTCCCCTAGGCCCATATAGGTGAAGTGTCATGTAGTCGACGTTCACATGACACCACTAGAAAAATTACACCACAACTTAAATATCAAACTATTGAATCTTTCTCAACACAACTCCACTACTAACAACATGACTTCTCCCATGTCCTCAAGAACAAAACGAACTACTCACAAGACATCATATAGATCATGATCAGAGATGGAATAATGATGTATAACAAACTAAACATAAACAATCATTCAATGGTTCACTCAATAGCATCAACTACAAAGCGTAATCAACACCGGGAAAGTTTCCCCTTAGAACTAATGCAAGATTCAACCCAATTGTTACAGCAATATGGAGATGGTGATGAGGGTGTTGATGGTGACAATGGTGGTGATGATGATGATGATGATGATCCCGATGAAGTCCAGCTTGATGGTGGTGTTGATGGCGACGATCTACCCTCTCCGGGAAGGAATTCCCTCGGCAGAAATCTATCTGCTGGAGAGATCTTTCTCTCTCGGTGTTTTCCGCCCCGCAGAGGCGGCGGAATCTTTTTGTGGTCGCTCCCCGAGTCTTAGGGTTTCGGGGGGATAATATACGCCAGAGGGGAGTGCCAGGGGTGGAACAGGGCAGCCACACCACCTGGTGGCGTGGCCTAGGTTGGCCCGCACCAGGGGGTGGTGTGGGCCCCCTGTGGCCCATCTTCGTCCCCCCTTCTAGCTTCCTTTGTCTTCTGGAAAAATAGGATTTTCCGTATATTTTCCCGGATTTTCTGATCTTCGCGAATTTTGCCTCCAAACAACACCTTTTCCATCAAAATCCTGACTACAGCTGTCCATGCTCCAAAAGTCATCAACCATGCAAAAACAGATGAAATAACATAAGTATCACCTCTCAATATGAAATATATCAATGACTAATAGTGAATTATGACATAGAATAGTGATGCAAAATGGACGTATCAACTCCCCCCAAGCTTAGACTTCGCTTGTCCCAAAGCGAAACTGAGCTCAATAAACATGACCTCAGGTTTATGGAGTGAAGAGTCGATAAAAGAATACGGACAAGAAGCATCACATTCATCAAATACACAGATCATAATAGAAGACAACTCACTATTATATAACTCAACTTGCAATGAGTAAAGGAAACACAATAAAGATACATAAAGTAAATCATAATTGGTAATGGCAAACTTAGCTCTTGGTCGAAGAATAGTTGATAATTTGCTGGAGTTCAAAAATAACTGGTTTTCAATGATAGCTTTCAAAGCAGTAAACATCAAGAT
This sequence comes from Avena insularis, assembly GCA_023614405.1. Taxonomy (NCBI): domain Eukaryota; kingdom Viridiplantae; phylum Streptophyta; class Magnoliopsida; order Poales; family Poaceae; genus Avena; species Avena insularis. Next base: position 103,206,558 of record CM042684.1, on the reverse strand, counting down.
AAGAGAAATGTGCAAAACAAGGAACATAAGAAACATGATTGAATAAATCATCATATGAATGAATGAAACACAACAACTCAAAATACTTGCTGAGATAGAAGGGAATAGGTTTACTGACTCAACTAAAAAGTAAAAGAAAGGCCCTTCGCAGAGGGAAGCAGGGATTGCAAGTTTCATAAAGAGCTCCCAAAAATTATGGTACTTATTAGCTTTCATCTCTCATTGCCCCTATCATAGGCATCTTTTGGTGATTAAGGTTAAAGTGACACAACTAAGAGGATATGCTCAACAAGTTATAAGTTGAAATCTCATGCCCCTTACTTATGAGTACCGAACCTCATGCTACTCAACTTCAGTCACGAGTAAGCTCTTTTCATTGTAAAAACACGTGTATCATTGAGAACCGCCAACGGGGTACCCCTTGCACATGACACAAGAGCTATCCCATAATCAAAATGACAAGGCAAGCAGACAGTGATCATCTCAGCGATCTTTTTATTTGCTATATGCATAGGTTTTTATTGAGGATGCTTCATAGAATGCTCACTATAATTATGCTACAAGTTTCCACCACGATTAGGCATGGCTTAGGCTAGCGGCCCAGGCGTTTCTCTAACACACATATAAACTCCATGATCTTACAAGTTCCACTTTTATTTCACACCACCGGGATCCATAAGCAAAAGAACATGATATCAACTAGGTACAAGGTACCAATGCAATGTTGAAAGCGTTCCCCATGATACATGGTTCTGCTAACTTCAACTCATAAAGCGCAAGCATATACGCAACAAAGAAGGACCCAATGGTTCAAGTTTATTAATTGCAAGAAAGTAAAGTGTTCCATCAAGTTCGTGAGAGCTTTAATCACTAATTTTCACATAACAAGTTTAATTTGGGAGGTAGATAAAACAAGAATTTAATTGGAATAGCAATAATGCTAATAGGTAGGTATGGTGGACACAAATGGCATGGGTTTGGTTTAAAGGAGGTGCATGCACGAGAAGAATTCCCTCTCAGTACAGGTTCTAGCAAGGCTGGGTAGCAAGTATAAGAGTTAAAGGAAACAAACAAACATACAAGTGATAAAGACAAGCATGCAATCTTCCTTGGAAGCACAAAAGATCTTAACTAGAGAATACTAGACTTATGAGCAAATCAAGAAAGAAAGACGATGAAATTATTTTTCTTTAGAGTACTTTTATCTTTTCTTTCAACTCTCAAAAATAGTGTTGCTACTGACTGAGCCAGGTTTGCCAAAACCAACTAAATTAACTCAATGATCCCAAAGCGATACCGATACTAACAACAAGATCAATCATATAACCACGAATTGAAAACTAATATAAGCTATGAAAAAGAGTGAATGATAGAACTTCTCATTAATATTCCATAACGGCAACTCACACCAAGGGATACATATCTAACGAGAGAGGGGACACTTCCAAAATGCAAATCATCCTACATAATAACTTCTCTATTCATGATATGACTCTACTATAAGGTAAAAAGATAGAAGGTAGTGATATGATACCGCGACACTCCCCCAAGCTTGGAACAAACCAAGGGGATGCCAAACCTGACGACGAATTACTCCTTTGGTGGTGGAGGTAATATTTTCTTAGTTGACGTGAGGAAATCTTCCAGCATCTTGTGAAGCCTATTATTCTCCCATTGAAGCATGTCCACCTTCCTCTGCAAGTCTCGGTACTTATCGCAGAACTCCTTAGTGACTCGTAGGGATTCCGTTGATGTAGGGCAAGAGACTAAAGGTACCATCCCCTGCTTGGGGTCTTGGAGATCCTCCTCCATAGGCTCCTTCCCTTTATCCTTGGCGGACACCATTGTGCTTCTAAACCTTCAAAGAGTATGTCCTGGCAGAAATAGATCGAAACAAAAACACGACAAAAACATGATATATGAACCTCGGGGGATCCGGGGGATTATATATTACAAAGTTTCATAACAAAAGGAAGGTACTGGGAGAAAACGAGTCGGAGACGGAGTCCGGGGTGGACTCACCACCTGGTGGCGTGGCCAGGGGAGGGCCTGCGCCACAGGGTGGTGTGAGCCACGCTGGCTCCGTTTCCGTCCCTCTCGCTTCGTAGGTTTCCTTATTGTCTAAAAACTGCAAAAATATAGTTGGATAGTATTTTTGCGGAACTTTTCTTACCAGAACTGTTACCTATTTGAAAACGGACTCTGTAGGTCTCTGAATTTGGTATCTAGTAGATTCTTCCGTAGTCACCACTTGAATATCATCGATATCTTCATCTTCATACACTTATTACTTGAGTCATAAAACCCTTCTCTTCCTTATTACACCATTATCTCCACTAACCTGGAAATTTCTTTCACACAAAACTTCACAAAGTTCTTATTAGCAACATTAGTATAAGTGAAGTGATAAAACCTTTTGAGTCCAACTTCAACTGAAAACCATCAAAACATAAGGTACTGTAGAAACTCCTTCCGAAAACCCAAAAAGAATTCAAAAAGGAAATCGAATAAAGAAGCAAATGCAAGAGTGGCAAAAATCTGTCAAAACAGACCAGCAGGTAAAGATCAATTTTTTCGAAAATCTTCTGTTGCTCAAATCAAAAAGTGCAAAACTAACGAAAGTTAAACAACAACATGGGTCAGAAGAACAAAAAATTACAGATCAATCCGATATACAGAGTTCTCTCACGAATGTTTACGGTGAAGCACAAAAATCTGTTTCGGGACAACAACTTCCCCAAATCTTACTTCTCTCTCATTAGAGGTTGATCTTGACACAAAAACCAAACAAAACGGTTAAGGAGAGGTTATTACCGAAGTAATAAATTCGAAGACTCAAAGAAACACAAAAAAAATGAAAGCAAAAACAAACTGGGTTGTCTCCCAAAAATCTCTTTCTTTATAGCCATTAAGATGGGCATGATAATTTTGAAGATGCTCACATAGGAATATGAATTGAAGTGAAAGAGAGCATTATGAAGCAAAAATACACACATTTAAGTCTAACCCACTTCCTATGCAAGTGAATTTTGTAAAAAAATAAGTTGTTGAAACCCGAGGCGACTAGCATAGGAAGGCAAAAGAAGTGCAAAATAAAAACTTTCAGCATAAAACAAGGAAACTTGATATTATTGAGATGCATAAGAACACTTTTCCCTATCTCATAGTAACTTTCAGTATCATGCATAAACTTAACAATATAACTATCACAAGGGCCATCATAGCAATGATCGCTTATTCTAACAGAAAACACAAGAATACTAGCTCTCATAACACTACTTTGTGAAACAATATTAGAGGTATCCTTACAAAGGATAGTGTGTCCCTCTTCTACATATTTAGTAACAAAGTCTTTCACATTTTCTATAATAGGTTCATCAACCTTTTGTTTATAAGGTTCAACAGCTTTACTTGTACTTTCATCAACCATACTAGCTATCATAGAATGTTCCTTTATCTTAACTGGGAAAGGCATTTTCTCAATATAAGGTTCAGGTAAAACATGATTAGAAGTATAAAATTCAGTATTTCTTGCAGGAACACTCTTAGAAACATCTTTATAAGGTTCATGATACTTATTCCACTTCTTTTTAGGCACTTCAATATAGGAAGCAAAAGCCTTAAAATAAGAAGCAATAGCTTGAGAGTCTAGACCATAAGCATTTTTAATATTTTGAAAGTCATTAGTTCCCATAAAAGATTCAATGCATTCATAATCATAATTTATACCTGACTTTCTACCTTTGTCATTCTCCCATGCTTCAGTATTGTCTTGAATACGGTCCAGAAGATCCCATTTAGCTTCTTCTTCCATGCGAGTGAATGATCCAGCACAAGAAGCATCCAATAAATCCTTGTCATGTAGAGGAAGCCTTGCATAAAAGTTATTGATAATAATATTGTTGGGGAGCTCATGAATGGCACATTTGAGCATTACTAACTTCAATATCCCCCAAGCTTGAGCTGTACTCTCTCCATCAAGAGGCCAAAAGTTGTATATTTGATTCCGATCTTTATGAATCTCACCAGGAGGATAAAACTTTGAATAAAAGAGAGGCACTATTTCCTCCCATTCCAGAGCTTGACCATTCTTCAGTAGCTTATACCATTCCTCAGCTCTTCCTTTCAGCGATAATGAGAATAACTCCTTCTTAACTTGATCTGTAGTAATACATGCACACTTGAACAAACCGCATAATTCGTGTATAAAGAGCAAATGATCACCAGGATGGACAGTTCCATCCCCAACATAGTAGTTATCCATAACACGATCAATAATTCTTGTAGGTATTTTAAAAACATCATTCTCAGTAGGTGGTGGTTTATCTACTACCTTAGCAGCGGTAGTAGTATTAACAAATAAGAAATTCAACGAATTATCCATAACGAAAATAAAGCAACTAGCAAAAGTAAACAATACTCACAGTAGAAGTTTCCTTTACTAGTTCCACTCTCCAATAACGCTTCACTCCCCGGCAACGGCGCCAGAAAATAGTCTTGATGACCCACAAGTATAGGGGGTGTATCGCAGTATTTTCGATAAGTAAGAGTGTCGAACCCAACAAGGAGAAGAAGGTGCTGGCTAGTGGTATGGATCAGGAATTCTCTGCAGATACTTAGCAAACGGATTTTTAGGGTTTTCGATAAGGCAATTAAACGAAGTACGAGTAAATAAAAGACAGTAGGAATAAATGCAGCAAGTGGCCCAATCATTTATGCAGCAAAGGACAAGCCGGTTGTATTACTTAAGATGACCAAACGTTCTCGAGGACACATGGGAAGACTATCAAGTGCTTTCGCTTCATATAGTTGATTAATCTTCTTTAGCTTGCTAAGTGTTGTGTGGGTGAACCTGTGCTAATGTGCCCACCTTCCTAGGACTAATACATACTTGTGATTAAACCCCTTGCAAACATCCATAAGTACAAGAAAGTAATTAAGGTAGAAACCTAACCACAGCTTTAAACTCTAAGACCCTTATGTCCCTTGTGCAATGGTTTCCTAACGGGGGTTCAGGTTTCTGTCACTCCGGCAACCCCTACGATTAGTTGCCAAATACATAATGCATTCCCCTAGGCCCATATAGGTGAAGTGTCATGTAGTCGACGTTCACATGACACCACTAGAAGAAGTACACCACAACTTAAATATCAAACTATTGAATCTTTCTCAACACAACTCCACTACTAACAGCATGACTTATCCCATGTCCTCAAGAACAAAACGAACTACTCACAAGACATCACATAGATCAAGATAAGAGATGGAATAATGATGTATAACAATCTGAAGATAAACAATAATTCAATGGTTCACTCAATAACATCAACTACAAAGAGTAATCAACACCGGGAAAGTTTCCCCTAAGAACTAATGCAAGATTCAACCCAATTGTTACAGCAATATGGAGATGGTGATGAGGGTGCTGATGGTGATGATGGTGGTGATGATGATGATGATGATCCCGATGAAGTCCAGCTTGATGGTGGTGTTGATGGCGACGATCTCCCCTCTCCGGGAAGGAATTCCCCCGGCAGAAATCTGTCTGCCAAAGAGATCTTTCTCTCTCGGTGTTTTCCGCCCCGCAGAGGCGGCGGAATCTTTCTGTGGTTGCTCCCCGAGTCTTAGGGTTTCAGGAGGATAATATACACCAGAGGGGAGTGCCAGGGGTGGACCAGGGTGGCCACACCACCTGGTGGCATGGACTAGGCTGGCCCGCGCCAGGGGTGGTGTGGGCCCCATCTCCCATCTCCTTCCGCTTCTTCTGGAAAAATAGGATTTTCCGTATATTTTCCCAGATTTTCTGATCTTCGCGAATTTTGCCTCCAAACAGCACCTTTTCCATCAGAATCCTGACTGCAGCGGTCCATGCTCCAAAAGTCATCAACCATGCAAAAACAGATGAAATAACATAAGTATCACCTCTCAATATGAAATATATCAATGAATAATAGTGAATTATGACATAGAATAGTGATGGAAAATGGACGTATCAAAGGCCCAGAAGACTTACCGACATAGGCCTGTTATGTTACTTGTAGTTCAAGATATACTCTGTAACCGACTCTTAGTCGTAACCGGATAGGTCTCTCCTGTAAACCCTAGGCTGGATATCTATATAAACCGTCCTAGGGTAAGCCTTTAGGGCACCCTCACAATAGTCTATAATCTCAACTCGCACAGGAGAAACCCTTGTAACCCATATTCCGGCTCTGCCATATTACTGGATTGCTAGCAGGAGTAGGATCCATCCATAGCCGGCAGATTCGAACCTGGGTAAACTTGTGTGCTCACCGTCCCAGAACACCGTACGTCTCACACCCCTCTCTTCCACACGCCTAAAGGACGCCCTCATGGTGTACTTGTCATCAATCTGATGATAGTTGGCGCCCACCGTGGGGCAAGTGAGCTTCCTCTATTCCATCATGTCTTTTGCGGAATCTGCAAGAATCGGATTCGGCAAGACCATCACCGTCGGTCGCGTCCTCTATTCCAGCGACGTCCCTCTCATCGTTCTCGACGAGACTTGGATCTCGGCTAGGGAGGCCGTGACTGCCTACACTATCATGTCTTTTGGCGAGATCGATGTATACATCGGTTTCGCTGAACCTGCCCCACCCACCCCAGCGGTGATGATAGAGGAAGAAGAAATCTCTAGTTCCACTTTGTCCATGGAGGCGGCAGAGTTCCAGATCTCAGAAAACCCTAATCCCACCCTGCCCGCACCAGTTGTGGAGATAATGGAGAAAGCCGGACTTGAAGCAGATCTTGCGGTGCAAGTCGAATCTGGAGTGATATCCCTATAGCTGCAGAACTTACTGCCGAGGAGCTGGAGGAAAGGGCTCAGACCCTAGAAGCACGTCGCCAAGTACTCCTGGATGAAGCCAACAACATCGAGGAAGAGAAGAAACACATAGCTACTGCGGAGAAGTATATCTCTCTGCAGCATCAGAAGACCCAGAAACAACACACGTGTGACAACCAATTTCTGGAAGTCCACAAGGTTCTCTTTGGGGGAGACCCAATGATGCCTCGACTCGACAGCAAGGGAGATCTGGTGTACCCAACACCAGTACAAAACACTGCCACGACTCAAGATATCCTAGCAAATAATCCAGGCCCAGAACAAGTCCGATTGGGCATCAAGCTACTCACCAAGGGTTTGGAGCAGCAGAAGGTCATGAAATCCAGGAGCAGAAAACTAGGATCTCAATCTGACCAATGTCGCACGGATCCGGCCTGGAATGACGTAAGGCCCCAACGTATTCCGGAGCAGCATCACCGTTCCGACCGTCGGGAAGACAACTACTCAAGAACCGGACCTTCAGGACAGCACCACAGAACCGCACGTGACTGGCGCAACGTTGCTCCAGCTGCGGAGCAGGAGGCAATTGCTGCACTGTATTCGAGAAACCCTCCCCAGCGAGAATCGAACGATCGCAAGGAAGAAGACAAAGAGAAACATCGGGAGGAGGACCATCAAAGAATGTCGCCTCCTAGACACACAAGCCGTCCGGCTGAACCGCATCACGGTGGGAGTGACGGATGAAGGAACGACGGACACTATGCCGATTCAAGCTGGTAGGGGGCTCGTCGCAATGAAGATCCTCCCTGAAACTGGAATAATGATGCTCTGGATGGAGGCCAGCGATCAGCCGGAAATAATCCACCTGCTCCACCCTCTCCACCAAGCATCCATCACAATGGCTCTCAAGGAGGCCAAGGAGGGCGTCGTGGCAGAGGAGGTGGTGGCAGAAGCCGAAGTCCGGCTCCAAGGCACCGCAGCTATAGCGAACAACCAATATGGCATTCCCTGCCACCAAGTGATGCGAGACACCGAATCTACTCCAACATAGAGGCGCGTCGCCACGAGTCGTATAATATCCACGTAGGTAACAAGTGCTCCGGACCGCGTATTCGGCAAACAAACTTCTCGGAAGGATTTGATATCTCAAGACACATCCAACCCTACGACAGTGTAGCCCAGCCAGATACTTGGCTCCAGGATTTTTTCCAGGCTTGCTACATCGCCAAAGGCGGAAACAGCTTGGTCGCAACCCGATATCTCACACTTATGTTGCGGAAGACGGCATGATCATGGCTCAATGAAGTCCCAGAGAATACCATCCACAAATGGTATGACATGCAAAACACGTTCTTTCGGAATTTTGAAGCCACATATTAGAGGCCCTGTACGGTAGGATATCTACAGCGTTGCACCCAGAAATCCAGAGAAACTTGCCAAGATTACCTCGGTGATGGGTTCGTAGCATGGAAAACAAAAATTTTCTACCGCAAGAACAAACAAAACCCAGATCTAATCTAGATAAAAGCCAAGATCTAATCTATTAGACATGTGCAACGAGATAGATCTGTACTAACCCTTGTAGATCCGAAAGCCTTGTGCGAGATCGGATCTCGTGGTTGATGTAGACGATCACTTGCCGATCTCAAGATCGAGTAGACGATCCTTCCTGCACCGCGTTCTGGCAGCGCTTCCGCAGTCGGTCACACGTGCGGAGTCGATGCAGACCTTCCTCTCCTTGTTCCAGCGAGCAGCGGAGGTAGTATATCTCTCCACGGAATCCCAGCAGCACGACGGCGTGGTGGTGGTGGAGTAGAGAATTCTGCAGGGCTTCGCCTAAGCCTGAGCAGAAGGAAGGAGGAGGAGAGAGGCGGCTAGGGCAAGAGTGGAGGGGCAAGGGGGTGGCGCCTCCACCCCTCTATTTATAGAGGGAGGGGTGCGGCCTAGGGTTCCCACCCCTAGGCCCACCTCCTAGGGCCGGCGCACAGGGAGGGGCTTGGGGGGAGTTTCCTCCCCCCCAAGTTTCCCCTTTTTCTTTCTTGGTTTTCAAGTAAACTCCATAGAAATTTCTAGAACCTTCCGGAACATTCCGAAACCTTCTAGAACCCCCATATAAACACTCCGCCACATTTCGGAACCTAGAAAATGATCTCCATTATATGAATCTTATTCTTCGGACAATTCCGGATCTCCTCATGATGTCTCAGATCCAATCCGAGACTCCGAACAACATTCGGTCTCCAACGCACATTCCATATCTACCTAAACAACATCGAACCTTAAGTGTGTCACCCTACGGTTCGTGAATATGCATACATGATGGAGACACCTCTCCGATCAATAACCATCAGCGGGATCTGGAGATCCATAATGGCTCCCACATACTCAACGATGACTTCGTGATCGATAGAACCATTAACATACGAAACCAATTCCCTTTGTCACACGATACTCTACTTATCCGAGGTTTGATCGTCTGTATCTCCATACCTAGTTCTACCTCGTTACTGATAAGTACTCTTTACTCGTTCCATGTTATGTCATCCCTTGTGACCCAGTCACATGCTTGCAAGCTAACTAGATGACATTCCACGAGAGGACGAGCATATCTATCCGTCATATGGATGGACAAATCCCAATCTTGGTCCATGCGCTTCAACACATACTTTCAGAATACCCAATGACACCTTTATAACCACCCAGTTATGAAGCGGTGTTTGATGTCACCAAAGTACCCATCCGGTGATGGTGATTAACATAACCTCATGGTCGAAGGATTAGGTTACTATGCATTTGAAAGCTTGTAGCAATACGAACTAAATGACTTGATCTTATGCTACACTTACTATGGGTGTGTGTCCATCACATCATTCTCCTAATGATACAACCTTGTTATTAATGACATCCAATGTCCATGATCAGGAAACCATGATCATCTATTAATCAACAAGCTAGTTCAACAAGAGGCTTACTAGGGACTCTTTTATGTTTACAAAACACACATGTATTAGTGTTTCCTTATAATACAATTATAGCATGGGATGTAAACATTCATCATAAACACAAAGATATAATAATAACCACTTTTATTATTGCCTCTTGGGCATATCTCCAACACTCGGATGATGGATCGACACTAAGAACTCCCGTGAAGGAGTAAATGATCAAACTGCGATTGAAGCTTTCATTGCAGGACTCCCAATTGGTTTACTATGTCACCACTTGAAGTGCGACAAGGTCACTAATCGGCGAGAGATGATAGAAACAGCAAGCAAGTATGCAGACGCTGATGACAACACAGAGGGACTACTCAACGCCCTAGCTGTGCCATAGTCGGCAAAACAACCAAAGCAACAAGCTCAGAAGCACCAGAACACCTCAGAACAAAAACCCAACACGGAAACATCAGTGGTCACTGCTACTTTCGGGTCTGGAGGACGAGGAGGGCGCGACGGTGGCCGTGGACGCGGCCGTGGGACATCAAGAGTCCAGAGTAGAGGAGACCAGCAACCTGGCAAAACCTATTCCTAGGACAATATTGCCAATAACCCGTGTGTGCATCACTTAGATGCCAACGGGGGCTCATCTCACACAAATGCCGAATGTCATTTTAACGGGGCCCAGCTCACTCCAGCACCATTCAAAATAAATACGTATCTAGACTGTGACTTCGAGTCATCTGGATCGGTGTTCCAACTAGCATCAGTGTAACTGTTTACAACAAGTTGTTCATCACCTCCATAAGAAAGAACCATATCCTTAGTCCTATTCAGGTACTTTAGGATATTCTTGACCGCTGCCAGTGCTCCATTCCAGGATCACTTTGACATCTGCTAGTCAAACTAATAGCATGTGCTATATCCGGTCTTGTACACAGCATGGCATACATGATAGAACCTATGGCCGAGGCATAGGGAATATTATTCATCTTCTCTCTATCTTCTGCCGTAGCTAGACTTTGAGTCTTACTCAAGGTCTTACCTGACAACATGGGCATGAACCCTTTCTTGCTCTCTTCCATTCTAAACTTCTTTAGAAATTTGTCCAAGTATGTACTTTGTGAAAGCGCTATTAGGCGTCTTGATCTATCTCTATAAATCTTGATGCCTAGAATATATGCCGCTTCGCCAAGATCCTTCATTGAAAAACTGTTATTCAAATAGGCTTTGACGCTATTAAGAAGTTCTATATCATTCCCAATCAACAATATGTCATCTACACATAGTACTAGGAATGCTACAGAGCTCCCACTCACTTTCTTGTAAATACAAGCTTCTCCATAAGTTTGTATAAATCCAAAGTTTTTGATTACTTTATCAAAACGTTGATTCCAACTCCGGGATGCTTGCTTCAGTCCATAAATGGAGCGCTGAAGTTTGCATACTCTTGTTAGCATCTTTAGGATCGACAAAACCCTTGGGTTGTACGATATACAACTCTTCCTCAATGTCACCATTAAGGAACACCGTTTTGACATCCATCTGCCAAATCTCATAATCGAAATATGCAGCAATTGCTAACAAAATCCTCACAGACTTTAGCTTCGCTACTGGTGAGAATGTCTCATCGTAGTCAACTCCTTGAATTTGTCGGAACCCTTTCGCGACAAGTCGAGCTTTATAGACGGTAACATTACCATCAACATCTGTTTTTCTTTTGAAAATCCATTTGTTCTCGACAGCCTTACGGCCATCCGGTAAGTCCACCAAAGTCCATACTTGGTTTTCGTACATGGATCCCATTTCGGATTTCATGGCTTCTAGCCATTTGTCAGAATCTGGGCTCACCATAGCTTCTACATACGTCGCAGGGTCATTAGTGTTGTCCACCAACATGATGTTCTAGGCAGGGTCATACCAATCAGGAGTGGTACGAACCCTCGTTGACCTGCGAGGTTCAGTGGCAACTTCGTTCGAAGTTTCATGATCATCATCATTAGCTTCCTCTCCAATTGGTGCAGGCGGCACAAAAACATCTTCCGGTGCTGCGCTACTCTCAATTCCGAGAGAAGGTTCAATAACCTTGTCGAGTTCTACTTTACTTCCAGTCACTTACTTTGAAAGAAACTCCTTCTCAAGAAAGGATCCATTCTTGGCAACGAAAACTTTGACTTCAGATCTATGATAGAAGGTATACCCAATTGTTTCTTTAGGGTATCCTATGAAGATGCATTTCTCCGCTTTGGGTTCAAGCTTATCAGGTTGTAACTTCTTTACATACGCTTCGCAACCCCAAACTTTAAGGAACGACAACTTAGGTTTCTTTCCAAACCACAATTCATACGATGTCGTTTCAACGGATTTAGATGGTGCCCTATTTAAAGTGAATGCGGCTGTCTCTAATGCATAGCCCCAAAACGATAGTGGTAAATCTGTAAGAGACATCATAGACCGAACCATATCTAAGAGAGTTCGATTACGTCGTTCAGACACACCATTACGCTGTGGTGTTCCCGGCGGTGTCAATTGCAAAAGTATTCCACATTTCTTTAAATGCATGCCAAACTCATAACTTAGATATTCACCTCCGCGGTCAGAACGCAGAAACTTAATCTTCTTGTTACAATGATTTTCCACTTCACTTTGAAATTCCTTAAACTTCTCGAAAGTTTCGGACTTATGTTTCATAAAGTAGACATACCCATATCTACTTAAGTCATTCTTGAAAGTGAGAACATAACGATATCCACCACGCGATGCTACACTCATTGGACCGCACACATCGGTATGTATTATTTCCAATAAGTCTGTAGCTCGCTCCATTATTCCAGAGAATGGAGTCTTAGTCATTTTTCCCATTAGACATGCTTCGCATCTTTCAAGTGATTCAAAATCAAGTGATTCAAGAAGTCCATCAGAATGGAGTTTCTTCATACGCTTCACTCCAATGTGACCAAGACAGCGATTGCCACATGTATGTAGAATTATCATTCAATTTTGTTCGTTTAGCATCTATGTTGTGAACATGTGTATCACTACTATCGAGATTTAGTAAGAATAAACCATTCATCTCAGGTGCATTACCATAAAAGATATTACTCATATAAATCGAACAACCTTTATTCTCGGACTTAAAAGAGTAACGGTCTCGCAATAAACAAGATCCAGATATAATGTTCATGCTTAATGCAGGCACCAAATAACAATTATTCAAATTTAATACTAATCCCGAAGGTAGATGTACAGGGAGCGTGCTGACAACAATAACATCAACCTTGGAGCCATTTCCAACGCGCATCGTCACCTTGTCTCTCGCCAGTCTTCGCTTATTCTGCAGCTCCTGTTACGAGTTACAAATATGAGCAACCGAACCAGTATCAAATACCCAGGCACTACTACGATTACTAGTAAGATACACATCAATAACATGTATATCGAATATACCTTTCTTCTTGATGTTGCCGTTCTTCAGATCCGCCAGGTACTTGGGGCAGTTACGCTTCCAGTGACCGACACCCTTGCAGTAGAAGCATTCAGTTTAGGGCTTAGGACCAGCCTTGGGCTTCTTAGCAGGTGCGGCAGCTTTCTTGCCGTCCTTCTTGAAGTTGCCCTTGTTCTTAGGCTTGCCCTGTTTCTTGAAATTGGTGGTCTTATTGACCATCAACACTTGGTGCTCCTTTTTGATCTCCACTTCAGCAGTTTTCAGCATGGACGATAGTTCAGGCAACGTCTTGTTCATGCAGTGCATATTGTAGTTCATCACAAAGTTCTTATAACTCGGTGGCAGTGATTGGAGGACACGGTGAATCCCTAACTCATTAAGAATCGTTATCCCCAACTCTTGGAGCTTGTTTGCGTGCCCAGACACGGTGATCACGTGCTCGCTAACGGAGCTACCCTCTTCCATCTTACAGTTTAAGAACTTTTCGGAGGCCTCATAGCTCTCCACGGCCGCGTGAGTCTCAAAAATGAGCTTGAGCTCCTTAATGATCTCGAACGGGTCGTGGTGCTCAAAGCACTTCTGAAGCTCCGTTTCTAAACCGTACAGGATGGCACACTGAACTGTGGAGTAATGATTTTTCCGAGTGGCGTAAACATTCTTTACATCATCGGTGGCATCTTCTGCAGGTGGGTCACTTAGCGGTGCTTCGAGCACATAGGTCAACTGACCAGCCCTAAGGACAATCTTCAGTCCACGGAGCCAGTCCGTGAAGTTGCTTCCATTGTTCTTAAGCTTTTCTTTCTCTAGGAACGCATTGAAATTGATGGAGAGGTTCGCCATAATCTACAACAAATTTGCAAGTAGTTTAGACTAAGTTTATGATAAATTGAGTTCAATTTTAATTCTTAAATTAACTAGGTGAACTCCCACTCAAAACAACATCCCTCACATTGTCTTAGTGATTACACGAACCAAGTCCACTACACCAAGTCCGATCTTCACGAGAGAAGATGTAGTTTCATCGGCAAACAATCTTCATGTTCATCATATCATTTATATGATTCATTCTCTACCTTTTGGTATTCCGTGTTCCGAGACCATGTCTGTACATGCCAGGCTCGTCAAGATTAACCTTAGTTTCCGCATGTGCAAATCTAGCTTGCATCCGTTGTATGCACACATAGAATCTATCACATCCGATCATCACGAGATGCTTCGAAACGACGAGTCTTAGCAACGGTGCCAACTAAGGACGAACACTTTATTACTTGATATTTAGTGAGAGGGATCATCTTATAATGCTACCGTCGTGATCTAAGCAATACAAGATGCATAAAGGATTAACATCATAGGCAATTCATAATTAGTGTGATATGATATGGCCCTTTCTTCTTATGCCTTTGATCTCCATCTCCAAAGCACGGACATGATCTCCATCATCACCAGCATTGCGTCAAGGTCGATTACCGCTTCATGGTTGTCCATCATCACTAGCAACTATTATAACTACTTGGAATAAAGCTATTACAAGATGAATAGACACGCAGGTCTTAACAGAATTAAAGACAACCATTAGGCTCCTGCCGGTTGCCATATTACAACAAGGATCATTGCATACATCAAATATAATCACAATCACATGATGGCCATATCACATCACAAAACCCCTACAAAAATAAGTTAGACGCCTCTAATTTTCTTTGCATGTTTTACGTGGTTTGGGGCTTTCGAATAAGAACGGATCTTACCTACGAAACTGAACCACAACGTTGATACAAGTGCTATCAAGTACAAAGTGTAAATTGGATCTATACTATGGTGGGAGAGATGACACCCATAAAGCCACTTGTGCAAAGCAAGTTACACGTCAAGCGTGGAGCAAGTCTCATGCGATGACATGTAAGGTTAGCCCGAGCTGCTTCATCCCACCATACCGCAAGATGCAAAGTACACAAAGCAAAAAGGCACGAGCACCAACGCCCACAAAACCATTGTGTTCTACTGCAACATATCTACGCATAGACACGGCTCGATACCACCGATGGGTTCGTAGCATGGAAAACAAAAATTTCTACCGCAGAACGAACAAAACCAGATCTAATCTAGATAAAATCCAAGATCTAATCTATTAGACATGTGCAACGAGATAGATCTGTACTAACCCTTGTAGATCCGAAAGCCTTGTGCGAGATCGGATCTCGTGGTTGATGTAGACGATCACTTGCCGATCTCAAGATCGAGTAGACGATCCTTCCGGTGCCGCGTTCCGGCGGCGCTTCCGCAATCGGTCACACGTGCGGAGTCGATGCAGACCTTCCTCTCCCCGTTCCAGCGAGCAACAGAGGTAGTAGATCTCTCCACGGAATCCCAGTAGCACGACGGCGTGGTGGTGGTGGTGGGGTAGAGAATTCTACAGGGCTTCGCCTAAGCCTGAGCAGACGGAAGGAGGAGGAGAGAGGCGGCTAGGGCAAGAGTGGAGGGGCAAGGGGGGTGGCGCCTCCACCCCTCTATATAGAGGAGGGTGCGGCCTAGGGTTCCCACCCCTAGGCCCACCTCCTAGGGCCGGCGCACAAGGGGGGCTTGGGGGAGTTTCCTTCCCCCCAAGTTTCCCCTTTTTCTTTCTTGGTTTTCAAGTAAACTCCATAGAAATTTCTAGAACATTCTGGAACCTTCTAGAACCCCCATATAGACACTCCGGGACATTTCCGAACCTAGAAAATGATCTCCATTATATGAATCTTATTCTCCGAACAATTCCGGATCTCCTCGTGATGTCTCAGATCCAATCCGAGACTCCGAACAACATTCGGTCTCCAACGCACATTCCATATCTACCTAAACAGCATCGAACCTTAAGTGTGTCACCCTACGGTTCGTGAATATGCAGACATGATGGAGACACCTCTCCGATCAACAACCATCAGCGGGATATGGAGATACATAATGGCTCCCACATACTCAACGATGACTTCGTGATCGATAGAACCATTAACATACGAAACCAATTCACTTTATCACGCGATACTCTAATTATTCGAGGTTTGATCATCGGTATCTCCATACCTAGTTCTACCTTGTTACTGATAAGTACTCTTTACTCGTTCCATGTTATGTCATCTCTTGTGACCCAGTCACATGCTTGCAACCTAACTAGATGACATTCCACCGAGAGGGCCCAGAGCATATCTATCCGTCATATGGATGGACAAATCACAATCTTGGTCCATGCACTTCAACACATACTTTCAGAATACCCAATGACACCTTTATAACCACCCAGTTACGAAGCGGTGTTTGATGTCACCAAAGTACCCATCCGGTGATGGTGATTAACATAACCTCATGGTCGAAGGATTAGGTTACTATGCATTTGAAAGCTTGTAGCAATATGAACTAAATGACTTGATCTTATGCTACACTTACTATGGGTGTGTGTCCATCACATCATTCTCCTAATGATACAACCTTGTTATTAATGACATCCAATGTCCATGATCAGGAAACCATGATCATCTATTAATCAACAAGCTAGTTCAACAAGAGGCTTACTAGGGACTCTTTTATGTTTACAAAACACACATGTATTAGTGTTTCCTTATAATACAATTATAGCATGGGATGTAAACATTCATCATAAACACAAAGATATAATAATAACCACTTTTATTATTGCCTCTTGGGCATATCTCCAACACTCGGATGATGGATCGACACCAAGAACTCCCGTGAAGGAGTAAATGATCAAACTACGATTGAAGCTTTCATTGCAGGACTCCCAATTGGTTTACTATGTCACCACTTGAAGTGCGACAAGGTCACTAATCGGCGAGAGATGATAGAAATAGCAAGCAAGTATGCAGACGCTGACGACAACACAGAGGGACTATTGAACACCCTAGCTATGAAATAGTCGGCAAGACAACCAAAACAACAAACTCAGAAGCACAAGAACACCTCAGAACAAAAAACCAACACAGAAACATCAGTGGTCACTGCTAATTTCGGGTCTGGAGGACGAGGAGGGCGCGACGGTGGCCGTGGACGCGGTCGTGGGACATCAAGAGTCTAGAGTAGAGGAGACCAGCAACCTGGCAAAACCGATTCCTAGGACGATATTTCCAATAACCCGTGTGTGCATCACTTAGATGCCAACGGGGGCTCATCTCACACAAACACCGAGTGTCATTTTAACGACGACATCAAGAAAGACGATACCGCTGGATACAGGGCTAATGGGAAGAAGGGAAGGAAGAATCCCGAAAAAGAGAAAGAGACCAAGGAAGATTCCGACATGGAGGGAGCTGACCCCTCAAATCCCAAGCCGGATGGAAAGAAGAACTTCAAAACGAAGAAAGACACTTACGTCACTTTCCTTGGATCTCAACCAGCTAAGGTCAAGAAAGCAGTTCTGCATGAGCTCAACGCAACTGTTCCGGCTGTCCTACAATTCCTGGACTGGTCGGAAGTGGCAATCACCTTTGACCATGCTGATCATCCGCCTAAGTTACACATGCAAGGAAAATATGCCTTAGTCATCAACACACTTATTGACGGCTATGGTTTCTCCAAGACTCTCATGGATGGCGGCAACATCATCAATATTTTGTATGTCGAAACGCTATGCCGGATGCGGATCTCGGAGACATAGCTGAATCACAGCTCTGTGATCTTTCACGGAGTTGTCCCAGGAAGACAAGCACATTCCCTGGGAGAGATCACTTTGGATGTTACCTTTGGAACTCCGAAGAATTATCGGATGGAGGCACTTTCCTTTGAAGTGGTTCCGTTTAAGAGCGCATACCGCACTATATTCAGACGTCCAGCTTACTGGGCTTTTATGGCTCGTTCGTGTTACATTTACAATATGATGAAAATTCTAGGTCCCAACGGCGTGATCACCATCAGGGGAGACCCAAAGAAGGCGCGAGAGTGTGAGGACGGAAATGCTGCCTTTGCTGAAGCCATGCTGCACGCCCAGGAGTACCAGGAGATCAAGAAAACCATTGATCCGTCCGAGATGCCCGCGACAAATAAGGAGGTGACAAAGCTAAATCCGGAGTTCAAGGCATCAGAGGAGACGAAGAAGACGCCGTTGAAGGATGATGACCCCTCCAAGGTGACCCAGATAGGTGTAGGCCTAGATAGCGCATAGGAAAGCACGCTCGTCAAGTTCCTCCAACCAAATCAAGATATCTTCGCATGGCAACCATCTGACATGACCGGAGTACCTAGGGAACTTGCCGAGAACTCTCGAATGGTAAACCCGTCAAACAGTCCCTACAATGTTTCAGCGATGAAAAGCATAAGGCAATAACTAAGGAACTAACCCGGTTCGAGTTAGCCGGATTCATAGAAGAGGTGATCCACACTGAGTGGTCGGCCAATCCTGTAATGGTCCCTAAAAAGGACACATAATTTGTGTTGATTATACTGACTTGAATAAGGCTTGTCCCAAAGATCCGTTCGCTCTACCTAGAATTGATCAAGTTATCGATTCTACGGCAGGCTTGGAACTCCTATGTTTTCTCGACGCATATTCCGGTTATCACCAAATCTGGATGAAGGAATCAGACAAAGTCAAAACTTCATTCATAACCCTTTCAGAACCTTCTGTTTTGTTACGATGCCCTTTGGGCTCAAGAACGCAGGAGCTATGTACCAACACACTATGCAGCGTTGCCTCCATGACCAAATTGGATGCAATGTACATGCATATGTGGATGACATTGCGGTGATGTCTAAAAAGAAGGAAACCTTAATTTCTGACTTGGAGGAAACGTTTGCCAATCTACGAAAATACAACATAATGCTTAACCCGAAGAAGTGTTGCTTTGGAATACCAGCCAAAAAATTGTTAGGTTTCATCATGTCTCAAAGAGGTATAGAGGTGAATCGAGACAAGATTAAGGCTATACTCAATATTTCTAGGCCAACTCACCTGAACGATGTTCAAAGACTAATTGGTTGCATCGCTCCAGTCAGTCAGTTTGTAAGACGGCTCGGTGAAAGAGCCGCACCACTCTACAAGCTCCTGAAAAAGACCAAAAAGTTCATTTGGACTGACGAAGCTGAAGCTGATCTACAAGACCTAAAAGCCGTACTCTCATCTGCTCCTATCCTTGCAGCACCGGAACCACGGGAACCAATGTTGCTTTATCTCACTGCGACAAACATAGTCGTCAGTGTCGTCATGGTGGTGGAGAGATCAGAGAAAAATCAGGAACACCTGGTGCAACATCCGACTTACTATCTCAGCGAGGTCCTAACTGAATCAAACTAGCGGTATCCGCACTATCAAAAGTTGGCTTATGGTGTGTTTTTGCATCTCGTAAGTTATGGCATTATTTTCAGGAACATCTAATTACCGTGGTAAGCACATCTCCCATGAGAGACATAATCAACAATAGCGATGCTACAGGACGCGTCGCAAAATGGGGCATAGAGCTTTCAGCTTTTGACATTGAGTATAAACCTCGTACATCAATCAAATCCCAAATCCTCGCTGAGTTTGTTGCTGCTTGGACAAGGACAACGGAAAATATGACCCTCCCAGAGTCAGAATATTAGACCTTACACTTTGATGGGTCTAAGGCGGTCGGGGGCTCGGGGGCTGGCGTGGTGCTTAAATCACCCCAAGGAGATAAACTTTTCTATGTGTTGCACATCCACTTCACGACGTTGAATAATATTGCCGAATATGAAGCACTGTGTAGCGACCTCAGATCAGTAAGGATCCTAAGTCCTTGTGATTAACATGCTAGTCCCTGGATCAATAGCTAGCACTCACAGTCGATGAAATATCATGTAAAACACAAAGTCTTTATTACACGGAGAATCCAGAGTATGAAATTATTACAAAAGTTGCTTAGCATTATGCTAGCTCAAATAACAGCGGAAACATAAAAGCAGCATGAGTCCATCAACGCCCAGGCTTGTCGAGTGTAGACCCGTGATCCCTACGCACCTTTCAATCTTCGGGTTCTGCACATAGACGTGCAGCCAACAAGTTGGGTCAATACTTTGAATGTATTGGCAAATTACACCAAGGAGAGAAAAGACTATCTCTACATGCAAGGCTGGTATAGGCTGTAGAGTTCATTTGCTCAAAGCTAATTTTCTTAAGTAGAGAGAGAATAGAAGATTGCCCTACTTTGTAAACATTTGTTTGAATAAAAATATGGTCGAATGGTACACGAGGATATTACGCACCAGGTGTCCAAACAACCAAACACTTGGATATTACGCACCAAGCGTCACTTGGATATTACACACCAAGTTTTCCCAAATTCCCACCCATTAGCGATATTACGCACGCCATGGGGTTTCAAAACTTTGTTTTAGAAAAGAGAGAGGAAGATCCTTCAGAGGCTCCATCCTTCAGACGCTCATTGTTGTTCTGTTACCGTGAACACGGCTGATCGATCAGATTGCAATACTCTCGAGAGTTTGTGCACTTTACCCACAATCCACGATCAAGTCCTTTTACAGACAAGACCATGGCGAGGCTTTCCCTTAGTAGCCCCTCTACCTTCCGGATCCAACCGTGCCAATAATCCTCCAAATGTTGGTACCCAGGTGAGGTTTCCCACTAAGTACTAGGCCAAGACAGAGCCCATAACGTATTGTGGTTGCACTGGAAGCTTCTGAATTCTGAAACATGGCAGACTTCTTTGATTCCTGGGCGGCCGTCCTCCACCAAAATTCACACTCGTTGACCCGACAACCATTCTGCCTAGAAGAAAACTTAGTTTTATTTTGAAGTGGATGTGAGAATAAAAGTTTGCTCTAGAGAGCCTTTATACTTAGAAAAATTCTTTGTCTTTCGAACCCCCCAACGGTACTTTGTATATATAGCATATCAAGCAATACTTAGTAAAAACAGGGGTAACCTATTGGGATGGAAAATCCTAAGTAGAGAGCTACTTATGGCATACTACAAAATCATCGCACTTGCAAAATAATACTAAGGAAAAAAATTCTACTGGAACATCCTACACATGCAACTACAGAATTTTCAAGATCACATGCATAGAATCAAAGCTGGGACAAAATTATGAATAAGTGGTGTAACTTGCCTTGATCTGAGCAGCACTCTACACAATAGCACTCCTTAGCGCACTCCGAGCAATCTAACAAATCACAAACATAGATCTGATCACAACTTGTTCAAAGCATACACAAAGGAAAACATGCATGCATGCAACATGGTAGTTTATGCAAGGTTGGTTAAATTGATCAAGGTAGCAACTTTGTGTTGTGATAGTGTAAGGTTGTCACTAGGATTTATTTCCCAAGGGTTTAGATCTACTATAGTGTCACTAAACAATTCCTAGGATTATAAGGAGATCAACCAACTAGTTAGCCCCAAACTAGATCTAATGATCTTAAGCAAAGTTGTAAAATTTTGTCCAGTAGGCATTAAGGAAACAAGGTCATTGCAACAAGAATCAATTAAGACAGAATTTTTATTATTTTTCTATAGAATAAACACTCCAATCTAGTGATTAAGATCTACAACTAAAACATTACTGCAAACCTGCAATATTATTACAGATTTGGATTCTACATAAAATTAGGAATCCAACGGTATATTATAAGCTAGATTTGGCCAAAAATTCGATTTTATATGAATTTCGCAAGATTAAAACCAAATCTGAAAACAGATCTAAATTCTACTTAAAACCCTAGCCAGGTGTCGCTGTCTGATTGGTCCAGCTGGCAACCCGCAGCGCTGGTGCGTGCGTGCTGATGCGCGCAGCCACGTGGCACGTCGTTATTCGACGATACCCCTTCGGCGTTGATTTAATCGGAGCCACAGATTCTAGATCGGACGGAGGAGATGGACGCGGTGACTTACAGTGACGACGACGGTGGCGGTGGGCGGCGGTGGCGTCGGTGGTCGACGGTGGCGGTGCTCCGGCGGGTCCCTGGAACCGTGGAGGGGTCGACGATGTTCCCCTCCTTCTCACGGTCGCCCTGGTATGGTCGGCGTCGGTCCGCCCCTTCTCGCACGGTGGCGCTCCGCCGTTCTCTCCCGTCTCTGGCAAGACTCCGGCGACCAATTGCCGGCGGTTCACTGTGCTAAAGAGAGGGAAAAACGAGGGGGAGACAGAGGAGTTAGCGGTGGTTCCGATTTTGGAATAAAGAGAGGGAGGAGGGCTTGGTATCGATGACGGCGATAACCTCCCGAGGCGGAGCTCCGGCGGCGCGTCGGCGGCGATGAAGGTGGGGCTAGGGTTTGTGGTTTTTCGGGAGAAGAGCCAGGGCTCGATGGGGAGGGTTATAAGGGTGTTTTTTGTGCGGAAGGGGTCGGATTTGTCTCCGATTCCAACAGAATCCGGTGGGATTGCGTCGGCAGAGGAGTTGGCGACGAACACGCTTAGTATGGGGATGAC
Organism: Avena insularis; assembly: GCA_023614405.1. Classification (NCBI taxonomy): domain Eukaryota; kingdom Viridiplantae; phylum Streptophyta; class Magnoliopsida; order Poales; family Poaceae; genus Avena; species Avena insularis. The sequence goes on along the minus strand of CM042684.1, from coordinate 103,183,977 downwards.
AGGTGGGGCCCTCTTGTCAGTGAGAGGCGGGGGGGGGGGGGGGGCTGGCGGCCGGTGCGGCCTGCTGGGCCGGCTCATGTAGGCGCTTGCTGCCATGATGCTGCAGTAGATAGATGCGGGCTAGCTTCGGCTGGCCCGCCTAGGTTAGGCTTCTCCCCTTTTTTTATACTTATTATTTTCTGTTTCACTATTTATCTAATAACTTTTGCAAATGGACTCCAAATTTGATGAAACTTGTTTCTAAAGTTTCATAAAATTGAGGTGGTCAACATAGGCCATAGTTTAATGTTTTACAAGGTTTTTTAGAGGGGTCATTACTTGACCTTTACAATGGTGCTCACATAAGGCAGCCAGCATATGGGTTTTCTAGGTTTAGGTGTTAGGGTTTTTATTTCAATTTTTAGTTGTAGGATGCAAATGATGCAAGGATGATGCATGACACTAATAACATCCTAGTATAGAATCTGGGATGTTACAAACCTACCCCCCTTAAGAAGAATCTCGTTCTCGAGATTCGGGTTGGCTAGCAAATAGGTGTGGGTGTTCAGCCTTCAAGTCTTCTTCACGCTCCCACGTAGCTTCTTCCTCGGAGTGGTGGTTCCATTGTACCTTGCAGAACCTTAGAGTCTTGGTGCGGGTAATCCTTTCAGCTGTTTCCAGTATTTTGATGGGTTTTTCCTCATAGGTAAGGTCATTCTCCAATTGAACCTCATCTAGGGGAACAGTGTCTCTTAGCGGTGTTTCAGCCATCTCCGGGTGACACTTCTTTAGTTGTGATACATGAAACACATCATGAACAGTCAGTCCTTCCGGTAGCTCCAATCGATACGCAACTTCTCCTCTACGGGCCAGAACCTTATACGGTCCTATGAATCGTGGGGCTAACTTGCCCTTGATTCCGAACCTCTTAACTCCGCGTAGGGGTGAAACTCGAAGATACGCACGGTCCCCTATTTCATAGGCCACATCTCTGCGCTTGGAATCAGCGTAACTCTTCTGTCGGGATTGGGCTATCTTTAGCCTATCCTGAATCTGTCGTACCTTTTCTTCGGCATCCTTTATCAAGTCAGGTCCAAAAAGACTGCGTTCACCAACTCCATTCCATAGCAACGGGGTTCTACACTTCCTGCCATATAGAACTTCAAACGGAGCCATCTTGATGCTTGTCTGGTAGCTGTTGTTGTATGAGAACTCAGCATATGGCAGGTTATCGTCCCAACTAGACCCATAGTCTAGTGCGCAAGCTCTCAACATATCCTCCAAAATTTGATTCACCCTTTCTGTTTGGCCATCTGTTTGAGGGTGGAAGGCAGTACTGAATTCTAGTCGGGTTCCAAGAGACTCATGTAGTTGTCGCCAGAACTTTGAAGTAAACTGGGTGCCTCTGTCTGACACAATTCCCTTGGGAACACCATGTAGGCTTACAATCCTTGACATGTATATCTTAGCAAGTTTAGCACTTGTATATTTGGTCTTTACGGGGATGAAGTGAGCCACCTTGGTGAAGTGGTCCACCACTACCCAAATAGAATCAAATCCAGAACGAGTTCGGGGTAATCCCGTGATGAAATCCATACCTACCTTGTCCCACTTCCAGTCGGGTATAGGTAGTGGTTGTAGTAATCCTGCTGGTTTCTGATGCTCGGCTTTCACTCTGTTGCACACATCACACAGAGAAATATACTCTGCAATATCTCTCTTTAGGTTATTCCACCAGAACCTATCCTTCACATCCATGTACATCTTTGTGTTGCCTGGATGAATTGAGTATGGCGAATCATGAGCTTCTTGTAAAATCAACTTCCTGATATCGGGGTCATTGGGAACGCACAAACGCTTCCCATGCCAGAGGGTTCCTTGTTCGTCCAGACGAAATTCTTTAGTCTTTCCTTCATTTATCCTGACTCTTATTTCTTCCAACTCTTTATCCCCCTTTTGTGCTTCTTGGACCCTTTCTTGGAAGGTGGACACTATTTCCATAGTCGCTACGTGTCCTTTCGGGACTATCTCCAACCTGAGATCCCTGAATTGCTTGCATAAGTCCTCTGGAAGTTCCCCTGCAGTAAGTCCATTTACATATACCTTGCAACTTAAGGCATCAGCCACCACGTTTGCCTTTCCGGGGTGGTACTGAAAATCCAAGTCATAATCCTTTATTAGCTCAGGCCATCTTCGTTGTCTCATATTCAACTCCTTTTGGGTGAAGATGTACTTCAAACTTTTATGATCTGTGAACACATCACAATGTTTGCCCATGAGGTAGTGTCTCCATACCTTGAGTGCATGTACCACAGACGCAAGTTCCAAATCATGCGTGGGATAATTGTGTTCGTGGTTCTTAAGTTGTCGGGAGGCATAGGATACCACTTTCCCATCCTGCATCAATACACTTCCAAGTCCTAGTCGAGAAGCGTCGCAATAGACTTAAAGACACAGAACTGGTGCCGTTACCAGGCGTTTCTTCAACTCTTGAAAACTTGCTTCACATGTCTCGGTCCATAGGAATTTCTTTTCCTTCTTTAATAGTTCCGTCATGGGTTTTGCTATCTTGGAGAAGTTTTCGATGAACCTCCGGTAATATCCTGCGAGGCCCAAGAAACTTCTAATATCTCCCACATTCTTGGGTGACTCCCATTCCGTCACGGAAGCTACCTTACTAGGATCTACGGCAACCCCTTTAGCTGACACAACATGACCAAGGAATCCCACTTCCTTTAACCAGAACTCGCACTTGATGAACTTGGCATACAACTTGTGTTCTCTTAGTTTCTCCATAGTAAGGCGCAGATGTTTCTCATGTTCCTTCTCATCCTTTGAGTATATGAGTATATCATCTATGAATACTATGATAAACTTGTCCAAGTATTCCATGAACACCTTGTTCATCATAGTCATGAAGTATGCGGGGGCATTGGTTAGACCAAAAGACATCACGGTGTACTCATACAATCCGTATCTTGTGGTGAATGCTGTCTTGGGCACATCCTGTTCTCGAATCTTTAGCTGAAAATAGCCCGATCGTAGATCGATCTTTGAGAACACACTGGCTCCTTTTAGCTGGTCAAACAGGTCGTTGATGTTGGGCAGAGGATACTTATTCTTAATCGTCACTTCGTTCAACGAGCGGTAGTCCACAACCAGCCTCTTGGTCTTATCCTTCTTTTCCACAAATAGGACGGGTGCTCCCCAAGATGACGCGCTGGGTTGAATGAACCCCTTGTCCAATTGTTCCCTAAGCTGTTTCTTGAGTTCCTTTAACTCGTCCACATCCATCTTGTATGGTCTCTTAGCTATCGGCCCTGTGCCTGGCATTAAGTCAATGAGAAACTCGATATCACGGTCGGGTGGCATTCCGGGTAGCTCTTCTGGAAAGACATCTGGGTATTCCTTTACAATAGGTACTTCCTCCAAGCTAACCCCCTTAAGAGAGTTCACCATGACTTCTTTAAGAGCGAAATTCGACTTGATACGAATCCTCTTCCCTTCCGGTGTTGTGAGCATGACAGTTCTCTTGGCACAATCTATGACTCCTTCATATTCGGTCATCCAATTCATGCCCAACATTATGTCCAATCCTTGTGATTCTAGAACTACTAGACTGGTGGGGAAAATGTGTGTCCCAATCCTTAGTTCTAAACCCTGGCAACCGGACTTGGCCACTATTTCTCCCCCAGGAGAACTTACCCTTAGAGGAAAGTTTATAGTCTCCGTTGGTATCTTGACACTATCCACAAATACCCTTGATATGAATGAATGTGATGCACCAGTATCAAAAAGAACAACTGCGGGAATAGAATTGAGTTTGAACTTACCAATCACAGAATCTGGCGCATCACAGGCATCCTCCATAGAAACATGATTCACCGTGGCTTTGACAAACGGGTTTGGCTTCTTCCCGTTCCCATTGCCATCGTTGTGTCCATTTCCATTCCCATTACCATTGCCATTCTTCCTCTCGGGGCAAGAGGTTGCATAGTGCCCTGTCTTGTTGCACTTAAAGCATGTCACCTCACTAAGATCCTTTCCATTTCCGCCATTGCCATTGCGGTTTTTGTGCCCATTGTGTTTGTGGCCACCATGGTTATGACCGTTATGGTTGTGGCCATTATTGTTATAAGGTGGTGGTGAGGAGTTATACCGCTTCGCACGGAATGAGTGTTTGTGAGGGTTAGATTTCCTTTTGCGATTTTCTATGCTCTTCCTCTTTGATTCAACCACAATGGCTCTATCCAGGAGTTCCTGAAAGTTGTCAAATTTCTGAGCCACAAGCTGAATGGATATCTCATCGTTGAGCCCTCTTAAGAACTCCTCCTGTCTCTTGGCATCAGTGGAAACATCATCGGGTGCATAACGGGCTAGCTTATTGAAAAGCTCACCATACTCGGTGACGTAATCTGCAGTGGTGTAGGTCGCGAACTCGCGCCTCTTTAGAGCCATGACACCAGCACCACATGATGAGTGCGAAAAGCTAACTCAAACTGTTCCCAAGTGATAGCATCAATGTCCGGTGGGTGACTTGGTAGTTATCCCACCATTCGCAGCAGGTCCTTCAAGCCGTGTAAGGCATAACGCACCCTGTCGGCTCCGACAGCTTGCACGGTGTCTAGCTTCTTGTTGATCGTACGCAGCCAGTCATCAGCGATGATTGGTTCAGTGCTGCTAGTGAAGGTAGGTGGGTTCAGCCTCAAAAACCGAGTCAAGCGATCCAGTTGAGGAGGTGGCGGAGGTGGTGGTGGCGGCGGGTTGTTGTTGTTGTTTTGCATGTTCTGAGTGAGCAGTTGGATCAGCTGGTTCTGAATGGCCAAAAGTTCTGCTATTTAAAGCAAGGGATTTCGAGGTCCGCACGCCTTGGCGGCATCTGGGGTTTAAGAGAGTAGTTAAGAAAAGAAAAGACTAAGTAGTAAACTCCTACCCTTATGAAAAACACACCAAGCACACAAGGCACACAAGGCATAACACCACAGATTTAGCACAGGAAACAACCAAAATTTAACTAAACCAGACTTGTCTTGGTATTTATTACATTTGCGAATAACGTTCTACTATAGAATTAAAGGTGGTCCAACTATTACACATCTTCCACGTCTTCCTCTTCCTCGTCCTCGAACGAGTATCCTTCTTACTCTAGAGTTGTCTTGTACAACTCCATCTCCTTTGTGGTGGCTTCAAGCTTCTCTTGGAGGTCATTTATCTCATCTTGTAGCTTCTTGGTAGTGGCTTCCAGCTGCTCCTGAAGTCCCTCCTTCTCGCCTTGTAGTTTCTCCACCAAACTTGACTTCATTGCGGCTTCAAGTTGCTTTGCCAAGTCCCTCTTGGAAGCGCGCACATCATCGATTATCTTGCAAAGGCCTTCAGTTTGCACTTCATCTCCATCGATCTGCTGTTTGAGTTCTCTAATTCTCTTGTTTTTATTTATCACCCTCTTCTCTTGGTTAGCGAACTTCTTCTCTTGGTCCTGAAATTTTATGTCTTGGAGCTTCATTGCCTCTTCCTGCTGCTTGATCATTTCTTCCTTCTCCTTGATGAGGGCGCATAGCTCGTCATTCTTCAACATCTCGAGGAAGGTACCCTTCTCAAGGTCATGGATGTGGCACTCCAAATCTTGATATTGTGTTCTTCGGCGCTTGGTAGAAGTTCTTTCCTCAAATGTTAACTCCATGGGAATTCCTTCCTCATCTTGTCTTCCAAAGAGGCCGCCGCAGTGTCCTTGGAGAGCTTCATGATGACGTCCACATAGGCGACCAATGAGTTGCTGCAAGCTAATGCTAAGGGCCTTCTCCTTGGAATCGCTAACAATGTGGATTGCTATGTCTTCCTCCGGGTTCTTGCCTTGCTCCTTTCCTGGCTGGAGGACCTTGACTCCCCAACAACCATCCTTGTGGAGTTTCTTCATTGTGCTCCCTTGGATTGTTGGGAGAGGAAGGTCCAATCGTGTGAGTAGATCCATGAGGCATCCTCCAAAGCGAAGGGGTTCGATGTCCGCGACGGTGTCGTAGAGGAAGCTTGTCATCCTTGAGTTAGAAGAATGAGGGTTAGATACTTAAACAAGTAGAGGAAATTAGATACTAGAGGTGCGGAAAATAACTTAGTAGGAAACAAGTAAGGCACTAAAGTTAGAGGTGGTTCCAATCCTAGGGTCACGTCCTACAGGCAACGATGTGCTCTGATACCATCTGTAGCGACCTCGGATCGGTAAGGATCCTAAGTCCCTGTGATTAACATGCTAGTCCCTGGATCAATAGCTAGCACTCACAGTCGATGAAATATCATGTAAAACACAAAGTCTTTATTACACGGAGAATCCAGAGTATGAAATTATTACAAAAGTTGCTTAGCATTATGCTAGCTCAAATAACAGCGGAAACATAAAAGCAGCATGAGTCCATCAACGCCCAGGCTTGTCGAGTGTAGACCCGTGATCCCTACGCACCTTTCAATCTTCGGGTTCTGCACATAGACGTGCAACCAACAAGTTGGGTCAATACTTTGAATGTATTGGCAAATTACACCAAGGAGAGAAAAGACTATCTCTACATGCAAGGCTGGTATAGGCTGTAGAGTTCATTTGCTCAAAGCTAATTTTCTTAAGTAGAGAGAGAATAGAAGATTGCCCTACTTTGTAAACATTTGTTTGAATAAAAATAAGGTCGAATGGCACACGAGGATATTACGCACCAGGTGTCCAAACAACCAAACACTTGGATATTACGCACCAAGCTTCACTTGGATATTACGCACCAAGTTTTCCCAAATTCCCACCCATTAGTGATATTACGCACGCCATGGGGTTTCAAAACTTTGTTTTAGAAAAGAGAGAGGAAGATCCTTCAGACGCTCATTGTTGTTCTGTTACCGTGAACACGGCTGATCGATCAGATTGCAATACTCTCGAGAGTTTGTGCACTTTACCCACAATCCACGATCAATTCCTTTTACAGACAATACCATGGCGAGGCTTTCCCTTAGTAGCCCCTATACCTTCCGGATCCAACCGTGCCAATAATCCTCCAAATGTTGGTACCCAGGTGAGGTTTCCCACTAAGTACTAGGCCAAGACAGAGCCCATAATGTATTGTGGTTGCAGACCGAAGCTTCTGAATTCAAACATGGCACTTCTTTGATTCTCAGGCCCTCCACCAAAATTCACACTCGTTGACCCGACAACCATTCCGCCCAGAAGAAAACTTAGTTTTATTTTGAAGTGGATGTGAGATGAAAAGTTTGCTCTAGAGAGCCTTTATCCTTAGAAAAATTCTTTGTCTTTCGAACCCCCCAACGGTACTTTGTATATATAGCATAGCAAGCAATACTTAGTAAAAACAGGGGTAACCTATTGGGATGGAAAATCCTAAGTAGAGAGCTACTCATGGCATACTACAAAATCATCGCACTTGCAAAATAATACTAAGGAAAAAAATTCTACTGGAACATCCTACACATGCAACTACAGAATTTTCAAGATCACATGCATAGAATCAAAGCTGGGACAAAATTATGAACAAGTGGTGTAACTTGCCTTGATCTGAGCAGCACTCTACACAATAGCACTCCTTAGCGCACTCCGAGCAATCTAACAAATCACAAACATAGATCTGATCACAACTTGTTCAAAGCATACACAAAGGAAAACATGCATGCATGCAACATGGTAGTTTATGCAAGGTTGGTTAAATTGATCAAGGTAGCAACTTTGTGTTGTGATAGTGTAAGGTTGTCACTAGGATTTATTTCCCAAGGGTTTAGATCTACTATAGTGTCACTAAACAATTCCTAGGATTATAAGGAGATCAACCAACTAGTTAGCCCCAAACTAGATCTAATGATCTTAAGCAAAGTTGTAAAATTTTGTCCAGTAGGCATTAAGGAAACAAGGTCATTGCAACAAGAATCAATTAAAACAGAATTTTTATTATTTTTCTATAGAATAAACACTCCAATCTAGTGATTAAGATCTACAACTAAAACATTACTGCAAACCTGCAATATTATTACAGATTTGGATTCTACATAAAATTAGGAATCCAACGGTATATTATAAGCTAGATTTGGCCAAAAATTCGATTTTATATGAATTTCGCAAGATTAAAACCAAATCTGAAAACAGATCTAAATTCTACTTAAAACCCTAGCCAGGTGTCGCTGTCTGATTGGTCCAGCTGGCAACGGGGGGGTGACGCGGCGCTGGCGCGTGCGTGCTGACGCGCGCAGCCACGTGGCACGTCGTTATTCGACGATACCCCTTCGGCGTTGATTTAATCGGAGCCACAGATTCTAGATCGGACGGAGGAGATGGACGCGGTGACTTACAGTGACGACGACGGTGGCGGTGGGCGGCGGTGGCGTCGGTGGTCGACGGTGGCGGTGCTCCGGCGGGTCCCTGGAACCGTGGCGGGGTCGACGATGTTCCCCTCCTTCTCACGGTCGCCCTGGTATGGTCGGCGTCGGTCCTCCCTTCTTCTGCTCATGGTGGCTGCCGTTCTCTCCCGTCTCCGGCAAGACTCCGGCGACCAATTGCCGGCGGTTCACTGTGCTAAAGAGAGGGAAAAACGAGGGGGAGACAGAGGAGTTAGCGGTGGTTCCGATTTTGGAAGAAAGAGAGGGAGGAGGGCTCGGTATCGATGACGGCGATAACCTCCCGAGGCGGAGCTCCGGCGGCGCGTCGGCGGCGATGAAGGCGGGGCTAGGGTTTGTGGTTTTTCGGGAGAAGAGCCAGGGCTCGATGGGGAGGGTTATAAGGGGGGTTTTTCGTGCGGAAGGGGTCGGATTTGTCTCCGATTCCAACAGAATCCGGTGGGATTGCGTCGGCAGAGGAGTTGGCGACGAACACGCTTAGGATGGGGATGACAGGTGGGGCCCTCTCGTCAGTGAGAGGCGGGGGGGCTGGCGGCTGGTGCGGCCTGCTGGGCCGGCCTGCGTGTGCGCCGCTCGCTCGCGGTGCGCGCGGTAGATAGATGCGGGCTGGCTTCGGCTGGCCCGCCTAGGTTAGGCTTCTCCCCTTTTTTTATACTTATTATTTTCTGTTTCACTATTTATCTAATAACTTTTGCAAATGGACTCCAAATTTGATGAAACTTGTTTCTAAAGTTTCATAAAATTGAGGTGGTCAACATAGGCCATAGTTTAATGTTTTACAAGGTTTTTTAGAGGGGTCATTACTTGACCTTTACAATGGTGCTCACATAAGGCAGCCAGCATATGGGTTTTCTAGGTTTAGGTGTTAGGGTTTTTATTTCAATTTTTAGTTGTAGGATGCAAATGATGCAAGGATGATGCATGACACTAATAACATCCTAATATAGAATCTGGGATGTTACACACTGCTGCATGGAATTTGGTTTGCTAAGGATATCGGCATCCGATGTTTGATGTGTTATGGAGATTCGGATCTTGTTGCCCAACAAGTGTCAGATATCTGTAATGCAAATAAACACATGGCAGCATATAGAGTTGTCGTGGATGAATTATCTAAATCGTTCGAAGGGTTTGAGGTTCAACACATCCCTCGAACATAAAATAAGGAAGCAGATGCCCTATCTCGTATAGGCTCTACACGGAAAAAGGTTCTGGATGGCGCTTTTTTGGAGCACCTCAAAGTTCCCTCTATAAAAGGAGTAGATGAGGAATATCCGACCAAATCTGACTCCCCTTTAGTAGTTCTGGCAGTAATTCCCAGTTGGACTCAACCCTACCTTGATTACTTGGTAGATGGCAAATTACCCAACGAGCAAAAGCCTTTACCATAATTAGTGGTGAGCTCTATAAGCGGAGTGTGTCTAGGGTCTTTCAGTGATGTGTATCTCCGGAAGAAGGAGTGGAAATCTTACGAGAAATCCATGAAGGAGAATGCGGTCACCACGCTGCAGCCAAATCTTTAGCGGCAAAAGCTTTCTGACATGGTTTTTTCGACACGGTTTTTTCTGGATTTGGTTCTTCGGCTTGTGCAGAAAAGAAAGCACAAACTTTCGCCAATATGGGAAGGGCCCTTTTTAGTTAGCCGAGTATTGCACAATGGTTCTTACTATCTAATTGATATGCGGCCAGTCAAAGAAAGACCTGCTACTAAGAAAAGAAAGAGAGCTGGAGGCAGTAAAGACCCGGAAGAATTAGACATGCCGTGAAATATTGCTCAGCTACGTCCCTTTTATTCTTAATTTATCTATCTTTGTAATCTTATATGTGTGTGGGGCCCCGGATTAATCCTCCAAGAACCCCTGTTATGCATACAACCACGATCCCACGATCAGTTAGTCATGGCACATAACCGACAAGTATCAAAGTAAACATCCTATACTTAACGAATACATGCCATACTTAACGAATACATGCCATACCTTAATTGTCTTTGGGTCTAACTATTGGATTGCTTCTGGCAGAGGGTTATTCTATTTTGTGGGAAGACACGGTCTTTCCCCCTTAGGATTAAACTAGGGTGGCTCTGAGTTAACGCAGTCCTTCCTTCTTGGAGTCGTCAGATGTTGTTAGGTGGATACCGCAATCTTCTGCCTAGAGTTGAAACCTTCCGATGACGTCCGCAAACTAGGTGTTATGAGGCTTATATATTTTCTTTATTCGTCTTTAGCCGAATGGAGTAGTTGAATTAGTAGATCGTCCAAACTGTTTAGAACTAATGGGTTAGCGAATCTGCGGTCCCTTAGGATGGTCTTTAGCTGGTGTAGCCGAGGGATTTATGGAATCTTTAGTTAGTTTCTCCTCTGATGACTCGCGAGTTCCTGTTTGGCGAAAAGGCGTCGGATCTGGAGATCTTTTCCGGAAGTATCTCTCTATAGATAGTCTTCGGGATTTGAGTTGGAAAGGCACAATCTTTCCATCTTAGAGATTTACTAAGGTCCTTCGAGAATGGTGCAGATCTTCTGTCTTGAAGGGCTGGCGGGGTGCTGCAGAAGTATGTATCTCCTTGGGTCTTGGGTTGAGATCTCCGAGAGACATTCTATTGCGTGAACCGGGTCGGGGTGGTTTCCTAACGCAGTCTTAGTGGTTAACTCTGGGTAGGTTAGTGGTTAACGACACTTGTTGTTAGCCTTCAGTTAGGTTAGAGGCATCCATCTTCGGGGAGGTTATCCTTATTAAGACTATTGACGTTGCTTCCGCTTGGTGGCGAAGTAGACTCGTTGTCTTCAGGCAGTCTTGTCTTTAGGATTTTGGAGTAATTTGGCCTTTCGGGGTGGAACTTCCTATGGATTTGGGTGGGGTCGACTAAATAGTTAGTCTCCTTAGGCGATCGGAGTCTCTAATGTACCGAGGGTCAGTATAGTCAGGTCTTCACTTATTGTCTTTGTTATCCTGTCCTGTGGCTTCTTGTGGATGTTGAGGATCCTTCGGTGATCGACTTCCGGCTTCTACGGGATCTCTTGCTGTAGTAGACTGATGAACAAGGGAGTGTGGCGCTATTGACGAGTTTTGAGAGATGAGTTTGACAAGTTATGTCGTCCTGCTGAGGTGAAATCTTCGAGTTGATTCTGACTTGATGATGTCGAACTCCTGGTACTTGCGATGCTTTTCCTCTCATATACTCTCGAGGTTAGTCTGGGTCTCATTACCGACAACTAACACTGGGGTTTCCTGAGTTACTAGGTGGATTATCGCTCCTCGAGTCACATTTTTAAGGAGGTTAAAGCAACCAGAACACACATACAAGGTGAACAGAGAAAGGGTATCGCAATGTCCTTGGCGAATAGCACACATAGAGCAACACATAAGGCGCTTTAGGCAATGATACATTGCAAATGTATCTATAATTTTTGATGTTCCATGCTTGGTTTTATCCACTTTCTTGTGTTTTGTTCCAACTTTGGAGTACTCTTATTATGATTTCTTGGACTAACCTATTAACAAGAGCCACAGTGCCAGCTGCCTATTTTCTGTTGTTTTTGGTTCTAGAAAAGTCAGAAAATGAATATTCTCGGAATTGGACAGGACAAAAGCCAAAGTGCCTATTTTTCCGAAAGGGATCAAGTGCCAGAATACGAGACGGAGAAGGGCTGGGGGCCGGCCACACCACCTGGCTGCTGCCAGCCTAGCCAGCGCCAGGTGGTCAGCCACCCCCAGACCCCTCGGCCTCTCCTTCCGCCTATAAGTTGCCTTCGGGACGAAGACCCTAAGCACCGATCAAAATACACGAAGAGTCTCAGCGTCATCTCAATCCCTTGATCGGAGGGATCTGAAGCTCTTCCCGGCACCACGGAGGGGAATTCACCCTGGAGGCCTTCCTCATCACCATGCAAGCCTTCGGTGTGATGCGTGAGTAGTTCATCCTTGGACTACGGATCCATGTAGTAGCTAGATGGCTGGTTTCTCCTCCTTTGTGCTTTCATGTTTAGATCTTGTGAGGTTCGTTCATGATCAAGATCATCTATTTGTAATTCATACATGTTGTGTTTGTGGGGATCCGATGGATATTGAGATGCTATTTCAGATTGATTATTGATTCTATCATGTCTTTGTTATTTGAGATCTTGCATGCTTTCCGTTGTTAGTAGCTATCTTGGCCAAGTAGATGCTAGCAAATCCAAGAGTTAGTATTTATGCTCGATAGTGGGTTCATGCCTCTGGTAATCTGGGGAAGTGACAGAAATCTCTAAGGTACTAGATGTGCTGTTGCTACTAGGGAGAAAACAACAATCCTTTGTTCATAGAGCAATCGTATTGTTTACCTTACACGTAGTTCGTAAAGCAATAATCTATTGCTTGCAACTTAATACTTGAGGGGGTCCGGATGATAACCTGAAGGTGGATTATTAGTCATAGATGCAGTTGGAAGGCGGTCTATGTATTATGTTGTATTTCCCAATCAAGTCTCAAAGGAGTCAAGATGATTAGTATATGCATGTATTGCTTTCTCGGTGTTTGTCAATTGCCCCGCTGTAATTTGTTCACCCAATATGTTATTTATCTAAGGAGAGCCACCTCTAGTGAACTATGGATCCCGGTCCTTGTCTTTTATATTCAATCTATAAACTGTTTCTGCTTTGTGTTTACTTTCTGCAAATTTTTAATTCTTTCCATTCGATACGTTTAATCCTTTGTTTTCCGCAAAACACGGTGAGATTGACAACCTCATCACAAGTTGGGCATAAAGTTCTGTGGTTGTGTTGTGCAGGTCTCCACGTTGCTACTAGCACCGGTAGTGCGCCCTGCCAAAGCTCAGCTAGGAACACCTTTGGGGTGTTTCCTTGCTCCTACTGGTTCGATTAAACCTTGGTTTCATAACTGAGGGAAACTTGCTGCTGTGCTCATCATACCTTCCTCTTGGGGTTCCCAACGAGCTCTACATCAACCACGAGCCACCAACACTTTTCTAGGCGCCGTGCATTGAGCCATCAAGCATTTTTCTGGCGCCGTTGCCGGGGAGTCAAGGACATCTTCACAATGGGAGTCCCTCGTAACCAATCTCTTTACTTTGTTGTTTTTGTTTTGGTTAGTTTTCTTTTTGCTTTGTTTGCTTGTTTTGTTGTTCAAAAAAAACACAAAAAAATTAGTTCCTTTCTTAAGTTGCCTTTATGACTAGCTCTGCTCCAATCACTATTTCATTATGGATAGCTCACTCAGTTTCCTATTTGGGAACAGTTTTATGACTGCTAAGGTAATAGATGAACCACGACCTGCTAGAACCTCCATGGAAGAAGAAATTGCTGAACCTGAAAGCTCATTAGATGAAAAAGTGGAGGAGAGTGATGGACAAAAGGAGGAAGAATGGATCTACCCATGTCTACCTTTATCCCTTACATTATTTGATTGTCCCCCATGCTTATCAGAGGAGGGTGAATGTTATGTTCCCGAGGATTTTTTTGAAAATGTTTATAATAAAGCTCTAGTGCTTGTAGATCATGAAAAGAATGCCTTATGTGATAGTTATATTTTTGAGTTTATTCATGAGGCTACTGAAAATTATTATGAGAGAGGAAAATATGGTTGTAGAAGTTTTTATGGTAATGAAACACCTCTCTATGTGCTGAAAGTTTTGAAGTTACTTTTGTTTTATCTTCCTATGCCTGTCACTTTATTGTTTGTGCATTTATTTGCATACAAGATTCCTATGCATAGGAACTGGGTTAGACTTAAATGTGTTTTGAATTTTCTTCTTGATGCTCTCCTTTACTTCAATTCATATTTCCTATGAGAGCATCTTCTCAAATTTTTATGCCTAACTTAAAGGCGTTAAAGAAAAGTACTTGTTGGGAGATAACCCAAGAGTTTTAGATGAGTCTTGGAAGTTATTAACTCTGTAATAACCTCTCCTTATCCTTTTTATTTGCTTTTTGTGCCAAGAGTAACCTCTAATGAGAGTGAAGTAATGATTGAGAAAGTTGCTGTCCCGAAACAGATTTCTGTGTGTCACCGTAAACATTCCTTAGAGAGTTCTGTACGTCGGATTGAGCTGTAATTTTTTTTGCTTCTGATCCAGGTTGTTATCTAACTTTCGTTAGTTCAACACTTTTTCATTTGAGCAACAGAAGGTCTTCGAAAAAATTCGTATTTACCTGCTGGTCTGTTTTAACAGATTTCTGCCATTTTCTGCATTTGCTTCTTGTTGGTTCCTTCTTGAGTTCTTTTCGGGAATTGAGATTTTTGAGGGAAGTTCTACAGTAGATATTGTTCTAATGGAAGTTTATTTGGTGTTAGAACTGAACCTTGAGACTTACTTATCTTAAGTGCACTAATGTTGCTAATGAGATTGTGTGAAGTTTTGTATGAAGGAAAATTTTCAGGTGTATGGAAGGAATGAGTAATAAGATGAAGGATGGACTAAAGCTTAAGCTTGGGGATGCCACGCGTGTCACCCCAAGAAATATCCAAGAAGTACAAGCGTCAAAGCTTGGGGATTCCCAAGGCATCCCCTTCTTCATCAATAAAAATTCCAGATTTCTTCCAAACACTTCATTTTTATTGTTTCGTGCACAGTTGTGTTTCTCTTGGAGCGTCTTCTTTTTTGTTTTAGTTTTGGTTTTTAGTTTGCTTGGTTTGCTTAGTTTTCTGAATAAGTTGGTTGGACCCCCTCTTTCATACTTTGGTTTGCAAATAGTTTGGTTTGGTTTGGAATAGAGTAGGAAAGTTCATGCTTTTGTGGTAAAAAGAGCTCGTTTTTGACTGTGGCTATGCTTTGTCATGCCATGCTTGATATTGTTTTGGCTTTATGCTTAGTATTATTTTCTGTATCATGACTTGTTATAAACAATTGAGATTGCTTAATGTGCCTTGGATGAATCATGCGTTGTTTTAGCATATTAAAGCATAGTATAGTGGTATTCTCCTTTGATGCTTTATTTGGGTTGACTTGGCACATGCTCACACCTTGTTATGACTATCACAAGTCACCATAGCCTTTATGATCCTTTAGTTTTCAACTTGTAGTAGCACTTTATGCTTTGATCAATGATGTTTTGTTGCTCTGCATGATTATGGCCATTATTGCTCTCCTAGTTTGTCGCTCCCAGTCTTTTGCTAGCCTCCACCACCAAGTATGAGTTCCACTCATGCATCCAACTCCCTAAACCAAGTTTTTCCAAAGATTCCACCATACCTACCTACTAGCTTATGCTATTCCAAGTAAATTCATGCTTTTTTTACCTTCCACTTGTTATGAAAAAACTAGTGATTAAAGCTCTCACGAACTTGATGGCACACTTTACTTTTTGCCTCTAATAAACTTGAACCATTGGGTCCTTCTTTGTTGCGTATATGCTTGCGCTTTATAAGTTGAAATTAGCAGAACCATGTACCATGGGGAACTCTTTCAACATTGCACTTGTACTTTGTACCCCGTTGATATTATGTTCTTTTGCTTACGGATCCCGGCGGTGTGAAATAAATGTGGAACTTGTATGATCATGGAGTTTGTATGTGTGTTAGAGAAACGCCTGGACCGCTAGCCTAAGCCATGCCTAATCATGGTGGAAACTTGCAGCATCACCATAATGAGCACTCTATGAAGCATCCTCAATAAAAACCTATGCAAATAGCAAATAAAAAGATCGCTGAGATGCTCATTGTCTGCTTGCCTTGTCATTTTGATTATGGGAAAGCTCCCGTATCATGTGCAAGGGGTACCCCGTTGGCGGTTCTTAATGATACACATATACTTACAATGACAAGAGCTTACTCATGACTGAAGTTGAGTAGCATGAGGATCAGTCTTTGTAAGTAAGGGGCATGAGATTTCGGTTTATAACTTGTCAAGCATATCCAATTAGTTGTGTCACTTTAACCTTAATCACCTTCAAGATGCTTATGATAGGGGCAATGAGAGCTGAAAGCTATAAGTACCATAATTTTTGGAAGCTCTTTATGAGACTTGAATCCCTACTTCCTTTTTACAAAAGGCCTTTCTTCCACCATTATATTGAGTCTCCACCTTCTATCTTTATGCACCTACTTAGAGAGCATAGTGGCCATTCTTAGTTCTATGTGCATTGTCCCAAGACTAGTTGATTGGTGCATAACTTGTTATTGCTTGTTTGAAACTATTGTATCTGGTCACTCTTATGAACTTTGAAGGTGTCCTATGCATTTATATTTGCTACTCTATTGAGGGACAAGCTGAATACTATTATGCTTTGTTTTCTTTATGAGAAACAAACAAACGTATTGCAAAGCATTGTTATTCATGAATCTTTTGTTTGTGCCTTTTCATGTTGCATCTTAGTTTGTTTGCTTATTGCTAGAACTTTGTCTTTCATGTTATGATTGAAGTGCTATGATCCCAGCCTTGAATGTTTTGCAAATACTTTGATCAAGTCTTTGATGGTGCATGTCACCTCAAAAATTATTTCTTTTTATCACTTACCTACTCGAGGACGAGAAGGAGTTAAGCTTGGGGATGTTGATACATTGCAAATGTATCCATAATTTTTGATGTTCCATGCTTGGTTTTATCCACTTTCTTGTGTTTTGTTCCAACTTTGGAGTACTTTTATTATGATTTCTTGGACTAACCTATTAACAAGAGCCACAGTGCCAGCTGGCTGTTTTCTGTTGTTTTTGGTTCCAGAAAAGTCAGAAAATGAATATTCTCGGAATTGGACGGGACAAAAGCCAAAGTGCCTATTTTTCCGGAAGGGATCAAGTGCCAAAATATGAGACGGAGAAGGGCTGGGGGCCGGCCACACCACCTGGCCGTGCAGCCAGGCCTGGCCCGCGCTAGGGGGTGGTCTGGCCGCCCCCAGCACTCCCTAGGCCTCTCCTTCCGCCTATAAGTTGCCTTCGGGACGAAAACCCTAATTACCCGATCAAATATCCACGAAAGAGTCTGTAGCCGCCGTCATCTCCATCCCTAGATCGGGAGGGATCTGAAGCTCTTCCGGCACTCCGGAGAGGGAATTCACCTTGAGGCCTTCTTCATCACCATGCAAGCCTCCGGTGTGATGCGTGAGTAGTTCATCCTTGGACTACGGATCCATGTAGTAGCTAGATGGCTGGTTTCTCCTCCTTTGTGCTTTCATGTTTAGATCTTGTGAGCTTCGTTCATGATCAAGATCATCTATTTGTAATTCATACATGTTGTGTTTGCGGGGATCCGATGGATCTTGAGATGCTATTTCAGATTGATTCTATCATGTCTTTGTTATTTGAGATCTTGCATGCTTTCCGTTGTTAGTAGCTATCTTGGCCAAGTAGATGCTATCAACTCCAAGAGTTAGTATTTATGCTCGATAGTGGGTTCATGCCTCTGGTAATCTGGGGAAGTGACAGAAATCTCTAAGGTACTAGATGTGCTGTTGCTACTAGGGAGAAAACAACAATCCTTTGTTCATAGAGCAATCGTATTGTTTACCTTACACGCAGTTCGTAAAGCAACAATCTATTGCTTGCAACTTAATACTGGAGGGGGTTCGGATGATAACCTGAAGGTGGATTATTAGTCATAGATGCAGTTGGATGGCGGTCTATGTATTATGTTGTATTGCCCAATCAAGTCTCAAAGGAGTCAAGATGATTAGTATATGCATGTATTGCTTTCTTGGTGTTTGTCAAATGCCCCGCTGTAATTTGTTCACCCAGCATGTTATTTATCTAAGGAGAACCACCTCTAGTGAACTATGGATCCCGGTCCTTGTCTTTTATATTCAATCTATAAACTGTTTCTGCTTTGTGTTTACTTTCTGCAAACTTTTACTTCTTTCCATTCGATACGTTTAATCCTTTGTTTTCCGCAAAACATGGTGAGATTGACAACCTCATCGCAAGTTGGGGACAAAGTTCTGTGGTTGTGTTGTGCAGGTCTCCACGTTGCTACTAGCACTGGTAGTGCTCCCTGCCAAAGCTCAGCTAGTAACACCTTTGGGGTGTTTCCTTGCTCCTACTGGTTCGATTAAACTTGGTTTCATAACTGAGGGAAACTTTTTGCTGTGCTCATCATACCTTCCTCTTGGGGTTCCCAACGAGCTCTACATCAACCACAAGCCACCAACACTTTTCTGGGCGCCGTGCATTGAGCCATCAGGCAAGCAAACATAGTCAATGTTAGGGACCAAGGAGTTAACTACTCGCGATGTAGGGGAATCCTATTCTTAGGACTATTGATCCTAGATATCGTCTTTCTTCGAGTTGACGTCCCTATCTTGCAGATGAAGCTTTCACCGGGTCATTGGACGCTTCTCGATAGTGTAATATTTGATTTCTTCTGATTGTGAGGATTTTGGTGGTAGGGCAGTCTTGTAGTCTCCTTGTGTTTACTGGTAGTTGCTTGTCTTCATCTCTTTGTCATTGTCTTCTCCCAGTTCGAGGTCCAATTTGTTTGAAATCCGCAGGTTTGAAGTTTGGACGAGAGTTAGGGGAAACCATTTTCGAAAGCATTTACTTAGAGTAAGAGAAGAAGTAGAACTTTTTGAAACTGATTGAGAAACTAGTTTTCGAAAGCCGAGGTTTTCAAAATAAGGTTCCTGTCTAACGACCATTCTAGCTAAGGTTCTCCTACAATCAGGATGGCTCTGATACCAAGTCTATGGGGCCCCGGATTAATTCTCCGAAAATCCCTGTTATGCATACAACCACGATCCCATGATCAGTTAGTCGTGGCACATAACCAACAAGTATCAAAGTAAATATCCCATACTTATGAATACATGCCATACAACCACGATCCCATGATCAGTTAACCGATCAACATCAGTGGAACTTCATTAAGCGTAGAGCCCGAGCCATGCCTTAACCTACAGGCAACTGACTAGGAGAACGTCCTAGCTCGCTTAGCCGTCAACTTCATCCTCTTCTTGATATCTGACCAAGTTAATAGCCAGGGACAATGCCAGTGAGTACTTTGAATGTACTCACAAACCACCTCAAGAAATTAATAATAACAAGAGGTTATGCAATATGGCTGTGGTAGTAGGAGGGCTTGAAGAGAGGTTCTTTTCTCAAATAGTTTCTCTTGTATATATAGCATCTACATATCTTTATTGAAAACTTCTGTGAAACACTTTTGGAAACCTTTTTTTTGAAAAGTTTTGGAAACCCTAGGATTGGGGTACCCATTTGTTCCCGTCTTCAGGTCGTCCCACGACCAAACTCCTTTCTCCTCCTTCCGACCATCCCATGGTCAAAACCTTTCTCCTTTACGACCATACCATGGTCAAAACATTTCCAAAGCCATTTCTTTTCCGAAATCCTTTTTGAAAACAAAACCAGCACCGCTCTACAGAAGTTTGTCCAACCCGTCCATAACCGCGGACACGGCTATTCGAATAGATTTACACTCTGCAGAGGTTGTATACTTTACCCACACCATCCGGGTACATGATGTCTACGCACTTCTATTCTTGTAGACAGTTGTTGGGCCTCCAAGTGTAGAGGTTTGTAGAACAGCAGCAAGTTATCCCTTAAGTGGATCACCCAAGGTTTATCGAACTCAGGGAGGAAGTGGTCAAAGGTATCCCCTCTCAAGCAACCCTGCAATCAAGATAAAAGAAGTCTCTTGTGTCCCCAACACACCCAATACACTTGTCAGGTGTATAGGTGCACTAGTTCGACGAAGAGATAGTGAAACAGAAGTGGGATGGATAATTATAAGTGGTAATGGTGATAGAGAATATCTTGGTGGCGTGGAAAAGACTAAAGTCAAACTGAAATAAAGATAAAAGCAAGCAAACATGTAACAGATCTAATTGCAAACGGTGTATCAATGCTTAGAAACAAGGCCTAGGGATCATACTTTCACTAGTGAACACTCTCATATAAATATATTCTTCTTTACGATACTATGCTGAACTACTCTCCGGTTGGACACTCTAATCGTTGGTAGGGCTATAACAACAAACCTCAAAGTAAGCCTTTCCCATCTATATAACCCCACACTGTCACCTTGAGTACTAGATGAGTCCAACAAACACCACAATTTCATAAAGACATCCAACTCCAAATATAACTCATAACAAGTATTTGTAATCTCTAGCCTAAGTGCCGCCATGGTGTGCATGCTGTCACTTTCACACACATGGGGAGAGCAGAGATCTATTAAAGCACTTGAGTAGAAATGTATATCTATAGATTACAAGCTCATGATCTCAATAAGATCATGCATAGAGAGAGAGATGAACACATAGCTACCGGTAGAACCCTTAGCCTCGAGAGAGAACTACTCCCTCCTCATCAGGGGAATCAGCAATGGTGATGGAGATGTGGTGGAGATCGATGGAGATGGCTCCAGGGGCACTTCCCCGTCCCGGCAAGGTGCCGAGCAGACTTCTGTCCCCGAATCTCCCTTGGTGGCGGCGCTGTGGAACTTTTTGTGGATTTTTGATTGATTATCTAGTGTTTATGCATCGGGAGGCTCTTATAGGCAAGGTCGGTGGCCGGCCAGGGGTCCCACACCATGCCCTGGCATGGCCTAGGCTGGCCCACGCCAAGGGGGGGTGTGGCCAGGCCCTGGCCCTTCTCCGACTCTCCTTCTGGCTCCATGAGTCTTCCGGGAAAATAGGAACTTTGGCTTTTGTCCCGTCCAATTCCGAGAATATTCATTTTCTGACTTTCCTGGAACCTAAAACAGCAGAAAACAGGTAACTGGCACTATGGCATCTTGTTAATAGGTTAGTCCAAGAAAGTCTATGAAAAGTACTCCAAAGTTGGAACGAAACACAAGAAAGTAGATAAAACCAAGCATGGAACATCAAAAATTATAGATACATTTGCAATTTATCAACATCCCCAAGCTTAACTCCTGCTCGTCCTCGAGTAGGTAAGTGATAAAAAGAAAGAATAATTTTTGAGGTGACATGCACCATCAAAGACTTGATCAAAGTCTTTATAAAACATTGATATTTGGGATCATAGTAGTTCAATCATAACATGAAAGCAAAGTTCTAGCAATAAGACAAAGAAACTATGATGCAACATGAAAAGGCACAAACAAAAGATTCATGAATAACAATGCTTTGCAACAAGTTTGTTTGTTTCACATAAAGAAAACATAGTATAGTAGCATTCAGCTTGTCCCTCATAGAGTAGCAAATATAAATGCATAGGACACCTTCAAAGTTCATAAGAGTGACTAGATACAAATAGTTTAAAACGAGCAATATCAAAGCTATGCATCAATCAATAAGTCTCGGGACAATGCACATAGAACTAAGAATGGCCACTATGCTCTTAAAGTAGGTGCATAAAGATAGAAGGTGGAGACTCAATATAATGGTGGAACAAAGGCCTTTTTATAAAAGGAAGTAGGGATTCAAGTCTCATAAAAGAGCTTCCAAAAATTATGGTACTTATAGCTTTCAGCTCTCATTGCCCCTATCATAAGCATCTTGAAGTGATTAAGGTTAAAGTGAACAAACTATGGTGTACATGCTTGACGAAGTATCAGTTAGAAATATCATGTCCCTTGTATACGAGGGCCGCTCCTCATGCTACTCAAGTTTAGTCACCGGTAAGTTCTTGTCATTGTAAGTATATGTGTATCATAGACAACCGCCAACGGGGTACCCCTTGCCCGATGATACGGAAGAATTCCCATATCAAAATGACAAGGCAAGCAGACAACGAGCATCTCAGCATTCTTCTTATTTACCATGGGAATATGGTGCTTTTTTTCTCTCTTTCCTATTTTCATAGTATCTTTTTTTTCTTTTTATCCTTTTTTTCTCAATATAGGACTCTTTTTTTATAAGAAGAATGCTTCATAGACAGCTCATTATGGTTACGCTACAGGTTTCCACCATGTCAGCATGGATTAGACCAGACCAGTGCTTTCTCTAACACATATACATAACTCCATGGACTTACAAGCTCCCCTTTCATTTCACACCGATGACATCCATATACAAAAGAGCATGATATCAACTAGGTACAAGTACCAAGTGCAATGTTGAAAGCGTTCCCCATGAAAGCATGGTTCTGCTAATTCCCGACAAATAAGTGCAAGCATATACAACATAGACGACACAATGGTTCAAGTTTATTATGGGCAAGTAAAGTAAAGTGTGCCATCAAGTTCGTGAGAGCTTTAATCACTAGTTTTCTCATAACAAGTTTAATTTGGAAGATAAACAAAAACATGAATATACTTGGAATAGCATAAGCTAGTAGGTAGGTATGGTGGACTCTTTGGAATAACTTGGTTTTAGGAGTTGGATGCATGAGTGGAACTCATACTTGGTTGTGGAGGCTAGCAAAAGACTGGGAGCGACCAACTAAGAGAGCAATAATGGCCATAATCATACAGAGCGACAAAACATCATTGATCAAAGCATAAAGTGATACTACAAGTTGAAAACTAAAGGATCATAAACGCTATGGTGACTTGAGATAGTCATAACATGGTGTGAGCATGCGCCAAGTCAACCCAAATAAAGCATCAAAGGAGAATACCACTATACTATGCTTTAATATGCTAAAACAACACATGATTCATCCAAGGCACATTAAGCAATCTCAATTGTTTATAACAAGTCATGCTACAACAAAGAATACTAAGCATAAAGCCAAAACAATATCAAGCATGGCATGACAAAGCATAGGCCACAGTAAAAAACAAGCTCTTTTTACCACATAAGTATGAACTTTTCCTACTCTTTTCCAAACCAAACCAAACTATTTGAAAACAAATGTATGAAAGAGGGGGTCCAACCAATTTATTCAGAAAACTAAGCAAACCAAGCAAACAAAAAACCAAAAAGGAGACGCTCCAAGAACAACACAACTGTGCATGAAACAATAAAAATGAAGTGTTTGGAAGAAACCTGGGATTTTTATTGATGAAGAAGGGGATGCCTTGGGCATCCCCAAGCTTTGACGCTTTTACTTCTTCGATATTTCTTGGGGTGACACGCGTGGCATCCACAAGCTTGAGCTTTAGTCCATCCTTCATCTCATTGCTCATTCCTTCCATACACGTGAAAATTTTCCTTCATACAAAACTTCACACAATCTCATTAGCAACATTAGTGCACTTAAGATAAATAAGTCTTAAGGTTCAGTTCTAACACCAAATAAACTTCCATTAGAACACTAGCTACTGTAGCACTTCCTTCAAAAAGCTCAATTCCCCAAAAGAACTCAAAAAGGAACCCACAAGAAGCAAATGCAGAAAATGGCAGAAATCTGTCAAAACAGACCAGCAGGTAAAGACGAATTTTTTCGAAGACCTTCTGTTGCTCAAATCAAAAGGAGTTTAACTAACGGAAGTTAGATAATAACCTGGGGCAGAATCACAAACAATGACAGCTCAATCCAACATACATAGCTCTCTCACGAATTTTTACGGTGAAGCACAAAAATCTGTTTCGGGACAGCAACTTTCCCAATCATTAGTTCTCTCTCATTAGAGGTTACTCTTGGCACAAAAAGCAAATAAATAGGATAAGGAGCAGTTATTACTGAAGTAATAACTTCCAAGACTCATCTAAAACTTTTGGGTTATCTCCCAATAAGTACTTTTCTTTAACGCCTTTAAGTTAGGCATGATAGTTTGAGAAGATGCTCACATAAGAAATATGAATTGAAGTAAAAGAGAGCATCAAGAAGCAAATTCAAAACACATTTAAGTCTAACCCACTTACTATGCATACGAATCTTGTAAAGAAACAAGTCATGAAAGCACAAAGCAACAAGCATAGGAAAGCAAAACAAGTGCAACTTCAAAATTTTCAACATAAAGAGGGGAAACTTAATATTGTTGAGATACATAAAACCATGTTTCCCTCTCTCATAATAACTTTTAGTAGCATCATGAATGAAATTAACAATATAACTATCACATGAAACATTCTTATCATGAGCCACATCAATAAAATAATTAATACTCTCCACATAAGCATAGTCATTCTTATTAATTGTAGTGGGAGCAAATTCAACAAAATAGCTATCATTATTATTCTCATCACCATAATCATCAAATATAGGAGGCATATTGTAATCATTAATTTTATCCTCAATAGTAGGTGGACTGAAAATATCATATTCATCATTGTAATCATCATATATTGGAGGTTTGGTATCATCATAAGCAATAGAATAGCTATCTTCCAAAGCTGGGGAACTAAAAAGATCATTTTCATAAAAACTAGCTTCCCCAAGCTTAGACTTTTCCATAGCATTAGCAATAATGGTGTCCAAAGAATTCATACTAACAACATTGCTATTAGCATGCAAATAAAGTTCCATAGGTTTTTTAATTTTCTCTTCAAACACTTCATGTCCTAACTCAAGATAAATACTATAAAACTCTCTAATTTTGTTGTTATTTTCCATTAAGCCTAACTTGTGAAAACAAGAAACAAAAAGACAAAATTGCAGAATCTAAAGGAAATAACTTCGAGCACTCACACTGGAGGATGTGAGTACCTTTTACCTTACCTCCCTAGCAACGGCGCCAGAAAATAGGCGTTTGCCGTGGGAGGTTCTTATTCTTTAATCCTCCGGTGTGAATACCTTTTACCTTACCTCCCCGGCAACGGCGCCAGAAAATAGCTTGATGTCTATGCACTTCTATTCTTGTAGACAGTTGTTGGGCCTCCAAGTGCAGAGGTTTGTAGAACAACAGCAAGTTTTCCCTTAAGTGGATCACCCAAGGTTTATCGAACTCAGGGAGGAAGTGGTCAAAGGTATCCCCTCTCAAGCAACCCTGCAATCAAGATACAAGAAGTCTCTTGTGTCCCCAACACACCCAATACACTTGTTAGGTGTATAGGTGCACTAGTTCGGCAAAGAGATAGTGAAACACAAGTGGGATGGATAATTATAAGTGGTAATGGTGATAGAGAATAGCTTGGTGGCGTGGAAAAGACTAAAGGAAAACTGAAATAAAGATAGAAGCAAGCAAACATGTAACAGATCTAATTGCAAATGGTGTATCAATGCTTAGAAACAAGGCCTAGGGATCATACTTTCACTAGTGAACACTCTCATATAAATATATTCTTCTTTACGATACTACGCTGAACTACTCTTCGGTTGGACACTCTAATCGTTGGTAGCGCTATAACAGCACACCTCAAAGTAAGCCTTTTCCATCTAGATAACCCCACACTGTCACCTTGAGTACTAGATGAGTCCAACAAACACCACAATTTCATAAAGACATCCAACTCCAAATATAACTCATAACAAGTATTTGTAATCTCTAGCCTAAGTGCCGCCATGGTGTGCACACTGTCACTTTCACACACATGGGGAGAGCAGAGATCTATTAAAGCACTTGAGTAGCAAGGTATATCTATAGATTACAAGCTCATGATCTCAATAAGATCATGCATAGAGAGAGAGATGAACACATAGCTACCGGTAGAACCCTTAGCCTCGAGAGAGAACTACTCCCTCCTCATCAGGGGAATCAGCAATGGTGGTGGAGATCAATGGAGATGGCTCCGGTGGCACTTCCCCGTCCCGGCAGGGTGCCGGAACAGAGACTTTCTGTCCCCCGAATCTCCCCTTCGATGGCGGCGGCGCTGTGGAACTTTTTGTGGATTTTTGATTGATTATCTAGGGTTTATGCATCAGGAGGCTCTTATAGGCGAAAGTGTCAAGGTCGGTGGCCGGCCAGGGGGCCCACACCATGCCCTGGCGCGGCCTAGGCTGGCCCGCGCCAAGGGGGTGTGGCCAGGCCCTGGCCCCTCTCCGACTCTCCTTCTGGCTCCATGAGTCTTCCGAGAAAATAGGAACTTTGGCTTTTGTCCCGTCCAATTCCGACAATATTCATTTTCTGACTTTCCTGGAACCAAAAACAGCAGAAAACAGGCAACCGACACTGTGGCATCTTGTTAATAGGTTAGTCCAATAAAGTCTATGAAAAGTACTCCAAAGTTGGAACAAAACACAAGAAAGTAGATAAAACTAAGCATGGAACATCAAAAATTATAGATACATTTGCAATGTATCAGTACACTACCCTGATCTACACCGATCGTGGGTTGAGTAACCTATCAAGACTCTCCGGATGCCCACTCTAGTATAAGTGCCTACCCTATGAGTGTTATTCTCCTCAACACCGGGACATAGGGTACGGAGGACCAACCAGAGTGCTTTTTCCACTTCTCGAGTGTGCGCTTTCAATGAGGGGCTCATAGTAACGCCTGGCTGCCAGCAGACAGTTCGTTCCTTCGCCAGGTCGATGTCCCACATGGACCTTTATGGGAGAAGGCCCAGCCTCCAGGGATCGCGATCCCGTGTAGTAGTTGCAAGGCAGCTTATACCAGAATAGACAAACATCAAATCCAGCCATGTCCCATTCCAGAGTAATGTGGTTGCACAAGTTAAGTTGTTATATCTAAACTACAAAGAACCGGGTGCGTTTTCATAAACCTTTTTCCTCCAGCTTCCTTCAGCATTTTGTAAAACAAACCTTTTCGTTCTCAACATCCCTTGGGAGGTCCCACCTCACCAAGGTTTTATCATAAAACATTTGGTAAAACTTTTTCGGGGGTCTTCCCATCCTCTAGTTTTGCTTCGGCTAAAATATCGTCTCCAAAGGGGTATGGTGTAATACACCATCTATCACACTAGGGTTAAATAGGTGTCATCAAGAGGGTTGTACTTAATAGTACAAAAGCATAATGGTTTGGAGAAGCCAAACCACTACCAAGTAGAGATCATCATATAGTAAAACGATACAGTTTTCATAAAGCAGTAGATAAAACATGCATAAGTAAGATAGTAGGACAAGTCTTATGAGCAAGAGGGTGGCTTGCCTGATGATCAGCAATATGGCAATATTTCCATGTACTTCTTCTTAGGATACCCAATAATACCAATAATAAGAACCATATTCTGATCTCCGATTTCACCGCAACTATCGTTGTCAAGATAGCACATGCAAGCAAACCAAACCACAATCAACACAAGGCATACAAGCATCATTATAATAAAACAAATAAACATACCACCCATTACTCAAATCAGTAGGTTTTGATAGATTGAGTGGGTTGTAATTGGAATTACTTTAATTGCCCCTGTGGTCTTTGTTTTATGATGTATTTGTCCAAATACCACCTGTTAAGGGGATTTAGAACTAGTCTTGGGTCCGTATGATATCAATATGCAAATATAATACCATCAGGTAGGTATTTACAAAATAAGGCCAACAAAAGTGGTTTCACTATTTTATCACTTTTCTTTAATTTCTTATGAATATTCTAGCGATAAAAGCTCTAGTTTTGGGAAATAATTCACCAGAAAAGTTCTGGAGCTCCAAAAATTAATTCCTTGGAGGGTTCAGTAGGGTCTGATGTACTGATTCACTGAGAGTTGGAATCATGTCAAAATAATTAACAGAATTCCCTCAATAAATTCCCAAAGAAAGTTCTATATACAACTTGTCTTTTTCACCCGATTTAATCTACAGTAGCTTTTGATAGGAAACCAATGCCACATGGTAGGCCTCTTGAATACCTTTCTGTAGGAATTGGATTCACTCTTTTTGGGGTTACAGAGCTGCTGGAGTGATTTATCTAGTGAATTAACTAAGCCCGGAATAGATTAATTCATGATAAAACCACAGAGGCTTATAAAATTATGGGCTCCTAGGATTTGATATATATTGGTAGGTAGGTGTATAGGGAGTTGGAATTAGGTCAATACCAACTTTGGTTTGGCCTAGGGTATTTTCTAGGGGCAGACACTAATAATATTTGCTATTTTTACTATAGACAGACTACTGTTCACCTTGGCATAAGGCATATGCTAGTTGATAGTTATAGCAATTACCTTCCAGGAGAACTTCGATTCATCCCAAATGGATATGTACAACTCCCTGAGGAATTTATTTAGTGATAAAGATACCTTTTTGTAGATTAATTGCTAGTAAATAATGAAAATTACTTTTGGCAAAAGAACAGTTCTGCATGTTGCACAAAACACACATGAACATGATAAAAAACTTTATTTGGACAAAGTACCCCATTTTCCATTTTCATATAGATTTAAATTGGACAGCTGTTTAACAGATCTCGCAAAATGTTTAAAGAAAAACAAAGAAAAGAAACGAGGCAGAGGCTACTGGGCTGGATCGGGCGACCGCGGGCCTCCTAGCAACGAAGCCGGCCCACCCAGCTTCTCTCCGCGCGGGAGGAGACGATTTCAAACCTGTCGGGTGGGATCCACCCGTTAGTGAGGGGAGACCCGCGTAGGGGTATGGAGGGGCTGCCGTCCGTCAGATCAAGTGAGGATCGGCAGACGGGGTTCGTCGTCCACCTCTGTCCAGGCGGCAGTGCGGGCTAACCCTAGGCACGTCGGGCGGCGGCGGGGAGCTCACCTGGGGCACCGGGAGGAGGCGAGGATGGGCGGAGGCGACGCGGCACTTGACGACGGTCCCAACGATGGTCGGCAAGGCTGGGTTTGACGCCGGGATCTGGCTCGCGCGAGGATGCCCGAGAGTGATCTCGTCGGAGCTCGACGGCGGCGACGGTAGGGGCAGTCCTTAGCCAAAAGAAGAGTAGGATTAGATAGAGGAGGAGAAGGGGGTCACATTGTAGTGAAATGCAGAGGGAGATGAGCAAGGGAGAGGGGGGTCTAGCTCATCTTCTTGTCAATGGCCGAGAGGTGAGTTCCTCCTTTTTCCTGGGAGAGGCAGAGAAGGGGAGAGGATGGGGAGCTCTGGGTGGTAAGTGGGAGCGAGAGGAGTGGAATGAGGGGCAGAGGGAGGCGCGGGGTGGCCTCTGGCCTTTAAAACCGAGAGGGGGTAGTCCATGGTGGACTATGCTCATTTGGGGGAAAAGGGCAGGGATGGTGGTCAGCTATTGGGGATCAAGGGAGGTGGAGAGGAGGGTGTGGTGCCAGGGACCAGAGAAGGAGCCGTGTATCTAACCCAGGAGCCTTGGATGCTCCACCTTTTTCTCCTCGGGTGAAAAGAAAGGAGGGGAGTGGGAGGAGGCTAGGGAGAGCTAGGGCAGATTTTAGTGGTGCAGAGGAGAGGGGAGTGGGGTCTAGGATTGGCAAGAGAGAGGAAGGGGGCGTGCTGCAGCTGCTGTGAAGATTTTACAAGATATGGCATTGATGGCACAAGATTTTGGAGTATCTTCTTGTATCTCTCTCTCTCTCTCACTTCCAACACAAGGGGCAAAAGAGGGATGGGCTACAGTAGCTTTGCTATAGTGCATGACCAGAAGGGTGTGAGTAGTGCTGTGGTGAGTGATAGAGGGCTTTGGTGATGATTTGATTCTTGGTTTAGCTCAATATTTCCTTAGTTTGCCCAATTTGATCAAATAGATGGTCATAGGAAGTCTAGAAATTTGACCTATGCAAGATGGGGCAAGGATGCTGGTAGATGGGTGTGGACAAGGTATAGCTCCATGAATTATTTGAGATTTATTGGATGAAGTTTGGTCCACTTTATATCACCTATTCAAATAGGCAGAAGTGGTCTTTAGGGGTTTATTGGATATTTTTGAATTGGACAAGTTTAGTTTTTTATGTGAGATGGTCCCAAATGTGAATACACACTTAGGGGAATTTTCCCAAGATTTATGCATACTTAAAAGTATTTAAAACTATCATTATTCCATTTCTTCCATTTAAGAAAAAGGGCAAAAAGAAATAATAAAGGATCTCAAAAATATTTATTTTTGAAGTGGGAAGATAGGGTATGATATATGGGCCTCAAAAGTGCTTAGAGTTGGGGAAGTGTTTTGGCAAAAACCAAACTTTCCATTGGGAAAGGAGTTTTGGAGATTTTGACTATTAAAGAGATTTATTAGATTTGGAGCCATAATAATTATGGATAATATTTGATAAATCTTGATGATCAAGGTAGATGATTTATACAAGGTGTAGCAAGCATTTTCAACCTTGGTAATTGGAAATCCAACTTGAATTAGATGGAAAACAAGGAGTTGTGGATCTAGGGTGATGTTATTTTTATACCACCAAAACCTTGTTGGATCTTGGAGCTCAGATCTCACCTTGATGCAAGGTATAGATGGATAGTTAGACCAAGTCATATAGATCATCATGGAAGAAGGAGTTTTTATTGGTTGCATTTGAGGTGGTCTGGAAGTGATGACAAACTTTGTTGAAAAAAAGACCACCATACCAGATGAGTCATGATGCCTTATAAACCATGTGGGTTTAAGACGCACAAAGATCTAATTGGAACAAGTGAAGTAGATATTGATAGACCTATATGAGTAGAACACAACCATGCAAAGAGTTGATCCATATAAGGTTGGATGGTGGTGTGAGCTTCTATCAAAGTAGGCATGTTGACTAGATTTGCAGGAATAGTTATTTTCTTGCCTGCAAAACCATCAAGAACAAGTGGGTTGGAGGATGATCTAACCAAGGGAAAGAGTGGGACTTCGTATTACTTAGGATGTTTAACAATATGGTTCAAATGCATTTTTAAAAATGTACAAGGGTTGAGAAAAGGAGGCACTCAAAAAGGTGATGTTGAACCAGATTCCAGACTTGGTCAATTTTTGCAGTTTTGAGGTTTTGACTAGAGTATGAGAGGGGATGTTTTTGATGGGTTGCAAGGTACCCAAGAATCATCAAGTGGATGATGTTGAAGTGTAGATTTATTAGGAAGGATCCTTTCTTCATTTTTGTCTTCATTGACTTGGAAGCTTCTAAAAGGGGTCACTTCAGAAGGGGTCTGGTTAGGGGTTTTAGATGATCACCTAGTAGTTAGAGATCAGATTCCAGCTTTGTATTTTTGCTTAGGGTGTGGTGATTTGGAAACCTCTAGATCCTAGTGATGAGCTCCTAGAGTAGCTCTTACTATCTCCTAAGCAGACAAATCAATTAGCAGATCAAGGCAATTCATCTTATAAACTAAGCAAGTCCACTACTGGGGTTACCATCAAGCCTAGATTGAGGTAAGGTTGATGCATTTTGAAGAGGTTGGATTTTGAAGAAGATGAGAGTCCTTGGTATCTCTACCAAGAGTAGAATTCAAAATCTTACTAAAAGGTTTTGGAGATCCTAGAGGTAAGAGTAGTTGAAGGTTCTGTCTTGAAAACATAAGGAGGTTATAACTCTCCATAGTTTTGTCAATCAAAGATACTAAACTAGTTTTGTGTACTCAAGCATCTTGGCTCATGTTTTTGAAATGCCAGAACATTTGAGAATATGTAAAGTGATCCATGTTAGTTTTGTTAAATAGCTTTTGTCAACTGATGGTGAGGTAAGGAGTATCATATTTTTTTGAAGCAATTACTGTGAGGGAGCCCCCCACAGCCACATTTTATTAAAAAACGAAATATTTACAGATGATAGTATCCTATATACAAAGGAAAAAAGAAAGGGGGGGTTACAGGAGATTGTCAATCCATCTAGATAAGAGGGGAATATCAGAGGTTTTCACTCTATGCTTAAGCAAGGTGACTTCTTGGAAGAAAATGGCCTTCCATCCCCGGAAGGTGGGCCTAACCCCATTGAAGATTCATCCATTCCTTTGTTTCCATATACACTAGCAAGTGATGATGACCACCTCAAAAAAACAAGGTCCTTTGAAACTTTTCTTGGCCCAACATATGGTTTCCTCAAGGTCACCCGGATACCATGGAATTTGCAGATAATTCCAAATACGGGTACTATAGACACAGTTAAAGAACATGTGCCTCCAGTCCTTAGAGACATCAATCACAGCAGAGGACACAGTTATGATCATTTGTCACCTACCAATTCCTTCTGATTAGCATATCCTTTGTATTTATTTTGTCGTGTAAGATGAGCCAGGCAAAAAACTTAAGCTTCGAAGTGCATTTGCTTTTCCAGATCCAAACCGATGGGTGATGGTTATCAAGGTGTTCAAAGTGCTGTTTGTAAATAATACTTGGTTTAAAAATGCCTTTGCCAAGAGTACAAATCCACTTGTCACTCAGGTGCTCATCCACTGCAATGTACTGGTCCATCTTCTGCAATTCTAGTAATTCCTGATGGGCCTGGATGGAAAGAGGGAGATGGAAACCATCCAGAATATTGCCTAGTTGTTTAAACTCCATGATTGATAGGAATTTGTCTTTAGAAAAGGTGAAAAGTCTCGGGAAACTCTGAGAGAGAAGTTGGTTGTGCCAAAGGTCAGACCACAGGAGGATTGAAGACCCAGAACCCACCTCACATCTGGTGATGGCCCTATAATTATCAGACAATTTAGAGACATCTGTCCACCAAAAGGAACCCACAGGTCTTGTAGCATGAGGCACACTATTGTAATAATAAGAATTCCTAACCAGCTGCACCCAAGGTATATCATCATTATTATAAAACTTATGGAGATGCTTCATGAGCAGGGCATTATTTTGAACCTTCAGATCAATGATTCCTAGTCCCCCTTTACACTTTGGTTTGCAAATCATGTCCCAAGCTGACAAAGAATGAGTCTTATCTTTGTCTTTATTTCTCCATAGACAATGTCTTCTTCCTCTGTCCACCACATTAATTACTCCAATAGGTAGCTAAAGGGTGAGCATGAAGTAGGTGGGTAAAGATGAAAGAACAGAATTAACCAGTACTAATCTGTCTCCATAAGAGAGGAAAGAGGAGGTAGCATTCAATCTTCTTTCAACTCTATCAATTAAGGGTGAAAGATCTTTGATTGTGGGTCTAGTGGTGCCCACTCACATGCACAAGCACAAACAAACAACAAGCAAACACTGCACCAATGAACAAGAAAAAGTTTTTATTCCCCCTGATTTTTGCATTCTGGACCACTAATCAGGGTTGCAGAAATTGGGATGTTACAATGTGTAGATGTTCAATGAGAAATAAAGTATTTGTTGCCTCATTTTTTATGAGAAGTTTTGTATTACCATCTTATTTCCGAATGATCATGTCACAGTCGAAAATCCCAGAATACTTGAAAGTACTCTATGCTCATGTTTGTTCTGGTTAAGATATCCAATTCTAAAATTGCTACCTTTGTGTATAAATCTAAATTTTCTAGTTTGTAATTTGGTTATTTATCTGATTGCCAGATGCGGGAATTTTCCGAGTAGTGAATTGTTGGTACTAGAAGCCGACTTTGTTTCTGAGTTTAAACTGGTTTAGCAATTGAGCTCTGTTGCTCGGCAAAGTTTCCGTGCTGAAGGTTGGCCGCCTCACGAAAGAGACGAGGCAGAAAGCGAGATAAACGATAAGTACAGACAAAAAATGTAAGTGCTTATGTAAACATTTCAGGCACATAAAATTAAAGCCAAAAGTGCTAAATAGAAATAACAAATCTTAGCACTAGCAAAAGTGTTATACTACTTATTTACAACTCGAATTTTTTCTACAATAACACATTGTTTTTTCTGATGCTCTACGATGCAGGGGAGAGGTAGGAGCTGCCGGCTCACTAGAAACATCAGCCTCGCCTTGATATCTTTCCGAGACATTCAAATCCGAAACGGTTTGTTTGTCGTCGGAAACTTCTGCTATTACCTCGGCAGGCGGAGGAGGCGTCTCCACACGAGTGAAGAAAGGATTGTCGTAGCTGGTTAAGTCAGCTACGTGGCACCTATATCTGGCACAGGAGTCCATGATGGCCTTGATGTCCTGCTCCTGTCCGTCTTCATCCATAGTCGAATACCCTCTGGTTATTTGCCAGATTTCCATGCTTCCATGGTGGCTCATAACCATGGTGAGAGCATTTTGTGTTGCGGTTCACGCATAGGACATGTTCCAGTCCTGGATGAGCTGGAGCATCTCCTTGGCCTTGTCTCGCACTTCAAAGACGGACATTCTATGCATGTCCGGAACCTTGAGTACTTCGCCAATATCCTCCAAAGTTTGGCGGAAATAGTTAAGCAAAACACTGACTTGAGTAAGCCGGTTGGTGCGAGACTCGGTGGAGGAAAAATCCAGTAAGTTCAGAGTACCTGCGCATATAATGCAAAAGGTTGGTAAATATATCCGAACTCCAAGAGTCGGAAAAGGCAGAAAGTCAGAAAGAGGGAAACATACCTAAGATGACATCGTCAGCTTTGGTCTTTTCTTCCCTAAGGCTCTGGAGTTCAGCCCGGAGTGCCTCGGTGATATCCTTCTCTCCAAACAAAGCATCATTGATATCCGAGATATTTTGATCCTGGGCCGTGATCCTTCGATCACATTCTTCGGTGGCCATAAAAGAGGATTCAAGAACTTGAGCAATGCTCCGTTCATGATCCGCCTTCAACTTGTCCAGCTCCCGACATAAGTCGGTGTTCTCCACCTCCAGGGTCTTCAGATTTTAGGCTTCTTCAATCATAGCACATGATTGCTTTACCAGTCCTGTAAGCATAGAACAACAGTTGAATAAATAATTCAACTATGAAATAAAGGGTAAGGTTTGAGGACTGGAATGTTTACCTTCAACCTCATCCTTTGACACTTTCAACTGAGCATTTTCAAGCCGGAGAGCTCTGATCTCTCTACGCTTGTTGCAGATATTCTTCAACAATTCCTGGTTATACGAATTAACTTTCTGTAAGTCACAATACCTAGAGTCAGAAGTCTACTAAAGACTCGGGCTAATATTTTTACTAATATCAGCACGAGCCTTGGGGGCTACACTAGTTCATTCTTTGGCATCCTAGGGAAGCATAAATCCGGATTGTCTATCCAATTTCATGCTTGGGGGCTAGAGGATATGATATGAAATAAAGTAAAAAAGGTGAGTTGGAATTCGACTTACATGATGTTCATGGGTGAGATTGCTTAAGCTCATAGACACCTAGGTGCTAACCTTCTCGGCGAGGGTCAGCGGGATTACTGGTGGTGGCGGAAGCACACCGGTTCTTAGCCCCTCGTCACGAAGACGGATCTGCTCAAGGATTTCGGAGTAGTTGATGTCCTCCGCTTCTTGTGCCTCCTCTTCGGCAGTAATGTTCTGGCTTTCCAAGCATTGCTAGGCTATCCGTTGGATCTCTTCCACAGACTTCCGAGTAATGCCAATCTTGGCAAGACCCGGATTGTTGAGGAGGTTTTCAGCGAAGACCTCTATCGAGGGATCATTACCCGAAGAGGGTTCACCCTTATCAAAACCTAAGTCACCCATGGTGACGTCAGTTTGCGAACTGAGGATCACTGGCTCTGTTTGTTGAGCCGGATCTTCTGCTACGTTCGGAGATGGAGTAATCTCCGGCGCTACAAAAGGCTAAGGGGCAGGAGTCGGAGGTGTTGTGGCAGGAGAAGTCAAATTCAACTTTGACTGGTGCAAGGGCTTCGACTAACCTCCTTTCCCCTTGCCCTTGGTGAGCTGTCTAGCTCTGAGGAGGTAATAGAACAAAGAACGTTACACCTCAGAAAGAATTAAGACATATAATACAAAAACCTTGTGAGGAAAGTTACCTCTTCACAATGGGCACTTCCTTGGTGCCAATAGCCAGAGTCAGAGCCTTATGCTTTCGGGTATGGGTCTCCGGCAGTGGAACCAATTCTCCATCATCCTGAGAGATCTCGGGAGGATATCCTTTGAGAGGAGCAAGCTCCGACTCGGGGAGGTCAGTAAGCTGAAAATAAGAGATACCTTAGTATTGCAAAAAGAGACAATAATGTAAAGATGAACACATAATTCGAGTTACTACTGGAAACTTACCGGTACCACTCCCTTATCAACCAATTGATTTTGGAATCGTATTCCTTATCCGTGTAAGGATGGGAGAAGATCCGGAGAGTATCTTTCGTGGATGCAGTGATGGAATGCATAAGCTGGTCACCATGGTGTTGGAGGGGATGGATCCGGCGTGCTAGCCAATAGTGAATCAAGTCGTACCCCTTAAGGCCCTTGTGCTTCATCAGATATTCAATCTGCCTCTTGGCAAGAAGCAGATCATCACTGAGAGTCGGTGGGTCTGCATCCCAGGACTCTTGGGGCGTGGCAGCACCGTCAACAAAAGCTGGCAAAGCAGTGGCTTTGCTGGGAGCAGGAATATCCTTTTGATAGAAAAAAGTGGATGACCACTGTCCCACCGACTCACTGGCCTTAATCTGAGGGTAGACGTATTCTCTCCTAACAGAAAAGATAATAGTCCTGGTAATGTATGGATTACCGGCGGTGATGGAGTTTCTACGGGTATGAAAATAAAACCAGAAAAGAGTGAGACTCGGCCTAATGCTGAGATACCCCTCGCACAAAGAAGCGTAAGCGCTCATCTCTAAGAGTGAGTTCGGGGGGAGATGATGGAGTTGAACTCCATACTGATCTATAACCTCAGAAAATAAATCTGAGGGTAGGAAACTCAAACCTCTGTCGAGGTGGGTGCCGAAGTGCATGCGCTCGTCGGCGTGAGGAGTAGGGAAGGTTTGGCCGTAGCCGCTCCGCCAGTCGCCGACACGGAGTTGTCCTTCATTTTCCACGACGCGGAGCTTGGCGTCATCCAAGACGCAGGGGATCCAGACCCTGCGGAAGCTCTCCTTCTCCGCTGCCAAAGTCGTCACTGCCGTTGCTGCCAAACCGGAAGATGAGGTCTCGGCCATTGTTCCATGGGTCGATGACCAGGGATGGGCGGCGCTAGAAGATTTTGTGGATGCAGAGGATCTCTGTTTCATGGGAGGCGTTGGGAGGAAGGAAGCGGCACAAATGCTAGTGAAGAGAACAGGGAGAGAATCTCAACCCCTTATATCCTTCATCAGCGCCAAGATTCGTGCAATATGTACAGTAACTGTGCCACACGTCGCGCAAGGAGCTGGGTAACCCCCACGCGATGATTACACTGCCTCAATCTCCGCGCACGCATTAAAACAACGCCTCAGTTCCGCAAAAGGCGGTCCCACCAATGGTCGTGCTGATGGGAATGTCTTTCAGTGACAGGACTTGACCATGACTGGTGTCAAATTACGTCAGAGACCAAGTTCCGGCTTAGTTTGAATTTCGAGATAGAAACCCCAATAATGTAGTCATAGGTTCGACTCGTTTGAGACCCGGATCCTATCCTTTCTTTTGAAGTTTCAAGAACCCTTCAAGATTCTACAAGCCGAGGATCAAGCTAGACGATGATGAAATCCGACTCTGGATCTTGGAGGCTTCCGAGGGCTGCTGTTGGGGATATGCTTTCCGGGTATCCTCACTATGCCTCACTGACCAAGGTGGCCCACTTCGGGTTAGAGCTTTGCTTCATGGGTGTCCCAGTCAGGGAGAAGAGATGGAGTCCAGTCCGGCTACGGAAGGCCTAGAGGACTTACCGGCATAGGCCTGTTATGTTACTTGTAGTTCAAGATATACTTTGTAACCGACTCTTAGTCGTAGCCGGATAGGTCTCTCCTGTAAACCATAGGCCGGATATCTATATAAACCATCCTAGGGTAAGCCTTTAGGGCACCCTCACAATAGTCTACAATCTCAACTCACACATGCAAAACCCTTGTAACCCATATTCCGGCTCTGCCGTATTACTGGATTGCTAGCAGGAGTAGGATCCGTCCAAAGCCGGCAGATTCGAACCTGGGTAAACTTGTGTGCTCACCATCCTAGAACACCATACGTCTCACACCCCTCTCTTCCACACGCCTCGAGGACCCCCTCATGGCGTACTTTTCATCAATCCGACGACACATACCTTGCTGCTAGTATTAGGTAAAAGGTTTTTGATGATGATGATTCTGACCGTAGTCATCCCAACCCGTGGCATTCTAGTCTTGCCCATCGTGCTCTTGCTGCTGCTGGCTGCTGGTTGTGTTCTCCCAGTTGGGGTTCCCTCCAGGGGCACAATCCTCCCTGAGGAGATCATTGCCTCCTGGAACTCTTCATCATTGAGGACCCAACTTTGTTTACCTGGCAAACCAAAAGCCTAGACAGATGGAGACAAAACTTGGTGGAGATCACCATTAGGCTCAAAATAAAACTGATAAGCACGAAGGGAGCATTGGGGCTTGTAGACCACCATGAATTTTGTGCTAGCCTTGTGAATGTCATCCAAAAACTTATTGCTAGCCACAACACTCTCATGGGGCATGACAAACTCGCTTGCATAGGCGAACTGAGTGATCAAGCCACTACAACAGATGTCACCCGAGTGAGCCGACCTTTGGCAGTGGAAGTGTTGGATGAGAAAAGCACCCAAGTTTACCTTATGCTCCATCTTAGGATGGAGAGCCACATAAATTACACTTATCTCGGGGCCTACCATTGCCCCGATATCTCCCTTCCCAAAAATAGAATTTGCCAAGAAGGTGGTGAAGTAGCAGATAGTGGGATTCTGGATAGTGGCGCTCTTCCTGTGGAAATAACCAGTGTTCATGTGGACAGAAATCTGCTCCCAATCATGCATTGCCTCTACTAGGACATCATTAGTGGTATCGAGCTCTCCCTCATGAGAGAACCCGAAACAATCGCAAAATTGATAGAAAGTGTGGTTGTGAGGTTGCCCATTGAGCATGAAACTTATAGTGCAATGACGCTCTTGGGTCTCAAGGTCATCGTGGAATGATGACAGGAACTCGTGCGTGGAGATCTCGAAGGTCTCGGTGGAGAGGTAGGAGAAAGAGACCATGCCGGCATGCATGGTCATCCTATCGAAGTCCTCCAGCAGGCCCTGGTGGGAGAGGAACGCACAGATCACCCAGTTAGTGGGTATAACCTTGCGTTCACTCACCCTCTCATAGTCCTTGTTCAGGGCTGCTCTCAAGTTGTCCCCCTCCAAGCGCCTCTTCTTCGAACCATGCGGCTTGGTGGTGCCCGAGGTTCTAGTCATTCTCGAGCCCTTGCTAGAGCGGAAAATCTTCCCAATATTCATTGTGCTGCAAAATTTCAACAAAAAATTATAGGCATCAGGTTTCTATCATACAAACAAACAATTATAGGCAGAAATTACAAATCCTAACATGTGAGGAATTCAACCATGGATTTGAGAAAATAAAGCGTGGATCTGATGAGAAACTTACAGATGTGAAGATTCCCCCACTCAAACACAAGAAATCAGTGAAGAATCAATGGTTCTAGAGCATTAGGGTTTGGGTTAGGGAGAGAAAGAAAGAGAAAGATTGAGAGAGGAAGAAAAAAGAGGCTAGTTGTGAGCCAGCCACCATCGTCTTTACCTGGCGATGCAGTAGGTACGGGCGGGCAGTACCGGCGCGTCCCTCCTGTACC
This sequence comes from Avena insularis, assembly GCA_023614405.1. NCBI lineage: Eukaryota > Viridiplantae > Streptophyta > Magnoliopsida > Poales > Poaceae > Avena > Avena insularis. The sequence goes on along the minus strand of CM042684.1, from coordinate 103,144,550 downwards.
GGTGGTCGTCACAGTTGGATCAAGAATAGGGTTCCATGATCAAACCTGGAGGGTCTGGTACGGGTGGTCGGTACGGGCACCTCCGACCGTACTAGTGGTCGCTAACTCTTCAGTAATGTTGGAGCAAATCATCGAAGTTTGGTACGGGCGGATAGTAAGGGTACCTCCGATCGTAACAGTGCTCGTTATGGAAATTGCCTCAGATAGAAACTTATTAACTTATTTTCTTAAGCAATACGGGCGGGTGGTACGGTCTCGTTCGGTCATACTAGTGCTCGTTACGAGCTCTGAACCCTATTTCCTTTCTTCCTTTCCAACTCATCTTTAAACTTCACAATAGTATAATTTCTTTGCAAATTTATGACTTCAACAAACTTATTAGAACACAAAAATAAAGTTAAAATAAAAATAAAAAGGGAAATTATTAAACTACTAAAAATGGGTTGACTCCCATTAAGCATTTTATTAAGGAGAGTTGGCTTAGGCTAACCAAGATTCGAGTGTTTAGCTCCTACCTTAGGCTGCCCTTCATCAATGACACTTACCGCTTGAATACGCTTAGGCGGTGGTATATATTTCCCACATTGCTCTTGTTTCTTTGGAAAATAATAAACAATCTGATCATCATAAATATTGAAGACGATCTTACCGCTAGAGCAGTCCACATTATCTAGGGATCATTGAAGAATCAGATGATGCTCTTCTCCTTCTTCAGATCTGACTCCCCTCTTCTAGAGTTGGTTGTGGCGGCCGTGTTCTGTTTTTTGTCCCCTTCCTTCACGAAAGTTTCTTGTATTGATATAACGGAGGTGAAGGAGTTTCATACAAGCGGATGGTACATGCGCGTCCTGACTGTACCAGTCATTGTTATGGCCCCTGGACAACTCTAATGAGAGGGGCTTAAATTGGGGATTTGTTTCTTCAAATGTAATTAGCCCATAAATGCTCTTGGATCTTCCAAAAGTGTTCATTACCTAAAAACCAAAACAAGAAACCAAGTTTTCCTAATTTGCGAGGTTAACATTAGTTAAGGGGTGAAATTCAGCGAAACCTGACAAAAACCAAGGGAAAATCATCGATAGAAAGTGTTGAAATTTGGAGCTATCAATGTGTCACTGCAATTGTTACAGGTGTGGGACCATCTACGTATATCAAGCTCTAGCCAGTTTGTCCTTAGTCATTTGAGGTTGGGAGGAATACCCACTGCCGAGACTAATTTGTAAGTTGGAAGATGACAATGTTTCACATGTCATGAGCATGGAGATGCTATCCACCTTGCATTGGCTAGTCGAAAGAGGTACAATAGCTAGACGGATCCAAAGGTTAGTAGGACATGAGCACACCATCATGCGCCCTAACTAACACAATGTAATCCTTAGAACTTAGGGGATCGCATGATCCAAGTTGTGGAAAAGTCATCTTTGACTCCATCTAACGCTCACCATAACTGGTAGTAATAAGGGTGGTCTTGGGCCGACTTCGAAGCAAGCTACATGACGTGGATCAGGCAAGATAGAATTTGCCCCTCCATCTTGGACATATATTCTTTGGGCCCTCTCGTGTGATATGATTCAGAAGCATGGCCATGCACTACTCGATCAAGTGTTGATCGAGGTATTCTTACTTAGTGAAGCTGGAGGGAATCAATTATCACTGGAACGAGAAGATAGTAAATCAGCACTAGGATGACAGAATCTCCCCAGCGGTTTATCACCAATATCGTGAGGCAAAGGGACTCAGACACATTGTCACATTGAGGGCACTTGCACAAACCAGGAATCGACAAGTCTTGCTAGACGGCGCTATTGATTATCATCTCTAGTCGAAAATTCACTGAGCTATGACTTTGACTGAATGATTACTAAGCTATGTTCGGCTTACTATAAGCCTGCGAGATTGCACACTTAAGAGAGTGGAACTAGGCGGATGTTGATCTGACTATCACAAGACGACAAGTTTGACTTGTTCGGACGGGTACATGTGTTAATGGGTTGGACCCACTTTGACTAGGGTTAGGGTTTAGGACTGAGGGACACAAGTGTTGTGTGCCCTCACCTACTCGCCTATATGAAGGAAGGTGGGTTACGGCGGACAAACAACAATCTAGTGTTACTTCCTAGGGTTTCGCTAGACTTGGCAATTCCACCTTCCTGTCCCACGGCGGCAAGACCGATACTAGTATCTCACTTGTTGCTGTTCCAGCTTGTACGTGTGAGAGTTAGTAGAGGTGATGGCTCAGTGTTGATGTAGAGCTCGTTGGGAACCCCAAGAGGAAGGTATGATGAGCACAGCAGCAAGTTTCCCTCAGTTATGAAACCAAGGTTTAATCGAACCAGTAGGAGCAAGGAAACACCCCAAAGGTGTTGCTAGCTGAGCCTTGGCAGGGCGCACTACCGGTGCTAGTAGCAACATGGAGACCTACACAACAAAACCATAGAACTTTGTCCCCAACTTGCGATGAGGTTGTCAATCTCACCGGTTTTGCAGAAAACAAAGGATTAAACGTATCGAATGGAAGGAAGTAATAGTTTGCAGAAAGTAAACACAAAGCAGTAAACAGTTTGTAGATTGTATGTAAAAGAAAAGACCGGGATCCATAGTTCACTAGAGGTGGCTCTCCTTAAGATAGATAACATGCTGGGTGGACAAATTACAGCGGGGCAATTGACAAACATCGAGAAAGCAATACATGCATATACTAATCATCTTGACTCCTTTGGAACTTGATTGGGCATTACAACATTATACATAGACCGCCATCCAACTGCATCTATGACTAATAATCCACCTTCAGGTTATCATCCGAACCCCTCGATTAAGTTGCAAGCAACAGATTATTGCTTTACGAATTGCGTGTAATGTAAACAATATGATTGTTCTATGAACAAAGGATTGTTGTTTTCTCCCTAGTAGCAACATCACATCTAGTACCTTAGATATTTCTGTCACTTCTCCACATTACTAGAGGCATGAACCCACTATCGAGCATAAATACTAACTCTTGGAGTTGCTAGCATCTACTTGGCTAAGATAGCTACTAACAACGGAAAGCATGCAAGATCACAAATAAAAAAGACATGATAGAATCAATAATCAATCTGAAATAGCATCTCAATATCCATCGGATCCCCTCAAACACAACATGCAAAATTAAAAATAGATAATCTTGATCATGAACGGAGCTCACAAGATCTAAACATGAAAGCACAAAGGAGGAGAACCAGCCATCTAGCTACTACATGGATCCATAGTCCAAGGATGAACTACTCACGCATCACACCGGAGGCTTGCATGGTGATGAAGAAGGCCTCCAGGGTGAAATCCCCTCTCCGACAGTGTGCCGGTAAGAGCTTCAAATCCCTCCCAATCTAGGGATGGAGATGACGGCGGCTACAGACTCTTTCATCGATTTTTGATCGGTCACTTAGGGTTTACGTCCCGAGGGAAATATATAGGTGGAAGGAGAGGCCGAGGGGGTGCCTGGGCTGGCCACACCACCCCCTGGCGCGGGCCAAGCCTGGCCACGCGGCCAGGTGGTGTGGCCGTCCTCTGGCCCTTCTTCGTCTCGTATTCTGCCATCTGATGACTTCCGGAAAAATAGGCACTTTGGATTTTGTCCCGTCCAATTCCGAGAATATTATTTTCTGACTTTCCTGGAACCAAAAATACCAGAAAACAGGCGGCTGGCACTATGGCTCTTGTTAATAGGTTAGTCCAAGAAATCATAGGAAAAGTACTCCAAAGTGTGGACAAAACACAAGAAAGTGGATAAAACCAAGCATGGAACATCAAAAATTATATATACATTTGCAATGTATCAACATCCCCAAGCTTAACTCCTGCTCGTCCTCGAGTAGGTAAGTGATAAAAAGAAAGAATAATTTTTGAGGTGACATGCACCATGAAAGACTTGATCAAAGTATTTGCAAAACATTCAAAGCTGGGATCATAATACTTCAATCATAACATGAAAGACAAAGTTCTAGCAATAAGACAAATAAACTATAATGCAACATGAAAAGGCACAAACAAAAGATTCATGAATAACAATGCTTTGCAAGACGTTTGTTTGTTTCACATAAAGAAAACATAGCATAATAGTATTTAGCTTGTCCCTCATAGAGTAGCAAATATAAATGCATAGGACACCTTCAAAGTTCATAAGAGTGACTAGATACAAATAGTTTAAAACAAGCAATATCAAGTTATGCATCAACCAACTAGTCTTGGGACAATGCACATAGAACTAAGAATGGCCACTATGCTCTCAAAGTAGGTGCATAAAGATAGAAGGTGGAGACTCAATATAATGGTGGAAGAAAGGCCTTCATAGAAGGCAGTAGGGATTTAAGTCGCATAAAGAGCTTCCAAAAATTATGGTACTTATAGCTTTCAGCTCTCATTGCCCCTATCATAAGCATCTTGAAGTGATTAAGGTTAAAGTGAACAAACTATGGTGTACATGCTTGACGAAGTATAAGTTAGAAATATCATGTCCCTTGTATACGAGGGCCGCTCCTCGTGCTACTCAAGTTTAGTCACCGGTAAGTTCTTGTCATCGTAAGTACATGTGTATCATAGAGAACCGCCAATGGGGTACCCCTTACCCGATGATACGGAAGAATCCCCATATAAAAATGACAAGGCAACCAGACACCGAGCATCTCAGCAATCTTCTTATTTACCATGGGAATATGGTGCATTTTTCTCTCTTTCCTCTTTTCATAATATCTCTTTTTTTCTCCTTTTCTCAATATAGGACTCTTTTTTTATAAGAAGAATGCTTCATAGACAGCTCATTATGGTTACGCTCAGGTTTCCACCATGTCAGCATGGATTAGACCAGCGGCCCAGGCATTTCTCTAACACATATACATAATTCCATGGACTTTATTTCACACCGACGACATCCATATATAAAAGAGCATGATATCCACTAGGTACAAGTACCAAGTGCAATGTTGAAAGCATTCCCCATGACAGCATGGTTCTGCTAATTCCCAACAAATAAGTGCAAGCATATACAACATACAATAGACAATGGTTCAAGTTTATTAAGGGCAAGAAAAGTAAAGTGTGCCATCAAGTTCGTGAGAGCTTTAATCACTAGTTTTCTCATAACAAGTTTAATTCGGAAGGTAAACAAAAGAATGAATATACTTGAAATAGCATATGCTAGTAGGTAGGTATGATGGAATCTTTGGAATAACTTGGTTTAGGGATTTGGATGCATGAGTGGAACTCATACTTGGTTGTGGAGGCTAGCAAAAGACTGGGAGCGACAAACTAAGAGAGCAATAATGGCCATAATCATACAGAGCGACAAAACATCATTGATCAAAGCATAAAGTGATACTACAAGTTGAAAACTAAAGGATCATAAAGGCTATGGTGACTTGAGATAGTTAAAACATGGTGTGAGCATGCGCCAAGTAAACCCAAATAAAGCATCAAAGGAGAATACCACTATACTATGCTTTAATATGCTAAAACAACACATGATTCAACCAAAGCACATTAAGCAATATCAATTGTTTATAACAAGTAATGCTACAGCAAATAATACTAAGCATAAAGCCAAAACAATATCAAGCATGGCATGACAAAGCATAGGCCACAGTCAAAAACAAGCTCTTTTTACCACATAAGCATGAATTTTCCTACTCTTTTCCAAACCAAACCAAACTATTTGAAAACCAATGTATGAAAGGGGGGGTACAACCAATTTATTCAGAAAACTAAGAAAATCAAAGCAAACAAAAAACCAAAACGAAAGAGAAGACGCTCCAAGAACAACACAACTGTGCATGAAACAATAAAAATGAAGCGTTTGGAAGAAACCTGGATTTTTATTGATGAAGAAGGGGATGCCTTGGGCATCCCCAAGCTTTGATGCTTGTACTTCTTGGTTATTTCTTGGGGTGACACGCGTGGCATCCCCAAGCTTGAGCTTTAGTCGATCCTTCATCTCATTACTCATTCCTTCCATACACCTGAAACTTTTCCTTCATACAAAACTTCACACAATCTTTATTAGCAACATTAGTGCACTCAAGATAATAAGTCTTAAGGTTCAGTTATAACACCAAATAAACTTCCATTATAACACTAGCTACTGTAGAACTTCCCTCAAAAATCTCAATTTCCCAAAAGAACTCAAAAAGGAACCAACAAGAAGCAAATGCAGAAAATGGCAGAAATCTGTCAAAACAGACCAGTAGGTAAAGACGAATTTTTTCGAAGACCTTCTGTTGCTCAAATCAAAAAGTGTTAAACTAACGAAAGTTAGATAACAACCTGGGGCAGAAGCACAAAAATGCACGCCTCAAAACGACGTTCAGAGATTTTACACGAATTTTTACGGTGAAGCACAGAAATCTGTTTCGGGACATCAACTTTCCCAATCATTACTTCTCTCTCATTAGAGGTTACTCTTGGCACAAAAAGCAAATACAAAGGATAAGGAGAGGTTATTACTGAAGTAATAACTTCCAAGACTCATCTAAAACTTTTGGATTATCTCCCAATAAGTACTTTTCTTTAACGCCTTAAAGTTACACATAAGAAGCAAGAAAAAATCAAGTGTTCTCAAATGAAGAAGCATTAAGACCAAATTTTGTTTTCATAGGAGAATCAAAAGAAATATTCTCTCTATTCTTAAGGAAGTGTTCTATACCTTTCTTGAGTGCGAGTTGATATTTAATGGTGCCTTCTTTCATATCAATAATGGCACCAACAGTTCTAAGAAAAGGTCTTCCCAAAGTAATAGGACAAGAAGCATTGTATTCAACATCTAAAACATAGAAATCAATGGGGACATAGGATTTGTTAACCATAATAAGAACATCATTAATACTCCCCATGAGTTTATTTTTAGCATTATCATCAAGTGGGACATTCAAATAACAATCTTCAAGTAGAGGCAAATCAAGCATATCATAAATCCTTCTAGGCATAATAGAAACACTACTATCAAGATCACATAAAGCTTTGAAATCAAAGACATTCACTTTCATATTAATGATGGGTTCCCAACCATCTTCTTGTCTTATAGGAATAGAAGCTTTATGTTTCATCTTTTCTTCTTTAATCTTTATGAGAGCATCAGTAATGTGTTTTGTAAAGGCCATGTTCATAGCACTAGCATTAGGACTTTTAGCAAGCTTTTGTAGGAACTTAATAACTTCAGAGATGTTACAACCATCAAGATCAAAATCAAAATTATCATCTAAGGTAGTAAAGCTATTACTAGCCTCAACACTAGTGGTGGTGATAGTAGAAACACTAATGTTTCTAGCAATTTCATCTTCTCTTTCCCACTTAGCATGTAATTCAGCTAATAGTCTAACATTTTCATCAATTCTTACGTGTATGGCATTAGTAGCTGCAAAGGGATTATCATTAGTTTCAGGTTTAGCAACCATTTTATTCAAAGAAGATTGAGGTTCAGCCAAAGATGCTATATTTCTTTCAACATTAGAGAGTTTTTCCTCAATAGTTTTATTGAAAGCAGTTTGCTTACTAATAAAGTCTTTAAGCATAACCTCAAGTTCAGAGGGAACACTCCTATTATTGTTGTAGGAATTTCCGTAAGCATTACCATTGTTGGGAGGATATGGCTTATAATTATTGTTACCAAAATTATTCCTATATGCATTATTGCCAAAATTGTTATTTCTTATGAAGTTCACATCAACTTGCTCTTCTTGAGCAACCAAAGAGGCTAAAGGAACATTATTCGGATCAATATGGGATTTCCCATTAACAAGCATAGACATAATAATATCAATTTTATCACTCAAGGAGGAGGTTTCCTCAACAGAATTTACCTTCCTACCTTGTGGAGCTCTCTCAGTATGCCATTCAGAATAATTAACCATCATATTGTCCAGAAGTTTCGTCGCAGCATCCAAAGTAATGGTCATAAAGGTACCTCCAGCAGCAGAGTCCAATAGGTTCCTTGAAGAATAGTTCAATCCTACATAAAAAGTTTGGATGATCATCCAAGCAGTCAGTCCATGAGTGGGACAATTCTTTACCAAAGATTTCATTCTTTCCCAAGCTTGAGCAACATGCTCATTATCAGATTGTTTAAACTTCATTATTTCACTTCTCATAGATATAATCTTAGTAGGAGGATAGTATTTTCCAATGAAAGCATCTTTGCACTTAGTCCAAGAATCAATACTATTCTTAGTTAAGGAATTCAACCATTCTTTAGCTTTTCCTCTCAAAGAGAAAGGAAACAATTTCAGCTTAATAATATCACCATCTATATCCCTATGCTTTTGCATCTCACAAAGTTCAACAAAGTTTTTTAGATGGGCAGCAGCATCTTCATTACCAATACCAGAAAATTGTTCTCTCATAAGAAGATTGAGTAAAGCAGATTTTATCTCAAAGAAAGTATCTTCAAGCACAGGTGGAGCAATAGGTGTGCTCATAAAATCATTGTTGTTGGTGCTAGTGAAGTCACACAACTTAGTGTTTTCAAGAGTAGTCATTTTTTGTGTTTTTGAAAAAGAAAGCAAACTTGTAAAACTAATTTTTGTGTGTTTTTGATAAAGAAACAAGCAAACAAAGCAAAAAAAGAAACTAAGCAAAACAAAAATAACAAAGTAAAGAGATTGGTTATGAGGGACTCCCCTTGCGAACATGTCCTTGACTCCCTGGCAACGGCGCCAGAAAAATGGTTGATGGCTCAGTGTTGATGTAGAGCTCGTTGGGAACCCCAAGACGAAGGTATGATGAGCACAGCAGCAAGTTTCCCTCAGTTATGAAACCAAGGTTTAATCGAACCAGTAGGAGCAAGGAAACACCCCAAAGGTGTTGCTAGTTGAGCCTTGGCAGGGCGCACTACCGGTGCTAGTAGCAACATGGAGACCTGCACAACACAACCACATAACCTTGTCCCCAACTTGCGATGAGGTTGTCAATCTCACCGGTTTTGATGAAAACTAAGGATCAAACGTATCGAATGGAAGGAAGTAGTAGTTTGCAGAAAGTAAACACAAAGCAGTAAACAGTTTTTAGATTGTTTTCAAAAGAAAAGACCGGGATCCATAGTTCACTAGAGGTGGCTCTCCTTAAGATAGATAACATGCTGGGTGAACAAATTACAGCGGGGCAATTGAGAAACATCGAGAAAGCAATACATGCATATACTAATCATCTTGACTCCTTTGGAACTTGATTGGGCATTACAACATTATACATAGACCGCCATCCAACTGCATCTATGACTAATAATCCACCTTCAGGTTATCATCCGAACCCCCTCCAGTATTAAGTTGCAAGCAACAGATTATTGCTTTACGAATTGTGTGTAATGTAAACAATATGATTGTTCTATGAACAAAGGATTGTTGTTTTCTGCCTAGTAGCAACATCACATCTAGTACCTTAGAGATTTCTGTCACTTCCCTAGATTACCAGAGGCATGAACCGACTATCGAGCATAAATACTAACTACTTGATAGAATCTACTTGGCCAAGATAGCTAGTAACAACAGAAAGCATGCAAGATCACAAATAACAAAGACGTGATAGAATCAATAATCAATCTGAAATAGCATCTCAATATCCATCGGAGCCCCGCAAACACAACATGCAGAATTACAAATAGATGATCTTGATCATGAACGGAGCTCACAAGATCTAAACATGAAAGCACAAAGGAGGAGAACCAGCCATCTAGCTACTACATGGATCCGTAGTCCAAGGATGAACTACTCACGCATCACACTGGAGGCTTGCATGGTGATGAAGAAGCCCTCCAGGGTGAAATCCCCTCTCCGGCAGGGTGGCGGGAAGAGCTTCAGATCCCTCCCGATCTAGGGATGGAGATGACGGCGGCTACAGACTCTTTTGTGGATTTTTGATCGTGCACTTAGGGTTTCGTCCCGAGGGAAATATATAGGTGGAAGGAGAGGCCGAGGGGGTGTCTAGGCTGGCCACACCACCCCCTGGCACGGGCCAAGCCTGGCCGCGTGGCCAGGTGGTGTGGCCGCCCTCCGGCCCTTCTCCGTCTCTTATTCTGGCATCTGATGACTTCCGGAAAAATAGGCACTTTAGCTTTTGTCCCGTCCAATTCCGAGAATATTCATTTTCTGACTTTCCTGGAACCAAAAACAGCAGAAAATAGGCAACTGGCACTGTGGCTCCTGTTAATAGGTTAGTCCAACAAATCATATGAAAAGTACTCCAAAGTGTGGACAAAACACAAGAAAGTGGATAAAACCAAGCATGGAACATCAAAAATTATAGATACATTTGCAATGTATCAAGAGGCACCACACTTGCGGTGCTCATCTGCGGTTTTGGGTGGAGAAGTCGGGGGTAGAAGTAGGAGGAGCAAGGAGCCGACGACGTGGTGGTCTCAGGATCGAGTAGTTCACCAGAGCCGGACAATATGAAGGGAACGTACGGCACCACTTCGACGCGCTTCCTCAGCTTCCGCACATGTGCATCAAGAGGTACGACCTATTTACTTTGACCTTGGCTAGATCTTGGGGTGGCTCACCGGAGTCCTTGCCAAAGAAAAAAAGTTTTTTTTTCTACCTGGTTCTATGTGTTGCCCAACAGTGGTATCAGAGCATCGACTCTAGGTTTTTGGCCTAGTTCTTGCGCATGATATGCGCTAGTGGGAAAGATTGAATCTTTCTTGCTATTTTTAATTTTGCCTTTTTGATCTGTTTTGATCTAGGGCAGTGGCTAGATCTGGTTTGTCTTGGCCAAGAAGTTGGTCAAAACCAGTCCAGAAGTGAGTGGGAGATCACATGGATCACGTCCATGATCAACCACAAAAGTTACCTTTCTTGTTGGACAAGAAGGAGATAGTTGTACCATGTGAAAAGTTATAGCTAAAGGTTAGTCGGTGCAAGATGGAAAGGTTCCGACTTGTAGTTTCATTTGCTTCTTTTTCCCTCAAAGAAGGTCTAGTCGATTACCCTGCCATTTGCTGCAACACTACAAGTCGGATATTTTTTGTTAGTGGGCTCATATTGTTGGGGCACTGCCAATTCTATTCGATAAAGTGTGAGAGATTCAGACTCTCTATGCAAGGCACTTGGTAGCTAGACGGAGCTATCACAATAGCCGTGGGCTTCGGGGTAAGGATGGTTGTCAGACAATCCAAGAGGAATCATATAGAGATCCGATTGGGAAGATGTTGCCTACTCGGAAGGTTCTCCTACTAGCAGTGACGCAAAGTCTCACTAGTCAGAAAACTAATCGGGATCCTGAATCACTATGGACTGATAGAGGGACATCAGTCTCAGTGGGAGTGTGCACGATTAAACAGTTTAATCTGCCTTCACCTGTTATAGATACATTCTCTTAAGTGTTTTTATCTTTCATTTGTAGATGGCGCCAACTAGCACCATTCAGATTTCTAGTTTTGCGTTGCATACGATCCTTGAGAAGGACAAGATGATTGGAACAAACTTTACCAATTGGTATCGTAACTTGAGAATTTTTCTCAAGCAAGATAAGAAGGAACATATCATGGACAATCCAATTCAAGACGAGCCAGGCAATGATGAGTCTAATGCTATAAGAACCGCTTTTCGCCGTGCTCAGGATGAGTCGACGGAAGTCAGCTGCCTCATGCTTGCTCACATGGAGCCAGAACTGCAGCAACAGTTCGAGAATGTTGAGGCATACGATATGATTGTTGCCCTCAAGAGCATGTTGAGACGTAGGCTCGGACAGAGAGGTACAATGTCTCCAGAGCCTTGCTTTGGGTGCAAGCTGAAAGACAAAGATCCACTGGGACCGCACATGATCAAGATGGTCAGATATGTGCAATCCTTGGATCGTATGGGTTTTCCCTTGAGCGGAGAGTTTGCTACGGACATTCTCTTGAGTTCTCTTCCTAGTGCTTATGGTCCATTCATTTCAAACTACCATATGCATGGTATGGATAAGAAACTAGCAGAACTCCAAGGGATGCTCAAGACAGCAGAGGCTGACATCAAGAGAGGCAGCACCAGTCAAGTGTTGATGGTGCAAAATGCTTCCAAGATCAAGAAGAATTCTTGGTCTAAGAAAGCCAAGGCAAAGGGAGACGACGCGCTGGATCCAAGTCCCAACGCCAGCTTAGTGACTAGCAAGCCGGCAAAAGCTCTGGGTACAATATGCTATTACTGTAAGGTGGAGGTTCACTAGAAGAGGAATTGCAATAAGTTCAAGGAGGATAAAGCCAGGAGTGGAAGCATGAATTCTGACTCAGGTATACTTGTTGTGAATGTTATAGACATTTATCTTGCCGACACTCCTAGCAGTACCTGGGTATACGATACCAGATTGGTTGTTCATGTGTGTTACTCGATGCTAGGACTGGTAAGTCATAGGAGCGTGGCGAGAGGTGAGATTGGCATCAGAGTTGGAAACAAAGAAAGAGTTGTTGCGTTATCCGTAGGGACGATGCAACTCCAGTTACCTTCAGGATTTGTACTAGAACTAAATAAGTGCTATTATGTTCATGTACTAAGACGAAACATCATTTCTACCTCATGTCTGATGGAGAAGGGTTATAAGTTGAATATTAATTACAATGGTTATTCCTTTTATTTGAATAATATGTTTCATGGCTATACATTTGTCCAATCCAGACTTTTTGTGCCTGATCTTGAATGTAAATCAGTCTATAACTTGAATGCTAAAAGGTTGAAGCCGACTAATCTTTAGTTCTACTTATTTATGGCATTGTCGCCTTAGTCATATTAGCTAGAAACATATGCAGAATATCCATGGTGATGGACTCCTGGATTCATTCGTCTTGGAGCCATTCGAAACATGTGAATCCTGTCTTCTAGGAAATATGACCAACACAACCGTCACAAAGAGTTGCAAGAGTATGTCCGACTTTCTGGAACTGATACATAGTGATGTATGCGGTCCAATGAGCATGACAGCCAGAGGTGGTTATTAGTATTTTGTCATGTTCACGGATGATCTTAGTAGATATGGCTATGTCTATCTGATGAAATCCAAGTTGCAAACCTTTGAAAAGTTCAAAGAGTGAAGTGCAAAACCAACTCGACAAGAATATCAAGTTTCTATGATCAGATCGTGAAGGCGAATATATGAGCCATGAGTTTGATGACTGACGTGGGCATACCTTACGGGTACTCGTGATCAGCATATACGGTCCATCCCGGAAGAAGCCCATGATGTTGTTAGGGCCTAGTCGAGATTTGGATGGCCTGGGAAGCTTCGAATCCTTGTAGAACACGACAAAGTACAAGATAGAAGTTTAAGGGGAAAACCCTAATATGTAACCGATTTGGCCTGCTATCCCGAGACCTATCCTATCTATATAAAGGCTGGGAGGGGGTAGTGAGGAGGATATTCGCAACCCTAGTTTCCACACAATCGCTAGATTGCATCTGCGCACCCCTGTAACTTTCGACTCCTCAATATTTCCAAGAGCAGACAAGCAGGAGTAGGGTCCTCTACGAGGCCTGAACCTGGGCAAACCTCGTGTCACCTGTGTGCTTGTTTGCTAGCCAATCGATGCCTCCGGTACTCCCTATTTCCTCGAACCTAAGTCCATCAACGATGGGCATTGGTGAGTTAACCCATTTTCAATTGGCGTCGTCTGTGGGAAACATGAGTGCTCATGTTCCGGTTTCCTCGACCCCATCAAACCGATCTACGACTTCGCAGCAGCAGAGACTCGCATTCTTTTCGGTGCCCTCGACTTCACCGTCCACACGCCGGCCACTCGTGCAGATTTCGAGTCCGTGTGCGATGGGATCGGCCTGGCGATCGGCAGCTTACGCTTCCAAGTTGGTCAGTTGGGCACACTTCGCCTCCCAGATCAGCCGAAGGTTCCTCCGATTGCCCTCGCATCGTGGTTTCCACCACCGATCGGCACCCTGAGCAAGCTCAATGTCTCGACATCAGTCGGGAATACGAACAACAATAGCAGTTGCAAATCTGATCTGGGTGATCTGCCAACAGAAGACGAAGCCTACTGCTCTAGATCTGAAAGCTGCGGGAGCGATAGCTTTCCTAGCCACTACATGTGCGCCGTCATCAATACGGGCAGCAGTGGCAGCGACACTCGGGGGGAACACCGGTACTAACGGTGGTATCCCAGTCGCGAACGGTGGCCCCTCCAATAGAGCCCCCACCGACAACAGGCCAGCAAGCCGGCCCCTAGCGACGGACCCATCTTAGAAGATCAGCCACAACTCCCCGTGAATGAACATACCCAAGAGCAACAACTGATCAAGCTCAACGACACTGAGTGGGCCCGCTACAGGGAGGCCCTATGGGGTAACCCCCTACCACCAGACGCATCGCAACAAATGCTGATGGGTTATCACTGGCTTCTCATGGAGGAGTTCAAGTGCCAACAACAAGTAACCGCCCAGCTCGACGAGCGCAGAAGGGCGGCAGTTGAGTTGATCCTCCGACAAGTTGTGCTCTCTTCCATCAGAGGATCCTCCTCTAGAGGCAACGATCATGCAGCTGCCAGAAGACGCTCTCGACTGGCTCACCTCACTGATAGGGAGCGAGAAGAGGCCACGCGAGTCCTAGACTACTCGTCCATGATGGTGGACACGTGGGGCAACGTGCTCCCAAAAATGCCGCAGGCAGCAGTGACGGCAACCACCATGTACCTGCTCAACAACTAACTGCCGCCTGGGGACCCACGATCCGCCATGCACCGATCTATGATCACTGGCCTGGGACTAGTCGACGCTGCACTCACTTAGGATCCAGCGCCAGAGCCAAGGAAAAGCAAGGCTCTAGCCAAGCACTACTCTCCCTCCTCCTCCAGCGACGATGACCATGACTTGTCGTAGTGACACTGCTCACGACGACATGACTACAACTATGATGCACATGATGCCATCACGCAACACAAGATCGACAACATGCGTGCGAGGTGCACCCGCTCGACGGACTCAGAAGATGATGGGATGGAGCTTTGTGGCGCTAGCTGCTTTAGCAGAGCTGTACGACAAAAGCGAATGCTGAAAGGGTTCAAACTCCCATTAGAGAATCTGATTCTATGGCCTCCAAGACCCGAAGATCTAGCTGGAGGATCATATCTCTTCTATCAAGTTGCACGGTGGAACCACAAGCACGACTATGCAATGCCTCCAGCTTCAGCTGTAGGAAGCCGCCCATGCATGGCTTAACAACCTCGCACATGGGTCGATCGGCAGCTGGGATGAGATGGTCTACATCTTCGTGCAAAACTTCAAGGGCACTTACAAAAGTCCCGCATCAATCGAAGAATTAAGGGGCTGCTACCAAAAGACTGGCGAGTTATTGCGCTCATACATTCAAAGGTGGTCCATCATAAAAAATTCTACAGAGGACATCTCCGAGGATCGCGCAATCAATGCATTCAACGGCGGCGTATGCCACAGAGAGCTTAGGGAGGAGCTAGGCCATTCGAAGCCCAAACCAATCGACCACCTGATGGAGATCGCAAACAGGTGGGCCGATGGAGAGGACTCGGTGAAAAACAACCGTGCCCACTCAGACGATGATGACGACTTTGGTCGCAGATGCGATCGTCGAGGAAAACACCGGATGCATGGTTACGAGGACCACGAGGAAGTCGACATCGTCGTGGCTGGCTATGCTGCTAAATGAGACGATGGCAACCGCAACAACGGATACCGCAGTGGTGGATACCGCGATAGTGGGAAAACCACGCAAGTATGGCAACGCCATACCCGTGATGAAGCACCTGGAACATCTATCCAGGACAAACTGTCCGGACCTTGCAACATACATTTCTACATCGACAAATACGACGGCAAGAAAAAATCTAGTCACCTCCTGAAGGACTATCACGAGTTCCTCAAGCTCCACGAAGCCCTAGCCCAGATGAATCACGATGCGATAAACCAGGGCTATGGAGCTGCCCCGGGTTACGTGGCTCACGGAGTGCCACCGCCACCACCCGGGCCACCCCCACCTGCGGCCGCGCCAGTCCAGAACAATGGAGGGGAGCAGTACCCACGAGCACTGGGAAATATGGGATTGATCCAAAAAGGACGTCCATCAAATCGGGTGCAAAAATCAATCACTCGCCAAGTCAATATTGCGATCAACTCTCCACCCTACACCACCGAGTACCTCAGTGGGTGTGAGTCCTGGATTACCTTCGACAAACGCGATCATCCACGTCAAGTACCTCGCCCAGGTCACTCTCCCCTGGTGCTCAAGGCACAAATTGGAGGCTTCGAGATGAGTCGCGTCTTCATGGACGGTGGCAGCGGCATCAACTTGATGTTCACCAGCACCTTGCATGCCATGCAGATCACGTCCTCCTGCCTAGAAGCCTCTGACACAATGTTCCACGGCATCGTCCCAGGGAAAGGCGTATACCCCTTGGGCAAGATTAACTTGGACGTCATCTTTGGAACGCCTGCTAACTTCAGACGAGAACGCCTAGAATTCAAAGTCGTCGACTGGCCCTCGTAGTACCATTGCATCCTTGGACGAGTCGTGTTCACGAGGTTCATGGCGGTGCCACATTATGCCTACCTGCAGATGAAAATGCCAGGACCGAACGACATCATCACCATCAGCGGAAACTTCGCGAAGTCAGACAGCTGTGAGAGGGAACTCAATAGAATCTCCCAATCCTTCGGAATGCAGGAGGAGCTGGCAAGGCTAAAGGAGTCGACAGACAATAGTCTTCCTCCTCCTAGTAAGCCAAACGCACCTGATCAATCCTTTGATTCATCGGTGCACACTAAGGCGGTTTAGGTCCATCCAACGGACCCGACCAAGACGGCCCTCATCGCCAACAACTCGAGGCCCGTATAGGAACTCGCGCTTGTCGAATTCCTCCGTGAGTGCTGGGAAATCTTCGCCTGGTGTCAAGCGGACATGCCAGGGGTTCCTAGGGAATTCGCTGAGCACTCACTCAATGTAAATCCTAAAGAAAGACTAGTGAAGCAGACGGTACATCGACTATCAGAGCCAAGGGCAAAAGCGGTCGGTATGGAAGTCAACAGACTCCTCGACGCTAAATTCATACAAGAGATCAAGGAAAGCACCTGGGTAGCAAACCCCGTACTTGTTCCTAAAAAGGACACGGATATCTTGCGGATGTGTGTGGACTTCACTTCCTTGAATAAACATTGCCAAAAGGATCACTTCCCATTGCTGCGGATCGACCAAATAATCAATTCCACCGCGAGATGCAAGTGCCTCTGCTTCCTCGATGCCTACTCAGGCTACCACCAGATTTGAATGAAGTAGGAGGACCAAGAGAAAACGTCCTTCATCACGCTTTTCGGCGTCTTCTGCTACACAACGATGCCCTTTATGCTAAAGAACGCAGGGGCCACCTACCAGCGGTGTATGCAGGCCTACCTCAAGAGCCAGCTTGGCCGCAATATTCACGTATACGTTGATGACATGATCGTAAAAACAAAGAAGCAGGCCTCACTACTCGACGATCTTCGATAGACCTTCGATATTCTCGATCACTACCGGATCAAGCTAAACCCGGATAAATGCGCCTTCGGCGCACCATCTGGGAAATTGCTCGGATACCTCATATTCGTAAGGGGGGTCGAGGCTGACCCAAAGAAAATAAAGGCCATACTGGCCATGGAGAAACCAAAGAACATCAAGGGCATCCAACAGCTAGCTAGGAGAATCACGACACTCAACCAATTCATCAGTTGAATGGCCGAGAAGGCACTGCCGTTCTACCAGCTCCTTCGCAAAGCCGAAAAGTTCAAGTGGATGGAAGAAGCACAAGAAGCATTCGAAGACCTCAAGCGTGTACTATCCACTTCGCCGGTGTTGGTAACACCTAGAGAAAAGGAGCCCCTATTGCTATACATCTTCGCCACCAACCAGGTGGTTAGTACCATGATCATAGTGGGACGAGCCGAAGAAAACAAAGTACACGGGGTGCAACACCCAATCTACTACCTCAGTGAGGTTCTTACGCCAACAAAGCAACGGTACCCGCACTATCAGAAGCTGCCATACGACATCTTCATGACAGCTCGGCGACTGTGCCACTACTTCCAGGAGCACCCCATCATTGTGGTGAACAACGCTCCACTAGGGCACATCCTCAACAACCCTGACGCCTCTAGACAAGTCGCACTTCGGGGGATAGAACTGTCTCCACGAGACATCACATATGAAAAGCGAGACGCGATCAAATCGCAAGTACTCCCGGACTTCCTTGTTCATTGGATGGAGAACCAGCTCCCCGACACGCCAGACATGTCCTGCCTATGGACAATGCACTTCGATAGATCAAAACATCGAGAAGGAGTCGGCGACGGCATCATCCTGACATCGCCAAAAGGTGACAATATGAGGTACGTTCTGCGAATGCAGTTCCATGCCTCCAACAATGAAGCTGAGTACGAGGCCCTGCTACATGGGATGCGGATGGCCAAAACTTGTGGCGCAACACGACTCGTCATCTACGGCGACTCTAAGCTAGTAGTGGATCAAACCATGAACCAGTGCGATGCCCTGAACAACAACATGATCATGTACCGCAACCTCCATGACACACTCGAAGGAGATTTTGACGGATGCGAACTCTCACACGTTGGCCGCGAGAGCAGCAAAGAGGCGGATACACTCGCCAACATTGGCTCCACCTGTGCCCCGGTGCCACCTGTAGTATACTAGAGCAAATCTGTGAATGCTCCATCAAGACAAAGGTTCTAGAACAGCCAACCAGCACGTCAAAGGACTTGGGGCTACGCCACCCGACAAACTCAAAACACTTTAAGATAAGGAACAAGAGAGAGGACTCGAAGGCCCCATGGAGGTCATGATGATCGAGCCATCCTGGATGCAACCATACATCACATACTTGCTCAGCAAAAGGCTGCCAAATGACCCGACAGATGCGCGGCATATAGTGCGACGATCCAAGGCTTTCGCCATCATGAACGGCGAACTATATAAGCGTAGAATCACATGAGTCCCTCAATGATGCGTCTCCAACGGAGATGGGAGAGCCATCCTCCTCGAGATACACGAAGGCACTTGCGGCCATCATGCCGAAAGCCGCGCCCTCATTGCCAAAGCTCTATGAGATGGTTTCTACTAGCCAACGGCAATGCGCGACGCTAAGGAGATCGTCCAGAAGTGAAATTCTTGCCAAAGATTCACGGACAAACTGCACGCACCTGGCGCAGAGCTTAGGTCAATACCCGTGGCCTGGACCTTCGTGCAATGGGGACTCAATATGGTTGGCAAGCTGCAAAAATCTTCACCTGGAGGATATGTCTACCTCCTCGTCGCAGTCGACAAATTCGCCAAGTGGATTGAAGCCATGCCGGTGACAAATTAGTCAGGGCCACCGCCGTAAAATTCTTTGAGTCCATCGTCTTCCGATTTGGGGTGCCACACAGCATCATCACCGACAACAGAACGAACTTCACCTCGAACGAATTCCGGATTTTTTGTGAAAACCTGGGAATCAACATCAGCTACGCCTTGGTGGCACATCCTCAGACCAACGGTTAAGTTGAAAAGGTTGACGGCCTCGTCTGCAACGACATCAAGAAAAGGCTCCTCATACCACTCGAAATATCTGCTAGGTGCTGGCCGAGGAGTACCATCAGTACTATGGAGCCTATGTACAACTCCAAACAGCACCACAGGCTATACTCTGTTCTTCATGCTACACGGTGCCGAGGCAGTACTACCTGCAGAAGTATGCTACAAGGCCCCAAGGGTCGTAGCATACAATAAGGCGGAATCAACTACCGTACTCGAAGACTCTGTTGACCTCCTCGACGAAGCACATGAAATAGCTGCAGAATGATCCACGATCTACCAGCAAAACCTCCGCAACTACCACAGCTGAAGGCTACGCCCAAGGTCCTTCGTCGAAGGAGGCCTCATCCTATGACTGAAGCAGCAAGGACACCTCAAGCTTGAGTCCCCTTGGGAGGGACCTTATGTGATTACCGAAGTAATCCCAAGTGGCGCCTACCGCCTTAAAAATGTAGAAAGTGGAGTCACATACTCCAATCCCTGGAACATCGCGTAGGTATGTCATTTCTACCCTTAGGTGTTTTTCCTTTACAAATAAGGCTATTTAGCCAGGCTACTTAGCCACACATTGTACCTCATGATATTCTACGAATAAATAAAGCTAAGTACCTCCAACCTTGTGTCTCTGTTTTAATTGCAATTACATCACTTGGGGGTTGTGCCACCCTGTCTACCTCATTACACGAGTAATGCCGTAACCTAAGTAGCTGAGATACTATTGATCGAACCCTTGATAAACCCAACCCAGCTGCAACACACCTGATAGGTTGGCAAGGTGCTAAGATAAGTATGCGTCAGGCTAACAAAAAGGCACTCTATAGCACAAGCTGCTCGGAAAATACACAATCTAGCAAGCTTTACACACACTACGAGTAACAAAAAACACCCAATTCAAATATACGAACATTACAACACCTTTAAAATCTCCGCGCGGGCCCAAAACTACTCTACTGGCGTAAAAGGAGAATGTTAGTGTGTTGATCGAACAACTCGATGATATCTTCGGCTGACTGATCAACCGGCCGATAATGGAGCACCATATTCCATGCCATCCCCTCCAGAGTGGATTGGAATATCCGCCCCTCCAAGTTTGCCAAAGCCAACAAGGCGCGTCATGCGGTAAGGGGGCAGAGTTTCTCCCCAGATTAACTGGCCAGGGCCGGAGCATTTGCCTAGGTCGGATAATGCGCCCCTCTAGGGGGCCGGATAATCCTCCACCCTAGGAGTTTGCCAACGCCACCAAGGCGCGTCACGCTGTATGGGGGGTGGAGTTTCTCCCCGGATTAACCATCCAAGGCCAGAGCATTCGCCCAGGCCAGATAATTATCCCCTCCAGGGGACGGATATTCCGCCCCTCCAGGTTCTTTGGCAAAGGCATCCAAGGCATGTCACGGTGTGTGGGGCCGGACTTTTAGTCCAGATTGTCTGTCCTAGGGCCGGATGTTTGCCCCGGGCAGGTAACCTGGCCCCCACTTAGGCCGGATAATTCGGCCCCCAAATCGTCCAATGGTAGCTTTTTGAGTGGGGCTATAAATAGCCCCTTAGATTCCCATTTCAGATCTTGGATCCTGGAAAAATGCTCTGCCCAGTTCATATCGATTCAAGTGCAATCTCCATATTCAACCACTCAAAGGCACTGGGATTTAGGGAATCGATGGAGGAGAATTTGATCTACATCGGCATCCATCAAGATCTTCACATCCCCTCCATTCACTTGGAGGATTCTTGATCTAGTGTTTCTTGCAAATCCCTAGATCTCAATTTGGGTTTTTGATTAACTTGTTCTTGTGGAAGGTTGTTGTCATCACAGGAGCCTCCAATTCAGTTGTGGATGCAGGCCCCGGTAGAGTTGTAAAGGTGTCGATTCCCGCCTAGAAGTGTGCCAAATAGTGGAAGGTGGATCAGGCCTTTGGTGGCAAGATCCATCGGAGAATAGGGTGAGGCCTATTGTGGCATGGTGGTATTCATACTGAAGGGTTCTGTAGAAGAAAACAAAAATTTCCCTATGTTGGAACTCCCTAACGCCCAAGATCTATCTATGTAGTAATACAGTAATGAACATACCTTGTAGAATACATACCCTTGTAGACCGTATGTGATTAACGTTCCAAGGTGAATGTGGTTGAAGTAGTCGAACTCATGGCCAACCTCAAGGTCACAAAGCTCCTCGCAGGTCACCCTTGCTCCATCTTCATCATGCAGCAGCTCTGGCTCATGACATCCAAGGTGTCCCAAGTGTGGCTCCTCGCGGTTTCGTACACATACGGTGTACGATGATAACCTCCGGCTCCCCAATACCACCGGGAGTGCCGAAGTAGATCTCCGGATAGGAATCCCCGTAGCACAACGGTGCACCGTGGTGAAGCCTTGTTTGCACATCCCATTCATGGGGCCATGGTCATAAGGGAAAGCGAGAGGAGAGAAGGGCAACCAAAGGTCTTCTCCTTTTTGGTGTGATCATGTCATGTCTAATCCCACCCGTGGGCACCCCTTTATATAGGGGAACAGAGGTGTGCCCTGCCCTTTGGGTTTCCCATATGGGACTAAACAAGAGAGAGGTGGGAGGTGGCTCCATGGGCCCTAGGGATCCATGGGCTGGCCGGCCAGGGGTGTGCCCCACCCTACGCACAGCCCAAGGCTGGCCGGGTGGGCCCCATGTGGCAGCTAGGCCTTGGCCCCTTTGGCCCTTTCCTCTTGTAGTTTTCCCTCATGGGCCCTTTTCCCTAGGAATTTGGCCCATTAGTGGAATACCCTATCAAATTAGATTTTAATATTATATTTAATATTAGTTACATTAATTAACATGTAAATACATATTACAAAATCCGATTTGACTCGAAACACCTTTCAGTTCCATTTCGATTTCCTCTGAATGACTTCAGAACATTCCCAGAACGATTTCGGTTCTCTCATGGAACTTTTCTGGTTTCCTTTTCTCTTTCATATGGTGATTCCAACTTATAGAGGATATCTAGCTCATCATACCCTTAAGTGTATTTCCCCGCGGCTCAGAATGACACAGACATGAGGCTTGTTCCATTGCAGCCCCAAAGTTCGTCGGCGAGTGCATCGTGGGCCCGAGTTGCCTGACATTGCCGCATTTTGCAAAGTTGGGCTGCCAACTACTGAGAGGGGCCATTTCGAGGCAAACTCATCTCACTCCTACCAAATCCAAACATTCCGTCAAACTGCCCCGTGAAGTAGACGGTTGGGACAGCCATGTTAGTAATATGTCCATGACGCGAGCGTCAGCGCGGCAACCATGTAGGCAAAACGAGGGACTAAAGGGGCTTGGTGTGTTGACCAAATTCACAAATCTACTCCCTCCTTTCGCATGAACCCTAGCACTGGCAGTGTCAGAATCCACCCTCCAACCAGGAAGATCCCTTCGGACATTTGACTTCTGGCGCCAAGTTGCTGCGCCTACTCGCTGATCCCGAGCTCCAATGCCGAATGTCGTGCCTGACGTTGCGAAGCTCTAGCCCGCCTCTTCCGCCGACGAGCTGAGCAGCACGTAGGATGACAGATCCTATTACCGAGGAAGGAGTAGTTCTGGCTAATTATGGGTGAGCTACTCTTCTCTTTGCTATTCGCACTATCTATAACTGCTAGCTGGCTACTGGCATTAGAGAGATAGATCAAACCTAGAATTGTCTGCTAGCACAATGTTGATAAACAATTCTTATCTTTTGTCCCCAATTTTCTGTCAAGTAGGATCTCCGCTGAACCCGAATACGTGCTTATAGTCACCCTCTATGGCTACCACATTAAATTAGCAGATGGGAAGAGCAAGTGGAATCAAACTCGCGGTCTGAAGATGAAAGTAGCGCCTACGTAGTTATGCACTATCCCTGGTATGGTTGCTGCTATGCATGAACATGCTGAAATGGGGCCGGAGTAGATTCCACGGTTCATCTTCATGGATGAACGAGGCTTCACGGTCCCTATAGAGTGTGACAGTCAGCTAATTAGCTTGATGAAACAGTTTGTTGGGCTTCGCGTGGTTATGCTGATTTATAAAATACTGGATGTGGAAGCTGCTGATACTGGGAGTCGCCCATCTATTATTGGACAGGGTGGTCTAACATGAACCCCTACTGCTGTTGAGGAAAATGTGGTTCCTCGTCCGTTCCATGCTTCTGCCAGGCAACCTCCTCGTAGGAGTCCCCGTATTGTCATTGTGCAAAACTCTGCTCTAGAATCTACTAGTACTGGTCATCCCCATGGTGTTGTTGGTCTGGATGCTCCTCCTCGAAACCATGCTCAAGTTGTGCAAACCCCTGCTCTAGAATCTGCTGGTACTGGTTGTCCCCGTGATGTTGTTGCTCTGGCTACTGTTGAACCAATCCATGCCGCTGTTGACAAAACTAAGGCCTCCGGAGGCTGCCCCGCTATTATTGCCAAGACTGCTTACTTGTGTGCTACTCCTCCTCGAAACCATGCTCAAGTTGTACAAACCACTACTCTGGAATCTACTGGTATTGGTCTTCCCCGTGTTGTTTTTGATCTGGCTATTGTTGACCCAATCCCTGTCGCTGTTGAGCAAACTAATGCTTCTAGAGGCTGCCCCACTATTGTTGCCAAGACTGCTGCCTTGTTTGCTGCTCCTCCTTGAACCCATGCTCAAGTTTAGTGGGCTACTGGTCTGGATCTAGCTCATGGTCTAGACTCTGCTAGCACCTGAAACACTGTTGTTGTGGGAACTGCTGCTGATCGTCGATGTGGCGTGGCAGCAGCTGCTCCTATTGTGACTATCGTTAGCCGTGGCCCTTTCTATCCACCAGGTATTGTAGCTCCCACTGCTAAGGGCCCTCGCCTTGCTCCTCGTCCTGGTACTTCCACCGAGGTTGCTCTAGCTAACGATGACGCTGGTGATGGAGACGGTAGCATTGTGGCTGAGTCTAATGGTACCGCTCCACATCTCGAACCTATCGGAGGTTTTGATCCTATAGAACCTAATGATGGCAAAGTAATCATTCGTTGTGGTGTCGAGAATTTCACTACAAAATTAGATGATGGCATAGAAAAATTCTATGAAGAAACTGATGTAATCCTTGGTAGATAGGATCCTAAAGTGGTAGAGTTATCTGACCTGATGGCATCGTTATGTGTGAAGGTCTTGTGGGGGTCCTCCCAGGTAGCACAGTTGGTATATTTTGGTTATAGGAGCAAAATGGCTATAAAACTGAAAGATACACGTGATTTAGCTGTACCATTTGCAAGGAAACATTATAAAGGTGAAGTGTACATCCACTTGGTAGTACAAATGGTTGGAGAGGAATTGGATTTCGACAATAGAGATGGTGGACTTGTAGAAGGCATGCGTGACCTGATCCATGGCGTCACCGAGGATTGTGCAACTGAGGGTAGCTTTGACAGAGCAGGGTCTTACAGAGGAGCATCATAAAGAGGAGCAGGAAGAGCATCCCCAGAAAAAGGGCACCCCGAAGAAGGACATCATCAAGGAGACCATGCTAGAGAAGAGGACACCCAAGAGTCGCATGAAAAAAAGGCACCACGCCGCAGAGTACACCCCTGAGATCCATTCAAAATGCCACACCGAACGGTAGCAGCAAAAACGCTAAGAGGGCGAGCACAATGGTGAGCACACCCAGGAGTGGTAGCAAAAAGGCTAAGATGTCCAGCACGGAGGATACCACAGCAGTGGTAGCAGAAATAAAATGCTAATTTGGAGCATAACACACCGCTGAGGTCTGGCAATAATGCCAGCACAACGGAGAACACGCCCTATAGTAGCGGCAAAAGGGCTAGTTCGAAGAAGAACACGCCGCAGAGATCAGGCAATAATGCCAGCACGCTGGAGCCAACACCTGTGAGGGGAAGCAAGAAGGAGATCACATCCAAGAACAACAACAAAAATCCTAGTTCGATGGGGAACATAATGCAGAAGTCAAGCCCTACTGATACGATCAGGAAAGAATACATCTGGAAGGAGGATGTACACAAGAAGAGCAAGAGGGTTCTGCACAATCAAGATGAAATAGATTCTGACTACTGTTTGTCTACTGAAGAACCTGGGATGCATGCAAACGTAAGACCACCCCATGTGGTTGCAGCAGAACCAACAGAGTATCTGGAATAAAATAGGGTTGTCGGTGAGGTTGATTGGGCCAATGTTCCGGTCCATCCGGGTGGAGATGATGGTGCATCCCCACCCCTGGGAGTCAATATTATGTGTGTAGTATTAGGCAATAGAGACAATGGCCGAGATTCTGAATCATATGAAGAAGAGGGCACTGTAGAGGATCAAGAATCTGGTGATGATGAAATAGACAAGGAACTTAACGATGAGGCTATCATTTTAGTCGATGATTTAGGTGTCGAAGTATAAGAAATGAAACATGACCATGAGTATCCTATAATTTCGGTTGGCACTAAGTTTAGGAGCATGCATGAGTTCAGGATGTTGCTCTAACATTTTTGTATCAAGGGGGAGTTCGACGTTCATCGACTTAAGAACACTGTCCAGATGTATGAGGTCGTTTGTAGGTTAATGTGGAGGAATGGACGGGTAGCGGTACATTGTCCATGGAGGATCACATCAAGAGCCTTACCTACGTCAAAGTAAATTAGGGTATTGGGGAAATGAATGTAACAAACCATTTGAACTTTATCTCTTTTCACTCTATAACTACAATTTATGTGCAAGATCTTTCTAGCAACGAGTCGACTCTGCTTATCTTGTAAATGAATCTATGTTGCAGGTGAACAAAATGGACCCTCCCCACATGTGTCCGACAGGCAGCAAACTGAAATCCTCAATGGCCGATACGGAGTGGGTGGCTATACAAGCTATGTCCATACTAAAGGATACCCCTAAGGAGACCGCGAAGAATATTCAGACTAGCCTCGGTTCTAAATACAACATTGTCATACCGTATTACACGGTTTGGAAAGTTAAAGACAAAGCTCTAAGGGTCTTGCACGAGGATTGGACCAATAGCTTCAGGATGCTGTACAACTTCAAGGCGGAGGTACAAGCAAGGTGTTTGGGGAGTGTTGTGGAGATTGACACCAAATCAGTACGTGGGAAAATTTATTTCAAAAGATTCTTCATGGCGCTTAAACCTTGCATCCAAGGATTCAAGGATGGTTGTAAGCCATATCTGAGTGTAGATAACACTGTCCTAACTGGCAAATGGAAAGGTTGCCTGGCATCTGCCATAGCACTTGATGGTCACAACTGGATGTTCCTAGTGGCATTTGGGCCATTCAAAACAGAAATAGAGGAAAACTGGGTCTGGTTTATGAGGCTGCTCAGGAGATCAATAGGCCACATGGATCCATTGGCAATATCATGGATGCATGCAAAGGGTTGACGAAGGCAGTGAAGGATGTGTTCCCACGAGCTGAAGGTACAGAATGCCATGCCCGTCTGATGCTCAACTTGTACTCACACTATGCAGGCAGCGAATATTTCATGAGCAAGATTTTTGCGGAAGCCCCTGAACTTCCACAGTACTTAGCCGTCCATCATTCGTAGTTATGGAATAAGAGTCAATTCAACACTAACATCAAAGTTGATTGCATAAACAACAACCTTACAGAATGCCTGAATAACTAGGTGAAGGACATAAAAGTGTGTCCTGTTCATATCTTGATGGACATCATACGTGGTATGATCGTGAAGCTGTTAAATATAAGGAGAGATATCGGTAGGAGACTTAGAGGACATATGCTACCGCCAGTTGTACAACAACTGCACAAGAGAAGCCGAGGACTTTCTCATCTTAGGGTTCTCCCATCAACCAGCTGTAGCTATGAGGTGGTTGATATGTCCAAGAGTGGCCACAGGGATGTTATGAACATCCAGCAGCGAGAATACACCTGCTTAGAGTGGCAGCATACCGGGAAACCGTGTGACCACGCCTTGGCCTTCTTGGTGAAGAAAAGAACTCTACTACATTTGGATCAGTATTTGTCTAACTACAACTCTATGGAAAAGTTTAGAGCTGCGTACCTAGATCCGTCGAGCCATGTATAGACCCATCTCAGTGGCCTCAAGTCCAAGTGAGTTTCGAGCTTTGCCAGCCAGTTACAAAAAGGGGCAGAGAAGACCTCAGGTGAATAGGTTTAAGAATTTTCTCGAGAAGAAGGGTTCGTCTTTCTGTGCTAGCAAGAAGGGCAAAAATGGATGCAAGACCTGCCATCTTATAGGCCATAGAGAAGCGGGCTGTCCCCTTAATAATCCCAAACCTAGGTATAAGATGGTACATTCAGTTTTTTTGTTTATAATCTGTAGATATTAGGTAGTAATCCATGTACTATTTTTTTTACAGGAAGCGGAAGGTAAGAAACAAGACCGCTGACTCAGTGATTTTGCTACAGGAAGAAAACCAAAACAAGTGGAGTGATGATGCTGGACACGATTCTGGTGCTGATTGGCCTAATTTCCCTCGACCCGAAGATGCTGGGTATGTGAAGGTAAGAAAATTGGCACCTAGGAAGAGGAAGAAGGCAGGAAATGAAGAAGCCAGTGGACGTGAAGGCAAGAGGAAGAAAGATGGCACCCAGGTAGAGGAAGAAGGCTAGCAGTGTAGAAGCCTAATAATGTGTTGAACTTGAACCTATATATGTAGTTCGATTAAACTCTAGAGCTATGTGCATGGAACTTGTAGGGCAAAACAATCTGCCTCCCGTACTCAAAGTAAAATGTATTGCGACTTGAGGATTGGACACGGCCAAGGCCACTAGTTGAATCCGAAATTATTACTGTGCCACTACTATCTGAACAATCGCACCACCGGGACCGTGATAGCTGAGCGGTTAAGGGGACTCCAAAATCGATGGATGTTAGTGGCACAAACATGAATTATTTGTAGGCTCTTAATAAATCCCTGCTATTGGCATTACACTTATGATAAGTTCTCAGCTGAGGTCTGCCATGCATGATCCAAGTCAAACGTAGTCATATTTGCGTGTGCTGACCTTCACTCACTGACAGGTGGGACCCTACATTTTTCTCTCTGACGGTTAATTTTTTCACTTCCTCTAGACGGTTCCGGTGCACACCCTCAATAATTACGCTCCCTTCCTTGTCTTCCACGCGGACGAGAACCGGTGGTGGCGATTCCTCACTAGCTCACTCCCTAGTAGAATAACTACCCCCTCCCTGATTCCATCCCCTCCTGAATCCATCCGTCTCCAGATCACACCACTTCCATTAATCTGCTAGACTTTGGACTCCATTTTTCGCTATGGGTAGAGCTTGAGGCAGCAACAGGCTGAAGCGTAAGGCATGCGATGAAAACGGGGCTGGCCATGGTGACCGCCACCACGAGGATTGGGGATGGCAGAATCTCAGTGCTACGAACATGCACAGGATAGCCACGGGGTTGGACATCATCTCTGCCGGTCGCATCGCTCGCTGCATCCCACGCTACCGGGTCCCAATCCGGGAACTGGACGAACTCCCGTTTGGCACGCCAGGCCTACTTTACCCTGATACCAGCGAATGGCCAAACGACCGTGACAACCATGTAAGTTCATGCATCTTGCTTATTTATCCAGTCATATCGTTGATTCATATGTGCTAAACTTTCATCGGAATCCTATGTTCCTTCTGTTGAACGTGTTGTGTGCACGCGCAGTCTGAACAAATTGAACCATTTAAGACTATTCTGTACAGCGGAAGCTCTGCTCGTACTTGATAATTCTCGTATTTTCGTAGTGATACAGTCTTAATTTTGGTGATAGATGAGTTGCCAATTTTGGATTTGCAATAGAATGCCTACTCTATGTTTTCTAAAAAAATAAACAAATTAGATGATTTAAGACTATTATGTCCCTAGTTGTTTATGATCACCGTCAAGAGTTTGTTCGGGGGAAGCCCTGTTCGTACTTAATATTTTGGGTATTTTCGTACTGACACAAACACAATTTAGGCGAGAGCTGAGGATACAATCATAAATATTACTTTAATAAGCAAAGGGGACGTGAAACTAGCAGGTGGGCCCATGGAACACGTGGCACTGGCAAGTGGGAGTGCGTGGTGTTGTCAGTTTGTGTAGAGCAAGAGGATAGTAAGCATGGCCAATCATGTCGCAGAATAGCCTAGTCGTGGATCGCTCTTACAAATAACCATCCCAATCGCCCAAGCGCCCTGATTGAATGGCCTGTAACAATCGTCATGTAGAACAAGTGTCTTGGGCATGCCTTCTAGAAGACTCGATCTAACAGCCCCCATTGGGAGCTAAGGTTACAATCTAACGGCCACCCCACACACACAAGATGTCATTGCATGTGTTCTTTTCCAAAACCACAATTATGCACACTGACACACACACACACACATCCAAGTTGGTGTAGGGATGCAACATCTTTCAAACTGGTGGTACAATGCATGCTGCAGTTGAATCCCAGCATGCTGCTAGGGTTCCTGGACATGGTTGGCCACCACATGCTGGAGTGGCATCATTGCATGAGTTCTTTTCCAAAACCACAATGATGCGCACTGATACACGCACATTCAATGGTTCTGGTGGATCCATGTGGTTTATGAAAAGAACATACATGCAATGACATCTAGTGGATCCATGTGGTTTTAGAAAAGAACACAAATCCAATGACTCTAGTGGATCCGTGTGGTTTATGAAAAGAACACAAATGCAATGACAACTAGTGTATCCATGTGGTTTTGGAAAAGAACACACATCCAATTACTCTAATGGATCCATGTGGTTTATGCAAAGAACACACATGCAATGACATATAGTGGATCCATGTGGTTTTGGAAAAGAACACACATGCAATGACATCTAGAGGATCCATGTGGTTTATGAAAAAAAACACATGCAATGACTCTAGTGGATCCATGTGGTTTAGTAAAAGAACACACAAGTAATGAAATTTAGTGGATCCATGTGGTTTATGAAAATAACACAAATGTTGTAGTGGCATCATTGCATGTGTTCTTTTCCAAAACCACAATGATGCACACTGACACACACACATCCAAGTGTGTGGTGATGCATCATCTTTCAAACTGGTGGTATAATGCATGCTGCAGTTGCATCCTAGCATGCTGCTAGGGTTCCTGGAGATGGTTGGACACACATGCTGGATTGGCATCATTGCATGTGTTCTTTTCCAAAACCACAATGATGCACACTGACACACACACACATCCAAGTGTGTGTGGTGATGCAACATCTTTCAAACTGGTGGTAGAATGCATGCTGCAATTGTATCCTAGCATGCTGCTAGGGTTCCTAGACATGGTTGGACACCACATGTAGGAGTGGCACCATTGCATGTGTTCTTTTCCAAAACCACAATGATGCACACACATACACACACACATCCAATGGCTCTAGTGGATCCATGTGGTTTATGAAAAGAACACACATGCAATCACATCTAGTGGATCCATGTGGTTTTAGAAAAAACACACATCCAATGACTCTAGTGGATCCATGTGGTTTATGAAAAGAACACATATGCAATGATATCTAGTGGATCCATGTGGTTTTGGAAAAGAACACACATGCAATGACATCTAGTGGATCCATGTGGTTTATGAAAACAACACACATGCAATGACTCTAGTGGATCTATGTGGTTTAGGAAACGAACACACATGCAATGACATCTAGTGGATCCATGTGGTTTATGAAAAGAACAAACATGCAATGACATCTAGTGGATTCATCTGGTTTATGAAAAGAACACACATGCAATGACATCAGTGGATCCATGTGGTTTTGGAAAATAACACACATATAATGACATCTAGTGGATCCATGTGGTTTATGAAAAGAATACACATGTAATGACTCTAGTGGATCCATGTGGTTTAGGAAAAGAACACACATGCAATGACATCTAGTTGATCCATGTGGTTTATGAAAAGAACACACATGTTGGAGTGGCATCATTGCATGTGTTCTTTTCCAAAACCACAATGATGCACACTGACACACACACATCCAAGTGTGGTGATGCAGCATCTTTCAAACTGGTGGTAGAATGCATGCTACAATTGAATCCCAGCATGCTGCTAGGGATGGATGCAGACGGTGGTGATGATGAAGATTGATGCCTTAGCATCCTGGATCTGCGCAGGGCGAAGATGGATCCCCGGTGGATGAGTTACCCCTCTAGATGCCTTCCGGAGGTGAGGTTTCGGTGGTTTTTGGTTTTTCTGTATGTTGTGTCCCTGATCTAGTTGCATGGGGTGAAACTATTTGAGGAGGAGGTGGTGGCGCCAACTATACCGCAGGAACTATACGGCTAAAAAATTTATTCCTGCTGTATAGTTGGTCGTTAAACCATCTGTATGCCTTGTTCGCTTCGGGTTTTCTTCTGGTATTATTAATATTTCCCAAATAAGCGATTTATGTTGTTTTTACTCCTTTTCTCCCTAGTACAACTGCTCCAAGAATTGTGTCCATTGTATCCAGCATCTGTCCTGATCCTGGTGAAAACATACATAAAATGTGGGCGCGAGCGCCGTAAAATACCAAGATCCTACATCTACAATGCAAAATAATAATATAAAACATGATGCAAATATGCACTCATCAACTTCCCCAAGCTTAGACTCTTACTGGTCCCAAGCAAGTTAGCTTCATGGATGTGATCCTCATATGCATGAAGCTGAGTCGATAAAATAAATGAGGCAGTTGCAGCATGTGTTTATCATACATGATACATAGGAATAAGTTCATGAATAGTACCTTACTCGAACCATCCGAATAATATTAGCAGGCTTCCACACCTTAGCATTTAACAGTTCACAAAAGATTACTCTCAATATGATGTAAAAGTATTCAGTTCAACCGAATGAGTTAGCGAGGTAGTCCCAAGTGTTTTGGGATTAACATATTCACTTGGGATTCAAAATCACAAAACATCTCTTTGTCATACTACAATATAGTGGTGTATGACTATTTTCTCTTTGCACATTCGCTCTTTTTCTTCTTTCTTTTCTTCCTCTTTTTTTTATATATATGCTCACATTTTTATGTAATTGTCATGCAAAGGATCTAGCCATACATTCCACTTCATGTAGGAATTCAAATTTTAATGATATCAATTACCAAATTCCAATTGTATATGAAGCAATCTTTATAGCTTGAATATTCTACCTCGTCTTCAACTCACTCTAATTTGATAGCACTTTTTATTTTCCTTTGTTCAAGGTTTCTTTTTCAACTTACTGATTAGATAATTTTTCTTTCTTTGGAAATCAAACCATGTACTTACAACATATTGAACAAATTATCTTTGTATGTTCTATTAATACCAATGGAATGGAAGACTCCTATTGCTATCATCAAGTGCAAGTAAAATTGTACTCAAGCCATTCATATATCCAATAGAACAAACACAAACTCAATAATGCTCCATATATGATAATAAACTCAGAATTTCATAAAAGGGATCGACTATTCCTGAAGAGAATTCTAATGATGCAAACTTTATTTCTAGTTTTAACTAATGCAAAACTAAAATAGTAATGTAGAACTTATAAGATAGATTACAAGGTATTAAAGATCCCCCCAAGCTTGGAATCAAGCTAGGCAGGATCAAATAATCCCTTGCGATTATTTGATACCGTGATTATTGTAGATCACCGTGGCGCCATGGCATGTAACACCACGGTGCGTAGCTTCTTGTTGGTATCCTCCAGAGCGGTGATGCGGCTGTAGCACCTGCGCAAATCATATTGCAATGTGTCCACTTTATCGGCGAGTTTAGTCACCAGTTGGAGAAGATCATCCTTCTTCTCTATCTCCTTGAGACGATGGCGGACATCAACACGATGGAGTAGCTCTTGCTTCTGATATATCTCTAGTGCTCACACACAGTCCATGGTCCTAGGAGCAACTTCCTCTTCCTCATCCATGATTGATGGATCGGAGAAGTGGAAACCATTCCTCCACTCTTCTTAAGGCTTCACCCTCATACGAGGACCAATAAGTGGGATTCAAGAGTGGCGCCGTCACTCCATTGCTAGCATCTGCACCAATATTAGGTAATTCCTTACACCTGTGCGGCATGGGGTTTGTGGTGATGAACTTGACCATCTCCACACGCCCTTTTCCATGCGGCTCACGACCTTCTCTCTCTTCTTGAGCTTTCTTCATTGCCGCCCAGTTGATCTCCAGTGGATCATAAACATCACGACAAATGTAGATGTCGCTCACTTCATCAGAAAATTGTTGTAGTAGCTTGGCTCGACATTCTCATTGTACCCCGGGCTAAACCTCTCCACCTCCTCCTAATCATACTCCATTGATGGGCTGCTAGAGCGGTCCCTAGAAGGAACAATGAGACCCAGGGGTTTTTCCATGGCCTAGGGCAGGATAGCGCATTGCTATATTGGTTCCTGGAGATTATGATTAGAGCGAGAGACAGAGGTCGGTAAAACTCGCGAGAAACACCAAATTCATGCCTAAGAAAAGAATCTTAATGGAATAGGAAAAGAAATAACAGATTTGGAGGAGTCCTGCCATGTAACGACCAACTATACGGTCGCGGTCCGTATAGCTCCGGCCGTATAGTTGGTTCCGGGCTGATATTTCCAAATATCTCGAGTCTAGGTCGGTTAAGGTATGACTCGGAAACGGCAATACCATTTTTTTACAATCGGAAAAATGAAAAAGTAAACGAAGATGTCTGAGAGTTTAATGACCAACTATATGGCCAGAATTTTATCTCCGGTCGTATAGTTGTGACCGTATATATACAGACACCAAAAATCGAAAATGGCTGAGAGTTCAACGACCAACTATATAGCCAGAATTATTTCCTCCGGTCATATAGTTGTGACCGTATAGATCCAGACATCGAAAACAATTTCGCAAAGAAGATACAGAGGGTTTAATGACCAACTATACAGCGGGAGCTTTCTCTCCAGTCGTATAGTTGCGCCTGTATAGTTGGTAAAACCTCCAAAAACTTCAGAAAAACACAAGGAATTCAAAGGCAAAAAATTTAGGAGTAAATTCTGTGAAAATAAATCACTTATTTGAGTAAGAACACTTACCTTGAACTTACCGTTTACTTATTCGGGCATGACAAGCTCCTCCAACAACAAAGACTTCTTCTCTTTTGGAGGAATTGACCTTAGTTCATTGAATAATTCTCGCAAGAGATAATCACCAGGACTAAAGTTCCTCTCAATAAGATTGGTGTCTTGCTTGGAAAATATGGACATTGCATCCAACATCTTAATTTCTTGCCTCTCCATGATCTGTAACTCAAATTCTTGAAGTAAAAGAATCCAAAGGATCAGTCTTGGCTTATGGTTCTTCCTCTCAAGGAGTTCTTTTAAACCATAATGATCCATATGAACTCTTACTTTTCCATCAACTATATAAGAACGAAATTTATCGCAAGAGAAAAATACAACAAAAAGTTCCCTTTCTTCCCTAGGATAATTCTTTTGAGCACTATTGAGAGTTCTACTAGCATGATGTGTAATATTAAATCTGCAACCTATGTGTTGTCCTAGAGTTACTCCTACAACATCATCACTAGCTTCACATATTAAGTCAAAATTCATATCCCAGATATGTGGTTTAATGATAGGAGCATGGGATAAAGCATTTTTAAGTTTACCAAAGGCTATAAGACATTTATCATCAAAATTAAATCTTACTCCCTTTTGCAAGAGGTTAGTCAAAGGCTTAGATATTCTGGAGAAATTTCTAATGAACCTTCTATAAAAACCCACATGACTAAGAAAACTTCTTATACCTTTTATATCCCTAGGTTGTGGCATTCTCTATATAGTCTCAACCTTAGCTCTATCCACTTCAATTCCCTTACCTGATACCTTATGTCCAAGGACTATACATTCTTTGACAATAAAATGACACTTCTCCTAGTTTAGAACAAGATTGGTTTCTTTGCAATGCTACAAAACTCTTTTGAGATTATCCAAACAACTAGTAAATGAAGTTCCATAGATAGAAAAATCATCCATAAATACTTCCATTATCAGTTCTATGAAATCCACAAAAATAGCAGTCATGCATCTTTGAAAAGTAGCTGGAGCATTACATAAACAAAAAGGCATATGTCGGTAAGCATGTAAACCATAAGGACTAATGAAAGTTGTTTTAAGTTGGTCATCAGGATGAATAGCTATTTGAGAAAAACCAGAGTATCCGTCCAAGTAGCAAAAATGAGTGTGGTTTGCTAACCTTTCTAAAGTTTGATCTATGAACGGTAAAGGATAGTGATCTTTCCTAGTTTCTTTATTCAATTTCTTGAAATCTATGCACATCGTATGTCCAACAATAGTTCTAGTAGGTATCAATTCATTGTTTTCATTTGGAACAACAGTGAAATCGCCCTTCTTAGGGACACAATGAACATGACTTACCCATTCACTTTCTTTAATAGGATAGATTATACATGCATCCAATAGGCGTACAATTTCCTTTCTTTCCACTTCCTTCATTTCGGTCTTTAGTCTTCTATTAAATTCTGTAACTAGTTTAACACCTTCTTCCATGAATATTCGATGGATGGTTATCATGGGACTAATGCCCTTCAAATCATCCATTGAGTACCCAAAGGCCTTGCGATTATCCTTAAGTATTTTCATGATTTCTTCTTCTTCTCCTCAAAGTTTAGCACTAATAATAGTAGGAAATTTATTTGTATGATCTAAAAATCTGTATTTAAGATTATCTGGTAGGGTCTTCAATCTAGGGGGTGGTAATGCCTCATCCCCTCTCTTTTCTGGCTCTTCAAAAGCCTCATTAGTTGGAGGCCCTATAATGGGAAGTGAATCGAATTCATCTTCTAGTTCTTCTAGGGACTTGTCCTCCATAACCATTTCTTCATAATTTAAGTCTTCGTTTATTTCTTCTTTTTATCACTAAAGAAGAGAGCTTCCATTTCCTCAATAGTTTCTCTTTCTCTTCTTCTTGTATTTGTGGATGTCTGTCTTTAAATTTGGAAAGTGGAATTCTTTTTCCGCTTTTCCAATCTTAAGAGACACAATCTCCTTTTTGAAATCAACATTGGCACCTACATCACTCAAAAAGTTTCTTCCAAATATAATAGGGCAAAGGGTGTCATCTAGCATATCAACAACTACAAAATCTATAGGAAAGTTTTTATTGCCAATTGTGACAATTGGATCTTCAACTACTCCCATTGGAATTCTAAGAGTTTTATTGGCTAACATGATTGTCATATGAGTATTTTCAATTGTAACCGGTTCTATTTCTTCTTTTATTTCTAAATAGAAATCATAAGATATAACATTAACTTCGGTGCCAAGATCGCATAAACCATAATGCGAGGTTTATTTAAATATGTAGGGAAGCATAGGCTCACCTTTAACCAATACGGAAATCTATTTATCAAGTTCAACTATGTTACAATGTGCATACATAGCCATAATTGCTTCCTTGGTTACCTCTTCATCTTTGGTTTCTTCCAGATGTTCTAAAACTTCTGGCATAATTTCCTCTTCCTTCTTCTCATGTACTGCTTTAACCTACTCATAACAAAAAATATGCTTTTGTGAAGTGTTAGGGAAAGGTATCTCATATGTTGGTTCTAGGGAGGCCAGTGTTGCTTTAACTTCTTTCTTCTTTTCAGGTTCGGGTGGTGAATCATACTTGACCAAACCCTCTTTTGGAGCTTTGATGTGTTCTGTAAAAGCTTTAACAACTTGGAACACAAGATCTGAATCCAAATAAAGTTCCTTAAATAATTCTTTAACATGGCCCTTTTTATTATAGTCATGAATATAATCATGATCTATTTCTATGCCTCCTTTGCTTCCTAGACCAAAATTCCATGAAACTCTATGATCGTGAATTCTATTAAGTAAAGCCCAAGCTTTAGTTATAGGAAGATTCATAAAGGCTCCTTCCACGAAAGAGTCTAGTTCAATTTTTTTAGGTTCAGTTAGACTGACATAAATGATATGCAATAAATACCATTCAGGCAAATCATGATGAGAACATATATTAAATAAATCCTTAAATATGATATAAGCTCTTACTAGTACTTCATTAGGAAGGTTCCTCCAAGTCATTATAAGATGCTTGATTCCAAAAGATTTTAATAATGGGTAATATTTTGCTAGAAATTCACAGGCTAAATTATCCCAAGTAGTAGTGGCTTCTGGCGGTAGAGATCTATACCATGAGAGATATGAACTAGTCAAAGTCTTACTAAAAAGTTTAACCCTTACCTCATTAGCGGTATATCCCGTCAATTGAAAGTGCCACATATATATTTGAAACATGCAATATGCTCATATGGATCGGGATGTTCTTCATCCCTAGTAAATTTCTTCTTGTGTAGAATACCAAGTAACAGAGGATTTATTTCAAACGCCCTTGTCTTCCTGTTGGAGTTATCTCTTTTATA
The DNA here is from genome assembly GCA_023614405.1 of Avena insularis. Lineage (NCBI taxonomy): Eukaryota > Viridiplantae > Streptophyta > Magnoliopsida > Poales > Poaceae > Avena > Avena insularis. The sequence continues at coordinate 103,106,651 of CM042684.1, read as the reverse complement.
AATATCATAGGGCTTCCCAAAGTGGCTGAGTGGGTTAGCACTAGTCATATGCTCAGACTCGATCATGTTGGTGGAAACCCGTAACTCAAAACAAAACTTAGCAAGACAAAAATAAATAAGCAAAAACTAAAAGACCTACAACGCTTAGCTCCCTGACAATGGCGCCAGAAAATAGCTTGATGACTACAAGTGCACAGATTGTTTGTAGCTAGTTTTGAAATAAAGATATTGATCCCACAGGGAGCAAGAGTCTGAAGTCTAATAACTCTTGAATTAAATACTACAATAGAAATGCTAAATAAAGTTCTAAGTGACAAGATAAAATGCGAGTATTGCGTAAAAAGGTGTTTTTGGGTTTTTGGTATAAGATAAACAATAAGTAAAGTAAAACAACTAAACATAGAAAATAAGTATCACGTAAGTAAGAGAGATTGGAATTGCAATAGGGGAAAAAGTATTCTCAGGGAGTAGCGGATACACCACTAGCATTATAAAGAACTAAGGTAAAGATTATTATCATGAACATTCTCAACTCTGTTTGTGTAGGAGGAACTCCATATTTGGACAAATAGGCAGCAACCACTACTCACATCAACCTCATAACCATAGTAGTCAGCAATCGACATCAATCGAATTACTGTGCTATTGAGGGACTTAATCCCGTAGGACGTATCCCATGGCATGGATAGTGTTCCGTAACTTTCCTCGGTTCCCAAGTTGATACGTAAGGAGTGCCAACAGCTTCATAGTCACTGTAAGTGCTAACACACCTCCGTCTACCAACAAGTAGTTCCCTCCATCAAGTTCCCATAAGAGGCAAAAATCGAGAGGTCGACTTCTCCCAATATCAAGATGAAGACAATCTAACACATGGTCATAGCGATGAATATCATATTAAACTTTATCGTATTTCAATCTCATACTAGGGTTTCTCACCATCTCCCAATAACTAAAGATCTACTCAGTCATGGAGGCAATCAACATCATGGCAATAACAATGGGATCTATCATAGATGAATAGTACTTGTATAAATCCACAACGAGTACGGAAATTACAACAAGATCTAGACAAGATGTAGATGGGATGGATGCAGATGGTAGTGATGTAGCGGTTGATGATGAAGATCGATGCCTTAGCCTCCCGGATCTGCGCAGGGCGAAGATGGATCCTGGTGGATGAGTTCCCCCTCCAGATGCCTTCCGAAGGTGAGGTTTCGATGATTTCTGGTTCTTCTGTATGCCGTCTCCCTGATCCAGTTGCACGGTGACATGGGTATACCGTATAGGTACTCGAGTTTGGTATATATGGTCTAGATACGACGGAAGCCCACGGCGTCGCCAAGGCCCAAATGGAGAACTCGAGTGGCCCACAGACTCTCGATTGCTTGCGAGACAAGAAGAAGCTAAAGATAGAAAGTTTAAAGGGAAAACCCTAACCTGTAACTGACTCGACCTGTTACCTGATACCTAGCCTATCTAAATAAAGGCTAGGAGGGGGCGGCGAGGAGGACACACGCAACCCTAGTTTCGACAACTCTCACCAGATTGCATCTGCGCGCCCCTGTAATCTTCGATTCCTTTGTTAATTCCAAGAGCAGACAAGCAGGAGTAGGGACCTCTACGAGGCCTGAACCTGGGTAAACCTTGCGTCCCTATGTGCTTGTTTGCTAGCCGACTAATGCCTCCAGCGCTCCCTCCTTCTCCAAAACCCAAGTCCATAACAATGGGCATTGATGAGTTAAACCCTCGTCAATTGGCACTGTCTGTGGGAATTGGGAGTGTTAATGTCGCGGTTTCTTTGGCCCCATCAACCGCGATCTACAACTCCGCAACTGCGGAGATTCGCCAGCTCTTTGGCGTGTTCGATTTCACCGTCCACACGCCAGCCACTCGCTCGGCTTTCGAGTCCGTGGGCGATGGAATCAGCCTGGTGATTGGGAGCTTCCGCTTCCAGGTTGGTCAGATGGGCACGCTTCGCACGCCTGACCAGCCAATGGCACCCGCGTTTGCTCCAGCATCGTGGTTCCCGCCACCAATCCGCACCTTCAGTGAGCTCAACACCTCAGCAGCATCTAGGAGCACGGACAGCAACACCAGTCGCGGATCTGATCTGGGTGACCTAGCGACAGAAGATGGAGTCTATGGCTCCAGATCTGAAAGTTGCGGAAGCAATAGCTTCCCCAACCACTTCATGTGCGTCGTCATCAATGCTAGCGACACCACCGCCAATCGCAAAAACGGTGGCAACGGATCTGACACCGATCCGCCCAATGGTGGCATACCTAATGGCGGACCACCCAACAGTGTCCCTACCAACGGTGGCAATGTCGCGCCCGTCAACAATGGAGGGGCAGTCGAACCACCAACCATGGTGAACGAACAAAGTGGTGAACGTGTCATGATAAAACTCAACGACAACGAGTGAGCTCGTTGCCGAGAAGCTCTGCGAGGCAATCCTCTGCCGCCCGGCACGCTGCAGGACATGATGATGGGCTACCATTGTCTACTAAAGGAGGAGTACAAATGCCAGCTACATGCAATCGTGCAACTCGAGGCGCGTAAAAAGGCGTCGGATGAGTCGAGTCTTTGATGAGCTGGGCTCTCCTCTCACGGAGGATCCTCTTCCAAAGGCAACGAGTACGTGGCCAACAAAAGGCGATCTCGGATGGCTCATCTCACCGAGTAAGAACACATAGAAGATGTAAAAGTCCTCGACTTCAGCTCTATGGCAGTCGACACATGGGGCAACATGGTCCCAAAAACACCGCAAGTCGCGATAACAGCGGCCACCATGTACCTCCTCAACAACCAGCCACCAGCTAGAGATCTGCGAGCCGCCATGCACCGATCTACGACCGCAGGCTTGGGATTAGTCGAGGCCGCCCTCGACAAAGAGCCAATGCCAGAGCCGAAGAAAGGCAAAGCTCTGGCAAAACACTATTCCTCACCCTCATCCAGCGATGACAGTCATGATCTTTCTCAGCGTCGCCGCTCACGGCGGCATGTTCGCGACTACGATGCGCGCGATGACCTCAACAGCGCAAAATCGACAAATCAAGGGCAAGACGTGCTTGCTCGACTGACTCCGAAGAGGACGAGACTAAACTCTATAGTGCTAGATGCTTCAGCAGGGCCATCAGGCATAAGCGAATGCCTAAAGGGTTCAAACTCCCGTTGGAGAACCCAAAGTTCGCCGGCCTACAAGACCCAAAGATCTGGTTGGAGGACCACATCTCCTCCATCAGGCTGCATGGCAGGAGTCGAAGCACGGCCATGCAATGCCTGCAGCTACAGCTGCAGGGCGCCGCCCGTGCATGGCTCAACAATCTCCCGCGCGGATCCATTCGCAGCTGGGAAGAACTAGTCTACAGCTTTGTATGCAACTTCAACGGCACTTATAAAAGACCCACATCATTCGAAGAGCAGAGAAGCTGCTAGCAAAGGTCGGGCGAATCGCTACGCTCGTACATCCAGAGGTGGTCCATCATCAAGAACTCCGCAGAAAACATCTCGGAGAACCGCGCAATCGACGCATCTAACGATGGTGTTCGCCGCATAGAGCTCAGGGAAGAGCTGGGCCGCTCGAAGCCCAAGGCAATCGACCACCTGATGGAAATTGCAAACCAGTGGGCTGACGGAGAGGATTCGGTAAAAAATCGCACCTAATCCGACGACAACGAAGACCTCGGGCGCAGACGCGACCGTCGAGGCAAGCGGTGAATGCGCATCTACGATCACCGCGACGATGTAAACATAGTCGTAGCCCCGCTACGCCAACAAACGTGACGACAACCGCAACAACGGCTATCACAGCGGTGGATACCGTGACTCCGGGAAAACCACGCAGGTGTGGCAGCGCCGCACTCGCGAAGAGGCACCCTCAACAACCATCGAGGACAAACTGTCCGGGCCATGGAACGTGCACTTCTACATCGACAAGCACGACGGCAAGAAAAAATCCAGCCACCTTCTTAAGGACTGTCGCGAGTTTCTCAAGCTCCACGAGGGTTTGGCTCGGATGAATTGCGACGTAGTCAACAGGGGCTATGGAGTCGTCCCAGGCGTAGTGGCTCATGAAGCTCCTCCACCACCGCCCAGAATACCACCACCAGCGGCCGCACTAGTCTAGAATCACGGCGGTGAACCATACCCACGACCCGTGGGTAACATGGGGATGATCCAAAAAGGCGTCCCTCAAATCGAGTGCAGAAGGCCATCACTCGCCAAGTCAACTTGGCGATCAATTCTCCACCTTCCACCACTGAGTACCTCAGTGGAAGTGACTCCTGCATCACCTTAGACCGACGTGACCACCCGCACCAAGTCCCTCGTCCAGGCCACTGTCCCCTCATACTCGAGGCGCAGATTGGGGGCTTCGACATGAGCCGCGTCTTCATGGATGGCGGCAGCGGTATTAACCTAATGTTTGCGAGTACCTTGTGTGCAATGAGGATCCCTCTAACGTGTCTGGAAGTTTCAGACACGATGTTCCACAGCATCATCCCAGGGAAAGGTGTATATCCCCTGGGCAAAATCAACCTCGACGTCATCTTCGGCACGCCGCAAAACTTTTGGCGAGAGCGTATCGACTTCGAGGTCGTCGACTGGCCTTCACAATATCACTACATCCTCGGACGCGTTGCATTCATAAGGTTCATGGCAGTGCCACACTACGCCTACCTGTAGATGAAGATGCCAGGCCCAAACGGCATAATTACAATCAACGGCAACTTCGAAAGGTCCGACAGCTGCGATAGGGAATTCAATAGAATCTTTCAGTCCTTTGGCATCCAGGAGGAACTCGCAAGATTGAAGGAGTCGACAGACAACAGTCTAGCCCCCTGAGCCGGCCAAGTTCACCCGACCTGTCCTTGGACTCGTCGGTGCACATGAAGAAAGTCCAGGTCCACCCAACGGACCCGACCAAGATGGCCCTCATCGCCAACAACTTGAGTTCCGCATAGGAACTCATGCTCGTCGAATTCCTCCGTGAGCACTGGGAAATCTTTGCCTGGTGTCCAGCGGAATTCGCCGAGCATGCACTCAATGTCAATCTAGACGCAAGGCCAGTCAAGCAGACAATTCGGTGACTATCTGAACCAAGAGCAAAGGCGGTCGGAATGGAGATCAACAGACTCCTCAACGCCAAATTCATACGCAAGATCAAGGAAAGCACTTGGCTCGCCAACACGGTGTTGGTACCTAAAAAAGAAACGGATATCCTGCGGATGTGCATGGACTTCACCTACCTGAATAAGCACTTCCCAAAGGATCACTTCCCACTGACGTGAATCGACCAAATCATCGACTCCACCGCGGGATGTGAGCATCTCTGCTTCCTCGACGCCTACTCAGGCTATAATCAGATTCAAATGAAGGAGGAAGATCAATAGAAAACGGCGTTTACAACGCCTTTTGGTGTGTTCTGCTACAACACAATGCCCTTCGGGCTTAAAAACGCAGGAGCCACCTATCAGCGGTGCATGCAGGCTTGCCTCAAGAATCAACTTGGTCGCAACATCCAAGTCTATGTTGAGGACATCGTCATCAAAAAGAAAGAGGAAGCCTCGCTAATCGACGATTTACGCGAGACCTTCGCCAACCTCGACCGCTACCGGATCATGCTCAATCCGGACAAATGCGCCTTCGGCGTACCATCTGGGCAACTACTCGGGTATCTCATCTCCACAAGGGGGATTGAGGCAAACCCGAAGAAAATAAAAGCCATACTGGCCATGGAGAAGCCGAAGAACGTAAGAGGCATCCCGCAGCTGGCTAGGCAAACTGTGGCGCTCAGTCGATTCATCAGTCGAATGGGCGAAAAGGCACTGCCTTTCTACCAACTTCTCCGCAAAACTGAAAAGTTCGAGTGGACCGACGAGGCGCAAGAAGCATTTGAAAAGTTCGAGTGGACCTCAAGTGTCTACTATCCACCTCGCCAGTACTGGTGACTCCACACAAAAAAGAACCACTATTGCTCTACATCTCCGCCACCAACCAGGTGGTCAGCACGGTGCTCGTGGTGGAACGTGCCGAGGAAAACAAGGTCCATGGGGTGCAGCGCCTAGTCTACTACCTCAGCGAGGTGCTCACACCAACAAAGCAGTGGTACCCGCACTACCAGAAGCTAGCATACGGCGTCTTCATGACAGCCAGGCGACTGCGCCACTACTTCCAAGAGCACCCAATCGTGGTGGTCAACGACGCCCTGTTTGGGCATATCCTCAACAACCCCGGTGCCACCGGGCGGGCCGCGCTTTGGGGAATCGAGCTATCTCCACGAGACATTACATACGAAAAGTGCGACGCGATCAAGTCGCAAGTACTCCCTGACTTCCTCGTGCACTGGATGTAGAACTAGCTCCCTGAAAAGCCAGATATGTCTTACCTCTAGACAATGCACTTCGATGGATCCAAACGAAAGGACGGGGTTGGCGCAGGTGTCATACTGACATCGCCCCAGGGAGAGAAGATGAATTAAATTCTGCGAATGCAGTTCACTGCCTCCAACAATGAAGCTGAATACGAGGCCCTGCTGCACGGGATGCAGATGGCGAAAGCCTGCGGCGCCAAGAGGCTCATCATCTACGGCGACTCCAAACTGGTGGTCAACCAAACGATGCACAAGTGCGACGCGCTGAAAGACAACATGATCGCCTACCGTGGCCTCTACGACACATTTGAAGGGGACTTCGACGGCTGTGAACTGCAGCACGTAGGCCTCGAAAGCAATGAAGAGGCGGACGCACTCACCAACATTGGATCCACCTGCGCCCCCATACCACCTGGGGAATTCCTCGAGCGAATCTGCGAACGCTCCATCAAGCCAAAGGCCACAAAGAAGAAAACAAGCGCAACAACGAACTCGGGGGGCTACGACACCCAATGAGCCAATGGCACTCGTCGACCTGGAGCTTGACACAGGACTCGAGGGACCAATGGGTGTCATGATGATCAAACCATCTTGGCCTCAACCCTACATCACATATCTTCTAAGTAAGAGGCTGCCTGACGACCCGACTGACGCACGACACATCGCACGGTGGTCCAAGGCATTCGCCGTCATCAATAGTGAACTATACATGCGCATCATCACACGAGTACTCCAACTGTGCGTCTCCAACACGGACGGAAGAGCCATCCTCCTCGACATCCATGAAGGGACTTGCGGGCACCATGCCGGTAGTCGCGCCCTTGTCACCAAAGCTCTACGAGCTGGATTCTACTGGCCCATGGCCATGCGCTATGCCAAGGACATCGTCCAGCGCTGCAATGCTTGCCAGCAATTCGTAGACAAACCGCACGCACCCGGCACGGAACTCCAGCCAATACCATTGGCTTGGCCCTTTGCGCAATGGGGACTCGACATGGTCGGCAAGCTCCCAAAGTCTTCGTGAGGGGGCTATGTCTACCTCCTGGTCGCAGTCGACAAATTCACCAAGTGGATTGAGGCCATGCCGGTGACAAACCAGTCAGGAGCCAGTGCCGTCAAGTTCTTCGAGTCCATTGTCTATCGCTTCGGAGTGCCACATAGCATTATCACAGACAATGGAATGAAATTCACCTCCAAGGAGTTCCAGGGTTTCTGCGAAAACCTGGGAATCAACATAAGCTATGCCTCCGTAGCTCATGCACGGACCAACGGTCAAGTCGAAAAGGCCAACGGCCTCGTCTGCGGTGGAATCAAGAAGCGACTCCTTCGGCCACTCGAGCAAGCCGCTGGATGTTAGCCATATGAGCTGGAGTCCGTACTTTGGAGCTTGCACACAACCCCAAACAGCGCCACGGGATATACCCCGTTCTTCATGGTGCACGGTGCTAAAGCAGTGCTACCGGCAGAAGTATGCTGTAAAGCCCCACGGGTGGTCGCGTATAGCGAGAATGAGTCAACACTCGCACTCGAAGACTCCGTCGATCTCCTTGACGAGGCACGGGACATCGCAGCAGAAAGATCAACGATCTACTAGCAGAACCTGCGCAACCACCACAGCAGAAGGCTATGCCCCAGATCCTTCGTCGAAGGAGACCTGGTCCTGCGACTGAAGCAGCAAGGGCACCTCAAGATCGAGTCCCCTTGGGAGGGACCATATGTGATTACAGAAGTAATCCCAGGTGGCGCCTATCGCCTTAAAGATTTTGAGACTAGAGTCGCATACTCCAATCCCTAGAACGTCGCGCAGCTGTGTCGCTTCTACCCCTAGTCATTTTTCTTACATTACAAATAAGGCTATTCAGCTAAGCTACTTAGCCACACATTGTACCTCATACTATTCTGCAGATAAATAAAGCTAAGTGCCCCAAAACTCTGTGTTTTCCCTCATTTTTCTGGCAATCTTATCACTCGGGGGCTACGCCACCCTCTACATCTTCGTTCTACGAACAAGTCGTAGTATCCCGAGTAGCTGACACAACACCAATCGAACCCTTGATAAAACACCAACCCAGTTGCAATGCACCTGACAGGTTGGCATGGTGCTGAGATAAAACAAGTCAGGCTAACGAAAAGGAACTGCAGAGTAAAAATACACTCGCAAAACATATAAGCTAACAAGCTCTTTACATATCAGTAGAGATTAATTACATCCAGTATATCCATATGAACTTCACAACACTGGTACACTTATTTGCAGAATACATGTTAAACTACTGCTGCAACAGAAGAACGTTTGTTTGTTCCTGAAAGAAGTCGACAATTTCTTCTGCTGGACGATCCACCGCCTGGTAATGTGGAACCATGTTCCAGGTCGAACCTTCTGGCGGGCTCGGCGGTCCAGCAGCAACAGCTGCAATGTCTACATCAGGCCTATGCAATCGTACCAGTGACAAAGCAGCCTTGACACCAGCCACTAACTGCTGCCACACGCACTTGCAAATTGCACTCAAATCCTAGAACTTAGCCAGGAGAGCCAACAGGCTCGAAGGTACGGCGTCCAATGGAAACATCGTCTGATAGATATTCCTCAGGCACGACTGCGCCTTCTTCAGAAAGTGGAGTACTCGAGAAGCACGATCCTGCAGGGTCGCAAGTGCGATCGCACGATCATGGTCCACCCAAAAATATCCCACTCGCCTGAAGTTGTTCTTGGGTCAGGTCATTCATTCGAGTGGCGATTCTGTCTTTCTCATCCTGCGGATGACGAGCACTGACAACTACACCAAGCAAAAAAAAGGAAAAATATGAAGACAAGGAACTTCCGTGATTGACTACAAGAAAAGATAAGAGGGCAGGAAGCTAACACTTAAACTGATCGCCCAGACGCGTCACCTCCTCTAATAGATACTGCTCTCGGGCGGTAGCCTTCTCCGCCCTCGACTTCCATACATCCGCGTTACCATGGAGGATGGGCAACTCACGTTCCAGCTGCTTAACGCGATCGCACAGTCGCGAAAGAAGGTACAACTCATCCACCCTTGAACGCGACTGCGCCAAGGTCTCATTAGTGGGTGACGGATCCCGAGGATCACTCGAAGGACCATTTGAGGCACCCTATCACGAACCAAACAAAAGCAAAATAAGAGGCTAAAGATACACTGACAAAAGGCTTGGATGCAATCAAACATATCAAAGTCTTGACTGGGGTACCCCCACAAAAGCATTGTTTCACAGACACAAAAGGTCAAACACTAGATCTATTACATATAAAAACTAAGGAGCAGTGTGCTTCTTCGACTTCGACTTCGGCCTCGGGGCTGCATCGCATCCGTGGCAGTTTTCGATGCCACGGACTTGCCGGTAGTACCCCCAGACGCTACAGCCTTCGCTTGACGCTGCTCCTCGGAGTACTTGGCAAGTATCTCGATAAGCTGGGGACCATAAATTTTGCATTTACCAGCAAAGGGAGCAAACACTACCTGCTGGCCTCCAGCGTCGACGAGCATCACCTCAGAGATAACGGCATGGTCCATCTCCACACCATGGGCCTGCACCATTGCGAGTGCCATGGTGGCGCTGACAGAAAACTGCGAGTTCTTGAAGTCAGCAGGGATTCCTCTAGCCAGAGACTCCACCAAATCACCGAGGTTGTTGATGAGTCCGACCTTGGTAGTTAAGTCCTCACGGATGTGACTGAGCACATCCTTGGCATTCCCCGGTGTCTCCTGGAGGGATACGCTGCAGTCTTCGACTGCGGCAATGGCACTAGCCAAGGCAGCTGCATATACAAAGCTCAAGCCGCTGGCATATGCATATACAAAAGCATTAGTATAGCAACCACACGTCAAAGTACATAAGAGCAAAGGCATATCAAGATGAAAAGGAATACCTGAGAGGGACTTGGCAATCGAGAGAAGCTGCTCCTCGAACAACTTATCCCTCTCAGTAGTGGAGGCAAGGAGATCCTGCTCTCGCTTCCGCGACTCCAACAAAGCTGCGACCACCTCGTCACGATTCTTTGTCGCCTCGGCCAGCGTCTTCTCCAATGCAGCAGCATGGCAAAATAATTCATTATTCTCAGCTGCAACATACATGGAGTGTCACCAAAATCGAATCAATAATATTCGCAAAAGACAAAGACAAAGTTAAGACTTACTTTCGACAATGCGATGGCGATTGCCCAGTCGCGCATGTTGTCGACCCATGTTAAGGACCTGCTCCGCCAGGCGGGCGGATTCCTTCACGATGAGCTGCATCAGAAACATTAAAAGTTCAAGTAAAGCAAGCCAAGAATAAATTTGACTGCCAACTACAAGATACCTACATGATCCTCCACAGACTCCGGAGAAGGTTGTTGCACAGTCATCCAGGTAACCATCTGATGCTCCCCAGCATGCGGGGAATTCGATGAATTATGGATGGAGTGGGCCACCAATGGAGGAGAAGGAGACCGCAAAGCCACCTTCTTGGACTTGGAGTCCATGACTCCGGACTCTTTCAAAAATTGGACATTGTCAAAAGGCGACGTCGCCGCTTGACTGAAGCACAAATCAAGTAAAAGCTTCAGGACAGATGGCAACTCAAAGTAGAAACCAAAACGAGGTCACGAATACAGAACTCACCAGTCAAATCTATCAAGATTGAAGGACTGCTCCTCCGACTCCGATGATTCCTTTGGCAGTCAAAGCTTCTTCTGGGCAGGAGGAGCCATAGAGCGCACAGGAACGGCGGGAATCGGCTCCTCTGCACCAATAGATGGGACTTCTAGAGTCGACGGAGACGAAGCATCCGAATCCTCGCTGCGAGAATGCTTGCGAGTGTCCGGATCACTGGACTCGGGGGCTCCCTCCTCCTCTTCAAGTGGGACGGTAGATTCCGACTCATCCTCTTCATCCACTTCGCGAGGAATAACCCCCTCAGGAAGAGGGGCAAATTGGGAGACACGTTCCAATCGTGCATTTAGAAAACAATTCATTATACATCAAGAAATTAACAGCAATCGACAAAGAAAGCTACTTCGTAGCACAATTCTACCTCAGGAGGAGGGTTAGAGGCGTCGAAGGGAGGCACGACTGGTTCTCCTGGGAGAACCTCCTTGGCGGTATACTTTGTCACCAGTCGCAACCTCTTATTTACTTCACCTGCGGAAATGCCATCGGCAGATACGCGAGCGGCATCGTCTGCACCAGCCCATTGGAACATGGGGTCGACTCTGGCCTGCAGAGGCTGGATGCGACGGTGCAACCATGTGCGAATGAGGGCGGCGCCTCCCTCTTATTTACCCATGCGGCTCTCGATGTCGCAGACGCGCTTGTACAACACCTCCGTCTCCTCGGACTCGCCAAGCATCACTACGTTCTTCCAAGAATGCCTCCTCTTGCATGGCGTCGCGGCATCGAAGGGCGCGAGTCCATAGTGCTCTCCATCAGCCTTTTGGTCGCGGATGTAGAACCACTTGTCTCTCCACCCTTGGACGGACGCCATGAGTTTGATATCGAAATAAGTGGCAGAGGAGTCGACATGGATTCCGCAGCCTCCTATGTCGTAGACTATAGAACTAGATGCTGACTAGCGCTTCAGCTTGAAAATCCTCTTAAAGAGGCCAAAGTTTGGCTCGACTCCGAGCCAGAACTCGAAAAGACTAATATAGCAGGCGATGTGGAGAATAGAATTTGGGGATAGCTGATGCAGTTGGAGCCCGTAGAAACAAAGGAGGCCCCTGAAGAAAGGATGTAGGGGCAGAGAAAGACCGCGGATGATGAATGCAAGGAACATCACCCGGAAACCAACAGGAGGACAAGGAATTACCTCGCCACCTGGCACTCACGACTCATCCTCCACGGGCGACAGAACTCCATCTTGACACGGGAGACGGAGCTCGGGGGACTTGATGATGGATGCGTGCCATGCACCATTGGTGACGCCGGAACCCGCACCCTTCTTCTTCCCAGCGCCGGTAGCGCTGGTGCCCATAGTGGCGGAGCCGCCCTTCTTCTTGGCAGCGGCAATGGCGGTGGCGGACTCAGCGGTGGAGCCTCCCTTCTTCTTGCCCATCTTGCGATGGTGGTGCGAGCAGAGGAAGTTGCTCGGAAAGACATGGATTTGGTACAGTGCCACGAAGAGGACGAACGCTAGGAAGCAGAGAGCAGCGGCAATGGCAATGGAAGCACCAGCAGAGAAAGGGCAGATGGGAAAGTTACCGCAACTGCGCTTCTACTTAATCCCCTTGTGGATGCCATCCAACGGCCAGCAGAAACCCTACTGGACGCGTGGCGCACATCACTATCGACACGTGGAGAAGCCAAAACACGAACCGTCCCACACTATCTCCATTACGCGCGGAAAACGAGGAGACGCAGTTAAAACAGAAGATTACGCACGCCCGGTCAAATCGAAGTCAGAAAGTGGGACCCACCGCTCGTCACGTCCCGTCAAAGCCACTCACGCGGGTAACTGAGGTCATCACATCTTTAGCACTGATGTCATCAAGATGAGCATCAGAAGATTTCGACTACTTTAAGTCCTTGCTTGAGTCTTCGACTCCACCAAGCACTCGGGGGCTACTCCCATAGGGAGCGCTGGTCGCGCACCCTACGATTCTTTTTTATGCAGGAATATGAACATTAAAAGCATACCCACCACTCGAATCTACGATTCGATTATGAATAATGGGTTACTCCCATAGTGAGTGCCGGAAGCAAATTCGACTGAAACAAGCAACAAAAGACGACAGCAGTCGCAAAAGTTCTTTAGTCCCTACCTGAGTCTTCGACTCAACCAGGCACTCGGGGGCTACTCCCATAGGGAGCGCTGGTCGCGCACCCTATGATTATTTGTACATCATACTATGTGTTGATAACATCCACACTCGAATGCTATGGCGACTTCGCCTCATATTTTCCCCTACAAAGAGACTACGTCTCCTGGGCCACCCGAATCATCTCCGTGATGACAAAAATTCGGATGTCGTGCTTACAGCGTGAAGATAAGACCTGGATAAGGCCTGGCAACATATTTGCTGTGCACTACCACAAACATATCCGTGCCTGCAGGTACCATGAACATGCCTTGACGGACGCGTCGAGTGCTCACACACATACACTGGAATTCGACTCATGTAAGACCTCCGTGGCCTGAGTCGAATTACGCCAGCACTTTTCCAAATTCGAGGCTGGGGACTCGAGTTTGAGTAGATTGCGTTGTTTTGCCCTAAGGCAGTTAACTGATACCGATGCATCGGCTAAATCAGGCACGCATATCAACAATCCCTATGACATGAACTGAACATTCGAAAAATACTCAATCATGCACTCGAAAGGCTTCATAAAGTCCCTAGTCGAATCTGCGATTCCCCTGGACACTCGGGGGATACTGACATGGGTATACCCTACAAGTACTCGAGTTTGGTATATTCGGTCTGGATACGGCGGAAGCCCACGGCGTCGCCAAGGCCCAAATGGAGAACTCGAGTGGCCCACGGACTCTCGATTGCTTGCGAGACAAGAAGAAGCTAAAGATAGAAAGTTTAAAGGGAAAACCCTAACTTGTAACCGACTCGACCTGTTACCCGATACCTAGCCTATCTATATAAAGGCTACGTGGGGCGGCGAGAAGGACACATGCAACCCTAGTTTCCACAACTCTCGCCAGATTGCATCTGCGCGCCCCTGTGATCTTTGATTCCTTTGTTAATTCCAAGAGTAGACAAGAAGGAGTAGGGACCTCTACAAGGCCTGAACCTGAGTAAACATTGCGTCCCTATGTGCTTGTTTGCTAGCCAACTGATGCCTCCAGCGCTCCCTCCTTCTCCAAAACCCAAGTCCATAACAATGGCCATTGATGAGTTAAACCCTCGTCACACGGGGTGAAACTATTTGAGGAGGTGGTGGCGGCGCCAACTATACGGCCGGAAAATTTATTCCTGCCATATAGTTGGTCATTAAACCGTCTGTACGCCTTGTTACCTTTGGGTTTTCTTCTGGTATTATTAATATTTCCCAAATAAGCGATTTACGTTTTTTGACTCCTTTTCTCCTCAGTATAACTAAACCAAGAAATTTGTCCATTGTATCCATCAACTGTCCTAATCCTGGTGAAAACAGACATAAAATGTGCGCGCGAGCGCCGTAAAATACCAAGATCCTACATCTACAATGCAAAATAATAATATAAAACATTATGCAAATATGCACTCATCAGTTGGACACCACATGCTGGAGTAGCATAATTGCATGTGTTCTTTTCCAAAACCACAATGATGCACACTGCCACACACACACACATCCAAGTGGGTGTGGTGATGCAACATCTTTCAAACTGGTGGTAGAATCCATGCTGCGGTTGAATCCCACATGCTGCTAGGGTTTCCAGACATCGTTGGACACCACATGATGGAGTGGCATCATTGCATGTGTTCTTTTCCAAAACCACAATGATGCACACTGATACACACACATCCAATGGCTCTAGTGGATCCATGTGGTTTATGAAAAGAACACACATTCAATGACATCTAGTGGATCCTTGTGGTTTTGTAAAAGATCACACATCCAATGACTCTGGTGGATCCATGTGGTTTATGAAATGGACACACATGCAATGACATCTAGTGGAAACATGTGGTTTTGGAAAAGAATACACATGCAATGACATCTAGTGCATCCATGTGGTTTATGAAAAGAACACACATGCAATGACTCTAGTGGACCCATGTGGTTTAGGAAAAGAACACACATGCAATGACAGCTAGTGGATGCATGTAGTTTATGAAAATAACACACATGCAATGACATCTTGTGGATCCATGTGGTTTATGAAAAGAACACACATGCAATGACATCAGTGGATCCATGTGGTTTTGGACAAGAACACACATGCAATGACATCTAGTGGATCGATGTGCTTTATGAAAACAATACACATGCAATGAATCTAGTGATCCATGTGGTTTAGGAAAAGAATACACATGCAATGACATCTAGTGGATCCATGTGGTTTACGAAAATAACACACATGGTGGAGTGGCATCATTGCATGTGTTCTTTTCCAAAACCACAATGATACACACTGACACACACACGCATCCAAGTGTGTGTGGTGATGCAGCATCTTTCAAACTTGTGGTAGAATGCATGTTGTAGTTGAATCCCAGCATGCCGCTAGGGTTCTTGGACATGGTTGTACACCACATGCTTGAGTGACATCATTGCATGTGTTCTTTTCCAAAACCACAATGATGCACACTAACACACACACACATCCAAGTGGGTGTGGTGATGCAACATCTTTCAAACTGGTGGTACAATGCATGTTGCGGTTGAATCCCAGCATGTTGCTAGGGTTCCTGGACATGGTTGGATACCACATGCTGGAGTGGCATGACTGCATGTGTTCTTTTCCAAAACCATAATGATGCACACTGACACACACACATCCAATGGCTCTAGTGGATCCATGTGGTTTATGAAAATAACGCACATGCAATGAGATCTAGTGGATCCATGTGGTTTATGAAAAGAACACACATGCAATGACATCAGTGGATCCATGCGGTTTTGGAAAAGAACACACATACAATGACAACTAGTGGATCAATGTGGTTTATCAAAAGAACACACATGCAATGACTCTAGTGGATCCATGTGGTTTAGGAAAAGAACACACATGCAATGACATCTAGTGGATCCATGTGGTTTATGGAAAGAATACACATGCTGCTGTGTCATCATTGCATGTGCTCTTTTCCAAAACCACAATTATGCACATTGAGATACACACACACATCCAAGTGTGTGTGGTGATGCAACATCTTTAAACTGGTGGTAGAATGCATGATGTAGTTGAATCCCAGCATGATGCTAGGGTTCCTAGACATGGTTGGACACCACATGCTGGAGTGGAATATTTACATGTGTTCTTTTCCAAAACCACAATGATGCACACTGACACACACACACATCCAAGTGGGTGTGGTGATGCAACATCTTTCAAACTTGTGGTATAATGCATGTTGTGATTGAATCTCTGCATGTTGCTAGGGTTCTTAGACATGGTTGGACACCACATAGTGGAGTGCATCAGTGCGTGTGTTCTTTTCCAATACCACGATGATGCACACTAATACACACACACACATCCAATGGCTCTAGTGGATCCATGTGGTTTATGAAAAGAACACACATGCAATGACATATAGTGGATCCATGTGGTTTTGGAAAAGAACACACATCCAATGACTCTAGTGGATCCATGTGGTTTATGAAAAGAACACACATGCAAAGACATCTAGTGGATCCATGTGGTTTTGGGAAAGAACACACATCCAATGACTCTAGTGGATCCATGTGGTTTATGAAAAGGACACACATGAATGACATCAAGTGGATCCAGGTGGTTTTGGAAAAGAACACACATGCAATGACATCTAGTGGATCCATGTGGTTTATGAAAAGAACACATGTGCAATGACTCTAGTGGACCCATGTGGTTTAGGAAAAGAACACACATGCAATGACATCTAGTGGATCCATGTGGTTTATGAAAAGAACACACATGCAATGACATCTAGTGGATCCATGTGGTTTATGAAAAGAACACACATGTAATGACTCTAGTGGATCCATCTTGGCATAATTTGATGTATGCCAAGATGTATTTCATTGTATAAGACACTCACTTTCCATTTTTATACTACTCAGTTTTGACCTTGGTTTTTTATGCTACTTAGTTTTGCCCTCTCTCTCTCTCGTAGAAGCCTAAAGCCGTGCTCACTCTATCCGTCTGCTACACCCTGATTGGTTGTCATAGTTGTCACTCGGATCATGTGCACCAACTATTGATCCTCTGTGATCCAACACAGATCGTTGGTCACATCGTGCCCTTCATAGTACAACGTGAGACAACACAGACATCTCTCTCAGCGAGACTTCTACAAGAAGGAACACGAAGCCATCCATGGAAAAAGTCATCGAGTGGTGATGTCATGTTTAATCATGTATAAAAAGCCTACTACTACTACTACTACTACGCGACAACACATGCACAGGGCAACGGGGTCATCGAGTGCACAGTCATCGACGGGCAGCTGCAATTTATTACCACTTGATTTTAATAAGACATATCCCATTTTTATGTAGAGCTCTCTCAATCTCACTGCCAACTGGGCCCTACCGCAAGAAACTTCCACGCGTCATCCGGAGGCTGAAGAGCTGAGAAATGGGTCTCGAGGAGGGGGCCCCTCGAGGAGACCTAACGTCGCCGCCTTCATTGAGTCCCTCACACTCATCTAGCACAACCCCACAAATATCACCATCAGCCACCTACCTTCTCCTTTACACTTGCCCTTTTAATTACCGCCAATTTTATGGCCGTGTCAACCTTCATACTTAGAAATTGTGTTTGTGCCCTTTGCATGCAGCTGAATACAGAACTGCCACGGATGGCCTGGGAAAAAACGTGACGTGTCGTGCACGTGTCATAGTGCACGGTGCAGTATCCTATGCGGCACGCTGCACGGTGGTGCAACAAAACGTCCCTTCCCTTCACCTTAACTATAGAGCCCCTCTCCGCCTACCCACTCTCACTCTCGCTCACTCTCCTCACGCAACCCTCTCCATTGTCCCATCACCTTCTACAAACTCCCGAAAAACCCCAACCGCGCCGGCGATGGCGAAGGAGGATGCGGTGGCCATCGTCGCCTCCAAGGCCGCTAGCAAGGAGGCCCCCGTCTCTGTCCCTCCCCCCCCCCCCCCCCCGAGGTGTTGAAAGCAGCCACCGTCCCTGTCTAGGCCCCCATCGAGGCATCGATGGCAGCCGCCGTCCCTGTCTAGGCCGCCGTCCCTGCTACCGACATAGCCGCTGGCTAGGAGGCCCCCGCCTGTCACGGGAAGATCCAGCTCTTTTGGGACCCCTGCGATCTTGAGGAGTACATCGCTCTAGTGAACCCCTACGACACCGACATCGATGACCCATGGTCGGAGGTAACTAGGGTTTGTTCCTCGTCCCCGGATCTTCTCCTGTTACCATCGTTGGATGCTAGATCTTGGTTATTAGGTTCGATTGTTTGCATTTCGATTGCTCGATCTTCTTACATCATCTAATCGTCCCTTTTTCCAATAGATGTCTGGCAGCGACGTCTGCATGATGAAGAGTCTATGCACACCAAGACTTGTCAGGTACTGAGGAGGCTGCAAGATGGCCAGTACGATGCCTTCTTTGCTGGCGGCATCTACAGTTGCCCCTTATGTAGGACGAGACTTGCCAGGACCGACTTCAACTACATCGTAATGCATGCAGAGGGAGCAAGCTCTGACACCCCCAAAGTTGGCCAGAACGTGAACGTCAATGCCTACATCCCTGAACACCAGGCGCTCGGCATTCACCTCTGCAACCTCCTGCGGGTGGCCATCGAAGAGGGTCGCATGCTTCTAATCAAGCCCAAGGCCCCCAAGATCAAGGGATTGGGCAGTAAGAAGTGGAGGAAGCGCCAGAGGGAGGAGGCGGAGGCGCGGGCGCAGGCAAGGAGGGGTTGAATGTGTCTACTTACTCTAAAAACTTTTTTTTTGATATTGGCGTGGTGGGATGGTTAAAGCGTCTAATGTGTCGAATGTATCGTTAACCTCAATATGAACCTAGTTTCTATCACTATATCCTATTTAGCTATGCACAGCTATATCTACATTTGTTTTGTTTTATGAAGGTATGTATTCTGCCTGGTGTGATTTGCTGCTCTAGATTTGCTACAAGATCGGGCCAAAAAGAGGGCCAAAAGGGAACGAATGATCAAAGAGAGATGCTATTATAGATTTGCTACCAATTTGGGAAAAAAGAAACATAATTGTTAGGGAGAGAGGAAAAAGGTACTCTTTCAAACTGATAGTTAACGAGCTGCCATCTTGACAAGCTACCAGACACATAGAAACATAACACAAATAAGTAAAATTTAATTCACTTCTTGTTGGGGATATTCTATATGGGTATCCTCATAGCATGTCACCAATCCGCCTAACCCAGGTGGCCCATAGTTTGTAGCAAGGCCTATGTCCTGCTGGGCGGACTAGTTAGACGGATCCTAAAGGGAGGCCCATGCCGGATAAATGAAGGATACATAGGAGTCACCGACATACATGGATCCTTGGAGTACAAGACATGGAAGACTAGTTCGTGTAGGTGTAGGACTCTTTACCTTGTTCGGCAAGGACCTTTCCCTGTAAACCCTAGGTCTTGGCGCCTTTATAAGCCGGCCTGCGGGAGCCTTTAGGGCAACGATTCATAGACAACTTCTTTGATTGCAGCGTACAACACGCAACACCTCACACATCGAGCCTATCTCTATAACTCGGCGTATTGCCATTATAGTGATTTATAGCAGGAGTAGAGTTCTACCACCGTTGTGGGACTTGAACTGTCAACACCCGGATTTTTAATCCCAGATGCCTGTTATGTCATACATCGCAATCCCAGGATTACAATTTTTGCGTGACATAACGGATTGGATATCACAGTACATCATCCATTACAAACCATACATAAGGTCTTACAAAAATGAGGATCTCATGATCCAGTCTTAATACAACAAGCAGCGAAATAAAAGATAAGCATAGCGGTGGGGTCCATCTTTAGGGGCACAAGCAATGCTGACGAAGGCAGATAGTCCTAGTTATCATAGCCGTCCTGCTGGCCATCATCTTGGTAGTCTCCTTCATAGTCTGGCCATGAGAATAGCCAGGGACAAAATCCATGAGTACTCTTTAAGTACTCGCAAACTACCACTAACAATTAGTATAGTTCTAAAGTAAAGTGCTAACTCTAAGTTTTAACAATGAGATTAAGTTTGAAACCTAAGCTGAGTTCAGAAACAAAGAAAGATACAATAAAGTTCTAAAATCACTTAAGTTGGGAAACTAGTGTCATAGTCACAACCCTTTTGTGGTCAAGTCAAGATTCATCATTCATTTCATAAGTTATTTTGAAAACATCTGACAACGAAACGGTATGGCCACTCCAACTTTCCATAACCGCGGACACGGCTATTCGAATAGTTTGACACTCTGCAGAGGTGGTACACTTTCACCACAAGATTCGATACATCTATCAGGGATAACCCTGAATCATCATACTTAGTATGCAGATAATCAAACATAACCTTTCCTTTACACACCCTAGTATAATCCCCTCTCCTATGAGCATGGCCTCCCAACCATGACCATCTGTCATCTTGGGCACTACATAGGTGGACAACATCGAGAGGTAGCCTCAGCTCAAACCTCTCCCGCGAGGGAACTAATACTAATGCATATAAATTTCCGGCTAAGCCTTACCCAATTCAGTTATTGTGGTTGTACGGTAAATTTGGAATGGTATCGCATCCGAATCCAACCATCAGTTTTTGTAAAAGGGCTAAGGCTCATGCCTCAACATTTTCATCTTCATAAACCATTTGTGTTTCTCAACACATGTCAAAACATCTCAATAGAATGACTCATCATTCCAAGTTTTTCATAATTCATTTTCACCAAGTATTCCCATATAAAGTGACTCAAGTTTTTGTTTAGCTCTAAACTACTAAGTTAAGAGTGTTCACTAAGGTGGAAAGGTGGAATCAATCTCCTGCCATAGAATGACATATAAAGTTATCTAGATAGGTCAAGTTTTATACTCTTTATGCTACCTTCAAAACAAGTAAGGGACTTTGGTAAGGTAACGGAAGTAAAGCTTCTAAATAATACTTGGGGTAAGTAATAGTCAAGGTGGTATAACTCAAGCATGCCTAGAGCATCTTTGCTCAAAACATCTAGCTTAATTCTAGCTTGCTAAGCATTATACTTGCAAGTGTTAGCTTGCATTGTTAATGATGGCTTGCCTTGTGCAGTGCAGTGGTTGAAGTTTTCTTCCTCCTCCTCTTGGTAGAACTCCTCCTCCTCGAAAGCTTGGTCGGTACTATCGTCTATAAATACATACGGAGTACACAATCACCAAACAATACTTAACTAGGCTACTTAGCATTCTAAGGCACACATTTGATGATCTAATATCATCACAAGAATCACAAGGTTTTATTAACTAGTTTCATTCTTTTTTTATTTAAGAAAAGTAATTTCTACTCATTGAAAAATATCTAAGATTTAATATTCTCCACTTAGAATATGGGACCATATGGACACATGTCATCACCACATATCCTAACATATGGGAATGTGATTTAAGGGTTTGTTCATATTTACTTTGGTTTAAGTCCATTATTTAATGATTTAAAGTGACTAGAAATTCCTATATAGCATTATTTTGGTACTAGTCCAAAGTCATTGCAGGTAAACCTTAATATTATTACATATTCAGATAGGTATGGTTAAATGTGATTTTTGAGAGTTGGAATCAACTCAAAAGCTATTTTGGTTGATTTTATAAAAATGTTTGAATGTGCAAAAGCTTCTGTCTTGTTATTTTTACTAGGAGAGATATCTAACTCTAATTGAATTAAATCCAACAGGCTTGGGTAGATCTTTTCAGTAGCTTTATGACACAAGTTGAATCACTCCATTTGGATTTGTAAATCTCTCTAAAATGAATTTAAAACTAGGGGACAGAACTAAGTTCAAAACTAAATAGAAAAATCTAAGTTTGAATTAAATGGGTCGCGCGGGAAGGAAAACGGGCCGGCCCAGTGGCGTTCCGCGGCACAGAGAACAGCTGACAGGGGGGTCCACCGGTCAGCGGCTCTTTACACGCGAAGCGGTACGGGGCGATGTGGGCCGTTAGATTAAAAGGGAGATCTACGGCTGAGGAGTGTCGTCTCCGGCGAATAGTTCTCCGGCAGGAACTAACCCAAGTGGCTCAGTAGGGGTGCTCAGGAGGCATACCAGAGCTCCAGCTATTGCGGCGATGGGGGCGATCGAACGTGCTGTCGACGGCGGACTCAGGGGTGGTCGAGGCAGCTCCTAGGGTGGACGAAATCGACGGCGCCTTCTCCTCTGGCTAAATTCCGGCGAACTAGGGATTGAGCGGCTCCGGCAAGAGGTGGGGAAGGATCAGTGAGGAGAGGGGAGTGGAAAGGTGTGAGTAGTTGGTGCTGGAGTGGCCTCCTTTTATAGGCACATCTGAGCGGCAGAGGAGTATGGGCGGTGCTCGCCGGTGACGACGACACAGTGAGCTAGAGGCGTGGGCGGTGCGCTAGGCCGATGGTCGGTGCCCTAGCGACTGTCACGGCGGTGAGTCTGCAGCGGTTCGCGGTCGGGGGAGGTGAGTGGGTCTACGCGCACTAAGTCTCTGCCGACGGCGAGTTTCACGGCGGCCGGCGACTACGGGGCACGGTCGGGAGAAAGGGCGTGTCCGTTAGCTTCCTAGGCCGGTGGGGATCGTGTAGGTGGGCGGCTGGAGCGAGGCAAGGTCTAGTCAAGCAGGGACCTGCGTGCTCTGCGGGCGGCGTCGGCATGGCCGACAGTCTCCGGGCGCGGCGGTTCCTGGCTGTTCTGGTCGCTGTCCTTGGGCTGGGGCTGGTTGGGCAGTGGAGGTGGACCATAGGCTACCTCCTGGACATGGTGGACGACGCTGGCGGCGACTGTGGCGTGCTCTCATCGGTGAGGTGCCCAAATGGGGGCTCGGCCTTAATGGCCATGACCATTTGGTCGTGGCACAATGGGTGGCTAGGCTACAGAGGGGTAGGGGATTGCATTGGTTGGATGTGGTTGCAGAATAGGGAACCAATTTGGTTCAAACACTGCTCCAAATAGTGTTTTGTGTTTTGTTTGAATTTTGTCCACCAGGTGTTTGTGAAAATGGCCGAAAGAACTCAAGTTGTGAATTTTTGGATGATTTTTGGTGGAGTTGCTAGACACATGCTTAAGCCTCTGTGGTTGCTTGGGTTTTGAAAATGGAGCTCATTTGAGTGGTTTTTGAATAAGTGGGATCTTCCCATATGAACTACATTCAATTTTCAAATGCCATTTAAATTTTGTGTTTGAAAGTTTTTGGCAGATCACAAAGTGGGCCTAGGTACATCATTACATGTACTAGCAAGGGGTGCAAAGATCCATATTTATTTCTGTTAAGAATTGAGTCCTTGGAATAGCCAAAGTGGGCATGGTAGTTAAAATGGCACAAATGACCATTTCTTTCTTTTATTCATTTCGATTTATTTTTCTTTGGGATTTGTTTGGGAATGATCTACATGATGTTTATTTCACCTAATAATCATTTTACAAGCAATGGATCACTTAAACAAGGCAATTCAAAACAACTCCTATTTAAATGCACACCCATATGAATGGTTTAATAATTTTAAAGGGAAAAGTTTTTGTTAACCCTAATTTTTGATGATTTGGATCTTAATAACCTTGGATTGAAGTTTTGGGATGTTACAAACCTTCCCCCCTTAAACAAAATCTCGTCCCGAGATTTACAAAAGAAAACTATGAACTAAAGAGATCTGGGAACTCTGTCCTAATGTAATGTTCTCGCTCCCAAGTGGCTTCCTCTTCGGTATGGTTGCTCCATTGAACCTTGAGGAATTTGATACTTCTGGTTCTGGTGGTTCTATATGCTTCTTCCAAGATACGGATGGGCACTTCCCGATATGTCAGGTCATTGTTGATCTCCACAGCTCGGTGATCGATGTTCTTGAAAACTTCAGTGTTCTCCGGCACTTCTAGGCATTTGCGAAGTAACAAGATATGGAACACATTGTGGATGGCTGACATCTCCTCTGGCAGTTCCAGTTGATAAGATACTTCTCCTCGACGGTTCAGAATCTTGAAGGGCCCGATATACCTAGGGGCTAATTTTCCTTTCAGACTAAAGCGTTGCATTCCCTTTAAGGCGAAACCTTGAGATATACAAAATCTCCGACATTGAAAGTCAGGTCGCTCCTTCTCTTGTCAGCATAACTCTTCTGTCTAGATTGGGCGGTCTTGAGGTGCTCACAGACTTTGTGAACCTTCTCTTCAGCTTCTCGGAGAATGTCGGGTCCATAGATATTACTCTCTCCTACATGCGACCAATTCAAAGGGGTACGACACTTTCTTCCGCATAGGAACTCAAATGGTGCCATTTGCAAACTAGCTTGATAACTATTGTTATATGAGAATTCTGCGAAAGGCAGGCAGTCTTCCCATTTTGATCCATACTCTAGCACACAAGCTCTGAGCTATCCTCTAAGATTTGGTTGACTCTCTCAGTCTGTCCATCACTTTGCGGGTGATACGCGGTGCGAAATTCAACTTGGTTCCTAATCCTTCTTGGACATTCTGCCAAAATCTCGAGGTGAACTGGGTGCCTCGATCTAATACTATGGTCTTGGGGGTTCCATGCAGACTAACAATCCTAGCAATATACAGTTCTGCTAGCTTCGAACTCTGGTAGTTAGTCTTGACAGGTATAAAATGAGCTACCTTGGACAGTCTATCAACTATGACCCAGATTGAGTCATTTCCCCTACTGGAAGTAGGCAAACCGGTGATAAAGTCCATTCCGACGAACTCCCATTTCCATTCCAGAATCTGCAATGGTTGCAACATTCCTGTGGGTCTCTGATGCTCTGCTTTGACTCTTTGACAGATGTCACACTTGGCGATGTAGCTTCCGATTTCTCTCTTCATCTCGTGCCACCAAAATTGCTATTTCAAGTCTTGATACATCTTCGTTCCTCCGGGGTGGATAGAATAAAGAGTTTCATGATCTTCCTACATGATAACTTGCTTCAGCTCCGAATCTGCTGGCACACAGATACGACCTTTGTACCATAGAACTCCTTCTTCGTCTTCAGTGAATCCAGGTACCTTTCCTGTACCAATACGATGTTTGATTCTGTCGATACTTTCATTTCCCTTCTGGGATTCCTTGATTTGGCTAATCAATGTGGGTTGAAGTTCAATGCTAGCTAAGAATCCTTTGCTAACTAGCTCAGTTCTGAACTGGTCCAACTCCTCATACAAACTTGATTGCTTCTCCTTGATCATGGTGTTTAGCCTACACGGCAATCTGCTAAGAGCATCCGCTACCACATTGGCTTTGTCGGGGTGATAGTGAATGTCAAGGTCATAATCCTTGGTTAACTCTATCCATCTCCTTTGCCTCATATTCAGCTCCTTCTGAGTGAAAATATACTTCAAGCTCTTGTGAGCTGAGTAAATCTCACAGCGATTACCCATCAGATAATGACGCCATGTCTTCAATGCCAAAACTACGGCTGCTAGTTCAAGATCATGGGTCGGATAGTTCTACTCATGCTGCTTCAGTTGTCAAACAGATATGCGATGACTTTGCCTTCTTGCATCAACACACATCCGAGACCAATCTTGGATGCATCACAATATACATCAAACGGCTTCTTGATGTCTGGCATGATCAATATCGGGGCTGATATCAATCTCTTCTTCAGCTCTTGAAATCTGGCTTCACATTTGTCAGTCCATTCAAACTTCTTGTCCTTCTTCAACAATTGGGTCATGGGTCGGGCGATGCTTGAAAATCCTTCGACGAACTTGCGGTAATATCCCGCTAATCTGAGAAATGCACGGACTTCGGTTTGAGTGGTTGGGGCTTCCCATTCTTCGACATCTTTGATCTTGGCAGGATCAACAGAGACTCCTCCGGCAGACACAATATGTCCTAGGAATCCTACTTCTTTCAGCCAAAACTCACACTTACTGAACTTGGCATATAACAGATGCTCTCTCAGGGTTTCTAGGACGATTCTCAGATGTTGCTCATGCTCTTCTTCTGACTTGGAGTAGATAAGGATATCGTCGATAAACAAAACGACAAACTTATCTAGGAAATTCATAAAGATCTTATTCATGAGATTCATGAAATAAGCAAGGGCATTGGTTAATCCAAAAGACATAACCGTATACTCGTATAAACCATAACGAGTAGTAAAGGCGGTCTTTGGAATATCCGTTGCACGAATCTTAAGTTGGTGATAACCAGTCCTAAGATCAATCTTGGAGAATACTTGATCTCCATTCAACTGATCAAATAGATCCTCTATCTTTGGCAAAGGGTACTTGTTCTTGATGGTGACATCATTCAACTTCCTGTAATCTGTGCAAAAACGGTTGCCTCCATCTTTCTTGTCGACGAATAACACTGGTGATCTCCATGGCGATGCGCTTGGTTGAATCAAGCTTGTTGCTAACATGGCATCCAACTACTTCTTCAATTCCACTAACTCTGAGGGGTTCATGCTATAGGGTCCGGTTCCGGGGATTAGTTCGATAATGAACTGAATATCCCTATCCGGGGGCATACCTGGCAATTCATCTAGGAATACATCGGGGTATTCATAGACTACTCTGACCTGGTCTATGGTGGGTAGGGCTAGACTCTTGTTGCACTTGAATTGACGGGGTAAGGTTTCAGAGATATGCTCTACTGTGACTCCAGAGCTACTGGTCATGGTGATGGCTTTCTTAGCACAGTCTATCAATCCTTTATGCCTTGACATCCAGTCCATACCTAGTAGTACTTCCAATCCTTTGGTTCTGAGTACTATTAGGTTGGCATAAAAATCTATCCCATGTATTCTGATAGGCACAACTTTGCAAAATTTTCTAGCTTTTGTAGTTGATCCGGGGATTTGAACTATCATGACATGCTTCAAGTTGGTTGGGTGAATCTTACTAGTGCATGCAAATTCTTCAGTGACAAATGAATGTGATGCTCCCGAATCAAACAATACCCTTGCTAAAACTGAGTTGACAGAAAACATACCCAACACTACGTCTGGCGCTTCTTGAGCTTCCTCGGCGTTCATGTGGAAGAGACGACCGTTGCGGTTGTGAGGGTTCCCTGGGGCAAATCTTCTCCTTGGTTGAACACGACGCTGCTATTGAGCTGGGGCATTCACATTGGCAGTGGCGGCAGTCTTCTTGGGACACTCATTGGAATAGTGACCCTTCACTCCACACTCGAAACAAGTGACCTGTGACTTGTCTTTAGCTGCCACAGGCACAGCATTGCTGCCAGTTCTGGGTGCAGTGTTGTTGTTGTTGTTGCTCTTGGGAGGGGCACGGTTGAAATTGTTGGTGTTGCCGGAGTTGTGGTTGTTTCCTCCGGACTTCACATTGCCTCCGCTACGGTTGGGGTAGCTTGGGCGAGACATTGGGGGTCGTTTGTGTCTGGGTGCATATCCTAGTGAGGGGTTGGGACGGTACTTCTGGTGACTACTGGATCCAGTTTGCTGCATCATACGATGTTTGCGGTTGTCGTTTGCCTGGTTAATCTTCCCTTCCATCTGAATGGCAGAGTCGACTAGCTCTTCGAGATCCTTGAAGCGGATGTTGACGAGGACAGTCTGCATCTCATCATGCAGTCTGTTCAGGAATCGCTCCTTCTTCTTGGCCTCCGTGTTGATCTCATCAGTTGCATATCTGGCAAGTGACAGGAATCTGTGACGGTACTCCACCATAGTCATTCTGCCTTGCTTCAACTCTCTGAATTCATCCCTCATTCTGGTGACTAAGCCCTGCGGCACGTGGGTGCGGCTGAACTTGATTTTGAAGGCTTCCCATGTCACCACTTGACCATGGTTCATCAGGCGGATGCTGTTCCACCATGCTCTTGCATCTCCTGCCAAGTAGTGGGTGGCAAAGAGAACTTTCTCGTTGTCATCAACTCTGGCTACTTCCATATTGTTCTCCATTGTCTGCAACCAGTCATCTGCATCTAATGGGTTCTCTGAAGTGCTAAAGATTGGGGGATTGGTATTCTGGAAGTTCTTTAGCTTTGATCCTTGATGATCCTAATTTCCATGCCCTTGGTTATTGAGAGCCATCTGGGCGATCTGTTGCAGTGTTGCTAGATTAGCTTGGCGCTCTGCCCTGCTTTCTTCTCTGTCTGCGATGAGATTCTACAAGATATGCCGCATTGGGTCTTGCGACGAGCTGCTCCCTCCTTGGTTTCCACGAGTCATCTGAAGATTGAGGAAGATAAAGGGGTAAGAGGGAAAGTTGTAAGGTTCAGGGTTTTGGTTTCAAAGCTAAAACTTTGAGTTTGACTCAAATTTTGCAACTAACTTCATTTCATTCATGCAAAAGAGCACACGATACAAACACACACCACAACAACAAAGGAAAACAGATGGTTTGAAGAACCATTCCGCAAGCTACGATACAGTAGGACCGATACATCTCATGCTACAACAGTGCTCTAGTGCATGTACTCATCGTCGGTGAAGTCGGAGTCCTCATCGTCAGTGTAGAAGTCCACGGCATCCTCCTCCAGAAAGTCATCACCATTGCTGAGGTAAGAATCCATATCTCCCTGGATGTCTTCACCCTCCTCTTCTTCCTCTTTTGCTGCAAGCTGAGCTTCCTGGTCCTTGACGGTCTTTTCGAGGTCGGCCACCTTCTTGCGAAGACGGGCGATGGTGCGATCCTTCTTCTCGTGTTGGAGGCAAAGAGACTGACGATCCTTGACAAGCAGTGAGAAAGTCTGGGCCTTATGGGTGGCAATGGCACGGTTGTGGTTGGTGAACTCCCTAGCATTGTCCAATTCCTTCTGGCAATCGTACAATAGGAAGTCAAGGTTCTCCACTTGACGCTTCAGCTCTGGGTGACTTTTCATTTCCATCAGCATTCCCATGAAGTCACGTCTTGCATAGTGAGAAAAACGGATTCCTTGGATTTGGTTGACGCTAAGGGCACAGAGACATGTGAGAGCTTCATGCATTGCCCTGGATAATCCATCTAGCCAGTTGTTCTCTCGGATGGAGAACTGGATTCTCCCGGATGTTGGTGCTTCGATGCTTCCTCGAAGATCAGCGGTGACCAGCCACTGCAAATCTCCTCCTGGGGGGTCCTGGAAGTTGAGCTCCAAGAAACTCCGGATGCGGGCGTCCCAGTAACTCCGACAGTGAATCTAGGTCCCTTTCGAAGATCAGCTAACCTCCGTTTCCCAACTGGTAGAACTTGCTGAACTGAGTCTCCATCTACAAGAATTAAGGATGAGGAAATTAGTTGAAGTGATCAAGTGTGTCAAATTTTATGTAGTTATGTAAGAATTGGAGTAACATGAATTTTTTTGATAAAGAATGAATTCCCAAGGGTAAGAGAGGAAATAGCTTTTCATAAATACTCACTTTGGTTTTGAAATTAAGTTTTTGTTCGGACGTCCATTCTAACTAGGGTCTCCTATGGTAGGGATGGCTCTGATACCAACTTGTCAACACCCGGATTTTTAATCCCAGATGCCTGTTATGTCATACACCGCAATCCCAGGATTACCATTTTTGCGTGACATAACGGATTGGACATCACAGTACATCATACATTACAAACCATACATAAGGTCTTACACAAATGAGGATCTCTTGATCCACTCTTAATACAACAAGCAGCGGAATAAAAGATAAGTGTAGCAGTGGGGTCCATCTTCGGAGCACGAGCAATCTTGTGGAGATAGTCCTAGTTATCATAGCCATCCTGCTGGCCATCATCTTGGTAGTCTCCTTCATAGTCTGGCCATGAGAATAGCCAGGGACAAAAGCCATGAGTACTCTTTAAGTACTCGCAAACTACCACTAACAATTAGTATAGTTCTAAAGTAAAGTGCTAACTCTAAGTTTTAACTATGAGATTAAGTTTGAAACCTAAGCTGAGTTTAGAAACAAAGAAAGATACAATAAAGTTCTAAAATCACTTAAGTTGGGAAGCTAGTGTCATAGTCACAACCCTGTTGTGGTCAAGTCAAGATTCATCATTCATTTCATAAGTTATTTTGAAAACATCTAACAACGAAACAGTATGGCCATTCCAACTGTCCATAACCGCGGACGCGGCAATTCAAATAGTTTGACACTCTGTAGAGGTGGACAACATCGAGAGGTAGCCTCAACTCAAACCTCTCCCGTGAGGGAACTAATACTAATGCATATAAACTTGGAATTGTGGTCGTACGGTAAATTTGGAATGGTATCGCATCCGAATCCAACCATCAGTTTTTGTAAAAGGGTTAAGGCTCATGCCTCAACATTTTCATCTTCATAAACCATTTGTGTTTCTCAACACATGTCAAAACATCTCAATAGAATGACTCATCATTCCAAGGTTTTCATAATTCATTTTCACCAATATTCCCATCTAAAGTGACTCAAGTTTTTGTTTAGCTCTAAACTACTAAGTTAAGAGTGTTCACTAAGGTGGAAAGGTGGAATCAATCTCCTGCCATAGAATGACATCTAAAGTTATCTAGATAGGTCAAGTTTTATACTCTTTATGCTACGATCAAAACAAGTAAGAGACTTTGGTAAGGTAATGGAAGTAAAGCTTCGAAATAATACTTGGGGTAAGTAATAGTCAAGGTGGTATAACTCAACCATGCCTAGAGCATCTTTGCTCAAAACATCTAGCTTAATTATAGCTTGCTAAGTATTATACTTGCAAGTGTTAGCTTGCATTGTTAATGATGGCTTCCCTTGTGAAGTGTAGTGGTTGAAGTTTTCTTCCTCCTCCTCTTGGTAGAACTCCTCCTCCTCGAAAGCTTGGTCGGTACTATCGTCTATAAAGACATACGGAGTACACAATCACCAAACAATACCTAACTAGGCTACTTAGCATTCTAAAGCACACATTTGATGATCTAATATCATCACAAGCATCACAAGGTTTTATTAACTAGTTTCATTATTTTTTTATTTAAGAAAAGTAATTTCTACTCATTGAAAAATATCTAAGATTTAATATTCTCCACTTAGAATAAGGGATCATATGGACACATGTGATCACCACATATCCTAACATATGGGAATGTTATTTAAGGGTTGGTTCATATTTACTTTGGTTTAAGTCCATTATTTAATGATTTAAAGTGACTAGAAATGCCTATATAGCATTATTTTGGTACTAGTCCAAAGTCACTGCAGGTAAACCTTAATATTATTACATATTCAGATAGGTATGGTTAAATGTGATTTTTGAGAGTTGGAATCAACTCAAAAGCTATTTTGGTTAATTTTATAAAAATGTTTGAATGTGCAAAAGCTTTTGTGTTGTTATTTTTACTAGGATAGATCTCTAACTCTAATTGAATTAAATCCAACGGGCTTGGGTAGATCTTTTCAGTAGCTTTCTAACACAAGTTGAATCACTCCATTTGGATTTGTAAATCTCTCTGAAATGAATTTCAAGCTAGGGGATAGAACTAAGTTCAAAACTAAATAGAAAAATCTAAGTTTGAATTAAATGGGTCGCGCGGGAAGGAAAACGGGCCGGCCCAGTGGCGTTCCGCGGCACAGAGAACAGCTGACAGGGGGGTCCACCGGTCAGCGGATCTTTACACGCGAAGCGGTACGGGGCGATGTGGGCCGTTAGATTAAAAGAGAGATCTACGACTGAGGAGTGTCGTCTCCAGCGAACAGTTCGCCGGCAGGAACTAACCCTAACGGCTCAGTGGGGGTGCTCAGAGGGCATCCAGGGCTCTAGCTACTGTGGCGATGGGGGCGATCGAACATGTTGTCGACGGTGGACTCAGGGGTGGTCGCGGCAGCTCTTGGGGTGGATGAAATCAACAACACCTTCTCCTCCTCTACAGCGGGATCCTCCGGCTAAATTCCGTCGAACTAGGGCTTGAGAGGCTCCGGCGAGAGGTGGGGAAGGATCAATGAGGAGAGGGGAGTGGAATGGTGTGATTAATCGGTGTTGGGGTGGCCTCCTTTTATAGGCGCCGCTGAGCGGCAGAGGAGTATGGGCGGTGCTCGCCGGTGACGACGGCACAGCGAGCTAGAGGCGTGGACGGTGCGCTAGGACGGTGGGCGGTGCCCTAGCGAGTGTCACGGCGGTGAGTGTGCAGTGGTTTGCGGTCGGGGAAGGTGAGTGGTGCTGCATGCACTAAGTCTCTGACGACGGCGAGTTTCACGGCGGCCGACGACTATGAGGCATGGTCGGGGGAAAGCGCGTGTCCGTTAGCTTCCTAGGCCGGTGGGGATCGTGTAGGCGGGCGGCTGGAGCGAGACAAGGTCTAGTTGAGCGGGGACGATGCGCGCTCTGTTGGCGGCGTTGGCATGGACGACAGTCTCCGGGCGCGGCAGTTCCTGGCTGTTCTGGTCGCTGTCCTCGGGCTGGGGCTGGTTGGGCGGTGGAGGTGGACCACAGGCTACCTCCTAGACATGGTGGACGACGCTGGCGGCGGCTGTGGCGTGCTATCGTCGGTGAGGTGCCCAAATGGGGGCTCGGCCTTAATGGTCATGACCATTTGGTCATGGCACAGTGGGTGGCTAGGCTAGAGAGGGGTAGGGGATTGCATTGGTTGGTTGTGGTTGCAAAATGGGGAACCAATTTGGTTCAAACCCTGCTCCAAATAGTGTTTTTGTGTTTTGTTTGAATTTTGTCCACCAAGTGTTTGTGAAAATGGTCGAAAGAACTCAAGTTGTGAATTCTTGGATGATTTTTGACACATGCTTAAGCCTCTGTGGTTGCTTGGGTTTCGAAAATGGAGCTCATTTGAGTGGTTTTTGAATAAGTGGGATCTTCCCATATGAACTACATTCAATTTTCAAATTCCATTTAAATTTTGTGTTTGAAAGTTTTTGGCAGATCACAAAGTGGGCCTTGGTACATCATTACATGTACTAGCAAGGGGTGCAAAGATCCATATTTATTTCTGTTAAGAATTGAGTCCTAGGAATAGCTAAAGTGGGCATGGTAGTTAACATGGCACAAATGACCATTTCTTTCTTTTATTCATTTTGATTTGTTTTTCTTTGGGATTTGTTTGGGAATGATCTAGACGATGTTTATTTCACCTAAGAATCATTTTACAAGAAATGGATCACTTAAACAAGGCAATTCAAAACAACTCCTATTTAAATGCACACCCATATGAATGCTTTAATAATTTTAAAGGGAAAAGTTTTTGTTAACCCTAATTTTTGATGATTTTGATCTTAATAACCTTGGATTGAAGTTTTGGGATGTTACATGAACCTGGGTAAGCTATGTTACCTCGTACCCGCCAACTCTCCGCCTTACCCCACGTCTCTAAACACGCACGGTGAGGACCCCTCCATGGCGTACTTGTAGGCAATACCACAATAGTTGGCGCCCACCGTGGGGCAACAGGCGCTTCGAGCTCTACACCGGGCGAGGTCCAATCTCTTCATAGGAATCCACGACACCATAGCCATTGGTCGCGTTCTCTTCTCCGGCAACATCCCGATCGCCCCTCCTGATGCGTTCTGGGTGCCGGCGAAGATGAATCCCATGTGTTGCTCCGGCATCCCCTTCGGAGACATCCACATCTTCATCGGCGAAACTGACTCGAATCCTAGATCCCAGGAAGTCGGAAGTTCGTCAAGCCCCGCACGGACCGCCTATGAGCAGGATACGTTCGCGGAAGGATCTGGGCCATACCTCTCCTTGGAGTATGGTGGCTCGGATCAGGAAAATTCAAGGCCCACCCAAACCACCCCTGTGCAGGATATAAAGGTGGAAGGACCCTGAAAATCTGCTTGGCTTCCCCGAGCGTTAGAGATGCGTAGGTCACACTTTGTTAGTGTCGTCACCATCTTCGATCTGGCTAGATGCGTTCAAAGGGATGGAGAATCCCCCCGCGAATACCTTGCCATATGGATGAGGGTGAGGGAAACCCTAGAGGGCGATCGCACCGACGAGCTTGTGTACCACTTCATGGAAGGGCTCACACCTGGAACCCTCCTCTGACATACCCTCGGAAGGTGGCAGGCCACGGGCCCTCTCACCCTTGGTGAAATGGTTGCCATCGTCAACAAATACGCGAACACCAATGAAGAAGCCAAGGCGGCGATTACCATCTAAGTCATAGGAGGTAGCAGCAACAACGGCTCACCTCCATCACCCTCAATATCCGCCATCGCCAACACCGAAGCCAACTCCAATTCCATCCTCGATGCGCTATATGCTGACATCAATATGGATGCTAGTGGCTCAGACGTTAACTCGGAGGAATACGACGCTGTTATGAGGGAGATCGAGCAGGAGATCGAGAAGGAGGAGCGCGCTGAGAAGGCCAACACTTCCCACCAGGTGCTAGTCGCCATTGGGAGCATGATGGAATAAGACGGGAAGTAACGGGAACGTGAGACAGCTCCGACCACGCCAGGGGTCACCAGAGCAGTAGCAGCTAAAAGGGCTGCCGAGCCCCTGGCTCCGGCCAAGACCGTGCCTCCTCCGGTTACCCGCCAGCCACCGGTGCAGGAACTTACCACGGCCCCCAAAACAGCCCGACAATCGAATCAACCACCAGTGCCACCGTCAAAGTCAGCAGCTGGCTAGCCACCCCCGCCGACAATGCAATCTACGGTGCACTCCTTGTTGAGCCAATCACTGTCGCCCATATCCGGAGCGTTACAGAGCTTGATGAGAAGCGTGCGGAAATCTTGGCGGAGGCCAAGTGCATTCTAGAGCAGTGTGCTAAGCTAGACAAAGACATGGCCAAGGTGCAGCAATCCATCAAGGCGGCAAGAGCTATGGAGGCCGAATATAAGCAATTGTTGTTGAAGCATAAGGCAAAGTAGGTACCAAGTCACGTCGTCCAAGATCCCGGTGTTCGGTGAGGCTTGGGATTTGACGGGTCTAAGCCGACAAAGGCCACCCCTTACATAGATTCAGAGGGGAGGCAAGTCATGCCAACTCCCGCTCTCAGCATCGTTATCGCCAAGACCCTCCTGGAGCAGGACAGGTCGCCAGAAGCAGTTGCTCAGGTGTATGACCTCGTCGCTAAGGCATGCAAGCAGCATGAAAAGGCCGCCTCGCAGAGGCTTGAGTCCAACCCGGAGCTTTGCCAGTTAACCCTGAACAGCCGCAGAAGGCCAAAATCTCCCCGTGACGAAGGATCGCGCACAGGCTGTACAGAGCGAAGACGGAGGGAGGCACGCAACAGGGCTGACGCTATCCCCATATCCTCCGACCATGGATAAAAGGCTCATCCCCACCACTCTCCACCTCCACCACCATCTCGACATCACGAGGAACCAGCGCCGCGCCACCGCACAAGCATGCCACCTCCAAGGCGGTAGCAGCCTGGTATCGTTATACGCGATCAGCCTCAGCATGCCGGAGAGCGCAGCGACCATGATGGACATAGGAGAAGGTCCCACAAGGAACCGCCACGCCCGACAAGCAACCGCGACAGTCGTGAGGAGTCATAGGAGGGGAATAGCAAGAGAGCTAACCCACCGCCTCCACCACCGCCATTGCCACCTAGCAACCATCATGGCGGAGATCATGGCGGATCTCACAAATCATGCCACAACTCTCCTCCCCATGACGAAAAAGGGAAGCAGCTAGAGCCATATGACGCACGATCACGGCCGGACAAGATCCAAGAAGCTTGGGAGCTCCCATACCTTGGGCCACGGTGTTTTGGACCAGTCATACGGGCCACAACCTACCCCAAGGGCCTCCGGATAGACAATACTATCAAGCCCTACAACAGCACCGCCAGGAAAGCAACGTGGTTGCAGGACTACAACGAAGCGATTCACATCGCCGGGGGAAACCCCAACATCGTCGTCAAGTACCTCCCACTCATGCTGACAGGCACTACCCGGCAATGGATCGACGACTTACCAGAGAAATCAATATGCAATTGGTTGGACATGCATGAAGCATTCACCAAGAATTTCGAGGGTGGGTACAAACGTCCCTGCACTGGAGACCTACAGCGGTGTGTGCAAGAAAAGGATGAAACCTCCCGTGCTTACCTCTCTCGCTGGCTGGATATGAAAAATTCCTGCGCAGGGGTGCACGAACAGACCACTATGGCCGCCTTCATTGATGGACTGGAGAAGGGTACTCTACTCCGGCATATGCTAAAGCGCAGGCAAGACAACAATGACCTCAACCTCAACGCAATGATCGCCATGGCTAGCAAGTTCGCCGCTACTGATGATGACAAGCGTGGATCATTGCCGGCAATAGCAATCCCTACCCAGGCCAAGAAAAACAACAATAACAAGCGAAAGAATCCGCCCGAAGAGAAGCAAGTAGCCGACATGGTCACCGCAACATTCATTGGCACAGGCAATGGCGGACAGCATGGACGTGGCCGAGGAACCAGCAGTGGCCAACAGAGGAGTGACACTACAGCCTCAGCGCCCCGCGTTCCCCAAACATACGAAGAGTACCGCGGTATGTCGTGTTTCGTCCATCTCGACGCTAATGGAAAATCCACCCACACCAATCACGACTGCAAGTTTGTCAATGATCTCAAGGAGTACCCTGAGTCCGGCTACAAGCAAAGTCGGAAGAACAGACCCCGCGGAAAGGGCAAGGGGAAGAAGAAGGAGGAAGAACCCAAGGAATCAAGTGATATGGACGAGGATGTGGACCCAAAATCTTCTGACAAGGGAGAGGATAAAGGGAAAAATCCCTTCGAAAAGAAGGCTCCATGTTACCACACCTTCCTTGGTACCCCAACCGTCCGGGCACAGAAAACCTCTTTGAGGATACTGATGGCCACCCTCACTCCAGTTCCCCAGTACCTCAGGTTGTCGGAAGTTCGAATTACTTGGGATAGGAAGGATCATCCAGAAATTATCCCAACAGAGAACCAATATGCCATGGTCATCAAACCTTTGATTGATGGCACAGAGTTCACCAAGTGCCTCGTGGACAGTGGAAGCAGCATCAACATCATGTACCTAGATACACTTCATAGAGATGAACTTGACGGAGACCCAGCTAAGGAAGAGCAACACCGTCTTCCATGGGGTTGTCCCTGGCCGACAAGCAAATTCCCTGGGCCGCATCACCCTTACGGTCGCTTTTGGCGATGTAAACAATTACCACCAAGAACGCATGACCTTTGAAGTAGAGCCTTTCAAGAGCGTGTACCACGTCATCTTCGGACGCGACATCTTCCACTCCTACCTCGCAAGGCCATGTTTTTTCTACAAAAAACTCAAGATTCCCGGACCAAATGGCGTCATCACCATTGACAGAAGCTTCACCAAGGCACAGGAGTGCAATCTCAACAAAGCCACCTTCGCCGAAGCAGTCCTCTACGGTGAGGAGTTCAAGGAGATCCAGAACTAGGTCGATGCCTCGGAGATGCCGGCTTCAAAGAAGCAGATCACTGCTGCCGAACCCGCCTTCAAGGACGCCATCAAGACCAAGCAGGTGGAACTTGTCGAAGGTGATTCCTCCAAGACCACCGCCATTGGCACGGACATGGATCCCAAATAGGAAACCGCGCTCGTCGAGTTCCTCCGTGAGAATAGGGACATCTTTGCCTGGCAACCTACCGACATGAAAGGTGTACCTAGGGAACTTGCCGAGCACAGCTTGAATATTGATCCTAATGCCAAACCGGTGAAACAACCTCTACAATGCTTTGGTGATGAAAGACGAAGGGCTATAGGCAAAGAAATAGCTAGGTTACTTAAGGCTGGATTTATCCAAGAAGTTATTCACACCCGATGGGTGGCAAATCATGTACTTGTCCCCAAAAATGGAAGCAATGACTTAAGAACGTGCGTTGATTACACCGGCTTGAACAAAGCATGTCCGAAGGATCCGTTTGCTTTGCCTCGCATTGACCAAGTCATTGACTCCACGGCTGGCTCAAAACTTCTGTGTTTTCTCGATGCCTATTCAGGATACCACCAGATCCGGATGCGAAAGTCGGACCAATTGGCCACTTTGTTTACCACACCCTACGACACATATTGCTAAGTCACGATGCCCTTTGGGTTGAAAAACACTGGTGCTACGTACCAGCGGACGATGCAACATTGCCTACACGACCAAATAGGTCACATTGTACACGCTTACGTGGACGACATCGCGGTAATGTCAAAGAAATCAAATGATCTTATCACTGATGTAACTACCTCGGTGAATTACGCTCCTAGTTACAAGCCTGGATGAGCGGAAATGGTTAAAATAGTATGGTGGGGCCCAAATGCCACTCACAGGTAGACCTTTCGGCCGTCCTAACCATTTCCAAACATCGGGACAAGAACGGGCGGCGTAATCGGTAGGCGAAGGAATCAACTACATACACAAATGAGTATGTATGCAAGCCACCATACAATGGTTCTCAGAGTCATTCCATCTAAAAAGAAAGGAAATATTGCAACGCCATACGGCAAGATCCAAATATCCTAGATAGATATAATAGTTTAGGATACCTCCTCATACACCAAACATCAGAGTATCAAGCGGAAGCGGAAAACAAGATCCGAGTACGGATAAGAAGCAAATCGGCATAAGATGCCCCATAAATAAACACATCCCGCCCTCAGATCTCACGGATCCCCGTTCCCGGATCTCTACACCGAATGATCGTTGCCCACATCGTCCGTCTCCTCCACCCAGTATCCATCTTGCGAGTTTACACATTCATCGAATCAAACAATTTATCGTGTGAGACCCTAGGGTACTCAGCAAGTCTTTATGCCTCTAAAGGGACTCAACACAGGGTGACGCAATTGCAGCAAAAGATAAACCCTAACAATTCTATAGATACTACTAACCATCCGCCTAACCAAAGATAGCGGATGCCCGTGAATAATAACAGTAGTTATAACGGTAATATTATGAGATCCATCCTCCTCGCTACCGACGAGGAAGCGGACGAACAACCCCCATCCGCTGGCAGTTTTATTAACCATTCCATGAGTGTTGCACTATTTACTAGTCAGGTACTTAGTCAAATTAAAAGCGGTACTTTAGTTATACTTGTCTATGATCGAGAAACTATGCTCCAAGTCGTCCATAACCGCGGACACGGCTTTCGGAAAGTTTTACCCTGTAGGGGTGCACAAATAGCAACACACACTCGATCAACCTCGGAAAAACCAAATCAAAACCCAACGAGGCAGTCACGACAAAGCAATCACAGGATTCAGAAATATTTGAGGCCACCCCATTAAGCTACCAGCGAAGTTGGCCGACTCGAGATGGACTCAAGGTTTGTGTGGACGGTATGTAACGACTGGGAACCCGAAAGTGTGACTGGGCTTGTCGATACAGCGAAAACGTGTCACGGACCTAAACAGTACAGGTGCATTCCTCGCACAATTTTAAATTAAGCAGTAAAGCATGGCATAAGTACAGGAGAGTAATAAAGCCCCAAACTAATTGTGGCCCCAAGAAATAAGAATGAATCAAGCTCTGGCTCAGGGGGTTCATAAGCCTCCCGGATGTGGATAGCGTGAATATTCAAGGAACAGAATCAAGTACTGGGTCCCACGGGACACAAGTGAGCCTGAAAACCAAATAGCAAATATGGCTCACCGATGCCACTTTCATTAGTTATCCCATTACTACTCAGGTTAAGTTGTTTAGGTACCTCGTTATCCATCGACTCTCACATACCCTACACATGTCTGTTCTCACTGCATGGCTCAAACAACTCCTGTAGTAATGGCTCATGGGATGGAGGAACAAGCTTGATTGGGGTTTAAAAGTAAAAGGCTATGCAAGACTGGATTCAATTTAATGCAATCGCGACTCAATGATGAAAGAATAAGATAGAGGCAATAGGTACTATATGTATTCAAGCATGTGTTAGTGCTTTCCTAGAAGCTAAGTTGAAGCGAGAGAAGGATCTTGTTAGTGCTCCTGGGTTTCTTGATATATCCACCTTTCGCCTATTCAAGAAGAACCAAACAAACAAGGGCCAACATAAATAAAGTGCACAAGCATATGAATACAATGCGACAAGCAAACAATCATGCCATGATGAATGATGCACACTTTGCATGGCATTAAAGTAGCATGGCATGGGTGAGGTGTAGAATACAAGAAATAAACATTTTATTGAGTTTTAATCATATTTTATACTCAAATAAGTTGCTGTATACTTTATATTTATATGATTCATGCTGCAATTCAGAACATGGAATGCATAAACAGAAAGGTCTCGTCGAGCTAATCATTTTAGACATATTATTTGTTAAATTTGGAGTTGTAAATCAAAAGTTATTGATTAATTAAGGAAAAAGGGCATTTTATTGTAATTTTAATCAACTTGTAAATTAAAGTGTCCAAAATATATTTTGAATGGCATATTTGAATTCCTCATATTTTTCTGATTTCAAAACATATATTATTTGTATTATTTGGATTTATATTTTAAAAGTTTTTTGAAAACAGATTTAAATTTGAATTTGAATTAATTTGGAAAAGGTTTAAATTAAAACAGATAACAGAAAAACCTTTTCTTACTCACTCAGACCTAGCCACAGACAATTACAGGTGGGGCCAGGCTGACTGGGCCTTGAGCGCCGAGCATGCCCAATCCAGAGGATGGCATTGGGGTCCGAGGCTGGACCCATACGCCAAAGGGGCGAGGTCGCCACGCTGCACGCGGGGATCTGAGTTGATGAAAACAGAGTGCAGGTACCTTTTTGTAAAACGGTAACAGACACTGACTAGTGGGCCTGGGCTGGACCGCGGTTGAGCATCAAAAAGGCGCAGGGGGGTATGTGCAAAAGGGGCGCAGCCACTGTTTTTCTTCTCGCGTCACCGACGACCGAACGGTGCCCGCCCGCGCGGAGCGCGGCGCGCGGGGTTCGAACCTGGGTCGCGGGAGCGTGCGCTACGGGGCTAGCCAGCGCGGTGGGCTAACGGGTGATGACAGGGAGGTGGCCAGGGCCTAGGTATGCCGTTTGCGAGGCGCATCGACGAGAGAACTACGTCGGCCGCCGCGCACCGAGGCCATTCTACGACTTGTCCGGCGAGCACAAACGTCGACGGGGGAAACGGAGATGTCCACGAGAGAGAGGGGCTCACCGAGAGGTAGACGATGGCGTTGGATCGGCCTGGGGAACGTCGCAGCGGCGAGGATGCAGACGGCCACCGGCGTTAGGGTTTGGAGGAGCGTTGCGGTACTGCGGCGGTTCCAGCGCTTCTCCTCCTCGCTGGCGGGTACGGGGCGACGCAGGGGCAGGTCCACGGCCTCCTCGATCACCACCACGACGTGCTGAACGGCTGGATCGACGGGGGCGACGCGGTGCTGGCGGTGATCGGCGTCGGCTGCTGGTGGTCGGAGAGGAGGAAGGAGGAGGGGAGGGCTGGCTCAGGACAGATCTGGGCGAGCAGAGGAGAGCCGTGTGGGAGAGGAAAAGGAGGGAGGAAGGAGGAGCAGCTGTGGCAGGGTAGGGGTAGAGGAGGGTGGCTCGGTGCCACCTTTTTACCCCTCGAGCACGTGCTCGGCTGGACGGCAGGGCAGGGCAGGGGCTTCCAGGTGGGGTCAGGGTGAGGCCAAGGAGGCCAGGCTCGGTGTGGGACACGCTAGGCAGAGAGAAGAGAAGAAAGGAGGAGAGGGGAGGATGGCGTGGGGAGCGGGTTAGGGATAAAGGTGGCTTCGGCCCTTATCTTCTTCTCCTCCTCACGTGCCCGAGCTAGCTCGGCTGGCTGGGGCTGGGTAGCTAGAGCGTGGAGAGGTCTGCAGGTGGCCCAGGGGTCGGTGGGGTCGGTGGAGCCGGCTGGCAGCGAGCGAGGGAGATCAGAGAGGGGAGGGGGCTCGGTTGCACTTGGGTTAGGGTTAGAACAGGAGTGGCTCGGATTAGGGTTTGGTCTTAGGTTAGAGAGGGTAGGTAGCTGGGGTGTGGGCCAGGGAGAGAGGGCCAGGTGGGGCCTGCATGGTAGGGAGAGAGGGGCAGCCAAGAGAGGGAGAGGGGGAGGGTAGCTCGGCAAGGTAAGGGGGTGGTCAAACTAGGGTTTGGTTTTGGTTAGGGGTAGAGAGAGGGGTGAGGTGAGGTGGTAGGGTTGGGGTTTGATTAAGAGGATTGTTTGAATTCAAACAAACAAGCTTCCTCCCAACATCCAATAAAACACAATAAAACAAAAGGCAAGGGAAAACTTGCATGGGACATGCATGAGTGTTAAATACCACATTTATACTTGTGAAAACAAATATAAATACACATGGGCATTTACCCAAGCATGCATACAATTATTCGAATTAAAGCCCTCACAAGAAAGGAAGCTTGCTCTCTCATATGGAATATGTGAGTATGAACCATGCATGGATACAAGGTGGTCAAGCTAGTGTGTGTGTCCCACTAGATAACAAACAGCCACAATATATATTCATGCATGAGCATATATTCAAACAATACCCATGTGGAAGCTTGACAAGGAATTATACTCACATAGCTTGCAAAGGTGGCCATGTGGCTCCACATATTCCATATTGTGAGAACAATATATATTAAATATGGAAGCATGTATACATAGAAGTGGATCCATCTTGCTACATACGGGCTAGACATAAAGACCAAATAAATGCAATTGCCCATATGTAGTTTTGATGGTGGAATGATGGGGTGATGACAAGAAAGGTGGTGGAGTTTATAAAAGATATGCCCCCAACTCAACTTGGGCATTAAACAATATATCAATAACCAAATACAATATCAAGAGGCAAATACAGTTAATAATGCATATGAGAGAAGAACCAAAGAAAAAGGGTTTTATATGATGCTCAAATGCAAGGTGGCATGATGACATGAGCATGATATAATTATGATGCAACAATTATATGTAGGAAGTAGCATTATATAGACTAGGCTAGTAGCATTGCAATTGTTAGACAATTGGGATGCTACAACTCTCCCCCACTAAACAAGAATCTCGCCCCGAGATTCCTAGGAAAAAGAGAACAACACAAGAAGAGGCGGGTGTTCGGAACGAAGTTGATCCTTGCGTTCCCAAGATGGTGAAGAACGGAATGGTGCGACCACTACACCTTGCAAAACTTGCTAGACTTGTTGCGAGTCTTGCGTTTTGCTTGAGACACAAAGGGTTAGAAGAATTGAAGGATTGTCGTGAGACAAGAAGGATAGGATGGACATAGCTCCGGTTTTCTCAAGAAACATGATAAAAGAATAGAACCACTTGTGAAAGAAAGGACAAGATGATGCATCATGAATAAAGAAAGACACACCATTAAGATTAAAGATTTACTGATACGAGAGAGGATGAATCTTTATCTCGCCGGAAGAAAAAGAGCTAGATTGGAGTGGTTTGAACCACTATGACAATAGCATCGTATCTTCTCTCGGATTTGAGAAATGAAGTACGGAAACAATATTGCCTTCAAACAATAGAGTCCTTTGATATCAACAGAAAGATTTAGTTAGACATCGTCGGATTAGATTCTTGTTGCGCCAGTAAGAACCAAGGATTACGCAATTGAGGTGCGCGGATATAACTTCCAGAGACGGATGCAAAGCCAGATCATGGTGGAATCCCGAGAAGCAAAGAATATGGAGGATCTGGAGTTTATTGTAGAGATACTTATTGCTTCTTTAGCCTTGAGGCTAACGCAATAGGTTTGCGGCTGATGGCATCAACCATAATTGGCTTTACCACAGAAAAAGAATTGATGAAACAAAGAGAGAGATAGTTTCCTTTCATCTTGTTTGGGGATATCGAGCATCGGTAGAATGACGAGGACAGAAAAGATTTTGCGTTTGTTTCCACCAGATAATTGAAGATTTTGCTCCATCTAGAATAGACAGACCACCAACAAGAGATTATTGATTACTTTCTTTGAGAGAGCACTCCGGAAAAACAAAGACGGAAGTAAAAGTATCGAGGGATAAAGGCCACTTCTAACTTCCGTGGAATGAGTGAAATCACATTAATTCACCAATTCAATGTACAAGAGCGAATGATAAGAGTAGTGGTATGGTAGCTACTCCATCCCGCACTCAAAGCATTACTCCGCACATGAATAAGAAAACCATGCAACCCAACTACCGAAACAGACTGAAGGTATTGACAATAACTCATGGAACTTCGTTAGAAAACAAGGATAGATGCAAACGATTCGCCGGATTCATAGATAGATAAAGATGATGAGGTTGTCGTCATGTCTGAAGTACCAAGACACCGGAAAGATATGAAGGAAGATTATGGAGACAACTGCAAGATTCAACAGCTACAGAAAAGATAGCACCAACTTGAACGAAAGGAAAACAAGATCTAGAAGGTCTTCATGGCCTCCGGTGGATTGAGCATAGACGATAGAGCGGGAGGGTTTCAAGAGATTACTTGACGAGACTGAGGTGAAAGAACTCCATGTTCTTCTTGAAATGATTGAGA
Organism: Avena insularis; assembly: GCA_023614405.1. Lineage (NCBI taxonomy): Eukaryota > Viridiplantae > Streptophyta > Magnoliopsida > Poales > Poaceae > Avena > Avena insularis. The sequence continues at coordinate 103,062,248 of CM042684.1, read as the reverse complement.
GAGGTTTAGCGATCTTGAGGAAAAGCTTTAGCGAAACGACGATGATAACTTGCCAACAAGGAAAAACTCCGGGTTGGATTAAAGATGGAAGATGGAATTAACAATGGACTTGCTGATTCCAGAATTGAAGCGATCTATTTAGCAGAAGGACGTGGCCGAGATAGGTGACTTCAAAAAGCCAGAATTTCCACTTTGAGACTTTGCACACAGGCAGTGCTCACGAAGCTTGAGAGAAAGAGACACAGATGATCTTTCATGTCCTTCCATTGATATGGAATAGACAAGCATATTATCAACATATACCACCATGGATTAACAAGATATTCTCAGAATACCAAGTTCAAAAGACGAGAGAAACGAACAAATGCTCGAACACTTCCTGAGCTCAATGCTCTTAGAAAGATCAATATTAAGAGCACGGGTTCGTGTTGAAGAAGGTGCACTGGAAGAATAGATTATCTGGTCCTTCGGAAGAAAAAGAGATGTCACCTGGTTCACATTGTTGATCGGATCACCGGTTACAAAGATAAAGAGATCTTGGATAAAGAAACGATGATAGATCATACCTTAAGCAAAGCTATCAGAGACGAAAAGATGCAATTCCCTCGTCTCAAAGAGAATTTTGCAGATATGGAGTTCAAAAAGATGTGCAGCATGTTTCACACACGACTGGAAAAGGAGTGTGGAAACACAGATATATCAAAGAAAAATTTTCCGCATTTTCGGCATTAAAATACCAATAGATCCACAAAATAACTTATGCTCCTAGTTACAAGCCTGGATGAGCGGAAATGGTTAAAATAGTACGGTGGGGCCCAAATGCCACTCACAGGTAGACCTTTCGGCCGTCCTAACCATTTCCAAATATCGGGACAAGAACGGTAGCGTAATCGGCAAAGCGAAGGGATCAACTACATACACAAATGAGTATGTATGCAAGCCACCATACAATGGTTCTCAGAGTCATTCCATCTAAAAAGAAAGGAAATATTGCAACGCCATACGGCAAGATCCAAATATCCTAGATAGATATAATAGTTTAGGATACCTCCTCATACACCAAACATCAGAGTATCAAGCGGAAGCGAAAAACAAGATCCGAGTACGGATAAGAAGCAAATCGTCATAAGATGCCCCATAAATAAACACATCCCGCCCACAGATCTCACGGATCCCCGTTCTCGGAATCTCTACACCGAATGATCGTTGCCCACATCGTCCGTCTCCTCCACCCAGTATCCATCTTGCGAGTTTACCTGTTCATCTGAATCAAACAATTTATCGTGTGAGACCCTAGGGGTACTCAGCAAGTCTTTATGCCTCTAAAGGGGACTCAACCTGGGGTGACGCAATTGCAGCAAAAGATAAACCCTAACAATTCTATAGATACTCGCTAACCATCCGCCTAACCAAAGATAGACGGATGCCCGTGAATTAATAACAGTAGTTATAACGGTAATATTAACAGATCCATCCTCCTCCTCGCTTACCGACGAGGAAGCGGACGAACAACCCCCCCATCCGTTGGCAGTTTTATTATCCATTCCATGAGTGTTGCACTATTTACTAGTCAGGTACTTAGTCAAATTAAAAGCGGTACTTTAGTTATACTTGTCTATGATCGAGAAACTGTGCTCCAAGTCGTCCATAACCATGACACGGCTTTCGAAAGTTTTACCCTGCAGGGGTGCACAAATAGCAACACACACTCGATCAACCTCGGAAAAACCAAATCAAAACCCAACGAGGCAGTCACGACAAAGCAATCACAGGATTCAGAAATATTTCAGGGGGCCACCCCATTAAGCTACCCGCGACGAAGTTGGCCGACTCCGAGACGGACTCAAGGTTTGTGTGGACGGCTGTAAACGACTGGGAACCCGAAAGTGTGACTGGGCTTGTCGACATAATAAAACGTGTCACGGACCTAAATAAAGACAGTGCATTCCTCGCACAATTTTAAATTAAGCAAGAAAGCATGGCATAAGTACAGAGAGTAATAAAGCCCCAAACTAATTGTGGCCCCAAGAAATAAGAATGAATCAAGCTCGCTCGGGGTTCATAAGCCTCCGGATGTGGATAGCGAATATTCAAGGAACAGGAATCAAGTACTCGGGGTCCTACGGGACACAAGTGAGCCTGAAAAACCAAATAGCAAATATGGCTCACCGATGCCACTTTCATTAGTTATCCCATTACTACTCAGGTTAAGTTGTTTAGGTACCTCATTATCCATCAGACTCTCACATACCCTACACATGCTGTTCTATGACTCGCATGGCTCAAACAACTCATGTAGTAATGGCTCATGGGATGGAGGAACAAGCTTCGGTGGGGTTTAAAAGTAAAGGCTATGCAGTACTTGGGATTCAATTTAATGCAATCGCGACTCAATGATGCAAGAATAAGATAGAGGCAATAGGTACTATATGTATGCAAGCATGTGGTAGTGCTTGCCTGGCAGCTCAGTTGAAGCGAGAGAAGGATCTGGGTAGTGCTCACAGGTTTCTTGATATATCCCCTCAAATCTATTCGAAGAAGAACCAAACAAACAAGGGCCAACATAAATAAAGTGCACAAGCATATGAATACAATGCGACAAGCAAACAATCATGCCATGATGAATGATGCACAGTTTGCATGGCATTAAAGTAGCATGGCATGGGTGAGGTGTAGAATACAAGAAATAAACATTTTATTGAGTTTTAATCATATTTTATACTCAAATAAGTTGCTGTATACTTTATATTTATATGATGCATGCTGCAATTCAGAACATGGAATGCATAAACAGAAAGGTCTCGTCGAGCTAATCATTTTAGACATATTATTTGTTAAATTTGGAGTTGTAAATCAAAAGTTATTGATTAATTAAGGAAAAAGGGCATTTTATTGTAATTTTAATCAACTTGTAAATTAAAGTGTCCAAAATATATTTTGAATGGCATATTTGAATTCCTCATATTTTTCTGATTTCAAAACATATATTATTTGTATTATTTGGATTTATATTTTAAAAGTTATTTGAAAACAGATTTAAATTTGAATTTGAATTAATTTGGAAAAGGTTTAAATTAAAACAGATAACAGAAAAACCTTTTCTTACTCACTCAGACCTAGCCACAGACAATTACAGGTGGGGCCAGGCTGACTGAATGCCGCAGTGTGCGGAAAACCTTCTGTCACCGCGAGCATGCCCGATCCGTAGGATGATGTGGGGTCCGAGGCGCGGACCCATACGCCCGAAGGCGAAAAGTGGCCACGCGGCACGGCGGGGGACTGCGGGTTGATGAAAACAGAGTGCAGGTACCTTTTTGTAAAACGGTAACAGACACTGACTAGTGGGCCTGGGCTGGACCGCGGTTGAGCATCAAAAAGGCGCAGGGGGGTATGTGCAAAAGGCGCCATCGTTTTTCTTCGCGTCACCGACGACCGGCAGTGCCGCTGCCGGAGCGCCGCGGGTTCAACTGGTCGCGAGCGCGCGCCACGGGCTAGCCAGCGCGGTGGGCTAACGGGTGATGACAGGGAGGTGGCCAGGGCCTAGGTATGCCGTTTGCGAGGCGCATCGACGAGAGAACTACGTCGGCCGCCGCGCACCGAGGCCGTTCGACGACTTGTCCGGCGAGCACAAACGTCGACGGGGGAAACGGAGATGTCCACGAGAGAGAGGGGCTCACCGAGAGGTAGACGATGGCGTTGGATCGGCCTGGGGAACGTCGCAGCGGCGAGGATGCAGACGGCCACCGGCGTTAGGGTTTGGAGGAGCGTTGCGGTACTGCGGCGGTTCCAGCGCTTCTCCTCCTCGCTGGCGGGTACGGGGCGACGCAGGGGCAGGTCCACGGTCTCCTCGATCACCACCACGACGTGCTGAACGGCTGGATCGACGGGGGCGACGCGGTGCTGGCGGTGATCGGCGTCGGCTGCTGGTGGTCGGAGAGGAGGAAGGAGGAGGGGAGGGCTGGCTCAGGACAGATCTGGGCGAGCAGAGGAGAGCCGTGTGGGAGAGGAAAAGGAGGGAGTAAGGAGGAGCAGCTGTGGCAGGGTAGGGGTAGAGGAGGGTGGCTCGGTGCCACCTTTTTACCCCTCGAGCACGTGCTTTCAGGCCGACGGCGAGGCAGGGGCTTCCAGGTGGGGTCAGGGTGAGGCCAAGGAGGCCAGGCTCGGTGTGGGACACGCTAGGCAGAGAGAAGAGAAGAAAGGAGGAGAGGGGAGGATGGCGTGGGGAGCGGGTTAGGGATAAAGGTGGCTTCGGCCCTTATCTTCTTCTCCTCCTCATGTGCCCGAGCTGGCTCCGGGTGGCTGGGTAGCTAGAGCGTGGAGAGGTCTGCAGGTGGCCCGGGGGGTGAGGGGGGTGGGTGGAGCAGCGAGGGGAGGAGGAGAGGAGAGAGAGAGGGGCTCGGTTGCACTTGGGTTAGGGTTAGAGGAGTGGCTCAATTAGGGTTTGGTCTTAGGTTAGAGAGGGTAGGTAGCTGGGGTGTGGGCCAGGAGAGAGGGCAGTGGGGCTGCATGGTAGGGAGAGAGGGCACCAAGAGAGGGAGAGGGGGAGGGTAGCTCGGCAAGGTAAGGGGGTGGTCAAACTAGGGTTTGGTTTAGGTTAGGGGTAGAGAGAGGGGTGAGGTGAGGTGGTAGGGTTGGGGTTTGATTAAGAGGATTGTTTGAATTCAAACAAACAAGCTTCCTCCCAACATCCAATAAAACACAATAAAACAAAAGGCAAGGGAAAACTTGCATGGGACATGCATGAGTGTTAAATACCACATTTATACTTGTGAAAACAAATATAAATACACATGGGCATTTACCCAAGCATGCATACAATTATTCGAATTAAAGCCCTCACAAGAAAGGAAGCTTGCTCTCTCATATGGAATATGTGAGTATGAACCATGCATGGATACAAGGTGGTCAAGCTAGTGTGTGTGTCCCACTAGATAACAAACAGCCACAATATATATTCATGCATGAGCATATATTCAAACAATACCCATGTGGAAGCTTGACAAGGAATTATACTCACATAGCTTGCAAAGGTGGCCATGTGGCTCCACATATTCCATATTGTGAGAACAATATATATTAAATATGGAAGCATGTATACATAGAAGTGGATCCATCTTGCTACATACGGGCTAGACATAAAGACCAAATAAATGCAATTGCCCATATGTAGTTTTGATGGTGGAATGATGGGGTGATGACAAGAAAGGTGGTGGAGTTTATAAAAGATATGCCCCCAACTCAACTTGGGCATTAAACAATATATCAATAACCAAATACAATATCAAGAGGCAAATACAGTTAATAATGCATATGAGAGAAGAACCAAAGAAAAAGGGTTTTATATGATGCTCAAATGCAAGGTGGCATGATGACATGAGCATGATATAATTATGATGCAACAATTATATGTAGGAAGTAGCATTATATAGACTAGGCTAGTAGCATTGCAATTGTTAGACAATTGGGATGCTACAACTGACTTGCAGGAAACCTTTGACAATCACCGGAAATACAACATGATGCTGACCCAAAGAAGTTTGTCTTCGGGGTACCATTCGGCAAACTGTTGGGCTTCATCGTTTGCATCGCGGAATCGAGGTGAACCCCGGGAAAATCAAGGCCATCCTCGACATCAAACGCCTGACATGACTGAAGGACATACAAAGGCTCACAGGCTGCATTACAGCAGTAAGCCAGTTCATCAGCCGACTTGGTGAGAAGGCTATGCCGCTCTACAAGATGCTCAAGAAGGCGGACAAATTCACATGGACGGACCAGGCTGACGCAACACTTCAGGAGTTGAAGAGAATACTCTCCTACCCACCTATACTTGCAGCACCGGTGCCAAGGGAGCCTATGTTGGTATTCATGGCGGTGACCAACCGAGTAATCAGCATCGTCGTCGTGGTGGAGTGCAAGGAACCAATGCACGAATATGGAATTCAGCGACCCATTTACTACGTGAGAGAGGTCTTGACGGAATCCAAGCAGCGTTTCCCGCACTACAGGGAGAGTGGCAAAGTGGGGCATTGAACTTGCCGCCTTCGACATCACCTACACGCGATGCGATGCTATAAAATCTCAAGCATTGGCGGATTTTCTTGCAGATTGGACAGAGCAGTCGGAAGACACTCCTGTGCCAGAACCAGAGTATTGGGTCATGCACTTTGACGGATCCAAGTTACTCAATGGCTCTGGGGCTGGTGTATTATTACAATCACCAACATGAGAGAAGTTGCAATACGTCCTGCAGATCCACTTCAACGCTACAAATAACATGGAGGAGTATGAGGCCCTCATTCACGGACTTCGCGTAGCCAAGGATATTGGCATCAAGAGCATAGTTTGCTATGGAGATTCCGACTTGGCTGACCAGCAAGTAGCTGGAACCTGGAATGCGCGAAACCATATGATGGCGGCATATCGAGACGAAGTAGACGAAATAGCAAATTGCTTTGATGGTTATGACGTCAAGTACGTCAAAAGGGAGGATAATGAGGCGGCAGATCTACTGTCAAAGCTTGGATCAGCCCGTCGACCAATTCCGCTAGGCGTTTTTCTAGAGAATTTATGGACTCCTTCCGTGAAAGGAGCAGACCCCGACAACCCGGATAGAGTAGACTCATTTGTTAATGCAGTAATAGTGACCTCTCCGGCTTGGACGAAGCCGTTCATGGATTATCTACAAGACGGAACTTTGCCCGCTAACAAAGTCGAAAGCCGACAAATAGTACACAGAGCAAAAGGTTACGTCATCATTGACGGTCAGCTATACAAAAGAAATACCTCAGGATCTTCCTATAGTGCATCTCCTAGCAGCAAGGTATTGAAATCCTTAGAGAAATACATCTCGGAGATTGCGGCCATTATGCCGCTCCCCGATCGTTGGTGGCCAAGGCCTTCCGACAAGGATTCTACTGGATAACTGCCAAGGCGGATGCCGACAAGTTGGTACAAACATGCTTTGGGTGTCAGTTTTATGCAAGATAACCAAATGTTTTAACTCAAGAATTGTGAACAATACCAATAACTTGGTCGTTTGCAGTTTGGGGGCTGGACATGGTGGGACCTTTGCAGACAACACCCTGTGGATTCACACACTTGCTAGTAGCAGTGGATAAATTCACAAAATGGATTGAAGCTAAACCCATTAGAAAGCTTCATGGGGTGATAGCCCTAAAGTTTGTCCGAGATCTAGTGGTGAGATTTGGTCTCCCACATAGCATCATCACCGATAATGGCAGAAATTTATCTCTCGAAGAAGTTGAGGAGTACTTTCATGAGAAAGGCATCCACCTTGACATAGCATATGTGGCACATCCACAGTCAAATGGGCAAGTTGAAAGGGCCAATAGACTAATTCTACACGGAATCAAGCCACGCTTGGAGGCACCGCTAGATAGATAAGCAGGAGCCTGAGCGGAGGAACTACCATCTGTTTTGTGGAGTTTACGAACAACACCTAACAGATCTACCGGCTTGACTCCTTTCTTCATGGTTTATGGAGAAGAAGCAATTCTCCCATACGGCATCCTCCATGATGCACCCAGAGTTTCCGCCTACAAGGAAGATGACGCTGAAGAATCCAGACGGCTGTTTGTGGACCTACTCAAAGAAGAGCACGTGCTGGCATGCCAGAGATCTGTCGTCTACCAGCAGAAGATGCACGGCTACCATAGTCGCCATGTAAAGCATCACTCGTTTAAAGAAGGGGCTCTGGTGCTTAGACTCAAGCAGGAAAAATCACACAAATTATCCCGCCTTGGGAAGGACCGTTCGTCATAAGCAAAGCATTGCTCAATGGTTCCTATTCCTTGTCGATATTTTCAAGTTGAAAGATAGGCCAAAAAATCACAAGCGCAAGCAACATGATTCGGATGATGATTACCTAGACAGATCGGCCATGGAACATAGCATAGCTACGTCCCTTTTACATTTAGCACATTTATATTATGTAATAAGTTTCTTATATGATCAATAAAACAAAGCATTTGGTTCACTCATATTCTCTGAGTCTTTTACCTCCTTTAGTTGTTCATTTTTGGATCATATAAACCCTTTATGCTCAAGGTTGCATTTGCCCTTGTGAAAATTCTGCCTACGGGCGTTAGCTTAATTTTTCTGGTCTACATGTTTTCTGAAGTTTTTATGTGGATTCCGGAGTAGTGACTTTTCGGCACTCAAAGCCGGTGATTTGTTTTTAGGTTCTGGACGGTGCTATTAAGCATCATCACCTGAGAGCATAGTTCTGTGCTGAGAGTTTTCCGTCTCACGAAAGGTCAAGCATATGAACCAGAATAATGGATAAGCGAGCACTTGCTTAAAAAATATATACACATGCTGGAACCAGATAAGTTGCAGGAGGCTTGGTTACAAGTTTTCCGCCTTAGACAAACATAAGTTTTTTCCGCATACTTTCTGCAGAGAAACATTTAATATAGAAATTGTTTTTCATGGCTCTGCTGCAGGGGGCTTCGTGGTGGCATCATCGGGAGAGCCAGGCCAGGAGAGCTCGTCAAACTCGGAAGGAGAGGGGCTAGACTCAGACGAAGTCACATCATCATCCAGAATCTTGGCAGGCACAAAGACATCTGCCTTGACCATCTTGGCAACCCTGGTGTTGAAGTCGGCGAGAGAATTCCAAATAGCATCGCTATTGATATCTCGACCTTCGTCGTCTATTTTGGGAAAGTCGGAGGTCACCAGGTTGATGTTGGCATTATCATAGTGCGCCTTGACTATGGACAAGTTCATCCTTGCACCAGCCCGGACACAAGAGGCTTTCCAGTCCTTGACTTTCTCGGGGGCTCGGCGCAGGATTTTCGTGAACTTGGCTGCTGAGTTTGCCGCCTTGATATTAATACCCAGAGGTTGAGCTATCTCCTTGGCTTGGGCGATGGAGGTGCTGACGAAGTTGCCGGCAAGAATCATGCGTTCCTTGGAACTTGGAGCACCCTCACCCAAGTTGTCTAAGCCAATGGGAGCTATAGTTTGCACAAAACACAAGGACCATGAGTACAAACAAGTAAAATGGTTGTCCAACTTATATAAAATACCAAGACAGAGAAAGGTTGCCAAAGATGCTCGTTTCCGCTTGCATGCATCTCTCCACCAAGACATCGTGCTCCTTCTGGACTGCCTTGAACATCTCAAGACTCCTAGCATTTTGTTGTTTAGCAGCTTGGTCCTAGTCTTTGAGTTGTGGAATCTCATCCTTCAGGCGCTGCAGCTCGACGTCTGCAGACTCTTGCATATCCTTTATCGTTGCCTCATGGCCCTTGACGGCATCGGCCAGGTCCTTCTTCAAGATCTTATTTTCATCATTGAGCTCCTGGATATGCTTGGGTTGCTCGACGATGCTCTTGGCCTTAGCAATGGCTTATGTAAGACGAAAATCAAAAGTGTTATCAGAACACGGAAAAAATGATTCAATGGGAAAGCAAGGAGCTGTCGTAGGAAACAGACTCTGGCTATTTTTGATATGTTCCTTCAAGAATTTGGTTTTACCCTGTTCAAGGTCCATCTCCTTCCGAAGAGCAGCAAATCTCTCATTGGCGGCTATCCTCCGTTTATTCTCATTCTGCACATGATATAAGCATGCTTAGTTTCTCTAGAGATTCTGGTCAGAACTATTCAGTTTCAACTAAACAATCGGGGGCTACAGTACACGATTTTAAAGTAAGCTAGTTTCTCTAAGAGCATCTAGTCGGAACTTTGTAGTTTCAACTAAATGCTCGGGGGCTACACGAACAAGTTCTACGCTTAGTTCTCTGGAGCACTCAGGTCAATAACTATTGACTTATCTGCCTAAGAGCTCGGGGGATATAGTGGGATATACTACACAAAGTAAAGCAAGTGAAGTTCAAAAAACATACGATGGCAATGATTCTAAGATTGTTGGCCAGATGAGTGTAGGAATCATGAAAGGTCCGAGCATTCTTATAGATTGCGTCGGCCTGCTTGATGAGATCATCTAGGCTCAACGTCGCAGGAGTCGTAGCCAATGGAGAGGTCGAAGCCGGAGGCATGGATGAAGCCCTAGATGCCTCCTGCACCTTCAAGGCAGTAGATGGCGTGGAGGCTCCCGCCTCAATCGCAGCTTCCACATCCAGCTCTTCCACTTCCTTCCCCTTCTCGGTGGCATCATTAGCCAGAGCTTCAGCCACTTTAGAAGAGGTGCTCTCATGCGTCGCTTGGCTGCTGGAGCAACGTCTGCTTCGATAGAGCCTGAGACATCAAGGTTTGGATTGATATCTATCTCCATGGCGGAGGTCTCAGGGATGACCGGAGATGACGGCTCAGCGGGGCAAGCACAGGGAATGGCGGCAGGAGTAGGGGAATGGTGGAGGGAGAGGGCTTGGCGGATGGACCCTTGGTCAACAAGTCACGAATGTTTTTTGACCCTCCAACTTCTTTGGAGGATCGCTTCAAACTAACACCGGCTTTCCTCCTGAAACGTACAAGGTATAAGTACAAGAGTTGAAAAAAGGTATAGGCTGAAAAAGCACAAGCCGGAGAATGAAGATACTTACTCCATGGCAGGTGCCTTGGTGAGGGGAATGCTAGTGGACTTCTTCTTCTTCTCCGCCTCTAAGGCAGAAGTGGATTGTTTGGAGACTCCACTCTCCGTTTTCTTCTTCTTCTTAGCCTCGGTAGCAGCGTTAGAGGTGGAGCTCTTCCGCTTTCGTGGTTGCCGGAGTTGGTTGATCCTTGGAGCCGTCATCACCGGACACCACCTGGATATCCTTCAGCTTAGGATCATAGACCTCGGAGGCCATTTGATCTGCCGCCAAGGTTGCCAGCTGGGATGCATGGCAATGTTAGATGCACAACTTCAAGTTGCTTGAGGCGCTTGCCAGCATTCCTAGGAGACCAACTGCAATCATCCCAGCTGTCGCTTACCTATTACCCATCCACAGCTCACAAAATTCAAGTTCTTCCCACCCGAAATCTACCTTGGCTTCCCTATCTTTGGCATCCTGCGACACAAATTAGTGGTGCATCACAGGCCTGGTTGTTGCCGCTGGAAGATGCTGCCTCTTTTTTTACTGCTTCAGCTGCAGCCTCTCGGTCATCTGCTTCAGATGCATCCATTTTCTTTGCATATGCAGCGTCACTCTCAACTATATTGCATTTGGTACAAAGGGCTCCCCTAAGCTCGTCTTCCCTCTTACAACTGGGGAAAACACGAGGAAACATAGAAAGAAATGGATCTTAACATACAATTGGTAGGTCATGTAAGCATCTATGGCTGCATACTACTGGTTTATCTCAGACAACGACCTTTCCTCTCAGAAATCGTGCCTATCTGTAGTGAAATATTCCTTCATTATGTTGTATGACTCATCGAGGATTCTAGTTCTGAGTGTAGCCATTCCATCCTTCCTTGATCCCCCTATGATCTTGACAAGACTATGAATATCGACCACTTGTGCACAGGAATTGTAATTCCCTCTTGATGAAATTTTTAAAAATCAGTTCTTTTGTCAAAAGTGCAGAAAACAATTCCTTTTTCTACAAGGAATTGGCACAGCACTGGACACTTCTTGTTAGTCCTGAAAGTATGTAGTTTGTCATCATAAAATGCGTGACAAAAATTTGTAACTACAAATGTTTTTTCAATGCAAGATCATCATCTGAATATAATTTTAAAAAGTTTAGTAAATACAAGATCAAGACTCTCAACATTGGCTTATCATAATTTATTTGGTCCTAATAAAATTCAGTAGTTGCAAGATGAGAAAATGGATAAAGAACAAGAGGAGAAAACCCTAAAAGCGGTTAACTACAGAGAGCATATCTACAAACCAGGAGAAGTGGTAGGCGAGGACATGTTTCCTCATGGCCAGTTGAACAACGGCGGGTTCATTCTCGAACTCTGGGACCACCGGGGTGTACTCGAGGTCTAATCCCATGAACTTGTCCTCGTCTTTATCAAGCCAATCCTCGTACATCCTCAGGACTCACACCGCTGTCTCCTCATCATTGGTGTAGATGATGTCTATCTTGTTATTGCCATGGGAAATGAAGTTTGTCTCTTGAGTGTGTCCTTCCATGGCGGCAAGGAGAAGAAAGAAACAAGATGACGGGGGAAGCAGAAGACAGAGGAGGAAGAAGAAGAGTGGTTTCTGCAAGACAGGGGAACGGTGGATCCGTCAATGCGCTTCTAAGGTACTGGTTAACAACGGGGATGGAAGTCCAATGCAGAGACGTGTGGCAGTGGCCGTTCTAGCTTCTGAGTAAACAAAGCTTAAAAATAGTAGAAATAATGAGGATATATGCACCCTAGTTGTCATGTCAATACACGATGTCGGTCTGTTGTCCTATCCACTACGTCACCTTAGCTCATGTGCTTTGTGTCATTAGTTTTCACGTGTCAAATCCTACCGGTCAATTTATTTGCGCATACCCATTTGTTGCATATCGTGTAGCCTTTTTTAGAGAAATCCTCTAGCCTTGTGATCTTATGAAGTGGGCTGGTGATTCCGTCAATGAAAATCCTAGTGGTAGAAGAAGAAGAGGAGAAGACGATGGGATTCGGGATAGGGAGGAGAGCGGGGCTGAGCCATTTCGTCCATGTCCCGGAACCACCAATGGAAATGGCATCCAAGCTCCGCGTCGTGGCCACGACCACTGAGCGTCGCTCTGGGGAAGAAGAAGACGGCGTAACGAGGAATGGATACATGCGCCATCGCTGCAAGGTGGAAAGCGCCTTGACTTTTCAACAAAATTATAGGCCTTAAGCCTTGGGTCGGAGGGAGTACGTGGCAGCAACAACGCCTCCACGATGGTAGCGACATAACAGCAAAACTGACAGGGGGCCCAACTTGACGGGCGTTAGCCTGATATTTTGTATTCAGATGTTAAGCTGAATTCATGCCAAAAAGACCCTCTGAGTATTTGGCACACCAATAGTGGGCTACGTGGCCGATTACAAGCAACTTGGGTATTTCTTTGCCTTGACGTCTCAATTTTCGGGCCACAAAATTATTTCTTCCATAATGACCCATGTGTGTTTCACGATGATAATGTCGTTTGAATCATAAAACATCGATTCCAATTCCCTTTGTTTCTCTGATACGACTTGTCCGAGATCCGATCATTGGTATCACATACCATGTTTAATCTCGTTACCGACAAGTTCTGTTTCACTTGTTACCGCGATATTACATGCTCGTGACCTAGTCACATGTTGCAACATTATGGATGTAATCTCACCAAGTCGGCTGTATGTATCTTACCCGTCACGTGGGTGAACAAATATCACTCTTGAGTGATATGTCATCAACTATTCCTCTGGATACCTGAACATACATTTATGATCATTGTATCACCAAGTGACGTTTGATGATATCTAAGTATCCTCGGGAGACAGTGAGTAATATGATCTCACGGTCTAAGGATAAGGATACTATGTTTCTAACTATTGCAACAATGAACTCTGTGACTTGATCATGTTGCAATCTTTGGGTGATGTCTATCACATCATTCACCAATGATATGACCTCGTTGTCAATTGGCATAAATTCCCCATGATCAGGAAACCTTGATCATCGATTCCCCAATTAACTAGTATGAATAGAGGCTACTAGGGACTTGGTTTGTTTCATACCACACATGTACCAATGTTTCCACTTGATACAGTTATAGCACAATATGAAACTATTACAAACTAATTGAGATATGACAATAAAACCCATTTATTGTTTGCCTCTAGGGCATATCTCCTTTAGTCTCCCACTTGCACTAGAGTACAAATAATGTAGCTCGCATGTTACTCATCATAAACCATATCACATATGCGTTTATTGATCACACATGCTTATGGAAAACGTCCTATCCATGTTATGTTTTATCAGTTCATTATGTCGTTTGCAAATCGTTAACTTCCTAATTTTGACATTTGTACCATTATCTTATAATGGGTTGAAGTATTTGTTTGGCGATAAATTGAGACTTTGTTTTTAGCGTTTACAATGACGGTCGCTTTCACTATTGTCACATAAACTTTGAAACACACTTAGCACTTCTTTGTGTGTATATATAGTAGTTATGGCAATAGAGAGGTCAGTTTCTAGGAGACAACAGTGACGTTAGATCAGCCAAAACAAGCTTTCTCATGAGCATTGTGCCCTGGGACACACCCTCTGTGTAAAGATGAATAGTCTTGTCACAACAATATACATCACGTTAGATGGTGCCCTTATACTTCTTTATCTATGTAGATCCTGGTGCATGAAATGCATCTATGCGCCTTACTTTGCTTCTTCCCATTTAAGGACAAACTTAATTTTGGTTCAGTGATTAACTCAGGAATCACTTCAAGACATGTTCTTATAGTTAAGAGCTTGTCCTTCCAACCAGAACCTCGGGTCACATTACATTGAGTATACAATATGGTTGTATGGAAGAACCTATGACTGGGGCATAGGAGATGCAACACACCTCTTTATTTATTTTAACCGTAGTTGTAATACTAAGAATAACTTAATGCTTCATACACGTAAGAACTTCTTTCTTACCTTGTTCTATTCTGAGCTATTTCAGAATTTTTTCTAGGACATTCTGAACATTTTCAGGATCAAGTCTAGGAAGCATTCGACATTTAATGTTTATTAAACTCACCAATCTATCTCGATAGATTTCATTGTTTAATAACTTGTTCAAATTCATCCATATTTACTAACTTGGATGTTATTAATACCAATCACATCATTCATATATGGCATTCACATATTTCAGAATAAAGTCATGCCCCCACTCAAATATGGCATCCATATATGAGTTCCAGGGATTTCACTTAGCTCCCACTCAAAATATGTCTCCTACATATTATGATTAAGCCAAGCATCTTAGCTCCCATGATGAATGCAAGTGCATAGATCAATTGTAGCTAGTTTCGAAGTAAAGATATCGAACCCACAGAGAGATATTGGTAAATGTCTTTATGCCCCTCGTTACTCTCTACCAAAGAATACTTATAAGTTGTCTTTGATGTCAAGTAAAGGGTGCTTCAATGGTTTATGGTTGTTTGCAGAAAAGTAATTAAAACAAGTAAAAGAAAACAAGTAACAAGATTGTATGAAAGCGTGGTTGAACTCAATAGGGCTAAAATGTTCTCGGATATGTAGGATACACCACTAGCATAGTATTATTGTTATATGTAATCTGGATATCATACTTCTTGTGTCATGATATGTGTGGAGAGAGGCCCATAATAAGATGTTCATGACAAGGCTCGTAGGAAGCCACTTTGTTGAGCCAGGTGTGAGGTCACCTCTAACTAACCACTGTGATGTCTGAGAGCAATCACCCATACAAACCACCTTAATTAAGGGTTTTCCCATGGATATC
The DNA here is from genome assembly GCA_023614405.1 of Avena insularis. Lineage (NCBI taxonomy): Eukaryota > Viridiplantae > Streptophyta > Magnoliopsida > Poales > Poaceae > Avena > Avena insularis. The sequence continues at coordinate 103,046,894 of CM042684.1, read as the reverse complement.
GTAATTAGCATAGGGAGTCTCTCTTTAATCCCCCTTTGACCGTGTAGGTTACGAGTCGATGCCAATCTGTCATGGGGCATTCCGGGTATGTTTCCAAGACACGTCCAAAGGGTTTCTTCATCCCTTTAGTCCCGAAGGAAAATGGTATGTGGTCGACTTCACATATCATCTAAAGAGAGAAATCAAACACAAATCATAAATATATCATAGGCAGCAATTCATATGGACACAAGAATAGATCATCTTTATTTAAAGTTCATAACGGTGCTAGGGTTTCTCCATCTCCCCAAGAACAAAGGAACTACTCACTCATGGAAACAATCAACAACATCATCATAATCAAATGGATGGATAAAAGTATGATGGTAGATCTAATGCAAACCACAATTGGATCTGGAAATACAAAGAGATCTAATAGATGAAAGATGGGAGTGATGGTGGTGATGAAGATGCAGCGGTTGATGATGAAGGGGGTGATGCGTTGTCCTCCAATGATCTATGAAGCAGCCGGGATTTTACTCCAGCCAAGTTCCTCCTTCAAATCCCTCTTGGATGTGGTGTTTCGTGGTTTTTGGTGGCTATGAATGTCAGATCTCCCTCTCGTCTTTGCTAGGAGAAACTATTTGACAAAGCGGTCGTGATGGCACATGGTACGGGCGGACGGTACGGGCGGGCTCCACCCGTACCAGTGGTCATTATCAGTACTGATGCCTCCTCCTTGTTTGTTACTCTTCCAGGTGCGAAGGTAAATTCATAAAATGACTTTCATCACTTAGAAATATCATATAATTACACAATATGACAGCTCTAATTGATATGTTCATATATGACTCCATGATTTGGGATCCTGTTAAAACAAGAACGAAATAGCGCATGTAGGCGCAGTGAAATGCAAAAATCCCTACTCTATTTATGCAAAAACAAAAGGTAAATATGCTTCAATTTTGGACGCATCAACTCATCAAAGCTAGGCTCTTTCTCGTCCTCGAGCAAGATGGTGGCTTATGGACAAGATCATCATGTTCATGAGACACGAGATGTTACAATAAATGAGGCAGAAATTGAAGCAGGAGTACAACATTGGATATAGAGACACGTCAGGGGTATTACCATACCCTTACACATTACATAACTTAGAGGCTTCCATACCTTTTCCAGTATCAATGAAATTATAAGAAGCTACTAGTGATTCAACATATCATATAATCACAGAGTTTAGAGATATGTAGCACTAAGTGTAGTGAAGATTCATGATCATTTTCTTTTTCTCTCTATCTCTTTTTTTCTATTTTTGATTCTTTTGATAGCTGCTTTCTTCTTTTCTTTTGATACTTGAATGTCTATATTTTCACTTACTCCCTTTTTTTGATTTTCTTCTCAGCAAGCTATTTGATCATGCTCACTACTTCAATGGCTTTCAAAAAGTCTTAATTATAATATGATACCGGAATTCTTCTTCTCATAACTTAATCAGTACTTCTATTGGTGTGGAAGTCCCTAAAATTATGACAGTTATACAAGTATCATAACACTCAACCTAGTTCAATCATCCAATATAATAATCATGAATCAAACACAACTTCGATTATCATAAAGTCTCATAACTCAACGGATATAATTATTCTCTTGAACAAGGGAACTCAAAGTTGATGCAACTAATGCAAATTTGGAAACTTAAATCTAACCATGTGTGTGGAAAAAGTAAATATGCAAAAACTGTAAGATAGATTACAAGGTTCTCACAGATCCCCCCAAGCTTGGAGTCAAGTCGGGTGGATCAAATAATCCCTTGTGATTATTTGATACTGTGGCATGCTTCATGGTGGATAGGTTCCGGAATCTCGAAGACTTGCACGGAGCATCTTCTTTGATGTCTCCAAGATCAAGATGTGGATCCAGCATTGCTCATTGACCTTCTCCAACTGCTCAACAAGAGCTTTATACATCTCTATTGTTTGCTTCTAAGCATTATCGGATCTGAGGCTGATGTTGATATTTGCCTCTAGTCCCTTCATTATCTTCAAGTCCATCTGGTCCAGGTTGCTACACAATAATTCAATATATTTAGAAGATCCTAGATCTTTTACCTCAATCTTCTTGATGCGACTATCGAGCTTGTCCAGGGAGGCTTGGATCGCCTCCCCTTGTCTCTTCTCCCTTTCCAGGAAAAACTCCCCATCTCTTTCTAAATCAAGTTGAACTTCGTTAAAGTCGCATTCTTTTCCAATGCCCAGACTAAACACCTTGCGTCCATCCTTTATTGTTTCCATTAGCTTGAATCCATCGTCATCTTCAAACTTCTACTCTTTCGGTACAACAACTTTGTCTTCCTCCATAACCCTTAATGACGACCCATAGAGATCTTCCTTCTCTTAAAGGGTGCTCCATGTAGAGGTCATGGTTCCAAAGATTTTTTGGTGGAAGAAGTAGATTGTGGAGAAGATTTGTATTATCAATGCAAAGATAGAACCGTTCGGGGAGACTTATAAAGGGTCAGAGGCAAGGTAAAATTCATACCGGGAGGAAAAGGATTGCTGAAGAAAAGAATCCCAACAAATATGGAAACAAATAAGTGCAAAAGAAGGAATTTCGGGTTGTAACGACCAGTCGGTATGGGCACACGCCCGTATGACGCGCCCGTACCAGGTCGTTTCCAAAAATAACACGAGCCAAAGTCGGTAATTAGACAACTGACTAAGCAGTGAAGGCGGAACATGCCCGTACTTCCCATCCGTACCGACTTCACGGTGGTTCAATTTCAGTTTTTTACGAATAGTAAAAGGAAATCGGTAAGTGGTCATAGAATAGATAACGACCAGCCATACGGGGGGTGCACCCGTATGGTGCGGTCGTACCGATTATGTGAAAACGAAGCCTAGGCATCAACAGGCTTAACGACCAGCGGTACGGGCGGATCTGGCCATACGGCCCGCCCATACTGGTCTCTTAAGACTTGCAATGGACTAAAAAAATGAGAGAAATTCAAATATGCAAAAGAAATAGCAGAAAAGCATCTAGAACAGATGTGTTTAGGATTTCATAAGCCATAATCATCGAGGGAATATGGTCTCATTTGAGTTCCTTTTCTTCCTCTCTTCGAATAAAACAGGTCATAGAAAATCGCCAAAACCATTGCAAGAGGAAATAGGGAACTTCCTTTTTGGCAGTGGGGTTCCCATAGGTGTACACATGGATGATACCTCTTTAGGATGAAAACTCCTTGAGTATCCACGAACGCTTCCTCCACCTCTTCCTTCCTTTGTAAGATCTGTAAATCAAATTCTTGCAGAAGTAGAGTCCAACGGATCATTCTCGGCTTAACATCAGTCCTTTCCAGGATTTCCTTTAAGCCAACACGATCAGTATGTACTCTAACATTGGAGTCCATGATATAAGATCTAAATTTAACACAAGAGAAGACTACAACGAAGAATCCTTTTTCAGCCATAGGATAGTTCTTTTGGGCCCTGTTTAAGGTGCGACTAGCATGATGAATGATATTAAGATCATCACCATCATACTGACAAAGAATTCCTCCTACGGCTTCATGGCTAGCTTCGCAAAATATCTCAAAAGGTTTCTTCCAATTAGGTGGTTTTATAACGTGAGCTTCAAGAAGGGATTGTTTTAATATGTTGAAAGAAATAAGACATTTTCATCAAATTTAAAACGAACATCCTTTCGAAGAAGGTTAGTTAATGGTCTAGCATTTTTTGAAAAAATCTTTATGAATCTTCTATAAAACCCTACATGACCTAACAAGCTTCTTGTACCTTTTATATCTCGAGGAGGGGGCAACCTTTCTATTCTATGCCCTTACTTGAGACTTTGTGACCAAGTAATATGCCTTCTTGGACCATGAAATGACATTTCTCCCAGTTCAAGACTAAGTTAGTGTCTTCACACCTCTGCAAAACTTTGTGAATATTATGGAGAGAATGATTAAAGAAAGTTCCATAAACAGAGAAATTGTCCATGAACACTTCCATAATACTTTCACCATAATCGGCAAAAATAGCAGTCATGCATCTTTGAAAAGTGGCAGGAGCATTGCAAAGACCAAAAGGCATACGACGATAAACATAAAGTCCATAAGGACAAATGAAAGTAGTTTTTAGTTGATCAGCAGGGTGTACAACAATTTGGGAAAAAATGGAATAACCATCTAAGTAGCAAAAATGAGAATGCATAGCAAGACTTTCTAAAGTTTGATCTATAAACGGTAAAGGGTAATGGTATTTCCGAGTTTCCTTATTTAGTTTCCTATAGTCAATGCACATCCTGTGTCCAAAAACAGTCTTAGTAGGTACCATTTCATTATGTTCATTTTTCCACAACCGTGAACCCACCTTTCTTTGGAACACAATGAACGGGACTTACCCATTCACTCTCCTCCACATGAAAGATGACGCCTGCATCCAACAAACGTATTATTTCTTTTCTTACCTTCTCTTTCATGTGAGGTTTAAGACGTCGCTGAAAGTCCGCGACCGGCTGAGCTCCTTCTTCCATGAATATTCTATGGGTGTCTATCGAGGGACTAATCCCCTTCAAGTCACTCACCGAATACCCAAGAGCATTTCTATGCATGCGGAGAACTTTCATTAAGTTTTCCTCCTCTTTCTCTGCGAGGTTAGCACTTACAATAATAGGGAAATTATTTGTCTCATCAAGAAACCTATATTTTAGTTCTTTTGGTAGAGTTTTAAGAGTTGGAGGAGGGAGAGCCTCATCGCCTTTCCTTACAGGTTCTTCATATTTTTGATTAATATCGATGTACACCATAGGTGTGGAGTCAAGATAGTTATCTATTTCTGATTTTCCTATGTCTTGATAAATATTATTATTGGCTAAACTTCTTGCTAGATCATCATCGGGAGTCTTGATGACTATTGAGGCTAAATTTACAATATTACCTTCTTCCTCGTGTTCGTACTCATCATCATCTAACTCTTCAATAGCCGGCTTATGGTCGAATTTGGAGAAATGAAAATCCATTTTCTCTTCACCAAAATTGAGGGACACGGTTTACTTCTTGCAGTCTATTTTTTTCCTGTGGTATTTAGAAAAGTTCTTCCAAAGATGATGGGACAATAAACGTTAGTGGGCATATCAATAAGCACAAAATCAATAGGATATTTGTAAGGTCCAATACATATTGGTACATCCCTAATTATTCCCATAGGGACTCTTAGAGTTTTATCTGCAAGCATTATAGTCATATATGTATATTCCAATTCAGCTAGGGCTAATTCGTTTTGAATTTTTAAATAAAAATTAAAAGGGATAATATTAACAGCTGTACCGATATCACAAAGACCATAATAGGAAGTTCCTCTGAAAGTGCATGGAAGGATAGGATTACCCACGTCTTTAGCTTTTACCTTTCCATCAACAAACTGTGATGCTTTGGAATCTATCTCAATCACGTTGCAAGGTGCAAACATGGTTAAAATATCTTCCTTTATTGATGCCTCTACCTCTTTTACACGGCCTTCTTTAGTTTTCCTTATTCGTGTTTCCTCTTCTAGATCCTTGAGAAATAATTCTTCCTCTTTGCATTGATCCTCAACTTGCTGAGCCATCATATGTCTTCTCATCGTCCTTGGAAAAGGAAAGGGATCAACATACGAGGGTACATCCCTCATTGGCTCGATAGGGGCCATAATTATTGGATCTTCCTTAACAACTGGCTCAGGTGGCTGAGTATAATGAAGCTAGTCTTTCTTTGGAGCTTCAATATGTTCTGTAAAAGACTGAAGGATTTGCAAGATAATATCATCATCAAGTTGCAGTTCATTAGCAGTTTCTTTTACCTTATCGGAGTCTTTATAAGCATTGAGACAATCAAATTCAATTTATATACCTCCTTCACCTCCTAAATCAAATCCGCATGTTTCTCTATTACAACAAATTCGATCTAAAAGTTCCCAAGATTTTATTATAGTTAACTCCATGAAAGAACCTCCTAAATTCGTGTCAAGCTCATGTTTAATTTATTGATTAAGTCCTCCATAAAAAATATGCAATACATACCATTCTGGTAAATCATGATGGGGACATTTGTGAAGTAGAGACTTGTACCTTTTGTAGGCTCTTACCAATCCTTCACCTAGGCGGTTCTTGAAGTTTGTAATTGCACTTCTTACTATAGCAGTTTTTACCTTGGGAAAGAATCAAGACACAAATTCTACTTTAAGTTTTTCCCAGGTATCAATTTTCTCTGCAGGGAAAATTCTATACCAAGCCAAAGCAGTGTTGGTTAGAGATTCACTAAATAGTTTAAGTTTCAATTCATCATCAGAATAGCCTCTCAATTTCAAAGTACAACATAGCTCAGTAAAGTGCATCAAATGATTATAAGGATCCTCATCAGGATCATCTACTTCAAAAGTTCTCTCTTTAATAATAGCGATAAAATGAGGGTTGACCTCGCACTCTGGTTTGTTCCCACTCCAGAATTCTTTAACTAATCCTCTATTTAATTTCCCGAGGTATTTAGTAGCATCGAGCTGATTAATCGGTCCGAGTGTAGTCATGGTGGTTACCTGAAACTAGAAAACAACATTAGTAAAACAATGACTAAAATAAATAACTAAGAACAAATACCAAAAGCACTTAGCTCCCCGGCAACAGCGTCAGAAAATAGCTTGATGACGGCAAGTTCATAGATCAATTGTAACTAGTTTCGAAGTAAAGATATCAAACCCATAGTGAGCTATTAGTAAAGGTCTTTATGCCCCTCATTACTCTCTACCAAAGAATACTTATAAGTTGTCTTTGATCACAAGTAAAGGGTGTTTGAATGGTTTATGGTTGTTTGCAGAAAAGTAATTAAAACAAGTAAAAGAAAACAAGTGACAAGATTGTATGAAAGCGTGGCTGAACTCAATAGGGCTAAAACGTTCTCAGGGATGTAGGATACACCACGAGCATAGTATTATTGTTATATGTAATCTAGATAACATACTTCTTGTGTCATGATATGTGTGGAGAGATCCCCATAATAAGATGTTCACGACAAGGCTCGTAGGAAGCCACTTTGTTGAGCCAAGTGTGAGGTCACCTCTAAAAAACCACTGCGATGCCTGAGAGTAATCACCCATATAAACCACCGCAATTAAGAGTTCCCCATGGATATCGTAATTAGCTTAGGGAGTCCCTTTTTAATGCCCCTTTGACCGCGTAGGTTACGAGCCGGCGCCAATCTATCATGGGGCATTCCGGGTACGCTTCCAAGACACATCCAAAAGGTTTCTTCCTACCTTTAGTCCTGAAGGCAAATGATATGTGGTCGACTTCACATATCATCTAAAGAGAGAAATCAAATACAAATCATAAATATATCATAGACAAGCAAGTCGAACGCATATCATGACTTGCTTATCTATGATATAATTAGATGATATGCATAGTCGGCCGCATATCATTTGCCTTCGGGACTAAAGGGAGGGAGAAACCCTTTGGACGTGTCTTGGAAGCATACCCGGAATGCCCCATGACAGATTGGCGCCAGCGCCTATGATCAAGGGGATTAAAGAGACTCCTATGCTAATTCGATATCCTGGAAACCCTGGTGGTTTGTATGGGGTAATTGCCTAGACATCGCAGTGGTTATTTAAAGGTGACCACACACGGATCAACAAAGTGGCTTCCTTACTAGTTTTGTCATGACCATCTATTTATGGGCTTTTCTCCACATGACATAATGACTCTTTACTTGACTACTACAATAATATCGTACTTCATGCTCGTCAAATCTTCCAGTGGTGTATGTTCCGAGCCCGGCCTTCGGGTTGGTGTACTATACCTCCGTGATCTTTTTCAGTGCGGTGATGTAGTCTTTGGCCTCCCAGACCGCTTTGTTTGCCCTTGTGGCATCGTCCTTACTAGTGTACTGGTACATCCAGTGGGCTCGGGTAGCCATCAGAACTAGCCGCCGCCGAGCCAACAGTTTTACAGATTGATGGTCTCGAGACCTTCTTCCTTCAGCTCCTTCATTCGCGTCAACATCTCGTCAACAGCTATCTTCTGGTTATTAGGAAGCTTGGTCGCTAACAGACGGTGTGGCTTGCTCCTCTCGGCGGTGTACATCAGAAGCGACACCTCACCGTCGGGAGTGGACTCCTTCATGTAAAACCAGTTCTTCTTCCACTCGCTTGCGGCCTTGTTTGGTAGCAGGAGCTTCATTCACTTGGCATTGGGCTTCAGCTGGAAGGTAACATCGCCTACCGCCAAGACAGGGCCGCCTACCCCCTCACGGCTGATGTGGCCGTGGAATAGCTCTAGCCAGGGAGGGTAGTAGGGACGACACCCCAAGTAGCACTCGCAGAAGGCGACGAATATGGCTAGTTGCTCGATGCTGTGTGGCCCTAGATCTGACGGTTTGATTACATAATACAAGCAGAACCGCAAGAAGAAGATTGATGAGGGGAACCCAACCCCCTTTCCGAGTGGCTCTAGAATCAAATGAATTCGCCAGGGTGAGGATTTGGCTCCGTCTTGTTGGGTGCAGGGATCCGCCAGTTCCCCTTGCAGGGGATCCCCGCGTCTTGGAAAATTTCAAGGCAGCGGCAGTACACTTTGACTTTCCCCATAGATCCTTCGAATGCGCTATCGGAGAAGACTAGGATGGCTTGGTTCGAAGATCCTAGACTGGGAGAAGTATTGGAGACTGAAGGTGCACAAGGATGGGGAAATGCAAAGAAGATCCGTAAATGCCCCTACCATTCTCCTTATAAAGAGGCGCTACCCACCAATATCGGCAGAGCCATTACCCCGCGGTAAATTCGTCGAAGTTACCATTAGATTACCCAATGGCTAGTTTGATCGAGCTGATGGTCCAACTTCATCCACTCGACTCGCCTTCTTGCCCCTTCGAATCAATTGGGCATGGCGACTCGAACCCATTTCCACTCGCCAATATTGTGACTGAAGACACATTTGAGGAGTTTCTCCCTTCATTGGAGGAGCCCACCGCCGATTCGATTGGGCATCCACCCAGACTCACCTACTCCGACTACCAAGAAAACACCTACACCGAATCATCGTTGGCCTGGGGGACTACTAATGGGGATATGCTGAATGGGGTATGCCTAGAAGGACGTTTGGACTAGACCAAACCCATTGCAAGTGGGACTGCAGGATGACGACTGGAATGTGACTAAGGGAGAAGCCCGGCGACTAGAAGTTGAAGGACCAGAAGCATAGATAGACCCAGTTGGATTAGATCAAATCCTCCGAGTTCTTAACTGATCTGGTTGTAATCATGTAAACCCTAGCGAGGTACCCCCTATATAAACCTCCCTAGGGTACTCTCTGTACTCACGTTCCATCATACACACCATCCAAGCAACTCGCTGCCTAGCCGCCGAGCTCGTCACCCCTGTAATTCACTCGCTAATAATACAATCCAGCAGGAGTAGGTCTTTACCCTACGGGGGGTGAACCTGGGTAAATCCCTATTTCATAGCCCTCAATATCGCACCACAGATGGCGACTCGCTCTTTCCCTAAATCCTTCCAATCTCTACCCCTGGTAGCGACTTCCGTGGTCATTCCCATGACAGTGGCGCCTACCGTGGGGCATGGCCGGTCTAGCCTAAGTTCTGCGGCGAGACCCTACTCGCCAATCGATCGGCCGATCGCCACCGCCTGCATGATCTCAAGTGGCGGGATCCTTCATATCCTACCCAATAGCTACATCCCGACATCGCGCCCGGTCACGCATAGCATGGTGATGCTGGTCGACACCATTAACCTATTTTTAGGGTACATGGATGTCGTCGACCCAGTGGAGACGGTGATCATCGAAGGATCATCGCCACTTCGCGATCTACGCTCGGAAGTCCAGATCCACTCCATTACATGCCTCGCCTCCTAGTACGACTTGGCTGCCAGCAATGCGACCAGGAGTGACACGGACGCAAATGATGCGACCCTTCATGATGACGTCGATTCGGTGACCCCCTGCCTCGGTCGCTGGATCCATCATCGCCATGTCACGCGAAGACTCCATCACGCGAGTCTCCAACGCAGGGGATTTCGAGTACCCCTCCATCCTCAGGATCTTTGACTCCGACTCTGGGTCAGAGTCTCCTGACGACTTCCGCGCTAGATCCAATCGCTTCAACGCGATTTACATGTCGGGCAACACGAGTGCCCCACCAGATCCCTTCTACACGCCAATCCTGTCGACCGCGATGGCAACAGAGGTCGACGTGTACTGCCTGTAGCTGGAGGCAGCAACACGCGTGAAGTAGGCCGAGCGCGAGAAGTACCGCCTCAAGCGGCAAACGACACAGGAGTTGTCGCTCTACCACCAACGGCGCATCAGGAGCCGCCAAAACTCCAACATCTAGGGCCGCACCCTGAACTTCAACCATGATCATGACCCCTCTCGTGTGTCCAAGCGCGAGATCTGCGAGAACGTTCCACCCAGCGGTAGCAATCGCCCGCCACCTGGTGCACCTATGACCAGAGCTCCACCACCACCCCACCACATGCCTCCCCCGGAGCAGCCGCGGATCATCATCTCGCCTCAAGCCTGGGACTCCAATGTACTCCCGCTCTACTCCACCCAGATGGACAACGTCATCGCGGGGAAGCTGCAGTCGCCATTCTCAATATCATGGTAGAGGGCGTGCTGCAGATCAAGTATGCCTAGGCCCTACTCGCTAGGGCTGTTGAGCAGCAAGCCGCGGGAGTCGACCGCGAGGGATCTACTCGCCTCATCAGGCCGTCCAACGGTCGCCAACACCCTCAACTTCCCACACCCGAGCCCCTGCAGCTCTAACCGCCGGTCGCAAATCCCGCACTCTCCACCAACGAGTCGCGACCTGCGAATACCACGGTCACCACAAACGGTCAGCCGATCGATGCGCGGACCCACATCGTCAACAATCAGGTCTGGCGAGCGTGCAAGCCGAATGACCTAATGCACACCCTCACCAACCGCGGCAAGCCCGAGCCAAGGGGCTTCCTCAGCCGAGTCGGACCAAAGTACTTCGGACCAATGATCTGAGGCGAAAAGTATCCTGCCAACTTCAAGGAGCCAAAGGAGATTGAGAAGTACGACCCGACGTACGACCCAACGGTGTGGCTCCATACGTATCTCATGGCGATGGGGATCGCCGGCCACACCGAATTACTCGCCGCTCGCTACCTCCCCTGATGATGGAGGGAGCGACCCGGCAATGGATCAACACCCTCCCCGCGTACAGCATCGACTCGTGGGAGCACATGTGAGAGGCCTTCGTTAGGCACTTTGAGGGCTCCTACACCCGCACCACCACCATCGAGGACCTGGAGTGCTGCATCCAGGGACAGCACGAGTTGACCCACCACTGGGTGCAATGGTGGCAGGACTTGTGGATCAATGCCTTCGGCATCCACCCAGACACGATGATCCACTGCTTCAAGAACGCGTGCTAGTACAAACCTCTGGTTGCCAAGATTAAGAGGGTCTACTGTACGCTCGACAACATCCCTGACATCCTCGAGATCGCCAAGCGCTACACGGAGGAGGACCCCAACCAAGACTCTGATGACGAGTCGGGTGGGAGATGCCGCACCGGTGGCAATGACAACGAGAGACAGCGCGAGATGCGATATAGTAACACTCGCCTCACCGGCAAGCGCCACGGTGACGGGCGATTCGACTTTGTTGCCAATACCGGCTACAGGCAGCGCGACCCAAAGAACTTCCGCCACGATGGAGGGAACTACCGTGACAGCAGAAATTACCGTGTAAACAACACGACAAGGCCGAAATTCGACCCCACCGCACTGCTCAACCAACCCTGTGTTTACCACGGCAGGGTGGGGAAGCCCTCCACTCACACCACCGCCGACTGCCACTCTCTGAAGGAGATCGAGAAGGCAAGGCGAGCAAGGGAGGGGCCCAACAACGACCCACCAAGGGACAACGAAAAATGCCAGCAGGTTTGGCAACGATGTCGGCTCGCTACACACATTCACTGGGCTTGGCACCAAATGCGAGAAGAAGGTGCCCGCCCGCACAGTCGCCATGAATGCGGTGACGCAAGTCGTCATCCCCCGCTTCCTCAACTAGTCCGAGCAGAGCATCACTTGGAATCGCGAGGACCACATGTCGTAGATTGAGTACCCTGGGCGAGTCACCCGGGTGGTCAAGCCCAAAGTGGTTGACTACTGGCTCCCCAAGACCATGATGGATGGTGGAAGATCCATCAACATCCTCTACTTGGACACGTTCAGGAGGATGCAACTCCCGCAGTCGATGGTCGAATCGACCCTCACCACCTTCCACAGCATCGTCCCCGGTTGGAACGCATACCCGATCAGCAAGGTGACGCTTCCAATCACCTTCGGCACACCAGAAAACTTCCACACCGAGCGGATCATCTTCAAGATGGTAAACTTCTGCAGCCCCTACCACTGCCTCCTAGGGCGACAGGCATTCGCCAAATTCATGGTGGCCCCACACTACGCGTACAACATGATGAAGCTCCCCGGTCCATGTGGCATCGTCACCGTTCGCGGAGACACTGACATGGCTGTGGACTCCGAGGACAAAGGTGCCGAGATCGCTGACATGGTCATCACCAAGGAGACCAACCATGTGGACAAGCTCATGAAATACGCGAGTAACATCAACAAGGACGACCCTAGGATCCTGAAGAAACCCAACACAGAAAATGTTGGGTCAACAGCATTCGAGGCCTCCACGCACACCCGTACCGTCAAGCTTGTCCCAAGCGACTCAAGCCAGAAGGTCACCATCAGAACCAACATGAGCCTCACATAGGAAAGCGCACTCATCGAGTTCCTCTGTGAGAATCGCGACACCTTTGCATGGAAACCATCTGACATGACTGGTGTCCCGAGGGAACTTGCTGAGCACAAACTCAATGCCAACCCCAAAGCACAACCGGTGAAGAAGTCGCTATAGCCCTTCAATGAAGAGCGCTGCCGGGCAATCGCCGAAGAAGTACAACGCCTGCTCGCCACAGGATTCATCTGGCCAATCAAGTACTCCAAGTGGCTGACAAACCCAGTCCTGGTTCTGAAGAAGAACAACACTTGGAGAATGTGCATTGACTACACCAACCTCAACAGCGCCTGCCCGAAGGAGGAGTTCGTCCTCCCGCGCATCGACCAGATCATTGACCACCGCAGGGTCGAAGTCGTTGTGCTTCCTCGATGCATACTCTGCCTACAACCAGATCAAGATGGCGGTTGAGGACGAGGATAAAACAGCATTCATCATGCCATTTGGTGCCTTCTACTACACCACAATGACGTTCGGCCTCAAAAACACCGCCGCAACCTACCAATGGTGCATGCAGGAGTGCCTTGCGTGCCAAATTGGCCGGAACATCCACGTATACATCTACGACGTGGTGGTAAAGTCAACCCGCTAGAGCGACTTGCTCGCCAACCTGGCCAAAAAATTTGCAAATCTGTGGAAGTCAACCCACCGGACAACTCCTGGGGTACGTAGTCTCCAAGCGAGGCATTGAGGCAAACCCCACCAAAATCGACACCATCGTGCGACTCGGAAAACTCGAGTGCCTACACGACCTCCAGAAGCTAGTCGGGCGAGTCGCGGCTCTTAGTCGCTTCATCCCTCGGCTTGGTCAGAAGGCAATGCCCCTCTATCACTTGATGCGCAAGAACCCTATGTTCTAGTGGGATGAAGAAGCGGACAACACGCTCAAGGCGCTCAAGGAAGTGCTGCTCGCAGCACCGCTACTCGCCCCCTCCCCCCCCCATTGACAAGGAGCCAATGCTCGTCTATGTCGCGGCCTCCACTCGAGTCGTCAGCGTTGTAATGGAGGTTGAGAGACCCGAGGAGGGCAAGGAGAGTCTTGTACAGTGTCCGATCGACGCTGTAATGGCAGTTGAGAGACCCGAGGAGGGCAAGGAGAGCCATGTACAATGCCTGGTCTACTACATCAGCGAGGTCCTGACGGACTCAAGGCAGCACTACCCGCAGTACCAGAAGCTAGTGTACGCGGTCTTCAGAGCCCAGTGACGGCTCCCGCACTACTTCTAGGAGAACCCCATCACGGTCGTCTCCTCCGCGTTGTTGTAGGACATCATCAGCAATTGCGCGGCAACTGGGCGAGTCGCCAAGTGGGCCGTCGAAATCGGCGTCCACACCATCAAGTACGATCCACACAAGGCGATCAAGTCACATGCCCTTGCCAATTTCCTGGCTGACTAGGAAGAAGTGCAGCGGCTCGAGACGCTACCCTACATCCAATACTAGCACCTCCACTTCGATGGCTCCGAAAACTTAGATGGTGCCGGAGCAAGATTCGTGCTCACCTCCCCCAAGGGCGACAAGCTCCGATATCTGCTGCAACTCAACTTCACGCCCTGCACCAACAACATGGTGGAGTACGAGGCCCTCCTCCATGGCATGCGGGTTACCAAGGAGATGAACGTCAATCGCCTCAAGTGCTACAGCGACTCCGACCTCATCGTCGTGCAAGTCGCTGGCACCTGCGATGCAGTCACCCCCAACATGATAGCTTACCGCCAAGCGGTGGACCAACTGGGTGGCTACTTCGCTGGCACTTCGTCGAGTGGATCAATTGCCGCAAGAACAAAGTGGCCGACGCACTTAGGACTGCAAGTGCACAAACCGTTTGTAGCTAGTTTCGAAATAAATATATCGATCCCACAGAGCGAAGGAGTCTAAAGTCTAATAACTCTTTGAACTAAATACTAAAATTGTAATGTTAAATAACATTCTAAGTAACAAGATAAAATGTGAGTTTTGTGTAAAATATATTTTTCGGTTTTCAAATAACAGAACAATAAGTAAACTAAAGCTGTAAGTAAATAGGAGCATGCAAGTATGATTACAAAAGTCTGCAAGATGATGGAAAGAGTTCTCAGGGAGTAGTGGATCCAGCGCTAGTAATTAGAAAGAGTGATCAAAATTATTATAATGAATAAGACCATTTATGATATGTGTGGGAGGAGCTCCATATATGCACGAATAGGTAGCAACCACTGGACACATCATCCGTCATAACCACAGCAAACAGCAATCAACATCAATCGAATTACTGCGCTATTAAGGGACTTTACCCCGTAGGATGTATCCCATGGCATGGATAATGTTCCGTGAGTTCTCCTCGGTTCCCAAGTTGATGCGTAAGGAATGAAAATAGCTTTATAGTCACCGTAAGTGTTATCATCCCTCCGTCTACTAACAAGTAGTTCCCTCCATCTAGTCCTTGGTGAGGCAAATATTGAGTGGTGTGCTTCACCCAACATCAAGATGAAGGAAATCTAACACAGACACATAATGAACAATATCACATAATAATCTTTATCTCAATTCAATCTCATACTAGGGTTTCTCCATCTCCCCAAGAACAAAGGAAACTACTCACACATGAAGGCAATCAACATCATGGATAGAATATGGATGAAGTATGATGATACAATTCAAGACAAGTGCAAATCCAAGATTCAATCTAGAATTACAACAAGTAACCAAAGGGGATCGGTGATGGAAACGTTGTTGATGAAGATGATGATGTACATCGATGTGGAGGCCTTCAAGATCCTAGTCCCTTCTCCTCTTGTGTGATCGTGATGGTGTAGATCTGATTGGAGGCGACTATGGCAGTGGCACAACGGCAGGGCTCTGCCGTGGTGGAGGATATGGCTTGGTGGCTCTCTCTTGGGTCCTCCCTCCTTTATATAGGCCTTGGGGGTGCCCTAGGGTTCCCCTAATACTGTCATATGACTTAGGGAAGGGTTTGGAGCTTCTCTGGGGCGAAATCCCGTCATTTGCGACCTTTTTCATAACTATACGGGCGCAACTATACGGCCGGAAAAATGCTTCTGGTTGTATAGTTGCTCGTCAAACCTTCGGTTTCCGCAGTGTTTTGGCTGTCATTTCTTCATACGAAGTACGTTTTGGGTGTTCTTAGGCTCGTTGGTTTTGTCTCGTTGAGGGCTACAACCCATGGTCTTGGATATTTATTTTGAGAAGTTGGAAAATTAACTTTTGCAACCTCTCAAATGGCAAATGGCTAAGCATGGTCCCTACAGCTCCACCATACTATGCTCTCTTTGTTCCTTTTGCCCTTGTTTTATCCATAGTCAACACCTACACACATGTCATAGGCAAGGAAAGTGATAAAATTCTACCTAAACTACTAAATATGTGAAGCTCATATGAAAGTAAATGAGAACTAGAAGTCATGCATATAAGGCATAGCTATAGCTGCAAGAAACATGATATGAGAGACAAATGGCTCATTTTATATGGCTAAAAGAGGTGGTATTTCACAGCCATCAGCACTCTCGCGCATCGGATCGGCTTGCCAAACACCACCTCCGGGTGTCTTCCTCGACATCATCGACAAGCCTTCGGTCTCCCCCCAGAAGGAGATCAACAACGGGATACTACTGTAGCCTGAGCCCACTCTGGTCGCCATGATCATGAAGCCTAGCAACTAGATTGTGCCATACCTCACCTACCTCGAGCACAAGATCCTGCCCACAAACGAGACAAAGGAACGAATGATCGTGCGCCGCTGCAAATCCTTCATCATCATCAACGGCGAGCTCCTCAAGTGTAGCATGACCGGCATGTTCCAGCGCTGCATGCAGGGAGAAGAAGGACGCAAGATCCTCCAAGACATCCATGCCGGTGACTATGGCCACCATGCAGGTGCCCGGTCACTAGTCGCCAAGGCCATGCGCCACGGCTTCTACTGGCTCACCGGACACACCGAAGCCACTTACATCGTCCAACGATGCGTCGGGTGCTAGAAGTACGCCAACCAGACGCACATCCCTGGTTCGGCCCTCAAGACCATCCCCATCACCTGGACATTCGCCGTATGGAGCATCGACATGGTGGGCCGGTTCAAAAAAGCTCCATCTGGCTACACCCACCACCTGGTCACCGTCGACAAGTTCACCAAGTGGGTCGAGGCGAAGCCAATCAAGAAGTGCGATGGAAAGACCGCCACCAAGTTCCTCTGTGAGCTAATCTACCGGTACGGCTGCCCGCGCAGCATCATCATGGACAACGGCACCAACTTTGCGAAGGGTGCCATGGCTGACTTCTACGAGGAGCATAGAATCCGACTCGACCTCGCCTTAGTCGCCCATCCAGAATCGAACGGCCAAGCAGAGCGCGCTAACTAGAGTGTCCTCCACAGCCTCAAGCCAAGACTGCAGGTCCCCCTCGAACGGACTCCTGGTTGCTGGGTCGAAGAGCTCCCCTCCGTGCTACGGGGCATTCGCACCTCTGTCAATCGATCGACATGGTTCACCCCCTTCTTCATGGTGTACATCGCCGAGGCCGTCATGCCAACTTACTTGAGGCATGACTCGCCCCGAATCGTCCACTATGCGGCAGAAGACAACGAGGTCGCCCGACAAAACGGGGTCGGCCTGCTAGATGAAGCCCGCGACCTAGATTGCCCCCGCACCGCCATCTACCAGCAAGGACTCCGCCGCTACCACAACCGTCGAGTCCGGACTCGCACCTTCCAGGAAGGCGGCCTCGTCATGCAACTCATCCAGGAAAAGAAGGGCATGCACAAGCTATCCCCCCTCCCATGAGAGGGGCCATTCGCCATAGGTCGGGTCCTTGGAAACAATGCCTACTACCTCATCGATATACGAGGTGACGGCCAGCTCGACGTCGAGCGGCCATGGAATGTAAATCTCCTCCGAAAGTTCTATACATAGAACTAAAACTTGTACTCAACTACTATATGATGGAATAAAATTTGGATCGCGCAAATTGTGTCTACTCGCCATCTCTTGTGCTGATCGCACTAGTATACCCAGCAATACGGTAACTATGAAAGTCAACCCTTGGTTAGGCGACCGGCACGGCTAAGTAGTGCGGTCCAAGGGCACTGAAAATTTCGGGTCTTGCACCATCCACAAAAATGCTAAAGTGGAGTCACCATCGGAGTCACCTTGTTCGACTGGCCTTCTAGGCCAAGACAACAGAACACACTTCCCACAGTGACCTGTCCTCCCCATCCCCGCGCATAGCGACTCAAATAGTTGAGTACCACACTCGAGGACTCGTCCAAAATGACCCTCATGCGGCTCGGGAATACACCAAGTACGAGAGCATGCCATGGTCTCACCATGCGACTGGCTTTCTGAGCTAGGAGGAGAGAGGCGTTACAAACAACGCACCATGTCCTCACCTACCTTGGGCATGAGACTCAAATGATTAATTACCACACTCGGGGACTCGCCACGGGCCATGGCGAGTCGACCTAACACACGAAAACAAACAAACTCATATGCGAGGTTAATCCCAAAAAGGGCGGACGTGCTCGGGGACTCACACAACCCAAAACACAAACAAACAGAAATCACAAAGCAAATGCGAGTCGATTGACATTTTTTCCCTCAGTAACAACATACATTGTTCATCATCAAGATATATTACAAAAGCGGCCAATCACCACGACTAACAAAATGGCTCAGGGCAATCCTTCACTCTGCAGGCTTTGAAAACAAGACGCCACCATCACCCTTGACCCAGATGAAAGGATCCCAAGGGTTCGCCAGGTACATCGTCAACTACTTTGCAAGCGATAACCGGAAGGGCTGCTCCGACTTCAGGTCATGATGCTTTGGCTCGGGGTCGTCCAGTGCTAATAGTGTCTCCTAGTACGGCAGCAGATCACCCATCACCAACACTCACTCCATGAAAGGAGCGGCCTTGGTGGTCAGCTCCAGAACCTCCGCGATATCCACCAAGCCAGTCGTCGAGGGGTACCCGCTAGTGATGCCGTCTAGGTTTAAGTCGTCAGGGAAGTGTGTGAGAATAAGGCTCAGCTCCGTAGTGGCTCTGCGGTGGAAGGCCGACCGTGCCATCCACTCGACAACATCAGGCGCTTCTTCAAGATAACGCCACACCTCCGTCAGCCCTCCAGGAATCACCTTGGTGGGGGAAATCCCCTGAAGGACAGCCTGGATGTACAACACCGAGGCAGTGGCAATGTTCACTACCATTTTCATGCACTACGTGGCATCGAATGTCTGCACCACCGGATCTCCTTGACCTATCATAGCTGCAATGTCAGAAAATCAAGCTCATGCGGAAGAATACCCATGGGTCCGCCCGCTCGGGGACTCGCCCGATATTAGCAAAAGAAGGCATGAGGAATAAACACTTACCAAGAAGCTTCAGCAATTCTCAAGGACGAACTTCTCCAAGGCTGACAGCTTCCCCTGCAAGCCGATGATGAATGAGTTAGAGACCTTCCGCTCTTCCTCTGCCGCGACGACTGCGGCCTTGGCCCTCTCTTCAGAAGAAGTCATCGAAGCCTTAGCCACCTCCAGTTCCCTCGCCAGCGAGTTAACTCGTTCCTCTGTTCCGGTTAACGACACCTTCACAGTCTCTAGCTCGGTGATCAAAATGTAGCCCTCGCGGGCTTTGGCAAGTGCAGCGGTGTGGTCACCTGAATCAAAGAAGACAACAATAAGATAAAACCGTACAGCTACAAGAATTTCAAGCCCCTAAAAGCACAACAACTCACCTGTAGTCGTCTAGAGCCGCTGATTGGCCTCCTGCGCCACTCGCATGTCATGTTCCAGTCGCTCCTTCGTGGTCAACCGTTAAGACGACTCCTTCTGCAAACCCTGCACACAAAATTGCAGTGAGAATAGGGACAATCAAAGTTTGAGTGTCTAGCCGTTGAAATTCAGCGACTAGACCCTTGGGGACTAGAAAATCAAAGTTTTGAGTGTCTAGCCACTGAAATTCAGTGACTAGACCCTCGGGGACTGGACATACCTGGATGGCAGAGCCTAGCATGATGAGAAGCTCGATGGTGTCCGCAAAAGGAACCACGAACGACGTACTCCCGCGTCGCTTCCCAACATCACTTTTGATGATCTCAGGAACTTGTGGCGACTGAGCTCCAGTCGCCGTGGCAAAAGCCCTTGTCATAAAGTACGGGAACATTGCGGCTGTTACCACTGGGGCACCGGTCGCCGAGGCTGGCGTTTCCTCTGGTGGGACCACCTTACTTGGCTCTGAGCCGGTAGCCACCCCTTCCTCAGTATGGATGGCGGAGTCATCCTTCTCAGCGCCTTCCTCCACCGTAGCAATGGGGTCACTCTCCTTCTTCTTCGTGCCCTCACTTGACGCCTTGACAGTGACTGCCTTCCTCTTCTTGGAAGGATCAGCACCCCCTTCGGTACCGACCGACGAGACCTTGGCCACGAAGGACGACTGATCTTCTTGGCGCCAGTCCTACAAGGACGCCACGATCAATGATCCGTCAAAGCCCCGAAAATCGCAAAAAACGCTACAGTACAAACTTACTTGGCGACTGGAAGGGAGCGTAGTCCGGTGCTGATGTGTGCATGTTTCTCTAGCTTCAGGCCCAGTCTAGACGTGAGCCCCCTCTCCAACACGCTCATTGCCCATGATGTCACGAGCTTCTCTACCGACGAGGCTGCGGTCGTAAAGATCTCCGGCCCTGATGATGCGGGTGCCTTCTTCGACGGCGGAGTCACTGAACCCTTGGCCGCTTCAACCCCTGTTTCTGGGGGCGCCGACACCGCCGGCGCAATGGCGGCGAGTGGAGTCTCCACAACCATGTTCGCAGCCTCCATTTCCATCATCGGAGTTGAGTCCTCTGAAACATTCACAACATCCACGATCTCCTCATCACTAGGCTCATCTTCCAACTCAAACATTGCCACGGACCTGGCCGGAGACTTTGCTAGCAACCTTGACTTCGCTGCTGAATTGGTCTTTGTCAGTTGCTTCGCCTTTGGCGGTGACTTCAACTTCAACGCGGGCTTGGTTGGCGTAGCCATGCGCCGCGAGCTATATTCTTCCATGATGTCAATGTCGTTGTCGTGTTCTTCGAGGCTGCAACTCGCCTCGAGTTCATACTCCTTTTGCCCACGGGTCTTCTGAGCCGCGGACGAGGGCGCAAGCGCCTCCATTATTTCATCCTCACTCTCGGAGGATTCCTCCTCCTCTTATTCCTCGAGCTCCTTGGGAACCTCTTCATCGAGGATATGAAGCTAGTTCTTGATAACTTGGAACAACTAGCAGAGATAAAGAAACGACGACTCGATCAAAACAAACACAAAAACTGCGACTGCAAAACTACAACTGCGAAACCAAGAATAAGAAAGCAAGGAGACTTACTGTGGGGGGCTAGTGCATCCAAAATTGAATCATATTTACCTTTTGTTTTTGCATAAATAGAGTAGGGATTCCTGTATTTCACCGCGCCTACGCGTGCTATTTTGTTCTTGTTTCAACATGATCCCAAATCATGGAGTCATATATGAATATATCAATTAGATTGTCATATTGAGTAATTATATAATATTTCTAAGTGATAAAAGTCATTTGATGAATTTGCTTTGCACCTAGAAGAATACCAATAGCAGAGAAGGAATCAGTATGGTTAACGACCACTGGTATGGGACAAGCCCGCCCGTACCATCCACCCGTACCAGGCGCCATCACGACTACATCATCAAATACTTGTCTCTGGCAAAGATGAGGGAGAGATATGACATTCAGAGACACCAGAAACCACGAAACACCACATCCGAGAGGTATCTGAAGGAGGAACTTGGCCGGGGTAAAATCCCTGCTGATACACGGATCATTAGAGGACAACGCATCACCCCCTTCATCATCAACCATTGCATCTTCATCACCGCCATTACTCCATCTTTCATCTATTAGATCTCTGTAATTCCAGATCCAATTGTGGTTTGCATTACATCTACCCTCGTACTTTAATCCATTAATTTAATTATGATGATGTTGTTGATTGCTTCCATGAGTGAGTAGTTCCTTTGTTCTTGGGGAGATGGATAAACCCTAGAACAATTATGAACTTTTAATAAATATGATCTATTCTTGTGTCCGTACGACTTGCTTGTCTATGATATAATTATGATTTGTGTTTGATATCTCTCTTTAGATGGTATGCATAGTCGGCCACATATCATTTTCCTTCGGGACTGAAGGGAGGGAGAAACCCTTTGGACGTGTCTTGGAAGCATACCCGGAATGCCCCATGACAGATTGGCGTCGGCTCGGAACCTACATGGTCAAAGGGGGATTAAAGAGAGACACATTATGCTAATTACGATATCCATGGGGAAACCCTTAATTGCGGTGGTATGTATGAGTGATTGCTCTTAGACATCGCAGTGGTTATTTAGAGGTGACCTCACACTTGGCTCAACAAACTGGCTTCCTATGAGCCTTGTCATGAACATCTTATTATGGGGCTCTCTCCACACATATCATGACACAAGGAGTATGTTAGCTTGATTACATATAACAATAATACTATGCTACTGGTGTATCCTACATCCCCGAGAATGTTTTAGCCCCATTGAGTTCAACCATGCTTTCACACAAACTTGTCACTTGTTTTATTTTACCTTCGCACGTGGAAGAATAACAAACAAGGAGGAGGGATCAGTACCGATAAAGACCACTGGTACAGACGGAGTGCCCCCATAACGTCTGCCCGTACCAGGCTCCATCATGACCGCCTCGTCAAATAGTTTCTCCTGGCGAAGACGAGAAGGAGATTCGACACTCACAGCCACCAGAAACCATGAAACACCACATCCGAGAGGGATCTAAAGGAGGAACTTGGATGGAGTAAAATCTCGGCTGCTTCACGGATCATTGGAGGATAACGCATCATCCCCTTCATCATCAACCGCTGCATCTTCATCACCACCATCACTCCCATCTTTCATCTATTAGATCTCTTTGTAATTCCAGATCGAATTGTGGTTTGCATTAGATCTACCATCGTACTTTTATCCATCCATTTGATTATGATGATGTTGTTGATTGTTTCCATGAGTGAGTAGTTCCTTTGTTCTTGGGGAGATGGAGAAACCCTAGCACCATTATGAACTTGTAATAAAGATGATCTATTCTTGTGTCCATATGACTTTCTTGTCTATGATATATTTATGATTTGTGTTTGATTTCTCTCTTTAGATGATATGAGAAGTCGACCACATATCATTTGCCTTAGGGACTAAAGGGAGGAAGAACCCCTTTGGACGTGTCTTGGAAGCGTATCCAGAATGCCTCGTGACAGATTGGCATCGGCTTGTAACCTACGTAGTCAACGGGGGATTAAAAAGGGACTCCATAAGCTAATTATAATATCCATGGGGAAACCCTTAATTGCGGTGGTTTGTATGGGTGATTGATCTCAGACATCGTAGTGGTTATTTAGAGGTGACCTCACACTTGGCTCAACAAAGTGGCTTCCTACAAGCCTTGTCGTGACCATCTTATTATGGGGCTCTCTCCACACATATCATGACACAAGAAGTATGTTATCTAGATTACATATAACAATAATACTGTGCTAGTGCTGTATCCTACATCCCCGAGAATGTTTTAGCCCTATTAAGTTCAACCACGCTTTCATACAATCTTGTTACTTATTTTCTTTTACTTGTTTTAATTACTTTTCTACAAACAACCATAAACCTTTCAAACACCCTTTACTTGGGATCAAAGACAACTTATAAGTATTCTTTGGTAGACATTAACGAGGGGCATAAAGACCTTTACCAATAGCTCTTTGTGGGTTCGATATCTTTACTTCGAAACTAGCTACAACTGGTAGGTGCACTTGTAGTCATCAAGCTATTTTCTGGCGCAGTTGCCAGGGAGCTAAGCGCTTTTGGTCTTTGTTCTTAGTTACTTATTTTACTCATTGATTTACTAAAGTTGTTTACTAGTTTCAGGTAAGCACCATGACTACACTCGGACTGATTAATTAGCTCGATGCTAGTAAATACCTCGAGAAATTCAATAGAGGACTAGGTAAAGAATTCTCGAGTGGGAGCGAACCAGAGTACTAGGTCAACCCTCATTTTATCGCTATTATTAAAGATAAGACTTTTGCAGGAGATGATCCCGATGAGGATCCTTATAATCATTTAATGCATTTTACCTATCTATGTTGTACTCTTAAATTGAGAGGCTATTCTGATGACGAATTAAAACTTAAACTGTTTAGCCAATCTCTAACCAACACTGCTTTGGCTTGGTATAGAATTTTCCCTATAGAGAAAATTGATACCTGAGAAAAACAAAATGGAGAATTTGTGTCTCGATTCTTTCCCAAGGTAAAAACTGCTGAAGTAAGGAGGGCAATCACAAACTTCAAGAACTGCCCAGGTTAAGGTTTGGTAAGAGCCTACAAAAGGTACAAGTCTCTACTTCACAAATGTCCCCATCATGATTTACCAGAATAGTATGTTTTGCATATTTTGTATGGAGGACTTAATCAAGAAATTAAACATGAGCTTGACATGAATTCAGGAGGTTCTTTCATGGAGTTAATTATAATAAAAGCTTGGGAACTTTTAGAATGAATTCGCCGTAATAGAGAAACATGGGGATTTGATTTAGGAGGCGAAGGAGGTATAGAAATTGAATATGACTGTCTCAATGTTATAAAGACTCCGGTAAGGTAAAAGAAGCTGCTAATGAACTGCAACTTGATGATGATATTATCTTGCAAATCCTTTAGTCTTTTATAGAACATATTGAAGCTCCAAAGAAGGACTGGCTTCAATATACTCCGCCACCCGAGCTAGTTGTTGAAGAAGATCCAATAATTATGGCCCCTGTAGAGCCAATAATGGAGGTACCTCCATATGTTGAACCCTTTCCTTTTCCAAGGACGGTGAGAAGACATATGATGGCTCAGCAACTTGAGTATCAATGCAAAGAAGAAGAATTATTTCTCAAGGAGCTGGAAGAGGAAACACAAATCAGGAAAGCTAAAGAAGAGCGTGTACAAGAGGCAGAGGCATCAATAAAGGAAGATATTTTAACCATGTTTGCACATTGCAATGTGATTGAGCTAGATCCTAAAGCGTTGCAATTTGTTGAAGGAAAGGTAAAAGCTAAAGAAGTGGCGAAGCCTATCCTTCTATGCACTTTTGGAGCTTCCTCTGTGATATAGTTACAGCAGTTAATGTTATTCCTTTTAATTTTTATTTAAAAATTCAAAACCAATTAGCTCCAGCTGAATTGGAAGATACGGATATGACTATAATGCTTGTAGATAAGACCCTCAGAGTCCCTATGGGAATAATTAGGGACGTACCAATCTGTATTTGACTCTACAAATATCCTATTGATTTTGTGCTTATTGATATGCCCACTGACGTTTATTGTCCCATCATTTTTGGAAGAAGTTTTCTAAATACTGTAGGAGCAAACATAGATTGCAAGAAGCAAACTGTGTCTCTCAAGTTTGGTGAAGAGAAAATGGATTTTCATTTCTCCAAATTTGACCATAACCCGGCTATTGAAGAATTAGATGATGATTAGTACGAATGTGAGGAAGAAGGTAAAATCATAAACTTTGCCTCAACAGTCATCGAGACTCTAGATGATGATCTAGCAAGAAGTTTAGTCAGCAATAATAACATTTTTCAAGACATATAAAAAATAGAAATAGATAACTATCTCGACTCCACACCTGAGGTGAACATCGAGATAAATCAAAAATATTAAGAACCCATAAGGAAAAGAGATGAGGCTCTTCCTCCTCCAATTCTTAAAACTTTACCAAAAGAACTAAAATATAGGTTTCTTGATGAGACAAATAATTTTCCTGTTATTGTAAGTGCTAACCTCGCAGAGAAAGAGGAGGAAAACTTAATGAAGGTTCTTCGAATGCATTAAAATGCTCTTGGGTATTCGATGAGTGACTTGAAGGGGATCAGTACCTCGATAGCCACCCATATAATATTCATGGAGGAAGGAGCCTAGCCGATCATGGACTGTCAGCGACGTCTTAAAACTCACATGAAAGAGGAGGTAAGAAAATAAATAATACGTTTGTTGGATGCAGGCGTCATCTTTCATGTGGAGGAGAGTGAATGGGTAAGTCATGTTCATTGTGTTCCAAAGAAAGGTGGGTTTACCGTTGTGGAAAATGAACGTAATGTTATGGTACCTACTAGGACTGTTGTTGGACATAGGATGTGCATTGACTATAGGAAACTAAATAAGGACACTCAGAAATACCATTACCCTTTACCATTTATAGATCAAACTTTAGAAATGCTTGCTATGCATTCTCATTTTTGCTACTTAGACGGCTATTCTAGTTTTTCCCAAATTGTTGTACAACCTGATGATCAACTAAAAACTACTTTCATCTATACTTAGGTCCTTTATGCTTATCGTCGTATGCCTTTTGGTCTTTGCAATGCTCCTGCCACTTTTCAAAGATGCATGAATGCTATTTTTCCCGATTATGTTGAAAGTATTATGGAAGTGTTCATGGACAATTTCTCTGTTTATGGAACTTCCTTTAATCATTATCTCCATAATCTTCAGAAAGTTTTGCAGAGATGTGAAGACACTAACTTAGTCTTGAACTGGGAGAAATGTCATTTCATGGTCCAAGAAGGCGTAGTAATCAGTCGCAAAGTCTCAGGTGAGGGCATATAAGTCGATAAGGCAAAGATTGAAGCAATAGAAAGGTTACCCCTCCTCAAGATATAAAAGGTATAAGAAGCTTTTTAGGTCATGTAGGATTTTATAGAAGATTCGTTAAGAATTTTTTGAAAACTGCTAGACCATTAACTAACCTTCTTCAAAAGGATGTTTGTTTTAATTTTGATGAAAAATGTCTTACTTCTTTCAACATATTAAAACAAGCCCTTCTTGAAGATCCCATTATAAAACCACCTAATTGGGAGAAACCTTTTGAGCTATTTTGCGAACCTAGTCATGAAGCTATAGGAGCAATTCTTTGTTAGTATGATGGTGATGACCTTAACATCATTCATCATGCTAGTCAGACCTTAAACGGGGCCCAAAAGAACTATCTTATGGCACAAAAAGAATTCTTCACGGTAGTCTTTTCCTGTGATAAATTTAGATTTTATATCATGGACTCCAAAGTTAGAGTACATACTGATCGTGTTGGCTTAAAGGAAATCCTAGAAAGGACTGATGTTAAGCCAAGAATGATCTGTTGGACTCTACTTCTGCAAGAATTTGATTTACAGATCTTACAAAGGAAGGGAGAGGTGGAGGAAACATTCATGGACACCCAAGAAGTTGCTCATCCAAAAGAGGTGTTATCCATGTACATACCCGCAGGAACCACATTACCAAAAATAAAGTTCTCTACATCTTCTTGCAAAGATTTTGGTAATTTTCTATGACCTGGTTTATTCGAAGAGAGGAAGAAAATAAACTCAAATGAGACCATATTCCCTTGATGATCATGGCTTATGAAATCCTAAACACATCTATGTTCTGGATGATTTTCTGCTATTTATTTTTGCATATTTGATTTCCTCTCATTTTTCTGAGTTCATTGTCGGTCTTACGAGATTGGTACGGGCGGGCTGTATAGCCAGATCTGCCCGTACCGCTGGTCGTTAAGACTGCATGTGCCTCAGATTCATTTTCACACAATCGGTACGACCGCACCGTACGGGCACAGCCCCCCGTATGGCCGGTCATTATCTATTATGTGACCGCTTTCAGTTTTCATTCACATTCTTGTGCCAAAAAAAACTAATTTTGAACCGTCGTGAAGTCGGTACGAACGGGCAGTACTGGCAGAACCCGCCCGTACTACTTAGTCGGTTGACTAATTACCGACTTCGGTCCACGTTGTTTATGGAAACAACCCGGTACAGGTGCGCCATACGGGCATGCGCCCGTACCGACTGGTCGTTACAACCTCAATTTCCTTCTTTTGCACTTAGTTTTTTTCCATATTTGTTAGGATTCTTTTCTTGGGCGACCCTTTTCCTCCCAGTATGAATTTTACCATGCCTCTAACCCTTTATAAGTCTCCTAGAAGTTTTCTATCTTTGCATTGATAATACAGATCTTCTCCACAATCTAATTCTTCCACATAAACTCTTTGGAACCATGACCTTTATATTGAGCACCCTTCAAGAGAACGAAGATCTTTATGGGTCATGTTCAAGGATTGCGGAGGAAGACAAAGTTGCTGCACCAGAAGAGAATAAGTTAGAAGATGAGGATGGATTCAAGATGATGGAAACAATAAAGGATGGACGCAAGGTGTTTAGCCTGGGCA
The DNA here is from genome assembly GCA_023614405.1 of Avena insularis. NCBI lineage: Eukaryota > Viridiplantae > Streptophyta > Magnoliopsida > Poales > Poaceae > Avena > Avena insularis. The sequence continues at coordinate 103,018,780 of CM042684.1, read as the reverse complement.
TTGGAAAAGAAGGTGACTTTGATGAAGTTCAACTTGATTTAGAAGGAGATGGGAAGTTTTTCTTAAAAAGGGTGAAGAGACAAGGGGAGCAGATTCAAGCCTCCCTAGACAAGCTCGATCGTCGCATCAAGAAGATTGAGGTAAAATCTCCAAGATCTTCTAAATATAATGAATTGTTGCACCGCTACCTGGACCAGATGATTTGAAGATAATGAAGGGGTTAGAGGCCAATCTCAACATCAGCCTCAGATCCATCAACACTCAGAAGAAAACAATAGATATGTACAGGGCTCTTGTTGAGAAGTTGGAGAAACTCAATGAGCAATGCCGGATCCACATCTTGATCTTGTAGACATCAAACAAGATGCTCTGTGCAACTCTTCACGATTCCAGAGCCTCTTCACCATGAAGCATGCCATGGTATCAAATAATCGCAAGGGATTATTTGATCCACCCGGCTTGATTCCAAGCTTGGGGGGATCTGTGAGAACCTTGTAATCTATCTTACATTGTTTGCACATTTACTTTTCTGCACGCATGGTTAGGTTTCAATTTACGAATTTACATTAGTTGCATCAACTTCGAGTTTCCTTTGTTCAGGAGAAGAATTATATCTATTGAGTTATGAGACTTTATGATAATTGAAGTTGTCTTTGATTCATGATTATTATATTAGATGATTGAACTAGGTTGGGTGTTATGATACTTGTACAACTATCATAATTTTTGGGACTTTCAGACCAATAGAAGTATTGATTAAGTTATAAGAAGAAGAATTATGGTAGCATATTATAATTAAGAGTTTTACAAAGCCATTGAAGTAGTGAGCATGATCAAATAGCTTGCTGAAAATAAAAAGGAAAAAGGGAGCAACTAAAAATAAAGACATACAAGTATCAAAAGAGAAGAAGAAAGCAGCTATCAATAGAATCAAGCATAAAAAAAGAGAGAAAAATAAAATAATCATGATGAAGGGAATATGCCCGAGAGGCAATAATAACGTGGTTATTATCTTATTCCATGTTTATGATAAATGTTTATTTTGCATGCTATAATTGTATTGAACGGAAACACCAATACATGTTTGTTTAATAAACAAAAAGGGTTCCTAGTTATGCCTCTCTTATAGACTAGCTCGTTGATTAACAAGATGATCAAGGTTTCCTGATCATGGACATTGGATGTTGTTAATAACGAGGTCACAACATTGGTGGAATGATGTGATGAACATTCATCCGAAGTATAGCGTTACGATCAAGTCATTATGTTTATATTGCTATAACATCATACGAAGTAATCTTTATCCTTAGACCATGAGATCATGTTAATTGCTAACACTGGAAGAGTATCTTGATAACATCAAACGTCACACCGTAACAGGGTGACTATAAAGATGGGTTCAGTGCTACGAAGGTCTTATGTTGAGGCTCATGGATCAAGAGTGGGATTTGTCCATCCCGATGAAGGATATATATACTCTAGGCCATCTCGGTGATATCACATTAAGATAGCTTGCAAGCAAGTGATGTGATCACTAGAATGTTATATCACGGGAACGAGAAAAGAGTGCATGTCGGTGACGAGATCAAACTAGGTATGGAGATACCAATGATCGAATCTCAGACATGTAATATATCGCGAGACAAAGGGATTTAGTTACTAGCGTTAAAGGTTCTCACGATCACAGAAGTCATCGTTGAATGTGTAGGAGTTAGTATGGATCTCCAGGTCCCACTTCTGACTATTGATCTGAGAGGGGTCTCAATCATGTCTGCATTATTCACGAACCGTAGGGTGACACACATAAGGGATACCAAAACCATTTGGAGCAAATATGTTTCAGATAAAGGTTTAAGAAAGCGCTGGAATTATTTCAATAGACACTGAAACTGTTTCGGGTGAAATTGCTGAAATTGGTTCTGCATGTAATATTTAAATGTTGCAAGGGGTTTTATGTGAATGTTTGTTAATTAAAGTAATTAACAAAATTCTGAATAAAAAAATAATAAAAGAGTTTTATTAAATGAGAGAGCATTAAATTTGGAGAAATTTCATGCATTTAAAGTGGAGACTTTAAAAGAGAATGTGAAGGGGCATTTTAATGTGGAGGGGTTACCACCACATGAATGGAGGAGGTGAAGGGTCACCTCCCCCATGCGCCGACCATGAAGGAGGGGAACCCCCCCCCCCTCCTCCTATAAAAGGCCCCCCTCACTCCCCTTCTTCCACACACCTCCTCGTGAAGGATCTCTCTCCCCCTCTAGTATTATTCCCCCATGGTCTCGGATTAGCGAGATACATGTTCCCGGTGGCTTTATCTGGAAAGGAGTTTCTGCTTCCGCTTCTTTGCTGGAGAGAGGGACGGAGATTGTCGGGGTACCGGACGTGTATGCGATCACGGATGCACCGCTGCTTTGCGGTGCTGGACTTGGTGGTGCTAGAGCTGGATCTGAAGGACGTACTGGAGCCGGACCTGCTCGGACTTCCTCACGATCTTGAGATCGGCAAGTGTATGACTACATCAACCCCGAGTTCCTACTCGTTAACAAAAATCATTGTCTTCGAGGGTAAGTTCTCGATGGATGTATGTCCACCCGTTGCTTTGTACCTAGTAGATAGATCTTGGTGTGTAGTTCTCATCGTAGGAAAATTTTTGTTTTCTATGCTGCGGACCCAACAGTGGTATCAGAGCCTGATCTATGCGTAGGTGCTTTGCACGGGTAGTACACATATGTTTATATGTGGGCGATGATGATCATGTTATTGAATCTTCTATGTATTTTGGATATTGGTGGCATAGTGGGATGAAGCGGCCCAGACCAACCTTACATGTCATCGTACATGAGACCGGTTCCACGACTGACATGCAACTAGTTTTGCATATGTGGCTGGCGGGTGTCTGTCTCTCCTACTATAGTCAATATCTGATTTACAACGAGTTGCTAATAACTTGGTTATCCTTGTTGTGGTTCATGTTCGTAGGTGAGAACGGTTCTATCTCCGAAAGCCCTAAGCCACATAAAACTTGCAATTGATAAATTAGAGGCGTCTAGTTTAGATCGTTGCTGGGCTTGTGTATTGATATGGTATTGTTGTAAGTAGATGTATGATAGATACTCTTACAACACATTGAACATGTAAGTTCCATAGACCTTGGCCTTACACACAAAGGAATGATAGAGATCATACCACGATGCAAATGATAGAGATCAAATGCATGGACCATATCATCTCACTTTACACATTAGATGTTAGCATCTTATACTGCTAGTTTGGCGCTTTAGTAGCATTATAAGATGATCCCTTATTTAAATATCAAGATAAAATGTGTTCTTCCTTGAGTATGCACCGTTTTATGGATCGTGTTTCGAGACATCACGTGATGATCGGTTGTACTCGATTCTACGCTTTCATACAAACGGGTGTAAGACAGTTTTACACATGCGAGTACCAAGGTTCTTACTTGGCGAGCCTAGCATGTACAAACATGGCCTCGGAACACGGACCGAAAGGTTAAGCATGAGTCATATAGTTGATATGATGCCCATATAGATGCTCGCCTTTGAAGCTACATCAACTCACGTGATGATCGGACTTGGTGTAGTGGATTTGGTTCATGTAATCACCAAAAGGGCACGAGGGATGTCATTTTGAGTGGGAGTTCATTTCTAATAGGGATTAGACGAACTAAATTTGTCATAAATTAAATCGAAGTGAATTTGCATAGTTTGTTGTAGTCATTGGCGTCTGTTCACTACCTTATGCTTAGTTTTAATTGAGATAATAGAACTACAGAATTCTGGATATTTACTTTACGAACTAGTATCGTATTGTTTTGAATGTCAATTTAAAGTTTATAAGTCCTATTGCAAACTTTCAGCAAACTCTATTTACTCCATGAAGTTTAATAAGTAGTATTAAATCAAGAGTAAGAATTCCAATGTTAGTATCTAAAGTATCATGTTTGCGTCCATGATTATTGATATTCAAAAGTTGTTTTAATATCAAGATTATATAGGAGCTGAAAATTGTTTCAGAAACCATCATGTTTGAAAGATATTGGGATATCTGAAACAATGTTTTTGGTTGCATTATGATAGAGTGTAATTTAGCAAAATACATGTTCTCATATTGTATGAGAATTTGTGAAGGATGGAGATGCTAAGCATCCGGATCTCCCAAAAAGGTTTTGGGAACTAACATTATACTCGCGATTCTTCCTTACAGGATATAGTAGCTTGATCATGAAAGTTGTCATGATAAGGATGAATAGAAGATGTAAGTAAAATGTTTACTACACTAATAGATTACTAAAGAATGGATTTTTGAAAGAACACCAAACATTTGATGATGGTGATCCACTTCAAAGTGCAAGTCCAAAGGTATTAGTATTTGACTATATACGCTTTGTATTATGTGTCATGTGAATGACACCACAATTGATGTTGATAGATTCTTTTAAAAGGAAAAGGAATTGCTGAAAGAGAATCTATAAAATATTTGGCAGAAAAGAAAAGGTTGGATATGTCCAACTTAGGTATATACAAGATATACATGTTATGGATGTATTCCTTGCTTGTTAAACAATGTGGTTCTTAGGTATTGGATACCGGTATTGGATACCGAATTGGTTGGTATGAAGTGTCATACAGGACAACGCAATTCATGAACTACAATGGCCTAAAGTAACTAACAAGAGAATACGTGATGATGTTCATCGAAAACAAATAAAGTGTT